>OZ012679.1:93900829-95249265 GCA_963942445.1 Argyra leucocephala
ACTTTTGAAATCAAGTTTATGAGAAAGAAAGGCCAATAGGATATTTTTGTTTTGTTTTTTGTATATATTAAAATATAGTAAAATTACTAATGTATTTCTACTCGAGTTGATAAATTGAAGTGATTGACAAATTCCTCAATAACCTCTTGTAGCCTTATTATTTTTTGGCAGCGATTGTGTATCAGATTGTGATTTGTGAAAACGGAGTGACATACCGCATGCGACGGTGTACAAATTAGAAAAAAGTTTAGTTCGCTTACAGTGTTTACAAGCTGTATATACCAAATAAAATTAGAGGATTTGAAGAGAGGGGGCGACGGTAAACATTATTCAAGAAAAAGTAGTTTTATTAAATTTTCATGAAATCATAATTTGTTTAGTATATTTGTTTCTTAATTTAGTTTACACAATTATAGTAAGCTACAGTTAGTAATACCAATAGTAATTAATTATGTTTAAATTTTCAAGCTTTCCAAAAAAACAAAGCAACAGGTGAAGATGGAATTCCAGCGTAAATAGCCAAACTGAACCCTGACTTATTCGCAAAAACAATTGAACCCCACATCAGGAAAGCATGGATAGAGGAGAATATACCACCATCATGGAAGAAAGGAATGATTGTCAAGATACCTAAGAAAGGAGACTTGGCAAATTGCAGCAACTGGAGAGGAATCACGGTTCTAAATACTATTCATAAGATAATAGCAATTATTATAAAGAAAAGATTAGAAGAAGTACTAGAACCAATACTATGGAAAGAGCAGGCAGGTTTCAGACCAAACCGAAGCTGTGTTGACCAGGCAAATACTTTACGGGTCATAGTTGAACAATCAGTAGAATGGAATGCCGCACTATATCTACTATTCATAGATTTTAAGAAAGCATTCGACACAGTCAAGAGATGCGCAATATGGAGAACACTTACAAAGAAGGGAGTTCCTGAAAAAATCATCAACATCATCAAAGCGATGTATAAAGATGCAGAGACAACAGTTCAACACAGAGGTAAGATAAGTGATCCATTCTACACCAATATAGGAGTTAGACAAGGATGTCCACTATCTCCACTTCTCTTCAACACAATACTAGACGACATTCTAAGAGAAGTTTGGACTGGAATAAACGGAATAGAATGGGATCTCTTCGGAAACTTAGAAGACTTAGATTACGCAGATGATGTATGCCTCATATCAAAAAATCAAAGGGACCTACAGAACAAAGTCAACAGATTACAGGAAGAAGCAAAGAAATCGGGACTGGAATTAAATATCGAGAAAACCAAGGCAATGAGGACAAACAACAGTTATAGTGAGCCAATAACAGTGAGTGGACAACAGATATAATACGTAGAAGAATTCAACTACCTGGGGAGCATTATAACATCAAGAGGAGGTGCAACAGAAGATGTCAACAGCCGTATAAATAAGGCAAGAAGAACATTTGGGAGCCTAATGAAGATATGGCGGAGCAACCAAATATCGAGAACAACAAAGCTAACAATATTCAGAGCATGTGTTAAGTCAACATTAATATATGGCAGTGAAACATGGCTCACTTCGGTCAGAATCAAACAGAAGCTACAAGTATTCATCAACAAGTGCTTGAGAATTATATGCAGAATATTCTGGCCGGCAAGAATTAGCAACGAGGATTTATGGATGATAACTGGAGAAGAACCTATCAACAGACAGATAAATAGGAAAAAATGTAAATGGATAGGTCATACACTAAGGAAATCAGAAAGTGATATAGCAAGAAGAGCTCTAGAGTGGAATCCACAAGGACAAAGGAGACCCGGCAGATCATACAACACATGGAGACGCACAATCGATCAAGAATTAACAGTCAACAATTATACCTGGGACGATATTAAGGAAGTAGTACTCAACAGAGAGGAATGGAGGTTCACTATCGAAACCCTATGCTACCACGCGGATTAATAGGAGAAAAAAAAAAAAAAAAAAAATTATAAAGGAAAAAGCTTTCAATAAATTTTTCCATTTCCTGTCGAGCTCAATCCACTTATTTGTCTTCTATCAAGATCGGATCGGTTTGGTGAATTTAAAAGTATTTCTAGGTTAAAAGAGCCGTCACCGAAACGCTAGAATACTGTAGTAAATCCATAATTTGGGACGTATAAAGTAGGGAGAACCATATTAATGCATATCCAAGCTTATAAGCCATTAAATCGAAATAAGTAAAATCGTTTTGTGAAAATTTTTACAATTACAGTTTGTTGTGATTTCGGATTAAATGAATGAAAATATATTTTTTTTTTATGTGACAGTAGCTTAGGTAAAATTACATTTTCTTGCTTAATTAGTTAAGTACGGTACTGAAAGTTTTTACTACATATTTTACTACAATATTTTTCTAGTATTTATTTATCAAATCAAAAGTGAAAAATGTGAAAAACTACTACTTTTTTTAGGAACTAAGCCTTCCTAAATAGCATAATTTCATTTTATAAAAGTTGTGCCAGATTATACTCTCAATTATTTTTGTCATTTATTTTATCCCACTGGCAAAGGGTACTAGACAAGATCGAAAAACCAAAAAAGCATTATTTAGCTTAATCGGAAATCGAGCCTGGAACCTTTCGGTTAAAAGGTATGTGCTCTACCAATTGCGTCACCCAGCGTATAATTGAATAATTACTGAATTTTGAAAAAAACTAATATACTTCCATCACAAAAAAATTTTCATATGGTAACCCTACCTCAATGTGTAGTAATATTATGTAAACAAACCGATTATATTTAATACAAAACAACAACAACAACAACAACAACGAAATTGAAGTTCCATGCAACAAATTTATCATGAATTTTTTTCTCTTTGCTATACATATTCGAAAAACATATTCGGTTTGAGGTTGTCGTTTTTGTTTTATGTGTTTTTAGAATGAAAAATGCATCAATTTTACGACAGCTACTGCCATTTCATAGATTTGAAATTATGATTGTGACAGTATTATATTTTTCGCCCCATTGTGTTTTTTTTTTCCATTAAAAGTACGTTTTTTTGTTATTTTTTATTTTTTAATAGATAAAAATGAAAAAGAAAACAAAAAATAATAATAAAAAGAAGAAAATAATTATTTTTTTTTTCTTTAGAAATATATATATATACACAATATAAAGTACATGCACAATCTAAAGTCGAACAAATTAAAAGTTTTGAATGAAATTCTAAGTGATTATTCGAGCGTATAGAAATTTAATTTTTTATTTTTTTATTGTTTTTTAATTTCTTATTTGATTTGCTGCGGTTTGTTTGCAGTCGACTGAGAAAGGCTTTGAAAGACATTTTAGATTTCATCTTCTATCTGTAATACTGAATACTGGGTGTTAGATAGTATGATTATTGTTTTAATATCAATAAATTTAATATGTGCAGCTTAAGAAAAAAATATCAATACTATTGACTTTAATAAGTTGGTTTGAATGTGTAAATATTGTAATATAAAATTAAAAATTTACAAAATAATCTAATTTGCATTACTTAAATCATTTGTTAAAATTATCTTTGATATCTGCATATTTATATGTGGCAGTTCACAGCTTACAGCCTACAGGATGTAAATAACATCTTAGCACAATACTTACTTTTTCAAATAGAAAATTCCATAAATACCCAAAAAATTAGTACTTTATTTTTCACATACAAAATAAAGCCTACATTTTATTTTTCACCTACTACCAACTTCAAACTGTGTTATATTTAATATTGATGGTTACTTGACATGTAGTTTTGTCTTAAGTAATTTTGTTGCGACATGAATATTGAGTGTCGCGACATGAATGATGAGTTGATTCAGTAAAATATCTGGGAGTCTATTTGTATAAAATATTGACCTTTAAGGAGCATATTGGTAAAACTATAGATAAAATAAATAAAATAACTAGAATATTGTACGTTTTTATCAATAGAAAAATTCTCCTGTCTAAAGCCAATAAGCTAATAATGATGAAAGTATATATTTCCAGTCAACATTGCTATACATAAATAAATCGTAAAACATAGTTTAAATAATAATTATTAGGTAGAGCGTATCTTTGTGAACCGAAAAGTCATAAGTCATAAAAAAAGCTTTTTCTAAGATCTTGATACGGGATCGTGATAACAGATCGCCCATTTGGAGGTTGTGATAACCTCCCTCAGTATTTGCGTGAAACATTTGAATTGTATTAACACAGCAGGTTTTAAAATGAGTCAATTTGGTTAAATATTTCGATACCCATCATAATTTGGAACAGTATTTGGTATTTTCGTAACAATATAAAAAACGAATAAATACCAGGAAATTAGCAGACATAAAACCATTCTCTTAAAATTTAGAATGTTACAATTGTTATTTACATGTTTTCACACGTACAGGTAAATCATAATGATAATACCCTATCCTATTATCGATTATAAAAATTTCATTTTTATTCATTTTTTTGGGGTTTTTCATAATTTCAGTTTCCACAATTTATTTCCACAAAATGTCATAATAACACTAACAGACTATAATTGAATTGCTAGATTCCTTTATTTTATGGAAATTTTTATGTCTGCAATTTATTTTGAATTCGAAATTAAAAATTCGAATTGTATTGTTTATTTTTAAATGAATTTTTACTCTTTATATTTTTTGGTTTAGTTGACTTCTTTTAAAGAAAAATTTAGCAAATCATTGTGCAAAATGAATAAATAAAAAAATAGATAAAAATAAGAAGAAAAAAAATAAAAACACAAATGTGAAAAATGATTGAAAACTATTTAAAGAGAAGAAAATACAAAGTGTTTTACGTTTTGGTTTTTCTTTTCTGTTTTTTTTTTGTTTTTTTTTTGTTTTTTTTTTGCAAAAATGAAATGAAAATGAAACAGAGTTGAAAATCAGGCGTCGCATATTAAATTTAAAAAAAAAACCAGCATTACTGAAGGTCTTACGTTTTTTCGCACACATACTTTTTTTCTTATTGTTGTGTTTTTTAAATTTTTAAATGGAATTTTTTCATTAAATGTTGATGGATACTGACAGCTAAAATGTTACGTGTTAAATGTCAACTTGTCGCTAACATTTATATTACCACTATATACTAGATGATGCTGTGTTGTTAAAAACCTTGTGTATTTTCGGTAAATAGGTAAATTAGATTAAATTTCAAAAATTTTTAATGTATTTTTTAGTTTTTGTTTTGGTTTTAATGAATTTTAATAAGGCTATTATTATTTTATAAAAAAATACGTAAGAGTAAAATTGAAATATAAATAGATTTGTTGGATAACAGATAAATCAATTATTATATAAATGTTTTCATTCAATTTAAAAAAAATTTTTTTTAATTGAGATTTATAAAAAAAAAACAGCAGCAATCAAGTAGTCAAAAGCGTTTTGACAGACTCATTCTTATGGAGTGCATTTTAAGTAACAACAGAGTTCATTGTAATAGAATAGCATTAACGGTATTAAATGACGATTATTCTAGAACATTTTAATTTATAACACAATCTTAGAAATCAGATTTTCAACATAATTTTCTGCTAAAAAACGTGATTTATACATAGTTGTAAATATTGAAATCAATGGGACTGAATCGAAATATTATTTACATACAAAAAATTAGTATTTAAAATGTTTATTATCGTATTTATAAATTTTTGTATAAATTAAATTTTATTTGTCTTTAAAATAATAAGCATGAGGAATAATCGTATCATCAAAATTAAATTAATTGTAATTTTTATAGTACTTTGCCAGCTATTAGATGTAAAAATCTCCGAGCAAATTTGAGTCTTTAGGACTTTATTTTTTTGTTTGATTTAAATAATCAAAATTCGTAAATTCAATCAAAATGATGTACATATTGTAATTTGAAATGCAAAAGCTTTCCGTAAAAAATCATTAGAATTTTTTACCTTCATGTTATTAAAAGTTGGGTTACTGTGTTAAACATGGCTTGACATTAGTATTAATATTTCTCATCCAAATTTCTCAATATACAGAAATAACAGACCAAAACATATTCTTAATTTAATAAGTAAAAGAAAATGGGTTCGCACAAGACCTCTTATATTCAAAGCACAAATTAAACATTTTAATTCTATGATTGAGAACGGAACTAAAAAATTTAGAAATTTGAAATGGAACAAGTTATTAAAATCCTTTACAAATGGGTCAAAGCCATTTTGGAAAATTAGTAAATTAATCAAAAATAAAAATCAAACTATTCCACTATTAACTATAAACGTTAAGAAATATATTACCAACTCTGATAAAGCTAAGGTAATTGCTAACTACTTTTCATTAAAAAACAAACAAAATAATTATTTTAATGACACTAGCACAATAACAATTGTAAGTAATGCATTACACATCTTAAATGAAACTGAAGTAATTCTTACAGACTCAGAGAAATTTTCTGAGATCGAAGTTAAAAAAGTGGTTACCTCCCTCAAAAATAGAAAAGCTTCCGGCATTGATAACATACCATCTAAATGTATCAAAGCCCTACCTAAATATATTATTACCTACTTTACGCATATCTTAAACTCTTGCTTAAAACTAAGCTATTTTCCTGATAAGTGGAAAGAAGCAAAAATTATAACTATAGCAAAACCAACAAACCACCAAATTGTCCAAATAGTTATCGGCCAATTAGTTTACTTAATCATATCTCAAAAATATTTGAAAAATTAATAAAATAAAGATTAGATTGTTTGTAGTAGCAAACAACATCCTACCAAACGAACAATTTGGATTTGGATCAGGACACAATACATTGCATCCACTACTTCGAATAAAAAACTACATTAAAAACAACTTAAGTGATAGTAAAAGTGTAGGTATGGTAACATTAGATGTAAGCGCAGCATTTGACTGCGTTTGGCATGATGGCCTTATTTACAAGCTAAATAGATTAGGATTTCCGTTATATTTAACGAAACTAATCAAAAGTAATACTGTGCGCCAGTTTGGGGTGACTGTGCAAAAACACTATATCCAAACTACAAATATCACAAAATAAAATTCTTAAATTAATAAATAATCTTCCTTTTTACTATTCTACTAATAAACTTCATCACAAAACCAACATGGAAACCATAGATAATAAGATTTCTCAATTAAAATTTAATTTTAACTATAAGTTGTAATTTTCTGAAAATACAATTGTTAAAAATTTATATTCGTCATAACACTATCAAATAGTTTTAAACATTAGTATAAGTTAGCTCTAAGTAGGTGTAAATATTAGACTAAATTTGTTCATATATAAGGTTTTTTACTTTCCTTTTTCCTTGTAAAAACTCTTAGAAATTCTATTTAAATGTTATAATACAAAAACAAAAAAAAATATCATTGTTGAAAAGACACTTAAATTAAGTCTAAACTCTGTAAGAAAAAAAAAATTTAAAATATATATCTATGCTTAAGAAAACTATGTATGTTAAGGAAATAAACGAAACGATATTAATTAATATCCATTCTTTAAGGTATTTAAAATTTATTATGTGTGAACATGTAAAAATTCATCTAGTTTGTAAAATTTAGAATCCATAATTGTGTATGTTATTATAAATGTCAATATTAATAAAATTTTAATATTAAAAAGAATTGGTGTACAAATATAATATCAGCCACTTCGCGGCGATTAAAGAAACTTTGTAGACTTAGAAGTTATTCTATTAGCCACCTACATATATTTGACTTTTAAATCCATTCCGTTATAACATTATGATTTATTTTATAGATAATATACGGCATTTTTTATCGAAATAGTTTAAAGTTTGGCTGCCAAATGTTTTGCAATAGAGTAGTATTAGTTGTTATGATAAAGATTCGTATTTTATTATGCACCTCATTTTGCTTCGTAACGTAAGATTAAAAATTCAACAAATTTAATTAAAATTAGTCATAAAATTTTACTTTATTAAAAAAAATTAAAAGAATTAACTAAAAATCAAAAAAAAAAACTTTTCCATTAGAAAATTAACAATAATTTTAATAATTAAAATCAAACTATACACATTGATGATATCATTACAATGATCATCATCATAATGAACATCAATCATTCAGTATCACTTTTTAGTAAAATAGTTAACAATACCACAATTGTTTTTTGTGTTTTTTTAATAATTTTTTATCGCCTTGTTTTTTTTTTTAAACATTATCTTCTAAGTATTTCAATGTTAAATTTTACGATACACCATTTTTATATCATCTATTATTACTTTATTTCATTAGTTTGTAGATAAATGATTTCAGGTAGAAATGATTTATTAATTATTTTTTATTTTCTTATTGAATTTTTTACTTTGTTACCTTTTTGTTTGCTAAAAATATAAAGAGAAAAAAATATATTATGTATATATATTTTGTAGCTAATCAAAAATCTGATGACCCAAAGATCATTATAACATTTTCGAAATAGATATCAATTATTGGAACGATTTTATCTTGTTAAATTTTTTTTCTTAAATTTATAGAGAGAAGCTTGTCGTCATTATGAATCAATCTTGGTTTTTGATTAACTGTTAAATATTGACCTAAGAGGTTACCTCATAAAATTATAAGTAAAATGTGGATTGTTAACTATATTTGTACCACTTTTGAAAACTTTTTGAGTTGAAATTTTAAGTACCTAGTTTTAATTGAAAAAAAATTGATAAATAGCATAAAATCATTATAAATCATAGTACTGAAACGTATAGCGATGATAATAAAAAATAATCGGCTTTACTCGGAATTGATCTGTTCAGTGATAATGTATAGAAAGGCAAGAAAAAAGTTTTACAGTACACAAAATAACACAGTTTGAAATTTTGTTAACGTTACAATTTATTGACTTGATGTCGATTGGGTTAAGTTTGTGAAATTTTTTATACTCTCAAATTCATTAGAAAAACTAAAAAACATGATGGTTTAAATATTTTAAATCTATAAAATTAAATCTGTTTTTTTTTTTAATTTAAAATATGCGGTTAAATGTTCAATTTAAAACTTTAATATTATTTTTATTTAATTTTATACGCTACATTTTAACTCTTTTTTTTAATTTTTTTTGAATGTTGACATTTTAATCAGAAAGAAAAAAAAATTGAAATTCTAAAAGAAAAAACCAGGTATTATTTTACCTTAGTTTACTATTATTGAAATGTTTCAATTTTTATCTATAAATTAATTATATTATGAATATTTATTTATTTATTTATTTTATTTATTCAACTTTCTTAAAATGAGCTAAGGAGCTCGCTCGTACAGAGTATATATATTTCTTATATTTATTTCAAAATGAAGCGTATGGCATGTGTGGTGTGTAAATTTTCATTAATTCAAATATATGTATATGTGATGATTAACAAGAAAGAAAAAAAGTTACAATTATATCAAAAATAGAATAAAAATTTATCATAATATATAATATATGCTAATCGTTAATGTTATATTATTTTAATATTTAGACAAAAAAAATAAAAGTAGAAATAAAAATTTATATTAATACTCCAAAATATATGCAATGCGTTATATGGCTAAATTATTCTAATATTTACTAGTGAATACCCTGTGCAATTGCACAGAAACGGTTCTTTCAGGTAAAGAAATATTAATCATATCAAAAGAAATATTTGTTTTGGTATAATTTCAGTTGTTTTCTGAATCGCTTGGTTATTGAATATAATGAAATTAAAGTATAATAACTAACACTTATGACGAAATTAATACTAATTTCAATATAACTTAACACAATAAAATCCCATTACTCTCAACGTAGTAGATCGATGTATTTTAATTCGTTTATAGTCAAAAACGTTTGTAGTCATAATTCTGTTATAGCAATAGTCAACAATTTGTTTGAAAGAAAGTAATTAACTTTATAAGTTCATACAATCGATGTCGTTTATAAGTCACATTAGATATAACGCCAATTTTTTTAATAAAACAAATAAATAAGTGATTTATATATTGTCTTTTGTTGTTCTTTGTTACAAATTTGTATATTTTGTGATCATATAACAGAATTACATTATATGTTTTTTTTTAAATAGCAGAAGCAAATGAATTAACATTTATTATGTCATTTTTGAAGAGTATGAACTGATTTTTGTTTTTATGTTTTGTTTTCAATTTTTGTTTGTGCTTTTGTTTTTGTACTTTTTTCCATAAGTTTGTGTGTTTATTTAAAATGACAGAATTTTTATGAAACCTTTTTAAAAATTGTTCAGGATTGAAATTTACTTTAGAGTATAGATGATTTCATTATTTTTTCTAGTTGTTGTATTGGATTTTACATATCTGTTTTGAATATTATGTATTTGTATAATGTACATCTAACCCTCATGTGAATTAACAAAATTTTATTTCAGTACCTATTTTAATATTTTATTTTATATCCATGTATAATTCGTAATAGTGGTTTAAGTCTTGCTAAAGTGTATTTTAAATGCTGACAATGTCATAAATTAACAAAGAAACGCAGTTAGAAGAACAGTTTCATATGTTTGAAATAAAATATCCTTCGTTTTGGAACAATTTTTTTAACTTAGTTTGTCAAAGCCGTATTAGAGATCCTTTTGATATTACTTTAAATCGCAGTGTCAACGATGGACTTTTTTTTACAGGGTGTTGTTTGATTCAGTACAATCTTTAAGATACTTCAGAGCTATTATAGTTACCGAACCTACCTAATCAAATTGAATAATCATTCAAATATGTTTACGGGAAGACTAGCAATAAACAAGATTCATATAAATTTTGATAAATTTTGACATAAAAGAGTTATTTAATTTATACTGTTAATTATGATAAATCGTTCTCATTTGATTAATGTTCCAACAGATTTAGGTTAAGATTTGGTTAATTATTATAAGCTTTTTAAAATTTCAACAAAAATTAGGCGTGCAAAAAAAAGATAAATTAAAAACTAAAGCTACGTAAGCTTTAAGGTTGATGTTTCAGACTATTTTCGTTTTTAAAAATTATAATTAATGAATTAAAGTTCTTCGGCTTGCATCTATGTGTTTTTTTATAATTGATTTACTGAAATTTAAAAATATCTACACATCTCTAGTTATATGCAGGTTGATAATATTATATTGAGTGTCTTCTGATACACTATTATTTCAACCTTCTTTAGAACATAAAAATTTCCATGAAATATGGGTTTAATGTCGAACGGTTTACCAGATATTTGGGTTTAACACAAATTGGTGGTTATTTAAGTTTTTTAAAATTTATGTATAACTTCGTTCAAAGAGAAGCTCAAACTGCATTTTTTAAATTTTTAAGTATTTAAAATAGGGGGTGATAAAATAAACTTGAGGCAAGGTAATCACAATGAATCTATATTCAACACAATCATTCTGTCACTCCTACACTAATATACAGGAAGCTTGTAACATTATATCCTACCCTGTATATTTACAAATTCTAAAATGTGAAATAATATAAATTTCATCAAATTTTTAAAACAAAATTTTTTTAAATATAATTTTCATGCAAGCACATATAACTGCTTGAAGGGTTTTTACTTTTGATATCCGTTTATGTTTCAACACTTAAATTTAATTTCTTATATGTACGGAGATGATGCCGACTAACAGTAAATATATTAGATCAAATAACTATTTTGCGAAAAAAATAATATTGGCAAAACACTGCAGTACAGTCGTGAAACCACAAAAGATCTGAGATTTGTCAAAACTGTTTGAACTCAGCAAGTGGAAAGAACTAACGATGGTGTCCATTATTCTATTTTTTTTTAATATTTGCTTTTCCACGAACACATTTACACTAATGGTTCAAAACTGAATGACAGAGTGGGGGTGGAATATACTCGGAAAATTTAAATATAAAAAGCCAACCAAAACATTTCAGTGTGTTTCAGGCAGGTGATGACAATAAAGGAAGCCTGAGACTGGCTAAAATCTAGCGTATTATCTGTTAGAAATATCTGTATACTCACAGGCAGTCAGGTCGCAAGTAAAGGATTGGAGTCGATAACAATTAGCTCAAAAACTGTGTTGGCCTGTCGCAGTTTTCTGGACGAACTAGCAGATCGGATCAACATATGAATACGATGGGTGCCAGGACACAGTGATATTCCAGGTAACTTCAATTCAGATCAATTTGCTAGACCGGGTAGTATCTTAGAAGTTTTTGCGAAAAGGAGCAATGTGAGTGCACCTATAGTTACCTGTAATCTAATGCTTCGCAAAGATTCAATAAAAGCTACAAACTTCAGATGGTTATGTAGACTAGACTGCAACATCACCAAGCAAATCTGGCTGAACCTGAAGGGCTCCTTTAAACTACTAACTCTGAAAAGGTATGACATTAGCCCTATGGAACGGGTCATTACGGGTCATTTTCTTATTGGTAAACATGCCAGAAAACTTGGACTCCCCTCAAACGACGTTTGCAGAACGTGTAGAGAGTAGGTGGAAGATGAAACTGTCCAACACCTACTCTGAACCTGATCTGGTCTTTATAATAAAAGAAAAACCCACCTTGGCGCCTTCTTTCTGAACTCGCTGCTAACCTTGAAAGCACTAAAATAAAAAATCTAGACCCCTTAAAAAGTTCGAATTGGTTCAACGAGTAGAGTCTTGTACGAGGAAACTTTCCGTGGTATCATAAGTAACCTTACTGGTCTAAGTGTGTCGGGGTACTGCCAGCAGGCACTATTACCTACCCTACCTGTGCCTACCTACTTTTCCAATTATTGAATAAATGAATATGTAATTTTTTACTATTCAAATATTGAGATATAATAATGAAGAGATACAATAACATAAAAGATTATAGTGCTGATTATAATCGCGCAACACAAAAAAAAACCAATAACACAAAACAAAATAAAAACCGTAACCACAATTCAACGTAACAAAAACAAAACAAAAAAAAAAGCTGCTGGTGATGGAACTGTTTTAGATATGCAATGTGATAAAAAGAAAATAGACAAAAACAAATGAAACAGAAAACCGCAATAAAAATAAAAAATAAAAATAATATTTTAATCCAATGACAATATTATATAGAAGTAAAGATAATTTAATTTGTCATGGAATTTAAAGTGGCATTGTAGATAATGTCAGAATTAAAATAGATTTAATATTATATTAAAAAATTAATTTTGCAGGTACACCACACCGCTATATTTAAAATATTTAAAAAAAAAAAATTATTTTAATTTGCCTAATTGTGAAAAACTAGAAGGTGTTCGTTTGTGTGATTAGAATTATTTTTGAATAAAATGTGGACACTTTATTCTATTGAACGCATTTCCTTCTGTTGTACGATAAATAATGAATTCAAAGAAAGTTATAAACCCATGAAAACTAGGAGGTAGACATTTAAAATTCTTTTTTTAGTAAAAGTTTTATTTCATAAGAATTAAAGTTTGGGTAATACAAAATGGAAAATTTGTCGAAATGTTTAAATTTAGTTTAATATTGGTTAAACTACTAAGAGCAACTATTAACGAAAAACTAGTTGTCTCAATATGTATGAAGTCTTGAAGACATTAAATTTCAATGTTAAATAAATTAAATTTTAATGTTAAGGTGATTTATGAGTTTTCAGTTAGTTTTCAGACAAATTTTTGTCCTTTTTTAAAATGTTTTCTCCCAAATACGTTCCAGGTATCCAAATTTTGACTTCCTAAATTATTTATAAAAACTTTTGTAAAAAAATCAAATAGGTCTGATTAGCTTTACTACAGCAGGTGCTTTGTCGACATCCCGATGTAGAAGGCCCGAAGGTGCCGCAGGTCTAGTGTGTATATATTTTATATATTTTTGATATTATTTTAAAATTTGCCAATTGGATATTTAAGTAAAATTTGACTATATCCTTCTTGACAAATTGGAATGAGTTTTTTGCTAAGTGATTATTTGCAATGTGATGTTTGCAATGTGAGTTTAGGTCAACTGTGCTATACTTTAATTTTTTATTAAATTAATTAACTCGGCATAGATATTTCCAATAATTTTTTCCTTTTTAAAACCTTGTGGCACCAAACATTTTTTTGCATGTTAGTATTTCTGCTTTATATCCATTGGGGGCTACAAAGCATAATTTACTAATTTGTATCGCTATATTTTGCAGTTATATTCTATTTTCATCGTGTGACATTTTCAAATATCTCATTTTAGTTCCATCAAATATATTATTTGTTTATTCAATAAACTGATGCGGTTTGACATGACTATATCAGGGAATATTTCTACCAAAAATTAATCAATTTTTTGAATTATATTTAATTAAATTAAGTTGAATTATCATCATCCAAAACATAACCTATTTGTGGTTTATTTCACATTACAACATTGCAAGTTCAAATTTGATATTGTTATATGATTCAATGATAAAAAATTTAATTATGTTTTTTAAAGCACTTCTTTTCTTACGCTAAATAGTAGTAGCATTTTACATTTACAGAATTTCATTATAAATTATAAATTTACATCTTCCTACAGCCAATAAATTCTTATGAAAAACTCACTTAAAATTATTTAGTTTTAATAATTCTGAAAAATTTACCCTTCAATTTAGGTTAACTAATTGAACATCTTAGGCTTAAAATACAATTATATATACTCCTACCTTAGTTTTTGTTGTTCTTTTGTTTTTAAGCCCCACTTATATCTTATTAGTAATTCTTTTTAAGAATTTAAGTCAAATAAAAAAAAAAAAATCAAAATTAATTTTACATCCCACTTATACTTAATCATTGTTGATAATGGCGGGTAATGCCAGAAGTTAGATGTCAAGTAATTGAATTGAAAAGATTATGTCAATGTCAAAATACTTTTTTTTTTTATTATTGTTTATAAGAAAAATATTATACAGTTAATAATTTTGTTGTAAACTAGCTTATAATCTAACAATTTTTCATGAAATATTCTAACAATGTAAAAACAATAACAAAAAAAAAAATGTCTAAAGAACCTTGATTTAAAAAGATTCAGGTTTTTATTTTAACCAATGATTAACATGTCACTATTTATGGTGCTACTCTATCAAAGTACCTACAAAAGTTAATTTGTAACTAATTTTTGACAGTGAAGTGTTATATATTGAATGTTATTCGGTTAACAGCCTTTTAATTATCTGGTTGTCATTTATAATCAGTGGACAATTTAATTTTTTTTTTATTTATTTGTTTTTTATTAGCTACTTAAATCTTCTTAGTTTAAATCATATCCAGTACATTGACTTTCGGTTAAAAAATATTCATTTAAATTGGTCATTTCTTTTAATGACACCTATTTCTGTGGTGGCAGTTAATTTTGAATGAAACATAATAAGTGATAATTCAAAGGCTTTATTTTTGAAAAAAAAAAAAATAAAAATTGTATACAGTACTGATGAACAATTATTGAACATTTTATTATATACAAAGCAAAACTCAGAATTATGAAAAATGTTTATAAAATCTAAATAAAATATTAAGACATTAAGATAAAACGTATTGGTATACTTTTCATTACATAAAATTTATTGATATTAGATTTCTCCATAATTTAGTAATATTAAAAAAAAAATTTTATTTGAAATTAAATGTGAAGCTAATATTGACAGGTCTCTACATAATTATGATAGAATTCATTTTATGCTAAAATTTATTATAATTGACTTTTAAAAGAAGAATTCCAGAGACAATCATAGTATATCTTTAAATATATGTTGGATAACCACATTTCTATGCCTGTTGCGGATCCAAATACATTTGTTACATAAAATAATATTCTGCATAAAATTCGCTACGTACGTATAGTGGGCAGTTTTATGTAGATTCAGCCATTCCAGATTTATAGTACTTCGTCGTCTGATTGTTTAAAATTGCAGGTTTAGGTCCTCGGTGAACGATATTTATTGGAAATAGATAGATCTTTGGCAAGCTTTACATCGAATTCAGATACAATGTGAAACAATGCTTTGTAGGTAGGCGTCCGAGCGAGCAAATCTTGATTCTGGTCCTAGAATTTACGAAAGGGTATCTGCTTCTTCGCTACCTACAGTAGTTAATCTGTTTTCTTCTGCTTTCTTTTTTTTTTTAAACTTTCATTAAAGCTGTAAAATAGCTTTGATTTACAAATTGGAGAAGCAAGTGCTTTTGAGGTAGCTTAACTGTTAGCACCTTCTTCTAATGTATTGTATAATGCCAATACCTCGATGGTATGAGTTTCAGCTTAAAAGGCAGTGGGTCACATGCCAACAGATATGATATTTATTTTATTTCTAAAGTTTGAAATAACACTTCTCAATTGAAATAGGTAGGTAGCTAGAAGTGACCATTCCAGTTACTTCTGGAAAACCAATTAGCACTTAATTGCGCCTTTTTGATACCACGACTCGAGTGACCTATTTCGTGTTGTCGGTTGCTATAGGTGGTTGTTCTCTCATCTTCATTCTCCCCAGAGACTCAGTACTAGAGCCACCCTGTGAGATTAAGAAGGTTGATCAGATCTCCTATTTTGCTTTCCGCGATGAAACCTATATTGCTGGAGAAAGCTTCACCTAATGTCCGGAGTCTGACTCTAACTAAGTTTCTGCCTCATTCTCATCCTTGCAACTGCGACAGTGGGGATTGAAAGGAATACCTAGCTTGGCAGCGTGACTTCTTATTGGCCAATGACCCGTACTGATGGCGACTTGTCTTGCTATATCAGTACGGGACCTGGTTAAGAGTTGTTTGGTTTTATTGATATTATACGCCGGCCATGTTTTCCTCGAGGTCGCACAGGTATTTAATCTATTTGGAAGTATGAATGGATGCGCTCCTTAACGACTTTCATTGGACAGAGAATGTCTTCCTCAAGCGGTCTGTCGAGATTGGAATCTTGCCTTGCCAGTTCATCGGCTCTCTCATTTCTGAATTGAAATATTGAAATATTATATATGTACAATTATTGTCAATTTCCATAGACTTTAGGTCATCACTGTGTGCATATCCATAAAATTTTTAATTCTATAAAAGATCAATTCAAAGGTGAGAATTCATATGAGGATTTGTCACAGATTAAAATAAAATTAAAACATATTTGAATAAGTTGAAATAATTTTTTATGACAATTTTAATAGCTGGTACTATTGGAAGTTAGTAAGTTGAATCTGATAATAAGAATACCATTTCAGTAGATTATTTTTATTAATTTATCTTATAATTTTGGCAATTCAAAGCATTTTATTACCTTATTTTTTTGTTGCGATTTCAAAGATACACAAATTAAATGCGAAATTTTGAATTGATTTTGGAAATACATTCTATTAACGTTGACAATACATGAACTACATATATAATTATAGACCTTTTGTAGGTAAACAATTGAAACGTAAAATTTTTAGGAATGAAATTAAAATCTTGATTAAGAGTATGAAGATTGATTCTTTCAAAAATTCAATTAAATGGTAAGACTATATTTTCAAAAGTATTTTAATGTTGATTTTGATGAGTTCTTCCAATTGGTAGTGAAAATAGCAAAAAAAGGGAATAAATAATGTTATTTATCGATAATATAGTGAATACATTTCTGTATAAAATCAACAATATTCCCATCCAACTATAAGGAAATAATAAGCAAATATTTATGATTTAAGTTATGGTTATGAGTTGCTGGTCGCTCAGGTGCAAAACAATATTGCCGCACCTATTAATTAAATTTGTTAATTAGAATTCGCTGAGATGCGAATCACACGATGGGGTGATAATTTTCATGTAAAATTTAACCCTTATAGAATTGAATATAGAATATGAAAACGTATAATCAAACTAAGTGAAGAAAAATTTTTTAGTTATTTACGATACCATGCTATATTAAGAAGACAATTTTTGTTTATTTAGGTTTTTTTTTTTTTTAAATAAAACTAAAATTTATAATTCAACAAAAGTAGTTTAATATTTCATTTCAATAAACATAAAATAAATTACCTATTAGTTTCATAAAAAACAAAGTAAGTGTAACTAACAAAAAAAAAACAGATTTCACAATTTTACTCTTCTTGCTTTTGTTGAAGCAAAATCATCAATTACTTGAGATAAGTTTAAATTTTCACAGATATCTTTTTCTATCGATAATAAGGGAAGGTTGGCTAGCTTTTCTTGTGACATCGACGACCTTAGGTAATTTTTTATCAATTTTAATTTTGAAAAACTTCTTTCTCTAGATGCTACAGTTACAGGAAGAAAAAAATTCTTAATGTTATACAAAAATTAGGAAATGATGATATTAAGTTGTTTTGTATGATGTAATTCAAAGTCATTACAGGCTTTGCCGTAGTAGGAAATATTTCCCTAAAACTTAATATTTCGTTAAATAGTTCATATCCATTGAGGTCTTTTTCTATGGCATCCTTAATATTTATTTGTAGAAAAACTTCCAAATCCAAGCAACATTTTTTTAAAGTATCTAAATCTATTGAATTACCATATTGAAAAACCATAGGTATTATTACATTGATCTAACAAGGTAAATCTTTCCTCTACAGAATTATTCGCTCTATCTATAATGCGAAAATAAAAATTAATTTTAAAGTTTTGTTTAGGATCTTGTACAAACTCGTCTTGATTCATATAAAAATTGATGAAGTCTTTTTCTTATGCTGGTCTGTGGAAATTCGTTTTCTACGTCAATAACACGTGCAAGGTTTGTAACTTGACTTATATATTCATTAAAACTGGCATCGTTTCTTTTCGCATTTAAAAACCTTTTTAAATTATCCAACAATTTACTACATTAATTAAATGTCAATGTTAGAATTTTGTAGCATTTTGCTAAGTACATCAATTTTTGAAAGTATATCTTGCCAGATAATTAATGAACATAAAAATTTAAATGACTTTAATTTCTCAGATAACGAATTTTCCATATTCCTTGTGCTTATATCTATGCTTTGGTCATCTCTTAAATTGATTAAACCTTCAGAAATTTCTTTAATATTTTGCTGCAAGGGTCAAATAAAACTTTGTTTGCTTCTACTTAATTCGACTTAAGTTTTTTTAATTTTCTTAAATAATAGTTGGTAGGTGGCCGCCCTTCGACTTCGCCGCCCACGTGTAAGGGCACTTTTTGCACCCCCGCCAGGAACGGGCCTGACTATAGCAGCATATTATATTGAAAATTTGCGTTTAGAACTCCATATAAGAGGAATTTATAACTAATATAACACGTTTGTTATATGCATGAGTATTACACTTGATCGTTAATTCCATAATCCTATAATTTTTCAAATAATGGTAAATGTGGAGAAGTGGGTTTCGAAATAATTTTGTTCATATAGGAGATATATGTGAAATTAGAGAAATTATTGAATGAACTGCAGTCTAGTATCAATTTAGATACATCACTATATTTATCAGATCTACGATAATTTGTAAGAAACAAATGACTTAGCACCACCTTCCAAATTTTACGAAGGCATGAAAAACTAAGAACTGTGATTAATGTGGTCATTCCATGTAAACGTTTTATTAAATATAATACGCAGATACACTTAGCTTTATGTACATAGTTAACCACACAATTATAATTGAATTTAATTTGAGGCAAAAATGTAGTTTCAATATTTCGAATATACAGAAAATAATAATCTGTATTTGATATTTGGAAAATCACTTTTTTTTTTCCAGATAGTAGTAAATCATCGAAAGAGGCTTCAGGGACTACCTATTACAGGGGAAGGCAGTTTGAAGGACTGTGGGACTTTAACCCACTAAAAACTCCTATCATTATTGCAACATTAAAACTAGGCTTATAGACTAACCATTAATTTACATTTAACTCAAAGAAACTAAGATACCTTTGATCTACCAAAATCCAATAAGGTTAATTAATAGATAAAAGGTTTTAACCTAACTCAAGTGATCTTGTTCGTTTTAGTCGCTTCACAAACTTTTTATTGTCAATTAAGCTAGAAGCTTCGGTATTGACATGTTGGATCAAACGAGTTTTATACCGTGCAGCGCATTTCATTATTTCGTCTTTTATAGATGAGATCTTCAGATCTCGATGAATATCGGCATTGCGAACATACCATGGTGCATTGACTATGTTGCGCAGTACCTTATTTTGGAACGTTTGGATAGTTTGAATATGGATTTGTTTAGCACATCCCCATATTTGAACACCGTATGCCCAGACTGGCTTCAATATTTGATTATACATCAAAACTTTGTTATAGGTCGACACCGTAGAATTCCGCCAAATCAGCCAGTATATTTCTCTATATTTGAACTGGAGTTCTTGTTTTTTTGATTTTCACATGCTCTTTCCATTTCAGTTTTGCATCCAAGGTCATGCCAAGATATTTAGCTTTATTCTCGTATGGAATCTCGACATCATTAATTTTAACTGAGAGAGGAGTTACTATGTTTTTATAAGTGAAGTTTACATGACTAGATTTGGCTTCATTTAATTTAATTTTCCATTTTTTGCATCAGTTGGAAATTTCGTCATTAGCTTTTTGCAGTTTGTTTGTAGCTTCTTCTATAGTAGAACCAACTGCCATCAACGCTGTGTCATCTGCAAAGGTTGCTGTTTTTATATTTTCTACATCGGGTATATCACAGGTGTATAACAAATATAAAATTGGATCCAGTATACTACCTTGCGGTACTCCAGCTTTTATATCTCTTAGAGAGGAGTATTCATTATCATTTTTAACTCGAAAAACTCTATTTGAGAGATATGATGAAAATAATTCAACATAATTTTTAGGGAGCAAACAACTTAGCTTTTTGATGAGTCCTTCATGCCAAACTTTATCAAAAGCTTGGGCTACATCTAGAAATACTGAAGAACAAATTTATTTATTTTCCAGTGCCCTTTCTATAATGTCTGTTATTCGATGTACTTGATCTATTGTTGAGTGTTTTTGCCTAAACCCAAATTGGTGATTAGGTATTATATTCCTGTTTTCTATGAGGGGTTGAATCCTTCTCAATAGTAATTTTTCAAACAACTTCGATATTGTAGGGAGCAAAGATGGAAAATCACTTCAGTTTAATTCCGCATTGATTAAGTATGATTTCGGACAATGTGTGGAATGCGTAAAAATTAACTTAAGTCTAAATTTTAAGTAAAATATTTCAAGGTCGTAGATGACTTCTAGGGAAGAGCAATTACTCAAATTTGATTCAATATAAATTAAAAAAATGGGGTTTGGTTTTATGTGGGGTGAGTGCATTTGAATATAAATTTTTAGTATGCAGGCTTTATCATTAAAAAGTTAAAACTTAAAATTAATTAAAAATTTACAACGTGTATATTTCTATATATATATGCATATGGTATACTAAATGTTAACCATATACCTCAAAGTGACATGAAATATTAATTTTGTTTATATTCACTAATATAACTATACTATATATATATATATACGAACAATACATTTATAAATATACCATGAATGCATATAAATATAATAATTCTTCTTGCATATAAAAAATATTTTAATATTTAAAAGTCAACAAAACAAAAAAAAAAATAAAATAAAAAACAGAACAAAATTTATAGAAACATTTTGTTAATTCAAATTTTCCCGAAATTTTTAATTTCTTTCGCATCACTTCCTTTGTTTAGACAGTAGAAATCAACAGTTAAACCAAACCAGGCAAACTTTTAGCTTTTACCATTGATTTCAGTTAAACAAAGGATTATGAGGATTAAGAAATTTGTATTTTTCTTCACATGACGTAAATTAAATTATTCTGGTGCACAATTTTTGATTTGCTTTTTTTTTTTTTTTAATTTTTTCTAACTTTTGCAAAGATTAATGAAAACATGTTTATTTAAAAATACCAATACATTTCCAATATCAATAAATGTATTCTGATATTCTAAGAATTGTTTTTTCAAATCCTTCTAATTTTCTTATGTTCATAGAAGGCATAAAAAATTTCCCAGAATCTATCATCAAACTTATTGTTTTATTTTTGCTTATCTTAGATTGCATTTTGGCCATTTTGTTTGATTATGTTTTGAGAGCTTTCAGTATTACCAGCTAATTTTAGGTATTGCATTATTATTGTTTTTATTATTCCAAACGTTCCATTTTGTCAATAATTATACACTTAAATTAAAATATTTTAAAAAGCTAGGTCGAAGTAGCTAAGTAACATATCTAAAAAAATAACAAAGGTTGTTATTTATTCATAGCTATATGTACATTGTATCCTAATCTTTTTTTTTTTTAAAGTTAAAACATTTAGCTGAAGATCAAAAGAGTTAAAATTGGAATTTACTTCACGGATCACTCTGGTCATTGGCTTGAATCTGCCATATGCGGTACAGTGGAAGGGAATGTGAAACAACGTAACGGTTCTGCGATTATTCCGGTTTGTCTAAATATATTACAAACAAATTTTAGAGGCTATCGTCTTGTCCGAAAGGAGCTGGTGAATAAAATAGATATTTGCAATCACCCTTATGCTAGTAAAATAAAAATGTTTCTTGAGGCAGGGATCAGTTAATTCTTTGGATCATCGTTTAATAAAATCTAAAAAAAAATTTTCTTTGCTCACTATTTTATCATAATGTATAGTTTGAGGTGAGTTTAGGGTCAATTGTTATCCTGAGATCTAGAGTAGAATTTACTTTTGAAAACGAACAGCCATTTAATTGGTAGCTGAACCAAACTGTTCGGGCTGGATTTCTCCTAGAAAATATAATGACTTGACATTTAATGTTGTTCAGTACAAGCTCATTTTTTGAACAACATGAAGAGAAATTGTTTATATAGTTTTGCAACTTGACATTTAATGTTGTTCAGTACAAGCTCATTTTTTGAACAACATGAAGAGAAATTGTTTATATAGTTTTGCAGGTTTAAACAATCCGATGAGGGAGATATAGAAGTAGCTTTGTGTTATTTAGAAAAATTTATCACTCTAAGGGGTCTTACATGACTACATTGAGGGGCTCCAAAAGACGATTAGTATTGTTGCAATCACAGTTTTGAATAAAACTAAGTACACCCGAGAAAGAACTCAAGCCAAGCTATGTGGTGCAAAACCTATAAATTTATGCTTCAGTATTATGATAATATGAGGCCAACCGCTTTACTCGTGTTAGTGAATATGGCGTCAATTTGAAAACCTTTTTAATAATTAAGTAGCAGAAGTACCCGGCTTTGCCGAAGAAAACTGAGAATTCTTGGCAAGTAAAATAATCTTTGAGATGTTTCTTTTTTATTAAGCGAACTAATGGTTTCCTACTATTTGTAGTTGTGTGATATTAACTAATAAAATCAGAAAATATATTCAATCAAAAGTTTGTTTTAAATGTGTTTGTGTGTTTTTTTTTTGTTTGTAAGCTTGAAAACCAATATAAAGAAAGCACCACGCGATTTTTCATAATGTAGCACCCGCTCCCATCAAAACCACCTACGATAACGTATCGCCCAAGATAACCATTTCCCTACGATACAATTAACTTGCGCGATACGAACTTACTTTGGCAGGCTAATTTAATTAATCAATTGGTATTCTACAACGTCCAAATACTAAATGCTTCCTTCTATCTTAACATAAAATTTAAGATAGATGTAAGTGGTTAACATTTAAATTTTTGTTACTTATTAACTATTGTACTTTAATTAAACAATTTTTCTTCATGTTATGTTGTGTTTTTTCATTGTGCAAAAAACAACTGTACAAAAATTTTATAGAGAACGCCAATAAAAAAAATTTTTGCTGTATATTTGTGTTATTTTATTTGTTCGACCATTTGATTGTTAATGGATAATTTACATGTGATGGGATCGTTTGAAATAGTCACGGATTTAGTTTTTGTTGTGGATATACCTCCATGTTGTTTAATTTGGCAGTTTCGCGAAATCTGAATAATAATTTTTGCAGATCAGCTTCATTTTCTGCGAGTAGTACAGCGTCATCAGCGTAACATATGGTATTAATGTTTTTATGGCCAATTCGACTTCCCCAAGAAGAGTTAACTATATGTTTCTGATTATTTTATCCATTCGGAAGTTAAACAGATATTCTGAGACCTATTGATGCTGCAATATCTTCAGTGAGCACGTTATTCGATTTGTTTTGTTATTTCTGTACAGATCTGGTATCTGTCCTATTTAACTGTGATTAATTTCTTAATATTTGATAATATTTGGATCACATCATTCAGTTGTACTCTGTCGAAAGCTTGACTCAAATCTACGAAGCACATAAAGATAGGTTTGATAGGTTAATTCGATTGATTTTTAAATGAGTTCCCTGAGTATAAATACAGCATTGAGGGTGGACCTATTATTCCACAAACCATTCTGTTCTTCAGCAATTTATATCTGGGATATTGCTATCATTAATTATTTTCGTTAGTAGTTTTTGAAGTGCACTTGATACAGTGTTATTTTCCTGTAATTTTTTGCATTTTTTTTTTCTCCTTTCTTGAATACAGGGGAAAACTGTGATGCTTGTTTTCCATTCTGTGTGTCATTATGTATGTTGAACAATTTGCTTATTTCAAATTTGAGTTCGGTTCCAATGTATTTTAAAAACTAGTTTATTATTTCATCAATTCCGGGTCATTTTCCGTTTTTAGTGCTTTAATTGTTTCTTCTACTGTAGTTATTTCTATTGTAAGTGGATGTTGAGTGTAAAAATTTCTTTGTATCACATTATTTTGATATAATATGGATATAATTTGCTGAAATGTTCGGCCCATACGTTTGGTGAAATTGAATGGTTTTTTTCTGTTTCTTATGAAACTTCAAATTTTTTTATAGTGTTCCATATTTTTCAAATTCCATATCCATATTCCAAAACTCGTGTTTATATTCCTATATATCTTAGAATTTACTTGGTTTCTGACTTTTATATATTTGCGATAGTCGACTCGTGCTTTTGTTGTTCTGTATTGCAAGTAATGTTCACGTTTCTTTTTCGCAATAGTTTGACTTGATCACAAAACCCTGGTCTCTTTGTGGGTTGAGCGTTTACATTAACCTTCCTTACGCCAACTATGCTTCTGTTTCTGCTGAGTTTGTATTTTGTTTAATTTTATTCCATGCTTCATCGATATTGTCACTGTTATTTATTGTGTTGTGTTCAATTTTATGTTTTAATCTGGTGTTGTATAGGAATTGTGTTGACGTATTCATAAGTGATTCGGTGGGTGTTAATTTTTTCTACATATGTGGTTTCTTTTTAGGATGATTTGTTATAATGCGCATTTTACATACATTAATTAATTAATGATATACAAATAAAACAAATATTTTTAATGATAGCATTGATTCAATTAATATATTATTGTTTTATGTGGTTGTAACATTTCATTTCAATTTAGTCACTGCTAACAATTTACTTAATTAGACTATAACCAATATTTTAAATTTCCATTTTATGCAGTTAGAATTACATAATTAACGGCAATTTGATTCAAATAATACGAACTACATCAAAATTTTTCACAAAATAACTCTCATTTATGGTTCATTAAGTCAAATAAAAGGGTATTTATACATAAGTACATATTAAAGCATATCAAAAGAAATGGACTTCTATTAACAATTTAAAACACCAACAAAAAAAATTAAACTTTAAAAAAATATTCATATTCCATGATATATGTTTTGAATATCGATTCTCTATATACTTCCATTATTATTACATAGATTCCACTCATTATATATATATTTTATTTTACAATACTCAAAATACATTCATATACGCTTATGTCCTTCAACAATAATTATTGTACCAAAAGTCCAATACAATAGTAATTTAATTGTTTTTGTTTTCAATTTGATTTAAATTCCAATTCTTGATTATTGCATCCATTAAGGGAAAATTTTCATTCCAAAACTAAAATTAATTTTCTAGCTAATACTATAACAGTAATAATTCTGTATTTATTGAACTTGTAAGTTGCGTAAAATTGGATTCAGATTATAGAATTATTTCATTTAAAAATGTTTTTTACTTGATACTACAGTAATAGATTCACTGCATATTTCCAATTATATCCAATCAATAATTACTGCTTGACTGAATTTTTTGTTTAGGGATCCAATTAAATTAAATTTCTTATGATTTCCTGCATTTATATTCTTATTTAGAGCAAGTTTATTTTGAAAAAATCAAGGTTTATCATATAGGTTATTGTAAGTACAATAACCAAAATATCAGTCAGTGTGTTAGTCTATTTTAAATTGAAAACTGTGTATTATGTTTGATTTGCTCAAATATTTTTTTCTTATACATAAATATGCCTACATTTTCAGGTCTTATCTTTTTGTTCATATATTCAAATATGATATAACTTTCAAAAACATGAAATCAATTTTTTTAAAGATAATTTTAACACTTTAAGCACCATAATAAAAATATTGTATCAAATTTAAAAATAATTGAAATATGAATTTTGAACTAATTACAAAGTTTCTGTATACAGACAGAACTGTTTTTTTTTCAGAATCAAGTCTAAAATGAACACACTGGGTGGCGCAATTGTTATAGCTTTCAATCGAATGAACCTGGATTTGGATCCCGATGAAAGCAAAATACTTAATAAATTTTTCAACCTGTACCATTGTTATTGGGAAAAAATAAATGACAAAAAATAATTGGGTGTATAATTTGGTTAAGAAGACTTAAATCCAGATAATAGTAGTAGTTTTCAACATTTAATATGTTGATATAATAGAAAAATTAATAAAAAAAAGTTTAAACTGGATGAGCATAAACCAAAATTATTAAAGGTGTTCATTTTAAAATTAAGGTATGATATTATGTTCCCCAAATATCTACAAAGAAATTTTGAATTTGGTAGGAAGATAACATATGAATGGCTTACTTAAGAAATTCTAACTTAAGAAGTGCTGGAGACTTTAGACTACCACTATATAGAATATCAAGGACCAAAAATAGCATAATATACAAAGAAGTGTCTCTTTTCAATTTTCTTGAGTAGAAAATTAAAAATAAAACGAGTTGTTTTTACAATATTTAACAATATGTTTTTTAAACCAAAAAATATCGATTTCGGTGAATTTTTCAAAACAAATAAGTAAATTAAACTAAACTAAACTAAGAGTTCTAATGAGATTCTAGTTTTTAAGGAATTTCAACTCCCAAGTTTGTTGAAAATTTATATGGTCCAGTAACGAATATAGTTAATTTATTTACGTTAGCTTTTTTTTGTTAATAACTATATAATTTAAAATGCCAAGCTATATACTTGTTAACAAAACTTGCATACACGTGTTAGTCTACTGATGCTTCTAATAATGTTATATTCACGAAATACTCTTTCAATTAATTTGTGTACAAGTTCGTTATACTTGATAACATTAACATAGACAATTAAAATATATATCGGAAATAGAAATATCAATGTAATGGCAAAAATATTCAAAATTATTTAAGTGTTAATTAAGCCTTCATTAATTTTCACAAAATTTTCCGTTTTTTTTAGGTTAAGGAAATACAATAAAAATGAGTGGGGAACTGAAAACTGCAGTTGATTGACAACTGAGAAATTTTTTCAGTTGAGATTCTTTTTTTTAATTGTGAATTGTGATTCTATTCTGAATACTGAGAAAATTGACGTTTTTTTGACAGTTAAAATTTTAAATTTGTAGTTTGTTTTAAAGTTTTTAGCATATATAAATTAAAGTGTTTTATTAAAATTTCAGAAAAACTGACATATTCACAATACCAATTAATGTCAGTATTCACAATTTATCATTAGGAACTGTTGACAACTGATAATCACAATACCGATTTTAAATATCTGCTGACACTTCTCATGTTTTTACTGAAAACTGACACTTCACAATAAGGTCCATTACATTATCTACTATTCAAGTTTACTTGTCATACCACAATCTACAATACAGAACTTTTAAGAGAACTTTAGAAAAAGTTATTAGTTAGATTCAATATTCTTATTAATTCTTATTATCTTTCCTTTGATTGAAAAAAAAACTAATCTTGTACCTTGTACTAAATCACTCTGTATAATTATTAAGTGTTTTTAGTTGCAATATTTTAATAGGAGCGAAACTATAACCTCAAAAAAAGAATTATTTTTATTTTTTCAATTTAATGCTTAGTGTATAGCTACAAAATCTATTCACATTTTCAGAGTTGTTTTTTATGAAATAAATTATAATAAAAAAAAAAAATTATTTTGAGATTATTCATTTCAATTGCAATAACTGATCCGTGAATCTTATCTCATTCAAGATTAGGTTAGTTCATTTTTATTGTTGTTATAGTCTTTGTCTACCAGTTTTTTATTCCTTTTTTGTTGTTTGTTTTTAATGAAATCAAATTGCAAATGATAAATGAAAAAAGTGTGCCATCATTTATGAAATTATTTTTTTTTTTTTTTTGAATTTTTTTATAATATTTCAGGTGAATAATAATTGGTTAACTATAGTGCCATTTTATTTTAACAAACCCGTCTCTATACACAACATTTAGTCACAACCTACACAATTTAATTTTTGAACTTTGTTGAAATTGAAATAAAATGTAGAAATTTATGGATATCATTTATGAGACATTTTATAATCGATTCCTGTTATGAATTATAACTTTGGGTATATGTGGATTATTTTATAAATTTATATCTAAATTAGCTACCTAAGGAAAACAGTTAAATTAATTTTGGTTTTGTTGTGAAATTATATTCATTAACTTGTCAACACTATTATTTTGAAATAAAACAACTTTTTAATTATGTGAGCCTTAAAGCTTTGCAAATACGATATATATTTATACGTTTTGCTTCCTATTCTAATATAACTATTTAACTAAAAATTACTGTTAGTATAATATCTTATTTATAATGTTTTGTATTCGTTCTTATGCTTGTTAGGATTGGTATTCTTACGCTTGATAATTGAAATGTATTATGTATTATTAAGCTAAATACAGCAATGGATGCAAGAGCATTTCAACGTCAATTTATAAAATCATATGATCTTATAAACAAGAACAATTTTTTTTATTTCTAAAGATTGCAGTCAAAACTTAAAATGTTACAATAAATGCATACAACCAAATTTTGATGAATAAATTATAATAAGATAAAATTTAATAGTTTAATTTATGGTGAAATTGATTTTTTCAAATTAGAAAATTTCCCGAATTAAAACTTCTGCAGTTCTGCATTAACCATATGCAACCGAGCCATCGTTTAACCTACCATAAATGTCAAGTTAAAACACCCTGCGCATATAATATTATGTGCATTTATGATAATTGAACTAATAAATAGTATGGACAAGTTATGATTAATGAACTGAACTAATAACAGTTCTATATAACAACTAATTAAGTTAATAATAATAATATAAACATACGAATCGGAATATGAAAATTCGAATGCACAAAGCTTTAAATCAAAATAATTTATTCATTTTTAAAGTTTTATGTTAAAATAGTTTTAAAAATTTAATTTATTCAAAATAAAAAAAAAATAAAATAAAGAATGAGAAAATCTGTTCTAATTGAATTAATTTGAGTGACATCACGCGCGGCATCAGTATATCTTGTATAGTAGAATGCTATTTAAACAAAAAACAAAAAATATCTTTACTAAAATATTCCAATTAAAATGATGATTTATAACAAATAACAATAATTTTATTGATTTTACTAATATTTAATTTTTTGATTATGGCCGGTGCTGATTCAATGCAACAAATTTACAATTTGAAATATATATTTTTAAATTATGACAAATTTTGAAAAACAGAAATTTATTTTAATTTCATTTTATCGTCTTTAAAATTATTTTTTTTTTAGATGAACTGAATTTTAATTTTTATGTTGGCTTCTAAATCAAACTCTTGCTCTTACGAGTATGTTATCAAATGTCATTGATAAAGTTTAGACAAAAAGGATTAACAATTGTATATCATCTTTATGATGAATTATACAACAAATCTTTCTATTCTCAGTTCAGTAAGGTGTTTGAGAAGAATTTTAGAAGGTAAATTAAGGTGGAAAGAAATTATATAAAAAGTGCAACTTAATAAATTTCTAAGTTATCAGAACAGGACAAGACTATCATCATCATCATCGGTTGTGTCTAAAGCTCTGGGTTACAAATTTTGTCTATTAATCTTATACAATTGTCCTACATCCGTCAACTTAATATATTTTTATTTTGATTTACTTTTTTCTCTAGTTATTGTATAGTACAAAATAAAGTACCTATATATATACAAAGCAGATTTTAAAATCTGTGTGGACATTCGTTATCCAATTATGGTGCTTTTAAAAAAAAAAACAACATCGAAATCCTGCAAAAATTTCAAAATAAAGTGATCCATGGATTAATTAACGTATATGAAGATCTTCATTGTGATTTGCACATTGAAAAAGTCCTTAAAGGCTAAGTGCGAGAATACCAGATCGACAAATTCATGTGAAGTAGAAAATTAAAGCAAATTTATGTGAGATAGGAAATAGTAGCCGTAAATTTATGTAAATAACAATATCACTCGATTAAAGATAATTAAACCCCACGATCTGATTTTTTTGATCTAATTACTTTAATTGGAAAATTCTACAATAATGGTCTTCTTTCATGTAAATTATTCTATCAAATATTTTCCTTTGATTAAAAAAAAATTATTTAGATTCCTACACTTAATCTATTGCTACGACTAATCTTTTCCCAGAAAATATTACATTGATCCTCCATAAACATTATTATATTGATAGCATTTTATGACGGAGGCTATTAAGTTAATAATTTTCTAATCACGCCGATCGAAAAAAAAGGTATTTAGTTAATCTAACATAGATTGGTTAATGACGAAAACATAGGTGGGGGAGAAGGGAAGTCGACTCCGTCACCAGACAAGCACGGGTATTGGCTCTTGTAATCCCTCGAAGATTAGCTTCTATCTTTTAAAGAAAAAAAAATCACATTAAGTGTTTATAATGAACTTAACAGTTTCCCTACCAGCGTCCCTTTAAGAGAACGAAGTTTGGATGAAGATATCGATATTACGTCTTATATAGAAATTAAAAATATTTAACAATTATTTAACAATTTACTTATTTTAAGACCCGAATAATGACGTTGACCGCAGACTAAATAAATATGAGATGTTCGAAACAATAGCAATAAGATGGTTGAAGGAGATAGAAAATTTTTACATAGAAAATATTGGTACCATATGAATTTTTTTTTTGTGAAGTGATTCATTTCTTTCCGAATCATATTTTTACCACAAATTAAATTTAATGTTCGTTCAACAACGAAATAAAAACTCGAAACTTTTTTTTCGAGTCGAGTTCAATTTAAAAAATTGGAATACGCTCTGAAAATGTTTATATATCTAAATGCTAATATTCACAATTCAAAGAAGAGTTAAATAAAATGTAGGTGGTAATTTATTGATCTACGCTAGACAGACACGGTTAACGTAGCAAATATATGTTAATATAATAATTGTGCTGAATATAAAACTACCTGTCATACACCCATATTCTGTTAGACCCATCTCGCGAGATCGCGTGAGAATATCTCTGACGAGATAGTTTTGTATTCTGTTAGACCTTTGACGAGACGAGATAGCCATTTTTTATCTCGTCAAAAATTGTAAGCGTCAAAGTATTTTGTGTTATTTTATCAAAAAATTGAATTAAATAAATAAATTGAATAGATAAAATAGTTAAATAGAGATTAATAAACAATTTTTCATTATTTTTTTTGCATTATTATTAAAATTGTGTTTTGTTTTGAAAAAAAAAAACCATCTTTACTATTACTGTTTTACTACTATTTATGTACTAAACTAAAAAATATTTAAAACATTTATATTTATTTTTCATTTAAAAAATATTTTAAAAATAATACTAAAACCCCACTAAAACTTTCCAAAAATTTTATAAATCATATTTCGTTTATATACCAATAATTATTTTTGATAGTAAAAAATAATCAGTACTACCAACAAATAAATGTTCTATCGCGCCGCTTACAGTGTCTAACAGAAAGGCATATTCAGAGACGAGACGAAACGAGATGAATTTTTTCTTCTCGTCAACGATGGGTCTAAGAGAATATGGGTGATAATCTAATGAATCATAAAAGTGTCATAGTTAATATAAAATGTCATTTTAATGTGAAACCGTTTAATCTCACATGTCTGCAGCAAGCAGGGAAAAAATTTCCTTGAAAATGGAAGTAAAAAGTCTTAAACCGGTGTCAATGATCAAGTTTCATCAGTGTCGTACTTCTAATGCATTAGGTAGTTATGAGACGAATACAGTAAATTAAATCTCAGATACAACATTATTTTATTAATTGGTATAATTTATAAATTTATATTTAATAAAAATTATTTTTGCCCAATATAGAAAATAAAAGATAATTAATGGGTGAGGTATACATAATATGTAATGTTAGATTTGTTTATGTTGACCTATTGTCATACAGAATTGTTATATTTATCTCTTGTAATTAATTTTATTATTAAAAAATAAATAATAATAGCTTCATCTATTTGAAATATTAATTTAAATTGCGGAAAAATTACAATTGAAGAGAACACTATAATAAAATAATTGAGGTTAAAATGTTAATATTATTATTAAATGTTAAAACAATAATATTTTTTTTTGTGTCCAGTAAAAATTTTTTTTTGTTTATTTTAAATATTAAATTTTGTGTGAGTTAAAATTATCATATTTTATTATATAATTAAAAATAATGAATTTGATTCAAACCTTTTAAATTAATTTAAAAAGTACAAAGAAAATTATTTTATAATTCATAAGATTCGAGCAAACCTGCAAGGATAGTTGTTTTATTAGAAGTCGACATAGTGCTGTTAGGACTGCGAAATTTTCAAAATTAGTATATAAGCGCAATCGTTCTAAAATTAACTCACAGATTGTCAAATTAAGTGTAAAAGAATATGTTCTACTCCATTTACGGAATTAAATTTTAAAAATAACATTTTATTAAAAGGTTATATAGTTACAGTATTCTCTAAACACATTCAGCAGGCATTTATAATATTCTCATCATTATTTCGTCAGTTTCCCCATTCTGATATATTTTATACAACAACTGTCTTCCATCTGATTATTCCAGTTTTTAGACAGGTTTCCTTCATGTTTATGCAAACGTTCACCATCTGGTAATCCCAGTTCTTAGACAATTTTAATTTATGTTCAATTTTAAACTTGATCCATCTCTTACTATGTCTTAATTGAACGGATTCATCACAATTATATATATTCAACGCGCATGAGTGTTCAAAGCATGAAGATGGTGAGTGGTAAGCAGACTTTAGACTCTATCTATCTGTACCCTTAATCGGCCACTATTAACTCAAACAATATATAGAGAAACAAGTTTTTTTTTTTTTTTTTTATGCACTCTACAGTAACTTAGGTAGAATCACCTTTTCGTGCTTAATTATGTACGGTACTGCAATTTTACACTACAATCTACAATATTCCGAGTATTTATTTAACAAATTACTGGCTTATCAACTCATTAAATGTGAAAAACTACTGCTATTGTCAGGAGCCAAGCCTTCTTAAATAGAATAGTGTAATTTTTATTTAATTTGTTATCAGATTATACTCTCAATTATATTTTGCCATTTATTGTATCCCAATGATAAAGGGTAGTGGACCAGGTCGAAAAATCCATAAAGCATTTTTTTTTTGTTTTGCTTCATCGGGAATCGAACCTGGGTCCTTTCGGTTGAAAGTCAGGCGCTTTACCTGCTGCGCCACCCAGCGTGTAAAATTGGTGGCAAGTTGATTTGGTGTTGCAATTCTCTTTGAATTTTAACCGGCTGAAGACTGGATTTTGATCGGCACGATGCCAGGGTTATCTGATAATCAACTAAGGCTCGCTTATCATTATTTTTGCAAAACCGCTAAAGATGAAGAAGAGAGATGAAGCTGACTAGATTTTTTCAAAATACGTCTGACATACGTTTGAGTAACATTCAAAGTGTTAAAAATAATATTTAAAGTATACCTAATGAAACATAACTTTTGTCCATCAGTCATCTATATACATCTATCCATCAGTCAAAAATTAGATCAGTTATTATTTTCCAATTCTTATCAATGATATTATATCTCGGCCATCTTGGTGTGACGCAATCCAACTCTGTATGACTATTATCAGTATTATCGTGAAACACGTTACACCATAACATAATTAGGAAGAAAATACTAACGAAAAATATTTTTGAATTCGCGGCATCCTCGGGAGAGTTGTATCAGACCTACTTAAGATATTTACAAGATTGGATTTACTCCCGAATATTTTTGAAGAGATGTGCAAAAATATATTAGAACATAAATATAATATTTTGAATAATAATTTATTAAAAATAAAATTATCATAATATAATAAAAAGTGTGGTCTAATAATATGTCAGTGTGCTGTACTCATATCTAAAATTAGTTTTCCCCGTTGATGCAAAATTGATGTTTAAAACAAAAAAAAATATTTTTTTTTAATAAAATTACTAAATTGACAAATTAAATTGCATTAATCATTAATTAGTTTGAAATTCAAGAAGCCATTAAATAATTAATTTTTAAAAATTCTTATATATTTTTTTTGTTTTACTTTTTTTTATGCTTCGTTTAATTTTCTCACGAACTTTGCCAAATTTGTCATGTTCGACATATTCGTAATCACAGTACAATTACAGACAGTAATCTGTAAAAGAACAAAAAAAAAAAAATGTTAGTACACGATTCTGATATTTGTGTACATGCAACCAAACACACACGTATACCAATACAATAATAAAGAATTTTCTTGTATCGTACATTCGTACAAAATGAAAATAAAAAAAAAATTATTGAAAAGAGAGGTCGGTATTACCGTTAAAAAATTTAGTCGAACAACTTGATGATAAATTGAAACAGTGTTGTATAATATTTAAAGTGAGAGTGGTGTGTGAGGAAATAAATTACAACGATCACGATTGGAAATATTGTTTTTTCTTTGTTTTGTTTTGTTTAAAGATTTTCTCATTTTTCAGTTTTGTAAATGTTTATTTTTATGCACACCCCATTTTACTTAAATAAGATATAAGTGAATACAAAAAGGCTGTAAAATAATAAATTAAATTTTTTAGTGTGATATTACAATAAAGAAAAAAACTAATACAGAAATTATAATGGGATGAAGAAATTACATTTATTATGATAGCATAACCTTCGGATATTACATAGTTAATATTAAATATTTGCATTTCTAGGGACTATTTGAAATTCTTGGACACATCTACTTTAGTGGGTTATTACAATTTTCACCACACTATTACAAATAACTGGGTGGAACCTGCAAATTATCAAATTTATAGAAAAGAAAGAAAAATGACTTTATTTTTAGTTCCAAGTGAAATAATTTTTGCTACGCTATTCGCATATTAAATGTGATTTTATACTGATGTATAACATAATGTGCTAGTTACAGAAAAATAAGGTAAAGCGAATTTGCAGCTAAGTTATTAAACTATAATAATTTTTTTTAAAAATAAGTAAATCTGCATGTTACAAAAAAAAATGGACCTTATTATAAAAATACAAAAGACCTGTTATACATTATAGCCAGATACAACAACCGTTAATGCGATATAGTATAACATTTTATATACAAATTAACAATTGATTTGATGTTGAGAAAAGTTAATGTTACCAAGTAATTGAAACTGAAAAATAAAATTAGAATAGAAAGCTCAAAATTCATCTATTTGATTGTAAGACTGTAGTAGGAACTTTATAGTCAAATAAATTGATAGTTAGATGATATGAAAAAAAAATCTACGACTGTGTAATTTATACAACCGCGATATTAAACGTGTAAAAACGTATAAAAATATTAATTATGATAACAAATTCGGCAATAATAATATACAAAGTTCTGCCAGCTTATTTAACAGAATTTATTGCGTAAGTAAAAGCTGAAAAATCTGGCTCTAAATAGCGCTGTGCAGTTGCAAAAGAAGTATTCAAGAGTGTCTTATCCATTTTCTTTATTGCAACTGCAACAGCAGTGGTTGGAAGCAACGTCTAGTTTGGCAAATTGGCTTCCTATCCTCCAGTACACATATACTGATTGCTAGTTCTCTCGACAGTACGGAACTCGGCTAAAAGATGTTTATTTATGTTGATATTATTCGAGGGACATGGCTTTTTAAAGGTTAACAGAGTTAATTAACATATGCATCCCTTCGTTTAAAATACATACACTGAATACTTTATGTATTAATATTTTGCATAACTACATTAAAAGTAATTTTATTTTCGATAAAATAATTTTCCCGGAATTGAATGAAATCTGAATTTTGATAGAATGAACACAACTTCAGATTTTAACAATAATCGAAGAACGGAAAATTATTTATTTATATATTTTTTTTTTCGATATATAAAGAAAGCTAGCTATCTGTGATAAAAATCAGTTTAAATATTTTTATGTTCTTATTCATGCGAAACGAACTGTATTTATTTATTTTTGATTGTTGTTACGATATTATTTTTGCCGATTTATGGAGAAGCAATTTTACAATATACTATATGTCATCGCAGAGAGGAAAACTTAACAGTATTTTTTTATTATTATTGATATTGTTATTGTTGTACTATTATGCTGAATTTTGAGAATTATTATTGTTTCATTGTTTTCTATATGTACATACATATGTATATACATTAGAGTTTTATAAAATCGGAAAAGCGGAAAATTCATATCATCTAACTATCTATTTATTTATTTTTTCTAGAAAGTTACTAAAGAGTATTTATAGTAATTACATTGGGAGAAAACTATCATTGATATTAATATTTATAAATTTATACTTTTATATAATATATATATCATTTTATATATTATTTGTACAGGGGTTATTATAGGAGTTACAAAATAATTTAAAATGACATCACGTTTTAAAATGAAAATTATTATTTTTCTTTTTTTTTTGTGTATTTTTACTTTTTATGTTGACATATTAAACTTGATTATAAATATTTATTGTAATGGGAGAAACGAAAAGAGAAAATAAATAAATGAAAATTTTGTTGAAAAATTACAAGAAAAACTATTTTTCATGACATTTTCATTGTACTTATATATATGAAGGTTTCTATGTGAAGTTTGATTTTTGATAAAATTAATAAGTTTAAGTGTGTTTTTGTTTTAGATGTATCGAAGGATTAATTTTTAATTACTTTTTAATAATAAATTTTCAACTAAATTATTTGATAATTCAATGTTTCAGTACAATAATTAATTTTTAAAATATTTTCACTAAAGCTTGTTTTCAAAGTTTTCATATCACTTGAAAAATTATATATTTAATCGCTCAGTGTATTCTCATCAGTTTGATTATGATAGACGGTTTCTATAAAGTAACTAAACTTTCTTAAACAACTATCTGTTGTCAGATATAATTTCTCCAAAGACTTCTTCAACATATGAAAGATAAACGAAATTTTCAGAAATCATATATATATGTATTTGTAGTCATTATAACAAACAATATACAAAATTATTGTAATACAAGTGAAATATTTCATTTAAAGTTAAAGCTAAAAACTTTGTACTTTCGGAGTGCTAAAATCACTTCAAACAAAATTTATGTTCTAAAAACTTATTAGGTGGTTAAGATTCTACGATTCAAATGATACTGCTAATAATATTTAGCTATTTTCAAAAGAATAATTTATTTGAAATTTCTTCAATTTCAAAACCTTTTTATATACATATGTCAAATATATGTTTTTGAAATAAATAGTTTAAATTAAACTCATTGACATAACTCAATTGGTAACAAAATATTTATATTTGTATAACTGCTACCTTTTTTCTAAATTATGACATTATTAACTCATTCGTTATGTTATCATTTATGTTAACAATTATAATTGAAGAGCTTAGAGGAAGAAGATGTTAGTTAAGTGACATTTTTTTGAAATCAATTCCATTTTGTCTATATTAAAATTGTTTTCTGTTTTGGTGGTTGTATGAAATTGTTAAGTGCAACAAAATTATACTTTGCACAGTGTAAGAAGGTGTTAAAATCCCTTAGCACTAACTCGTTAATAGCTATTTCGCCTAAAAAGTACAGCAAAATGTTGGTGCATTGGAAAGTGATAAATGTCAGCATACATGCAAACACTAAGAGTCACAAAAAAGTAAAAATATTTTTGGTTTGTGAAACAAAAACAAAAAAATTTTCGAATAGTGTGCGTTGAAAAAAGTTAGAATTCTCTGATTTTCTTAAGTTTATTTACTTTAAATTATGGGGAATTCTTTTATATTTCAAACTTGGATCATAATTTATTTTCTGTATCTTACCCTGGAGATAGTCTCGACGCTTTTAACGCGTGTCACTTATGAACTTTCACAGTGAAATCAATTTTTTTTTTGCTGATATTGTCAACACGCTTCTCAAATGAGTGAAGAAATGTCATTCTGTTCTATATATAACTTCAAATACAATTAATGATATCCAGTAAATAATGTTACATATTTTGTTATTATATAAAAATTTAAAGAATGTATTCAGAAATCCTAAAGAAAATCAACAAAATTAATAATCTTAAAAATGGACCTGTTAAGTACCACTTAAAATTATCTCCTTTTATTTATTCTATATTTAAATACCTATTAAATAAAATCAAATATGACATAATATTTGTTTTATTAATTTTCCACATTACGGTGACGATTTCCAATTAGTCTTGATTTAAAATTACCTCCCATTATTCTGCTTTCGTCATTATCGTTGTCATTTATTTATTTATAACTAATTACTCTATATATCCATTTCATTCTATCAGTACAGTTGTTGTATTTAAAATTTATTAAAGAATTTTTTTTATAACAACAACAATAACAATAAAAAAAACAATTTAAATTAATTATTACAATAATAAAATGTGTAATAACAATATAAATAAATATTATATATACACTTTAAATGAAAAATATGATTAATTGGTTTGTTCATTTGTTAAATTCCAGGTATCAAAAAAATGAATTCAACTAGGTTAAGAATATAATAAAATTTATCCGGTTAACAAATAATAATTAATATTAAACCTTAAAATTGGAATAGGTAGTTTTTATTTTATATAAGTTCCTAACTACCTGCCTAGGTACTATTTATTTTAATAAGAATATCTCAATTTTTCAAAATATTTTCCAAAATTTTATTCTATTTTGTTTTTTTATTATAGTTTTTTGTTTTGTTTTATAAAAATTTAGGGTTGGGGTCATAATCTTGGATTACAATTTTTTTTTTTTACAAAATCTTGTATTCTTCTGTAACAAAAGTATTTGCTTTAAAATCAAGCTATCACAAAATCTAGCATTCCAAAATCGTTTACTTAAATATCTAACATGCAAGTTATTTATCCTAACTATAACTTCTATAATCATTTTTGGAGCACTTAAATAATGTGATATGATGCTAAGAATGTAAAGAGGAATAGTCGATATTCAGACATATTAATTTGTAAAACCTTTAGGTTAATAAATGGGCACCAATTTATATTTTTGTAGAAAAAATAACTATATTTTAATTTGAACCCTCATAGTTTCCGATCAAAGAGACCTAGAATTATTGTTGATTAGGAAGGAGCCGCAAATAAAGCTTTAAATTATCTATAGACATAAAACTGAACAAAATATTTCAAAATTTCTTTTAGGGCTTGAAAGTTATTTTAAAGTGACACAAGCGAAGAAAAATTTGTTTAAAAATTCTTTCAATAAAATTTAATTTCAAACCAGATTTTGTAAAAATAAGATATTGGAACTAAGAATTATTATAAGTTTGAATGCAATGTACAGTTGAACGATTCAACTTGATATAATATTTATAGCCAATTTAGAGTAACCAAACCGATAAACCTTTTTTTTTGTATGTACATGAGTGCATACAATTTTCGTATTTTTTCTCCATTTTCTGAAAATACGAGATTAAGAGAAGTTTTTAGAAATTCGAGATTTAAACAAAAATATATATTTAAGGTTCCTGTCAGCAGGATTATTTAGACAACAAGTCATAACAAAAATATAAAAGAAATAATTTCTTTTTGTAATATAAGATATTGGAAGGTAGAAAGATTTTAATATTTCGAGATTTCATAATTTTGAGATTTTCAGATGCAACAATTTGTGACTCACCCATAAATTAAGTATTCAAAGAATGAATTACAAAAATAATAAAAAAATAAAACAATAGAGGTTATGTAATAAAATTACCACCACAAAGATTTATGATATTTAAGAGTAAAATTTTCCTAGATGACAGATAAGATAAATTACTTTAGAATTTTCATTTCTAATACAATTAAAAAAAAAAAAAAATAATCAGAGGTGGTCAACTGAAATTGTCATGTTAAATTAAAAAAAAAAATGTTGTTTTTAGAATATATTAAAAGCACAGTAACAAACTGTCTATATAAAGCATAGTACAACAGAGGAAGTGGTTGTGATGAATGAGTACATAAATTCTTATTATATGAATATTATATTTTCCCTATATCACAAAATAGAGTACATTGTCTTTTAGCTAAATTATGTGCTAACATTGGATTTTATTTATATTAAGAATAAGATTTAAAATCTAATTTAATTATTATTAAAATTTTCTATACTTTCTTACTTGCTGGGCGCTACAGACCTTGAAGGTCCTGGGCTGAAAAAAATTTTCTATAATTTGTAAAAATTTTAAATTTATGTACGGCTCGTTTCGTTAGCTACAATTTCATTATGTTGACAAACTCCGTAAATAGATTGTTAAAAATAATTTTTGAAAATTAGTTGGAAATAGCTACACATTACTGAAATCTTATTATTTTTGTTGACTATTATAATATTTATGTATATATATTATATAATATTTTAATAGTTAGGAAGATTATTGATATAAATTTTAATTTATATGGAATGATTTAATTGAAATTAGTGTGAATGGTTTTATTTTAAATCTAAATTTATTTAATAATTTTGTAATGTCTCGTTATAGAGAAATTTGTCTTCGAACAAACTATAAAACCTTAATAATATTTATATTTTAATATGTGTATATATTTAGAATAATAATTTAATGGGAAATTATTATTTACTAGATGAGACTTTACATATTTATTTTTGGTATTTAGATATCTTCTTTATTTATGTGAACAAGAGACAAATATTGTGATTTGTAAAAATAAATAAGAGGTACTAAAAATTAATTGGATAAGAATAATATCAACATTATACCCTCGGTGGCGCAGTGGTTATGTAACAGGATCCATGACCGAGGGTACCCCGGTTCGAACCTGATTGGTACCCCGGTTCGAACCTGATTGGTGGCGATTTATAAAAAAAAAAAATCCATCATTAAATTTGTTAATTGAAAATTCGAGATTAATCGAATGAAAATCATTAATTGAGATCGAACCGGTAATAAGGTAGCGCCACGTTGTTTCTAGGCAGCGGTAGATGGTTACTCCATCTCCTAGGACCGGTTACTGTAGGTCAATCACCCCCATAATCGGCAAATCAATGGATTCGAAATAATAGAAGAAGAAGCCTCGGATACACGAATGACTACTTGATAACGACCTTTGGCACTCAAAAAAGGACCCGAATTGCACAATGGAATGTAAGAACACTTAGAGAAGCTTCAAGACTCTCGCAATTGGAAGCTCAAATGGCTACTTACAACATAGACATCCTGGGTATAAGTGAAATGCGATGGAACAACACCGGAGAAATCAACACGGAGAATGGAAACATGGTAATTTACAGTGGAAGGGAAACAGGGGGTGAAAGTGGAGTCGGAATACTAATATCAAAGAAATTGAGACAAACATTGGTTTCTTGGAAGGCAGTCTCGGATAGAATTGTTATAGGGCAATTTCGAATTATGACAAGACATGTAACAATAATTCAATGCTATGCACCAACAGATGTCGCTGAAGACCATATTAAGGATGATTTCTACGAACAAATAGAAACAACGCTAGCACTCATAAATGGGGGAGATATCATAATATTAATGGGTGACTGGAATGCGAAAATAGGATCTAACAACAATGGACTTGAGAAGATAATCGGCAAACACGAGTTAGGGAGAGAAAGAAACAACAACGGGGAAAGGTTGATAGAGTTGTGTCAGACTTTCGACCTAGCAATCGGAGGGAGTCTATTCCCACACAAAGATATCCACAAATACACATGGACAACACCAAACGGGATCATAAGAAATCAGATAGATCACATATGCATCAGCAAGAAATGGAAACAATCAATGTTAGATGTGAGAAATAGAAGGGGAGCAGATATACACAGCGATCATGAATTACTAACTGGGGACTTCAGAATGAAACTAAGCCAACAAGGAAGAGGTAGAAGAAATAGAAAGAAGAAAATAAATATAAAAACAACTTAAAAAATCCGCAAGTAAGAGCTGACATAGTTACGGCGTTACGAGAAAATATTAGAAATAATAGAGAATTCACTTGGGAAGAGATTCTGGAAATTTACAACCAAACAAGCGAACAAAATCTTGGAATTTCACAACCACAAAGAAAAATCTGGATAACCGATAACACATGGGCCTTGATTAAAAGAAGAGGTGAAATGAAGAAAATGATAAACAACAGGATGGCATCAAGAAGAGAATATGAAGAAAACAGTAAAAAGAGCAGCAAGAAGAGATAAAAGGAAATTTCTACAAAATTTAGCCGGAGAAGCAGAAAAAGCAGCACAGCAACATAACCTGAGAGAATTGTATCGCATAATCAAGAACTTAACAAACCAGTCGGAACAACAAAACAAACAAATTAAAGATAAAAATGGTGCGCTCATCACAAACTTAGAGGATCAATTAAAGAGATGGAGAGAACATTTCCAAGAACTGAGCAACGAAGAAAGTACAAATAGGAAAGATAGGAACATAAGAAACAGAGACAATGCAAATATCTACCCAACTAAGGGACTGCCAATATCTACTCAAGCTCCAAATATAGAAGAAATCAAAGCTACAATCAATATCCTGAAGCACAACAAAGCAACAGGTGAAGACGGAATTCCAGCAGAAATAGCCAAACTGGACCCGGACTTATTCGCAAAAACAATTGAATCCCACATCAGGAAAGCATGGATAGAAGAGAATATACCACCATCATGGAAGAAAGGAATTATTGTCAAGATACCTAAGAAAGGAGACTTGGCAAATTGCAGCAACTGGAGAGGAATCACGGTTCTAAATACTATTTATAAGATAATAGCAATTATTATAAAGAAAAGATTAGAAGAAGTACTAGAACCAATACTACAGAAAGAGCAGGCAGGTTTCAGACCAAACCGAAGCTGTGTTGACCAGGCAAATACTTTACGGGTCATAGTTGAACAATCAGTAGAATGGAATGCCCCACTATATCTACTATTCATAGATTTTAAGAAAGCATTCGACACAGTCAAGAGATGCGCAATATGGAGAACACTTACAAAGAAGGGAGTTCCTGAAAAAATCATCAACATCATCAAAGCGATGTATAAAGATGCAGAGACAACAGTTCAACACAGAGGTAAGATCAGTGATCCATTCTACACCAATATAGGAGTTAGACAAGGATGTCCACTATCTCCACTTCTCTTCAACACAATACTAGACGACATTCTAAGAGAAGTTTGCACTTGAATAAACGGAATAAAATGAGATCTCTTCGGAAACTTAGAAGACTTAGATTACGCAGATGATGTATGCCTCATATCAAGAAATCAAAGGGACCTACATAACAAAGTCAACAGATTACAGGAAGAAGCAAAGAAATCGGGACTGGAATTAAATATCGAGAAAACCAAGGCAAAGGGGACAAACAACAGTTATAGTGAGCCAATAACAGTGAGTGGACAACAGATAGAATACGTAGAAGAATTCAACTACCTGGGAAGCATTATAACATCAAGAGGAGGTGCAACAGAAGATGTCAACAGCCGTATAAATAAGGCAAGAAGAACATTTGGGAGCCTAATGAAGATATGGCGGGGCAACCAAATATCGAGAACAACAAAGCTAACAATATTCAGAGCATGTGTTAAGTCAACATTGATATATGGCAGTGAAACAGAATCAAACAGAAGCTACAAGTATTCATCAACAAGTGCTTGAGAATTATATGCAGAATATTCTGGCCGGCAAGAATTAGCAACGAGCAACGAGGATTTATGGATGATAACTGGAGAAGAACCTATCAACAGACAGATAAATAGGAAAAAATGGAAATGGATAGGTCATACACTAAGGAAATCAGAAAGTGATATAGCAAGAAGAGCTCTAGAGTGGAATCCACAAGGACAAAGGAGACCCGGCAGACCATAGAACACATGGAGACGCACAATCGATCAAGAATTAACAGTCAACAATTATAACTGGGACGATATTAAGGAAGTAGTACTCAACAGAGAGGAATGGAGGTTCACTATCGAAGCCCTATGCTACCACGCGAAGTAATAGGAAAAAAAAAAAAAAAAAACGTATTTTAAACTAAAAATCATTTCTGGTCATATTTAAAAGATAATGTTAAAATTTAATCTTAAGGCTTAAAATAAAATGAAAAATTATAGATGTTACAAATACGATATTTCAGGAATAACGTGATTTCGTCGGCCTTGTAATATGTATTAAAATAATAATAGAAATTAATAAAATAATAAAACCAACAGCATAATATTTTTATTAAGTTAGTTATTTAGTTATTGAATTAACTTTATCATTAAATTTATTACAGTTTCATTATTCGATATACGATAAAAATATATCCAATGAGTAAATCAAATACTAGTTTCCGAAAACGTCGAGTTTTTGAATTTAACACAAATTTAAAATTGATATTGAGGTTTTTTGGAGTGCTCTTTCGAATGCGCTAATCCGTTTTTCAAAATTTCATTTTTAGTTTTAGAGATATCGTATATACACTTTGTCGTATCTCTGCGGTGCTTAGTCATTATTTTGTTGTATGTTCCGTAAAGAGCTACATACGACAAATTATTCAAATAATTTTCGTGAAAATGTGTATTTTGTTGTATGTTGCAAGTAGTTATTTCCAAAGTTCTGTAAATTTTGGTCGTATTTCAAATATTTACGTTAACATACGATAAAGTGCTATCAAAAATAAAAACAAGATTATATTGTATGTTATTATGTTTTTAGTTGAAAAAAAGAGCAGAAAAAAGTAAATCCTCTTCACATACAACAAATATTTACTCAACTGACAAATAACACTTTGTTGTATGCATTCTTATTTTGCCTTATGTCCAAGAAGTTCTAACAGATTTATTATAAAACTCGACATGCAACAATATTTTACTATCATAATTTTAAAATACATTGATTTTAAAAACTTTATAGGTATGGTGTGAAAAGGGGGTAAGATTATTTTTAATTCTATGCAAGTTTGAAAAAAAACCTAAGGTAAGAAAAAAAAGTTTGAACTTTCAAATTCAATTTGCTACGAATGGCGTTTTTGAACATACGACAAGTATTGAATCCACTGAAGAAATATCACGCCCACGTATTGCTATTTTGCTCACTAAATTATCACTTAGAAAAAAATCCATATCTGAAATCTTCTTTGTTACAATTTATAAAGCAATATTGACTAAAAACCGCGTCTGCACGCAATATTTTAATTTAATGTCAATGTCAATAACTTAGATGGAAGCATATTGTCGCTATGAAATTGTTTTGCCGCATACGCCTAATGTTAGTTTTAAGTAAAACGTAAGTGAAGTTTGGAGCTTTATTTCTCGAAAACTGTCCGATAAATTATTCTTAAAAACTTTCATTACATAGGTTCTCTTATGTCACTTCCCTAAAATGTATAGTATCAAGAACGGTAATGTGAAATTTTTTTATTAAATAGCTTAACAAGAGGTAAATTTTCACGTGCAGCAAACCAACAATTTCGATTATTTGTTCATCTCATGTATTTCTCATGCCGCACAATGCGGCAAACTAAAATATAGCACACTGAAGTTGGTATGAAAAATAGTTATTAAATTTACATAAATACTATAAATATAGTTCAAATATAAATTGTAAATTTTCTGTAAAATGAGCACAAAAAAACTATTTTAAAATGTATTATAAAATTTTTTATTTTATTAATTATCACAAAATAAATTGCCTTCTTGGCTATCAAAATGTTTGCTTGATAACTATTAACTTTAAAGTAACTAATCAACTATTGATAAATAAAAACAAGTTATAAGGTATTTACCGCTTTGTAATATTAGCGATCTTGATTATATAAAAACCCAATTAAAGATTCAATGGGTGTTTTCACATCTGTATTCCTTTCGTTTCTACCTAACGAAATCCTCGCTTTCACACTATATTTTGTATCAAGTATTCCTTTTGTGTAAACGAATAAAGGTTTTATATGTGTTAGTAGATATTTGTCTCATTTGAAATAATTTTCAAAGAGGAAACATGAAAAATAAAAATTATGCGCAAAAGGTTTTGTTGAATATTTTGTTTTATAATTTAATTTGTTCCATATTTTTTGGTTTTGTTTTTTTTTTGTTCGTGTTCTTCAATAAAAGGAGATTATTTTTGAGTATAAGCGGTGTATGGTACAACAAGAAAGGTTTTTGTTTTGTTTTTTTAAGAATGTTACATACTAATAGCACAAATGAATAACATAATTTTTTATTTGTGCTAATAATATAACTGTACGAAATCATAAATGAAAATTTTCATTTATTCAAAAAAATTGTATTTGTTTTATTATTGTTTTTACTTATGTACAAAAAAAAATACATAATTATAAATAAATAGTAATAATATTAAAATAGTTAAAAAAATTGTTATGTCCAAGAAAAAAATAAACCTAAATTCCCTTTAAATAAATTCAATAATAATATGTCATTCATTTTTATCATTATTCTTTTTTCCATCACGTATATTCATAGTTAATATTAGAGTGTTAGACTAAATTCTTAAAATTTACAAAATCTAGATAAGTATACTCATAATATATAATATGTATCTCACAACCTTTTCTTTTTAAATTTAAAAAAAATATTTTAAATGCATTAATATGCATGTTTTAATTTTTTAAATAGTAAATATTACCGGTTTTTTTAGATTACGTGCAACTGAGATGTTAAATTGATTTACCTGTTAGCTACTACATAATATAAATGCAAATAAGTTAAACCCTTTATTATTTACACATGCGTATGCACCTAAAACAAAAAAATCTAAGCTGAAAACACACCTACATATTTAATTATCGTATATATCCTATATCCTATTCAAATTTTTATTTATTTTATTATTATTTAATATTTATACTTACATATATGTACAAATAACTATTATACATACAAGCATAAATACTAAAATATTATCCAAATAGCTAAAATTGTCTTGTAATAAAAAAAAAAGAAAAACAAAAAACCTTAAATCCCTTCAAAAAAATTCATAATCATATTTTTTCATTCATTTTATGATCATTACTGAACTACATATCCAACCAAAATTCAAAATAATAATAAATTCTTCTGCTGATAAAAAAATTCTCAGAGTGAAAAAAATTCTCAACTTTAATGTTTCTATGTGTTTGTAAAAAAATACCAGAAAAAGGATCGATTTGGTATTCATAAAAAAGGCCGAAGCTTTTTTTTTTTGTTTTCCTCTCTACCCTTTTGCCTACAAACTACAAGTGCAGAAAACGAAAGGAATACAGATGTGAAAACCCTCAATAGCTATTGTTTTATATTTGTATATTTTTGGTTTGTCCAGTGCGATTATTATGTATTATGTATTATGTACATATTTACATTTGAATTATATAATTTTGATTATGTTAAATATTATTTTTTTTTTAAATAACTAATGAACTAATTTTGATACTGTATAAGATTTATTCAGAACAAAAAAAACCAGTTTTTGAAAAAACAAATTTTTTTTCTAAAACTTAAATACATGCTACACTACACTAACTAACAACTAAAACTTAACTAATAATTATAACCTACCCTAATCCTAATTGTTTCCAAAATAAAGGTTTGGAATTTTTTAATTTGTGTTGATTAGGAACATATTTATCAAATGAAAATATATCTGCATCATTCACATCACTTACGTAGTAATACGTTTTTATTCCAACTATTTTTTTTATAGTGATATATAATAGGAATATATTCGTTATTTTCGATGTAATTATTTTTATCTAGGAATACAAATCCCTCTGGCGGAATAAATCCCGTGTCTAATGACCTTTTAATATACAGGTCGTTATTAAGGAATTTTCTAGAACTTCGCTGCTTTGTTGGATATGATTTCGTATGAGACGAATAATAAAATTATCGATTCTGATCAATGTTGGCCTTTGAATAAACTGCCTTATTAGAATAAGAGTGCAGATAGTTTGATGTAGGTTTTCTGTTCAAATTTGTACATGCTCTTAGGCATTTTCGTTCAAATGTTTTGACTTTTTTCATCATAGAAGAATTGATGTTAAACCAGATTGGACAACCATAAGTTAATATTGGCCTTATGAGGTTCTTGTAACAAAGTAGTTTGAGTTTACTACACAGAATTTTCGAATAAAAAAGTTTACGTAATGTTAGAAAGGCATTCTTTGCTTTTTTTATTTGATTTTTTATATGGTCTTGGAAGTTATAGTTAAAAAATGCCTAATTATTTGAATTTACTCGAGTTGCTGATTTTTGTATTGTCTGGAGCATTTATATGGAATTCCCTCCAGTGTTTTTTAATATTATAATTGATCAAGTTGACAGTGTTACGGAAAAGAACACTCTCACATTTTTGGTAATTAATTTTAAGTTTCCAACTGACACTTTACTCAACCACTTTATTAAATAGTTTCTGTAAATGGTTTTGAGCCTTTTTGATGTTGTGATTTGCTGTATATATGGTTAGATCATTGGTTAGCAGCAAGTTGTTACACATTTCTTATTGTTTAATAACCATGAGTTTTTACTAAATTAAAGAAAATGTCTATCAGTCATTTGTACCACTTTCGGATTTTCACCTTTTATTTTACTAATTTAAAAGTTTAATAAGTTTAAGAAACCACTCAGAATGCCTTGACTCAAATTTTTTTGGAATAATTCTATTAATTTGGGAATATAGATGTAAATAATATTGGAAAGCAGTTTCAATTCTCTGATTTTTGTTTTGGCCTTGGGTTAAACACAAATCACTTTAACTAGTAATCTCATGTAGTTATACTAGTAATCTCATGATAATTATCCATTATTTTTTAAGCATAATTAAAACTGCTTTAGCCAAATTCTTCTTGATCGACTGCTTTTTGTTACATCCCATAAAACGTCGCAAATCTTCTGGGTACCATTAGAAAACCATACATTTGCTGTTAAATTGTATATATCTATTTTTCTTTTGCAGTAAAATATGAACGCAAATCATTTTCCCAAGGAAAACACTGGCTGTAAATCGATGGAAATAACGATGTTTGTAGGATCTGCATTATAACGATCAATATTTCTTTCTACTTTAAGACCCTTCCGTTCTTTGGTGTGAATTTCATTATCACAGAAAATTTTGCTGAATATGCCTGAAAATTTTACAAATGTATGAAATGTGGCAAGCCAATTCTACTAAATTTCAAAAAATTTTGATGTGCGGCAAAAATGACACCATTTATCTATGAAACTACTTGAAATAGTCAAATTCTGACAGCAGCATTGAAATCTCAGCAACTTAAAACCTAAGAAGCAACTTCTAACTCACAATAATTGTCAATTTGGCGTATGGGGCAAACCAATTTCATAGCGACGATATACGTATATAATTAAGTACAATATACCAAAGTGAGGTGCATAATATTGACTTAGGAGTAATAGTCGTTAACTTACGATAAATATTTATGTATTTTCTGGCACATCAATTAATCAGGGAAAGTACAACTGTTTTCACACACACAAGGAATTTTTATTTAAATTTTTTGTTTAAAGTTTCCTGATTGCAGAGATAATAAAAGAAAGAAAAAACTTTAATTAAACATTTATACAATAACCAAGACTCGGATTTGGAACCTTCATTATTTGTAGTCAAATTATTGTTCAATTAATCACATATGTTTAGATAACCCTAGGATTCTGCAGCACGACTTGGTTTGTCATCCAGTGTACAAGAACTATAAGGCTATTTATTAGCTTCTACTCTGGGATACTACTACAAAAACATTTGACACCATATTATACCATTTCGATAGCACTAACCTGATTGGATATTCGTCGCAATTAATTTAGAAAACCTTAGATTTGAACTTGATTTTAAAGTCAACCAAACAAGTTGAGAAAATTTTCTAACTTTTCTGTCCGATTTATCTCCTGTAGTTGAAGAAGCATTTGGAATATAAAAACTTGAATTAGTTTAAGCATCCTTACAAATCAAAATTATTATTAGAAATTGTGCAACAAATTGAAGCAACGAAAAATTTGTAAATCTAGTAAAATCTAATATTAATTCCTACCAAATTGGTAAGGAATAACACAAAATACTTCAAAATTAATAACAACAAAATGACACGAATTGTGAACGTAAGAAATTAGTTTTTCTTTATTTGCAAATAAATATTTTTATATAACTGTAATAAAAGAAAATTTTAAATCAAATTTTCAAATAAAATCCAGTTGGTACCAAATTGACTAAAAAAAAAAAAAATTTAACAAACCGTTGGAAAAAATACCGGAAATTTTTCTGCTACTAATGACTAAATGATAATTCCTTATTTTTCCTTTAAACTGCTAAACATTTATTAGCTTCACCTGCAATAATGAAAAATTCCAATTAATTACTCAGCGAAAATTTAAATAATAACTATATACTCCTCCTACTCTTCTTTGTCAATAAATCTTAGAGACCATTTTTTTTTATTTTTCTGTGATTTCAAATACAAAAATGCAAAAAAAAGTAACAAAAACAAGTTGAACAAGAGTTACTTTCACACTGATATGATCATTGATCATATAACTCAAAGAGCTTCATCAATTTTCCAGTTAAAAGATCAACATTTTAATATATTGTTTTGTTTTTGTTGTTTTTTTGTTCAAATTCCATGAGTTAAATCAATGATATTACAGTTTTGATTTAACTCATTCAAATGAAGTAACTGACTTAATACACTCCAAAATAGTTATAGTTGACTATATAGATGTTAGGCTAAATATTCATTAGTCAGCATAAATTGAAACATTAGTCAGGTATCTTACACTATGTCTATAACATAGGTCAGTTGCCCGTTTTTTTTTTTTTTTTTTTGATAACAAATGTTTTAACTTTCTTAAATATCATCTTTGCTGACACACTTTGAAACTTTATCTTTCAAATAATATTCAGAGTCAGAGTTTGTAAAGAATAAAGACTATAAAATAATGTGGTGTAATAATTTAAAATCATCACTCCTCTTACACGGAATAGACAGGTGGCGTTCGAAGGTTTTTTTTTTATATATATTTTTGTGTTTGTTTTCTTCAATCTTTTTTTCAAGATGCCTGCCGGTTGTTGTTTTTTCATTAAATTGCAAAAAAAAAAATTTATATATATAATTATTTTTTTGGTAAACTTTTCCAAAAAATTTTCAATTTATTTGAAAATGTTTGGTCTAGGAATTCAATTAACTGAGTCTTAAGGTGTTTGTACATTTTTTCTTTCACCTTCACATGTTAAGTTTTTTTTTCGTTTATAATAAAATTTTCAAAACTATTTTTTTAATTTGTTTCATTGTTCTTGCAATGTCAGTCAGTCAGTGCAAGTCACAGTTCTTGCAATGTCAGTAGTTTTCGGTGTTTTAGTTTAACTTTGCAAGTTTTGTTGGAAATATTATGCTTTCCAATATTGAATTGAAAATTTTTGGAAATGAAAATGAATGGCGTCTCTGCTGTTTAAACATTTTTTTACTTCTGCCTTTCAAGCCCATCGAAAAAAAAAATTATTAGGGACACAGGTTACGGTATTTCCTTTAATAAAACTGTGTACACAACTAATTGAAGTGAATTTTTTTTGGGCCTGAAAGCGTTACATTCGTGTGTCCTTAATATTGAACACAATATAGAATAACTAATGTATTGGATAATAATTGTAATTCGAGTTAAATTAATATGTAAAGTTTTTAAAAAAGTAAGGATTTGCATGTACTGATATATACTTCCTACTACAAAGCATAAACACTTGTCTTTTGACTAAAAGTTTTAAAATAAGTATGATTGATAACATAAACCATGTATCTTTCTTTTCTAACTATTCTCTACATTGATAAGATATTTCTGATATTCTGATTTGTATTTGTTTTTTTTTTAAGTTTTTTTTTCACTGTGTAATCCATAGCCAACTTTTACTAATTACGTCTTATATTTAAATCCATCATTGGTAAGTACTCATTTATTTTATATTTCTGCAAAGAGGGTAGCGACGAAGCTGTTAAAATGATGAAACTTAAAAGTAGTCCTTAAACTCGCTGTCTATTAAAGAAATATGTTAAACAAAACAGTTGTACAATGAGATACAGCCAACCGCCCTCATTTATATATAAGTATAAGTATTTGATTTTTATTTGATATATGATATATAAGTATTTGGTTTTTGATGTTGTTTTCGTTTTCTGTTTTTGTTTTTTTTATTATTTATAATTCTTATATAATTTTAAATATACTGGAGCCGCGTTCTCTGAGTAGAAATCGAAATTTATTTTATTTAGGATTAAGGAGAATCTTAAAATTTTTATTGGCTCTAAAAAGGGAGATAGCTTATTGAATTTTTATTTAAGAAAAAAATAGACCGCTGCAAAGAGTTCTCTAAATTTCTATTTGGGAAATTTATTTTATACGCAAAAAAAACAACAATTCAACCTTTAAAACCATCTGTTGAAAAAAATTATTATTTTTTATATATGTTTACTCAAAAAAAGTGTTTCCGATATAAACAAACTATCTCCCGATATTTTAAAAATATATATAATTCATCAAAGTAAAATATCCCAATTTTTTTGAAAATATCCCCGGTAAATGATATTTTCTGTTCTTGTGTCGTACGCATTGAGCTCTCATGTAAAATAGTGTCATTTCATGTTATCTCCCTTTTTAGATTTTAAAATATTGGTCAATGAAAATCCAGATTTAGGGAATTTGATTAATTGAACAGGCAAACGATTCATTGTCTCGATACATAGCTATTTTGGTATCTAATAAAAGTTTATTGTAATGGTTTCGTATGTTTGGTATTTTAGCGTGTGTATTTTATTTTCTTAACATTAAGTTAGGGGAAAAAAATCAAATTATATTATTTATTTTCTATGAACGTAACTTTATTTATTTATTTTGTTTGCTAAAACTAACATAAACATTTTTTAGTCATCATTTATTCAAATATCTAAAACATTTCACAACGAATTTTCATTATTTTTCTTTTAAATAATACATATTTAAAAAGAGATGTAGCGAAAATAAATACTTTTTCAAAATTTGTTAATTTTCAATTAGAAAATTTCTATACATACAAAAATTTTTATTTATCAAATTATCGTAACCCATCGCCAGAATTAAATTTAAATTTAACTTTTTTTTTTCTAAATAAGTTCTTACGTAGGTGGTTGTTGTCTAAGGTAAACCAATAAAAGCTATATAGTGCCAAGAATAAATTGAAATGATGGATATCATGAAACTTCTTCAAATTTCGAGTAAAATATCAAAAGACGAAATGTAATAAAATAAATCATATTAATCTGTATATTTTTATGTATAATATTATTTATAAATGTATAATTGTATAATATAATACACCGTATATTTTTATTTTTTTTATTTTCTATTATTTTTGCTGAATAGAACATTTGTTGTATAATGTTTAAAAGAGTGGTTAGTTGATGAAACCGTATACATTATGATAAAGATGACAATTAGAATTAATTAAATAATAACATATGTAAGAAATATTATAATATAGCAACAACCTAATAATAGCAGTTACAGTTATTGCTCTCATTATGTGTAGAAAAACAAAATACGCAAAATTTTATATCCATAACCAAGAACTGCGAGCTTGTGAACAATAATTCAGATCTATGTTCCTACTTACCAGTTTTAAGAGGTGCTCTATGAGTTTGGTTCAACCCCCATTCAAAATTACTAATACTTTGTTACAAATACTTAAGAGACGAGCTTAATAAGTATTGGATAACAACGTTTATATGCTTCTAATCGTTCTATTAATTCTTAAAATTGGATAACGTTTATTGTTTTACTGGACATCTTGAATCATTTTGTTTCATAATGAATTTGCGTAAATAGAAAAGGTCATCCAGTTACAAATATTTTTTTTTTATCTAAAGTGGTAACCTAAAATCAAATATTTGCATAATAAAAATATGACAAAAGAGTTCCGGTCCCTGAGTGATTTAAAAGAATTAAAAATAAGTGAAGAAAATAACAAAAACAGAACAGAACAAAAAAGAAAGAAAGAAAAAGAAAAAGAAAATTCTAAAACTCTTAACAGAAGAGACATCTTCACATCAGAAACTTCAAGGATATAATGGAGTTTTTATTTTTTAATTATTATTTTTTTTTGTTGTTTTTTTTTGTTTTGTTTATAGAGAAATGAGAGATTTTCTAAGTGGGATAAACAAACAGATGATTAAGTACTAAAGAATTTTTTTGGTTAGATGAACGTTTAAGCACGAATTCGAATGATGGGTAATGGTAATTGAAAATTTCAATTTTTCGTTGTGTATTTTTCACTCTGAATGATATTAGAGATATGGAACTTAAATCAATTTTGTATGTTTCAGAAATATATTTAGGTATAATATAATCGATAGAATCGTTTTTTGTTTTGTTTTTGTAAATTTGACATTGACATATTTTAAAAAAAAAAAAAAATATTTTTGACACTTTTTCAATCTTGTTATAACATTTGAAAATAAATATTTCCAGGGATTTTTTTAATTGATTTGGGAAGAGAAGAAAGAAAATGTTTTTTTTTTTTAATAAAATTTCAATTTGAAAATTAAATTTGATTTTCTGATTTTTAAAGTATATCAGGCTTTTATTAGTCAATTAAAATTATCAATATCACAACAATTGGAGATTGGAGTTAAAGCAGCATGAAACGAAAATAAGGTTTATGAAAATAAATGATAAAAATTTAAAAAATTGTAGTGTTAAATATTAATGGGTTGTTTTTATTAAGTGTTTATAATAAGGGGTTGCCTATAATTAATTTTTTCAAAAGGTCAATATTTTCGCAGTATAAAAAGCAACGAAATCTATTGTATTGACTGGATGATAATCATAATCTGTATTGTTAATACCATGGTCATGATCTGTTCAATAATATAATTGATTATTTAGGGATATGTTAGTAGATCAAATCTAACAACACATCGAATCATATAAGCAAATAAACATTGTCATCGAATGTGTTATTTTTTGATATTATGATGTACCACATAAATATTATTATGTAGACAAGATAGTATGGTATGTCTAAAGATTTTGGGACTACGATAATCAGTTAAAGTTTGTAAAATTTTCTTGTTCTACTTTCAAAATACCTTAAAATCCTATAAATAAAAGCATGAGCATAATTATAAGCATATTTAGTAAAATTATGCTCATCCTATTTTATTGTACGATTGTAGGAAAATATTCGAGTAATTGCGACAATTATATAAAAAATATATCTTAGTGTCGGGCTAAGACTAGTTAAAAAGGTTAAGTGTGGACATAACGTTATAAGATACATACACTAGTTAGTTAGTTGGAAAAATGTGACAGCCACAGCAAGTTAATGCCATGAAATTAGGCCACGAGTGAGCCCGTAGTGATTCGCTTTATCACATTTCAATACAAACTGGATCATATGCATCGGAAAGATTCGTAATATTTGACAACACTCTGTGGATATACTGAAAATAAACCTCTCATAAAGAGTATGCCACCTCAACCACAGACCCATACATGTTTTGATTCATGCTATGAGAACAAAATATTTTATAATAAGGGATACTAACTCGTTACCTTCATGATATTTGACAATATATTGGTAGTTAAATTATATAATTACAATAATATATTTCTATAGTAGTTACAAGTAGATCTATACGATTCTATCCCAAAGCTTATAATATAGGTATATTGATACTAAACAATAAGTGACTTCCGTCATTAAGCCAAATGTGTCTTAAATAATAATAATTCGTTTTGGGGATTTTTGTAATAGATAAAACATCAGCCATCATCAACTTTGAAGTGAAACAGTTATTCCAGTATTAATTCTTAATTCGAATAAATTTTATCACCAAATTTACTTGTAGTAAAATTTAATGCGAATCTGATTTTTTAAATTCTTAAATTAATTATTGCAATCCAATTTAAATGTATTTTTAAAGTTTAAATTATTAATATTTATCTTCTTTACATAGAATTTACAGACCAAAATTAAAAAAAAAAAAAAAAAAAATTAAAAACCACAAATTTGTTTAACGACCAAATTGAGCAAATAAAATTATGGTATATCTACATACATATAATGTATGTACAATAAAATGTATGAATATAAACGTATATATAAATATGTTTTATTTTTCTTTTATTTCGCTTTAATTTACAATATTTACCGAAGAAAATTTTGTTGCCATAGTCATTCAAAGTGACACCTTTTGGCAGTCAATATTTTTAGTTTTTTTTTATTATTTGAAATTTTATTCTTCGTTATGTTTGCCAAAAAAAAAAACAAAACAAAAAACAAAAATCAAAAGTGAAATTCAAAATAAAAAATTAAAATAAAAACAACAAAGCCCATATTTGGACTTTGGAATTTCGAATATACTTAAAATTTCAATCCAGACACTAGGTACTCTTTCAAAAGTGTTTTATTTACTTTGGGTTCGTTAGTTTTGTTTTTATTTTCCGTTGTCGTCGTCGTATTTTGATGATCTAGCAAAAAATTAAGCAAAAAAAAAAAAAAATTGTCATTAAAAATTCAGGAAACTACGATAAAAAAAAGAAAAACTGTAAAACAAAAATTCTCTTTACAAGTTTTATGTTTGTTTTTTTCCACACACATACAAATATATATACATGCTATGAGTCGTGTGTAGTGCTGCCGCTTAACTGTGTATTTAAAAAAAATATTTAAATAGTTCTGAAGAAACAGCAAAGATCTACTACAGCAGTTTTGAGGTTTTTAATCAAACAATTTTTTAATTACATCAGTTATCGCATTGCATTCTCTTTAAGACTTTTGTTTCGATTAATTAACTTTTCGAATTTATGTAAATGACAAAAACTTATTACAAATTTTGAGATAATAATATTGGATTTCGAAAAGTTGTCGAAAACAAATGATATGATAAATAATGATAAAGCAAATATTTTCTTTAAACAACAACTAATTCTGCATTTATTTAGAGGTAATTTTTTATTTGATTGTAGACCAATTATTGATTACATTGGCAATTAGACTTCTTATGCTTACATATAGTAGAATTTTTTTAAATTTTTCATTGTTGCAGGTATGTTGACCGAATTTTAGATACGATTATCAGAACTAGCATCTATAATAGCACTATTGGACTGGGAGAAAACGCAAAGTGTATAGTCGTCTGAAATATTATTTGTAAGTGTATATAATCATTTTCTATAGTAATTAGTAGCTACTCAACACAACAATAATTACTCAATGGTTAATTTTTTTTTCTTATTTTGTCTCTTTCTTTTTTATGCAATAATTTTTATAATAATATTCAATAATAAATATTTATTCCGTTAATTATCTCTGCAAATTCAACATTATTTTGCATATTATTACAGTAAAGCATTACTAATAGAAAATCAATGTTTATGTAATTATAAAGTTGAATGCTCTCAGTTGGAAAAAGTTCAGTGCATTATTTGCAATGTGTATTATGACTTTATACTCTTTTGTTCATAATTTCATATAGTTGATTTGGTATTATTATAAAGAATAACATCATTCAAACTGGATAAAATTGGAACTTGCTCTCAAACAAATATCTAATATTACATACATACATACATTCTGCTTTCAAGTAGTCATGCAAACAACTTAACAGTGTGTTTGAGAAGTTTTCGTATTTTTCTCAAAGTATTTAAATCATTTTAAAGCTCATTCAAAATTGAAGCAAAATTTTTGATTTATTTTCAACAGCATTTACAACAGATGTTTGTTTTCGTGAGTATCCATATTGTAAGCTCGGCCATGAAAGAAATGGAAATGGAAAATGGAATACTCTTATTATTGAAAAATCTATCAAAATATTGTTGATATACTAATTTCAGAATCCATTGCTAGGATATCTAATCTCAACAACTGTTATTAAATAGGTAAATATGTTAAATTCAATATATATGCACAATACAATCAATGTCATTGGACCGTTTGAGTTCTATAAGTCTTCTTAATTTTCAATCATTCATCAATCAAAGTTGGGGTCACAGAAAATCTAATAAATAAATTAGATATTTAGTTCATAATTAGCAAAATTTCATAAAACAATGAATCAAGTCTGTTTTTTTATAAATTCCATACCATACCTACAAAATGTTTAAATATACAATATACATTTAGTATATATTATAACTTTACTAAAATACAATATAAATATAAGTCTAATGTATTAAAAACGTAAACACTGATTTGAAAGATTACATCGTGATTGACATATTGGCTGATTACTTGTAGCCGGATGAATAGTTTTCAATCATTAAAAAAGAAAAAAAAAGCAAAAACGAAGAGTTCCCCTTCAAACGAATATAATTAGTTAATGGGTACCTATGTAAATACTAGGCAATTATTTAAAAAAAAAACAAAACGAAAAACAAAAAAATAGAAAATTCACCCGACCGGACGTCATTTTATTAGATAAATATGTACAGTTAAATAAGAGTGTTGTAAATATATTTAGTATGAATTATGAAAAGCTTAAGTAAATATATTTCGCGAGCGTCAAAAAATTTGAATTTTAGCGCCATCACTATTCATCGTAATACTAAAAAGTTAAAAATAAATAAAAAAAAAAAAAATAAAAAAATTATGTAAATTATGGAATATAGAAAGAAAATAATAAGAGACACTTCTAACGAATTATGTATTGTATGTATAATGGTATGTATTCTATATTTATGCGAATAACAAGCTATCACTGGCATTATAGCACATAATATAGAATCGAAATTCATATAATCAAAATACATTATACGTAATCAAAAGTAGTAAAATACAAAATTGTCCGTTCGTGTGAATCTAAATCTTTAATTTCCATGGTTTAATGATATCATTTTTTACTGTTTGAAATTAATTCAATTCCGCTTTCAGTTGTTTAGTTAAAATTTCTCCTATTCACTCCAAATTTTTCCTCTTTTCTATTCATTACTATTTATGAGGTTATCACATCAAAGTGCGAGATATGATTAGAGTGCCGTTAACTGAATAAAGCAACTTATATCACCACCCCTTTACACCAAGTTAATTTTTAAAGATTAAAGTACAGAAATTAGCAGCCCATCTTCAATCAGGACTGAATGGCTATCATGGGTCACTTAAACAAAACTAAGTGTCTTACAATTAAATCGAATTTACAGGTTTAGTTATGAAACGATTAGTTATTTATAAGCAAAAAAGACCTAGAATAAGTCAGCTTTAGTTAATCCTACTTTTTTTTATCTTACCTAAATAAAGGTTTTATGGACAAAAAAGGAAACTCTGAAAATCTTTAAAATGAAAAAAAATGAAATATTTCAAACACAGTGATAACTACATGAAGTCTCTGTGACTCTTAAAGTGTTGAGAAGACCTCTCATTTTTTTATTTAAATGTTTTTTTATTTGTTTTTCACTTTCCAATTAGTCCCAGTTTTACGGTTTGATACTTCTGTTCCATCCTGTATAAATAATGTTAATTCATAATAATTAAAAGCTCTCTCTCAAAAACCAACAATCTGAGATATTTAAAAATTAAAAACAACAAAAAAACGTGACGTTAACAATTTATAAAAAGTATACTAGTTTGCCAGTACCTTTCGTTTAAATAAATATGAATACTTTGATTTTCTTAAACCCCTTTAATACACATTTTTTTTCAAACTTTAGTTTTTTGCAAGTATTGCTAAAATATTTTTAAATAAATAAAAAATTAATTTGAAGTATTCTCAAGTTTCATGAAGAAAAAAACAAGATGAGAATCAACCCAAAGTAAAAAAAAAAAGTAAATATGAACCAGAAGTGTCAGGATTTCTGGGTACTTAGAATTAAACTGAAAATAACAATGTTTAAATTTTTATTTATTTTTGTTGTTGTTTTCTCCTTTTAGAATCATTTAAAATTATTTAAGATATTTAACAAAACCATATAATATATTTTTAAACAGCCTGTTTGAAACTCAAATCGTAAATACTTTAATACGTGTCTATTCTTTCATAGGTTCAGTGACATGCAAAATAAGGTAGATCAGTTACAAATAATATGATCACGCAATATAAAAATTGTAAATAAGATTAATACTATCAAAATAAAAAAATTATAAAAACAACCAGTAGAATATAACGTTCTATATATAGATCTAATTTCTTGTTATCTGACAGCTGTAATAGATACTTATAATAAAATGACATATTATCTTTGCGTAATATTCTGACTTTATTGTAGTAGTTTAAATCAATTGAAATATTTTTGCAATTCAAAACTTGATATATTATTATTATTTATTTTATTTTAAAATTAAATTTAATTTTATAAAATAATTATTAAAATAGTTGTATATATTTAAAAAATATTTAAAAAAAAAACAAAGATATTTATTTACTTTTCTGATTAAGAAAATTTATTTGTTGACTAATTAAAAGTGAGATAATTACAATAGTCACATAGTAAAATTTTCAAGAGTAAATTCACATGACATATTTTCACATGTTTATTAGCACATTTTCTTTGCAAGCAATATAAGTGTGACAAATTAAGAGTGACTATACTTAGAAATAAAATTTATTTTTTATTTATTTTATCAAATTTATCTCAAAAAGAGCTTAAAAGCAGACCTTTACCTTGACCAGGTCGTATGAAATACAATGCTAAACTTTTATTTTCCTTTTTATGCTGAATTTCAACAAGTCACAGACTCTATTGTCAATATTCTAAAGATATTAATAATTTCTCTATGTCAAAATTTAACAATAGTAATATCGTATTTTTGGATGATATCAAAACTTTGGTTGTTCTAATCAACTAAAGCTTACGTTATGCGTATAGTAGCTTATAGAATGTATCCACTCACTTGTAAACCTTGACAGCGTTATCTATTGTCATTCATATAGAAAACAAAAATATATATTAGTCAAATCATCTTTATAGTTACCATTTTTCTACTGTAATGTTGTGATCTCATAAATGAACGTTCGAGACTGAATATTACTTTCTAGGCATGCACAAGATTCTGAGTGTATTCTTAACTGTAATAATTATTTTAATTTTGAAAAACGTCTATTTCTTGTTCAATATAATATTCGTTTGGCTTCTTACATTTACAATAACTGATTTCGGTAAACTGTTGAGATGTCTCATAATAAATATCCCTCATCACCATCAATGTAGATTGAGATATCTGTCATATCTAAGGTATATAATATAATATTGTGGATACCAAAATTCTGAAATCAAAATTTAACCGAAATTCTGAAATGAAATGGAATCCTTCAGAAACTCTGAAGTTGATACATGTGGCAGGATACTCCAATGTACCAATAATTTAATGTTAAGATAGACTCTACTTCTATAAGAGTTTGTATAGATATTATTATAAACAGTAGGTAATTCTATTTTTGACATATTAAATTTTAATTTTTATATTTTAAAATTAATAGCTATTGTTAATTCTATTTAAATTTTGTTAAATTATTTTTTATTATTTTGTTTTTTTGATTTTCTAAAAAACATTTTTGACCACCAATCAGTGGTATTGAATTTGGTTAATATTCAGTATAAGAATATAAATGTTCTGATTAAGTATAAATACTACTTACACGAATGTTGAAAAATTGTGTGTATACAATTTATAATATTTTCAAAAAATTTGTTAAAATCGAACTCAGCAGTTCTTTTCTTGGCTTGTGAAATAAAATATATGTACTTACAAATTCAAATTTGAAATATTTTAAATTTTAAAATGTTATGCCATGCTTATAAATACCTGAAATAAAAAAAAAATATTTTGTTAAAAAAATGTTTTTTGATTTAAAATATGAAAAAAAAGTTATATAGGTACCTAATTTATATAAATCGAGAGTCACATTTAAGTTCCGGTGTGATATAACACTAAAATAACTTCGACATAAAATTGTATTTTTTTGTTTTTTACTTTATTTAATTTTTAATTTTTAAAATTTTGTCGAACTCATTTAAAATTGTCAGACTTGGTCAGACTATCACACGCTTTTATTTCATTTGACTGAATTTCATTTGACTGCATTTCATTAGATATAAATATTCTGTAAAAGGCGTAGAACTTTGATCTTGAATTCAACTCTAAAATCTCTCCTAACTCAAAATCTCGCATATACATATATTCATAATATATATATTATATATAGTATATACATCAATATATATATATATATATATATATATATAGTTAAGTTTATCGAGCGAGAAACCAAAGAATGAATTTTGTTTTAATTTTAAATTTGTTATTTTAATTTTTATTAAATTATTATTGATTTTCTTTATTTAAAATCTTATTTTATAATTTAACAATGTATTAGTTATATCTCTTTTATTATTTATTATTTAAATGTGTGTATAACTCCTTTTACTAATACGTTGTGCGTTGTTTGACGGTTAAAATACAATAGCGAGAGAAGTTCTTTTAGAGCCGTTTAAATAATGGTACTTCCCAATCAATGCCGGAAACAAGCCATCCATCGGATATGGTTACCGGATGTAGTACTATGTGAATTGATTAACTTCCATGTAGTATTACATGTGCCACACGGTTACTGTTCCTACCATTGAATGTTTCTACCATCTATTATTTCAAGTAGGCAATTCATAGGTATTGAGATTGCCTGTAAAGCATGCATGCGTGAACTTGAAAATATATACATATATATATATATATATATATATATACAATACATTTATATGGATAATATTTATAGTTTTCAGTACTCAGCATATTCAGTATCAGTAAAATGTAGAATTTTATATTGAAATTAAATATTTAATCTTTGGAAGTTAGTCACAAAAGCTGGATTTCAATAAACTGTTAAGCGGCGGTTTGGAGTAGGCAGCCAATGTTTATGTAAAAAAATATTTAGAAGGAAATTTTTGTTAGTTATAAAATCAGGTTAATATGCTTTTTTCCAAATATTTATTTGTACATAAAGTTGGTATTATTTGTTTTTAAAGTTTTGTATGCAAGATTTTATCCCAAAAATATCTCCGTTTTCAAGATTTAGCTTTTCAAATTTTTAGTCTTCAAGATATCAGACTAGTTTTTTAGTTTCTAAATTTGTCATAAAATTTCAAGTTATTGAAAAAATATGCCCTAATTTTTGTAGTAATCAAATCGCCTGTAAAAATATTCACTTTAATAAAGCAAAAAGGCGTTTGCAACATACAGCGAGCAAATGATTTGTTAATTCACCAGAAGCACTACGACAAGTTGTTTACTCATTTTCACAAAGCAAGCAAAAATTAAAAAACAACTCAGATTTGGTATGGAATTTTTGGTTTTAATTGCATGATGGGGTCTTATTATGTTCAGCTATAGGTTAGTACAAGCTAAGGCATTAATTGAAAAAAATAGAAAACACTACCTATGCCCATACTGTAGACAAGTTTTTAAAGACTCAACTAAAGTTTTCACGTAAATTATGCAGTAAAAAAAATTATATATCTCTCGTAAAGTACTTTTTGATTTAAATTTAAATTTTGTCAAACTTATTTAATTTTCTATTTGATTTTTAATCTTTCATAATGAAATAATCGTCAACGAATTCAAAATGAAATAAAGTTGAAAAAAAGTATGAAATTTTGTCGAAGTTATTTCATTCGAACTTATTTCGTACCGCCACATAAACGAATAAATAAGTAAATGGCAACGTATTCATACATAATTGTTTTAAAATTGTACACGCAATTTACAAGTCATGAAAATTTATACGACTTTAAAAGTCTATCAGACAGAAAATATGTAAATTGCATTTTGTAAAATTTACGACTTAAATCATTTTGAAATTCAATCTGTTCGCATACGCACGTTCAAAATAACATACTTATTCCCAAAATTTTCTTTTTAATTAGCAGAAATTATAACTAAATTTTAAATAAAGAAAACAAAAACTATAATAAGTTCGTAATAGTTACTTAGAAATTTATTCAATTATTTTATTTATACAAAATTTAAACAAAAGAAGCACTTTTCTCTATGATTTGTTATTAAAAAAAAAAAATAAGAAAAAAAAAGTTTTTCTTTTCAAAAAAATTTTATAGTAGTAATACTGGTTACTAACAATAATTTAAAATACAATAAGAGTTTAATTTTTGTTTTTATTTAAATTTATTAAGAAATAAAAATTAAAATAATCAGAAAAATAAAATAAAAATAATTCTCTCATTATATTTTATTTTATTCAAAATGTTAAAAAAAAAACACAAATTTTTACCAAAAATACTGTAAAATCGAGGCGAATAAAATAGCAACACCATTTTTTACTACCGAAAAATAAAATTCAGAAAAAAATCGTGTAACAAAAAATTATATCAGTATTAAAAGAATGAAGGGAGGTCCCTGTTTTGCCACCTTTTCAATGTTGTGGCATCACAATCATTTGCTTACTTACAGTTATTATTATAAGAAAAAATTAGAAAATAAAAAATAGTAGAAAGAAAATCGGTGGTGTGTATTTTTGTTGTTTTTTTTCTTTCAAATTAACTTTGAAATCATCAGATGGAGTTTTTCTATGTTCCTCTAAAGTAGCTCCACTAAAATTAATGACTAGCTTGATGGGAGTTTTTTGTTTTCTTTATCACATATATTTGTTTTCATATAAATATACCTATATATATATGTATAATATGAGAGTAAATAGTACTATAAGTATTAGGTATACTTTGAAAAAAAAAAAAAAAAAAATAACAAAAAGTTAAACAATGGGACTTAAATTGATTTCTTTTTCCACGGGTTGTTCATTTTACGAGTTCAATAATAAAACAGTTTATTTGTTGAAATCCAAATGTTACTGAATTACTAAAAAAATAATCTCGAAACAATCCACTCTTGCGTTTTCCACTAATCGATGAAATCCTGTTATTATTTTTGGGTTTACAAAGAATTGTTACTCACTCCAGTTGGCCAGCTGAAACTAAATATTTCCGTTGCTACTGAAAAACTAATTAGCATATTAGTTGTTGTTGGTTATTTTAAGGGATGACTCTCCCACGGTACTAGAGTCAGCCACTGCGATTGAAATATGTATAATTAACAGTTAAGTTCATTAAATGTTGTAGGAATATTTTTTTTTTGTTGTTCGTTTCGTTTTTTGTTCTTGACAGTAACTTACGTAGAATATATCTTTTCGTGCTTAATTAAGTACGACACTGCAAGTTATTCCGCTACATACTACAATATTTTTCGAGTCTTTATTTATGAAATTTCTGCTTTATCAACTCATTAAATGTGAAAAACTACTACTATTGTTTTGCTTCGTGGGGCTCTATTTACTGTGCTACCCCCGCCGAAGATGAATTGGAACAAATTCGTTTTTGAAATGTTGCAAATTGTAAAATGAAGCATTTTTATCTGGGAATATAAGTATATTCCATATCATCTTATAATTCGACGTAAACGAACGAATTAACGAAACCATCATTCGAACTATGTTAGGTTAAAATCTTGTTTGATCTTGTAAAAGAACCAAAATTGTATTAATGGTTTGTCTTAAAGAACTTTGTTAAAAGGATGGGAGGTTTTAGGGTATTAAAGTCAGCACAGTCCTTCACTTTCCTCTTCCCCGATACATAGAACAGAAACTGAAGCCTCTTTTCTCTTCTATCTGAAAAAGAAATTAATTGACGGAATAATTATCAAATTTAATTTTGTCTTGATAGGTGTACACTCAATGCACCTAAAAATTATTTTCAAAACTGTTTTTATAATTTTCTATTCCAGCTACATGATATATTTTCCTTTATATCCTCAATAATCAACTATTACTATATACACTAAAGATATTCCAGAGATAGAAAATGCGATAGTAGCTACTTTTGCAGATGACACGACTCTATTAGCAGTGGGTAAAAATATAAATAAAGCTACAAATAAATTGCAACAAGCCAATAACAAAATCTTCATTTGGTGCAAAAGGTGGAGAATTAAACTGAATGAAGCAAAATCCACCCATGTTAACTTTACAAATAAAAAAATTGAGTCGCACATTCCAGGAAGATTAAACAATGTCATCATACCATATAAAAATTCTGAAAAATATCTTGGTATGACGCTTGTCGCAAAGCTTAGATAAAAAGAACACGTAACTATAGAACTGGATCTAAAATAAAAACATTTGTATTGGCTAATTGGGCGAACTAGTATACGCTTTCGATGTATAACAAAGTTTTGATCTACAATCATATATTTATTTATTTATTTATTCGTCTACAAAATTAGATCTTACAGACTAGCAACAAAACAACCAAAAATAAAAAAAAAAAAAAAAACTATATATAAAAATAAGAAAAAACAAAAAAAAAGAGTACTTCAAATTATTCAAAAATATAATTAACACTATATAACGCAAGATCTTTAAATTGAGTTCTATTTAATAAAAAAACATCAATCTTATTATTTACAGCTAAAAACTCATTAAGCAAAGCGGAACACCTTGAAACCGGTACATTTCTACTATAATTTGTTCTATGAAATTGAGTATTCAACAAGTTCTGCGATGTAAGTAGTCTCGGTGGTATAGCTAAACCGAAACTCTGTAATAAATTTGATGAATCAATATGCGATGTCAAAATATCGCGAGCAAGCATAACACAGAAAACAGATCTTCTATTAGACAATTTTGTTAAACCTAACAACTTACATCTTGCATCATATGACGGTCTTCCTGTTGTGAGTTGAAATCTTCTCAGGGCGAACCGAATAAAAATTTTTTGAATTTTTTCAATTCTTAGTACGTGGATATTGTAATAAGGACTCCAAATAATTACACCGTATTCTAAAATTGGTCTTACCAGAGATACATATAACGCTTTAAGCGTATATGGATCTCTAAAATCGATAGAGTTACGCTTAATAAAACCCAGCATTTTATTAGCCTTTGCGATTATGTAATCTACATGATCTTTGAAGGACAATTTTTGATCGAAATAAACCCCCAGATCTTTTATATTATTTGATCTATTTAAAATGTTGCAATTTATAGAATAGTCAAATGTAATGGGTGATAATTTTCTAAAATACGACTTCACGGTACACTTGCTATAGTTTAGGTCTGAACCATTAATTAAACACCAGTCATAAAATGTATTCAAGTTATCTTGCATTGCTGTACAATCATGTAAAGATGATATTTTTGAGAAAATTTTCGCATCATCTGCAAAAAATAAGATATGAGCAAATTTTAGTAATATATCACTTATAAAAAGAATGAATAGCGTGGGTCCAAAATGAGATCCCTGCGGTACTCCCGATTCTACAGGAAAATTGTATGAGGAAAAATTGCTGATCTTTACATATTGCGCTCTGTTTCTTAGATATGATTCAAACCAGGAAAAAATATTAGAGTGAAATCCTAAGCTCTCCAGTTTTGAAATCATAAGTGAGTGGTCTAATCTATCGAATGCTTTTACAAAATCAGTATACATTACATCCACCAGATTATCTAATTCCATGTGATTTAACGTATAGTTTACAAAAGAAGCATGATTTGTAGTGGTAGATCTTTTTGTAGAAAAACCGTGTTGATTATCCGGAATTTTATTTTTAATTAGAAATTTTAATATGTCATTAATCAATGCTTCAAATATTTTTGGAAAACAAGATAGTTTAGATATCGGTCTATAATTTGTTATATTATTTATTGGGCCGGATTTGTGAATTGTGATGCTGGATAATTTCCAGCAGTCGAGAAAATCACCACTGTTAGGAGAGTAGTTAAATATTATTGTTAACGGAACAGCTAAAGCAGGACAATTTTTCCCTAAAATAGGTGGTATGCCATCGGGGCCACTGCTTTTGTTCCCATCGAGTTTACTAAGAGCTACTAAAATTTCGTCGTTCTCAAGCTTTATATTACCTAAGTCAACAATTGGAGTAACATTAGCAAAACTTCTCCTTACATTGGCTTGTTGAGGTGTAACAAAATTTGACCTAAAAAAATCGGCAAATAGAGAGAAACTTGTAGACAAATCACTTGAAACTTTATTTTTGAATTCCATGTGTCGAGGAAAACCACTTATATTCCTCTTTTTGTTTATTACTGACCAAAAACTATTGCTATCATTTCTTACTTTACACTCCAAGGACCACATATAATTACGATAAAGGAAGCGGTTTAAAACCTCAAATTCCCCTCGTAATCTTTCAAAATGTTTCTTGTCTGCAAGAAAAACTGTTTTTCGGTATATTTTATGAGCTTTATTTCTAGCATTTTTTAGTCTTAACAAATTACGGTTGAACCATTTAGGATGATTTGACAAAACAGTTTTTTTTTCGGAACAAACATTTCTATCGAATTGTTTATCACATTAATAACAGCATTATATTTATCGAGTAGGCCAACCGGTTCCAAGATGATGTCCCAGTTTACACTTTCCAAAAATATATTTAATGAATTGTAATTAACATTAAAGCCAGTCTGCGCATACGGTATTCTAATATGGGGTTGAACAACTACATACTCACACTATCCAAACGTTCCAAAACAAAGTATTGCGAAACATTGTTAATGCCCCATGGTTTGTTCGCAATGCTGATATTCATAGGGATATCAGGACTCCTCTCATAAAAGACTAAATAAAAAAATTTACTGTACGCCATCAAAGTCGTCTCTCTCAACATGTCAATGTCAAAGTTTCACGTTAAGCTGACAGTCAAAACTTTGTTAAAAGACTTAAACTGACGAAACCATTCGAACTGTGTTAGCATAAGATCTTGTGTCTTATGCAATCATTCCTAATGGAATTTTTTTTGATATCTGAAGTAATAGAGCCAAAATTGTATTAATGGTTAGTCTTAAACACTATTCTTAATTTTAACAAAAAGACGGGAGTTTTAAATGCGTTAAAGTTGGCACAGTATACTTCACTTCGTTCTTTCCCGGTACATACAACCGAAGTAAAAGCCTCTTTTGATAAATTTATTCTATCCGAAAAAAAAGAAAAATCAACTAAAGGAAAATTTAATTATTTTATCCTTGGTTATTTTTTTATTTATTTGTTTAGCAACATCAATACACTATTTTTTCACATTATTTTTAGAAGAATTACCAAATAAGACTTGAATTACTTCATTTTGGCTAATTACCCACAATTATGGTATTATAACTCAGTTTTAATTCTTAAATCTTTGTTAATTTCATAATTGATAACGCCTATGCGCTAACTAACACGATTTTTTTTTTTTTAATTAAATATACCAGTGTATTAAGATATGAGCTTGTATACATTTTAGTCCATGACTACATCTTGAATACTAAAATTTCAAACAAAATAAAAAGAAACGTCAAAAAATAAAATAAAAATAAAATTAGCTGAATAGAAAAGGAAAATTTTCGAAATAAAACTTTTCAATAAAATTAAAGTGTAATTGAATTGTATAGAAAATGAAAAACTTTTGGTGCTTCTTTTTCAGCCTCCAACAATTATTATAAAAAAAAAAATAAGACAAAAGAAAAACATTCAAAATATAGCTATAAAGCTTTTATTTAAGATCTGAATTTAGTATACAACACTAAATCGAAACATCATACATTATATAATTATTATTGTAACAACAACAACAATAAAAAAAAAAATAAAAGTGTCGAGTCTTCTTCTATTCAACTTCTCATTATATTCATGTGATTAATTTTGCAAGTTTTCTCTATTTAAAAAAGTCATTTTAAAATAATTTTTTTTTTTTTTGAATAAAGTTTTGAAATTAAATTGAAAAAAAATAAAAACAAATGAAGCTCTTTAATACAATTATTATACAAAAGAAACAAGAAATAAATTGGAAAATTTTTATTTAATTTGTAAAAACAACAAAAAAAAAAAAAAGAAAAAGGAATCTACAAGATGCTTTTATACTGTTATTATTATTGAAAACTTAATTGATAAGATAAGATTGGCGTACATTATTTAGGAGGTTTTCAAATTTAAGCATTAATAATTTATACAAAAATTCAAAAATTATATAGAAGAAATATATAAGTTATGGTTTGCATTCGTTTTGTACGAAAAGAATAGTTTAAAGTTAGTTGATAGGATGTTCTTTAGCGCCATCTACTATTTCTCAACAACTGATGTAGTTCAAAGTAGTTTATTTTGTATGCAAACAATATTATCTTATCATGTGAATACTTTAGGGTTTCGAACACAACAAAGCTTAGGGAGAGTGTGAGTAGATTCCATTAAAAATTCATTTAAAGTTCAAGAACGATTTCAAATAAAAATTTGGTATAATATGCGGTAGCAGTATAATATTCTTTAGAGATTTATAAAAAAAAATGCTAATCCACAGATTTCGAAGTGTGATTGTGGTTACCAACTTAATTCTAATTCTGCATAGTTTTTAATGATGTCAGGACTCTAATTTACTTACATGAAAAAGTGGGTTGTTTTACCCATATTATTGTGGTACAAATTATTATGTAGATGTCTTTTTAAATTACTTTACAATTAAAACAAAAATTATTTTTTGTCATCTACATCCAAAAGGAAGAAGATCAAATCTAATTATCTTATATTTAAAAAATCAATTGCAAATCATATAAAAAAATTGATGATCGAAAATAACTATTCAACTAATTTTTTACTATATTTTGTTAGTTTAAGAAAGACAAAATTATTTTCAGGAATTGTTTCGTTCATCATAACACTACTAGAACTCATCAAGTATTTATAGTGTTAGAGTACATATATAACTTCCTGATTTTCATTTTAATTGAATTTGTAACTTATTAAAAGATGTCAATAAGACCTAAGAATATTTTCAGTTTAATAATTTTGTTTGTTAACACAAATAATAATAATACTTATTTAGATGCAATGGTGCTATAAAATATCTATGCATCAAGATTGAATATTAATTAATAAATCGAACTTGATCTTTTTATTAATAGTAAAATTATATATGCTTTAAAAAATTTATAATTATATAAATTAATTTTGTTTTTAAGAAAGAGTTGGCATGCTGGCTCAGCACGTTGTGTATTAATACATCTTATTTGTCTTAGACCACCTCAAGTCGTTATTACGATTTTCACCAGACCTCTATTATACAACTGTTTCGAAGCTTTAACCTTATCATTAGCCTGTAGTTAATCATAATTTGTAAAAAATCTTTTGATCTTCTTCTCTGCGATATAGACATTTGCAGGATTTTGTGAAGATTGATATTCTGTATATGCGGTGTTGTATTCGCGATTACTGTCAACACGTTACTTTAAACAAATTTATATTATTTTTCTATTGTTTATATAGGTAGGTAGATAAGTAGAAATGACCATTCCAGTTACTTCTGGAAAACCATTTAGCACTTTTTTTTATACAATTCCAAGTCTATGGGATGAACACCCTAACTGCTTTTATACAGAGATTGGGAATACACAATCACATACAATAGCTTTTTCTGGTAGAATGGAATTTTTTGCCTTTTCCAGAAAGGATTTTTTGTCTTCGTCAGGAATCGAACCTGAGACCTTTCGGTTGAAAGGCAGGCGCTCTACCTACTACGCCACCCAGCGTGTGATTGTGCCTTTTCGATACCACGACTCGAGTGACCTATTTCTTGTTGTTGGTTGTTATAGGTGGTCATTCTCTCATCTTCACTCTTCCCAGGGACTGATTACTAGAGCCACCCTGTGCAATTGAGAAGGTTGATCAAATCTCCTATTTTGCTTTTTGCGATAAAACCTATATTGCTGGAGAGAGCCTCACCTGAAGTCCGGAGTCTGACTCTAGCTATAATGCTGGGCAGCTGCAAAGGAAGTGTTGAATAATTTCTGCTTCATTCTTATCCTTGCAACTGCGACAGTGGGGATTGAAAGGAATACCTAGCTTGGCTTATATAACCAAACAACTTTTTTATTATTTTATATTTCATTTCATTAAATACATTGCCAGCTAACGTTATAATCTAAGGTTTTACCACCAAAACATGCCCCCCATTTTGGATCCAATCACTTTCCAAACACATACCTGCTTAGTTTCTATCACCCGTCACAGATATTTTATTGTATCAAAATAAGTAGCAAAACACGTGGCAGATGCAAAAATACTACTTGGGTATTCATTGATTGAACATACACATTGACACTGGACATAGGTCTTCATGTTTTTTATTATTTCTTTATTATATCAACATTTTTATTTTCCATTGATACTTTTGGTTTTGATTCTGTTGACTTTTCCTATTCAATAACTAGATGTAGTTCTCTATACTTCACTTCCATTTTTGCCGCGGCAAATTTTGTTTCATAAGTATTTGAAAAATTCACTTGTAATTCACGTATAATTGAAAGATAGTTTTAGAACCGACATTCGATGACACTAACTTGTTCCACATTTCTTTAAACATTAAATAGTCAGCTTCTTCCCTTATTCTAAAGATCTATTGGGTACATTTTTTTTTAAATTGATTTAAGTATTTTTGCAGATTATTCTGGAAGAAATCGCTTCGATTTATAGTTAATAATCCTTTTTATCAGACTATATTAAAAGCCGTCGATAGCTAAAAATATAAAATGCACTTTTTTGTTTTAAATAGTTTTATATTTCGTTCGTTGTAGAATGTTTGCTTCGAAATGCAAAGTGATGACCTGGTATAAACATTTTTTTTTTATCTGTTTTTCAATATTTTAACTCCTTTAAAATTAAAATAATTTTATCAATAAGATTATTTTCACTAAAGCTTTGAAATATGGCAGTTGGTGTATATGATAGCTATTAATTGCTCATGTGTTTTTTTTCGATGAAGAAAATCATATAAAGAGAGGCAGAGGCTTTTATTAAACCGATATGAGCACACTTTAGGATACTGTGGACCTCGAGCCTACTCGAAATGAGATTCACGATTTAAGCTTAACACATAATAAGAACATTTTGGTTGGTGTGACTTGTCTAATAGAGATTTGATTGTTTACTAAGCATAATGCGTTAGTATTGATATGTTGAACGAAGCAAACCTTGGTTTTTATTCAATTTAATTTTCGTTTTTGAAATTAAAGGTTTGTAGCTCTATCATTATCATATTAAAACTTCAACATATAATTAACTCTAAAAACATAATGTCTAGCAGACGACTTCGGCGTATACCTCATTCTTTAAAGTCAAGTTTTAAAATAATACTTTAGCAGCATTTCAAATAAATTTTTTAGAAAACTTAGATAACGTGGAAGACCATATGAATTTCTTTCCAGCAATAAACAGTTATTAGATACTTTTTTATAATAATTTATAGCATATCACAGTATTTTATATTTATTAAATTTATTTATTAAAAATAATTATAAAATACACAATTTTTATTTAAACAGTCATTATGGCACTATTCCATAATTTACATTTTATAAAATCGAGCTACAAGATTAAGGTTAATTTTACTTAAATAAAATTCAAAAACAAAATATCTCCTAAAATCAATTAAATTTATCTAAATAACTTCTTTACATAAGTTAATTTAACATTTAAAATTTGTTTTAAAATTCAAAACTGACATTTTGTTTAATATAAATATATATTTTCTCATTTTATTTAAATACAAATTAATTTATAAGTTAATTTAAGAATAATAATCTTTTATTTGATTTTAATTATCTTTGGGTAAATGATGCAATAAACTTAATTCAGTTCATTAAAATTTACATATATATATACACACAATAATAATATCATTTCAAGTATGTTCTTAATCGTAGATTTTACAAATATTATTCGTAAAATATCAGTAGAAATTTTTTAGTTATTTACCAAAAACAAAAAAAAAAAACAGAGAATGCAATTTTTATCTAAAATTTATGCAAATTGTTTAATTAAAAGATTCACCCGGTATTTCAGTACAGTTATGTATATTTGCATAACTAATAATATTGTAAAGTATAAGAAAAAGATAAAAGTAATTTTTTTTCTCAAGGTTTTTTAAAGAACACAAAAGAAAAATAGATCAAATGAATTAAATCAGGGTAATCTTATATTCATAACTTGGTAGATTTATAATTTTATTATAAATTATACTTATTTATACAATTATTATTTTTTGCTTGATAGGATCTACTAAATCAAGCTTTAAAGAACTAGATGTGATTTGACTACAATTGACTATGATCGTAGACGAACTTCTGCTATTAATGATCTGATGATCTTTTGCATATCTGAGGATTTTCATGGAGTTAAATCTCCTTTCCGTTTATTAAAATTAATATTAGTAATAATTAATAAAATTTTGTTCGACATGCTCTCGAATGTTTGTATTGAAAGATTTTTTTAACAGAAACATTTTTTTCAATTTACTGCACTTGCAAACCATCTGCATTTCTTTTTTTCTTCTTTACTTATATTGAATGTGTCGAATATTCTTACTTCGTCAGTTCTTATTACATTTAGAAACATAGCTATTTTCCTGCTTCTTATCTAGCTCAAATTCCAGTAGCAAAATTTCAACTGCTGTGCTTTGGTTTTTTATTCCGAAACCCAATTCTATTAATAATTACAGAATAACAATAGAATGTGAATTTTTTAATAATATTTAATCTTCCAGAAGTCGAATTATTCGAAAATTATATATTTTGAACATTCCCATTTTAATGACTAATTCGCCTTTGTAGTATCATCTATTTGTAATTGCAAAATGTTTGTTTTTTTTTTTTTTTTATTATTTTTGCCTTTGCTTTTTAATTCATACCATTATCATTAAGAAACTTTTTATTTTTAGTTTTATTATAGTAATTAAATACGTCAGGATAGTCTTAGATAGAAAGAAAATATTTTTCTTTCAACTTATTTGTTTTTGTTTTTTGTTTTTCTGTGATTTTTGGAATCCTAACTGGGGTGCATTATTAGATAATCTTTTTGGAATTTCTTTGTTTCAAAAAAAAAAAAAAAAAACTTGAACACAATTAAATACCTGTTCTGTTTGTGTTTTTGTTGATTTTTTTTATTATTTTAAATATAACTGTGACAAAAGATAAGCTTAGAACAAATTTACAGTTAATTTTTTTTCTCGTTCAAAGATTGTGAAAGAGTCAAATATGTGTAAATAGTAGAAAACTTTTACCTTTAATAAATATTAATTTATTTTGTAGAGATTTAATTAAAGCAGAAAAGTTATAAGATGAAGGATACTTAAGGTGGATACTTATTGCGTTCAAACAAATTTTTTTATGTTCGGACAATTTTTTAACCAATCATACACAAAATAAAAATGTTCAAATAAATTTCATCTAGATATAGAATTTTTTTAATTTTTGTTCGAACTAAAAAAAAAAGGTAAGGGTATATATTTTGGTATTAAATTATAAGTATATAGACATTTCTTTATGAACATTTCCAAGCTCAGAATAATATCAATATAATTTAACTTTAACGTTTAGGAATATAAACAATAATAATATATACATAATTTTTACTAGTTAATGTGTAGTTGAATATAACAACATTAACTGAATCCTAAATTCCTATAGTAATAATTTTTTTAATTTAAATCTAGAATAAATTTTATTTTTCTTTTTTTTCATTTTGTGTTTCAATTTATATTTTGTTAATTTTAAAATTTGATTTTCTTGACAGTAATTAGCTTAGAATTACCTTTTTTGTTTTTGGATAAATAACACTATTCGCATGAGTAAAATATTGTCGTATGTGAGATTTTCGATTTTCTGATTTTGATTCATTTTTAGGTTTTTTGTCACGCTCTTTTAAATGGTGTAATCAGTTTTCTCCTATATTTTTTAGTTACAGAGATATTCAGCATGCATTTTGTTATATTTATTTAACACATTTTTGCAGGTTTTATAAACGTTTGTCGTATGTGTGAAGAAAAATGCTACATACAATTTGTATGGGAATTTGGGAAATTTGTATTGGATTATTTCCTGTTGTATGTATATATATATTATATTTTACAGTATATACAAATTATATTACACTGTATTTATGAAATAATTATAAGATCAGTATTCAGTTGAGATAATTTATTATAATAGAAAATAGTATTTTATTTGTAAGCAAAATTAATTTTAAAAAAAAATAACAAGGTGACTCGATTCTATTTTTTAAATAAAATAAAGAGTCTTCCTATATTTTTCTCTTAAATATGTAATTTTTAAGTTCAATGCAATTTATTTTTATTGTTAAGCGAAAAATATGAAATGAAAAATAATAAATAAAATAAAATAAATAATATCTGCTCCAGAAATTGTGAAAGAAATAGCGTGAGTAACTTCTATTATGAGTTAATTAAAAAAAACTTATTCTTGTTTTATTATGAAATATTTCGAGAACTTGAAGAAGTACTAAGTTCAAATTAGCTCAATAGGCTTTTCGAGGCCTCTTGCCCGGTCACCAGAAACCCAAAAGAATAAAAAACTATTAGGTGGCACAAAGATCTTGAGAGGCTAAAAAGGAAGGTCAAAATGCTTCTGAACAGAGCCTTACAATTCGTGAAGAAGATGATTGGAAATACTATAGCTAATCTAGAATAGAATACAAAGCATTGATTCGGAAATCAAAGGAACAACCTTTTGAAAATTTATCGAAGATATTGCAGGTAGACCGGCTTTGCTTAAGGCCCTGCAAAGAGATCCAGTGGCAAAGTTACACAATCCACAAACATAAGAAGGATCCTACACAGCATCGAAAGAAGAAAGATGTAGAGTCCTCTTTGTTACACACTTTCCGGGACTCCTAGACTCGAAGACTCACCTTTAGAGGATACTATCAAGGAAATCATCATACCAAATTTATGGCAAGAAAGATAATATGGCGGGAGGTATTAGACTGGGTTATCAACTCTTTCGAACCCAAAACAGCTTCTGGACCGGATAGAATCTGGCTTACTATGCTTAAAAAATGCAAGAACAGCATAAGCAAATGTCTCTTAAGAATTTTCACAGCCTTCATATACTTTGAATATATTCCAAAGATATGGAGATCTGAGAGCTTTCAATGAATGAAAAAAATTTTAAATTGTTTTCCCCAAATAATTTGTAATTTTAAATTTGAGCTTTCAACTTCTTACTAGTTTCAGGCCTATTGGTCTATCTTCATGTTTGCTAAAATGCATATAGAATCTGATGGACAGGTATATTAGGGTGTTTGATCAGGTTACACGTGAACAGTAAAGAACATACCTATCAAGCAGGTAAGTCTATTGACTCAGTTCTGCATGAAGGGGTGTCCAATAGTCACTGAAATTCTATTTTTAAAGTTTATTGAACGTGGCGATAATACAGATAGCAAATAAAATTATGCGTATTTATTTAGAAATTTGTAGCTTTATCTCATTTTCCAACACTATAAATTTTCTATATTTCAGTTCTCATTTCTCCTTTTCCTTAAATTAGATAAAAAAACAAAAAAATAAAAAAAGGGAAAGATTATATAACCATTCCTTTCATCATATAGAGAACTTTGTTTATTTCAAATAAAGTGTTGAGTATATTATGAAATATTATTCACTTTTCTGTATTAGTTTAATAAGCAATTGTCGCATGTGTATGGCAAGCAAAAAAACGTTTTGAAAATGCTACATGCTAAAATTGCTTATTAAAGAAACTGGCATGTAATTTTTACAAAACTTACAGAATTCATATAAAAATTTGCAAGTAATGTCTCGATAGTTGTTGCAAGCTTTATGCAAAATTACACGAAGTTTTATTGTTTAGTTTTTATTTTATAAGGCCGCAAAACTTTAAATTCAAATATCTTAAAGTTAACATTTGCTGCCTACGACAATAATATTAGTCATGCTACGTATTGTCAGGAACTAAGACTTCTAAATAGAATAGCTCCACTTTATTTTAATATTTCTATCAGATCAATCTTCATTATTTTCCGACATTTATTTTTTTCCAATTAGAGACCAGTTCTATAAAACCCATTATGCATTTTTTTTGCTTCATCGAGAATCGAACCAGCGCGTTAAATGCTTTCCCATATTAGTAATAACTAATAAGAAATAACCGCATTAAGTTTGTGACTAGGCCTCCGTTATTTGTTATTTTAACAATAACTTAAATAACATGTATATGGGTTAAAATAATGATTTAAAAATAATATGAAAATATAATAAAGAAAGTAAGTCTCATTTTGGTACTACTTAAAAAAAAAATATGATGTATATATATAATACATATAAACAATATAATATAATGCGGGAATAGACATTTGTTGGCGATCGTGCTCCGCGATGATATTGCTTAAAAGGTGGAAGTTTATAGTGATTTTATTCTTCCCAGCATGTAACAACTCTCAAAAACTCTAAATGGAGCAAATGATAATATTTACTTAACAAATATAATATATTCTGGATATTAGTTAGTAAAAAATGATATAAGACAGGACCATATTATAGAATATGAGCTTAGAAAAAGATGATCGATTTACTTGTTTTATTAATATTGTTATTTTCGACGGCAGCGTCTTATAACCTGTACTTCTTGGATTATTTCTGTACCATTGAAAATATTTTGACAGAAATACCTAAGTAAATTTAAATGCTCATAGTATCCTGTTGACAAATTTAATTCAATTTCGAGCTATATATTTAAAATGAGTCGATACCACTTAATAGATTACAATATCATGATCATGTGATACAGACCTCTCCTTACTTATAATAGATAAAACATAAAATCTTTAATGAAAACTTTTAAAAAAATTATCCTCATTATCATTTTCCTTTATATCTATTCCTTATATTGAAAACCAAAAAATTAAGTTTTTCTAAAGCTTCTGTGACTTATTAGATTTCATTCTTAAATTAACATTTGGTACTGATCTATTTTACACTCCAGCAGAGGATAAGACGAGAAAGCTGTCAAAATTATAAAAGCCCAAAATTATTTTCAGTTTAAAATTTTAGCTTAATTGTAATTTTATTATTAACTTCTGTTGTACAATAGGAGCATTTTTCCTGTTTTATAAGTACTTTGTATTTGTGGATACATGCTCAAAATAAATAATTCCAATGATAAACAAGAGGAGTGGAAAATGCCTAATCCTATACAGTAGAAAAACTTGCTTCAGAAATTCATTCATGATCCGAGATTCGCGAATGTGGAATTACATTTCTCTTATACTTTAGCCTGACTCAGCCTAGGAGGTTGATCGGCTCATCATAAGACTCTATAATCCATAATCCATAATTAATCCATAAATGTGCTTGCACTGCACATTATTGTATATAATCATCGGTGCACTCAAAATTGTATTCTAACTGTATGTACTCAAAATGTATTTAAAATAAGACACATTTGGTATACAAAAATAATAAAAACAAGAGAAAAAAATTTATAATGAGGCCTGATCCAGATAATTGTTATAGTTTATCCTATATATATAATTAGTTAATGTTCTAGAAAATTGATTACTCGTAAAATATTTCTCACTCTACTTTACATAATAAATTTTCCTGCCATACCTAATGCAAAATGAGTAATTGTACCTAGTTACGAGCAAATTATATAAAAAAAAACAACAATTAAGTACGAAGATTAAATTGTTGTGTTGCTTGTTTTTTTTTTAGAATTTTACTATAATGTTCGGTTCACTAATCTTTAAAAAAAATTGTTTTTTATTTATTTATTTTTTTTTTTAAATTATATCTTTCGAATTTATTTTAAACCTTCAGGAATTGTTTTGTCCTTATATTTTTCTTTTCTAAGTCCAAATTCTTAATTCATTTCAATTTTAAATTCCCTAAAAATCTACAACATTTATAATAGTCTCCTTCAACATACATACATATATAGGTCTAAAAATTATCGTTTTGTTTACATAATCTTCTGTGTACATTTTTAACTAAATAATGCCAAAGGTTATGCGAACTTTTCTTAAAATAAAAACAAAAAATAAAAACAAAACCTAGAACAAACCATTTTGTTTACATAAACCGTATCCAAATGTTGAATCACATAATATCCTTTTAAATATTTTCTCTCTTTCTTTATTTTGTTTTCTTTCTCTTTCAATCTCTAGACATACACGTATAAAAATATATTTTTTCCTTATTTTGGGGTCAAATAGAAGAATAATTGTAACTTAGAAAATTTGAAAGCTTCACAAAAATTGAAATAAAAAAAAAACTAGGAAGTAACAAAAAGCAAATATCATGATGTCCATAAAAGAACAATAGAATTGGATTGGGCTATTGCTGAATTGGGCATTTTGCCAAAAAAAAAAAAAATTGCCAAAAAAAAAAACCTATTTTCTACTTTCTCCTGTTCATTTTTAGAATAATTTTTTTTTTTATTTTTTCTGTACAAAACAAGGAATCAGTATGTTTATTTTTTAAGCATTTCATCTGCAAACAACTCTGCTGAACTAACCAAACAAAATTTGAATTCTTATGGTTCTATACTGTTATTGAATTTTGGCTCAAGATTGCATTACAATTTAAATGTTGACATTTTAGACAAAGAAAAAAAAACGACAACAATTTAACTATCAACTTTTTTTCTTTTTTTTTTTTTGTTGCAAGGATATGACAGCAGAACCGATACGTACAAAATTTGTAAAAAATAAAAAAAATAAAAAAAAATGTTTGTATAGGCATACAAAATTTAAATTTTGCCTAATGGAATATGAAAATATAAAAGAGAGTGACATCCTCGAATTATACAAGAATAACAACAGAAATAAAAGAGTTAAAATCATTTATTTGTAGATAAAATAATTTTTCTTTTTTAAATTATTCTAGAGCTATCAGCTGGAGGCTCTTACTTTTATGAATTAAAAATATATATGAAAATAATTTTAGTACCAGTACCAGGAATATTTCAAAAAACTTAAAAAAAAAAGTAAAAGATACAAATTTTTTTGCAGGGCAAATTAAAAATGATGGAAATTAAGAAAATAGCGAAAAAAACATAACAACTGATGTGATTAAAATTTTTGTGTTACAACATCTTGGGCATTTAAGCTTAGAGAACATAATTTTTATAATTGTTATCTCCTTATGTGGAATAAGTTGAGATGACTTTAGCTTAATTAACAACTCTTATATTATCTTTAGATTGTATCATAAGAGACTTTCGGTTTTGACACATTAACAAAAATTATTTGTGCAAATAATTCCAGAGGCAGTGAAAGCAGCAGACATATTATGTTAATTTCGTAACCCCACTCCTGGCAAACTAGATATTGAATTGCTTGGTATATCTTAATTCCTATTTTTCAATTGTGTCATCCAGTTGACATCACAAGTACCAGCCAAATCAACATAAAATGAAAAATACAGCATAAATAGATGCCATCAATTTTCCAAGATGACATTTACTTCGAGGGAAATGAAAATCTAAGGCAAAAAATAGAAAGGTTTTTTTTTTGGCATAAAGGTTGCAAATTCATTTAGATTAAGAAATTATGACTAAAATTAAGTCTTCAAAAAATCTGCACTTTGTTAAATAGGTGCGGGATAACCGTTTCCTTGTTATTAGGACGTGCATTAAATTTCTCCAAATTCTAAGATCATTGAACATGAACTACGATATTTGCTTAGTTATGAAAATCAATTTAGAATAACGCTGCTGAATTCGTTATGCCAATCGTATATACCGGGTGGTCCAGAGCATGCGTATCAGCTTTTTAAGAAGGGAAGGAGCGGTTATTTCAAAATTTAAAAAAAGTTTGTTAACTAAATAGAGGGTTATCTATTGATTGGTGGTATTTTCAACTTCCACCCGGTATATACGAAAATATATATATATATATATATATATATACATATATATATATACGTAATGTAACAGAACAGGAGTGCATTTGTAAATTTATTATATTCTTTGGGATATTACCTAATGTTTTTCTTCTATTTTTCCTTAAGTTATAAATAAATTAAATTAAAGAAACATTTTACAGCTTTAATGCTGACTAAAAGAAATATAAAAATCGTAGTTGAACATCATTTCCTGCATTTTAAGAAAATAGTTTCTTCTAAGTGAAAAAGGTAATCATAATTTAATACAAAGTTATGTAGAAATTAATTAAACGAATATGCATAGTTTTGTTTACTATACTTACGTAACACAGTCACATTCGCATTACATATATGGGATATTATTCAATTTGGTTCTGATTTTCGCCACTCTTTTTTTGGTAAACATTTTTTTCTCAAAAACATAATTTTCATCTGTGAAAGGGTTAAAATATTAAATGCAATTATTTTTTACCCTGATTTAATGCGCCATTAAAGTGAATGTATTGCATTGAAATGTCTATAGCTAAATTATTTTCATTTCATATTAATAAAAATTATGAAAAATCTAAAGATATCAAGTTGTTAAAAATAAATCCAAACTTCTAATTAAAATTTATGTTTCCATTTCATTAACACATCAAAATTAATTAGGAGCACACTTGGAATAATTTTACAAGAACAAAATTAAAAATTACTGACATTAATAATATCGTTATCGTTTAAATTTTTTATTTTTATATTTGGTAAAATAACATTAATAAAATAAATGTAAATAAATATACACTCACGGTAATAAAATTAAAGACACTTTAAATAAAAATTGATTGTTTTTAAAAAATAATTGGTAATTTTTTAATTATTTTAATCAGTTTTTATTAAACCATATAATTGTTTTTATAGAAGCATTTTCGATAAGTTTTCATCAAATACGAGAAATCTGTTAAAGCCGCAAATTGGCCATTGAAATGGTTTTATATCGGTTTCTACAGTTTAATATCTTAAGAGAGAAAAAATAGAAGGTTAGAGAAAGAGAGAATATTATGAATGAAATTAAGACTCAATATGTTTGAGGTGCTTTCGGAGTTGTGCCAACCTCGATAAAATCGATATTTTGATGGAAAGGATGGAACAAAGTGGAATAAAATTCCATCAACAGACAAATATATTTTTCAAGGTTGACGTCGAGAATATTTGCAGTCGTTGGGTCAGTACTTGAGGGATACCACTTATAAAAAACAGGGTTTCAAGTACAATAAAAATTGGTTTTTCTCATTTCTCAATCAAAGTGGCTATTGAATGTGTCATAGGATCCACTATAGAATAAATCAGAACTTCGAAAATACAACTCCCGATGACGATTGTAAATGAAAGAAAATTTCAATAATAAAAGGAGCTTGCAGAATTTTTTACCGAGACTCATCAAAACAAAACAGGGCAACATGTGTTCGAAATAAAAAAAATATGTGTGAATATAGAAATCCGGTTTGCGATGAATACTTTTTCATACAAACAATGTGTAATGATTGCTTTTCGTCATCAAATTTATAAAAATTAAAATTTTTTAATTTAACTTCGTAATATAATTTTTCTTTTTTATAACATACCAAAAATTTAAAATTAAAAACTATTTTCAAAAAACTTTTGGTGTTTTATTTATTTTATGTTTTAAAATATATTAATTTTAGTATATTTCTATTTCAATTTAAAATATTTCAGAGCCTTTTATCCTATTTTTCAACTCTTATCGAAATAAGTTCAAAAAATTTATAGAATACCACACATTTTTTTTTAATACAAAAAATATTAACATATTATGTTAAGCTTGCGCAACAACGAAGAAAAGAAATTAAATGGTCGAACAATCGTTTTCGGCCAAATTTTTTCCCAACCAAACTTTTTTTTATATAATTCAATATCTACTCAAAAGATATAAGCACTGATCTCACTGATTTCGTTAAGATCGGCCAAATAATGGAGTTTTTATTCAAAAGTAAAACAGTAAATACGTTAATCCTGTGCGAGTGATGGTTAAATAAATACTTGAAATATTATAGACATTGTAGTGTTAAATTGCAGTACCGTACTTAATGAAGCATGAAAAGGTGATTCTACCTAAGTTACTGTCAAGAGTGTAAACAAAAAAATCATATTTTTTTTATCAGAACTGTTGCACTCTAAAATAAGTTAGTACCCTACATTCACATTGTTGTAATCAAGTTAAATTTTCAATTATTGATATTCACACATTTTCAACATCTATCCGTTTTTTAATGTAGTTTTCATTTAATTGTTTATTAAAAATAAGTAACACCGTTAAAAGAATAAAAAAATAAGTCTGTATTTTTTGTTTCTATAATTTTTTTCATCACTCTCTTCCCTTTCCAGGGATTTCTTTATGCGATTGCAATACAATTACATATTATGACAGTTTATTTGCGGCAGAAGCTCACCATCTATATTGTATTTTCTGAAGCGCAGATTAAAAGTCTTGGAACATCAAAGTCAAAGAAATAATGCGAAATCTGGGTTATAACCTAAAAATTTGTCCATGATAATGTAATCTTACCATTTAGCACCTCAAACATAAAAGCATTTCAATTGTATTTCAGGTTCATGATGTTCTAAAAATAAAAAAATATCCATTGTCTGCATTTTACAATATCTAATAGTTTAAAAATTTTTTCTATAGAATTTACATCAGAACCCTTTCTAAAACTTATATAGTTCATATGATTTGACTCGTTTGATTTTGTAATAATTCGCGATTATCATAGCAACACCATATCAAACCAATTTTATTTTGTCAATAAACATACAATATAATATTTCAATAGACCCGGTAACTTAGATAATACATTGGAAGAATAAGGTTGTCTCAAATTGAATTGTTTTATGTCACATTTTCTATAATGTGTCTAAAACATAACGCGGGCAAGTACCGAATATTTTCCAATGGTTCTTGAATTTAAATTGAAGTATTTTTATGAGAGAAATTCGAATTTTATGAGAAAATAATTTTTTTTTTATTGTTGCTACTCGTTAAGATCTTACTTTTGAAGTCGAATAAAAAAATTAAAATAAATTTATTCCAAAAATAACATTCAAGTTGAGATGCAATAAATCAAAGTTTCGAAAATTTGCTATCAATAACCGACTAAATCGAAAAATCCAGTATGATCAAACAATCAACACTATTAAATAAGAAATAAAAATCGTACTGATGTATCTTATTATACTCTCGTGAGTGTTTGTGAGTGAAACGAGTATCTAGACATCTGTAGTAAGTATATAACTACTATCGATCGAGATTGATGTAATTAAAAATGTCATACCTTACTATGGTTTCAGCTTCTTTGGAAGAAAAAAAAAACTATTTTTTTTTTAAGTTCGTGAGAGATTTAAAATTAAAAAAAAAGGAAAAATCAACCAAAAACGTAACACTAACAAAAAATGAAAGCTGTTAGATTTAACAAACCAAGAAGACCAACCAAACTTTTTTTTATATAATTCAATATCTACTCAAAAGATATAAGCACTGATCTCACTGATTTCGTTAAGATCGGCCAAATAATGGAGTTTTTATTCAAAAGTAAAACAGTAAATACGTTAATCCTGTGCGAGTGATGGTTAAATAAATACTTGAAATATTATAGACATTGTAGTGTTAAATTGCAGTACCGTACTTAATGAAGCATGAAAAGGTGATTCTACCTAAGTTACTGTCAAGAGTGTAAACAAAAAAATCATATTTTTTTTATCAGAACTGTTGCACTCTAAAATAAGTTAGTACCCTACATTCACATTGTTGTAATCAAGTTAAATTTTCAATTATTGATATTCACACATTTTCAACATCTATCCGTTTTTTAATGTAGTTTTCATTTAATTGTTTATTAAAAATAAGTAACACCGTTAAAAGAATAAAAAAATAAGTCTGTATTTTTTGTTTCTATAATTTTTTTCATCACTCTCTTCTCTTTCCAGGGATTTCTTTATGCGATTGCAATACAATTACATATTATGACAGTTTATTTGCGGCAGAAGCTCACCATCTATATTGTATTTTCTGAAGCGCAGATTAAAAGTCTTGGAACATCAAAGTCAAAGAAATAATGCGAAATCTGGGTTATAACCTAAAAATTTGTCCATGATAATGTAATCTTACCATTTAGCACCTCAAACATAAAAGCATTTCAATTGTATTTCAGGTTCATGATGTTCTAAAAATAAAAAAATATCCATTGTCTGCATTTTACAATATCTAATAGTTTAAAAATTTTTTCTATAGAATTTACATCAGAACCCTTTCTAAAACTTATATAGTTCATATGATTTGACTCGTTTGATTTTGTAATAATTCGCGATTATCATAGCAACACCATATCAAACCAATTTTATTTTGTCAATAAACATACAATATAATATTTCAATAGACCCGGTAACTTAAATAATACATTGGAAGAATAAGGTTGTCTCAAATTGAATTGTTTTATGTCACATTTTGTATAATGTGTCTAAAACATAACGCGGGCAAGTACCGAATATTTTCCAATGGTTCTTGAATTTAAATTGAAGTATTTTTATGAGAAAAATTCGAATTTTATGAGAAAATAATTTTTTTTTTATTGTTGCTACTCGTTAAGATCTTACTTTTGAAGTCGAATAAAAAAATTTAAATAAATTTATTCCAAAAATAACATTCAAGTTGAGATGCAATAAATCAAAGTTTCGAAAATTTGCTATCAATAACCGACTAAATCGAAAAATCCAGTATGATCAAACAATCAACACTATTAAATAAGAAATAAAAATCGTACTGATGTATCTTATTATACTCTCGTGAGTGTTTGTGAGTGAAACGAGTATCTAGACATCTGTAGTAAGTATATAACTACTATCGATCGAGATTGATGTAATTAAAAATGTCATACCTTACTATGGTTTCAGCTTCTTTGGAAGAAAAAAAAAACTATTTTTTTTTTAAGTTCGTGAGAGATTTAAAATTAAAAAAAAAGAAAAAATCAACCAAAAACGTAACACTAACAAAAAATGAAAGCTGTTAGATTTAACAAACCAAGAAGACCAACACAAAACCTGCAATTGTGATACAGAAGTGTCTCAAAACCGTAATTAAAACCTGTATCAGTTGAACTTGGAAGAAAAAGAAAAAAAAAATGAAAAACAAAATCAAAACAAAATAAGGTTTTTTGTATATATTTCTTTGCTTTTCTAAGAAACGCGGCATTCAAATGTTACTGAAAGGTCTTAGCAACTTTTAGTTTTTTTACTTTTTTATTTTTTTGTTGTTGTGTTTATTTTTATTGCAGTATCCGGTGAAGCATCTGTTCAAGAAATTATCATGAATTCTGTTATTGCTTAAATTAAAGATATTATATTTAGATAACCAGTTAGATGTATAAATGTGTATGTGCTCAAATGTGACCCTAACTACAAAAAAACGTAATATAAAGGCAGTTGAGGTATTTTTATTATACACATAATATATATATTATTAATGGTATTGTCTTGTTATAGTTAAGGTTTTGATCTTTGGACATTGTTAGGTTAATGAAGTTGATTGGTATTTTTATATGGGATTGTGGCAGATAATGAGGAAATCCGATTTGTGTTATGGGATTTGACTTAAGAATAATAATACTGCAGTTAAAGGTGATTAATATGCCACTGCTAAATTAAATTTTGATTTTAGTTATTATGAATTTTTCTTGAACAATACTGCTACCTGATTATGAAATGCTTTGGTCCAATCTGTTTCTGTTAGAGCGATTCTCAATTAATTTGTAATTCTTATTTTAATGGGCATGTATGAGCCTCAAATATTCAATTTTTAATATGTAGTTAATGCTGTACGATTCTTCAAAATCTTTTGGGACGAACATGCGACAAAGAAAAAACTTATGTTAAGCTTACTTTCATCATAATCAAATTGCTCTACCCCTGCACTATTAAATTGAATAATAATACTGCACTAAATTGCTCACTACCTGTAACAGTAAATATATAAATTTACTACCAAGGAGTAAGACAGACCCATCAATGGAACTGCAAACATATATCTTTGCATGGGATGCAAAATTGATATAGAAATTTTTCTCTATGAAGTTTTTACTGAGCAAACTTCTCAAGAGCTAAGAACACAATCGAAACTGTTCAGTTTTTTAGATAAATAAATTGGGGTAGATGATGAAATTTGATACCAAAATCAACATCGTTCAATTTAAAAAAAAATTGATCGGGAAGTTACCAATCAACTATTCACTCTTTAGATTAATTAACGAACAAGACTTCTAAAATCGATATTCTTCGAGATATTTAAAAGGATAGTATGTACTTGGAAATTATTTTAAGTACCTCTTGTATCGTAGTATATTAATTTGAAGTATTTGCCAGATATTTAATTTATATCAAATAGTCTTCAATTTAATTTAATTATTTACTTTGGAATCATTGACTGGCATGAGTACATATCAACAGAATATAAACAGGCTCTATTATGTAGGTCCAATAGAATATAGCATTGTAGCAGAGATTCTTCAAATTACCTAAAAATCAAAATAGATCTATTGTCAACCAAATATACTCCAATTGCAGTACTCAATAAAAGCAAATATGGTAAAATGTATTTTTAATAAAATTGTAATTCCAAGAAAATTGTTAATTTTAATAATGCTAACCATTTAGAAACATTAAATGCAAGATAGCAGTAAAAAATAACCGATGAATTTTAGATAATAACAGAAGTGAAATTTAGGAAGAACAATTTTCCATCTTTTGCTTCACCCAATCCAAAAAGACAGACAGAGAATCATTATTTAAAATATTATCTATTATAAACGAGTGTATGCTGACAACATTGCAATAAACTATAGTATTTGACTAAAAATTAACGAAGTTAAGAAAAAATATATGAAAAGCATAGAAGATCTTTATCTGCCACAGAATATAGGATGAGAATGACTGATCAAAGATTGTCAAAAAGAATACTAGAATGGACTATATGTAATAGAGCAAGAGGTAAACCAAGGCTACACAAAACCGAGGAAAACGATCCGATATTAAAATTAATAGTTTGAGATCCGTTACTCAAGAAAATTTAGAATCAAAACAACGTAAGCGCGGTCCAACTAATAGATTTTTTTTTCGAAAGATAGGAGGTAATATACGAAGGACATTAGAGCTCCAGTTGTGATAATACATGATCATGATAATGACTTTGAATAATGAATATAAATAATTAAATTGATAATTTAAATAGAATTTCCCGCAAACGTCTGTTAAGTTTTCTTTAAAAAACGAAGCCAGTAACGAATTGAATAGTTAAGGAACAACTTACCGATAAGAAGACAATAACGTATTGTTGTGATATTACTAAATTTAAAACTTTTTTCTAGGAGCTTTATATCAGAGATTTTTATATTATTGATATATAGTAAGTGAGCATTGACCAGAGCTTGTTTCGCGCATTAATTTGTAAATTATGTGACAAGACGAGTGAAAATTTCTTATTGAGCTACCAAATATACTCCACATCGACGTAATCTGTTATACAAAATTTTAGTTCATTGTAAATTTCTTTAAATATTAATGCTAGTAGAAATTAAATTTTATAGCTGATTAAGAATGCGTATGGGTACAGCACATGATGTAAAGAAGTATTCGGAAATAGATATAATAAAATGAAATAGATATAATAAACTGTTACTTGCCGTGCGATATGGCGTATAGATTATGTCATCTGACTCAATCAGCTGGCACATCAGATGTACACATTTAAATTAGTTGATATATATGGTAGATGCCAGTAAAAAAGTATGGCTTTCCCGACACTTTTACCAATCCCGAAAGCCGACTCCAAAAAAAAAAATTCTAATGAAGTCCCGAGACCCATTATTAACATTTATGTTTTATGTTTCGAATATTAACATTTATGTACCTCCGATTTTTTATACTGGTTCACTCAACCAGTGTTGGACAAAATTTGGTTTCACTTTTTTTTTTAACTGTTAACAATTTGATTAATAATCAATCTGTTGTATTGCAACTTCAAAATAATCATAAATTAGTTTCATAACATTGTTGTTATGTATGGGCAAATAATATTGTCGCTCTCTTAAAGCCTGACGAAAAAATTTGTTTTTACAAATCCCATTTACAGAAAAATGATCAACAGCAGCAAGTTTGGAAACGATTTCAGACTGTATTTTTGTAAAATTGAGTATTGATGTTGTCAAGGATTTTTTAATTTTAGATTTTTTTAATGGGCGTTGTTCATCTTCATTTAATTTGCCTTTGTTTATACTAACTTTAATTTCATGTGCAGAATCTAAATGTCGATTTAAAGCGCTTGTTGACGATCATTTGCAAGCAATTATTTTATCACATTTAGAGCATATTGCATCTTCGTTATGAACTTTGCAAAAATATGCCCATACTTCTGGACCTCGTGTATTTGAATTCATGTTTTTGGAATTCATATTCATACATAATATTTAATATATCTATTTGCTGCAATTATAGAATGATAGGAAGATTGCAAATAATTTTTTGATTAATAAGAAAAAATCCTAACTTTTGAAAATAACATTTTACATCTTGAAATTCGTTTGCAGCTAAAAGAAATGTTAGTAAACTACTAATACCATGTCAGGTCAGTATTGCTATTGTCAGTCAAGTGAAGTGAATAGAGGCCGTGCAGATATTGTTATTAATGCTACGTTGGAAATATTTTTCATCAATTATGGTGTAAAATTATTTTATTTTTTTTCCGGGAATAAAGTATACTTTTCCGGGATTCGGTATAATTAAATTCGTGTAAAATCCCTGGAATACTGTCCGGCAGCCATATTCTAGTGTCCATCCAATAATCTTAAAAATATAAAAAAAAATTTAAAATGAAACTGAAGTACTTGAAGTTTTAAACCCTTTAACTTTATGATGTACAGTTACTTATATTAAAATTTCCAACACTATTCAGTTATTTCTATAATAAATAATATAAAATAATTTAACAATCTGATTTTTTGAATTATAACAATTTTGTTATTGAAGCACTAAATAAAACAATCTGCACCAAATATTCCCAACTTCTTGATATGTGGTTACCTCCCAAAAACATCTGATAGCTATTTTTTTTTTATTTAAATTTAGAATGATTAAAGTTATATATATATACATAATTATATACATGTGTGGGAAGAAGACACACTGACTTCTTGACATGACGTTACCTACTCTGAAAAACAAAACGAAAAACCTAAACAAAATCAGTTTTGGTTTTTTGTTTTGCTACTTTTTTTTTTTTAAATTCAGTTCTTCAATACCTACTGACATCACTTATGAAAATGAGAAAAGGCAAACGTTTTTTTTTTTTTTGTATAGACAAAAAGACTGCAGGGAGTTTGGTAATATCCACAAAAAAATATAATGTGTACAGTGTAGTGTATTTATATAGATATACATATTGTGTGTAGGTATGTATGTATATGTATATCTTTTTATTTTATAAATAAGTGTGATTTATGGTGAATAATTATAGGTTTTGTCACGACTTTAATATTAAAATAAACAAAGATAAAAAAAAATCTAATTGTTATTTTGTCTCTTTCCATTTAAAAATTTAAATATTCTTTTCAACTAATATTATGTACTGAATTTGAATAACAACCTTAAAAAACGAAAATTAGGATGGCATTAGATGAAGCAACAAAATTGTATTATTATAGCTATGTGTTTAAAACAAAGGAAGAAATGACATTCTACAATTTGAATTTGTGAACATTTTAGTAGTGACTAGAGATATATAGAGTTTAAAAATAAAAGATTAGCGTATATTTCATTTACTACTAGGTTGATTCATATTGATCAGAAATCTAAAGTACAACAAAAACCATACTGAATTTTCGCGGCAATGTTAGACGGAACATTATCTTTGCATCAACTTTGTCAATAGAAACAAAAATGGTTCATATTATAAAAGAGATTCAGAAAAGAGAAATTAGTAAATAGCAGAACATCTGAGGTGACAGCTATAAAGTAATTACTAAACCCAGTGTCCAGTGTGAGTGATAGTTAATTACATACATGGCTCATCATTTTCTATAAATTCACATACAGTTAATGCCTGAAGCAAACATGAAATTAACAATTTTGATGGAATATTATGTTAGTTATAGAAAAGTTTTCTATTCAATAGCGTTCAGTTGGATTCTAATTGATTTTGAAATCTTAAGCTTAAGAGAGATAAATAAACCGATCGAATAAATTATGCACTCAAAAAAAAAATTGCGTATTCACAAAATAGACTATACTTTGTTTTCCTCTTGCTATCAATTATTTGCAGATGTAAATCTATCCTCTAGGGGCATTTACCAAATTAAAATTATATATTGGAATTTTTAAGTCTCTTCTTCCAACCAAAATTAATTTATTATACAAAATGGCATACAAACAAGAAGCATACAAAAAAAAAAACATAAAAATAATAAAAACAAGCCTTTAACTTCTTAGTAAATTTAATAAATGACTCCTTTTTGTGTTCTCATTAAAATACAATATATATATATATACTAAAAAGTAATACAAAAACATAAATATACCACTAAATAAATATGTAATTAACCTATATATAGAGTATAAAAATTCAAAGGTATCAGCTATTTTTCTATCTGCCCAATTTTTTATTACACATTTTCGGGAAAGTCGGTACGAGATATTTTAAGAGCATGAGATGAGGTATTTCAAGATAAAGTATTTTGTTACTTATTTTAAAATTAAGCAGAAATATATAGTTAGCACCTTTTGCGGGCATCGATTTGCAGTAACAACATTATCATGTTACATATGTTACATGGATGACGCTGTGCTACTCGCAGAAAATGACGATATTCTGCAATCCTTATTGACACAATCAAATTGTAGAGCATAATACACGAATATATATAACCTGTATTACCGCGGTTGTTTCGACTGCACTAACGTATGCTGTCGAGACAAACGCGGACGGTTCTAAAACAAAACAAAAAATGCGAACTCTAACTCACGAATACTTCACTACACGAGAAGAGATAAGAAACGCAGCAACGAAATCAGCGACAAATTCGACATACAAAATATTGTTGCTGGACTCGAAATAGACAAAGAAACTGCAGAGATCATGTGAACAGAATTGGAACAGATCGACCGGCGATGTCTGTCAAATCAACATCAAGGGCCAACCAGAAAAACCTCTCAAAAATGGTATTAATGTTGGCTATCGTCTTCATAAAATTGATCAAGGACAAGATAAATGGGGAAAATAATTCACAGAATACGAAGGTTCTTTTGTTCTAGATTAATTCTAGAGTAGATGATATGGTTAAATGTTAGTAATATCATACTTGAACTGGGGCTTAAAACTCTCGTTAGATAGAATTTAACTTCGGGCTAATAAAGCTGAGTCACTATGTATTTGTAATAACGATTGAATGTATTATGCTTTTTTATTTTATAAGTCTTGTAAGAATATAAGGGATTTATTTTCATTAATAAAATTGTCCGGCCATGTTTAAGTTTTTATATAATAACCCAGCTGCATCTTGTTAAATTAAACAACATTTCTTTGAACGTAAGGCCATAACTACAAAAGTTTTAAAGATGAATATCATTTTTTTTTAAATTTTTTACAGTTTTAGTTTAAACCAATTCAGAACAGTTCGCTTTCCTTCCGTATTCCAGTCAAGCGGAAGTCGTTATATATACAAAAAAAAAACTTTGTTATTACGATTATTATCAAATTTAAGTTAGATATAATTTTAGATGAATAACACAAGGTGCACTACTGCACTACTATGTTGTCTTTGGTAGTACGACATCTAATAATTTTGGAAACGCGTCTATTTCTTCAAGAATTGCAATACCTTTATTACAGAATATGCCAAAGCAAACGTAAATAGAAATTTGATTATCCTTCATTATCAAGTTCAAACTTTTTGCATTTTATAAGTTTTTTAATTTAAACTTTTTTTTTCATTTTAGACATTTTTATTCCGTTAGATAGCAAGCTTGACTGGGTTATAACAAATCTCTTATAATTTTTTTTTTCTCTTCGTGTTCCTTTTGAATTTCATTGAATTTTTGTTCTTTTGAATTTCATTATATTACAGACCAGGTAGTTCCAGGGCCTGAGCCAATATCCTACATATTTGTCGTCACGGCCGGCTTTTCTCCAATTGAAGATACGAAATTGTTTCATGTCTACAACCGATATTTCGTCTCTTCAATGAATGTTTGGTCTGCAACGACGTCTTATACCTTTGGGTTTAGATTCGCAAATTCTTTTGGCTGGATCATTTTCATTATATGGAATGAGTTTTCACATCAGATTTTCTTGACTCAGAACCAAACTGGGATTAAGTAAATAAATATGGGATAAGAACATAAATTAAGTAAATAATGAAACTGGAACAAATGTCACACTAAGGGAATTAATCCATGAATGTGTGTAATTATAGAAACTCATCTGACTGAATTGGGGAGAAACTTGAATGTATAGTAAATAAAATAAAATACGAAATTCAAAAATAGAGACTGAGAGGGTTTTTTTTCAAAGGAGTTTTCATTATTTTCTACTTTAGTTCTTTTTTCAAATAAAATTCCAAGTTATAGCTTAGCTTAGAATCAATAGGTTTTAATATACATTTCTTTCATTACCCAACTAACAAGCATTTTGACTATTAAATATAGCTAGTTTGTAATATTTGCATTATTATTTTAATTTACGTCATAAGCGATTCAAATTGGAACGTAAAGTAAATTTCGCAACATTAATTTTGCAAAAAAAAAAATAGAAATACACTTAATAAATACGTAGAAATAACTTTTGTGTTTTAAAACGCTTTTAAAATCATTTAAAAATGGATTCCATATTTTATTTCACTTCTATTATTATTTTATAAGATTAAATCAAACAGTTTTGAAATTTGGTAAAGTTCAATTTGGTTTATTTTCGTAGAAGGTTGCAAAATTTATGCCCTTGAATATAATATTTATTTATTCAAGGACATGAATTATTTTTTGTTATTTTACATTTTCAGGTTATTTACATTGTTCTTAATATTTTCAATGTTATTCTTCTATCTGGTTTTTATATTATCAAATAATTTAATATTAAAAAAATAATAAAAAATGGATAAAATTTTTAAATGATTTCATTAAGAAAATAAAAGAAAAATATTTCTTACCAAATTATAGAAATGACCTAATTTACAGTTTTTAAGTCATATTATTCTCTAAGGATATTTTTACTATAATTTAATATGAATAAGTGTTAACATAATATATTTTTGAAATGCATTTTAAATATGAAATTTAAAAAAAAATGTATAATAATTTTAAAATAATAATCCTTCAAAATATAAGGCACATTATTATGTTATAATTTAAATTACGTTAATAGGTCACCATTACCGTTAATATCCATAGTTAATAACTTTCTAAAGTTGAACATTCCTTATTTACTTGTTGGGCGCTACAGACCTTGAAGGCTCTGGGCCTGACGCAAAACTGTCCTCCACTGACTTCGGTCATGAGCGGATTCTCTCCAGTTAGTGATGTCCACGATTCAGAACCATATAGCAGCACCGGAAGGATGAGCATTTTGTATAATTGAGCCTTGGTATTTTGGTAGAGGGGTTTTGAGCCCAATTGTTTGGACAAATCGAAATAGCAAAGTTTTGCAAGGGTAATTCTTATTTCAACATCAATGTTATAGGTGAATGTGATGTTGGTTCTAAGGTAGATAAACTCCTGAACTACTTCAAAATTATATGAGCCGACAGTTATGTTGGGTCCTATATATGATGTTGTGAGGACATTTTATTTGTGTATGAGAATACTCGCTTTACCTGCTTCGTCTTCAATCTGTGTAAAGGCTTCGATGACTGCTCTTCGTGTTGTTCCGATAATATTGAAATCATCAGCGAAACATAAGGAGTAGCAACGATTTGTAAAATATAGTGTGCTGTGGGTTCCGACACTGGAATGTCGCACTGTATGCTCCAACACCAGATTAAAGAAATTACATGACAGCGTATGGTCTTGTCGAAATGCCCATCGTGAAATTCGAAATGAATCAGATATGTGGCTCCAAATCACTGCAGCACGCCGTGTGTTTTCTAAAATCATTTTTGACAATTTAGTAAGCTTGGCTGGAAAACTAAATTCCGAAATTGCTTCGTAAAGCACAGATCGATGTATTAACGTTGATGAACATTAAGTTTGGTAAATTAACTAATCCCCTATTCATTTATAATGCTATACCTTAATATAAATCCCTAGACAGATATACCATTAGTTTAGTCTACTAGAAGACAGGTAGCGAAAACTATACTAGGTAGAATTGCAGGCAGGAGGCGGGTTAGGCAATTACTTTGCTATTCCAAATACTTCAGCTGATATGAAGATCTATTAGATCTAGAAATTCTTATTAAGAGCAGACACTAAACTTACCTAATCAAGACTGCGTTACATAACACATTTTTTGTCTCTTTTACCCATTTAATAAGCAAAATATTTTATGAAAAACAAGAATAAAAATAACTATTGATCAATATTCGTGAATATGATTTATAGATGAAAATTTCATAGAAAACTAGAAATATGAATGTTTTGTTTATTTACATTTTGGTACTGCAGATCTAAAATTTTATTTCAATTATTTGAAACAAAACAGAAAGCAAAACAGCAATTCTTCAAGGTTAACGTTAATTAATCAATTATTTAAAATCGAAATAATTTAGAAATAAATACACATCACTTAAGGCTTTCTGTAAAATTGGATAGGAAATTAATATATGGGTGGTATATATTAACAAAAGCCGAAAAGGTCATGTTGAACAATTTTGCGTAAATCACAAATAAAGTAATTTTAGCCATTTTCAGGTATGGCTTTTCATAATTTTTCGATTTAAAACTGTATTTATTTAAGTTTACTGAAATCTTTCAGAAATCTAATACATAAAATAAGTAAGTTATTTATTTTTAAAAATTTATTAGAGATGTCGCATTTTGAAACTAAACTATGAAATTGGCAGATTTTATTAGTGAACGAATTGGATTTGACGATATTTCAAAGTGAAAATGTACAATCAACAACAATGCACAACACCTTGAAATATCAAAAGTATATTAAAATAGATTTTTCTCTTGATCTCCTCCATTTTTCAGGATTTCTATTTGGTTTTTTTCGATAACACTATACTCATAACAACATAAAAATTATGAATAAAAATTAGTAAAGTACGCTTTGAATTCAAAATCACAACTGATCACTACCAACAGTAGATTGAATAACCGTATAACGAATTAGAAGATGGCAGATTTTGAAAGAAAATAAATTTAATATGCAAATATATATTATAAAGAATACGAAAACAGAAAATACAATACAAATTTTTAATCCTAACAGACAGTTTGAAAATAAAAATTGAATATGAAGCAAAAATTTGTTGCTCATATTCAATTTAAGGATTTATGCATTAGAATTTCGGTAAAATTTTAACAATATAAAAATAGATAATATCAGTAACGGTATAGTGTGCATTTAAAATCAGAAACAGTTATCACATCAAAATAAAGCACAATACTTCGATATGCTTCCTCATCTGTTGTGCGAATTACCATAAGAAGATGAACTACTATTTAAATTAGCACTAGGGTTTCATTATGTTTTGTAATTTTATTCTAAATTGAAAAATTTTTCAGGTACCTACTTCAATATGCATTCATAACATTTTACAAACAATCTCTTCACGGACTTCGTTGCTTTTTCTGATCTATTTGTACTTAGTTTTTATATATTTGAAATTTATATAGTGATAAAAAATAATGAATAATAAAATTTATAAGAATGAGCAAACTTTCGAAATTCATAATACGCATTTTTAAAAATAATTTTTTGATCCCTCCTTATGGGATTCATTGAAAATCCTTATTTTAATACAATAAAATTTTCTAATATAAAATTTATGTAAATATTAAAGGTATAAATTTACTTAATGGTATTAATTTTAAAAGCAAATTATCCATTATACCATAGTTAGGTATAGGTGTTAGCTTAAAATATGTTTGTTTACTATGTATTAATAATTTGTTAGATGTTAAATATTAATACAATATGAATAACTCAAGAATTATCCTATAACTTGTCATAATTTTTGTTATATCTTAAAAATCTATTTATAAAAAAAGTTTTTTTTTTTAAATAAATATTTTGTAAAATTATTTATTTAAATACTTTCAGTTAATATAATAATATGATGATGTAAGTAGAAAACAAAATAACCTATAAGGTAAATAAGTACATTGGAGAATTAAAAATATAATTTTGATAAATACTTTAATTTATATTTAGAAATTTTTAATGAAAAAGGAAAATAACTGATGTTAAGGGAACAATTTATCAAAAAATTATATCTTAAAATTTTTTATTTCAACTATTCTTTTTTTTATATAAAATTACGTTTATAAGGTATATTTGCGGACCTACATGCTTTAGTAGTGGTTATGTCATTTTACTGGGTTAGAATCCCGCTCAGAGCATGAGTGTTCAATAAATAATGAAGTTTTATAAAAATTGTTGAGTAGTAAAATTTGTTGATAACTTAAGTAAAATGAAACCCTGGTATTTAAGAAGGACTAGTTCCTGATAATAGTAGTAGTTTTCCCCATTTAATTTAGACTTATAAGTGGGATTTTTTTTTTGTTCGATATACATGTCAATAGCTTTAAAAATAGTTAAATCAAATTTCGCACACTTATGTATAATAACAAATGAGAGATGTCGCGGTACTTTACAATAATATTTACTATAATGACAGGTTCTAGAAGTTGCCATACAACTGAACTCTTAGCGACTGACAGAAATATTTTCAAGTCAGTAAAAAAACTAAATATGGTATTCTCATTCAAAAATAAACAAACGAGTCTTTTATCCCTTGTCGAAATTCTAATGGCTTACATATACGAGCGGAACAAAAGCTCATCAATTTCGAGCATGTCTTCTATTTGTGATTCAAGATACTCAGAGTAACTGTTACATATATATAAGTTTATAACTTACTATAGCTTGGTGAAAGAAAAATTTCTAAAGACTTAATTGGTAAAATTGATATAAAGACAAAGAAAGATGAAGCTGGATTTGTGATTCCTCACTAGCCACAACTAAAAGCAGGAGCTCCAATATTGCTTCTATAAAATCTCATCTAGCTACTGATGGTATATTTTTCAGAAACTATTTTTGTAATTCGGTTCATAAATAAAATATAATTGAATTAAATTTAATGATTTTACCCGTAGTTAGCTATAACATATAATGTTATTAGAAAATTATTAACATGAATACTCGAAAAAATATGTTCGACTTTATGTCAGTATTACAGTACTCTACTTGATGTGCGAAAAGGTAATTCTACCTAAGTTATGGCCAAGATGTAACATAGATAAATGTATCTATGACCACCAATATAACACCAGATTCAATAGAAATAAAATATCTGGAAAAAATTTAAGCTATACGTCTTTATCAAACTTCCGAAAACAATTTTCTGCTTTCAAATTATTAATTTAATTATTAATTAATAACTAAGTTTTGTTTTTAATAATAATATAGATATAGAAGCTTGTTAAGTCTTGAATTGTTATGGTTAAATGAAATGTCTTTCGTTTTTATATTTGTTAAAAACTCACACATCTTAAAGGGGAAAAGGACTTGAAGTTAGCCTGAAGACTTATATGCAGGTTCGCTAATCAATAAATAAATATAAACAACCTTTTAAAAAGTGCCTATTACCGATCTATTAACTATTATCTATTAGATTGAATGCATTTGATAGTATTTGTTTTTACGCCTAACTATTGCCGTTGTTAAACATTTAACTATGTAATTGGCACAAAAGCAAATAATATACAGCGGTATAAAGCGGAAATCGGTTCTAATTAAAATTTTACTACCCCTATTACCGAAAATATTTAATTTTTGTTTTTATTTAAATAATTTTAATATACTTACCACCTACTTACAAGAAATAAAATACTAAATATCGATAATAACAAATATACATATATCAATTCAATAAATTTCAGTAGAAAAAAATGTTTTAAGCCGTAAACATAGCTCCTCTAGGGATTTAATAATTTCTTTTTGAAAAATATATAAAATAAATAATCGTATTCTAAATTTTATGATATTCCAAATTAACTGAAAAATTTATTGAGTTAAATGCCACTTAAATTTCAATTTAGAATTTTCTTTTCTTATGCAAACCTCCTTTACTAAATTCACTCCTAATAAACTTAAGATGTTTTGTTTCGGTTTTTGGTTTTTTGTTTTTAATTTTTTGTTTTTTTTTTTTGGCTGAATAAGAACGTTGATTGAAATACGTCATCAATAAAATTTCAATTAACTTTGATTATATAAAAATTACCTAGACCCTTGGAAAACTTCTTAAAAACAAATGTATGTAATCGTTAAGTAGTTCGAAAGTCATTAGAAGTTTTCTTTTATGGCAAAAAAATAAAAAAAAAACCCCTCGATCTCGTCTCACTTCTCATTAAGAAACTTTTCTAAATTAGAATTTTCAAACCAACACAAACAAACCAAATAGTGGCTCAGAACAGTAATTTGAAAGTTTCCTTATCATTTCAATTCTCATACCACTCAAAAATAAGGAGATGTATTCTCAATATTTTAATAAAACTCAAAATATAACTTAAGGAAAAATGTGTATGAGAGGAGAACGGAGATGAAAATGAAGACCACAAATAATTTTATATTTATATTTTCACTTTCTCTCTCACTTTCTACCTTTCTCTATATATTTTTCATTTTTATCATTTCATGATTCTTAAGTTGTTTATAAAAAAAAAAAAAAATTTTTTTTGTTTGTTTTACGACTGTTTTATCATCTCTAAGGGATCCTAATTAACTCATAAGTATTGTATTTATAAGTGTGAGTTTTAATATTACTATAACTCTGTATATTAGTTTAATAGAGAATATTTTTATGACTGTATATGTATATAATATATAATATATATATTTGAATATAGTCAAAGTCAAAATGAACGAACGAAGATAAATGTGAATATGTAGAGCACATGTGGAGCACATTTTTAGTGCGTTCAAATAGATAAGCATTCATATTAAGCTTCATATTAATTTTTTAATGTAAATAATAGAATTATCCGTTTTAAATTAAAGTATATGATCTGTTACTATTCCAGGTAATCAAATATCAAGTATAAGATATTTTTATTTATGACTTACAGAGGTTTAAGACGAATATTAACAATATTGTTCGCTCTTTCCCACAAAACTTTTCTTCTTCCTTTTTTTTTCCTTTCCTCTCACTATCCTTTCCTTTTTCAAATAGTCAACTTCAAGCTTCTGTTTGGTCAATTTTAAGAATAATTTGATTATTTTAACCAACCTCATTAACTTTATAATGTATGTGATATGTCCTCAAAACTAATATCGAACCCAAAATCCCAAAAGGAAAAGTGATCAGTTTCCCACTCATATGAAATGCTATGGAGTTTCTATATTAATAAGTCCTGATTTTTTCGCGAATATTTCTGTTCGAATTACACAAATTTAATTTTCTCGCCAAATGGTAATAATTTCACTCATTTGAATAACTATTCTAAAATTTCATGGTCTAATATTGATATTAATGAATGAGAGTTTATTACAAAAAAAATTTGGACAATCTTGAGACTAATAAATTCACCGGATCTTACTTCCGTATTTTAGTTAATAAATACTCAAGAGTGCCTTAAAAGTTCCACTTTTATGAATTTCCAATTCTACTTGAAACACAAGAGTTTTTCTTTCTGTTTGGCAACATTAATTTTTTAGACCAATTCAAAACAAAATCACTAATTATAAGCCGATCCCGAAACTCTCCGCTATTCCTAAACTTTTTGAGTTATTATTCCATTTACTATCAGTCTGTCACTGTCCAAATCTTTTTTAGTTAACAACCAACTTGGATATATGGAACAAAAATTATTAATCTTCTAGAGACAGTTTCCCATTTTTACAAAAAAATAGGGTAGAGACAGTTTTCATACAGACATTTTCAATATAATTTTGGTTAATGATGTCTCTTCAGTTATTATTGATAGTGAAATGCAAATTTATGCTAATGACATGAAAATCTTAGAAAAAAAATACTTCTTTAGAAAATGCTTTACTCCTAAAAGATGCTTTGCTCCCAAAAGATGATTTAGAAAACTTCTTTAAGCGATGTACAAATAATAATCTTCTTTTAATTGTGAATAAATTTTATCTTATATATTATTACACATACTTAATCCAGATTTTTTTAATTATTCTTTAAATGGTATTAGCCTTTGAAAAGTGACCTCAGTTTTAAAAGCTAAGGAGTTCACATAGATCAAATATTGGATGGAATAACGGATAAATATAATGGAGGTTTAAGGACATGCTTAACCTTAAATCAAATGTTTCTAATGGCTTTGTGGATAGCCAATTCCAGCTAGATTTTATAAAACGTTAAAAGAAATTCAGATCCATATTACGTTTTGAAATATTTGTATTCTAGTTTTGTTAGAACTAATTATTGGAGTATGCCAGTCAAGTTTGGTTATTTTTCTATGATGTTCATATCAATTTAATTGAAACAGTGCAAAGAATTTTTTTATAAATTTGCTTTTCAAAGCTTCCAATGGTCAAATCTATTGATTTTCCATATATGAATAAAGGTTGAACTTAATTCAATGGAAAACTTTGAAATTGAGACTGGAAATGACTGATGTTTTTTCCCTCACTAAAATTATTAAAGAAAACATTACCTATCCGCAAATTCCGAATAATATTAACATTCATTTAAATAACCGCCTACGTAATATACATTCGTTTAAAATAGAACCAATTATGGTAATTATATGAACCAATTCATAGAATGTTGATAATGGGTAACAAACACAGAAATTATATTGACTGCACACTTTCTAAAATGATTAAAAAAATTAAATTGTATAATGCAGTAATTAATATATTTGTTCAATTTATTTAATCTAGATTGCACTTCTATTATTATTATCTATTTTGCATTTTATCCTTTAAGGACGAAAAGGACATTTGAAATTATCCTTGCTGTTTTATGTTTTTGTATATAAACAGTTATATCTGTTGATCTATTAGATAATATATTTATATATACATAATATTAGAGGGTTTTAAGGTAAAATTTTGAGATATTTGGTGTTTAAAGAAATAATAATAAAGATTATATTTTTTTCAAGAAATTTCTTCTTGGAACTACAATATTTTCATAGCGGCAGCACCAATCATCATCAAATAAATGATAAAACATGCTCTAGACCGTTATCTTACTAGAGACTGAATATGTATATATATCTAATAGATCAACAAATATAACGATTTATATACAAAAACATCAAAGCAACAAAACAAGGATACTTTCAAATGTCCTTTTCGTTCTTAAAGGACAAAATGCGCCATTAGAGATATATATATATATATATATATATATATATTTGCAAAGCTTGGAGCACCAGGTATCCTTGAGATATAGTCATGAACTCCTACGCGGATAAAACATCTCTCTCAGAAGAACCGACAGAACTTAGCAAATATCTTCTTCAACCTATATAATTTGTTTGAACTAATGAAATTTCCTTAAATTATAAATTATTATTATTTCCTTATTTTGTAATAATTATTAAAATTACAATACAAGTCAGCACTAGCTACCAGGGTTATCGGCTTATAAATTGTAACTATCGAATATGTTCAACAACTTCTAATAATCACTGTATACATTTGATTATCTCTGTACCACATTGACTCAGATTAAGATATTATTTTTCTTTATTTGACTAAACTTTCTAAAAACAAGAAAAAAAAAAACAAATCAAAATAAAAAAAAAACATTTTTTATCGCCCATTTTTTGATCAATTTAAGATCTAAATGACCTTAAATATTTTCTTGCCATATGCTTGTAATATCAAAAATTAGAAAACCTAGAGTGGATTTAAGAGATTTTCTTACTTGAAAACTTTTTCAAAAAAAAAAAAATATATATACATATCAAGTGTATGAATAGAAAATCTGGAATGGTGATCCAGACCTTAACAAAAAATTCATGTTATTTATTAGGTTATTAGTTATAAAAATGTTCTAGAAAGTTTATGAAAAAAAAGTAAGATTATAGCAAAATATATGAAATTGAGAAAATAAGATAATAAATAATTTAATTTTTAAAATAAATATTTATCAATAGGACTGCTTAAAAATATTCGACAGTTTATTCAAAATAATATCAGATACAAACGTAAATAAGAACGGTATCAAAATCCGGAAGAATCGGTATTAAAAATCCAGTCCAGATTTCCATTAAAGCTTTTAGGAATAAAATAAAACAATCGAAAAACAAAAATTAGGTGAAGCTTATTCAATAAATATACTTTTAATATATATAAGTAAATTCAATATTGTAAATTGAATAAAAACATTTTATATTGCTTAATGTATATCGGACGAACACTATATATTCCCACGTTCATTTGGTGTATATACTCTGAATTTGAATAAAAATTATTGTGAGTTAGTATCTGAAGTCAAAACCATATAACTTTTTAAAGCTTGCTGTTATCCAAATTGATTGTAGGTAAGATGATCAAGCCAAGATTCATTGTAGACTTCACCATATTGTTCAGTTTTGCGTTGTACAATACACAAACTTAAGAAATCTGGATAATTTATCTTAATTCAGCTAAACAAGTAAAATAAGTAAAACTACAAAATCACAAAAAAATAAAGGATCTCTTTTCATATATTACAGTTTTATTTAATTTCGTGTAATCCTTTTTTAAGTATACGTAAGAAATATCACCGTTGATTAACCGTGAAAAATATCTATTAAATAAACAATCAGTTCGTATAGTTTTCAAAATAAAAAAAATACTTTATTTGAATCGTTATTGTCTCAACCCCTTATATATTAAAATGTTTACTTACATATTAATACACATATAACCATTTTTCTACTTGTAAACGTTATGATGTACTTGCTCTGAGCATTAATCTGATAGTGTAATTAAATTCGATTATTTATATTATGAAGATTGCATGTGTTTAATTGATCCCAAACCTCTCAATCAATAATAAATAATTTAGCCTTGATTTCTAGAAAACGTACAGTTTCATTAAATGTTCTTAATAAGTGTAAATAAATAACGATTTGTATGGTATTTTGTTTTAGAATTTCGTACGCTGCACGCTATGGTTCTTTATGAATTTGTGTATAGACAAAAGACATTTACTTGGCAATGAATTTAAGAAATGTGCAATTGCAGATATCTAGATCTTCTTTGTGAAAAATTTTATAACTTTTTCATATATCCTCTCAATAATTTCTACAGGAAAATTTATTTACTGACTTTTATATATTCATGTTGAAGATAATTTTACAAAAAACACTTAGGACTAGTTATTTTCTTGTAATTTGATATTTATGTAATAAATAAAATAGTATTTAAAAAAAATTTCAAATGAAAATTTGGAAAACTTTATTGTTGTTGACACATAACATTTTTAAGTTCCGTTAGTTTAACAGAATTTTACATTCTTGAACAGTTTTTCAGTTTCTCAGTAAGTTTTTAACTTAATCTAAAATTTCTAACTGTGTATTTTTAACTTTATTAAAAGAGCTTGGCGTTTTTCACACCCTATACAATCAAAATGTAGTTCAATGGAATAACTTAAACCATTAAGCCGTTATTAAAATACAATGAAAATATTTTTATTCAGTAAATATGAAATTCAAATAAAAATTTAAACACTTTTAATTAATTATTTCCTCTCAAGTTTTGTTGACATTTTATTATTGATGGTTAAGCAACACCATATTTGATTTATTATAAAATCAATAAATATTTATGAAATAATTTCGCAATAATAATAATAAAAAAACAAAAAAACACATACAGGTTTCATTTATTAATCGAAGAGTAAATTTTATGAACTTTTAATTAATATAATAATCATTAATTAAAATTAACAATATAAATAGAGGGCGTCAAAAACTTAATTCAAAAATATTTTTATTTTTTTTTTATTTTTTTATTTTATTGTAAATACTTAGTATACTTAAAATGTTAATTTTAATTTGAATTTTCTTAATTAAATTTTTAAGTGTGTAAATTATTGTGGTGTATGTTCACATTTGTTTGTGTGTTTGTATTGTACGAATTAACCACTTAAGTTATCAAATATTATTTCTACCAAATTGGTTTTCTTAATGGTAGAACCACTTTGTTTGATATTCAAAATAAAAAAAAAATAAAAAACAAAAAAGTTTTGATATACATTTTTGATTGTTGTTGATTTTCTGTTTTTGTTTTTGAGGTATAATAAATTCCTCCCACTGAGGTGAAATTAATATAAAAAAGTTTGATCAATAAAATCATTTTAAAATTTTAGTTGCGGTAGCAAACCCGTAAATTGAGCCTGTCCATATACTGGGTGTTATTATACATGATATTATTGTGTTTCATAGTTGGGTGCGTGAAGCGAATGATAACATTTAACGTCTAGGTTTGAGATTAATTCCCTGAAAATTGTTATTATACCTTTAAGTTACATTACTAAAGTTATAAGATTATAAGTATCTACATGATATGAGAATGCGGTGGTGTATTTCATGTCATATGTAGGAAATTATTAGGATAAAAAAATTGGAAATAATAGAAGTTATATTATGAAAAATAAGTAACTTAATGCCTGAACGACAGTTACTGTTGTAGATACGATATAAGAATAATCAACTATAATTAAGTTAGTCTAACACTATAAATACGTACTGATGAGTTCTAGTAGTTAAGTTGTAAAGAAAATTGTAATTTTTGTATATTACGTTCTAAAAGTCTAAAAGTTATTATTTGATAAATAAATAAAACAAACTTTTAATTTTGTATTGCAATTCAAACTGGATTCTTCAAATGCAATGCCTTAGATACACTGCTGTACTTATTGGTATACGGCAGATATGTCTACCAACAATCAAACGATTATTTCTATGCTTTTGCAGACAATACAGCAATTTTAATTTTTAGCGCGTGACACAAAATAACTTCAACACATGTTTTCAATCATTCAGAAGAAATAGAAAAATTGCTAAATCTATGAAGAATCAAAGTTAACGAAACGAAAAGTTCCCATATAACATTTACACTAAGAAAGGAAACCTGCTCTCATGTTAAGATAAATAATGAAATTATACCACAACGCATCGAGACTAAAAACAAATAGTGGAGCTGGATTTTGAATAGAAAGTCTAAACTAAAATTAGAATACAAAGTTGATAATACTTGTATATAAAACCATAATCAGGCCGATTTGAACTTATGGATTATAACTATGGAAAACGACAATGCTATCATATAATGAAAAATTACAAAGAGCTGAATCCAATATGTTGAGGATCATAACGCCTGCATCGTGGTTTGTAAAAATGCTAATATACGAAAAGATTTAAACATCCCTACGATAAAAGAAAAGATAACTGGAAAATCATCGCACCTCACTAGGAAAAAATATGATACTCCAGATAGGTCACTATCGATTAAAGCTAAAAAATGTGCTCAACAATCAAATAAAATCATAAAACTGCAATAAAAAATTAATGATCTAGCAAAATGGTAGGAAACATTAATTAAAGGTTTAATTACAAGATGTGAAAATGTATTGATAATTTCTATATAAAAGCAAGATACAATAAATAAAAAATAAGTTAGCGTACAGTGAAATCTTAAAGTAACGAAAATTGATTTTCTTTTATTCCTTTGGTTTATCGTGTCACCTAGAATTGGCTCTTCTCGAACTAAAACGTCTACTCTCTTGTGTTGTCTTTAATTTTGCATTTATATTTAGCATTTGACATTTTATTATGTACCTACCTCTCTAATGGTCTACCAGAATCTTTGCTATAGTGTTTTTATTACCATATAATATAAATAATATGATTTTCTGAGTTTTTTGTCGCGTGTTTAAACCATCTAATCCAACTCTCTTCTAATATATTATTGATACTATCGGATATATTTATAAACATTTTTCTGTCTGTCATCCATTTTGAAACCACTTCTTATACTCACTTTAGCAAATTTAAAAACTAAACCAAATTTAACAGTTTTCAAATCTATTAAGTTTTAAGGTTAATTTTAAAATTTCATTTATAATAAAATTTTTAATTTGGTTACCTATTGATGACGGTGATAATAATTGTTATGCTCTTATAAACCTCCTATAAATTCTATTTCCTGGTAATTATTTATTTTTTATTTTATTTTTAATTATATACACATAAAAACTGTTATAATTAATGTCATATACGAAATTGAAATGAATATTTAAAATAGATACATTTTAATTAAAAGAAAATAAAATAAAAATAGCTCAAAAATGTATACATACATAACATATTATTTTATTTTTTGTTATTTTATTTATTTAAATTAAAAATGAATGGTCATAATTATTGTCTTAATGAGTAGTTATATATCATTTTATATATATTATATCTATATTATAATAGTTTAAATGTGTTTGGAACAATAATATTCAAAAATATTCAAAAATAAAATGTCAATTTATTTATTATCGTAATTTAAAATTTTGAGGATTTTATTTACCATTAATTAAGAGTAATTTATAAGTGTATGGAATAATTTTCTAAAACAAATGAAAATATCAACAACAACATAATAATATTACCTAAATATTTGGAAAATGTATTTCATAATTGTTGAGAAATACTTGGTAGATAATTCTATAAGTAGCACCGAATATTAAGCCAGATACGGTACCCTAGACCGACAAGGTGGGGTATTCCGGCTTTTCCAGTCGAATGTTCCGGCTTTTCCAGTCGAAGGTATGTTTTGTGCATTTTGCAGAAAGATTTGAATTTGTTTTGAATCTAAATTTGAATCAATTTTCAAATTGAATCTAAAAATGGTGGCAAGTCCACGATTAGAGTTCTGGCAAAAATGGTTACGTTTCGTTTTGAAACATAATATTTTGCTTGTTTATGTCTGACCATCAGGGTAATTTTGATTTAACAGAAAACAAAATGTAAGCAAACCATATATAGTCATATATAGTGAGGTTACATGGAAAACGTATGAATTTGCGGTGGGAAACATTATCAGCGAAAATAAACAATGTGTTAGTCAGATTATCGATTAACAGTGAACGAAGGTGGAGGACGCATGAAAAACAAATTATTTTCAAAAATAAATTTCTGTTTAAGGAATTTAATACAATAAAGCATTGTATTAAAACAATTTAGAAATACCAACAAAAATTTATGAAAATAATAGAAATATTCAAATTTGTTGTTGTAGTAACATCGGCATGCCCCATCGTTGTGTTTATGGGCTTAAAAATTTAAGCTTACTGATAAATGGACGAAATTTAATAATGAAAAAATAATATGCAGTCAAACTAATCCAGCCCGTTGAATTTTTAAAGAACATAATAGCAGGCTAAAAAACCAGATTAACAAAAAAATCTCTAACACTCGTATAAGCATAAATGATAGTCATACTATACATTTTCACAATAACAAAATATATTATCAAAATACATTATCACAACTGGTATTAATACTTCAACTATATAGATTTTAATACTGGAAATCTTTCGGTATTGAGTGAGTAGCGGTAAACCTTAAGTTTTGCTGTTAATTTGTTATCAAAACTTCACGAATCTTACACTTTACTATAATAAACTTAAACAATTTTACAAAATTATATATTATTTACATTTTAAATCTGAAAATGAATTTGTGGAAATAATGTGGAACGACATGTTTTAGTTTAAAATTCTAAAAATATTTTTTATTTTTTCAAATTCGTTTTAAGGAAAAATTTCAAGTTAAGATGAAGACAGAACAACAACTGACGACTGATTCAGTGTTGTTGGCCCAGAACAAAACCCGATTTTATCGAAAAATTGATTAATATTTAAAGATATAAATAAAATTAAAAGCTTTGTCAAAAAAGTAAGTCGACTGAAAAATAAAATAGAATATCAGTCCTCGAATGACAGTCTAATAATCGGAATCGATCAAGATATTATTTAGTGAAACATACCTTCTAATTTTATTATTGAAAAATTAGTTCTTATTATGTACGGTCTCATTAAAACAGATGTAAATTGATTGGATTTTTACATTCAGCCGCTGTCACTCAGTCAGCCGACATTCTCTTTTCAATTGTTTTTTTGGTTCAAATTTATTTTATTTTTGATATGTAGACTTATTTCATTAGGGTCTTATTTCATGCAATCCTGATTAATTTATTGTTTTATTTTTAATTTGTTATTATTTTAATTTTTATTTTTAATTGGTCAGACAAATACAGCAGTTTAAGGAAGATAAAGTAAAGTTATCGAAACAGGTACTTATTTATCATCATAAAAAATTGCAAGTTTAAAGTATTTCAGTAAGTCATAAAACTAATAGATCCGTTTAAGTAATACATAATATTATATTATATTACAAATCAAATAATTTGTTTTTAATTTGATTTCTTTGACAGATTTTCAAAAACTAGTATGTCTCTTTTTAATTTTAAATTGTAGTTTCTAGCATCATCAGTATGCGACATCATTATTATGTAATTCAAAAGTGAAGAAGTATTAGTAAGTAGTATATAAAAATATATGATGGTTAGAAGAAATAAAATTATGTCAATTCATCTTAACTGTGATATGTATATCAAATTTTTATTTTAAAATTTTCTTCAACTGCAAAAAATCGTAGTTTCTACTTTAATAAAAAAAAAAAAAAAAAACAATATAAAATTACATGAAACCTAAATCGGAAGAATAATAAAACAATTCAAACATCATGTCAGTCGTTTTGCAGGTAAAAGGTGGGTAGTTTATTATACATGCATTGATAGTATATTGATGCTACACAAGTATGTATAGAAATATATTATTACTATAAAAAAAACTTTTAAAAACGGTAAGAAGAATTTAAATAGTCTTCTTGCACAGGTGAAAAGAATAATTTCTGTAACATTTTTTCCTTTTAATTCGATTTAAAATCCATTTATTTTATTTTTTTCTATTTTTTTTTTAATATGAATAACATTTATTGGAGAAGTTTAAAAACACAGCAGATGTTAAACAAAAATATCGTTTCATTTCAGTGCACATCTATGAATCAGATGCTACGAATTTAATGCTTTAATCCTCTGAATATGTCAAGAGTTTATCATGTATAATTTAGTTTTCTCCACTAAAAGCTTTTTTTTCACTTTTAACTCCAATCGTTGAAGTTAGTACGTTTACAAATTTCTTACAATTTTTGAATATCAAATTTATGTGAAAAAATAGTGGTTTTGACATTTCAGTATTAATCATAAAGTATTTTGAACTTGATAATATGTCTGTCAGCATTGATAGTTTTTTCATCTTTCATTGATTTCACGGGAATATTCGTTTGGTGCCAAAATCGCCAAACTGTAAGTAACGTATCTTATTTGTTATGTTATTTAAAAAAGCCTGATCATACACAAATATTGCAAAAATAAGTAATTTAAAACTTAATTTAAATAATTAAAAAAAAAATATTATAAAATGTTGTACAAAAATACTTTGGCTTTCCAATTTATTTCTCTTTTCAAATAAATGGACAGTCTACAAAATAGTGCAGTCTCAGTTTTAGATTATGAACTAGATTATGAACAAAATAATTGCAGCGAAGCTTAAGTAACCGCAAATTATGAGAATACCAAATTGTGGATAATAATGTCCACTTGCTTGATAAAGTGAATATTCAACTCTAGTATTCAATTTTTAATATCTAGGCTGTAAATATTATCAGCTACAACTGTCGAGATATTGAAGCACAAAGGTTTATCTGAGCAGCTAAAGTTGCAGCTATATTTAGATAGTTATAGCTTGTAATATCGAAAAATAAGCAGCTGCTTATAGTTAGAACAAACAAAAAATCGTACACATAGTAACTGTCCCCGAACCATATTTATATACTCAGATAGTTCATTAAAAAACCGTAAAGCACTGTGAGTGAGGAAAAATATAATGTAAATAATATAAGAAAGTCTATAAAAATTTAATAAAATGAATAAAATATATTACTGACAAGACCGTAGAAACGATACCAATCGCTATATGTTTTTAAAATTGTCAAATTTGAGACGAAAATAACTATACACGAATCGAAAAATCCCACAAGGGGTATTATACAGAGAAAATAGAATAATCAAAAAACAGAATTTTAGATAGACGGCTCTTGATAAAACCCAAATGATTGAGAAGTCAACAATAAAGACCTTATAAATAAATAACCATAATATGAATGAAACCGAACTTATTAACATCAAACCAGGAGCTATAAATATCAATTCATTTGAGAATTGCTTCAGAACGAAAACATTATAAATATTTTTATGTAAAACGATGTAAAAATATTTCAGCACCTTATAAGACTTGTTACAACTACTTGCATTTTAGAATAAAGCAGATCAATGGTTTTATTTTGTTCTTAGCACGGTTTCTGTTGCATATGCAAATTTAAAAATTCGCATAGTTTTACAATCGTTTTTGTTGATGATCAATTTCTTAAAAAAAAATGTTTTTCAATTTTTTTTTTTTATTTTGTTAAAAAGAAATGAGGATTTGGATAAAAAAAAACCAAGTATGAAATCAATAAAAGAAAAAAAGCATGGGACTAAAGTGACTTGATATGTGTGAAAAATTTAGATTAAAACTCAAATTGGTAAATGGATGAAATTTCAGAAGAAAATGGCACATAAAAAATAGTGAAAAGTGCTAGAAATAAATTGAAGTAATTTATTTAGTTTTTGATTAAAGTTTTCTTAGAAAAAAAAAAAATAGATAGACAGCTAGATAAGGGGATCGGTATTATAACATATAGGTGAAAATCTAAGAACAGTAGTAGAGTGAAGAGTCTATGAAATTGATTGTAATAAATAAAGTGAATTCTGTTTTTAAAATTAAATTTGTTATTATAAAGAATTCTCTTTAATTTGGAATTTTCACTTATATTTGTTTTTTTTTTAATGGGGACAATTTAATAAAAGATCAGAAGCGGCTGTAATACAGCCTTATACGAATAAGATATTTGCTACTGTTTAATTTACACTAACAAATTGATAGATTTAATTTAGTCAAAAGATATATCATTAATAATTTTTTTAAATTTTTAAAGTAAAATTCTGAAGGATTAGTTCTGGAAATAGGTTAGTAGTGAGAAAAGGAATACATTTGATAATATGACGGAATTCTGTAATTTTATGTTCTAAAGCTTGAAATCAATTTATTAATTTTATTATTATAAAAAGCAGTACAGGCCCTGACGTTATTCTTGACACTATATTATAATAATATTTTTATTGATTTATCTTAGACAACAACCAAATATGTAATAATTTATTTAAAAAAGAATAAAATAAAGTTTATATTATTATTCTGTAATTCTGGCGAGAGTTGCGGCAATTTAATAAATTAAAATGTTAAGATTTATATGTGTATGTATACATAGATTCTCTACGTTTCTTTTTAAATATCTATCATTTAAAATAATAATAATGAAAATGGATTGCGCAATGGTTCAGATATTTGTACCGTATTTGTTTCAATTTAGGTACTGTTAAAATATAATAATCTGGATTTTATATTTACGTATAATTCAAATGCATCCCAAGTTCTTTTCACTGTTCTACAATTATTGTCGCTTTAAAGTTGATATACTGAAAATTGACACATAAAAAGTATATTATTATATACTAACCAAATCATAAATAATTATAAATTTAAAAAATTAATTTTAAAAAACTGTTAACTTGACATTATAAGTAGATCGAAAAGTATTAAAATTAAGTTACTACAATACTTAAATATTTAATAATATTTGTTTTTTATTAATTTAAATAAAGTAAGGTAAAAAATCCACATTCAAATTATTTAAAAATGTATATGTCTATGTTCAATTTAAATTTTTTTACCATCAATTTCAAATTGAAAAAAAAAAAAAATTAATGTCTCCAGACTATTTGTAGCAATAAACATTCTTATTAGTTACCAAATTGATACCAATCAATTTAAGAATTGGTGACTGACTGCATATTTCAATCTTTTATTTTTAATTTTATTGGTGTTCTTTTTTTGATAGAGAGTATACAGAGAGTATACAGACAACCCGTCGTGTAATTGTTTGCCTTAAAGCGGGTTTTTTTTCTTCATTATTTTGATTTTTCTTGTTTAGATTGCAGTTGTAGGTTACAGCAGAAGATTTAAGATTGTTGGATTTATTATATTTTTTTTTTGTTTTTTGTAATATGTAATGTGAAATAAATTTAGATACATTATATGAATATAAATATCTATATAATGTATACATCAGAATGTAAACGCCCAATGGAATTGAAAATCCAGGAAGTGATACAACTAAAAAGGCCAAATTCATATTATATAACAGATAGAAATTTGTTAGTTAAAGAAATTTACAATGAATTTTAAAATTGGTGATGGTAATTTCATATTAAATTAATTAAGTCCCAAATTAAAGTTTAGGGGTATCTATGTAGCTTTTTGTAAATAAATATTTATATTTGGTTAAGCAGATTATAATATGTACATTAAAATTTATATTATTAAATTTATTAATATATGAGAACTAGAAGCGTATTCAAATGGGTTTAAAAATCATTAAAATAAGCTAAATTATTTTTTTTTTTTTTAATTTATTTTTTTTAAATCTCATAAGTTTTGCAATTTTTAAAAAGTTGTTATTCTCATACAATAACTTTAACATATAAAATCGATAAAATTCAAAAAGTAGAATTTTAATTTTCTACTATTATGGCTGTAAGATACGGCTCTTAAAATACGGAAAAATTATCATAACATATACTCGGTAGGCCAATAAGTATATTGTTATAGTGTTTTTTGGGAATATTTTCGGATTTCATATTTGAGGTTTAAGGTATAACTATGTCATTCGAGTTTTTTACTAAATCAAAAAATCTCAAACGGAAAAATCCCGATTTAAAATGTTGTAGAGAAAATCGAAAATTTTATAAAAGTCGGAAAAAAAAATCTGAATTGGTACATACGTTCGGGATTTCTTTTCCCAACGATTTATATATGTAGAATTTCTGTAAAAAAAAACCTATATCTTCATTCACAAAGTTTTTATAGAAAAAATTATAGCTTTCGGAAAACGAATATATGCACTTTTTACAGAAATTGCAACATACTATTAGCAAAACAAATTCCGAAAATATGTTTGAATTTAAAAAAATTATTTTTTACAGATTTTGAAAGATTTGGGGTTTGGAATCTTTTTCTTTAAGATTTTAAATAATTCAAGATTTTTCCGCGCAGGATTTTTTTTTTTATAAAGTGTTGTCATGGGTCCAGATTATTTACCATCTTTATTTCTTGGTTTCTTCAGTACTGACGAGATGTATGAAGTGTTATTCATTAGAAATAGGGTGACCCGAAAGCGTCGAATCATAGTGTCAGAGGTAAATAAATCGTTGAACCCAGCCTGTGTAGGAGGGAATATTTCTCATTTCTTTAGGACCTATGAAGTCTGAAAATTTTGTCCTTTAATTAAACACCTTTTTCAATTAAATACATTTTCTACTTACCTGTTTAATTTTGAACCTCTAATTAAATAGTTTTTAAGCACTTAGGGGTTTTGCATTAACTTATTTTTGGTTGTTATTTGATAAGCAAAAAAACTAAGTTGTAGTATTTTGGTAAAAATAAAAACTTTTAAAGAGTTGAGAATATATCTTCCCTTTTCATATGCTTGTTTCAACTTAAAAAAATGTCCTATGATTCTATTCTGTTTATTACCCTTGTTATAATTATTAGACAAATTTAGAATAAATTTTGACAAAGGATTTTTTTTAAAATAAAATTTAATAAAAATTGATTGGATATTTGAGATAGAAATATTTTTATTTAAATATAAAATCCAGAAGTTATAACAAAACTAGTCAATGTAGAGGATCAAGTTCACACCATTCTATTGTTTGTTTTTTTTTTCGGTACCCCTTTCTTAGGACTTGAACACATAAAACTTGTCTTACTATTTTTTGTTTCTATTATCTTTCGTATTGTATATTATTTTATTTTCATTTTTATTTCTATTTAACTAAAACGAATCTATTAAAGAGCTGAAATAGAAATGAAAAACTAAACTAAAATTTTCTTTCTTAGGGTTTATCTAAAATTTGATTTTTAAGAAAAGACATTTTTTTCCTTGCAGGTATTTTTTTTCTTTTCTACTTTTTTTTATAATCTTTTTTTTTCTTTTGTATTCCATAGGAAGAGAAATGCATTTTGAAAAATGCTTATAGGCGTACCTTACATACAATATGATGTATATAATTTGATATTATGTTTTTAAATATTGTTTACTATTATAGTACAATTGAACTGGATGTCTGAAAGTCAAAGATTAAGTTTTATTACCAATTTATAGCTTTAACACAAACATAAGTATATCTTGTATGTATATATATATTTATAGTTTTTAAACGTTTCGGATGTGAACATTTTATAATTTTTTGTTGATTAGTAATAAAAATGATAAATTATATGAGATTTAGAAGATATCACTATATAAAGGTACTTAAAATACAAGAAAGGGACTAGAAAAAATGTTGTATAGTGATTCACAATAATTTGGAAATGGTGTCCTTTTGATAACGAGAGATGAATAATAGAAAATTATCGTCATATATAGGTTAAAAATTATTTTTAAACATTATTTAGTTAGTTTTTTGTTAGCAAAGATTAAGTAACTAAAATGGTGGTACAGATACAAGATGCGAAAGCGAAAAAAAAAAAATATTATTAATGTAATAATAACTATTGTATTAATAATTTTGTATTTATAACGCTGAACATAATAAGCCTGAAATATTTTACGATTCAGACCTATTTCATAACAATTTTGAAATTTTTCTTACAACATAATGCAGTATTTCAAAATTATATAGCTAGCCTAAGCAGGTGATAAAAATGAAACGGTAAAATAATAAAGTTAGATATAATGAAAAGCTGCAGAAAACTGTACGTGGTTGAAATAAAAAGTGTTAAATTGATATTACAACGCTCTCTCTCTCTCTGAGTAGATTTAAATTTCGCATATAATGCTAAAAATAAAAGAAACTCATCAAAGCAGTAAAAATTTATGGTGTAAGAAAGAATATGATTAAATAAAAATGTAGATGAAAAGTTAATGTACACAAATGTGTACAAAACTAGTCAAATGTAAGTAAGTAAATTTAGGTGTCCAATGTTCTATAACAAAAGTGTGTTGAAAGTAGTTCTAAGAGTTTTCAAAGATTTGAATTAAATGATTTACTTCCGTTTTTTCTATACGTAATACTGAGACGGTCTTAGCTTAAATTTTCCACGTCTTTATACAGCCTAAGGTTTTATGCATTTTTTTCTATTTTTATACAAACTCAAAATACTAATGGGTTACCTTTTATACCGGATGGTACGTTTTACTAGAGTTAAAGGAAAGTAGAAAAATTAAAAGGAGTGTTAATGTTCGTCTTCAGTTTACGTAACGTAAATGCACCTATCAAATAATTATAAAATATATATTATTAAATACTTTTTGATACACATTTTTTTTAATTTGTTAATAAACAATATTAAAAGATGGTAATTTGTTTTGAGCGGGAATTGAGTAGGTACACGTAAATTTATGTTGTATGTATTTACGATCGACCGGGCAGATTTAGGAAAATGATATATCGAAATAATTGTTTCAAACTGAAATTGAATAAACTAAACTGGACCTAATTGCGCACCACATATTTAAGTTCGCATATGTGTTTTTGCTACATCAAAATTTTGATTTTTGATAAAAAATTTTACGAAAAAGCGGTTCAGTAATATGTACAATATGTCCTAATTGCGAAGTAAATTCAAGACGAACATTAACACCTTTTTTTCGTAATTGTCTTCATTCCCTTCTATCTTCCTCCCTTTCTAATTTTCCTTTCGAACCCTAGCCATACGTACTAATGGGTATAAAGGGTCCCCATCTAGTGCTTTGGTAATGTACAAAACAAAAAAAAAAAAAATAGTTGTTAATGTTGTCTTATATTCAAAAAAAAAACCGGATAATTTAATGTTTTTACCAATTATTTGTTTTTTTTATAAATAGAGGCAATCTCTGAATTTATCTGGCCATAAAAATTTTATAAAGATACTGAAATAAATTACCAAAATAATTAAATTATTTATATTTGAAGCATTTTTTTGAATCGACGTATTACGGAGCAGTTTAGATATTTTTAAGCAATATTAAGATATATTTAAGCAATTTAGATATTACAGAGCATCAAACTAAATTTGAAAATAATAAACAAACAACGAAAGAAACATGTTAAGAAACATTAACATATCTTTAAATAACATAACATTAATGCCAACCTTCGGATAAAAAATAATAATGATGTCGATCTAATATAATATCCAATATAATTGAGGCAAGTTGAATTAATAGGTCCAGAAAGTGATCAATTCCAGATCAATAGATCACCAGAATTTCATAAAAAAAACTTAAAAAAATTGGTATAATCAAGAAACTTGAGGAAAGATGTTCGAAGAAATTTACCAACACCATTTAAAACCGTTTAATTTTGGCCTGGAGAAAATGAAATGTCCAAGAAAGTTAAACGAAATTTAAAAACAAAAACGACATTGAACGCCAACGTATTTCAAATGAAGAAAAAACTGCTAATGTGCCTTGTTATAATATTTAATTTGAATTGGTTTTTGTTGGTTAACTATAATCATTGATTAATAATACTATAAAGATAGACATTTTCATACAACAGAAAATGTTCAGCTCACTTTTTCCATTATATATATTATCTGGAAGATAATCAATGTGTTGGTGCATTTTCTATATTCAATTTGAATTTTTAAATTTTTGAGCGTTTTATACGACTTTATTCTCTAAATAATTTGTATGTGTTTAGTTTCTCTATACTGTTCTTGAATATTATTGTTTTTAACTTTTTGTTATTTGAATTTGTATAGGTAATTTGAATTTTTTTTTAATTGATAGGTACAAAAATTTCAAATTGGGTAACATTTTTATCGAGTAGTCTTTTAAGAATATTTTTTTTTTATTTTTCTCTCAATATACATTGTAATAAAAGGATTTTTATAATTGTTGATATTGTGCATGTATATTATTTGTAATAATAAATTATAAAATTATAATATAATTTTATAATGTTTAGGAAACGAAAATATTTTTCTTGTTTTAATTGAATAATTTTCAAAAATAAAACAATTTCAAAAAATTCAAATAATAGTGAACATTCATCCACGTAATGATTTCTAATATATATTCATACATACATATACGTATATGTATAAATTTACAAATAGAATCAAATTTTTATTTTTAAAAGGCTTTCTTTTTGGTTTTTTCAATATGTGGATATGTATGTACGCATGGATTTTAAAATTATAACAGAATTTAAAAATATTCGAATTTATAAATCGTTAGTTCGTACACGTAAATCGCAAATAGATTCAAAAGACGGAATTAGTTAAATCTGTGGACGGGAGCTGGCTTATATTGAAAATTTCGAACGGAAATATGTGCAATTCAATTTTTCTTGTTAGTCTTAATATTTTGTTATTTATTTAGGAAAAAATCAATTATAATCGAAATAAAATAATTTAATTGTATTTAAAAATATACTAGTTATTGTAATTTATTAAAAACTTTTGGGGCGGAAATAGGTACATTTACGTTAGATCAAAAATATAGAACTTATAGATAAGATGGATTTCGCTTCACATTCTGGATGTTCTGCTTATACACGAGTTTTCATAACCTGTAATATAGGAACGATGTAAGGATGAGCACATGCTATTTTTCGTGTTTTTGTGGAGCTTATTTTAAATATTTGGATCGTAAAATATTTATTGAAATCCTATTAAACTCTACTATACATATAAGTAATATAGAATTTTTTACCAGTTGTTAGCGAATAAAAATTGCCTCACAAATTAAGATGAATTTGGTTTCACATTCTGAATGTTCTGTTTATACACGAGTTTTCATAACTTGTAATATAGGAACGCTGTAAGGATGAGCACATGTTTTTTTTCGTGTTTTACAAAATTTGATATCTTCTACTTCAAATCGCAGAGTTAAGTACAGTCCAGAAAATTCAGCGGATATTCTAAAGCCGACCTAACCTATATTGCAATGTAGAAATTTTTTTTTTTGGAATATGTTACTAGCACTATAATCAATTATATTTTTAAGAACTGATTTCCAAACTAAGGTAATAATATCAAAAATGATAACGAAGAATTGACTTACTGGAACACAGAAACATGTATTTGGTTTTGTTAGGTTTCATTTTATTTGAAATAGTCAAAGTTAAATTGCCTGTACCAAAAATTATTCCAAATCTCGTCTCAATATCTATAGTTACGAGCAATTATTAAAAAAATATGTATTAGGTAATCAACAAATTATAAATTTTACATTTTAAAAATTATTATTTTCATTAATTATTTTAGTCGAATTTCAAATAAAAATAAAAACAAGAAATAAATTATTTCTTTTAAAATTGAAAATATTTAGTTGGAAGGCAGGAAAATCAAATTACTTTCGAGTATTTAACTTTTATACTTAAGTTTGGGTCCTTAATTATTTATAAGTTTTTCCTTATTAAGTGTTAATATCTTTTCTTTCATTCTCTTTTCATTTCCACCACATTGGGGAAAAAAAATTTCCTTCTTTTTTGTTCTATATAGATTACTTCCGTTTATTACTTAAAAAGAAAATACTTGACAGAATTTTTCTTCAAAGTATTTGTTTGTTTGTTTATACATTCTGGCTATATAAAACTGCTTTGCTTATTTAATTTTATACCTCCAAACTTCCTATTTTCAGTACCCAAATTCATAGTATTCTGAATCATATGCAATATAATATGTATGAGCCTTTGTTCTTGTTTTATATGCAGGAGTTTTATAGTTTCTTAAATTGAGTTTGTAAAAAAAAAAATCAAATGGAAACTTTGTTACCATTGAATATTTGCGTTTCTCATTATCTTTTGCCGTTGCATCATCATGAAAATTCATTAAGCGCGTCTACTGTAATTAATTTAATGAGGCAAATAATTACTTACGACTTGCTCTAATACTATTAACAAGATGAAAAGAAGATGAAATAAAAAATTATATAAATTTTTTTAAAAATTACATCCACACATAGTTTTTTGTATATTAAATATGTGTAGATGTATTCGAATAAACATTTTGAAAATTTATTGAATGCAAAAAAATTTGCTTTTAAGGACTTAAAGTGTTCATGTTAAATAAATATAGAATTATTTTCACATTAAAGTATTTTTGCATATAAAAAAAAATTTTTAAGAGAATTATTTTTCAGAAAAGTGTAGCCACTTGAACCAAGGAATTCAAATATTAAAATGTATACAATTAGGGTAAAGCAAAATTTTTTTCTAAAAAATAAATTCATCATAGTGCTAATAGAGATAGTAGGCTTAGTTTTTTTAAGCCTTCTGATATCATTTTGATTATCTAGCAGTTGAGTAGCCTCAACGTTGACATGACCCTTCAGACGACCCGAACACTTTCAAAAAGAAATTAATCGACTGCATAATTTGCAATATATTGCTACAATATTGCAAAAATATTGCTAAATAAAGTTCAGGATTTATGTGTGTGTTTTTTATCATTATATATTTACAAATCGAAGGGAATCATTATAGATAGGTTATTTTTGAAAGATGTTTTACTCTTAAGTAACAATTAGGTGTCAAAATATGTGTGTGATTGTTTATTGTATTCCTATATTTCTATAGCTATTAAGTATCTGAAATTTTACAATAACGTTGGTAAAAAAAATGTACAAACATTAGTTTGTGATTAAACTGTTAAAAAAGTCTATATTACTTAGTAGAGTTTAATACGATTTCAATAAATATTTTACGATGCAAATATTTAAAACAAGCCCCTCAATCACTTTTTCCAAATAAAAAAAAAGAAATTATGTAAAAAATTACAGGGGGATAATTTTATTAAGTACAGTTCAGCAACTACTAACGGAAATAGTTAATGATAAATATTACTGTCCCAGATACAAATTGATGAAGAACATAATCGTCTTCGGAAGAATATGTCCACCATCGATGCTATTTATTTATACTCAAGAAAATCATTGAGAAAGAAATAGAATTCAATAAACCTACAAAAAAAAAAAAAAACCTACCTAGTACAACCGAATATTTGATTCAAATATTACAAAAAAGAAGTCAATCACAGCTGAATAGGACTAATGCAAGATCTATAAATAGATAATAAAACAAAAATCAAATCGGGTAACGTACTCACCGAACATATCGCAAGATCAACAGGTATTAGACAAGGAGGTAGTATTATTAGTCCAACTGTGTTTAACTTAGTGATTGATAAAATAAACTGAAAAATCAGTTAGCACCTCTTGGTAGTATCGAATTTACGATAATAAAATTAAGATCCTACATATTTTACGCAGATGACGCTATACTACTAGCAGAGAATTTTAAAATCTTCTTCACAGGGATATTGAGGTTTGAATCATTTTAATATTTTTGCATCGACCGTATTCAGGATATCACCAACCAATTTGTTTGGATGAAGTTGTAATCTTTAGTGGTATGTTTTGGTAACTGTTTTAACCAGTTTTACCCAACTTTAAAAATTAATCGTAGGAATTCTAATAGAATTCTTTGTTTTTTGGGTTAATAAATATTAAAATCGATTTCTCCGCTATCAAGGTTAAAGTAATTTACAACAAAAAATTTTGCAAATTGGAAAAAATATTGTGAGATGACACTATGATGAGGACTATCAATACTTCAAAAAATATGAAAATGAAACTATCAATATCAGCTATCTACCAAACTATCCTATATTATGACATTTAATGAAAAATAATAATTTTTGATTTTTAATGTAACTCAGTACGATTAAGTAATTATTTTTTTAATACTTTGAATATTTCCAATTAAAATAAACAATTTTAATTCACCTTGATAAAGATTAAAGGAAATTATTTTGGGCATGAAATAATTACAAACATTATCCTTTTTGGTCTCGTATTCATTTTTCTACATAATAGCCATATTAATTTTACGCCATTTTTTGTTTTTAAATGTTAAATAAAATTTTCGAAAAACTTTTTAATATAATATTGATGATGGTAATTAAAAATGTCGTATATTAAAAATACATTGTTATATAGAATTTGTGACAAATTGAAGATAAGTATATATTAAAAACAAAAAATTAAAAATGCATTCGGCCATTTATCAAATGATATTAATCGCAGTATATAAATTAAAGAAATTCAAAAAGCGTTGGAGAAATGTAATCAATGTAGTGTGTATGAAACTGTTCGCTTTACTGTTATTGATGAAACTCAACTTTAGCTGAAAAATCTACATTAAGTTTATCTTGTTAGAAGCTTTGTGTTTTAGTAGGTATTATATTATATTGATAGGCTTATGGTGAATATTTTATTTTACAAATGTAACGTTAATATCAATTTGATAGAATTAAGACCTTTAAAATATACGCACTCGTATAAAAATAAATATGTTAGTATCCATTAGAAACAGTACCGTACAATATTAGAGCAGAAGGTCAAGGGCAAAATGGCTGAACGAAATCGAGGACAACTACTGTCACAAAGCTATAGCACTAATAGATGGTGATCGTATGTTATTATTCAGAGTGTAGTTTTTACATATTTGAAATTTTATTATTATTGATTTATAAAGTAATTTACTACAAATTTAATTTATTCAAATTAAATTTTCAAATATTAAATTAATAATTAAAAAAAAAAATTATTTTTCGTCCTTCATTTCATTTTCCACAAAACACCAAAGACTCGTACTATTCATATTTAATAAATATTATTAAGAAGAAAACTAATTTGATTATTTTCGAAAATAAATAAAAAAAAAACCCTTTTTTTAATATTCAAAAACAAGGACAAATAATAATATACAAAAAAAAAAAATTATTACGGACATATACATATAGGTATACAATAGAAAGCTATAAAATTCTGCCTACAATAATATTTTTGTATTATACTAAAAGGATTTTTCAATTTAAAAATATTTAAAAAAAGATAATTAATAAAATAAAATTTAGGTTAAAGCTACATCATCGAAAACTTCATCATCACCTAGAATATTAACTTCTTCTATTGAATTCTTTTATAAGCATATTTAATTATGTCATCAGAAAATAGAAAATCAACCAATCCTATCCTTTATTACGTATAAAATCGAAGGTTATCTAATAATAATGATAAAAATTAAAAATTCATTTATTCATCTTTATACAAAAAAAATAAAAAAAACCAAACACAAAAAAAAAGTATAAAAAAAAAACATTAAAAAAATCCTTTCACATTTTGTCCTGGAATTTTTTTTTACAACCAAAAGAATATTGAAAATTCTATTCTCATCGATTATGAAATAAAAAAAAAAAGGTCCTTGAATGCAAAATAATTTATATCCAAAGGTTTATGATGATGATGAGGTTGTAAAAAAAAATTAAAATTTACTAAAATGGAATTTAAAAATCACGCATGTTTTGTAATAATTCCAATTCAAAAAACATTTTTAGTTTGTTTTTTTTTTACTCAATTTCTACTTTTTCGGGGATCATATACAAAAAAATAAGAATCGAAAAAGAGGACATTACAAAAAAAAAAAAAAAAACGTAATAAAATTAAAAAATAAAAACAAAATATAAAAAAATTAAAAATTCTAGACCATAACATCCTGGCACAAAAAGAACTCAACGAAATGAAAATGTTTATTGATTACGCCAATCCTTAGAAATTCCATTCTATTTAGATTAATTAATATTTTTCTTTTTGTTCTTATTATTATCCTTTATTTTTTTGTATATTGAATATCTCTATTATTACTTTGCGAATATAAAAGATGAAGGCTAAGAACAACCTAATTCCTAAATTTTATAAAGCAGAAAAACCAATACTATATACACTAACAATAAATCAAAAAATCATGGCCTAAATTTTTATATTAAAAACAAATCGAATTATTTTCTCTTCTCATTTTTATTTTGCCATTCCTTTTAAAATCATTTCCAGTTCCTTTTCGGCATGTCCTTAATATTGTTTTAATATAAAGAATCAATAAAAAAATAAAAACAAAAACCAAAATAGAACTCATTATGCAAAAGAAAAAAAAAAATTTAAAATATAAAAAAAATAAGTAACCACTTACAGAACCTATTTTAAAAAAAAGGAAGAAGAATCGAAAAATTATTGGCCTAAAATCGCACCCCAAAATAAAAAAAAAAAAAAACAAAAACACTTTAAAACAACCCTGAAAATTTTCTTTATTACATTTATTTCTACCCCTCTAGTTTCGATGATTAGTAATTTTTTTTTTGTTTTTTATTTTTTCAGGCTTGGCAATAATTTTACCTCTCAATTTTTAAAGTATTTCAATAAAAATAAAAAAACAAAAAAAAATTAAAAAGAAAAAGAACAAAATACGAACGTTAATAAATTTTCAATTCATTTTTTTCTCGCCTAGCCAATTTTCCAAATATTTTTTTTATAAAATGAGAGAAAAAATTAACAAATAGTTGGTCCTGCATGCTCTAAAATTTATTATTAAGTTTTTTTTTATTCATTTCCAATTAAATTAAAAACAGTTTTCAGACAATAAGTGTCAACTAAAGAAAAAGGGTATTTAGAAAGATAATTGCATCGTGGTACTGTCCTCGTTGTGAAGTTTGTTACCGAATCTGGTTAGTGAAGAAAACTGCAAATTTTAGACTCAAGTGGATTAAAATTGAGATATTATGATTTATCGCTAAAAAGATAAATGATGAATGGTGAGATTAAATCGCGCAAAAATAAATTAAACGAAATTTCAGGTTCCAAACAAGATACAATTAGCAATGATTGGAGAAGTAGTGCGATACAAATAATGGAACAAATAATTGGATTTTCACATCGTTAGGGGGAACACAGTCACATTATCAAAATCAAAAAGAAAGGGTAACACTTCATTATTTACTGCAAAAGATGCTGACTGTGGAAAACACCCGGTGTGGTGTGGTGATTAGGAGACAAATTTGTGATTCATTTTATAATTCATTGGAGCATATACTGCGACATTCCGGTGTGAATACACAGGGCACTATACTTTACAAATTGGTGCAGTTCCTGGGTTTCGCTGATGACGTCTATACTACCGGAACATCACGACGAGCAGTTATCGAAGCCTTTACACATATTGAAGAGGAAGCAAGTAAAGCGGGTCTTCTGATAAATGAGAACAAAACAAAATATAATAAAATGTCCTCACAACTCCATCCAGGGCACAATATCACTGTCGGCTCATATAGTTTTGAAGTAGTTCAGGAGTTTATCTACCAACTCCACCAATAACATCGATGTTCAAGTAAGGCGAAGAATTACCCTAGCAAACCGTTGCTACTTTGGTTTGTCCAAACACCTGGGCTTAAAGCTCCTTAAAATACGAGGGCACAATTATACAAAACGCTCATCCTTCCTGTGCTGCTATATGGTTCTAAATCGTCGACATTACCAAAAGCAAGCGAGCATGTACTTGGTATCTTTGAAAGAAAAATTTTTCGTCGCATTTGTGGTCCTGTGTCTGATGAAGGGGTTTGGAGAAGAGAAGTCATATATTTTGTCAAATGTTGTTTATGTCAACTCTATATGGAGTGGAGCGCCAAGAATTAGTTTAAAAAAATCGAAATACTAATGAAAAAATCTATTAAAATAATTCATAATTACCCAATATTGCCCCCGCGACTATGATTTATTCTGATAAGTACCTTAGTTTCGATAATATATGTCAGCGTGAATTGTACATTCTGGGCTTTAAAATTATAAATAATCAAATTAAGCATTATTTCATTTTGCAAATATATGTAGATGTGCATAATTATAACACCCGAAACAAATGCAATTTTTATCTATCACTGTTCAAAACAAACCGTCAAAAGACAAACTGTCTCTACAATTGTTTAAAAAATTTGAATGATCTACCTGATAATAGTAAGTCAATTGATGATTTCTGTCAATACAAAAAATCTTCGAACTTCTTAATGTTTAAATGTACAATAAATATATTTGAATTAATGTAAACTTTTAATGAATTTCTAACTGATTGTATTTATTTTATATTAAAAAAAAAAACTATTGTCAAACAATTGAATTTTTATATTATTAATAAATTATAAGACCAGACAGCTTCGGCTACGGTCATAAAACTCTTATGTACAATGTGTGTCAAAATTACAACTTTAAAATTGTTATTCAATTTATTTATTACATTGAATTAATTTGTAACTATTTTTGAATTAATAAAATCGTAAGTGAACACAGATAAATAAAGAAAAAAAAAAAAGATACAATGCCGGACTATACTGGCTGTTCAACGACATGGATCTAGCCAAAAAGTCAGAATAAGACCGTTGGCTAGGACATGTAGAGCCTATGGATAAAAATGGTCCGGCTAGGAAACTCTTCGAATCCAAGTCTCAGGGAACGCGTCGTCGAGAGAGGCCGCACCTTCGTTGGAGAGATGAAGTTCGGGCAGATATGAAAAAACTTCAAAACACCAACTGGAGAGATTCCGCTAGTGACCGAAGTTAATGGAGGACAATTTTGCGTGAGGCCCAGGACCTTCAAGGTCTGTATCGTCCAACAAATAAATAAAAATAAACAATAAACTATTCGTATTGGGTTCTGTTAGTAATTCAAGCAAAGAAAAAATGTTGCCAAATACTTCAACTACCAAATTGTAAGCACTAAATTACTCTGGTTTTAAAAACAATAATGAGAATGAAAAAAAAAACTTTTCAAATGAAAGTTACTTAAGATAGAAGCAATTCCCTTCAGAAATTGTAAAAATAGTGAGAACAAAAATGAGGCAAATTCTATACTACTATTTGGATTCTCTTACAATGTGAACGAAAATCTGTTTTTTCTTTCCAAACTTCTGCCCGCGATAAAGAGCTTTTCCGGAAAACTTAGCACAACTTCAAAACAAGACAAGATAACAGAGAAATAAACACCAGCAATTACCTATAACAAGCTTTACAAGCTGCTCCATTACAACATTACTACAACTTACTAACATATTACTAGTACTTCCACCAAATTTTTGTGGTGCGTTGATTTGATATCCCAAATGCATAAATTTTACTAATAAAAACAATTTTGTAAAATTACAATAATTTGAATGGAAAGTAACTACTACTATTAATTAAAAGTATCAAAAACCGTAGACGAAAAGGCATTATTATAACATCAGTTAGTTAAGCAGTTATTTTTTAAATACAATGTATTAAATTACAACGTAACAGTATATTATGTATTGCAGTTATATTATGTATATAAAAAAACCAAATATATTTTCAGCAAAACTGGAATTTTGAACTGTGAAATAAACAAAATATCTTACAAAGATATCACAAGAAATGTTGTTTTTAATAAATAATACCAGCCATTATTACTGTGTATTTCCGACATTAATAATCACATCTTTTCTGGAATCTTATATTCAGGAATTTTGAACTGAATTCTGTAAAAAAATAGGGTTTTGAAAAAATTGTGATATACAAGAAGGTACACGCGCAACAACGATGATATACCACTTTCAATGCAATTCAACCATTGGAGTCATGTTCAAAGCTATTTAAAAGTGTACTTTAGTAAAATTAATTCTTTAATTAACGGCTGATATTATTGGCATGAACAAGCAGTTTAATGAACTTATCAGAGTAATATTAATAAATGGATGTTCATGATATAGGTTAGAGTTTGATGTGTTAAACAATACCTAAACATTTTTAGATTTGAGTATTAGATTCCAAAATAGAATTAATTAGGATTCAATAATTCAATTAGGATAATCAAAGAAATTCATAATTTTAGTGTTATAAGAGCAACATTTTTTAAAATGCTATATCTTATAAGAGAACACTTCTTATCCGTATAGTTTTCGGAACAAAAGAAAAAAATTAAACGCGGCGATTGATATTTTTGTTATTTTTTCTAATCAATTTCAAAACATTCATAAGATTGTATTTTAATCAACTTCCGATGTAGTCTTAATTAAATTCAAAAAATTTAAGATCATAATATGAAAATTTTAAGCGTAATCTGAATTGTCTTGTTATGAAAGTAAAAAATAAACCAAAATCAAACTATGGATATTAGGATCGAAATTATTTCAAAGACGGTAGCATTCACTTCAAAGTGTTCGATAGTCAATTAATGAGGCTATTTGTAGCGTTGACTTATGAACGTATGAACGAAAAATCGTTTAGATTGATATGCTCCTCATGAATCGAATAATTAAGAAAACTTAAACTAATTTCATTAAAAAAATAAAGACAAAACAGATGCCAAATTCCCGTTGTTGGATTGTTTTGTAGAATATAATAAATGTATTTGGGGGCCTAAATACACCAGCATTTGGCACAGAAGTGGCTCAAGGACTCTATAGAAATTTGCTAGATGTACAATTCCAATGTAATTAACAATTCATCTTATAAAGGTTTTGAAACTATTTTGAGGTTAAAATAAAGTTCTTCAAATTACGCTTAAACCAACGTGCATAAATGGGGAACATATATTACTACTGCGTAGGACCAGAAACTATTTCTTACCTGTTTATTCTTTACAATTTATAGTACAGGGAATAAATAAACATAGAGAAACAGAGCAAATACTGTCATATCAAGAGAACAGTATATTTTTTATACTAATTGAAAATATCACTGTTTAAAATCAACAGAACGTCTTTTTATACGTTTCTTGTTTTATACGAAGTTGCTTCAGAAGAAAGAAAATTGATTTGACAAAAAATAGGCAAATCCAAGAAGTCCAATTATTTCCAATTACTTCTGGGAAACCAATTATCACTTAATTCCGCCTGTTTGATACCACCACTCGACTGACCAATTTCTTGTTATTGGTTGTTTTAGGGGATCACTGTTGCTGTCCCAAGGAGCTTCGAAATCCACTTTTGTTTTCCGCCATGATACCTATATCGTCTATATCGTTAGGGAAAGGCTCACTTAAGGTCCGGAGACTCACTCTAGCTAATGCTGGCCAACGGTAAATGAAGTGTTCAAGTAATTTTGTCTCATTTCATTCAATTTTTCATATGGTTTCATTGGGAGGCTAAGGTTGATATAGGCCCTAGGCAGAGTGTACCCCTAACGTATAGCTCTGATAAAACCTAGGAAAAGCCTTCTGGTTTAACAACTACAGCTCTGTCAACAAATCCGACTCTCACCTCCCCGAAGGTAGGTAACATAGTTATCTGTCGGGTGCCTCCTGGAAACTTACTTTGTAAGGCGGACGAGAGCGGGTGAATGCGTGAACTTAGCGCAATAACTAAGTAAACCGGTTAGGCTGGATCAATCCGCGCAAACGAGGACGTATGTTTTCGACGGGCGCGAACAATCGGTTAGTTAGGCGGAGACGGAAACTCCGTCGTCAAATGACCTGGCCCTCCTGGTAGGGGGTTTGTGTGTAGTTTTATCTGCCCTACCACAATAAAATTAATGCAGTAATCAAAAATGTAATGGACAAAACAAAATATACTATTACCCCAGGTGGCAGACCAGTTGCACTGGAAAATCCACCCTTTTCGGAGGTCGGTCCCACGGATTCTGGGGGGGACCAACTATTACATACAAAAGGAAATTTCAACAGGAGTTCGTTAACATCAAGAACTCCCCCTAAATCAATAAACAAAGAGAGTAAAACAACAAGAACTCCTTTGAAAAACGTGCCAGTAGAAAAGCAAACAAGAGTCGAAAGCGTTGGCGATAACAAGATCCATCTAGACTCTGTAGGTGTAAATTTCTACAACGAATGGAAAAAAGAAGTAAAGGCACGGAAAGAAATGGAACAGATAGTGATCAGACTACAGGATCACATTAAAGAACTAGAAAAAAAGGTTACCTTTTAGATAGAGGTAATTCACCAGCGCCAAGTAATTGCAACATCTTCAATTACTTCACGGATGAAGAAGAACTCACGAGAGAAACGGATTGGATTCTTAAAAAAACAAAAAGACCATCCAAAAAAGGAAAGCAGAGGGTAGGCCCGAAACTGCCCAACAGAAAAAAGAATCACCAAAAACAAAACAAGCAGCACTTGGAAACAATACTGCGGATAAAAAAGCTAAAAAAGAGGAACATAAACCACCACCTATTATGGTTCATGGGTTAGGTACCTTTGGTGAGCTAAATAATTTAATAAAGCAAACCACTAAAAATGAATGCAAGTACACATCTTATAATAATAACGTCTGGAAGATCAATGTTACTGATAGTGACACATACAGATGTATAACAAACGATTTAACATCGAAGAAAGTTCAGTGGCACTCCTATGAGGACAAATCTACCAGACCAACAAAAGTTATGGCCAGGGGATTACATTCTTCATGCGATGAAAATGAAATAGTTCAAGACCTGAGAGATAACGGTTTCCAGATACTAGAAGCCAAAAACATAATTATTAAAGATAAAATCGAAAAGAACGATGGTAGCTTTATCACTCAAAGAAGAGGATTACCATTGTTTATGTTAACATTCGATAATAGAGAAAATATAGAAAAAATTTTTTCTATTAAAACAATAATGAAAATAGTCGTTAAAATTGAACCACTAAGAAAAAACAAAAAGTTAATCCCACAGTGCAAGAGATGCCAAGCTTTTGGGCATACACAAAGTTATTGTAATAGAGACTGTGCTTGCGTTAAGTGTGGCGGTAAGCATTTCACAAAAAGCTGCATTTTAAAGTTGGGAGAAAAAGCCAAATGTATTAATTGTCGTGGTGATCATCCGGCAAACTACAGAGGATGCCCAATTGCAAAAGAACAGCAAGCCAGAAGAAACAAACAAGCAAAACTACCCCAAATTCAAAAGATTAATACTTTTAAAAATGAAAAATTTGTTGACACGAATAGAAAACCTACAGTAATAAATGCTGTACGTAATGTAAATGGTAAATCATATGCCCAAATTGTGAAAAACTCCCGTAAGGAAGATGATTACTCAGTCAAGGATATATTAAGTCTTATCCTACAGAGACTAAAAAACCAAGACGAATTTATTAAAACATTATCTGACGAGATTACAACGATAAAAAACCATAGCAGAAAACCACCGCAGTCACATAAAAAATAAGCCACACCCTTAGAGTTGCTACATGGAACGCAAATGGACTCTTCCAACACATTTTAGAACTCGAAATTTTTCTGAAGGATCAAAACATAGATATATGTCTAATTTCTGAAACACACTTCACAAAGAAATTCAGTATTAAAATTCCTAATTACGTTTGTTATCATACTTCCCATCCAGATGACAAAGCAAGAGGAGGAACAGCAATACTGATAAAAGGCAACATTCAACACCATGAGGAGCAGAAAATAGAAAATGCAATGATGCAAGTTACAACAATTAACATTAAGGTCAAAAATAAGGACTTCAAAATCTCGGCTATCTATTGCCCACCAAGACACTCACCTACTAGAGTCGACTTCATAAATCTCTTTAAAATACTTGGAAACAATTTTATCATCGGAGGAGATTTCAATGCGAAACATACCCACTGGGGTTCAAGATTAACCACAACAAAAGGGAGAGAGCTATATCAAGCTGGAAGAAATCATAAGTGTGAATTTATTTCTTCCGGTGCCCCAACCTATTGGCCCACTGACCCAGCGAAAATACCTGATTTGATTGATTTCTTTATAACAAAGGGAATAAATAGAAACCACACATATGCCGTGAGCAATGATGACCTATCGTCTGACCATACTCCAGTGATCATGGTTCTAAGTGAAAAAGTTGAACACAAAAATTGCCTCCCAAGACTTACAAACAAGAAAACTGATTGGGATATGTTTAGAGAAAAACTTGAGCAATTCATTACTCTAGGATCCGTGGAATCAAGGAACCAAATTGATGCAGAAGTCGAGCAATTCATTGTAGACGTGCAGCAAGCAGCAAAGGAGAGCACGCCATGTTTTGACTCGAAACATCACTCGAGAGTGAGCTATCCTCCAGAAATAAGAGCACTGGTTATGGAGAAGAGAAGGGCACGACGAAAATGGCAATCAACGAGGTACCCAGGTGATAAAATTATATTCAATCGCTTAAATAATCAACTAAAACAGCAAATCAGAAATATAAAAAATAACTCATTTAATAAATTCTTAAACAATTTATCAGCCGATGCTTATACTGACTACTCGCTTTGGAAAGCAGCTAAACGAATAAATAGACCACAGGTGCAAGATCCACCTTTGAAAACACAGGCTGGTAGCTGGGTCGGTAACCCAAAAGAAAAAGCTAAGATTTTTGCTGACCACTTGGCAGAGGTCTTCACAGCACCAACACAAAATCTTGCAAATGAAAATATAACTCTCGAAGTTAAAATAGATGAAGCGGAAATTTCGCATGTCACTCTAAGAGAAATTAAACAAATATGCAGACACAACCTGAGTGTCAAAAAAGCACCAGGTCAATCAATGGCCAAATCATGCGGGAACTACCAGATCTAGCTTTGTTAAAGCTACAACATATATTTAATGCATGTTTTAAGTTCACATATGTTCCGAGACAATGGAAAATTGCAGAAGTAATTGTAATACCGAAGCAAGGAAAACCGCCTTCAGAGGTAACATCATATCGACCAATATCGTTGTTACCTATTATATCAAAAATATTTGAGAAACTGCTCCTCAAAAGACTTGCCCCGATTATTGAAGAAAGAGATCTGATCCCGAACCATCAATTTGGATTCAGAAACAAACATTCTACAATTGATCAAGTGCATCGGATCACAAATATAGTGGAAAAAGCGTTCGAAGAAAAAAAAGTCTGCTCAGCAATCTTCTTAGATGTTGCTCAGGCTTTCGACAAAGTGTGGCACCAAGGCCTTGAATTTAAACTACATCGTGATTTACCAAGACAATTCTATGAAATATTAAAATCATATATGAACAATAGATGCTTTCGTGTACGTTATGCCAAAGAATATTCAGAAGTAAAAGAAATATCTGCTGGAGTCCCACAGGGAAGTGTTCTTGGTCCAATACTTTACCTGCTATATACAAGAGATATCCCACAAATTGACAACATTTTTATGGCTACCTTTGCAGACGACACTACGATTCTTGCAGTTGACGTATCTGTGGAAAACTCCACAGCAAAACTTCAAAATGCAATGAATAAAATAAGATTATGGACCCAACGTTGGCGCATTAAACTTAATGAAAGCAAATCAACTCATATAAATTTTACATACAAAAAGATTGCAACCATTCCTATCTCAATCAATAACAAAATAGTACCATATGCCAATACAGCAAAGTATCTGGGAATGACACTCGATGCTAAGCTAAGATGGAAGGAACATATAAGAAAGAAAAAAGAAGAGCTAAACATTAGACTCAAAAAATTTTACTGGTTACTTGGACGTGGTTCTGAGTTATCAGTACAGAACAAAATATTAATATATAAGCAGATATTAAAACCTGTGTGGACGTACGGTATCCAATTATGGGGCTGTGCAAAGAAAACCAACATTGAAATGTTGCAAAAATTTCAAAATAAAGTGCTCCGTGGTATAGTAAATGCACGTAACAAAGATCTCCACCGTGACTTGCGCATTGAAACAGTCACGGAAGAGATCAAGAAACATGCAGTCAAACACGAGCAGAGATTGCAAACTCATGTGAACTCGGAAATGGCAGCAGTTCTTCATATCGACAGCAGTATCCGTCGACTCAAGAGAATGAAACCCCACGAGCTGGTCACGACCTAAAATGGAAAATTCTACGATAATAGTTTCCTTTACGGAAATTTTTATTTCAATAATTTTCCTTTGCGAAAAAATCTAAAAAATCTTCCCACGCGGAGCTATTGCTGTGACTATCTCCTTCACGGGAAATATCATAGTGATAAAGTTCCTACACGGTAATTATTATGATGTTAGCGATCCTCCACGGAAACTATCACTATAATAATTTCCTAAAGACGCGACCGAAAATTTACGAAAAAAAAAAAGTCATTAGTCGATCTTACGTAGATTGGTTATAACGGAAAAAGATAGGTGGGCTTTAGTGGGTTCGATTCCTACACTATCAAGATGCACACGCGGCTGGAGCTCTTGATGTCCTTCGGGGATTACCTCCTATCTTTCGCAAAAAAAAAAAAAAAAAAAAAAAATATGGTTTCATATCGGCCAGTGATCCAAACTGATGGCTGCTACATGATTCATGTAGGTCGCACTGATATTTAGTCTATGCCATCTTTCGTTCGTTCTGGTCGGATAGTGTTGTGTCAATGAACCCAAAGTAGAGAGACGCAAAATGGTTAAATATGCTTTGAAATTCATTTTTCATATTCCAGCTTATAGCAGATCGTTTTCGACACTAAAGCTTTAATAGCGGGTTGACTATTCGTGAAGATGGTGATTTTTGTTTTCGTTATATAAATATAATTGGGATTTAGTGGAAGTAAATCTGCTTGAAACACAATAGCCTATTTAGGGAGACCAGAAGACTTTGATATTTTTAGAATTTAAGAGAAAATCCCTGTACCTAATCCGCAGTTCATTTTGGATCTATCCTCCATTATCTACAAACCTAATTTGAGATAAGTTAAAGCACTTTCATGTAAGCCGTGATCAATTTCAAATCTGGAATCTGTATAAAATATATGACCTCAATTTACATTATTAAATAAATAGTATTTTTTTATTGGAATCTGTTGGAAGATTTGCGGTATGCTGAATTGTTTGGAAAAAATAAATTACTAATAATTGCTATGAAGCATTGATTTCCCGTAGCGTACTTTTCAAAATAGCTCTAGTATATTCGTGGTCAATTATATTTCTTATTTACAAGATTAATACCAAAAAAAGATAAAATATTTTATTTAAATACAACAACCTTCTAAAATTAAATCATCAGATGCAAAAACCAAGAACATCTGTTCAATTAAATTTTATCATCATTGAGAAAACCGAAATAATTTTAATAAAATATTTCCCTGTTCTAAAAACAATCCTATTCAATCTATTCTAACAAACCACACATAAATTCCTTTTTTTTTAAATAACTGTATCCCACCTATAATACTGTGTTTACCTATATTTTTGTGTTTGTTTACGTGTTAGTATGAATGAATACCTGAAAATTCATCGATTAGCAGATATGAAACTTTATTTTATCATTGATATACCTAATTTATTTTTTTTTTTGTATCAATTTTATCTCTTCCATCCCTCACAATCATGTCCTAGATTTTATAACAAAGCCTAGAAAATTTTCTTTGCTCATGTTTTAAATATTTATGCTAATTTGGGGCAAAGTGGAAATAAATATGCGAATTTTCGTGCGTCTTTTACAAAACAAAGGAATGAGTAAATTGTTTGAAAAGGGGTTCCTTGAAAAGATTAAATTTTTTGTTTTTGATACAGAAATAGGTAAAAGAGAGTGAGGGGATCGAGAGATAGAGAAAGGAAAATAAAACCAAATGTTTCCAATATGTGTGATTTTCTTTCTTTTGCTTTTTGTGTGTGATCTGTCTCACTCTCTTCATTTTTTGTTTTAATAAAAACAGCCGAAGGGACTCTTTTCATATACATGAGAACATCAAAAATGAATAAAAATATAAACAAAAAAAAATTAGTGTTGCCAAGTTGATAAAACAAAAATTTACTGTTTGTTTTGTATTCAAATAATTTTATTTTACGAGTGTTTTTTCACATCAATGATGATTAGGTGATATCTTATTACCACGTCTTCAAACCTTCTTAGACATTACGTTTTTGTTATCTACTTCTTGAGGACTATAATCCATTTTAATAAACCAATAATCGATCGAATCGAGTCGCTTTGTTGGTTATATGGTATGAAATTTAAGTAATCTGATGTTATGATTACCGATTAAGTTAAAAAAAAGAAAATAGTAATATGAATGTCGAGTCATATATTTCGCAATAAATCCAAACGAACGGTAACACTAATCATATTATTTATATAATAAAGCACCCTAAGAATTCAAATAAACAGACGTGATATAAGTATATGCCACAGCAACATACTTATAATAAAATGCGAATATAAATGTATCCAATTGATGGAAGGATAGATGTGTCAGAGGATATATTATTATTATGAATATAAATGGTAATATAATATCGATCCTTTGATGATATACGATGTTTTGATAGTTTGACACGGAAACAAACAATTATATTGTTTTTTATGATTGTTGTTATCGTTGTTATGCTTCAATCTTCTTCAATACAAAGGGATGTAACTATAATGTAATATAAATATGTACATACATTTATCTTATATTTCTTTCTCTTTCTTATCCTTTCTCTATATCATGCGTTTTTTTTTTTTTTGTATTAATTTTCTTTTTTGTTGTTGTTTTCATTCTATTGAGTGAATTTTGTGGCAACATTTTTTAGACTAAAACGGGAAAACTAAAAAAAAAGTTTTATTACAGTTGAAAAAGTTTTCCTTTTTAAATTGTTATTGTTTTTGTAGTTATTACAGTTTTAAATTTGGGTTAATATAGAAATGGGTCGATGTGGCGGAAAAACATAATTATCATCTGTTTTTTTTTTTATTTTTCTTCTATTCCTTTTCTTTGTTATTTTGTTTCAGATGTTGTTTTTGATGTTGTTCTTAGATTTTCGAGTGTGTTGAATAATATGGCTCTGTATTTGTTTCTATATAAGTAGTTTTATTTTTATTTTGGGTGCTTAGATAACTTATTATGTAGGAAATGGAGCAGTAAATTATTTTACTTTGTATTTTAAGATTGGTCTTTCATGAAGCAGTTGGTATTTTATAGTAGATTATACTTAGTTGATTATTATATGAAAAGTTTTTGTTATATCTAAAAAAAGAAGAAAAAACTTTAAAAATCTATCATAGCATTATCTTTAATTGTAAACTGTTGGAGTACCTTTCAGTAGATTCATTAAAAATATATTGTGATATTCATTAAATGTTTTTGTGCTCAGATGAGGATTGTTTGACAGATTTAAGTTTATTTCAAAAAGAATAATCTTCATTATTATATGCTTATAATTGCCACGTGATGAAAATGAAATAATAATAGGTCATTAAAAAATTATAAGGAAGATTCTGGGGATTATAGTGTTATGAAATATTTTTTTTTGATATACACGTACATAGAAAAAGTTATTGTGTGTATTTAAATAATCAAAAAATTAATAAATTAGAGTACATTACCTAAACTAAATATCATTTTATTTTCACCTATTTACCTGGTTAGATGACAAAACGGGACTCATGGGTGTCTGGCTGGCTGAATATGTCTTCTAAATGGGTCTTAATCTATGTCAGTGGTTTTAAATAGCCCTGTAATACCAAATGTGTTATAGTTGCTGTTATATCTCGGTGTAATAATAAAATGCAGTTGTTTTATATTTAATATTCATTTGATATGCGTGTTTATTAAGTGAGTGCATTGGGAGGCTGCCATTCGTCATCAGTGTGTTACTTAATTAGTGAGTTGCGATACAATATATGCTATATACTTTACTGTATACAAGAGTCGCCTTTAACTCGTTCATTTCACTTGAGTTACAGTCACATTTCATGACCCCTGATAACAAAAAACTATTCCATTATTTTTTACTTAATAATGATACTAAATTAAATTTGAAAATGATATCAAATTCATACAAAAAAAAACACAAAAAAACTTACTGTATTTTGGTAATATCTAGAATATACAAAATGTATTTCAAATACACCTTTAAGTGGTTCAAAAAATTGGGAGAAAATTATCAAAATATATTTAACGGAGATTGAGTTTCTTTTAGTATATTAAAAATATTTTAAATATTAACTAAAATATTAGCGTAAATTGAAGTGTAATATCTCGATGATATTATGCTAATATTAGACAAGTTATGATAAATATTAGACGAGAATACCTTCAAATAATATTTTGAACTCTATAAAACCAACTTGATTAGGGGCATTACCGAAAATAAATTAGCTTCTAAAACAAAAGTTACTACTTTTAATGCAAAAAATACCTCCACTTCAAGGACGTTGTGATAACAAGCAAATTTTAAATATTAACTCTGAATTTAGCTCGGAATAAATCTAAGCTGATTATGCTTACAGATGTTAAATCTTACTAGTAGACCCACGAAGTAGTATTTTAAAAAATAACTCCATGGAAGCCACGATATAATACGAAAAATCTTGAATTAAAATTATTGTGCTTTAATTGATTGTTTTCGGTTGTTGCCCTACTTTTTTAACTCAAAATGTTTATTAGGTTCCTTCAAATTTTTTTAAACCTAATCCATTCATAATATTTAGTTATAATTATTGTTCTAGTATATAACAGTAAATTGGTATAATGGGGATGTTTAACCACTAAATTTATCCTAGACTCTGAGACCATTTTTATTTTAAGCTTTTGATCAGTATTAATTCATTAAAGGATTACCATCTACAATTAAAATATAAATAACTGAAAGTCTCTTGATTCATAATTCTTAAAAATTGTATTTTATGTGCGTAAACAAATTTTTTTTAATAATGTTCATAAATAAATTAATCTAATGTAGTCTAGACCTCTACTATTGTTTATTTTTTTTTTTTTTATAAATTTCATCATGAAAAATAAAGTTAATTCCACAAAGGAGGGTATATGAACAGTTAAAAACCCAAATAAGAGAATTTTTAATAAAAGTTTGGTAGAGGTTTTCTAAGCTAAATTTAAAAATAACAAAAATATAATAAGTAAAGCAAAAAGAAAATGAATAAAAAAAAAGAAATTACCAGTCACAACTTTCTAATAATGGAAAAGACAAAAAAAAAACAAAAAAAAAAACAAGGAATCAATTTAAAAGTTATGACGAAACCCTTAAGAAAAATCAACAAAAAAAAAATCACATTTCGTCTATTTAATTTCTATTTGCTGAAAACGCACAAAAAAAGGCTAACAATGTATTTCTAAAAGAAAAAAGTAAACATAAAACTTCATGGAGGCGATACCTATTTCTTTGATTTAATACTTTTGTTCTTAATGAAAAAAATTGCAACCGTATTAATACTTTGATTTCACGTTTATGTATGCAACAGTCGGTTTTTTTTTCAATGAATGATTTCTATTTTTTCCTACATAATTTAAACTGATCGGAGCTATGCACTGATCTCATTATAGCGGAGAAATTCCTCTATAATGAGATATAAATTTATGTTTTTACCTTACTATACTTTTGTTTATTCTGGTCTTTGTGCGGAGTTCTGAGACTATCATAATTAGTAGTATTCGTTATTCAGCCTTCTACACTAGTTACATTACACTGAATTTCTGACTAAAATTTCATTTTTCAAATTTAACCCTTTAATTCATACGAAGCCATATGTGGATTTTTGAAAAATTATCCACAAGTTTTGTTATGTTAAATTATACATCGGAAAACTTGATAAATATTTCAAAAAGCCATATTTAGCTTCGTATGAAGTAAAGGGTTAAAATAAATAATTATATGCAATATTAAATCAAAATGAAAATTTTAATTAAGTGCAGTTCATACAAAAACTGATATTGTTTAATGCGAAGATTCAAAGTTTTAGCATTCAATAAAAAACCTACAAAATTCTTAAATGGTTTTAAATAGTCCGTTTTTGTCCACTTAGTATCGCATAATATAATATTAACGAATAAATTAAGCTTCTAAAATAAAAATTTGCTTTTAATGCAAGCTTTTCAATTGTTTTCTTGGGAGCGGTCCTCTTCGCAAAATCTATATTTCCAACTCTCATTTCGCATAATTTCTTATTTCACAAATTTCATTTTAGCGAAATTACCATATTGCAAGTAGTATAGCTTATTTATTAAATAGGACACTTTGAAACTAATAAAAACTTCACAAAAATCCACTTAACAATTAATAACAACTGTAAGTAATAATTAGTTTAATTCATTATTAATGATTGATAATGAAAAAACGAGTTTAAAATAACAGCTTTTATTTTTAAAATTTGTTATTTTGGATTGGTTTTAGAATAATTTTTATTTCAAAATTTTTTATCATATTTAATATAGCTCTCGTTTGTTTGCAATAGGTTAAAATTCCTATAACTTATTACAAACAAACAAAAGCTGTGTTAAATATGATCCAAAATTCTGATTTTTATTGATAAGTATATTGTTATATTGTAACTAATTGATTAAATTTTAGTACGAATTTTGCATTTTATTTGAATTGCTTATGGGTAATAAGTATCCAAGGACTTGATTTGTAAGTTTATTAGTTAAATTAAAATTTGTATGCATTATATTTACAATTTTAGTAAAATGATTATTTAAATATATTGTACTGGAAATTTTTTTACTCAGAACTTAATTGAAAAATGCTGATACAAAAGAGAAAAATGCTGTGAAATCTTCAAGTCCAGCTAGGGTAAGCAATAAGAGTGGTAAAACACATTATCACTATTTCATTTATTTCGAAAAAAATGTATAACAAACTGGACTTTGGATTTAGAAAAATGTTTGCGCAAAAAATAAATGTTTGTTAATTAAATGTTTTTGCGAAGTGTCTCATTGTGGCATACAACCATTTGTCAAATGGTGAAATATATAAAATGGAAGATAGTAAAATGACCCATTTGTCAAAAGATATCAGGTAAAAACGCTATTTTCAGTTTAACACTCGGCTAACTGTATACAAACTGTTTTGGTCAACATAATTTGGTCATCTAATCTAGATTATACTAGTTTGAAAAACTTTATTTTTTGTATCTAATCAATCTAATCGTGTTCTCCAATTTTGCATTTGATTTCTAAATTTTTATTGATTTTCGCCAAGTTTCAGTAAACTAAAACCCTTGACATGATTTTCGAATCGAATATGAGTCGAAGCGAATATGTTAGTCGAACGTTCGCGTAAATGTGATCATAATTCGTGAATAAATTCATTGTAAAAGTTGTTGCTAACCTAACACTCGAAAAAATTATATATTTTGAAAAGTTAATAAAAAGAAAGAAACTGTATTGTTTTGTGCTAATAAATTTTGTAAAAAGTAAAGTCTTTTTTTTTGTGCTAATAAATTTTATAAACAAATTTAAAGATATATTATAAAATAAAAAATAAAAAAATCTGAATTCAATAAAAGATAAACTGAAGGCTCAAATTAGAACAAATGGAATATTACCAATAATAAAATTAGTCTGTGCAGTACGATGTTCCGCTGAATGAAATTGTCACAGGAAATGCTTTTAATTCAGTTTTCGATTGTTTGGGACACGTCTATTGCTATTATTTATTTGAGGTTTCTTCAAGTGTATCAAACTGTTTTTTTTTTCTTATAGCTGCAAATAATGTCATTTTATTTTATTGTTAGTTTTTTTTTAAGTTACCCTAATTTTTCACTCGAAAAACAACAAAAATATTTTCTTTTTATTTTTGTTTTACGGTTGTCACTTAAATTTTTCGTTCGCCAAATTGTTGAACGTATTTCGTTCGTTTCGCTAATCATGATCACATGACAGCGAATTTGCCTACTTATACGTTTGATTCGAGAATCATGATAAGGGTATTAAACTTATTAAAATTAACCAAACCATATCAGCTACGAGCTTGTTATAAAATTAACGAAATTGATAATAATACAAATAATGCAGTTATAGCTAGAATTTTATTGATGAATCGATGCTATGTTAGATTAAGCATAAGACGAAAGTACAACTACTGTCAGCTGTCGAAGAGCATTGATCACGAAAAAAAATATATAGTTATAACATATTATATGGAAAAGAACAATTTGTCTAAAATATGATTATTAATCGTAGGTTACACACTCAATTCCAGCTTCGGGCATTCATGTTTTAATAAACATTTTTCTGCCTTTCATTCTCTTAAGGAAATTATTTAAAACTATGATATGAATAGTATAGGTAGTAGTTTTGAACTGCGATACGCCTAATAGCCATCAACCAAAGAATTACTTCTTTGACTGATTTGTAAAATAAACACTGTTCGATTTTATGAACAGAATAGATACTAGTACAAATAAATTGGAATTCTATTCTATTAATGAAGCCTTTTAAGTCTTTTTAGTAGTAAATTTCAGTTTTTCACATTGACAACAAACGTTTCATTACTGTACTTCCAAAATTTTAGTGTCATAAGAAAAAAAGTTTCATTGTAATTACATGCAAGATGGTAGAGCGCCTGCCTTTCAACCGAAATGCCTTAGACTCGATTTCCGACGAAGGTAAAAAAAATGTTTTATGGGTTTATTGACCTGGTCCAGTACTCTTTGTCTTAGCGAAAAAGTAAATGATAAAAAATTGTTGAGAGTTTTGGTTACCACATTAAAGAAATAAAATGAAACTTTTCTATGAAGGTGAAGTTACTCTACAGTAGCTTAGTTTTACACATTTAAATTCATATAACATAAAAATTCTAAAGAAAAACTTTGTATGTAATTGCTAATATTCCAAATCTTTGTGTAAAAGCAATTAGGTCGTTCATTCAATAGACTTGGAATTATATAAAAAAAAAAACTATAGCAGTTAAGTTAGTAAAAAACTTTCTGGCAAATATGATTTTAAGCCAATTAGTGTCCGTTGATAATTCGAAAAAGCAATTCCAACAGTTCATTTCAGATACCAAAAAATTATAGAGAACCAGAACTTAAGATAGCAAATTTTAGTACTTTATTACCTAAATTATTCTATTCGTCTCATATGAGTCTTGCAGACTCGTTTCTGAAACTGATTTAACTTATGGTTGATAAGTTCTCAATATTTTTTTTTTATTTCTGCTTTGTAATATTTTTTTCAGAATTTTCTCAAAACTTTAAATTTGGAAGTTCAAAAAACCATAGAAAAAAAAAATATATATTATATTTTCCATTCTTTATCGCCGAGGTGGTGGTTACAAGATTAAAGCACACCCGATGGCAGAAAACAAAAATAAAATTTTCCCTTTAATATCTAAAGAAAAATTCCCACTAAATATTGTGTGAGTGAAGAAAACTTTATAGAGCTGTACACGTGTAACCAAAGAAATTTTTATTTTTTTATTTTTATTTTCGTTCTTGAATATAGCTACTACCTGGTCGAATAAATAATATAAAAAAGGAATCAATATCCAAATCGTAAAAAATAAGAAATATCTACAGGTGAGATGAAAATGTCTATAGGTGATACAAAATTTGTTTAAAGAAAATCCAGGCTGGCTAAAAATAAAACTTTTTGGAAAAAAATTTCTTTTCCCCTTAAAATTGACCGTCACCGCAATGAATGCAAACAATTTGTTCTGATTGATATCTTTTAAAATTGATTTTAAAGGTTATTTAAGATCCTTTTTGGAACAGGAAAATAAGTGTGTATGTAGATATAAGTTGTATGTGGAGTAGCTAGTAGATATAAAGAAAGCAAATTTTTGATTAATAAAGATTGATTTTTTAAAAGTTTTGTACTTAAAGCATTATGGGTTTTTATTTTGTATATTTAAGTTTTATTTTTTGATAATCGGATTTGGTTGTGGAAATTTATTTAATTTTAATTAAATAAAAGTAGAATTTTAAATTACAAAATAATTCAATTATATAATGCGGATCTTGATATTTTGGAGAGATTTTACTAACTCTTTTATTTTCAAAGAGTTCTGCTTGTTTTGAGAACTTTCGTATATGTCGCGAACTGTTATGGACTTAAAATGATTTCTAACATATCTAAAAGACAATTTGAATTCTATGGATAATAGAAAAAAAAAATCAAAATTGATAAAATTTTGCATTATTCTATTAATTCATGATTACTATTCCTAGTTTTGATTTGCAAATATAAAGATGACTATGGAAGTATGCATGTGTTATATTTCCTGAATAATAACTACTGATAGCAACCAAGCTGAAAAACCAAATTTTAATAATCATGATTAAATTACGATATGTGTTAAAATAACAGAATGATTCTACAAAATTTCAGATCGACAATTTGACTTTTCACTAACTTCAATCATATCAACAATACCAATAAGCTAATACACATTGATTTAATAAATGCTAGAATCACATAACTTTAAATAAATCTTCAGAAAGTTTAATAAAGAAAAAAAAAGAGAACACATATTAATAATAACAGTAGATAAGTAAGAGAGGCTTCCATAGTACTGATACCCTCAGATGATACTCATACACACAGATAAGTTTAGATGATGATGGGAATTAAAGTTCATACATTAGATATTATTTTTTTCTGTATTGAACTTTATTACCCTTTTGAACACGTGTATTGAAATTCATGAACTTAAACTCCTACAGTATGTAAATTAAATCACTTTGAATTTAATTCCTTGGATCTTATAATTATGATTTTAGATAAACTTCACCACATTAGATAAATTACAAAATATTATAATACCAAAAAATTCCTTTACATAAGTAAACATAAATATGAGTACATCTGAACAGCCAAAATTAAAGTCCAGTTGGAAAATAAATTCGATTACTAGACCTTTGTTATCCTGAACGGGACTAATTATAAAATAAACTAATAACTCTGTAATAAAAATAATTACTCTGTGGAAAGTCTATATATATACATATATTCAAGAAAAAGTAAACACAGTAAAATTAAAACCAGAATACCCTTTTGTAGTATTTCAACTGGAAAAGAATGAAAATTAAAACCTGTAGAAAATTCTACTTAAATATTACAAAATTTGATATGGTTAGGTAGAAAATGATAGAAATTTCATTAAAAAACATGAAAACAAAATTATCATGCAAGAGAGGAAGCCCAACAACAGCTTTTGTTTTCTTAACTAATTCAAAAAACCTAAAATATTTCAAGCTATAATAAAAGACCAGTAGGTGTAGGTAGATAGAAATCGGCACACTTAGGACAAAGACATCCATTGTAATACCACATAATTTACTACGCAATCTTTACCCGTCAGAACCACTTTTTCAAAAGAATTGAAAATTTGAGACTTTTTCAAAGGAATGGAGTCACATGATGTTCGTACTTTCGTACTTCGCACCCAAGTAGTCTAGAAAGTAGGCTCCTAGATGGGTTTTTCCTTTGTGGAAAAAATTATAGAATTGTATTATTGTCCTCTTCGTCTTTGCTAAGCTTCTAAAGAAATCATTTGAGTGGAGCCCTTACCTTTTGTGATCAGCCCCTTCATAATACTATGATATATAATATTGTAATAAAAAGAGTTAGAGCGAAGCAAAAAAAAAAATAAAACAATAACAAAAAGATGTCCAAATTGCAAGAGGAAACTTGTTAGCAGTATTTCTCTATGTCAAAATGTGATTCATTGTAATCCTTAGCTTGTTTTTCGCACATTTTAATTTTGTAAAAAACAAATAATAAATATTAAACATAAAAAATATTGAATTAAAATTTTATGTGTGCACAAATTTTACGTATTACGTACATATTAATAATCCTCTATTCGCTTTTATAATCCCACATAATAGGATTTTCCTCGGAAAATCAATTTTGTAATATTTGTTTGTACTTTTCATTTAACGGATTGATACTTATTGTTAAAATTTAATCAACTAATTGTATTTAAAATCAGATTTTTATAATGAAATTATTTAATTTCCAAAAACAAAATTTTTTTTTGTATAATTCTCAATAAAATTGAGATTTTTATAAAAGTATTAAAAAGCAACCAAAAAAAGGAAAATTTTATTTTTTGGTTTTTAGTTTTTTTTTGCATTAATTTGGAAATTCTTCTTAAATGAAATTTAATAATATTAATTATTATGTGGTTAGATGACCATAATTATCAAATATATTTTCATTTAAACTAAAAGAAATTTTATCAAATATTGTATCAACAATAATAACGAAAACGAGTTATATGGACCTGATGTGTAGTTCTTATATAAAATATGGTTAGATCGATGAAAGTTCTTCTAAATATGAAGTCGGTACGTCGGCTTACAGATATGAGGCAAATAGTGTAATTTATTATACAGTGGTAGGCAAAATTAATTACACAATCAATAAATTTTAACATTTTTTTTTGTTTTTCTTTTCTAAGGGCGAAATTTACAAATGTGTTAAAAAAAACTTTGGGAATCAATTTCAAAAAGTGTTCTTAATTTAAATTTAAATTTTGGGCTGAAAAAAATCAGGTAGTAACAGTTTTCTTTTGCTATGTCACCCGGCAGTAACAGTTTTCTTTTGCTATACCCTCGGTGGCGCAGTGGTTATGTAATAGGATCCATGACCGAGGGTATCCCGGTTCGAACCTGGTTGGTGGCGATTTATAAAAAAAAATCCATCATTAAATTTGTTAATTGAAAATTCGAGATTAATCGAATGAAAATCATTAATTGAGATCGAACCGGTAATAAGGTAGCGCCACGTTGTTTCTAGGCAGCGGTAGATGGTTACTCCATCTCCTAGGACCGGTTACTGTAGGCCAATCACCTGCATAATCGGTAAATCAATGGATTCGAAATAATAGAAGAAGAAGCCTCGGATACACGAATGACTACTTGATAACGACCTTTGGCACTCAAAAAAAGACCCGAATTGCACAATGGAATGTAAGAACACTTAGAGAAGCTTCAAGACTCTCGCAATTGGAAGCCCAAATGGCTACTTACAACATAGACATCCTAGGTATAAGTGAAATGCGATGGAACAACACCGGAGAAATCAACACGGAGAATGGAAACATGGTAATTTACAGTGGAAGGGAAACAGGGGGTGAAAGTGGAGTCGGAATACTAATATCAAAGAAATTGAGACAAACATTGGTTTCTTGGAAGGCAGTCTCGGATAGAATTATTAAAGGGCGATTTCGAAATATGACAAGACATGTTACAATAATTCAATGCTATGCACCAACAGATGTCGCTGAAGGATGGCTTCTACGAACAAATAGAAACAACGCTAGCACTCATAAATATCATACTGGGATGCGAAAATAGGATCTAACAACAATGGACTTGAGGAGATAATGGGCAAACACGGGTTAGGGAGAGAAAGAAACAACAACGGGGAAAGATTGATAGAGTTGTGTCAGACTTTCGACCTAGCAATCGGAGGGAGTCTATTCCCACACAAAGATATCCACAAATACACATGGACAACACCAAACGGGATCTCAAGAAATCAGATAGATCACATATGCATCAGCAAGAAATGGAAACAATCAATGTTAGATGTGAGAAATAGAAGGGGAGCAGATATACAAGGCGATCATGAATTACTAACTGGGGACTTCAGAATGAAACTAAGCCAACAAGGAAGAGGCAGAAGAAATAGAAAGAAGAAAATAAATATAAACAACTTAAAAAATCCGCAAGTAAGAGCTGACATAGTTACGGCGTTACGAGAAAATATTAGAAATAATAGAGAATACACTTGGGAAGAGATTCTGGAAAATTACAACCAAACAAGCGAACAAAATCTTGGAATTTCACAACCACAAAGAAAAATCTGGATAACCGATAACACATGGGCCTTGATTAAAAGAAGAGGTGAAATGAAGAAAATGATAAACAACAGGATGGCATCAAGAAGAGAATATGAAGAAATAGCGAAAACAGTAAAAACAGCAGCAAGAAGAGATAAAAGGAAATTTCTACAAAATTTAGCCGGAGAAGCAGAAAAAGCAGCACAGCAACATAACCTGAGAGAATTGCATCGTATAATCAAGAACTTAACAAACCAGTCGGAACAACAAAACAAACCAATTAAAGATAAAAATGGTGCGCTCATCACAAACTTAGAGGATCAATTAAAGAGATGGAGAGAACATTTCCAAGAACTGAGCAACGAAGAAAGTACAAATAATGAAGCAGACATAAGAAACAGAGACAATGCAAGTATCTACCCAACTGAGGGACTGCCAATATCTACTCAAGCTCCAAATATAGAAGAAATCAAAGCTACAATCAATATCCTAAAGCACAACAAAGCAACAGGTGAAGATAGAATTCCAGCAGAAATAGCCAAACTGGACCCTGACTTATTCGTAAAAACAATTGAACCCCACATCAGGAAAGCATGGATAGAGGAGAATATCACCACCATCATGGAAGAAAGGAATGATTGTCAAGATACCTAAGAAAGGAGACTTGGAAAATTGCAGCAACTGGAGAGGAATCACGGTTCTAAATACTATTCATAAGATAATAGCAATTATTATAAAGAAAAGATTAGAAGAAGTACTAGAACCAATACTACGGAAAGAACAGGCAGGTTTCAGACCAAACCGAAGCTGTGTTGACCAGGCAAATACTTTACGGGTCATAGTTGAACAATCAGTAGAATGGAATGCCCCACTATATCTACTATTCATAGATTTTAAGAAAGCATTCGACATAGTCAAGAGATGCGCAATATGGAGAACACTTACAAAGAAGGGAGTTCCTGAAAAAATCATCAACATCATCAAAGCGATGTATAAAGATGCAGAGACAACAGTTCAACACAGAGGTAAGATCAGTGATCCATTCTACACCAATATAGGAGTTAGACAAGGATGTCCACTATCTCCACTTCTCTTCAACACAATACTAGACGACATTCTAAGAGAAGTTTGCACTGGAATAAACGGAATAGAATGGGATCTTTTCGGAAACTTAGAAGACTTAGATTACGCAGATGATGTATGCTTCATATCAAAAAATCAAAGGGACCTACAGAACAAAGTCAACAGATTACAGGAAGAAGCAAAGAAATCGGGACTGGAATTAAATATCGAGAAAACCAAGGCAATGAGGACAAACAACAGTTATAGTGAGCCAATAACAGTGAGTGGACAACAGATATAATACGTAGAAGAATTCAACTACATGGGGAGCATTATAACATCAAGAGGAGGTGCAACAGAAGATGTCAACAGCCGTATAAATAAGGCAAGAAGAACATTTGGGAGCCTAATGAAGATATGGCGGAGCAACCAAATATCGAGAACAACAAAGCTAACAATATTCAGAGCATGTGTTAAGTCAACATTAATATATGGCAGTGAAACATGGCTCACTTCGGTCAGAATCAAACAGAAGCTACAAGTATTCATCAACAAGTGCTTGAGAATTATATGCAGAATATTCTGGCCGGCAAGAATTAGCAACGAGGATTTATGGATGATAACTGGAGAAGAACCTATCAACAGACAGATAAATAGGAAAAAATGGAAATGGATAGGTCATACACTAAGGAAATCAGAAAGTGATATAGCAAGAAGAGCTCTATAGTGGAATCCACAAGGACAAAGGAGACCCGGCAGACCATACAACACATGGAGACGCACAATCGATCAAGAATTAACAGTCAACAATTATACCTGGGACGATATTAAGGAAGTAGTACTCAACAGAGAGGAATGGAGGTTCACTATCGAAGCCCTATGCTACCACGCGGAGTAATAGGAGAAAAAAAAAAAAAAAAAAAAAAAATGTCACCCGGCAAAAATAATTACACATTTGGTTTCATACGGCATAATTAATTACATATCAGGTAAAACTAAAGAAATATTACTAATTTTTGAATGAAAAAGTTGTTTATAGTTAAATAGTTTTAGTATTTTTACAATATTAATGTCTAGTTATTCCACCTTGTGCATCAATAACAGCTTGCAATTACTTTCATATTGAAGTTCTTAAATTTTTAATTAATCCGTAGGTAGCTATTTTTATCTAAATATTCAGTATTTCCTCAATTCTTTCAACTTTTTTCTGCTTTTATCGATTTGTTTCCTTTTCATTGTTTCATAAATGCGTAGATGTTCTCTATAACATTTAAGTCAGGGCTCTTCGGTGGCCAAGTTAGAATGTTCAGTCCGACATCTTTAAGAAATCGTTTTGCAACGCAACCTCTATTAAATGAAGCATTATCTTGCTGGAAACAGCAGTTATCATCACGAAATATTCTGCCTCCTTAAGTGAAAGCATGTTTATTTAATATGTTAATATATTCACATTGAAAAAATGTTGCATCTGTTGGAAACAAAGCTATACAGCCATAGTAGTAAATGCATCCCCAAGACATCACTTCCATCGCCATGGGAATCAAACATATTAATAATAACAGTAGATAAGTAAAAGTGGCTTCCATACTTTATACTTTAACACTTTTAGAAGATGAATGTATTTTTTTTTCCAAGAGCTTCCGTGTAATTAATTTTGCCTACCACTGTAGTTATATAAATAATTTATATAACCGGAGTTCACAGAGTTCGTCGCGTTACAATTATTATTTTTAATTAACCATTTACTTATGAATAATTTCAGATGAATTAACCATTTTGTTTTGTTATCCGCCTTAAATGCGAACTCTACTAGTTATTTAGTTAGTAAGACTAAGTAACTAGATGTGAATATACCGAAGAGATATTCTTAGAGAGCTAAGAAACTTTCTGCATTCATATTTGCATTTTCAAGAGAACCTTAATTCTAATGTTTATTCATATCTTGAGGCAATAGTAAATGTAAGGCATATCTCGTAGATCTTTTTGATTACAATTTTCTTCTAATTTCATTTTTGTTTTTCTAATTAATAATTTTTTCAACTTTAGTACAAAATTTGGGTTTCAATTTTCAACTAAGATCTTTCACTTAGTTATCAATTTTTGGTTGTGATTCGTCACAATTAGTTCATTAATTTTCCTTCTGTGCGATTTTATCAACAATATATGAGAATCACCGGTGTTTTGAGGATAGGATTTTTTGTCAATTTTTCAGAAATTTTACACTGATTGCTCGTTTTACATCAGCCTACATACAATAAAATTCTTTTAGATCTGGTCTATAAAAACAATAAATTTTTTTGCAAGATACTCAATTTGATTTCTTCTTTCTTCTCTAATAATACAAAGTTTTAAAAGTTCGGCGGTAGGATGTACATTAATGGAATAAATCTGTATACTATTCAAAAACCTGTGAATTTAATTTCATATAGTGACACATTTTAGTTAAATCGTAAATGAATGTTAGTTAGGCGGAAGCATTGAATGTTTTCAAAAATTCTCTCTTATATATTGCCAGACATCTGACTAAATAATGTTTTTGCTCTATTTTATATCATTCTTCAACCCCTTTTATTCTCAGTATTATACTCATTAAATAACCAAAAACATAAAATAAATAAAAACGAAGTTAGTTATTGTTGAACTTTTCTACAATTTTTTTAACAAATTTGAGAGATGCCATGCTGCAGTAATTTATTTGGGTTTTATATTAGAACTCTAATAGTTCTCTTTTACCATTTGAAATCCTTATTCTTAGCATATCCCGCAAATTTTAGTAAACTTACACAATAATTAGTTGTAATATTAATAGTTTGGATGATTATATTTTAATACTGATGATTATATTTTAATACGACCCATAGTATCTGCGACGATTTGTTTCAATATTTTCAGGAAAATTAAATTTATTATTTTATTTTATAAATTTAATATTTTATATACCTCTAAGTCTACTTTAATGGCACAATGCTCAACAATATATTATTAGAACATGCTTTTTAATTTGTTTGTTATTTTAAAAATAATTTGAAATTATTTTTGTTAATATTCATTAGAGAATATTATCGTTTTCCACTTATTCATATTATACCCACTTTTATTTTAAATTAAATTCCAATTAATTTTCTACTTGGACGGTGGTATATACTATAACCTTGTTGCGGTAATGGTTCACTATAATTATGTATTTTAATTATTTGCGACTGAGACTCTAAAAAAATAAATTTTGACCGTCTGTTTGAATGAATATTAGTTATTGTTCTTAACCACACCATTATGTGAAGCAACCAAATGAGGATATTTTTTTATTGAACTATATTTATAATGTACCTCCTCTATAAAATAAATTAATAATATTAATCGTAACTCTACATTTACCAGTTATAAATTCTGTCAAAACTAAACGATTTTTGTAACATAACAAAACTATCTACTTACAAATCTATAAGATAATAAAATTTCAGAAAATTACAGAAATGAGTAGACATTTTCTATATGGTTGTTTTCTAGCTCGGTTCGTTATGTAGCCATTATATTGTACCAAAAACATTTTATTTGAAATTTTAGTAAATAGTGTATAATAGAGGAACAGGGCTTGGTATGCGTTTAGGCTACATAACATTTCATGCCACAATCAAACAGATTGACAATAATGAGATATGATCATCAGAAGACGAATAAACTGTTAATTGTCATAAACTTTATGTAAGTCCTACTAATTAACATGGGAAATATATTATTTTAAAATATTAATTTAATTTTTGTAATTTTTATTGCCCATTTAAAAAAAAATAAAAGTGAATATAACTAATATAGCTCTTAATTAAATTTAATTACGCCAACACACTGAAGAAGGCAACATATTATTGCCGATATATAGATATTTGTAAGAGTAGACAAATAAAGATTTTAGTAAAATAACAGGAATTATTTTAGGAATCTTACTACAAACGAAAAACAAAATTTAATTATATGGGAAATATGTTTTAAAACAATTATTCTATTACCCTTCTACCACTCTCTACCACTTCTCTTTTATATGGTTTACGAAGTTCTTGTATAATTTTTCCAAATCACAAATTAAATAGTTAGTGACACTTTCTGACAAAGCATAAAATAGATTTAAAGATTTTGACTTTTATCATTAATTGGGATCAACAGACCTGACAAAGTAACTATACCTGATGTACACCGCTTTATATTTATATATATTTATTTATTAAATGGGTTAACTTCAGGTCCTTTTCCGAAAATCGTTTTATTTTTTTTATTTATTTTGATATTTTATTATTTTAGTATTTATTTACGACCTCTGTAGCTATGTATTTAATTCTTAGTGAACCATTATGTGATAATTTTTTGTTATCTAAGTATTACTCTTCCAATTATAATTTATTAAATTCAATTGATTACTACTCCTTTATCCGTCTGCAAATGTAAATCTCGAGGAACATCGTTTTACATACTTTCTTCTTTGCAAATATGGGTTTACAATATAAATATAATTTCACCATATAATTTGAAATGATAATATTTAACGGGAGTAAATAAGTACATGATATAAAGTCCCAAATAAGACAAAATTCCAAAAACATCCAATGATACAAAATTCCAAGGAACTATTAATATTTATTTATTTATATCAGAAACATAACCACAATTTAAATTATCTAAAAAAAACATATAATTTTTTTTCTGAGTGTGAGAATTCATTAGTCGAGCTATCATGGATTTGTTATGTATGAAAGACAAAAAAGTAAATAAAGTTACTAATGTGCAATTGCACAGGGACCCACTAGTATTATGTATTTATGTATATAGATTAGATTCTAAATTAGGAGAGATTTTAGAGTTCAAAATCAGAGCTGACCCTTTTTCCAGAATATTTATTTTATATTGTGAGATGATTCTGAATCAGATTTAATTTTTATTTATTTTAAAACAATTTGGTTTTAAACGCGAGATTTTAATATTCAAGAATTTTAAACACGTGCATTTTTTTGATGACTCATTTCGTTTTTGGAATTAGGGACTTTTGTACAGCCGTTTAGTTATTTAATGACACCCAGTATTGCAAGAATTTTATTTAAACCCAAAATAAAATGAGTATGTACAAACAATTTATAATTAATGTTGCTTTATATTTCTAATGTACCTAAAACAAAAATCTATTGAATCTTTCTCCAGATGTCAATAACATTGAAATCAATAGAAATGACAATATAGTAGCTCGGTGGTGTTTAATTTTATTGATAACAAACATTATTTTAAATTTAAAGTTAGTTTTTAATTTTTAAATACATAAAACTTATTATAATAAATAACTTTTTCGTATCCATTCATATTTGCTGTACGTCCCTAGACAATAACTCTTATTAAATTTTATAAAAATTTTTAGTTTTACTTTTATTGTTAATTGTAAATTGAGAAAAAACTGCTACCAATTTGCAATCAAGGTAACAAAAACTAATCAAATTAAAACCATGAAAAATTTGGACACAAAATGACGAAAATCTCCTGTCCCCAACTGAAGTTAATTAGCAAAAATGGTTATTACAAAAAATACAAAGTTATTGTAAAACAAGAAATCACATTACTTTCTTCTTAAATTTTAGTTTTTTGCATAAACTACTTTTAAAATAATAAAAAATATAATTTTTTTTCAATCAAACGTTGTCCATGTAATTTGTTCGCTTAGTCCTTAAAAATTCGTTACAAAAATAATATAAGTATTTAAAAAAATACACTTTCAATTTCCAACGAAATTGAAAAAGGATGACGTAATATAATATTAGAACTATATTGTAGTAAATAGGTATTATAAGTTTGTGTGAGTATTTGTGAAACTAGTACTTGTTAAGCCGCCGAAGTCAACGCGTGTGTATTAATTGTGTTTCTGCTGTGTCACAAAGATTTTTCGGTAACTATAATTATAATTACCGAATAAAAAATTTTTGCCATTTTTTTTTATTATAATATTAATTTTTATAATTTAAGCTGGACGTACTAATTTTCAGAATTAAAATACATTTTACAATATGGAGATAACATTTTCACGACATTTTTCCACTTCGTCACACGTTCAATTCGTCACAGTTAAAAATGTGGACCCAATTGTGACGTAGCGGATTTCAGTAATTATAAATTACTTATTTGCTACTTTTAAGTTATTATTACTTTGCTTTATTATAGCAATATTTTGAATTTCTAAATAAAAAATTATAAAAGTACCTGAATAGAAGTAGTTTTTTGAATGTTTGTTTGAACAAATTAAAATGGCACTAACAGCTGCAGAACGTCAACGTCGATGCAGAGAAAAACGCAAAGCAAATAATAGTGAACATGAAAAATACAAAATGTTCGCTTATAAAAAGTTATAAAAAATAAATAAAATATAAATTAAACTTTTAATTAGTTTAATGTCTTTTAGATCACGTTTTGAGTCCAGTTTTTGACGTGTCTCTAAGCAGTTATTATAAAAATTGACTCAAATTAAAAGAAATTTTTTAATACAAATCAAGACATAATGATGGTTTTTTTGGCGCTAAAAGTTGCAATAATTTTTAATTTCTCAATTATTGTACTTCTATATTCAAAATTGAATGTCAGAATTTTTATTTTAAAAAGTTGCGACGAAGTGGAAAAATGAATCCTAAATATTTTAAAATAAATAAAGTTATGATCATATGGCAGATATTTTTGGAATTGCCCGTGGATAATATTAATATCGACAATACTAAGTAAAAATTAATAAGTACGTATGAACTAATAAAACGAGGTGCATAAATGTTACTTAGTGGACTTTTTTTGGCCATCTTCTCAAGATATTAGCGTTACAAAATAGAGGTTTAATTGAGTTGGTCACTGCTGACCACTTATTTACCATCTCAGATGCATAATCTATGAATTTATAGAATTTGCAATCTAAATATCCAAGTTAACTCAAATTTTTACCTTTGGTCACAGAAAATATTATTGGCCCACAGTACTAGCGACGAAAATTTCTGCCGATAGTTTCATTTGATTTCCAATAAATTAACCAATATGGTTTTTAACCTTGATCTAGGATTATTGTATTTTCGAATTTAATTTATCTAGCTCTCACATACCTCCCTAAATAATTTTAACGAATGCGAATACCAGTTAATTAGTAAATTTACCTTAATAGTGAAAATGGTTACTTGATTTTACTACAATTTATATTATTGACATTGTAACAAGCTAATTCTTTACAAGCACATAACATCTGGAAAAAATCATCTAACTTTAATTTATTTAAACTATTTTGTTCTTTAAATTTTGCGTGTAAAATAACTGCTGAATATTGTTAGTAAATTTCTAAAATAGTTATTTTGCTTTTTTCAGATATTCCGGAATTTTTTTTTTGTATGTGCACTCAAAAAAAAAACAATTTCAATCAATTTTCTCGAATTTTACCAATAATCAAGTTACAATCAGAAAAATGAATAACAATTATGAAAATTTTGTTAAAATTTTAATTGGATGTATTAAATCACAAATACAGGGTATCTGCTTTAAATAATACAGTAGGAAGTTCCTGAACAATAATAAAAATTAACAAAAAACTGTACAATAAACTAAGTAGTATAAAAATTTTTTTTATTATTATTTTTGTTTTTTTTTGTCTATATAACTTGATAATAATTGCTGTTGTTAAATTAAATTATTAACCAAAGCTAAAATTACTCCGTTGACATTTTTTACTTTCTTCTTCACACAGGGCCACCACAAAATTTCGCTAACGAATAGTATTTTGAGATTTAAGTTTTCCTTTCTACTTTGATTTATTTTACCATTAGTTTTCCAGTTGTTTTCCATTTTAGATTTTCTTAGACAAACTAAATTTTTGTTTTGCCGTGGGATTGTACTCGAGTGGTTTTGTTAATAGTCGTTAGCACATTTTCATTTCATTTCAACAGCACAGAGTTTTTTTTTTTCCTTACAACTTCTCTAGGGAGCATAGGGAATTCACTAAGCCTTTCCATTTACCTTTATTTTGCGCTATAGCCTTAATTTGCTACCATGATCTATTTATTTTCCCTATTTCTTTCAATACTGTTCTTTTCCAGCTGTTTCTAGGTCTGCCTATGCTTCTTTTTTCTTGTGGTTGCCAATGTAGAGCTTTTCTATCAATCATGTTTTCTAGTCGCCTGATTATGTGCCCGATCCATATTTTTTCTTTCTTATTTGTATTTCGATAGGATCTTCTCCGCAAATATTCCAGAGTTGGCTGTTGGATATCCTTAATACAGGCGTTAAAACCCTCAATTTTGTTGAGATCTGAGAGGATTTCCTGTTAATTCTTAGTCTACCAAATACCATTCTTGCCTTGCATAGTCTGTTATCAATATCTTTCAAGGTTCCTTTATCTGAACCTATGATACAGCCTAGATATTCGTAACTTCCTACCTCTTCAGTGGGTGTATTATTTATTTCTAGTCTTCTCTGATTTCTCGTATTAAATCTTATTATTTTTCTTTTCCTAATATTTATTTGCAGACCCACTTCTTTTGCATGATGTCCATTTAATCTTTTTAGTTTTTCTTTCATGTCATCATAGGCATGTATCATGAGGCATATATTATCATCATATTCTAAGATTTTTAATTTGTTTATGGTATTCCAATTAATACCATGTCCAATCAATGTTTTCCTCATAACCTGGTCAATTAAAATATTGAATAGGATAAGTGAGAGTGGACATCCTTATCTAACTCCATTGTTGATACTGAAGGGTGAGCTTAGATTTCCTTTATGAAGAACTTGTGTTTCTGCATCAGAATACATGGTCATGATTATGTTAATTATTTTCCCGGGGATGCCTTTTGTTAACAGGGCTTTCCAAATTGCACCTCTATTCAGTGTATCGAAAGTTCTTGAGAAGTCAATGAATGCCAGATATAATGGTGAATTAAATTCATTTGATTGCTCCACTATAATCCTAATTGTGTTAGAATGTTCTGTGCAGCTTCTCTTTTCTCTAAATCCTACTAGTTCTTTTCTAGTTATATCCAGTATGCTAGAGTCACCGTTCTTATAAATTTTTACTATGATTCCCTGCTTCCATTTCTCGCTTATAGCCCGTGAGTAATCCATCTATATTTTATCTTCCTTATTTGGATATTTGGTTCACTTGTTGTTTTATTGTGTATCAGATTTTATCATTCGTCAATTTACTAGGCCATAAGACCTTACATGTTGTTCGGAGATGTTTTATTGAAACACCTACCATTTATTGAAGTGTAGGTTGTATAGTAGTCGTTTATGGGGCTGTTCTAGTTGCCACAAAAAAACAAGTTTGACACAGAAATTGAATATTCTAAGATATGCCATTTAAGATGAATTCAAAGTTCTTCATGATATGCCAAAGAATATTTTTCCACAAGCGATTTTTATGTGATTTATATCTGAATATAATAAGTCTCTTTACTGTAGCTTTTCAGGTAATTGAAGCTTTGTATGTCTTCAAATGAAAGTAGAAAGTAGAAAGTGACAATATCAAAGTTGAATATACTTTGAATAAATAATATTCTGGATATTTATCTGGAGCTAAATCTATACTGCACATTCACTTAATCTAATTATTTTGGTTGTAATATCTTTCCGGATATTTGCTAGTCATCAGCACCACCAACCTGTTTCTGATAGTATAGCGTATATCAATAACCTCTAAGAATGTTGATAGATTTTCTCATAACTATAAATCTAAAATTAGTTTGAACACAATGTGGACACCTCTGCTTCACTCTATTGCTTAAGATAACATATCCGCTTAAATCTTTTCTTTATGTATTACCTTATGTATTACTTATGTGTTTCGAAAGTTTTATACACTTTCTTTATGGTGTTCATAAATGCGGATACGTTTTATATTTAGCGTTTTCATGTCGACTCAATATTGCTTCTCGAGCCTCCATATATCCATATCGTATTTCTGCTTAATATGCCGACAGTTCACTTAAAATTTGTAAATGTTAAAAAGGACGATTGCCTCTACTAAAAGACGTTTGATGTGCTTACTTTTATAGTCAGAAACATGTCAGAATTATAATGATGTGTTATTTTTCTTAACGTATATAAAATTCTAAACCGTGAGATTAGAGTGAGTTTATAAGAATTTTAGTCAACCTGTAATTAGAAGTTTGATAACTAATCTGATAACTAATTTTTCTATCAACTGGTCTTTTTAATTTACCCAGCGAGCCTGAATTTTTGGAAAATTTTAATTCATTTATTATCAATTCATTCATCATTCATTAAAATTATATCTTGGTTTCATTTAGTTGTAAGGCAAAAATTCTAGCCGTAAATGTGGAAAATCTAGTATGATCAATACCTAAATATGAAAAGTGATCAGAGTAGATTTTCCTTCAGAAAGCTAGGGGTTATACAATGTCAATTGTGTACAAAATTGATTGCACTTTTAAATTGACTGCTACTTCGAACACCCTGTAATTTAATTTCAAGTAGATACATTTATAGCTACATATAATATTTGTGTTTGTAATATCGAATTTCTGTGCTCTATAACTATGGTAATAATTTCCTTAAATGTGGTTTTTTATATATATATTTTCGATTTAATAATCTTTGATAATTATACGAAAGGATTCGTTATGTTATAATAAATTGAACTTCTTTATATATTTGGTTTTTAATTGAAATTTAAAATAAAAATGATTTAATGTTATAAAAAATAATATTGAATTAAATTAAATTGTGTAATAATAAAATGTTTCATGATTTATGAATAATGCGCTTTTATTTTAATATTTTAATATAATAATAAAGTATTTATTTTATTTATTTATTGAAAAGTGGTCCTGTTTATAAATTTAAAGTCCAAATAAATAAATTGCGTAAAATTTAAAGAATAATATAAATATAAATAAAATTATAGGTCGTTTGTAAAATAACAATTCTATCAATGTTCTTTTAAATTAAATAATTTTAATTGTAAGTTTGAGAAAAACCGATAGCTAGAAATAGTTGTTTTATTTTGGGTCCCTATTCTAATCTGAAAGACACAATAATTTTGATAATTAAAAAGCGAAATTACAATTTTAATTTTAAGTGTTTTTGTAATAATCGTGTTCATTAATCCAAATCTTTTTTTATATTTAAAATTATGATAACTTGTTAATGGTGAATGATCGAGACTGAGTCTTTTTCAAGATTTTCCCTATTATCACATTGAAATTTTAGAATCATTTCTGAATGTGGTGTTGCGATTATGACATATAGCATGTGATCAATAAAAAGGCTTTACTTCAGTATTCATAAAATAATAAAATTTAATAAAAAAAAAGCAAATTATTTAAGAGTATCAAATGGTAGTAAAATCGAACTTCGCTATTTAAAATGTTTGAACATTAGTAGTAGTTTACCACATTTAATAAATTGATGTAGCTATTGAAAAATGATTAAATAAATAACTACTTGTAAAACATCATTAATTTTGTTTCATTTATGAAAATTAATTATGATACCGTACATAATGTACGTAAATGTAATCCTACCTAGCTACGGGCAAGAACAAAAAAATAATACACAAATAGTGGCAACACAGCAATCCGTCGTAAACTAATATTCGTTAGGGTCCATAACGATCTCCTTCCCCGCTGGATCGGATAGGAACTGGATTTTGCCCTATTATCTGTAGCTGTGATGAAACTGTGGACATCCTGAAAAATAATTTTTGAGATCTTTGTCATCTCTTGCCCAACATATACTTTTATAAATCACCTAATCTTTGCTTTCGTTAGACCTGGATAGTCGCAGAGAAAGTACTTGATATCCTCCTGAATGCCAGATTCTACAGTTATCATTATTGAGAAATCCCTATCACATTGCGTACTTGTTAAGTAAACAGTTACCTGTTAATATATCCATTATGATTATAATTTTCTTTATCACTATTAGCTGAAATAATTTTCTAGTTTTCCCTTTGTCAGCTTCCAGCATAACTGTCGGGAAATTTTACAGACCTAGTCTTTGATATTTATTTATTTATTTCAAGCTTAAATCAAGCAGTTACAAATAATATTTACATAAATGTACGTTACAAATTTTAAAAAGTTACAAAAAAAAAAAAAGTTACATAATTCTAAATAAATTTTATTTTTAAGTTCTTAACATAAGTTCTTAATACTAAATGACGGTTTAAGGTGTAGGAGTGAGAGTTGTTTAGTTTGTGTATTGGTGCAGTTGTTTTTTTAACACAGTCTTTGAACGAGAGAAGTCAAATACCTTGTATTTATTTCCCATTATTAACATTCTATTAATGGGCTCAAATCTACCATAATTACTTCTATGATGAACCAGGGTGAAAAGATTAACAGATCTAAGTCGAGAATTATTGTTAATGAAAATTTTATTAAAAATAGGTGAAGAAATAATATTACCTTTAACAATTGCAACACTAAAGGTTACATCATCATTTCCCTTCTTTTCTGCAGGGTGGCCAGATGAATTAAATTTAGACGATGTTGCAATGGTGGCAATCGAATCGGATATTCCCAACAAAGATTACGTAGTGCAAGTCTTAAAAACTTATATTGAATGATTTTAATTCCTCGTATATGAACATCATAGAATGGAGACCATACCTGGCTAGCATACTCCTAGGTAGGTCGAATCAATGTTGTGTATAGAGCTTTTAAAATATAGGGATCAGAGAATTCTTTAGACCAACGCTTTATAAACCTTAGCAAGGAATTTGATTTATTTATAATGCAGTTAAAGTGTAATTTAAACGTTAACCTATCGTCGAAGTACACTCCTAAATCTTTAATGGAATTAACTTTTAACAATAATTCAGTATTAAGTGAATAATTGTAAAAGATTGGATGGGAACGACGTGTATAGCACATTAAAGCACACTTTTTAATATGAAGTAGTAAATTATTATTGTTAGACCAAAGATAGAAATTGTTTAGATCAGTTTGGATTTGTTCAAAATTTTCATATCATCTGCATAAATTTGTAGTTTACTCTTATTAATCACAGATGAAACATCATTCACACAAATAATGCCTCGGGGAACTCCTGAATTGGCTACGAATGATGTCAACGTAAACGATCTAAATAAGACATTATAGACATTATAGACATTATAGACATCTGTCAACTAAATATGAATTGATTCAGTTTAGGAAAAATACCGGGAAACCTAGCTTTCTTAATTTTAGTAATATAATACTATTAGGCAAAATGTCAAAAGCTTTGTTAAAATCTGTGTAAATAACATCTGTTTGCAGGCCTTCCTCCATATTATTAATAAAGGCTGACGTGTTGCTTCTACAAGGTTAGTCTTATATACCAGTCAGAATTCACCTGTTTTTTGGTTACCGTGTCAATTTTAAAATTAAACTCTCTTATGGGTATATGAACCTTCGCATCCATTGCAGCTTAAATCGATTTCAAGTCTTCTCTAGTGAGTCGTGTAGTATATTAAAATGTGAATGTCCATGAATCGAACCGAGTTCTACTCTATATTTCCTGCTGAGATTTTCTAACAATGTCCTACAACTGCCTATACCAAAACCGACTTGGTGTATAAATTATTTAATTCGAAAATTATTGTAGTATTTTATTTCAAAATGGAATTTAATCTATTATTTTCTAATTCTTCTCAATTCGTTTCAATTTAATTATTTTTAATTAGCATTATTAAACTTTTAAGAATAATTAGTAAATATATTTATATCAGCTTATATTTGTGTACATATATATGCATATATTTTTTTATAAATTTATATAAAAATATCATCATAACCCACATTTTAATTTCTGATGACTAGTGATTTAACTTGAGTCAACGTACGTAAACTAAAAACAATTAACTAATTACAAATAACAATTTTATTAAGTTAAAAACAGAAAACTAGACTAAAATTTTGTCGAAACAAAATTGTATTAAATAAAGTAAGATTACATTAAATAATCTACTGAAATATATCACATAAGTATTTAGAATAAAAATGGAGATATTAAACTTTTATTTTTATAATAAATAAATTTAATTAAAAAAAAAAAAAAAAAAAACTCACCTGAATAGACTGAAGGTATAATTAATACCATAAATAGTAAAACTCCTGTAGATTTCATTTTGGAAATTTCCTTCTTTTTCATAATTTTATTTATTTAGAAATATTTTGCTTTTGTATTTTTTTTTTAACAATTTTCTATTTTAAAATAATTTTATTTTTAAGTAAACTTGAACTTTTTATCAGTATTTCACTTTCTGTATTTCACAAAACCAAAAAAATTAAAACATTAATATGTTTTTCGTACCACTTTTAATTTACAATAACAAATTTGCTGATATATTTTTTTAATTTATTTACTTAGTACTTTAATTTAAATTAACCACTTTATTTAACTTTTTATCATTTTTTGCTTTTTATTTCATTTAAATATTTTAATTTATTATCAAATTATAATATATAAGAATGTGAAATAATTTTCTTGCAATAAAAATTTTATAAATTTAAAAATTATATTATTATATTTTGTAAATTATGTTATCTTTTTTAATTAAATGTTACTGAAAATAAATAAAAATAATATATATTTAAGAAATACAATATATAAAACTAATATTGAACATACATATATATGTATAAACTAAAACATAAAACCTATATATTTAGGTAGCACAAAAGACAAAATTGCTATACTTGTTTGTTTGTTTAATTAACAATCATATAAAATAATTTTTTAAAACGAATAATAAAAAATTAAATAACCGTAAAAAAACCCTTAGTTCATGACAAGATAACTGTACATTTTCTTTTGTTATTTTTATTTTTAGTTTTTCAAACTAATCTAAATAACTCCACAGAGTCAAATAAATATTAAGAACAATGTCAATTTTGGTACAAATATTTTATGCAGGAGTGTTATCCCATCTTAGGCTTCCTGAATAGCTATTTGTAATATATTCGTAGGTACATCCCATTTGGAGTTAGTTAGTAAGTCAGCAGTTTATAAGAAAATTATACTTCTAATAATAATACCAACCATCGCCAGACTTTTCGAATTTTGACTGACAATCAGTATTGTTCTTAAATCTATGACAATCAAAGTACTTTATCATTTAATGACATTGATGAGATTAGAAATAATTTGCAATTTATCAAGGAAAATATCACACAGCATTACTTCTTCTAAATATAAAACTAAACAATTAACATAATAATTTTCTATTGCACTTTTCTCAGCAATTCAAATAAGAAGCCAATAACTATTAATATCGTGGAGTGAGCAAAAAATTTTACACGACCTGTTGCGTCATACTATATATCAAATGATTGACATGATCATATATTTCGTCACCATTATAGATTAATTCACCACATCACAACAATAGACTAAAATGTTGTATGCTAGATTAAATTTATCATACGCCTCCTCAACATTCTGCGGTTCATTATAAATAAAATATATAGCTATACATTTTAAAAGAAATTTTATTATAAAAATTTATTGTTTTAGTTCTATCATGACATATTATGTCCTTGAAATATTCCCTTCAATGTCATCATTACGAGAAAAAAAAATAACAACGAAAATGATAAAAAAAAATAAACAAAATATATTTTAGATTTAGAAAATAAATTCAATTTGCGAAATTAATTCAGAATTTTTTTTTTAAAAAAACCAAAAAAAATGTATTGTTTGTTTTGTTTTGATTTCTACATATTATTATACGACTTGAATTTGGGAAAATATTTTGAAAATTCTTTTAAAATAATTTCATTATGTTGTCATAAATTTTGATATAAAGTGAAATAAACATTAACTCAAATTTTATATTACAAATTATAAAGTCGACCACAACCCAGTCTGTACCTTTGTTATGGGGCACTTTTTCTACCTCGATATTGACATGTTTTACACTCTAGAAAAATATTAATAATTGTGGTGTTTATAAATTCTGCATTCTACTTTCAAACTTTTTAAGTAGTTGGTTCTTAGAAAATATTATTCTTTAGAGTTAGAGTAAAACTTTTTTAATTGTTGAAAATAGTCGAATATTTTACTAAATATTGTTTATAAAGCTTATGCTTTGCACTCGCCTAAGCAAAATAATAAGATGATTTTAGATTTCGTCTCTCAGTCAAGTACAAAACACTAATGAAATATGCAAATAGTATTCGAAATAAGCACGACGGGTATTTGATAAACATTTTTTGAGAAATTAATCCATTGGAAAATATCAATGGACCAATGAAAGTATGATTTCCAGTCCACATTTATTGGAGAGAATACCAAGATGTAGAGTGGACATTGTATTTTCATATTTTTTTTTTGTTTTCATTTATTAATTGATAAAAAATTATCATACCATAGAAGTTGTCTAGGAATTGTCTAAGTTGTTCAACACTACAATTCCTAGAAAATGAGTATTAGTATAGTGTTGGTGAACAAAACACTCCTTCAATTAAAGTTTTTTCTTTTAATTTATAAATTATTTTCTCTGTGGGGCATTGTAACTTATTACCAATTATTGTAAGTTATCAAAATTTATATGAAAGTTCTGACTCAAAAAATTATGGAGTATTATCTTCGGTAACAAAATTATTTTATTAAAGCATTCAAAAATATAATACAAACTGAGTCGGACCTAAGCTTAGTATTCTGCGTTTATCTGTGTGTTATTCTACGAAGTTAACAACAGTTTTTACGAATATCATGATTTCTAAATAAATAGTTTTGAATTCATTGACCGTTTTAATTCAACCAATGGGATTTTTAATTTTCTTTTTATGGATTATCTGACTCACTTTAGCTTTACACAATTGCAATAGGAATTTTAGCTTATTGTAACGAGCTACAATTTGTTATCTTTTAAAGTTATTAATATTTAATGAGTATACTATCGGAAATAGATTTAGTGGAATGTAATTTAAATACAAAAAAGCTGACACAATTCTGCTACAAAGTAGTTCGCCTTTTATAAATTTATTTTTTTTTCAGAAGGAGTTTAACTGTTCAACTGCATATGTATGTGATTTAATTTTAAATAGAATTTACATATTATAAAAAATTTCCAAAGTGAAACATAGGTCTTCATGTAATTGGAAATAATTACCTCTTTGTTTTTTGAGAAGCTTAAAAATTAGATCATTGGTTTGATATTGTACTTTGGACTCAATTTCAATAGATTTATACTAATGGCTATGTTATAATTACTGGCTTCAAATTATATATTTACTCATGCATGCAGACAAACATAACTATGTGTAGATATTCATATATATATATATATATATATATTTATAAATAATATTCAATAACTTAACTTAAGGAGTTTTTTTTCCACAATTTCACTTAAAATTGTTTTGATATCACTTTGAACCCGAAGATAACACATTGTAAATTAAAATTGAAATTTGATAACAAAAACTACAAAAATAGAAAAATATAAACAAATAAAAAATGTTTCTTGTTGTCAAATAAAAATTTAGTACAATAACAAACAGTCTAGTCTAACCAACACTGACAATGACTAATTTAATGGAATTTCAAGATTTGCCGCAATAATTAATTTTAATACATTTTCATTCTCAAGAGTTTTGAATAAATTTGACACTACTTAATTTTCCCAATGTCATAGAATTTAATTCGATAGTTTCAAAAATCATTTTAAATTTTTATTATAAAAAAATATCGGAATTTTGGGTAATTTTATAAAAATCTTAACAAAAGGTAGGTTATCTACAAGCTTTCTGAATAATGTCTTTTATCATATTTCATAAATTTTGATAATAAATAATTATCAAAAAATTCTGATTCATTTTTGTCAAAATTGTTTTTTAAATCGTCTAACACAAAATTAGTTTCGGAAGTTTAAAAAAAATTATTCATTTCATTTCACCGATTTTTCAAGATTTGAAAATTATTTTTTAAAATTAATTGTACCTGAGACTTGTTTTAGAAATATAGGTAAATACTCTCAATACTCGTATTGATATGATTAAGCATATAATTAACATATATCAAGGATTGATTCTAAAGCAATGAAAAACGACAAAAGATTTAAGGAATTTGCAGCCAGTGAAATGTCCTTATTAAAAATCTTACGTAACGATCATTAGAATTGCTACTCTCTTACGATCTTGACGGAGGTATACTGCTAAATCTTAAGCGTTCAAGAAAAACTTCTGAAGTATTCAAGAATCGAAACGTTTAGTACGTTTGGTGAGTGAAAAACAATTTAAAGTAAAGTATGAAAATGTTTATGTAATATATATGTATAATAAAATAAACAAAAGGTGAAGCTTCTTACGTTAGGGCTCTTGATTCAACTTTATTTCTACTATTCTACTTTATTTAATATCAGAATTCTCAATCAACTCATTCTCACTCATACAAGATGATTAAACATTAAAGTCTTTTGTAGCTGACAGTATGTTCTATTAATTTAAATGGTAAAGCAGCTGCAAGGGTTGAATGGGAGAGAGAGAGGGTATATACCGTATAGTTCTACCGTTCCACATTCGCAAAACAAATTTTGTTTCACGAATAAATTTCGTCGTTATAAAATGTATTTTGTTCGTAAACCGCGTATGGTAGAACGAACCTCTTACTAAAAAGTCAAAAAAGTAAATTGAAAATTGAAAGGGCACAATATAAAGAATGAATGAAATTACTGAAATGCAATAGAGAGAGACAAAGAAGAAAATAATATATCAAATTACATCTGCAGAACTTTAATTAATCATTAGTAGCATAACTATAGTTTTGAAATTCAACTAACTCATTTTAACAATACAAATCGTGCCACTGTAATTCTAAACTGCAACTGAACAATAAAAATAGTGCAAAAATAATATTGTAAATTTCAATACAAAATTGTGAGTTGTGTGGTTTGTAATAAGTCAATATGATTTAAATGAAAAATTGTACAAGACACTGGCCAATCGATAGGAGTAACGGTTATTTGTAGTCAGCACCATCCAGAAGATTATTTTTAGTCGAATAGCATCTTGCGTAACCAGATCGAGATCAGAGTTTTTGAAGACTAGCACAACTAATTCTCAAGAAACAAAAAAAAATTAAATCATTTATTACATATTTAATAAGCTGTCAAATTATAATAACAAGAGTGTTATTAAATAACAACAACAATAATAATTTTAAATATTGTTTTATCTGAATGATGTTGTAGTATAAGACTCAAGCTGCGTCTACTTAAAACATTTAACATAATTAAAAATTTTGACGTGATTCAAAGTAATTTTCAAATTATTGCATGACATTTTGCTTTGGTTTATTGTTTTTTTATTCTTTCTTAACTCGCACGAGATAAATCGATCCTATACCATATTAAATTGGTAATTTGAAAACTAGTTTTTTTTTTTATTACATAGATGATTATTTTTATTAATTTTTCAATTTAATTTTCAATTTTTGTAGACAATTTTTATGTTCAAATTTTCAACAAAAAAAATTTTAAAATTGAAATATAGAATGTTTATTGCTGTTAAACAAAAATGGAACTTACGATAAAGAATGTCTGTCTGTCCATGGAATCAAATCATATTTTTATATTTTTGAGGTGAGCATAATATGAAAATTCAAGAATTTTTATTATAACTATTATAATATTGTTTTTAAATCCCTGTGTTTACATTAGGTTGCAATTATTGCAGTCAATAAGAATTGCTTTCTCTTTCGTAGCTATGTGAATTCGTTTCAAATCTTTTTATCGGATATTTTGAATAAGTGCAAAAGAGGAAAATTAAGTTGTTGAATGCAATTTTGCAATAATAAAAAATAATGCAACTTAATGTGAACGCAGCTAATGAGATGACATATGCTTACTAACATTTTTTAAGGAATTAACTTTCTTTGTCGTAATAATATGCTTTAGTTTACCAAACGGTGTAATTAGCATTAATTGAAAGTTAAAATTTAATTAACTACCTACATACCTCAAGAACTTTACATTAACTTTTGCTTGTTATTGAAATATCAGTTTTTTACAAAATAACTGATAAGATAACAAATAAATCGGAATTTAAAGATAAAAATAAGGAAAAAGAAAAAAAAATACAAGATCAAATATTATTTAATCGAATTTCATATTTAATTGACAGCTGGACTGTCAAGGTTAATAACAAAATTTATATGTATAAGTATTGTATATCACATTTAAGAGGATTTATTTTTAAAACGATAAAGTTCGTTCAAAATTTTAATAATATTAAAATAAAATGTAAACATTTTCCATGCTTTTAATTTTTGCCAAATATTACATAGAGACGAAAGTTTTTTTTTTTTTTTTAGAATTGTCTATTTTAGGTAAATTTGCATTTGAACTAAAGCAAGATCGTTAGAAATTTTTAATAAATTATATTCAAAAATTCTTTCAAATAGATTCTACCGAAATTTCTTATAAATTTGAATTAAGTTTGATGTGCAATCTAAGTGTTACTTACCAAAAGTAGTATGTTTCTTCAATTCAAGTAAATTGTTTTTAATACAATGAACAAAATTATTCAAATAACAAGGATAATAACTCCAAAAGTTAACATAACTTACAACGTTAGGTTACAGTTGATTTTTAATAACAAAAATAGTATTTAAAACTTGTACACGGTCTAAAAATTAAATTAAAAGGTATTATATGCAATGGTCTATACATTGCAAACTTATTTAGTCAATCAATATTAACACTATAACCTTGCACCGGCCCAGTGTTTTCTGTATGTAAAGGCTGCGGGTTCTCCTTCAACAGGAAAGGAAATTTCTTTAAAATCAAAATTAGTCAACGTGAAGGTTGGACTTAGTATAGAAATAGTTATATATACGAGTAATCCTCTAAAAAATAAACAATGACAAAAAAAAAGTTCCTAAAACACAACTTAGCGCCAGTTGTTCTACCAGTTTCACCTATCAATGTAATTCGGATATTTTATTGTTATTATTTTTTATTACTTTCATTGGGTTTTTCAAGCTTAGTAGAAAATGAAAAGAGGAAATTGAAAAAGAAATTCGATAATAAAGATAAGCTCTAGGTTATTCTAAATTTTAAAAATGGCTATTTTATTTATGACTAATTGCATTAAGATTGTTGTTAAACATTTTAATGAACCTAATACTAACTTTTTGCGAAAAATAAATTTTAACTATTAATTTAAATTTAAAATTTTATTCATTCAGACATTCTACTAGATATACAACTTCTTAACTGTATCAGGCATACCTATATAAGTTTTCATATACAAAATAATATATTTTATATATTATGTACACCTATTCATTTTGATTGCAATTTTGTTTATTGTTTTGGTAATTTTTTGTTTCCAATTTTTTTTTGTTTATTATAAATTTACTCGTCGCGAAATGATCAAATTTCGTATTTCGTAAGTTAACTAAAATATTTAAATTGACGTGAAAAGTAATTTAGAAACATATTTTATTATTTAAATTTTTATATTAAATCAGCATTTTTTTATAAGAAAAAAAACTTATTTCGATTATTAAAAAAACTTTTCCGTGCTACTCGGTCTTTACATTACCTATATAAACAAATATTAAATGTTTTTTTTTATTTTTTTGTGGTTTGCTATGAATAATTCTATTCTATATACTGTTGTCAGATACTTTCAACATATCCAATGTTTAGTTTTATTAAAAAAATTTTTATTGTGCCCTTTCAAAGAAAATATCCTCTTTTTTTCTCGGCTTGGGTATGTACCCTGGGGTTTCTTCTAGTAGTTAAAATGGCTAAAATTAGTGTTAAATCGCATAATTCTATTGAAATTTAATAGAAACTAATTTTATTTTTCTATGGAAATAAGTTACATTAGCACGTTAGATAAATTTAATAAACACACTTTATTTAAAAATTACATGCTGTTATCATGTAAATTTGTGACAAAATAATAAGATTAAATTGCTTAAATAACTCATTTAACCAACACAAAATTATTTGCTCATTTATTAGTATTTTGCTTCACTATGTATTCCAAAATGCTCTTCGTACGATTGTTAAACAAAAAAAAAACTGTTAAATGTTAATGTACAGTACTAGGAACCCGTGAAGAGCATTTTGGCATTGGTTAAAATATATATTTAAATATTTCATAGGCAAACCTCATTAGCTATAGTTTAGTTTAGTAACTATAGAATAGTTTTTGAATAGCGCTTGAAACGTTTATCTTAAAATAAAAGTTTTTGAATTTTCGAACTCGTATTTACAGGTATTGCCAACAGAATGTTTCCTTTAGGTAGAAATTGATTAACAAGAGAAAAAAAATGCACATCGATTGGCGAAGCAGATGCAACTCAAAAAAAAATAAATTGCTACAATATTTTACTTGTTATAAATGTAAATATAAATAAATAAATAAAAGAAATAAATAAAATTTATATAAAACATAAAATAGTTTTTACTAAAATTTCTGAGTAAATTTATAATTTTATAAATTTATTCCATAGTAATATAACATATTTTACGTTAAAATTTTGTCGATTTTTATAACTCACAGATGTATTAATAACATCTTCCAATAAGTTATAAAATCAACCAAAGCTAAAATAAGGAGTTGTATAGATCGTCTAACACTACACATACGTACTGATGAGTTCAACTACTGTTGGCATGACGAAAACAACTTCTAAAACTTATTGTTATAAGATAAGTAGTTACTAAAATTTAAGCTTATACTTATTGTATGGAAACAATATTATTGTTGTAATTAATATTAGCATGTGTGAACAAATTAAACAGTTATAATGTAATAATTAAAAAAGAAAAATACAGGAAAAATGAAACTATTTAACTTTACAATTTTAATTTTATTTATAAATAAATTTTTTTTTTTCGCTTTTTTTATTTTTATATTAATTTTATATTAGTTTTATAGAATTTTTCTTTCCTTGTTGCTAATAAAAATTTTGTTAGTTAGCTATTTAAAATAAATTGAATTATACTAAAAAAAAACTATAAGATCAGACAGCATAAACCTAAGCTATGACCAGTAATACTAAATTTATTTACATATATATTTCGTATTTGATACACACGAATTATAAATTAAAATGTATTATTATTTATAACAAAATAAAGAAAAAAAAATTATATGAGAAATCTGTCATTACAATCATGCACAAATTTGTAGAAATAAACGATCGTTAAACTATCTACTGAAAATATTAAAAAATATTATTATTATTATTTCTTTATTTACTATAATTAAAATTATAATAAAAGTAAGCCTTATATTTGTATTAAAATAGTTTTAACATTTTTTTTTTTACATTTTATGCATTTACACACCTAATTCTTTTTTCTTTATCTCTTATAATAAGACTTTAATGGTATTTATTAAACTTAACAAAGTATTAAAAAATAACGGTATATCGATTAAGAATATTTTCTGGAATGTTAATTTTTTGGTATCAATTTGTCTTATCGTGATGATTTGCAAAAAAAAACAAAAAACAAAACAGATATAAATGTAGCTATACGCTTTTTCCACAATTGATAATCTTATTAATACCTACTTACGCAAATACGAATTTTATTAATTGTATTTAGATTTTTAGAGTTTGATAAAAGGTAAAAAAAGAATATGTTATGCAATATTTTTAATTAATATTGAAAAATTTAATATATTTTCTTTTATATTAAAAATATTATATTCGTAAATTCCAATAACCTACATAAAAAAACGAAAAAATAAAATTATTATTTTTGTTTGACAGATAACAATTTTTTAATTTAATATTTTACAAATTTTAATTACGTTTCAGCTTATCTAAATATGACCTAAATACTTATCCTTAAAATAAAAAAATTAGTGATGAAATTTCACAAAACAAAAAAAAAATAACACAAGCACAATATTTTTTGTTATTATTTTTACAAAACAATAACAAAAATAGAATTGGAATATTTTCGCACTATCACTTTTAAAAATTTTAATTTATTTCAATAATAAGAAATTTCATCTCATGTCAAAAAAAATGTTATACTTAGCGCTACTTATAATTTTTTTTTTTTTTTTCAAATAAATAAATCAATGAAACATGCATATATAACTAGATCAATGAATAAATCTTAAATTTCAATAGGCAATAACAAAAAAAAAAAAAAACAAAACAAAAAAAATGAATAAATTTTTAAAAGAAATACAGTCCAACAGGTAATGATTTTTAAAATACCTGTTAACTGTTAGTTAACACAATTTATTATAATAACATTGAAATTTACGTTTTTGTTTTGTTAATATTTTTCATTTGTAATATTTTTCCCTTCAAAATATTTTAAGGATTTATTAAATTTCAAAAATTTTTCCACAAAAATTATAAGGGAGCAATATCGCAACACTATGGAAATTTATTCAAATAATAAACCCGTTAATTTAAAATAAATTCCCGTTAATTTAGAATAAATGATCGCCTAATTCAAATATTAAATTATTATACAGAAATTATGTATTTTCTTTATTTTTCTACATATTCAAATACAAATTATATATTTGTTGTAAATTGAATGAACGAATATGTCTAATAAAAAAAAAAATCCCGTTCACGTACAGTTATTTCTTAAGAAAATATTAAAGAAAAACGACGTTGAATATAAAGCACATTAACACACCGCGACGATTACCATATGACTGAAAACAATTTTCTGAATTTTTTATTATTTTTCTTCTTTTTTTATTGTTTTGTTATTGTTGATTTTTTATTCGAAAATGATAATAACGCGAAATAAACGGATTGTTTATTTCTTGTTGATTTTGTTTTTGTAGCGGCTAGTCGCGTTTTTTTATTATTCTTATATTTTGTTTGTTTTTAACTTTTGATTCTACATAATAATATGAGTATTGAATTTTGTCATTTTTTAGTTTATTCAGTTTTTTAAGAAGATATTAAAAACATATTGTATTTATTGTAATTATTTGTTTCGATGACTTTGTAGTTTACTAGGTAGGTATTTCATTTTTTATATTTTGTTTTTATTTATTTATTTTCATCTTCGTAGCTTTTTATTGATTTTTTTAGTCACAAACAATCAAAGCATATACATAATATTACCTGCAATTACGATCTGTGACGGATTGTATTGTGAGAGAGAATAAAGTTTTTTTTGTTTATAAAAAAATTAACATTAGCGATTGCAATTAATAAAACTGATCAGCTGATTTAGTTAGAATTGTGTAATGTAGTTGACTACAGAGTGATAAGAAATTTAAAATTCTTATCTCTTACCAATTCATTTCATCTATAATAACCAGCAGCAGTGATAAAACTATAAAACAATATTATCATTAACAACACTACTCATTTATGTTAGCTTTTTTTTAAATTCTGAAATTGTAGTGTTGTTGTAGTTCTATAGAACGCGATCTTTAACGAAGAGTACCAACCAATGCGGTGAATGGTTGTAGTTGTATTTGTGCTTGAATTTCATTGTAGTGTTGACCGTCGAGTTTAGTCGACTTTACATTTTTTACTATACTAATTAAGAGTACTAATTTAAAAAAGAATCTCTTTTGTTGTGTTGCGTTGCGCTGCTTTACTGTTTCTTTCGTTCAATTTTGTAGAGTAGTGAATTGGAGACTTTCGTACAAATAAATATTTTTAATTTAAGAGTATTTGTGTTTGTTTGAGTTGAGCAGATATCGTAACGCAACGCAACATTTGTGAAGAGAAAATATTGGGTTATGTATCTTAAAGAAAAATAAAAAAAAATGTATAAAAATATATCTGATACAAATAGATAATAATTATTATGTTTATTAATTTATGTCATGAGTTAAAATGTTTATTATTAAGGCTATGGATATTTTAATTGCGTGATAAAATTGTGCCATTCGAATATTATTATGTTTATGTTATGTTTGAATTGCATGCTATATGAGTCATTTAATGAAATACAATGAATCTCAATCAGTGATGGGTAGTGAAATATTTATTGTGCAAATAAGCATTAAAATTTTATTATCCGAAGATAATTTGTACAATATTATTATTACTTCATAAATTAAGAAAGTAAAAATAAGAATTATTTTAATAAAATTTGTGAAGCTATTATAAAAGGTGTTACCACTTATATGAAAATTCATAGCTATATGCATTAAATACTTAAATAGAAAAAAATAATTTTAACTAGCTATGTTAGTATAATTGTTAAATGAAATTTTATTTAATCTTTTCTATACCTAGATTCATTGTAAGGGAAGGAGATTGGATGTGTTCAAAAGTTATAGCAAGCTGACAAAATGATAAGTCAAAAAAACAAATATGTATAGCATTCACGACAAACAATAGTTTTATAATGAATATTTATCATGATTTCATTAAATTATGGCAATAGTATTGGGCATTGTATAGCTTTCTAGAAATTTTTACAAAGCAACTGTTGATATTATTATTATAATTTATGAGAGTTCAGTAAGCAATTCAACTATAAAGTGTTAAAATGCCCTTTTAAAATGAAATAAAATATTAAATATAACTGGGAGGTAGCAATTTTTTTTAAATTACTTATTATTTGCCTGGCAAAAAATACTGAAAATTTTCTACTGACTGCAGAGTGTTTCGTTTATATACAAGTTGAATAAAATAAATGATTTTTGGATTTGTCTTCTTCGTGGTTAAATTTTCATACTGGATTGAATTTTAAACTAGAAATTTTTTGTTAAAGTACCTTAATGGTTGCTACAGTTGGTCTAAAACGTTTTCCCAAACTGAAAATTGAAAATTTCATGCCAAAATGTGCTATAAGATGTTTACGATGTACGATGAAATATTCGTTATATTTTCATTAACACCTTTTTTTAGCAGTATTTTGGATCTCATGGAGTTCTGACAGGTGTGTATCAAATCCTCCAAAATCAATAGTTAACTATTTTGTGCAAAATTTTAAGAAGATCGTACAAAAGTATTTCATATATTAATAATTATCTTTTATTTCCATAATAAATTGTTAGTTTTTAGTTTATCAAGTTTTCAAAAATTTCAAAAATGTCTAATTAACAATTATTATTAATTGCATTTTAAGAATTACTTTTGCATACACAACAGACAAAATTTTTGTTCGGCTTATTCACTATAATTGTAGTTAACTAATTTTGTTTAAGACTATTTTATCAAAATGTTGAGAAACACTGTTACATATTAAGTAAGATTTTAAATTATGTTGTTATAACTATATGTTGTATTTTCGTGTAATAAAATTGTGAACTTAACTTTGTTATTTTTAAATCGATTTTTTTTTTGTAATATTTCCATGTGTGTAAAACTATTTTTACAGTGTTGTATTGAATTACTTTTACTAATTTTTATTTTTGGTCTTGAAAAATTTTCGACAAAGTTTGGTTGTTTGTTCTTTTCATGTTTTTGTTATTTTAATCCTTATCAAAGTTAAGTTAAATATTATGGAATAAAATTATTCTACCAGCTTATTAATTTTGTTCCACAAAAATGATAAATTTAAAGCATTCTTTATTAATTTCTTCTTAACAGGGTAACATTGTAAAGGAAGTGAGATACAGATGACACTCTATTATTAACTGGGCATGAGCCGCCTAAGCTAAAAATAACTATATAGAAAAATTAAAACATGTAATTAATGATAATTGATAGACCGAATGATAATCAATAGAATATTCAATTGTTAATTGTATAATAAAAACTAAACAAAAATATACAAATATAATTGCATTAGTAAAAACACAAAATTAAAGCTTGTGAAGGAAAATAGATAGAAGCAAAATAGAAATCATCGAAAAATCATGTGTATAAGATTATGATGAAACTTTCGTGGACCGCAAATACCTAATTTTCATTTTAAACGATTTGAATGTTAAATGCAAACTTCTAAAGGAAATCATCTAGTTCTATATCTGACATATTTTGGGTATATTTGACCTTGACGGGTGACAAAAATTAAAAAAATGGTAAACAAAGAAATGCAGAAATTTCTCTGGCAAAGCAGATGTCATATTTTACTCAATCTCAATCTTAACCTTTGTCAGAATCTTGCTTTTGGTTGAATATTTCTTTCAGAACAATATCATATTGTAGTTATATATATATTCTAATGTATTACGACGATAGAACGCGATATAAATGTATTACTCTGTTGCAAAAAAGTTTAACTATCACTTGTTTGTATTTAAAATTCGTTTCAGTATTGGCATTATGATTTATCATTTTTTCCCATTTTCTTATAAAATCTCAGTAGATGTGAAATAAAATCAAATCTTTTATAGATATTATTCTGAAATTAAAGTAGTATATCAATCAAAAGGTTGAAAAAAATTTTACTGCCACACAATCTTCCCAATCAACTCTTGTAAGCAATAAACAAGTTGTTTGAAACATGTGTCATATCGAAACTAATCATTCTAGAAAACTTCAAAACATTGTCAATTAATTAGGACTAAAATATATTAAATATATAATATGTGTATATAGTGATGTTATGTGTGACCCAATTTTCAATAAACCAATATAATAGACCATGAATAATTAATTATACTTTCATTTTTATAATATTCTTACTTATACTTCAAATCGATTTTAGTTTCGTTCACCCACTTACTATCATTGTTATATGCATCATATACTTATATATATATATATATATATTGTTTATTATATATATACCACCATAATGTGTACAATATTCTCCTATTGACCTAAATACAAACATATTTCGTTGTATATAGCTATACATCTTTATTTAACCGCATTTACTTAAATACTTATAGATAAAAAAATAAACAAATATATAATATAAAACTGATTAAATGAACACTTTATTATAAGGATTCAGACGGAATACAAAAACAAAACTAAAAAAAAAAAAATAAAAAATAATCAACAATCAAAAATAAAAATAAAAAATATAAAAAACAGGAAATAACAACTCAACGAAAAAGACGAACATTTTTTCGTTAATTTAAGTGCTAAATTTATTAATGATTTTTTTTTTATATACTAGCATGCAAGATATTTAGTTGCGGTGGCCTTAAACTATTTTCATGACATACATAATGTACATTCATACAGCCAATACAACCTTATATACGATTATATGGATTTTTTGGTAACAATAATTAATTGTCATTTTCATGGATTGGATGAACATTGTTTTTGTTTTTGTATTTTTAATGGGACGGGATAACTTAGTTTCACGTTAATTTTAATTTAACGTAATGGGATACAAAATAAAAAATAGTTTTATAAATATAATAAGAAACAGAAAAAAAAAATTTTAAAAAAAAATTCTGATGCTTCCATTAATTCTTTTCAGAAAAAAATTTAATAAGTCAATCAATTTCTAATTAGTGAGACAAATATACGATAATATGTACATTCACACAAAAATACCGTACAAAATAATTCTATTGGAAAATATCCTTTCAACAGCTACAAATAATTGAAATAAATAAGTAGGTAGGTAGTAGTGGTACCTATATTATATATAGAATATAATATGTTGTTAATGAGGATTATTTGATTTTCTATTGTTGTTCTTTGAATTCATTGTTGTATCGAGCATAATAATTGATTATTAATAATTTTACGTAGTTTAAGTCTTTTGTGTTTTTTTTGTTTTTATTTTAATGTACAAGTATTATGTACATTAAAATAAAAAAAAAATATTCAAAATTATATGTTGAAAATCTGGAAAAATATTTTAAGTAGCTAATAAATTAAAATGGACAAAAAAGTTATAAAAATAAACTAAATTTTGTTATTTTATCCGGATAATTTGCTATTCATTGCAAAAAATTCAAAGTTATTATTTCAAATAGTACAAACAAACCATATTACATGGATGTGTTGACATCACAAATCAAATCAATAAAAAAAACCAATACAATGTAAACTTGGTCAATAAAAATTAAGTTAGTTAATAAGTATTTAGTCTCAAGTATTTATATCTAAATATTATTATAGATTCAGAGATAATAAAACAAAAACATATACTTAAACAGGAATGGGTGGTGAGCTATCTGGTAATCTCCGGGATTCAATATTGCAAAAGTACAATATATGCTCATAGAAAAAAAATGTATATATTTAAAGATTGTCATACGACATCGAAACAGCTAAAACTTGCAAAACACAAGAAAAATAGTAAACAGAAATGGGTAAATCTCTGATTACATGCTGAAATTTAGAAAGTGACAAATTGTTATATATACCATTGTTATTGCTCCATTTGCTTGACAAAGTTTACAATGATTGGTTAATTAAATTTAAAATTTAAATAAAAAAGAGTAGGTTAAAAGATTGTTAAACGATAATATCACAATATTTAACCTAAATAGTATATTAAATTCAAAGTGGACATCAGATTCAATTTCATATATTTTTACTATACATATATAGGTAAAAATCGAAAACAATGTTATCGAAATATTTGAATTTTTCCAAAAATAAATCAGAAATGAGGAAAATAATTGTGAACGAAATTGAAAACCAAAATGAAAAATAATAGAGGTTAGAAGTAAGTAGCAAATGTACACGTCTAGTGCTTATACAAACGATGTATAATATGAATATTACCATAATTATTTCAGTTATCTTCATATTGTAATATATGATTATAATTATGGATATTAGCCTTGTATATTTTCAAGCTATAAAAATAAAACTATCATGACTGTTTGCGCTCAAGATTCGAGGAGATAGATCTGAAAAACCAAACCCAATTTTTTTTCTATTGGCTATATCCCATGGAGAGTTAAGAAATTTGTTAACATTGTATGAAGTGTCCGAATTTGGCTCGGATATGTTCGATTCCAGCACAATTGTTTTTTTTGACTAAAGTGGTGTAAAATAGATAAGTCTATAAAAGAAACGGTTAAAACTGAATAAAATAAGAGAAAAAAAATATTTCAACAGTAATGTTTATTCATTTTTTAATTAATATTTAAATTTAAATAAAACTGTTGCTGTTTCGTAAAAAAATAAGTCGACATACTTTGTGAATATGCGATGTAGCTAAGTAATATTTGAATGAAACGATTTCACGTGTTTGCTTTTGGATGCACGTTTAACATTGCATTGCTTTACAAATTTCAAGTAAAATTTGGTCTTTTGACAACTCCTAAAAAGCTTAAAAAATATTTTGCCTCTTTTTCTGAAAAAAATTTTGTACAGAAAAAGTTGAAATATTTTTACAAGGTGGTTTCATATAATTCGGTTAAGTACTTAATTTTTATAAGATAAAATAGCCTCTCGTAATTTCTTCTGAATGTTTTTTTCCATAATTCAGGTTTTATTATTTTTTTATTGATCAATGAAGGCTATATTGTGTTGTTTGCAGATTCTAAATATTTTTATTGAATTAACAATTTTAAATATAAAAATGTCCTAAACTAATATTTAATTACCATAAACTTGAAGGTTGAAAATTTGGGTTATGTTTTTATCTTCCACTGTAAAAAGTAATAGTGATTGCATATTGTAATTAAAATAAGAAATATCATACAAGCATATATGTATATATATGCATATATATATACATATACATATACATATACATATACATATACATATACATATACATATACATATACATATACATATACATATACATATACATATACATATACATATACATATACATATACATATACATATACATATACATATACATATACATATACATATACATATACATATACATATACATATACATATACATATACATATACATATACATATACATATACATATACATATACATATACATATACATATACATATACAAGAAAAATCTGGATCAGCAGAGTAATATCTTTCTGTGTTTCTGACTTTTTTTGAGCGTGAATTATCTTCCTCCCAACTGGTAAAAATTTAGTCTTGCATACTTAACATACACAAAAACTTTTACAAGAAATTAATTTTAAGAATAAAATTAGTTACCCTAAAAGAGTTGGTGACAACGCCGGTGATAATGATGATTCCCTTTCCATTATTTTTTTTTTAAGCAATAGTAAGTATAATTTATACTTTCAGAACTTTAACAAAACTGAAAAAAATATTAAAATGCATTGTCTTTATATAATTTTTTACAGTATACGTTCGGTGGCTTACGTTGATGGCTGAAAACTATGGCTCAAACAAAATATATGGAAATAGACGAAATTTCTAAATTTTATTATTATTTTTGGACATATCCATAGCATTATCAATACTATAATAAAATTTCATAATGTAAGTGGACCAATTAAAAACTTACGGAAAACCTAACAATTTTTAGTTCATATCCTCGGATCATTAAGATGTCTTATTTAAGAAATTACAATAAAATTATCGAAAACCTCATTTAAATTTTATTTGGATATGTCCGACTTTTGTATCCAAAAACGTTTAAAAAGTGGAGATGTCCGAATTTCGCCTCTCCATATTTACAAAGCTAAAATAGATAATTAAGAACGGGAAACAAAAAAGAGCATCCAAAAAACCTAAGGACCAAGTCCTAAGTCAAAAAACACAAAAGTGACGTTTGTCCGAAAACAGAAATTTACCGACGAAATGTCAAATTTTTTTAAAAAAGTAAGCAGGCCTGGCATCTAGTGCTTGTAATTTACTATTGTGTATAAGTTATAATTGTAATAGACAACACATAAACACCTTTTTATTTGATCTCGCTTCTTAATATCTTTCGATCCCACTATGCTATATATAGCATAACTCTTTTTAAACTTCTAAAATGACATTTCAAATTTTTTTTCGTTAAACCACGGTATGCTTTTTTTCATAACTGAGTAAAATACAAATTCGCTACTACTCATTGTGTAAAAGTATTTAGGAGAAAATGTAAAAATTCTGGAAAATATTATTGAGTTTACAAAAAAAGAAGATATTATATGGAAACGTTCTTGCCAATTTGAACGATCTGAAATGATAGACTTTCCATAAAACGATTCGGCAGCAAGCTAAACATGACACCATATATGTATTTTTCTGAATATATACCACAACAATTTTTCAAAGAAGCTGCATTCTTTACAAATTTGTATAGCATACAGAATAAAACGTTCCATGCAGTTCTTATGAGATTAAATCATTATTTGGTTTACATGTGATGATGGTTGTTCTAAAATATAGTAGCATAAAAATGTATTGGGATGACACAACAAGAAGTTAGTTTTTTCTAAAAAATATGAGACGGAATAGATTTTTTATCTTGTGAAATCATTTGCATCTTGTTGATAATGCTGCAAAACCAACTAGTGACAAAGATAAATTTTATAAAATAAGACCAATTATGAACAAACTTAAGAAAAAAACCTGTGCATAGACGAACAAATGATACCTTTGAGAGGTCAGCTTTCCATCAAGCAATATGCTAAAGGTAAACTATCACTTTGGTGCGTTAAAGTTTTTATGTTATGTGGAAAAAGTGGAATGCTATACGATTTATGGCTTATCAAGGTTCTACGAACAAAATAAATTATAATATTTTGAATAAACTTGGCTTCGGTGCTGCTACCGTTTTAAAATTGGTTGAAAGAATTCCTCAAGATATATTTTGTCACAAGTGGTATTTTGACAACGTTTTTTTCATCATATCAACTTTTTGATTTATTGAGGTGTCGTAAGGTGCCTGCTGTAGGGACTGTATGGATTGATCGAAAAGAAAAATGAAGAAACGTGGGTGAAGTTATTCAGAAGAAGTTATAAGTAGCAACTGAGATTTAAAATTTTACTTAAAATTTTCAATCCTCACTTCGTGAGCACAAAATATCCTCTCTACAAAATTAGTTTGTAAGTATGAAACGTATGTTAACTATGGCGACACTCTTCTGCGTGGAACATAGACTTATATGGAGTTTGATGTAGATTTGCTCAGAAAATGGTTCGTAGTTCATAAACTTATAATAAGTGATAGAACTAAAATAATTGTTTTTAATTTAAGAAATTCTTCTGACATTGATCTAGAAATTAAATTTGATTCTACTGGTTGTGTTCGTTTAAATTATGCTTCTCATTGCAATAGTCATGTTGGCTGATGTTTAAATAGTTTGTGCTCAGTAGGTTTATTTTAAAATTGAATCTGTTGAAAGGTACAAGTACTTGGGAATGGTAGGTAGGTAGGTAATAGTGGCTGCCGAAAATTGTGACACACTTAGACCGGTTAGGTCCATTGTGATACCACGGGAACTTTCCTCGCGTAATACCCTACTCGTTGAACTAATTTGAGCTTTTAACGAAGCCGCGGAGGTTTTTGATACCAGTGCTTTCAAGATCACCCAGCGAGTCCAGAAAGAAGGCTCCTAAATGGGTTTTCCTTTTATGGTAGAGACCAGGGCACAGTTGGTCTAATATAGTACCCTCTCTAGCAAGTAGATCTGCCATGCAGTTACCCGGAATATCACTGTGTCCTGGCACCCATCGTAATAATATGTTGAACCTATCCGCTAGTTCGTCCAAAGAACTGCGATAGGCCAACACGGTTTTTGAGTTGATGGCTACCGACTCCAGTGCTTTAATTGCGGCCTTGTCTGTGAGTATAATTGTCTGTGAGTATACAGATATTTCTAACAGATAGTACGCTGGATCTCAGCCAGTCTGAGGCTTCTTTTAGTGCCTTCTTTTACCTCCGCCTGAAACACACTACAATGTCTTGGTAGGCTGAAGGATAGACTAATATTCATGTTTTCCGAGTAGACTCCACCCCCACTCTGTCATTCAATTTTGAGTGTAGAGGTGTACGTGTTCCTTGTTTAGAACCGTGCTACTCTTCCAACTTTCCCTAGACGGAATATCGGTACGATATGATCTCTCAAAGAAGTACCCTGTAAGAGTCAGATCTAGGTTCTCTGGAATAAATTTCTTGTATTCCATAATAGAAAAGTGGCCAATTAATTGTGGTTTCCACTGGGAATTGGCTTTTAGCCTGATTGCAGTTCTGGATGCCATTTCTTTGCCATGAATATCTAATGGTAAGAGATGATCCATTTCTTTGCCATGAATATCTAATGGAAATAGCGTATCCAGTGCCGCGGAAGGAGTTGTTCTAAGTGCCCCACTTATGCAGATGGAGGCTGATCTTTGAACTTTTACAAGGAGGTTGAGGTTTGTACCAGTGTTGAGTGCCGTCCACCACACCACTACACCATACATTAGTACAGGCCTGACAACTGCTGTATATAGCCAGTGGACAATGTGTGGATTCATTCCCCATTTTTTTCCAATAGCTCGCTTGCAAGAGTACAGTGCTGTTGTAGCTTTCTTTACTTGTGAATAATTATTGATAAAAATTTAAATTGGAAACCTCATCTAGATAACTTACATAAATATATGTTGTTATGTGTTAGGAAATTTTATATATTGAGACGATACTGTTCAAAAAAGCTTTTATTAAATATTTATTATGCTCTGGTTCACTCTAAAATAAAGTATGGTATAACTAGGTGGGGGTGGCTCATATTTCAATACAATTGCACCATTACTAAGAGCTCAAAAATGTAATCTCCGTGTCATGTACTTTAAAAATAGAACCTTCAGTTGTTACTGCCTGTGAGACACCTCTTTGCTCATTAATTATTAATTAAAGTTTACAAGGACAAACATCATTTGAGACTTCGAAATTCAAACTGGTATAACTTAAGAATAAATTATAGAATGATAGTCAACATACCTTTCTGTAATAAAACACACTATGAGAAGTTTTACTTTACTATAGCATCAAAATACTTTAATAATCTTCCAATGAATATAAAAAAATCAAATTGTTTAAAAAAATTTGTTAAACTTTGTAAAACATGGCTTTTAAATATAAATTATTACGAGATTGAACTACTAAGGTAAATTACGTCAATTAGATTATTTATTCTAGTTTCAAACTGCACTGGAACTATTAGAAGTTGCTTTTCATCTAAATTTTGTGAAATTGTTTATAAATGGTTTATCAGTAATAATATATTTGACCTGAAGTACCTTGCTTAAAAATTCTCTTCTTCTGCTCTTCTTTAATACACGCTAGATCTTACTTAGATTGCGATTACAATTATATAGATGTATATGATAAAATTATGTTCAAAGAAATTTTAAATTACTTATGGCTCTACTTATCCACTTATGTTCTAGCAATAAACAAATTTTATTATTAAAAAAAAAAAAAAAAAAATAACTTACATAATTACTATTGTATTTCATTAGATTAAAAATTATTATTAAATTAGTATTAATCTTTGTTGGAACCCCACAATTAAATTTTTGGAAAAGTAAATTTAAGTTAAATTAAGAATGACTTAAATGACTATACATTACTAGTGTGAATTCACTACTGTATAGTTTAAATTTTATTTGCATATATATACATATATATATTACATTAAAGTACTAGGCTAAGAAAATTGAATTAATTTGTTATATTATTTTGTGAATTTATCATGTAATTAGCTGTAGTTGTTAATGAAATAAAGAACTATAATTCAAAAAAAAAAAAAAAAATATGAGGGAACAGTATTTATGTTTCCTAAACTAAAACTTACTAACCTTCAAATTTGATATGAAAACAGGAGTGCTTTCTACTTTATCGTGAGAAGTCTATGTCAGTACAGTAAATTACTGTTCTTTTAAAAACTTTAAATTTGGCTTCAACTTGAAATTAATAATTACTCAACAGGACCCGTAGCTTAAATTATATATTCAAGAAAAAATAATAATAATAAATGAATATGAATTTAGCTTTGTTTTTTGCCAAATAATGTAAATAAAAAAATGTATAAAAGTGATTGATAGTACTTAAAAAAACAAAAATAAATAAATAAAACAAGCCCTACTAGATTTATAACACCAACAGGTGAAAATGTGAATAAATTTACACGATGAGTTAATAATCAAGTGAAACAGCATTCGTAAACTTATCTTAGCATCCAAGTAAGAGTTGTAATGTCTTCTTCTGTTATACTGATGGGTTTTTATTTTAGAAACTATTTGACAGCTTAAAATTATTCACAAATCTTCATTGGCAGATTTTGTACTTTTCGGTGCGACAATTATGTTTAATAAAATATGAATGATAATTAAATTTCCAAATATTCTATATGAAAGTAGTTAAGTACAAAATTAACTATCCGGTCAAAAATATTTGGAACAAGTCCACATTAGGAATGTTATATTATTGGAAATTTAAAACAAAATATATCTAAGTTTTAATTTAAACAATTTAATTACAAATTTTTTACTTCGTTTTATAACTAATTTTGTGAACATAATCTTCATTTAATTTTTTTAATTTTAATATTTAAATTTCCATAACATTTCTAAATATATATTCGCAACACAAAATTCAAGCTTGTTGCTTTTCTAAGTATGACATTAAAGTATTGATAAAACTACTACAAAAAATATTTTTAACATTAACAAAGAAAATAAAAAAAAACTTGCTATTTTTAAATATCAATAAAAATTTCATTACCAAAACGATAAAATAAAATAATCTCAGTCAATTCAATTTACCTTAATACAATATTTTATATCTCATCATCATCAACATCATCATCGTATAACTATACCTCACATACGAATAATATTGAAAGGGAGTCATTTATCCCAGCACACACAAAAAAAAAAAAAAGCAGAACAAAAGACGAACTGAAGGACAACACAAATTTTAATAAAAATTCTTTATTTCAGTGTCCAAGTAACTTTCAATAATATAACATATATGACCACTACATATTCTATATACATTCGTAGAAATTTTCAATGTTATATGTTATAACATCACATCACAATCACCCTCTACATCATTTATAACTATTTGAATACCACAAAAGAAAGCACCAAATCAAATAAAACAAAAAAAAAACTAAGAATAACAAAAAAAAAAAGTAACTGAAAAGAAAAGATTCACCCTTAGGGCAGACGAAATAAGCCATTAAAAAAATAAGCCAATAAAAATGCTAATAAAAAACGTCTGCGGCTTCTTTAGTCACCAACAATTACATTTGTAGAGTGAGTGAGGTTACAAAAGAACACAAAAGAAATCACACAAGAATCAAAAAAATAATAATAATAATAAGAAAAACAAAAAAAAAACCAGGAAAAAAAAATTTCCTAATAATTTCTTATGTTCCTTTTTTTTTGTATGTGATGCCCTAAAGTATCAAAAAAAAAAAAAATAATAAAAACAAAAATAACAATCCAAGTCGCGTTATTGTTATTATTACAATCATCGTAAAAATAATAACAGCAACTTAATGTATAACGCGGTAATAATGGGGTGCTCAAAATGGCCATTTTTAACCTTTTTCTTCTTATTTTTATTTTCATTGTAATGATTTTTGTTGTTGTTGTTGTTGTTGTTTCTGTTATTTTGTAACTGTTTTCCACATAAACGCAAAATATAAAAATCAAAATTGGTTAACTTGGTAGTAATGACTAATTATTGTTCTTCACCTTTAGGTGGCGATTCAGGTGCTCATCAATTTAAATTAACAGCAATTCCGCTGCTGTTTCCCTTTTTCTGTTATTTTTGTTGTTGCTGTTGTTGGTATTGTTTTTTTGTTACTTGGTTTTAATCGATTCAATTTTGTGGTTTAGATTAAGAGAAAATAAGTTTCATGTTAAAACAAATAATCCATAGAAGGTGGTGAATACTGTTGCTGTTGGTCAAAACTAACTAAATAATAATAAAAAAAGAAAGAAAAACAATAAAAAAGTAAAACAAAATAAACAACAGACCAGACATTTTATGCCCTTGGCCCTTTTGTTTAAAGTGATGTCGTATGTTTATTAAAACAAAAAACGAAAAAATAAATAAAAGGTTTTCGGTTCAATTTTAATATCAGGTATACTCGTATGTAATTTAATTGTATGGTATTATTGTTTTCTTGTTTCATCTCTAATGTAATTAATATTTTATAATATAGGAAATCATTAAAAATATTAAAATCCTTATGATTCAATCAATTCAATTGATGATTAACAAGTATTATTTTTCGAATATGAAATTTGAATTAGAATGTTGTTTCAATTAATTGCAAACATTTTTTTCCATTCTTTTCTTATAGATTTATCTTTCTAAAATAATATATGCTCCACTTCTAGCATTATATTCAGCACACTAAAATAGAAAAATAATCGCCTAAAAAATGTTTAACGTAATGTTGACCGACATTATGTCAAATTTTTCAACATACGATTTCCAACCGGTATTTATATTTTCATACCATATGTACTTGATGCTTTAATCACCACAGGCTGATCTTCTATCCAGTAACTAGTAACTAGATAAGATCTTCTATCCAGTAACTAGTTAAATTTTATTAAAGTTTTATATATAGTCCTTGCACATCGAGATGTTTTCTCCATATTAGTCTAAGATTTGACTGAATTCCCAGATAATTTGATTGATCTTATAACAAAAAAAAAAAATGGTTTCTTTTTTAAAAGAAGCGTTACTTATACAAATTTTGATTTAATTACTCGTATTGATGTTATAATAATCTTATAGTTTTATAATAGTCGTAAATCATTTTGTGTATACTGGTAATTTAATTTTGATAGTACTAAGGGTGTTTCCGAACCTAGCACTAGCATTTCGCACTAACATTGCGCACTTTACAACACTAAATATTTGTATTATTTTGATAAATTTATGACAATTAATAAATTTTTAGAAATAAAATCAATGTTACCATAATGCATATTGTTTTAGCTTTTTTTTTTTAAATTTGTTTTGAAAACAGAGAACAAATCGTTGTATTCCAGCAATATTTAGCAACGTTTAGTAATATTTATAACTAGTGAATACCCTGTGCAGTTGCACAAAAGTATAGTTCTTTCAGCCACGATTTTATGTAAAAAAAAAACATTTGTTTTGATTATTGTTGTTGTTTTATGAACCGATTGATTCTTGAATATTTATACTTTATAATGAAATCAAAGTATAACACCTAATACTTTATAACGAAATGAATACTAATTTCATTATAACTTAACATAATAAAATCTCATTTCTCTCAAGCTAAACGTAGTAGATCGATAAATTAGTGTTTTCGCATAAGATTTTATTGTAGAATATATTCTGAAGCGTATTTAAACAAATAATTCATTAGATTTGGTTCTTTATATAATCAAAAAGTATTTGTTAGTATTAAAGACAGCAATTAATTTAGACGGAGGAAGATAGTGTAGTGGTATGTTATCCCATATGCTATGTAATAGTAATAGGATAATTTCGAGTTCGAATCGCGCTAATAAATGAATTTACATACCAAGTTTTTTAATTATCTTTTGAAATTAATTTGGAATACATGTTCGTTGTCATTTAAAATAAAATGGAAATTTGCTTTTATGAAGGTTCCCACCGGGCATGATGGCATTTCGACGAAACTAATTAAAGTATTTATAGACAGGTTGGCCCGATCTTAGTCAAATTTATCAACAAAAGCTTCGAAACTTATTGTTTTCCTAATTGTCTTAAAAAGGAAATTGTTACACCTATTTATAAATCTGGAGACGCTACAAATGCTTCTAATTATAGACCAATATCGGTGTTGTGTGCATTTTCCAAAATATTTGAGAAATTCATAAAAGAAAGACTGATTTCTTTTATAAAATGTAATAATATCATGCACTTAGAGCAATACGTTTTTGAAAAAAAATTCAGGTACAACGTCCGCATGCCTATCTTTAAATGAGTATATAACTAAAAGCACAGATAGTGGTAAATATACTGGTTGTATTTTTATAGATTTGCAAAAAGCATTCTATTGTGTTGATCATGATGTCGTTTTACATAAACTATCCTGCTTAAAGTTTACAAACGATCAAATTAACTCTTTTAAAACATATTTAAGAGAAAGATCACAATGTGTCCGAATTGCTAATTGCTTAAATGAAACAGCAACAATAAAGAAACGGGGTATCACAAGTCTCTATACTAGGTCATGACCTCTTTCAAATATACATTGACGATCTTTCGCGGCTTAATTTTAATGGCTCTGCTTCGCTTTTTACAGATGATGCAGTCATAAAGTAATCTTTAAGCAGTGAATGTGATTTGAAGATTGGGATGTTAAAAGACCTGGTATTAATCAAACACTTTCTTTCTAAAAATAGTCTACTATTAAACATCAAAAAACAAAAATCCTGTTATTTGAAAATAAATTATTTTCTGATTTAACATTTTTACACAAAAACTCACGTATTGACGTAGTGAAAAGCCATAACTATCTAGGTCTCGTAGTAGATTCCAAAATTAAATGGGACGATCATATTGATCTTGTCTACAAAAAAATTTCTCCTTATATTTTTATTCTACACAGACTAAAAAAATTTCACGATAAGAAAACGCTCCTTATTATATACTCGTCATATATTTTATCAAATGTTGTTTATGTCAACCCAATATGGAGTGGTGCGCCAAAAATTAGTTTAAAAAAATCGAAATACTAATGAAAAAATCTATTAAAATAATTAATAACTGCCCAATATTGCACCCAACGAGTATGATTTATTCTGATAAGTACCTTAGTTTCGATAATATATGTAAGCGTGAATTGTACATTCTGGGCTTTGAAATTATAAATAATCAAATTAAGCATTATTTCATTTTGCAAAGATATGTAGAAGTGCAGAATGCAAATGCAATTTTTATCTATCACTGTTCAAAACAAACCGTCAAAAGACAAACTGTCTTATTATTGTTTAAAAATTTTTAATGATCTACCTGGTAATAGTAAGTCAATTGATAATTTTTGTCAATACAAAAAAAAAATCGTCGAACTTCTTTATGTTTAAATGTACAATTTTTAAATATATTTGAATTAATGTAAATTTTTAATGAATTTCTAACTGATTGTATTTATTTTATATTAAAAGAAAAAAAAAAAATTGTCAAACAACTGAATTTTTATATTATTAATAAATTATAAGACCAGACAGCTTCGGCAACAGTCATAAAACTCTTATGTACAATGTGTGCCAAAATTATAACTTTAAAATTGTTATTCAATTTATTTATTATATTGAATTAATTTGTAACTATTTTTGAATTAATAAAATCATAAGTGAACACAGATAAATAAAGAAAAAAAAAAAAAGAAAAAAAAAAGCAGGGTTTTACTTTACAATAGATGTAGTTTTCCACATTTGAATTGGCTGCTATACCAATATATTGTCTATGCCATGTCTTGTAGATATTATTGTAAATACCAAGCCTTAGTTAGTTATAAAAATAAACAATCTGATCATTTTAATGTGCTTGTATTTTATTTGTCCCATATTTTTTTACATCTTTAGTCAAATTTATTTGTACTTTTGCACTACCTATGTACCACAGAGCGTTAACAATTCATTTTTAAATATTTGACAACCCTATGATTGAATGCCGTAAAATATACAATTGTATATTAATTATTACTTATATTTTTAATTTTTGGTTTGTTGGTATTTAGTTTTAAATGTTTCCAGTATTTTCCACCGTTTTGTATACGATTTACAATGTTATACCTACGTACAATCTACAAAAGTTCAAGAGCAATATTAACAAATTTATTAAAAAAATGTTCTTTTTTTTTTACTTTTTTATATTGATATTCTTTATCTAGTTATCTAGTGTAATTGAGACTAGTATTTAGTGTATTGTTTAGTGTATTGTTCCGAAACTCCCTTAATACTGCTGAATCGTCAGCAAACGCTAATATTATAGTACATATGTTATTTAATATTACTGTCATATCAGCTGTTGCCGATTTTTGGCATATCAGAAAATATAAATAGAATTACAATAGAGATACAATAGATTTTCTTTGCAAAAACCCAGATTGAATCTTGGTATATGCAATGTATATTGGTATATCCACAATTTATTGAAATTTTTAAATGCTAAAATAAAATGAGTTTGATCAGAATTGACAAATTTCGTAACAAAATTTTACGGATGAAATACAAACAAACAGAAATATCCAGCTGTATGCAAAGCCTATAGTAACTATAGTAACTCAAAAACTTTTAATAGAAACATGGGTGTGCATAAAATCATTCAGAAGATAAAATCTAATCTTAATTTATTATGTATCTTGTAGTTAACATCAACAAATTTTTATGCCGGTTTATTTGATTAAATGGTCCCGTTTCTTTTAAAAAAAAAGTTGTATAAAATTTTATCTAATTTATTTGATATAAAAAAGCCTAGCTATTTAATTAGAAATAAATTTTGTGTCTGTTAAATTAAAAATGATGACAGGGGCAGCTATGTCAAATTAAACCTAAAATTATATAAAAAGAAAATAATAATAATAAAAAATAAATTACTTTGTATTATTAAAGAATTTAAGTGATTGTAATTTTCAATTGTGATGATTTTTCATAATGATGATAATGACCGATTTTGTTATTCAAGAATAAATTTAAATTTTTATATGAAAAGAATGTACAGCCAGCCAGGCAAAATGCCACAGGTGACTTCCATTATATATATATATATTTTTTTGTTTAATTTATATTTTTGTTCTTCTTTTATTTAATTCAGTAGTTAATAATAGTGGTGATGGTAAATATTAAAGAGTATGTTAACTATTTTTAGGTACTCTTTTTTAAATTGATTGAGTTGATTGACTTAATTTCAATAGAGGTAGAATTATTTTATTTAGCTCTAAGCAAAAATATACTGAATAGAGAGTTTATGACTGAAATTATGAAAATGATTAATTACATTTTCGGTGGTTATTAATGAATAGTTAGTTGTATTAGATTGGTAGGTAGGTATTTCAGTAGATTTGAAAAAAAAAATTATTGTTTGATTATATATAATGAAAATATTTGAATATGTAGCTATGTATACATTTTTGTATAGGGTTAAATTTGGAGGAAAAATGTTTTGATTCGAAGACGACTAACTTTGATAAAATATTTTTGGAATAAAGGATGTCTTATTAAAAATTGAAACTCTTATTTCTTTCAGCAAGATGTCGTTTAAATTATGCATGACTTTGGTGAATCGTAAAATTTTATATAAATTAGTTCAGTGTCACTGGTTTTTATAAAACGATAATTTAGTGCTTTACCTGTTTCTTTTTCATTTTATCTTGAATTTTTTTTTAAACTTTTCAAACTATACAGTTGGAAATTTTAATCCTTTAATTTAAGGATACGTTGTTGTCGTTCTTTTTGATATATTTCTAGTTCTTTTGTAACCGTTACTATTAGTATACCTATTTAAGCTCAGATTTATGCAAATTGTTATTTTTATGCATCTGCAAAGCTTCTCAGAACGTTTCATTGCATCCTCTGTATTATTTAATTATTTAACAACTCAATAACTGTAATCTTAATATAACTGTTTTGAAGAAATTTATATAACAAATTTTGTATTTCAAGTCTAGATAGAACCCTAACGCAATAATGTTGTCTTTTTATTGTGATATTCTTTATTTTAATGAGCCACTTGGATCAAATTGTGATATTTTTTGTTTTAATGAGCCTCTTGGATCAAATTGGATTCATTGGTAGTCACTAGCTTATGGAATAGTAGTTATGATATTAATATCATTATTAAATGATTTGTTTAAATCAGAGCTCCAATGTGGTATTATATTTTAACATCTCCAAAATTCATAGTTACCTTGTCGCTCGCAAAATTACTCCATTTAACCCAACCTATTACTTGAGTGTCCTGGGCATAAACAAGAAAATTATATGAAATAACCATATCTTTGAATATTTGCCAAAAATGCTTTGAGATTTCGTTTGGGTTTGTTGGGTCACTGCAAAACGTATTTTTCTACCCAAGACATGCTAAATATCTATAAATCAAACATTCGACTCAAGTTCAAATACAGTTTACATATGTGGTGCATCCTGAACCGCATTAAATTTTCTAGACAATGTTCAAAAGCGTGTCCGTCCCGTCGTCTTCTCGACAATCCTAATGTTACATCCTTCCTTGTACCCCTTGAAGAGCATCGTATTGTTAGATCATTTTCCTGATTTTATAGATATCTCGTATAGGTTTAAGTACTACACCTACGAAACACAAACCCAAAAGAGGCACAAAAGAGGCATCAAGTATAAAAAATTTCTTTTCTACAAAGTAAAAATTTCTTTGTGGCTCAAAACTGACTATCAACATTTATTTATAGTCAAATTTTCTCGAATGTGGAACTATATTCCAAGAAATGTGGTTTCCCAATGCAAAAATATACCTACGTACAATCTATAAAAGTTCAAGAGCAATATTAACAAATTTATTAAAAATGTTCCTATTGATCAAAAGCGCAATTTTTTTTTCCAAACCCTCATTTGCCCTCGTGTATAAAGGTATCGTTTGAAACCTAATGTTTGGCTTAACTTAAAAAAATTATTTTATTTATTTATTATCTTCCAAACCCCTTCGTCGTTTTCAGAACTGTATATGCGGTGAGAAATTTCTTCTTCGCCTTGGGCAATATGTGTCCATGATTCTGATCCTATTATAGAAATAACAATCTATTAATTCATTCACAAATTAAAATTAAATAAGCATTAGAGGGTACTAAGAAATCAAATTAAAAATTTAAAAAAATATAGAATACATAGTCTACTTCTCAATTTCTATTTTTCAGAAAAAAATCTTCATTTAGCTAGTCTACCGGCAAAGATAAAAACTACAAAAACAACTACGTAGACCATCACTAGAATCAATATTATAACAAGTACGTCATGTAATTATACTTATTTCTAAAATTCAAGATTAAAAACTTTACGATGTATTTATATCAATAATGGCACATTAGTAGTTAATCTGGAAGAAAAAAAGCTTTCATCATGTATTTTTCATGCTTGTCAGATTACACCGGCAATGCATACCATATTTCAATAATTTGTTTTAAGAGAATTTTTAAATACAGATATTTATTATTTAAATAAATTTCATGTTAATTTATTTTTAAAGAATAGTTTCTGTTTTTTTTTTTATGTGGTTCAAGTTGTATGAAAGCTTTTTCGAATGTTTGTGTACCTAAAATGTACTTAATTTCATAGATACTGATGGTTTATAATTTATTATTGTTTCGTTCATTCGGTATCTATCCAACAGTTACCACTCCATAACATTTACTTCACTACAAGGTACAAATTCTACACTACAACTACAATGCAATAGATTCCACTCAGATGCAGATCTACTTCTACTATCCACATCCGAATCCAACATCCAATTATTTAAAGCCCGCTAAATTTAAAAAAAAAAATATTCTTCTCTTAAATTGAAATTTTTCTCTTTAAAAGTTGCTCAAAATTTTCATTTCTCTTCATTTTGATTTTGATAAATTGTTATTTTAATTTTTGATGAGAAAATTTGTAATAAATAATGTACACATCCACACAATGTCTGTGAACTATTATAGTGCAATGTGTTATGTGTATTGATATAATTTAAACATATTGGCTTTAAATGAAAGTGTATTTTTAGTAATCTAGCTAGACTTTAAAGTCTAGAAAGTAAATTCTGGAGCTTTAGATGATAATATATTTATATAAAAATAATATAGTTAAATAAATATATATATTTGTACAAAAATAAAAGAACAACGTTTTCTGTAGTGCAATAATTTGTCTGTACCGTTCAAGATTTGATTGTACTACAGTAAATTGTATGAAATTTTGGAACATTTTTTTTTATAACTAATTCACAGTTGACCTATTGCTATAACAGAATTTGTACTACAAACGTTTTTGACAATAAACGTATTAAAATATATCGATCTACAACGTTGAGAGTAATGAGATTTTATTGTGTAAAGTTATATTGAAATTAGTGTTAATTTCGTCATAAAGTATTAGGTATTATACTTTAATTTCATTATATATATTATATATTCAATAATCAAGCGATTCAGGAAACAACTACAATTATACCAAAACAAATATTTCTTTTTACATAAAAATGTGTTTGAAAGAACTACTTCTGTGCAATTGCACAGGGGATTTACTAGTATAAGTTTAATAAAATTTTAAAAATGCAATATTTGTAAATACTCCTGCCCACTTATTAATGTGAGTAAAAACTGGTAGGTGGAAAGAATCCTAAAATTCAAATTGCCAAAAAATAAAATCTGCCTTCATTAATAGTGGATTTTGTCTTGATGTGAATTTTAGATTTGGAATTTAGTACCCAACACAATACAAATGAGTAAGATTACACCCTGTAAACATTAATGCAGAATTAAATTGAGTTTGAAAATTTCAAAGTTTATTAAAACACTGATTATACATAGTTTTTTTATGTTCTTTGTTATAAATATGAATATTTGTGATTACATAACAGAATTGCTATTTATGAATAAAATAAAGTTTAAAATTGTTATACGAAAGATATTTTATTATAAAGATGCAATTTTTTTTTACTATACGCCTATAGTCACAAAACGGTTATAGTCATAAATATTTTTGAAATTTAGCGAATGACTATAACCCTGTTTTACTGCATATATTTTTTTTAATGATAGCAGAAGCAAATGAACTAACATTTATTATATTATTTTTGAAGAGTATGATCTGATCTGATTTTTGTTTTTCTGTTTTGTTTTCAATTTTTGTTTGTGTTTTTGTTTTTGTACTTTTTGATTTAAGTTTGTGTGTTTATTTAAAATGAAAAACTGTTTATGAAGCCTTTTGAAAAATTGTCAGTGATTGAAATTTATTTTAGAGTATAGATGTCGCTCAACTTGGAAATAACCGTCACTATTTGGTGTAACTATTTTAAATGTTTTAAGTATTCACTACCAAGAACTTGCTATAATGTTAATATTTTTGTGGTGTAATTTACTATTCAACTATTCTTGCTCTTCTACTTCCCAGATATTCAATTTACTATTTCATGCCATGTGTAAGTCAATTTAACATACAAAAGCTTAATTTATTAATTTTCCGAAACTCACCTATGAAGAGAATTTGTTTTTTTTTTCTCTCATGTTCATTATCTTGTTCTGGTTAGTTGTTTCTTGTTTAAGCAATACCGACTATTGACAAAACAAAAAGCTACAGTAGTTCACTAAAATCAAGATTAAAACTGATGTTAAATGATTGTCATAAGGTTTTTGACAGAATCAGTTACGAGCATGTTTTATTATTTTTATGATTATTTATTTATTTATTGCCATGATATATATTGATAATTTTTTACCAAATTTAAATTTTTTTGCTTATACTATTGTATTTACACATACGACCATTCTTAATTATTATTTACGCTAGCGCTGACTAATTTATTTTTTTATTTAATTTATTATTTAAAAGAAAAATGGCGACTAAAAACCTATTGAATTTTTATGTTTTTTCATCAAATTTATCACTACTTGCATGTTAAGAAATAAACCTAAATTAAAAACAATTCTAAAATTGCTCTTATGAGCGGATTATTTGAGTTGTTGCAACTTTGCAGTAAAGCAGAAGTGAGCCTTTGTTGAAAAATGTCTAGGTTTTGCAAATATTAGTGTTTTAATATTGCAATTTATTTTCTTTGCAAAACTTATATATGCAATTTGGCAGTGTCTTTCCATATACGATAAATCCATATAGAAATACACTACGGAAGACTATTTTATATATTAGGAGTTTGTTTTCCGAATTTAAAAAAGGCTAACGATTTATTACAGGAACAAAGAAATTACATTTTTCAATAGCTTTATTAATGTGAGTCTTAAACAATAATTGTGTATCGAGGTGAATTCCAAGATAAGTGATGTATTCTCCCTCCCAGACAATCTCTATATTAGTAACCCAAATGTTTCTGTTTGGAAAAAAACTGGAGTTCCGTCTTTTGGTAAAGAAAATTGGTTTGATTTTTTCGCCATTAATTTTTATTTTCCATTTGTAGTAATAATCTTGAATATCTTTAAATGCATTTTTAAGATTGTTTGTAATTTCAAATGGGCAGTTAGACGTTGTTAAGATAACGGCGTCATCTGCACACGGAAAAAAACATATAGTTACATTAAACGAAATTTTTATATAAAAATTGCTATAATTATAGCTCGAACTGGGACAGTGTGATTTTATTTTAAATGTTCCTATATTTTAATAACAAACAATAGAATTTCAGAAATTTTATTATAACTTTTATTATATTTTCAGTTATGTTTCCTATCAAAATATCTGCTAAATAGTAGCTTTAATTTCAAATTATTGAGAACGTATAACAAAATTTTTCTATTCGTCCGAAAAATTGTAGCAGTTTTAGCTACATATATTACAAAATTTACATCAACATTTTAATTATTTGTTACTTTATTATTTTATCATTTCACATATTTCTTTTTTTAAATACTACAAAATTATACCCAAATTTCTAACAAAATATAAACAAAACTGATACAAATTATAGCAAAATTTCATGAAACTTATATCCTATTTTCAAGTCTCGCTATGCTATTCTGAAGACTTTTCTTGCTATATTCAATTTAATTATGCATATTTTTTTTAGTAAAAAAAGTAAAATTAGTTTTGTTATATAGCTGGTTGAGCTATAAAATTACTAAATAATAGATGAATATTTCAAGATATTTTATATCTTATTATTATTGTCGTAGAGAATCTCACTATTTAATTTTGGTTAAAAGATATCAAAATTTTGTACACATTATAAGCTAAATTTCTAAAACAAAGTTCTTATAATAATTGTTGATACTTTTCTTATATTATAATAATTCTGATATACTTTTTGAAATCTTTGTTTAAAAAAATACTTACTTGTTTTTGAACTCTATACTTCTACCACTTTTGTCATGCGACACAAAATTAAGCTGAAAAACTAAATTCGGGACAAAATTTAAATAGGTATTCACAAAAATGAAAGCAGTGAAAATTAAGTATGACTTATCGTTTTTTGCCAAAACTCATATTTTTAATCTTATCCTGCTGTCGAACTTATCTGTGTCTCGTAATTTGTTTTCGACCTAATCATTAGTGCATATTGTATATAAAATCATTTTTATTACTTCTCGCCCATTCAAAAGAAAAAATAAACAGTTGAATTTATTAACATTTATTAAACAGTAATTTTATTGATATTTGAATTTAATAAAAAACTAAAAAAAATAAATATAAATTCAAAAACTAAACAATTACAAAACTAATAATTCATTTTGAAATGACATTAATGCAAAAACTTCAAAATAATAATCAGTAATCTCAAACGTTTGCATATCGTTATATTTTTCTACTATATAACAGCATCTGTGCGCATCATAATATAAAACACTTAGTTTGCTTAGAATAAAACTATATTTGGAACTATTGAATTCCACAATATGTTTTACCTCATAAAAGTTTTTGTATTTATCTCCAAAACCATAACTGAATACGCAATCTACTTTTATTTTTGCATTATTGTTTGGCAAATATTTCTTCTGGACTTAGTTGATCTTGACATTTCTTTCAACTCTTTATGTTTTGCTTTAAAGCGCATGCTCCAGACCTGAGTAAGGGGTTCAATTTTTTTCACCATTTGTGGATAATGCACCATGAAATGGTGCTTAGGCTTAAGTGGTTTATCGTAAACATTTAAAAAACATTTATGATGTTCTGTAATTAGATTTTGTAAATGTGTTGCTAAATTGTCATTTATTGAGTTGTTAAGAACAATTTCTGAAATTTCTTTTAGCAAAAGGAAAACTTGCCACTTTTTATTTTCATAGCACTTTTTATTTCAAAATTTAGTTAAACACATTACTTCTGCAGCTGAATATCTTAATTTCCCGATTTTTAAATGTTCCATATTAACTAGCTGAGGCTTAATTATTACTAGTTAATTATTAATACTAGTTTTTTTTCACATTAATTTGCACTATTCTGTAATTTTATGTTTTTCAATACACTACGTTAAACCAAAGAACATATAATACTAGTTACACGATTGATAACCGAATAACAGATCATTTTGAACATAATTCTGAGTGACACGCGTTTTGATCTATAATAGGGTTGCCAGAGTACTTTTTTTAAGTACGAATATTCATTTTTTTTACTCATTTGTTTTATAACTTTTTATGTTTATTTTTTTTTTTGTACCACGCTTTGGTATTTATTCATATAATACAATGTATCTATGATACAATTTGTATATGAATACATATATATATATGGTATATATATTTTCATACCAACGTTTCATGTTTTTTAATTTTTTTTTTGTTTATTGTTTTTTTTTTATTCATTTTTACACAAATCAATGGATTTTTTAAGAAATTAAATGAAATTTTATACCACTATTTTATATTTCATTTTATTTTAATTCAATAGCGAAAGCCCTAAAATATTTTTTTTCCACATAATTAAAGAAAATTTAATTTGTTAAAAAAAAAATCCTCGAAAGGCTATAGGGCGATCAGTGTTTCAAAAGTTATGACCTATTTTGTACCCACACTTCCTTTTTTTTTCCTGTAAATTTTTTTATTTTCATTTATTTTTAATACACGCATGTTTATTTTCATTGAAAGCAAAAATAATTTGACAGAATCATTGAAGCAAAAATAATTACAAGGTGCAACATACACATAGGGTGATATATACAGTACAAGCTTAGTCACTTTTAATAAACTTCAGGCAACAAAATTTTCACGTGTTTAACTTATTTATATAAATATTGTTATTTTACCAAATAGGTGATTAAATCAAATAGGTCTGATTAGCTTTACTATAGCAGATATATTTACTTTATCTTATCGTGACTACGCTGCCGATTGTGTGAATTTTGGGTGAACATGCAAAGTTGCATTTGAATTTGAATTCGAAATTTTATATATTTTGTGTTGGACTCGAACAACGTCGGGTGACTGTGCTAGTTAAATAATAAAATAAATAATATAATACACTAGGACTAATTTTATTTATATCTTGTTTTATTTTGTTAATTTTTATACCTACTCTTTTTTTGATACGGCAAAAACATTTATTCGAAATTTTTATCTGGTAACCCTAATCTAAACTTTAACTTTTTTCAAATACAAACATAATTTATGTACAATATAGTAAATATTCCTATGTATTGTTTCGTATTTGCAAATTACTGGAACAATAGGAAAGTTCTTGTTTAAACATGAAAATTCATAGATATGTACAGTTTTCATTATCTGATTCTTAAAATTTGCTTTAAAATATTCTTATTTACGATACAGATAATGGAAAATCAGAAATAAGTTGTAGCAATTTTTACTATAAAATTTGCAAAAGTGGCATCTTGTAATTGAATTATATATAATATGTTATTGTACAACTGAAAAAGAATATCATATGTATTGAAGAAATGTTTGCAAAATTAGGTAATATGTATTGAAATTAGTGTAAGGAACTGTATGTAGAATGAATATTTTTTTTTGTGCATGTGTATAGGATGTTTTACTATAGAGATACATAATTATTCAGACAAAATCTGAATTAAATCAAATATCTCTTTGTTGTAATAATTTATTTGAGTAATAATCATAAAATAATACAGTTTTATAATTTTTGTATCAATATTTACTATATTTTCTGACAAATTTTAAAATAAATTCTCAAATATATTTTATAGCAAAAATTCAGTGTTGCTTTTTTTCCGTGCATGTAACCCAAGAGTGCAGTGGCCTGAAATGTTGGGGCACAATGTTGAGCCTTGAGGGCTCTTAAGGTAAATGATACAAAATGCGATACATCCGATCCTATTTATTACAAAAGGAGAAGGAATCATAATCATATTAAAGAATTCTGCAAGGTTTCAAAAACGGACAATTAAGTATTAATTGAAATTCCAGAATAAATTGGATTTGCAATTTTCACCTACATAACTTACAATGAACATTAGGTACTTCGAATAGTGTAAGAGATCTACACATAATATGAGTGTCTCAGAACCATAGTGGCCTAACCAGCATTAACATTTTATTGAATAAAATGCATTTTAAAAAATACACAATTTTAAAATGCTTATAAAATCTCTATTTTTAAGGTACCGACATTAAAAAAAAATGTTTGGGTTTATTTTTTTAAGTACTTTAGTAAACATATTGTTATTGAGCTTTAAAACAACGCCAATTTTTGTGGGTTAGGCCACTTTGGCATTACATATAAATGATGAAAATCAAAAAAACTAGTGGCCTAGGCCAAGATATTTTTTAGTAAATTCTTTTATTTCAGTGTTCAAATAATAAATAATAATGTAATAGATCAAATCTTGTATTTTTTACTCCTCTTCCGACTCCGTAAAAATAATTTCTTCAAAATTTATAATTCAAATCACAATTATTATAATTTCATACAAAAATTATACCTTGGCTGGAGTTTAGTTGATACTGGTATTCAAATAACGACACTTCTGAAATCTGATTAGATTGAAAATAATCAGACTCAGAATTTGCAAAAATATTTTAATTTTAAATTAAAACGATAATAAACGCTTTCAAATAAACAATCTTTTTTGTGTATAAATACCTGGAGAAGTTGAAAAAGTAGAATTAATTTTCTATCACTAAAATTAACTATAATAATTACAATTTCAAATTGAAATTGAATTTAAAATAAATTATTTACACTCTTAAACTGGAGGAAAAATAACTTTAAAATTACTCAGAGGAATAATATCAGACACAATTAAGAAATAATTGATGACTTACTAAATTAATGAAATTGGTATATCAAATTTACGGGTGTGGGTCGATTTGTTGAAAAGCAAAAACCAAATTAAAAATGTTGAATGACAAAATGTTGGAAAAAAATTTTGAATATGAAAAATTGTGAAAAAAAAAATTATGAAATAAAAATATACTCGTATGTAGATTTAACATAATGCTTGTTTACATTGTATTTGTCTACTTTAATACGATCATAATCATTATTAATTCGGACATTGAAATTTTTAAAAACTTAAAATTTTGTCTTAAAAAAAAACCATTTTATTTTCGTAGTGAAATAACTCCGCAAATATATAAATATTCTGTAAAAGGCGAATAACCCTGATTTATCAACCAAAAATAAAATCCCTCCTAATTGAGGATCTTGCATATATATATACTATCTATATACATTTTCTGGAAATAGGGAATACCCTGTAATATTTTGATTGGTTTATTTTGAATCCTACTCTTAAATTCCCTCTAATTATTTTTATTAAATATATACATTTCCACAAAAAAGCACTTATAACAGTGGGATTTGTCGTCCCAAACCCCCGCTAAACATTATTATTGAATTTCTTATATTGTTTAAGAACATATTTTAATGATAAAAATTGATTTGTGTAATTAGATCTAAAATATACTACTTTATCTCGAGTTTCTGTGTTGAAAAAAAATTTTTGACATTTTTTTTTCAACATTTCTTTTTTGATATTTTTTTTTTCAACTTTTTTTTTTTTGGGAAAAAGACCGCCTCCCCTCATTTACTAATACCTAAATAATTGTGTTATTTTAAAAGTTAAGGGTAGATTAGCATTTTTAAATAATATCGAAATTATAGAAAAAATATTATTTGTTTAACCTATAAAAAGACCTTCTGTTAAAAGAATAGTTACCCGAGAACACTAAATATTAATAAGATACGATACATGTAACATTTCAAGCAACAAAATTTAGGGTTTTCTATTTTCAATTCTGAAATAATGTATTTTGTTATAATCTATATATAATTCTTCGACGATGTCAGCATGTACCGTTATAATTTTTTGTTTTAAAGAGAAATATTGTTTCTGTTTCATGCATACATTTTGTTTTTAACATAAATGAAGAAGAGAATTTGCAAACAAATTGGAAGAAAGTTTTTTCTTTCTTTCTTACACCTCATCAAGAATGCCAAAAATCAAACTTTACTAAAATTGATTTAAATGAAATCGGTATACATTTTTTGTTATTTTCTTTTGTTGTTAATAAGAAGATATGCACTGGGGTGGGGAATCAAGATATTTTTACTACTCCTTTTACAAAAAAACTTCATTAGAAGTAAAGAACTATTGTTTTTGTTATGTAATTAGTTGTGAGAAAGAAAGAGTGCGAAAATTCGATAATTTTTTCCCACTTTGTGTTTTGAGTTTTTATCTCTCTCTCACAAATGAAATTCTTAATACTATCTATTTCTTACAATTTTGGAAATCGACTAGAAAAATGGTAACCAAAAATTGACAAATTATAAAATTTGATTTCAGTGCATTCTCTTGTTAATGGATATCCTTTGATAGTAGATACGTGTGCGGCTTTACATTATATAATAATTTATTTACATAATCTTTCCCCTTTTTATTTACAGTATAGATAAATAATAAATGTACCTATATGTAATATATGAATACTAGGGGCCCCTGTTGAGTAATTATAATTCAAGTTGAAGACAAATTTAAAGTTTTTAAAAAAACAGTAATTTACGTACTGACATAGACTTCGCACGATATAGCAGAAACCACTCGTGTTTAATAAAAAGAACTTACTACACTCGTGGTTAGTAAGTTTTATTTAGGACACATAAATACACGTCCCTCATATACTGCTTCGTTTCCGATATATTCCCTATAGTAAGAAGCATTTAGTGGATAAAAATAAAATTACTAAAAATAAAAAATTTTGTTATTAAATGGGTATGTATATATATACCTACATAATACATAATTTTAATAAAAACTATATTATTACTACAAATAACCAAAATTTAGAAACAGTTACTTAAAAAGATAAAAATGAAGAATTCAAGTGATTTGGTTTTTTGTTGTTTTTATATTTTTTATTTTAGATGAATTTGTTTTTTTCTTTTTTTTGGCATATGTACATAGATTCATTTGCAAGTATATAATGTAAATTATAATAACTGATTTGTTTGCTTTTGTTTATTACTTTCATAAGATCTCACTTATGCATAATGTATTTGCTGAATAATAAAATCATATGAGTACAAAATTTTCAACTGTGTGCGCATTTTTGTTTTATATACAATCTTATATAATATATTAGAAATTCATTAAGGAGTAGGAGAATCGAAATAAAATAAAAAGGTGTCTACTGCGCAGGACCTTAAATGCTTGTCAATTATAATTATAGATGATTAACATATAGTACAATAAAAATTGGCGGTTAGTTATGAATGTTATGTATTCAAACAAAAATAATAAAATATTGCCTGGTACCTATATACATATTATGTACATAAAAATAAAAAAATTGATTTAAAAGTTTAAATCAAAAATTTTCAATTTACATTTATTATTGTACATCTAATAAATGCTGTTTCTTCTACTGCAAATGTACATATACTATATACTATTTATTTTTTAATGAGTGAAGTAGACTTATGTAGATACGTAATTTCATAAGAGTAAAAAAAAATAATTTTGGTCAAAATTGTAGGTATATAAATATGTATGGATTATGTATGAATGTAATTCTGAAACAGATTAAGCTCACAATTCTGCAAGAGAATTAATAAAATTTGGGTCTATATTTTCATTAACCAAAACTGTGTTTATTTATAAATTAAGAATATTTTTGGTAAATTGAAAAAATAATATAAAGTTAAAATGCTTGTCAATTATAATTATAGATAGCTACTTTGACTCTATTATGTAAAGATGAAATTGCCCGTCATATGATTTTTTTTTGTTTTTGTATTTTTTTTTGTTTTTGTCTTTTTATATTTTCGTTTGTTTTTGTTTTTTATTTTAATAAGAACTCACGAATAATGTATTTGGTAAATAATAAAACCATATGATTAAAAAATTTTCAACTGTGTGAGCATTATTGTTTTATATACAACTACTATATATTAGAATTTCAATAAGGATAATTATATATACTCTAACTCTACTATATAAAAATGAATTTGCTAGTCATATGAACAATTCAACTGATTTTTTTTGTTTTTGCTTTTTTATATTTTTTATTTGAAATGAATTTATTTCTTTGTTTGTATTTGGCATATGTAAATAGATACATTTGAAAGTATATAATATAAATTATAATAACTGATTTGTTTGCTTTTGATTATTACTTTCATAAGATCTCACTTATGCATAATGTATTTGCTGAATAATAAAATCATATGGTTACAAAATTTTCAACTGTGTGCGCATTTTTGTTTTATATACAATCTTATATATTATATATACTAGAAGTTCATTAAGGAGTAGGAGAATCGAAATAAAATAAAAAGGTGTCTACTGCGCAGGACCTTAAATGCTTGTCAATTATAATTATAGATATCCTATATATCTATTTATTGATATTTGATATTGTAGTCTTTTGTATTTCAAAATAAAAAAAACAGTAGTTTTTAATTTTTTGGTTTTCCTAATTTATAAAAAAAAAATAAGCAGTAAGATGCCAGTTTCTCGTCCGAGCTGCCTTTGCAATGACCATCAACAAAGCGCAAGGTCAAACTCTCAATAAGGTTGGTATTTTAATTGATACACCAGGTTTTTCACATGGACAACTATATGTCGGGATGTCGCGCACTAGGAATATAAATCATATGAAAATTGTCACCGAAAAGAATAGAACTGTTAAAAATATAGTTTTCAATGAAATATTAGTTGATTAAATATTTCAATCTATATCAATCCAATAGTCTGTCTGCTATAATCTACTAATTTAACTAAAGTATTACATATTACTAAAATATTGTTGATATAGGGGAATTTTTGATTTTGATAATTTATAATGCAGTACAACCTAGAATGCTCTAATTTTGATTTTTCACTATATATAACGGTAGCAAAAAGTTACGTAGTGACGGGTATTTAACTAGTATATATTAAAGTAGATAGGTATCTATATGAATTGAGGGTTTTAAATGAATAACTTTCGGAACTACAAACACTCTTACTTTGAAACTTTCAAACAAATATCTTGCTACTAATGCAAAGGTTAAAAACTGATGCACATTGATAAAGACTCTTCTACAAGTTTAAAACTTTTTGTTTATTTAAATTTGAAATCAATTAAAATTTAATTAGAAGGTCAATTATAGGTTATTCAGGTCCATCAATTTATCAAATCAAATTATCAAATTCTGTAATAGCTATTATCATTCCGATTTTCTATTAATTTTTTTATTATTTTTAAAATTCGAACATAGTTTAATTTTTTCCCAATTTTTTTAAAACCAAAGTGGCCTAACCAACAATGTGGGTCAACAATATTTTAGTAATATGTAATACTTTAGTTAAATTAGTAGATTATAGCAGACAGACTATATAATTGGATTGATATAGATTGAAATATTTAATCAACTAATATTTCATTGAAAACTATATTTTTTTTGTATGTGGGTTAGGCCACTATGGTTCTGAGACACTCATATTTCTTAATATTTGCATATTTTGAACTGTGTTGAACAAGGTCTTACTACGAAATGATGAACAATAATTTATCGGAATGAAATAATAATCTTGTAATAGAATAATTGCAAGTCACAACTTGCTAACACAGAAATTGCACTTCCTTTCCATGAACATTTTCAGCAAAAACTTGAAAAAATCACTTCTTTACATCAAACCATACTTTGTTGTTTCCTCTTTTTTTGCTCCGTGTGACCTACCTCTTTTTTTTTTTTTTTTTTTTTTTTGAATTCTCAAAGCAACCTTATTATTTGTAACTATAAAAAAAAGAATTGTCACACTATTGCGACATTTGATATTTTTCTTTTCTAATTTTAAATTTTCAACTTTAATGAAAACAGAATAATATCCTTTTCAATTCGTAAGGATTCAGATTTTTTTTGTTAATTTCTGTGACAAATGAGATGCTTTTGTTCCATTTTTCATCATTACTTTTATAACCAAATGACCAGCTGAGTAGTTGTAATTTCTTTATGGATAAGAAAAAGTTTTTCGCCAATATTTTGATTTTTTCTTATTTTGATCAACGAAGTTTTTTACAACGAAAACCGTAAAAGAATAAAATCGCACCAGGTTTTATTTAACTTTCGAACTTCCGTAGTTTTTTTTTTTACTATTAAAAAATATTTGAAATATAAAAGTTTCTCTTTTGATCTAATCTCGTTTTTCTTATCGTATTTTTTGTGAGAAATGCATTAAAATTTCTAAAAAAAAAAAGAAATAATAATAATAACCAAATACAAAGAAATTATAAAAATTGACTTTGTTTTCCCTTATTTTTGCAATACCAGCATTAGTAACAAAAATTTTTAAAATTTATTCCGTCAAAAAGCACTCAAAGAATTCAGATTTTTTTTTTTAAATGTCAAATTTTTTTTGATTAATCTTTCGTGTTCCTATGTGTGGGGAGAGGAAAGATTTTCGATGTACTTAATTCGAGGTCAGAGATACCTCTTGGTTTTTAAACATTAAAAAACAAACTAATGTAGGAGGCGTATGCTGGTTTGGCACAAAAGAGATGTTATGACTTAATAACATCAAGAAATAGATAGACCTTTAAGCAATTACAGTGCAAGGAGCTAGATCGTCCACTTCAACACGGATGAGCTCGAAATGGCGGTCTACTATCTCAGGCTCAGGAAGGCATCTGGCTCTGATGCATTGCCAACAGAGATTTGTAAGTTGGTCTTACGGACTAAACCTGATCTCTTACTGTACATGTACAATGCGTGACTTTCAGCAGGATTTTTTTCAAAAACGCTGGAAGACAGCATGTCAGGCACACGGGCACACAGGGCACCAGGTCTGTAAATATGATAAACGGTTTCGGGCAGAATTCGAACATGAGAAAAAGAGGTGGTGGTGTTGGTATTGGTGTAAATTTTTTTTTAGCAAAATCTAAACTACTGTGTTTATCTAACAGCTGCAACAACAGGATATTATATGGAAATACTCAAAATTGTGAATAGTGTTGTTGTTAAGAATAATGTTGGATAGTATTATAAGGTACGTTTAAATTGAATTTTAAATTAATATCATATATTCGTTTTGTTATTTTGGTTTTTGAACATTGCTTGAAATTTTATTTTAAAATTCCGCGTTTTTTTATTTAATACGTTTTTAGCACTTGTCTTTGGTAGTTTGTTTGTTTATTTGTCCGGTACAAATTTTTCAATCCCTTTTAGACTATCGATTTCAGGACTAATTTGATTCAAATTTGCTACACATCTTGGTCTATGATGATAACATCTTTTGTAAAAATTTGGAGGGCTCGGTCCTCACCAAAGTTAATAGTTTTGTTTGTTTTATTAATTAATAAATATTCATACAAATTTCTAATTTATTTATTCTTTTTTTTTCAATAATCGTTTGCTCTATGTAAGACAAAATAATGCAAAATGTGTTGTATAGTATAACAGAATCGAAGTGGAAAAATTGAACAAAATAAGTTTAGTTAAATGAATACCTATATTGAATTAATATAATTAATAAAATTTCTGAAAACTTTGGAATGCCCACGTAACAATTATAACCCTTATTAGTGTTAATTTGAGTGCTCCGCAATTGTTGCGAAACGTTATAAATAGAAATACTTTATAGCACAAAAATGGGAATCCTATAAGACATCGGAGCAATTGCTATATTATTTTTGCTTCGTTAATATTGCTTTGCTCTACGTGCAAAATGGAACTTGTTTTCCTTAATTTGTTCTAGGAATATATTCTGAAAAGTTACAAAAAATAACTAAATTCTAAAATTTATTTTTCAAGTAATATCCTGTAAGGACTTTAAAAAACTTGATCGGTTACTTTTCGTGTAATAGAATGCTAAACTTTAAGTTGCGATTATCTCGAAATAATAATTTGGCGTATGGGGCAAAACAATATTCAGACGACGATTTCCCTTAAAAAATCTTATATAATAATCTTATTCAATAAAACGTAATGCCCTGCTGCTGCTGCTGCTGCTGCGTTAGCGTGGCATTTTATTAGTATAATACAATAATAACAAACAGAAATTATTTAGCAGAATTCATAACACAAAAATAATCATTCCCATCACATGCATTTGGAAAAAATTGTATACATAAAATTAATCTCTCTCTTTTGAAATTTCAAGCTTTTTTTTTTTTTTTTTCTATTTTAAAAATGTTTTCAAGAGAACGGCGAATAATGTCAAAAATAAATAACAAAAAAATATTGTTTGAATAAAATTTTCTTTGTTCCGTTTGATTTAAGAAATAGGTTTTCAATTCATGGATATGTGTATATGATGATAATATCAAAGAATATCCATTAAAAGAAGGTTCACTGGAATAAAATTTTATAATTTATCAATGTGTTCGTTACCATTTTTCCAGTCGATTTCGAATATTGTAAGAAATAAATTTTCATAAGAATTTAATTTGTGAGAGAGAGATAAAAATTCAAAATACAAAGTGGAAAAAAAATGAACGAACGATTGTATGAAAGAAATATCGTATTTATTTTTAGTTAGTTAGTTTATTTCCAAATTATGATTTTTTTCAGCACCGCACACCAACCACTTAACACGATGATGTTTTCTCATTTTCAAAACGTTTTTAAAAAATCGTATATAGAATAGTTTTTACAAAAACTTTTTTATTAAGCGTTAGAGTTGATTTATTTTTAAATATAACATACACTGCTTAATTTTCATATATAGGTACTCTTCATTTATTTTTTTCTAAGTACTTTCTTATATACCATTTTTTTTTTAAAATGCATATCAATAAAAAATATTATTTATTCAAATTTGAAATGTTCATATTATTAATATTCAACTTTGTTCTATTTATAAAATTAACATGTACCTAAATGCATTATCTATAATTATAATTGACAAGCATTTAAGGTCCTGCGCAGTAGACACCTTTTTATTTTATTTCGATTCTCCTATTCTTTAATGAACTTCTTATATATATGATATATAAGATTATATATAAAACAAAAATGCGCACACAGTTGAACATTTTGTACACATCCGATTTTATTATTCAGCAAATACATTATGCATAAGTGAGATCTTATGAAAATAATAAACAAAAGTAAACAAATCAGTTATTATATTTTATATTATGTACTTGCGAATGAATCTATGTACATATGCCAAAAAAAAAAACAAAGAAACAAATTCATCTCAAATAAAAAATATAAAAAAGCAAAAACAAAAAAAATCAGTTGAATTGTTCATATGACTAGCAAATTTATTTTGATATAGTAGGTCACTTGAATTCTTCATTTTTATCTTTTTAAGTAACTGTTTCTAAATTTTTTTTATTTGTAGTAATAATATAGTTTTTATTAAAATTATGTATTATGTAGGTATATTTATACGTACCTCTTTAATGACAAAACTTTTTATTTTTAGTAATTTTATCACTAAATGCTTCTTACTATAGGGAATATATCGGAAACGAAGCAGTATTTAAGGGACATGTATTTATGTGTCCTAAATAAAACTTACTAACCACAAAACTTTTTATTAAACACGAGTGGTTTCTGCTATATCGTGCGAAGTCTATGTCAGTACGTAAATTACTGTTTTTTTTAAAAACTTTAAATTTGACTTCAACTTGAAATATAATTACTCAACGGGGGCCCCTAGTATTACTTATAATATAATATGTATTATTAGTTCATTGATGATTAAAATGCACAATTTAATTTTTCAGAAACTAAAAAGGCATCGAGTCATTCATAAAAAAAAAACCGCTTGATATTCTTTTTAACTACCTGTTGCAATACCGGAAAAACTGTGTATATTGAAAATACATGAATGATAAAAAATTTACTTCCCTTATAAGCCAATAAAATAAAATAATATGATATTTAAGAAATATCATATGTTTTTGAAACGAATATTATTTTATGTAGGGATCTGTAAAAAATCAATCATTCAAAATTTATTTATTCTCATACCCTTATATTATTTTTAAAAAAATTCGTACATAAAATTTCAGACGACTGTACACATGAAAAATCTCTAGTAGGCTAAATAAATAAACAAAAATCTCCCGTGGGCTATTTAAAATTACATTGCAAAAATGAAGTTGTTTTTTAAATGGTTTATATCGCACTTTCTTTCTCACAACTTCTTACATAAGAAAATATTTACAATAGTTCTTTGCTTCTTTAACTAATGGTTTTTTTTTGTAAATGGGTTAGTAAAAATATCTTGACTTCCAGTGAACCTTCTTATTATGGATATTCTTTGATAATATGTAGAAAAGAAAAGAAAAGAAAAACTCGAGCGCAATTATATCAGAAATTTTTGGAAATAGTTTGAATGTAGATAGTTTTGCTGCCTATTCAAAAAAGTAGATACTTTCACTTTGCTGTAAAAATTCTGATATCGATTACAATTAACCAACAAATTAAACATTTTAGAAAAACTATAACAAGATTCAACAATTAACCAGGGCAATTTTTAAATGGCTGCTGTCCAAGTGGAATGCTTCCACATAAACTTAATTTGAAAGTTGAAGTTATAATAATATTACTAAGTAACCTAAATACCAAACGTGGTCTGCAATGAAAGTCGGTTAGCAGTCAAAAATTTAAAATCAAACTTAATAATCGCAGAAGTCCTAATCGGTACAGCTATAAGGGAAACAATTTATTCCCAGAATATATTTATCTCCAGCTACCACAGAATTGTCATTTATTCTCAGACTTTGAATATTCCCCGTTAAATTAGCCTTTTTTATTATCATAAATAGGACACAAGGTTAGACATTGGAAAAAGTAGGAGTTGAGAAAGAAAACAACTGTATAGTTTTTGTAACTATACCTTAAAAAAATTTGGTTTTTTAGTCAAATAAATTTGTTGAATGTGTTGAAAAGAACGTGGAGATGATGAAATGATTTAGAAGCATTGGATATAAAGAAATGGCAATATCCAATTACTAATCTATATGGATAAAACATTATAGTTTAACAAATATTGTTCTTTTTGGAATTAAGTTGCGCAATTTTTATTTTTTTATTTATCTTGACTTATAAAATTTACACGATAAATAATCAAAAATCAATTTTTTGTTACAATTTTCAGTACGTGGTTTTCGTTTATTAATACCAATTTTTTTTTGCAGTGTCTTAAAACATTTTTTTTTGTTTACCACCGTCATATGACGGGCCTTTTTGCTAGTAACTAATGAAAGAGAAAATATATTTTTAAATTGTATCTCCTAAATGTTAAATAATGTACGTTAATTAATGCATAATATCAAATTTGATATTTAAATAATTATTTTTTTAAGTAAAATAATGATACTTTTGCGAAAAGAATGCAAAACAAAGCTTTTCAGTTTTTCCTTATTTAAAAAAAAATTTTTTTTTACCATGTTTGTAGAAAATAATGGCTGCTGCAAAATATTTGTTCTAAATAGTTATTCAAAAGCTACAGTAAGTTTATTAGTAACATTATAGGAATACAGCAAAATAATAATACTACTACTGCTTTTCTAGCAGACAGATCTATTCTTTTAACAACACTTTAACTCTTGATATAGGATTACTCCCTTTTAGACTTATAACAATATTGCTGTAGCACTTGCTGAAAATCTAACTCCCGAAATTGATATAAGAACATTCTTAAAGCAATATTAGTCACATTATTCCCATAAAAACATCATTATAACACCTTCACTTCTTATCGGGAGTTATATAGGAGTCTTATAGCACTAAATTTGTTTTTATAGCAATAAAAAATGTTTCGTGGGTTGGCCGTTGATATGTAAAAATGGTCAAATATATATAAAGCTAAAAAATATTAACAAATCATAATATGAGCCAGAAAATACAATAGTAGAACTTGTTAGCAAGGTGAAAAGTAAGTTAATAACTGCAATAAAAAAAAAGAAATTGAAAATGGAAATATTTAACAAATCAAATTCGTTTAATATTATAAGTAAGCCGCTATATGATTATATCAGAAAAAAGAAATAAGAAAATAAAATGTGCATGAGTTAAAAGTGGAACTTTATGTGTTAAGGAAAAATCTTAGACGTTAAATTGTAGACTAAAAACAAAACGATCAGAAAAACCAAAATTAATCAAGTCGCCATTGTGACATTGTGCTATTGTGCTACAGTGCCATTAGGTGTGATCCACTTCAAATACATTTTGACTGATTTGTTTACTATATTAATACTGGTTTTTCTGAACATAAGGGTTTAACTAGATATTAATATTTAAATGTATAATTTAAAGCATCATATAATTTACCTCTAAAAAATTTGATGTAACAAAAAATATAATGAAAGATATATGACTAATTATAAATGAAATAATAATTAATAAAAAAAGAAAAATATTCATTAAAAATTGTAGATTTAAACGCTACAAGCTGAAAAGGTAAATTAGAATATAATTTAACTAGACCTTACTTACTATAAAGTTTTAATAAATTTGAATAAGCTAAATAAAAAAAATCATAGGTGTAAATACATAGTATAGGCTCTAACTAAAATTAAACCATGTAAAACAGAATGAAAGAAAAACCTAAATCCAGTTGAACATTTATGCTGTGAGCAGGATTCGAAGATAGAACCTTTTGGTTCCAATATGTCGGCCGATTTAAACGACATTTTTTTTATCCCGTATTCTACGATTTATTTTTGTTTATTAATTTTTCCAAACATAAATAATCTGGTAACACATAAGGGAAATTGTATATCGAAAAATTAATGAAAAATTTATTAAATTAGAAAAAATTTTTGAAGCTTGTAGGAAAATGAATAATGAAGGAATACGACTGAAATAATATTATTGATTGTAAATGAAAACCTAAAACTCAAAATATGCGATTGTGTGAGTAATTGAATATGACCATTCAAATTATAACAAAACCTCTATACAAAATAATTTAGACGGTTGATTTATTTCTGATGGTAGGCTACAAGAAGTCAACAAAACGACAACAAAGTTTTTTTCTAACAACTTTTGCAAATGACTAAATTTTTAATATTATTATTATTATTTTTTTTTTTTTTTTTATATATATTGTCGTAAAAGTTTTTCTTGTCCAAGTGATGGTGATGAAATTATTGTGGTTTATTTTACCAATAAGAATAACAACAACAGAAAAAATTTATTCAAGAATGCTATTTTGACCATATACTTTTGGTATATTTGTTTACTTGCTCTGCTGGTGTTGAAGTTTTTCTTATACTTTGATTTTTTATTTTATTAAGAGAAAAGTAATAAGAAAAAAAAAATATGTATCGTATATATGTCAAATGACCTTGAAAGTTTACAGTAATTTCTTTTTTTTTTTTTTGGAAAAATTCACAGGATAGAAATTGATTCAGAAAGTTTTTTTTTTTTTTTGAAATATAAAAAATAAATTATGTGAAGCTTGGAAAAAAATGTATAAAAAAAATTTTAGGCACGTTTTTTTTCCTGCTTTTGTTCAAATATATAAATTAAAAGAATTGAAATTAGAGAAAATTGATTGGAAAGAAAATAATATGTACATTCAATATATCAATATATGTACAAATATAACAGGTTGAATAAGCACGTGAAAATCATAACATTAAAATTGTATAATTTTAATTATAAAATTTTGTAATTTAAAAATTGAATGTAATACACAAGACCCCTGTGGTAATTTTCTATAGAAATTATTTCTGTTTTAAAGCAATTTAAGTAGATGATTGACATAATTACAGAGTTTTGTATACCGTTTTTATCTGGATTATAATCTTTAATAATCAACAATGTACAATATTTTTTTCTTTTTATTGCAAAGTAGATGATTATTGTATTGTTTTTATTTTAGCCTATCTATCGTTCAGTAGAAGAAATGAATATTATCTTCCACCAGATTTGAATGTAAGTTTTTCACACAGTTGTATCATAATTTTGTCTGCATTCTTACTGATTATGGAATAGAGATGCATAATATAATATATAACGTGAAAAATGATAAATCCAATCTGAATGATAAAACCTAGCTAGAACCAAGAACCTATCTGTGATGCTTCAATACATTGTTTGGTAGTATTAGGTTCGTTTGGTCGCCTTATATTAAATGAGGATAAGTTTTACATAGAATTATTTCTTGTCAAAATATTGTAACCGTTATTTTATAGCTCAGGGATCGAAGATATAACAGTTTGAACAAATAAGTAATTATCAACAAGTCCATTCCAAAGACTTCCACGATAAGCCTCACATCCACAAAAAAAACTCCCACAATAAGCTACACATTCAGATATTTGCGAATTACCCTCTCATAACATGTGACGTAATAAGAGAGTAACATTTATCAACAAAACATTTTTTATGTACATGTGTTTACGAAATTGATTGCAGAAAAAGAACAGCACGGAACTATATTAAAAACAATGGAAAAACTAATGGGTCTGGTAGATAGAATCTCACTAAGATTAGATAACTTGGAAAGTAGGTATACTGTTAAGTATCCTGATATGCCACATAACTCAATTAGATAATGAATAAGGACAAAATCACTATATGTGATTGGAATGCGAATGGCATTAACAACAAAAAACAAGAATTGGAAATGTTCCTAAATTTACGAAACATAGATGTCTGTCTCGTGTCAGAAACCCATCTAACAAAGGGGCACAATTTAGTAATTCGTGGATACAAAGTATATCATACAACGCACCCTGACAATCTACCAAAAGGAGGTAGTGCGGTCATAGTAAATGATCTTATTACCCATCATGAGCATTGTAACATACAAAGTACAGAAATGCAACTCACAGCCGTACAAATAAGGGGCACAAAGCAAAATATCAACGTAGGAGCGCTGTACTGCCCGCCCAATCACGCTATTAAAAAACATATGTTCTAGAGCTTATTAATGAAATTAGGTGAAAGATTTATTCTTGGAGGTGACTACAATGCTAAACATCTAGAATGGGGCTCCAGGATGACCCTTACTCGAGGTAAAGAACTGAGAAAGGCGCTGAGAGAAACAGGTTGTTTATTTCTTTCAACAGGAAAACCAACATATTGGCCTGCAGATATAAACAAAACTCCTCATGTGTTAGACTTTTTTATAATGAAAAAAGTATCAACTAATCTAAAGTATCAAAACTCACATCTATAGGCAATAACTATGACCTCAATTCCGACCATTCTGCTGTCATCCTAAAATTAAATACAACAATAGTGAAAAAATCTAGTAAACCATTTTTAACCAACTCATCTACAGATTGGTTAAGCTTCAAAAAGATTCTGCTAGAAAAAATTTACTTAAGAGTAATATTAGACAATGAGGAACAACTAGAAACTGCTACTGAAAAATTTATGTAAGCTGTCCAGTTTGCAGCTTGGAGTAGTACTAAGACAAAAAAATAAAAAAAAATCAGCCCTAGATATCCGGTGTATATCCTTAACATGTTAAAAGAGAAACGAAAAGCGAGAAGGAGGTGTCAACAAACGCGTGACCCATCCAGCAAAACGGATCTTAATAATAAAAGTCAGGAGCTAAAGAGAGAAATAAAGAAATTAAATGATAGATCTCTGAATTATTAATTCAGAGCATTGACTTAACACATGCTCTGAATATTGTTAGCTTTGTTGTTCTCGATATTTGGTTGCTCCGCCATATCTTCATTAGGCTCCCAAATGTTCTTCTTGCCTTATTTATACGGCTTTTGACATCTTCTGTTGCACCTCCTCTTGATGTTATAATGCTCCCCAGGTAGTTGAATTCTTCTACGTATTCTATCTGTTGTCCACTCACTGTTATTGGCTCACTATAAATATTGTTTGTCCTCATTGCTTTGGTTTTCTCGATATTTAATTCCAGTCCCGATTTCTTTGCTTCTTCCTGTAATCTGTTGACTTTGTTCTGTAGGTCCCTTTGATTTCTTGATATGAGGCATACATCATCTGCGTAATCTAAGTCTTCTAAGTTTCCGAAGAGATCCCATTCTATTCCGTTTATTCCAGTGCAAACTTCTCTTAGAATGTCGTCTAGTATTGTGTTGAAGAGAAGTGGAGATAGTGGACATCCTTGTCTAACTCCTATATTGGTGTAGAATGGATCACTGATCTTACGTCTGTGTTGAACTGTTGTCTCTGCATCTTTATACATCGCTTTGATGATGTTGATGATTTTTTCAGGAACTCCCTTCTTTGTAAGTATTCTCCATATTGAGCATCTCTTGACTGTGTCGAATGCTTTCTTAAAATCTATGAATAGTAGATATAGTGGGGCATTCCATTCTACTGATTGTTCAACTATGACCCGTAAAGTATTTGCCTGGTCAACACAGCTTCGGTTTGGTCTGAAACCTGCCTGCTCTTTCCGTAGTATTGGTTCTAGTACTTCTTCTAATCTTTTCTTTATAATAATTGCTATTATCTTATGAATAGTATTTAGAACCGTGATTCCTCTCCAGTTGCTGCAATTTGCCAAGTCTCCTTTCTTAGGTATCTTGACAATCATTCCTTTATTCCATGATGGTGGTATACTCTCCTCTATCCATGCTTTCCTGATGTGGGGTTCAATTGTTTTTGCGAATAAGTCAGGGTCCAGTTTGGCTATTTCTGCTGGAATTCCATCTTCACCTGTTCCTTTGTTGTGCTTCAGGATATTGATTGTAGCTTTGATTTCTTCTATATTTGGAGCTTGAGTAGATATTGGCAGTCCCTCAGTTGGGTAGATCTCCATCTCTTTAATCCATTACCATTTTTATCTTTAATTGGTTTGTTTTGTTGTTCCGACTGGTTTGTTAAGTTCTTAACTATGCGATGCAATTCTCTCAGGTTATGTTGCTGTGCTGCTTTTTCTGCTTCTCCGGCTAAATTTTGTAGAAATTTCCTTTTATCTCTTCTTGCTGCTCTTTTTACTGTTTTCGCTATTTCTTCATATTCTCTTCTTGATGCCATCCTGTTGTTTATCATTTTCTTCATTTCACCTCTTCTTTTAATCAAGGCCCATGTGTTATCGGTTATCCAGATTTTTCTTTGTGGTTGTGAAATTCCAAGATTTTGTTCGCTTGTTTGGTTGTAAATTTCCAGAATCTCTTCCCAAGTGTATTCTCTATTATTTCTAATATTTTCTCGTAACGCCGTAACTATGTCAGCTCTTACTTGCGGATTTTTTAAGTTGTTTATATTTATTTTCTTCTTTCTATTTCTTCTGCCTCTTTCCTTAGTTTCATTCTGAAGTCCCCAGTTAGCAATTCATGATCGCTGTGTATATCTGCTCCCCTTCTATTTCTCACATCTAACATTGATTGTTTCCATTTCTTGCTGATGCATATTTGATCTATCTGATTTCTTGAGATCCCGTTTGGTGTTGTCCATGTGTATTTGTGGATATCTTTGTGTGGGAATAGACTCCCTCCGATTGCTAGGTCGAAAGTCTGACACAACTCTATCAACCTTTCCCCGTTGTTGTTTCTTTCTCTCCCTAACCCGTGTTTGCCGATTATCTTCTCAAGTCCATTGTTGTTAGATCCTATTTTCGCATTCCAGTCACCCATTAATATTATGATATCTCCCCTATTTATGAGTGCTAGCGTTGTTTCTATTTGTTCGTAGAAGTCATCCTTAATATGGTCTTCAGCGACATCTGTTGGTGCATAGCATTGAATTATTGTTACATGTCTTGTCATATTTCGAAATCGCCCTTTAACAATTCTATCCGAGACTGCCTTCCAAGAAACCAATGTTTGTCTCAATTTCTTTGATATTAGTATTCCGACTCCACTTTCACCCCCTGTTTCCCTTCCACTGTAAATTACCATGTTTCCATTCTCCGTGTTGATTTCTCCGGTGTTGTTCCATCGCATTTCACTTATACCTAGGATGTCTATGTTGTAAGTAGCCATTTGAGCTTCCAATTGCGAGAGTCTTGAAGCTTCTCTAAGTGTTCTTACATTCCATTGTGCAATTCGGGTCCTTTTTTGAGTGCCAAAGGTCGTTAACATGTAGTCATTCGTGTATCCGAGACTTCTTCTTCTATTATTTCGAATCCATTGATTTACCGATTATGCAGGTGATTGGCCTACAGTAACAGGTCCCAGGAGATGGAGTAACCATCTACCGCTGCCTTGAAACAACGTTGCGCTACCTTATTACCGGTTCGATCTCAATTAATAATTTTCATTCGATTTTCATCTCGAATTTTCAATTAACAAATTTAATGATGGATTTTTTTTTTTTTTTTATAAATCGCCACCAACCAGGTTCGAACCGGGGTACCCTCGGTCATGGATCCTGTTACATAACCACTGCGCCACCGAGGCTAAGTTGTGTACTCCCTAAAAATTATGTTGAATTATTTTCATCATATCTCTCAAATAGAGTTTTTCGAGTTAAAAATGAGAATGAATACTCCTCTCTAAGAGATATAAAAGCTGGAGTACCGCAAGGTAGTATATTGGGTTCAATTTTATATTTGTTATACATTATTACCTGTGATATACCCGAAGTAGAAAATATAAAAATAGAAACCTTTGCAGATGACACAGCGTTGATGGCAGTTGGTTCTACTATTGAAGAAGCTACAAACAAACTGCAAAAAGCTAATGACGAAATTTCCAACTGGTGCAAAAAATGGAAAATTAAATTAAATGAAGCCAAATCTAGTCATGTAAACTTCACCTATAAAAACATAGTAACTCCTCTCTCAGTTAAAATTAATGATGTCGTGATTCCATACGAGAATAAAGTTAAATATCTTGGCATGACCTTGGATGCAAAACTGAAATGGAAAGAGCATGTGAAAATCAAAAAACAAGAACTCCAGTTCAAATATAGAGAAATATACTGGCTGATTGGGCGGAATTCTACGGTCTCGAACTATAACAAAGTTTTGATGTATAATCAAATATTGAAGCCAGTCTGGGCATACGGTATTCAAATATGGGGATGTGCTAAACAAATCCATATTCAAACTATCCAAACGTTCCAAAATAAGGTACTGCGCAACATAGTCAATGCTCCATGGTATGTTCGCAATGCCGATATTCATCGAGATCTGTAGATCTCATCTATAAAAGACGAAATAATTAAATGCGCTGCACGGCATAAAACTCGTCTGATCCAACATGTCAATACCGAAGCTTCTAGTTTAATTGACAATCAAAACTTTGTGAAGCGACTAAGACGAACAAGTCCACTTGAGTTAGGTTAAAACCTTTTATCTATTAAAACCTTATTGGATTTTGGTAGATCAAAGGTATCTATGTTTCTTTGAGTTAAATGTAAATTAATGGTTAGTCTATAAGACTAGTTTTAATGTTGCAATAATTATAGGAGTTTTTAGTGGGTTAAAGTCCCACAGTCCTTCAAACTGCCTTCCCCGGTAATAGGTAGTCCCTGAAGCCTCTTTCGATGATTTGCTACTATCTGGAAAAAAAAAAAAAGAAATGTTTCACTTTTTTGCAAAAGTCATTATGGATTTTGTTTTTTGCGGACTTAGGGACTAACCCGGTTTCTTTTGTTTTTTTCGTTATTATTTATTTAAAATGAAAAGGAAAAAATATTTTTAACAATTTTACAGAATGAACAGGTGGGTTTCACGCTATTTCAGAGTATCATAGAACTAGGAACGAATCTACTGTGTTATAGGAGGGTTAGCTATATATGCTCAGTATATGTGACCTATATAGACATAAAAAACTTATTCTATCCAAAAATTTCGGTATCAAAGTATTTGTTGATATATTTTTAAGAAAATCTACTAAAATACATAGTTACTTATGTAGTCTCTTTAAGAAACATCATTCTAGAAGCTATAGAGTGATGTTGTCTTCAATAAACTTTTTTGGTGGAAATCATGTTTGTATGTTGCATTTTATAAATATAGAAATTTTCTTTTCAAATACCGATAATATGTTGTTATTATTATAACCTGTCTTCTAAAATCTTATTAAAATTTGTTTAATTTAATTTTTTATTCGATTAATGTTATTTGGTAATTAGGTTAGTTTTTATATCCAAAACAATTATATTGTAGTTATGGGCATGTGAATTATTAGTTGTGGTTCCCTCTGTACTGAGTGAAATAAATTATATTTTTTTTTTTTTTTTTTTTTTTTTATTTATTATTTTATTTTTATTTCATTGTTTAATTAAAATATAATAACTGTTCTATAGACAAGCGGTTTTTAATATAAAAAAAATTTTTTTAATTTAAATGGTTTAAGAGAATAAATAAAAAAAATACCAATTAACATAATTTATAAATTAAACAATTAACAAAATTAACAAAATTTAAGTAAGTAATTATTTTAATATAATCATAAGAACAAAAGAAAAAAAAGAAACTTATAAAATTGTATTCAAAAATAAAGTTAGGAGTAAAATATCAATTAAACTTATAATTATATATTAAGAATTATAAAATAACGAAAAGAAAAGTGTTCTACAAAAGCAAAATATTATAAACTAAATTAAGCAAACAATAAAAATAAAAGCTAAAAACACTCTATGCAAAAAGCATGCAGTAGCTAGTGTAGTTACAAAAAAAAATATTTGACCAAAATAAAAATAGAAATATAATAACGAATAAAAACCGATAATAAGAGCTTATTGCCCTATTAAAAAAAACTAAAAATAAAAACCAATATCTTATAAAAAAAAAACAATTAAGTTTAATTAAATACAAAAAATTTACGTAACTATGCGCACTAAGCCATTTACTTGATCATGATTGAAATTAAAAAGCCAGAGTTTAACCAAACTGAGTAATTTAGAACCATAACAATTGTCAGTTAAAGGTGGAGGTAATAAATTATAAAGCCGAGGTGCAATTGCTAAAAATGAGCGTAAAAAATGATGTACATTATGAGGGGGTATGATAGCTAATCTTCTGTTGATTCTCAGATTATATATTTCAGAATACCTACTTCGTAAGTAACCACTTCTATTAAAGAATACTTTGAGGACTCGGAAGTAAAAAAGATGCTTCAGAGGTAAAATATTCAAACATTGAAATAAAGGGAAGCTGCTTTCCCTACGATGTTTTTTTAAAATTAGTCTGATAACACACTTTTGTTGTATTAACAAAGGTTTAAGATAATTATTAAAAGTACCACCCCAATTAACAATTCCATATTGTAATTTAGAATTAAATAAACCATAGTATACAGACGTAAGCAGTTTAGAAGAACAGAACTGCTTAAGGCGATAAAACTGTCTAACAACTAAATGAAAATACTTACTCAAAAATCGTGTATGAATGGACCAATCTGACTTAGAATCTATTGTAACACCTAAATATTTGAAGGAATCCACACAATCAACTTTAAAACAACCTGCGGAACAGTTATACATTTCGTTAAAATTACATAATTTCTGAGGAAGAAGAGAATTATTATGAGGAAGAGGAAATCTTCTACATTTAGCACAGTGATACAAAATATTATCACACGTGGGAACAGAGTTACCTAAACTGAAAAACATAATTTTAGTTTTATCACTTAATAATAATTTGTGATGGCAAAACCAGCGACGTAATAAGTCCAAGTCATAATTAATATTACACACATTTTCAAAAAATTACTTATTATTGTAGGATAGACCAACATCATCAGCAAAGGCAGTTGAACAACCCTTAAATTTTTTAAGAAGAACAGAATTAAAGAAGATTAAAAACAATGTAGGACCCAGAACAGATCCTTGAGGTACACCCAAAGAAATATTTTTAAGATCACTGATGGTGTCATCAATTTTAACTTTCTGAGTTCGACCCGTTAAATACGAAGAAAGTAAATCAAAGAAATTACCCCGGAAGCCAGCTTTATACAATTTGCCTAATAGGATTTTATGATCCACAGTATCAAATGCTTTTTTAATATCAATAAATAACGCAGCACTTTTTAGTTTATTATTAAGAGCTTCATAAATATGCGAACAAAAAGTCAGAAGTGCATCTTCAGTAGATCTGCCACTACGAAAACCAAATTGCTTACAACTTAAAAAGTTAGTAAGATCTAAAAATTCCAATTTCAACACAGCAATTAAAAATATGAGCTAGAACATCCACTATATTAAGACTAATTTTTTTTAAAACAAAATTAGAAATATATGAAGTGAATTTAAATAAGTGTATGTTAAATAAGTGAATTTATTTCTTCAAAATAACAACTTTGCTGCTGCCAAACATCTTCAACTATATACAGCTGGTTACTGTCAGAAATCTCAGAACTAAGTTCTGCAGTAAGACTACTCATATCTGTGAATTTTTCATTAAAATGGTTTGCAATAACTTTTTTATCACATACAAGAAAATCACCAATAGATAGAGAAGTAATAGAATTACTAGAACTTATATTTCGATTAAGTAAATTGTTTACAACTTTCCATTAATTTTTTGCGTTACCTTTGGCATTTGACAATTGTTTTATGTAAAATTCTTCTTTAATTTCCTGAATTTTTTTCCTGAGAAGTTTTGAAAATTTTAAATATTTTCTTTTTAGGCTAGACTTATTGGGAAACTTGTTACATGATTTAAGTAATTTCTTTTTTTTTTTCAATGAGTTTAAGTAGACTCGAATTCATCCATGGCTTTAAAGGCAGCAAGTTTTTTTTTCTTTTTCGCATCGTAACTACAGTGGAAGAGTTGAGATAATATTTCAACTTACTTATAAATAAATCGAAGCCTATGGAGGGGTTTAATTCATTAAAAATATCATCCCAGGTCTCAAATCTGAGCTGAGAATTAAGTTCCACAAAATTTATTTTTGAGTAAGAAGATATATCAGAGTTCAGATTTCTTGTATACCTAGGTGAAGAATTTAAATTCCGAAGAAATAGGTAGCACATTGAATGATCTGAAATGCCTTGATCTATACAAGAGCTAAGTAAATCTATGTCACTGGATAACATAAGTCTAACAAAAATATGGTCAATACAAGTGGAAGATATATTGGAAACCCGTGTAGGACAGTTAATACACGACTCAAGACCAAAGCTAGACATTAAGTTTAAATAGCTGGCTATAGCATTATTCGATTCAGATAAGATATCCAAGTTAATATCGCCTAAAATTATCAAATTATGAGCTCGCTCAGAGATTAAAAAAGTTGATAACTCATCCAAGAAAACATCAAATTTAATACTATTAAATCTATAAATACAAACAAAACTAAATTTACAATTTTCAACTACACAATTGATTTTAAGAACATCTGCACTCCTAAATGAGAGAATATCTGTACTACACTTAATATTATTTTTTGCAAAAATAAAAATACCAGCAGCAGCATATGAATTGTTGCAGCAACAATATTGATCGTACCCAGAAATACAATAAAGGGAAGCTTCACAATCATAGATCCATGTCTCAGTTAAAAAAATAAAATCAGGCTTATTCGACAATGAATTCAGATAAATAATAAACTCATCAAAATTAGCACGCATACTACGAATGTTTTGATTAATTAAAGAAAAACAATTAGTCAAAACCGGGTTTTGGAAAACACTTTCACAAAAATTATTACTAAATTTACAACAAGGTACACTATTATCAACACACATAACATTACCATCCATCATGATTATTATTATAGCCAATTCTCCTTCTTTTAGAATCCAACCTATTATTGAAATCAGGGCAAAGACTATCAAAAGTGGTATGATTTTCATCTAGCCCTAGTTTTAATTTGGCATTAGCTCGCACACAGTTAATACATTTAATAACTTGTTCTTTAACACACTGCTTCGTGTGATGATCACCTAGACACTTGGAGCAAACTTCCACCTCTTTACAATCAGAAGACTTATGGTTGAAACCTTTGCATTTGTAGCAACGAGTAACTTCAACACCATCATACACCCTGCATCTTTCCTATCCAATATTCAATTTTTCAGCTGCTAAAATTTTGGGGAAACATTCGCTATCAACTTCTAGTAAAGCATTAAAAAAACTGCTTTCAGTTTTTTTCACCTCATAATATTTTATTAATTTAAGGGAACAATCCCCTAACAGTGGATTTTGCTTTTTTAGCTTGTCGATAATTTCATTTTCCTCGTGCTTGAATTTCATATTCACAAGTCGAAATCTCGGTTTAAGAGCACTAGGCACCTTAATTTCATACATTTATATTATGGCAACATTGAAAGAGTCGTTTTAGCATTTATGGAACCATTTTTCCACCCATCAATCATTAGTAAAACTGATTCTAAACTTAAACACCCTCTGCTGATATAATACATTTTTTATATACTTTATCAAGCCAAATTGTTGACAGTGGTTTTCTACCAGGAACTTGAAAGGCATCTACTGAAAAAATAATTATTGTTTACATCAAAGTTGACATTGTTTTTATTCTAAATAGCATAGCTTATATATTGTCTACAGTAAATTGCTTGTTTACTTACTACACTTCAAAGTGTAGACAATTAAACATTACGCATGAAGGAACAACACTGCTAGCTCCAATAATTGTTTGTATAATTGTCGAATATTTTCCTTTTAATTTTACTAATATGCTTATCATACAGATACGCGTATTTCGTCTATTACTTGCAGACTTCTTCAGTGTTTCGTATTCGACTGAGGAAAGAAATCTAAAATCATCTTATTTTTATTCTATTTGCACAGGCAGTAATTTGACGTTTTTCGCAGCTAGATGGTTGTTTATTATCCAATGAAATAGCACAGGTAGAGGGTTGAGTAATATTGTTTTTATTTTTATTATTCATAATATTATTACTTATTATTATTTTCATTGTTGGTATTTGAAATAATATTTCCGACGTTAGAGTGACAAGTAGGGGTGGTTTTCTATATTACATTTAACTAAAAATTTCAATAAAAGAGAATATTCGTAGCCTTTTTCTTTATTTAAGAGTGGGTCATTTTTAGTTTGGTAGATTTCTAAGCATATCATTAAAATTAAAAGGAAAATATTCGAATATTTTCACTATTATGATAAATCTGTCAAAATTGTTTACTTCCTTATTTCTAACATGTATCTAAATCAAAAAAAAAGTTAAAGAAATAAAAATTTCAAATTTCTCGTTTGTAAGTGTACATTTTTTAAATGTTCAACATTAAAATATGTAAACTTAAAATTTTCCAATGAAGTGCAGTTTTTTTCATTCTTAAATTTTTCTTTAAATTTATCCTTTTACAGGATGTTTTGAAATAACATGCCAAAGCTTAACAGATATGGACAGTATTTAATATTTATCTATAACTGTTTATAATGCTAAGGTGTTTTGTATTTTGTGGCTAAAATGCAAATGAAAAAAATGGGGAGTTCAAGGTGACCAAACTCGTTTGCTACATCATAAACACCATTTGTCTAAAGACCTATTAGTGTGGCATATGTCGGAAATTTTTTTATAATTTCTTTCGTTTTCTTGAAATAAATATAATAGCTTGCTATATGATATAAGCTCTATTCTGCTCAGTATGTGGACGTACGATATAACAAACAAATGTAAGCATATTTTTTTCATACCTAAAGAATTTAAAAATTGCAATTAAGTGGAAAGGCACTACTTCAGTTCTATAATTTTTTTTTACTGAGAAAATTGTATACAAATTAAAAATATTTAATATTTTATATAACTCACACATTCAATATTTATATTTTACTACCATAAATATAATTTTACTGATAGTTTCAGGTAACCCGTTCTCTTAAAAACTAATAAAATTTATGCCAGCCTTCTATAGCCTTGTTTATTATGATACCAATTTTATCTCTTAGCCAAGAGGAATAACTAGACCAATTACATATATTATATCTAATATGTGAAATAATATGAGAATAATATAGAGTATCAGCGATTTGTCTATTGAGTATGATTCTACCTCTTTTGATAGCATCTAATAAAGGCACAATTTCAACTTTTCATCAATTACAACACCAAGATATTTATATGTAGCAACTGTTTCAATTTCGGTATTATTCACTAAAAGTTTTGGATTTATATCGACTTTATTTCTTTTTTTGTATACTATGTATTTGGGTTTTTCAGCATTATAGTTAATTTGCCTTATAGTTAATTTACCTTTGAGCCAATTGTTGTAAAATCAACAAATACAGAACATACATAGTTTCCTTCATCCAATTTACTAATAATTTAGTTAGCAAATTACATAACTGCTGAATCAGTTCCAATTCTTTTTTTAAATCCAAATTGGTTCACATCAAAACCTACTACCTCTTGTACAAAATCTTGAATTCTGGCATTTATAATTTTTTCAAACACCTTTCCTACACAGCTTGTAAGTGTAATTGGTTTGTTATTCGATACGTCCAGCGTTGACCCAGACTTAAATATAGGTACCACAATACTTAATTTTGAACACTCAGGATAAATTCCAGTAGAAACACATCTATTTACCAAGCAGGCAATTGCAGGTGATAGTACTGTTGCAACATGCTTTAGATCTTCAGCTGTTATATTATCAATCCTTGGTGTACTATTTTTTAACCGCATGATGATTTCATATACTTCTTTTACATCCGCTGGTTGAAGAAAAATAGTTCGACTACACAATCCATTTTTTACCGTATACTTGCCAGCATTCTTAATTTTGCCTGCTAATTTGTTTCCAATTTCACTAAAGTACATATTCTAATGCCATTACTTGTGTATTTTCTTTATGGCCTTGTTAGACTCATTTGTGTTTTTTAGGATACAATTGTTAAGTACTTTTCAAAATTTTCCTTTGGTCAGACCCAGCCAATTGTATTTTATTATTGAAATAATTTTGTTTTGCTTTGGATACATCATAAGTTACCTTATTTTGTGCACTTTTGTATCTTTCTAGAATTATAAGGCTATGAGGATTTTTTTTTAGCTTTTTGAACAATCTATTCCTTTTTTTTTTAAATGTTTAACATTTGAATGCTTTGAACAAATTTTTTTAATATATTATGTTTAAATAATATTGTTTTGTTATATTTAATCGGAAAGCTTGGTGTCGGGATCAAGAATTCGATTTCCTTCACCTTGATTTCGCAGAAATTTATTATTATCTGAAAATTCTTAAATTTTAATTAAAGAAAGTGTATTATATTCTAGTTGAATACCACTATTCATTATTAAAAATACCATTTCGGGTCATTATTTCCAAAAATACATAACTTGAGTCGCTTTTCATTAGAATATCTTCAAAATATTGGTGTATCGATTGAAAAAAGTAAAAAACCAAATACAATAATTTTTTTTTTCGGTACATTATTTTTTCTACCAAATTTTTTTTTAACTTTAATTTTTTATTTAGATCAAAACCTAAACAACAAGCATAACAATAAATGAAGGAACCAAAATCCCACAGATTCTTGATGACAATGTATTGTTTATTTCTGGTTAACATTAAATACAACCCATTTCTTCCATAATTTGCTTTGACACATTTTCATTTTTGTTATTTTATTATTGTTCTTTTTTCTGTTTATCATCATCATTATCATCATTATTATGATTATCATCAATCATCATCATCAGTATTTCCGTTATCATATTTTTTCATGTAATTACATTTGCTTTTTTTTTACTAGAATTAATTCATGTTTAAAGGTAGAAATACTGATTTAAATCAAGGACATAAATTTCCGAGTTTTGAAGGATACAATAGTAGGAAATTATTAAGAGATTGTCCTTATTCTGAGAATTGTGTATTATATGAAATTAAACATTGTTATTTTATGCACATCAATAATGACAATTGAAAATCAACGCTCATTGAATGAGAAATGAAAAAAACATTTTTGTTATGATGACCAACTGGAACATAATTATGATTAAAAGGAAATGATAGGAATTAGTTAAAGTTTAAAAATTTTTCGTTTAAATGGTTAGAAAAAAATCTAGATACCAATAAGAAGACAAAAAGATTTTTTTTAAAATATAGTTTTATTTTATTTTATCAACGTATTATAAATAAACAATAATCATTTAAAATGCAAATATTTATTATTTTGGATTATTTCTTAATGTTTAATAATTTCAACAAATATTGAAAAAAAGGTAAGAAACTTTAATTAAAAGTGCAAAAAAAATTTAGGTCTTTCCTGTGCTAAAGTTTTTATTAAAAATTATTTAAAAATTCAATAATTAGTTTGAAAATTTTTGTTTTTAAATTCGTTGCTTGCTCAACCTTTTTTTTTTTTTTTTACACTCTACAGTAACTTAGGTAGAATCACCTTTTCGTGCTTAATGAAGTACGGTACTGCAATTTTACAGTACAATCTACAATATTTCGAGTATTTATTTAACAAATTACTGGCTTATCAACTCATTAAATGTGGAAAACTACTGCTATTGTCAGGAACTAAGCCTTCTTAAATAGAATAGTTTCATTTTTATTTAATTTGTTACCAGATTATACTCTCAACTATTTTTTGCCATTTGTTATATCCCAATGACAAAAGGTACTGAACCAGGTCGAAAAATCCATAAAGCATTTTTTTTTTTTTTTGCTTCAGCGGGAATCGAACCTGGGACCTTTCGGTTGAAAGGCAGGCGCTCTACCTACTGCGCCATCCAGCGTGTAAAATCAAAAATTAATTTTATTTAGAAAGAATACTTTCTTTCAATGTTGATGCAGTTGCCAAATTACGGTCCATGTTTGTAAATCCAGTTTCAATTTCTCGAACACGATCTGGATGACAAACTATTGCCGTCTTAGCATTAGGTGAAAACAAAGGTCCAACATTGTAATTTGGCTTACCTCTCTAACTACATGACGATTGTGATCTGAGTCCATCCCTTTATAACTGCATAGAATACCTTGTGTTACTAAATTTCCAATACTATGTTCTCTTTCAATTAATTCGAATATTAATGAACTACGAGCCGATTCAAATAAATTATTATCCCAAATATCGTTAGATTCCAAATGATTTTCAATTATTGTCTTTGCTTCTTTAAATGCAGCAACAACGTTTGATGCTCTATAAAGCGACAGAGAAAGTAAACCTTCTTGAGGACGAGATATATAAATAAATTATAATTGTCTGCAGAATATTTTTTAAAATTAGCAGCAATGTGCACTGCAATATTTTCTGATTTTAATAATTCACTTCTTACTTTATTTATATCAGAAATTATTTTTTCAGCCTCTTCTGGATTGTCAAGACGTTCTATAAGTTCCCCCAAAAACTTTTGTGGCCTCAACAATGAACTTTTTTTCATGTTCCTTTCTTCGCCATAATACATTGCTTTTAATAAATCTTGAACAATTGTATGTCTCTTACGTTTAGCTTGTGAAACGTTATTAAACATTTTCGATGCATAAACTTTAACACGTTCTGCTGGAAATTCTGTTAAATGCAGTAAATCTATTACCCACTCAACACCTTTTTCGTATTTTTTCAAATCAACTTGTATCGATAATGTAGCAACATGCGAAAATACACCAACGGAGAATCCACATCCTTCTATGCCAAGAGTCGTGCTACTATTAATAGTATCTCTTCCTAATGCAGCAATAACTTCCTCGTAGGGAATCAATTGACCATTACGACGAACTGGTGATTCTAACAGCATTTCCATCAACAAAAGTAAATATGATCGATAAATTGGATCCAAATCATTAGTATTCATGGTGACGAAAATATAAATAAAGTTTGCTTTGATATCATAAACTTCAGTATAAACTGGTATATCTGAAAAATTAAAACAGTTGGGAATTGAGGTCGTATTTGTGGCTTTATACACTTTCAATTCATGAAAATTCATGCCTTCAATTGAAGGTACTGGAACATATGTCAACATTTCAGATGGTAGTGGTACCTCGTTTTCATTCATAGCTTTCTGTAAGCAATCACCTTTTTCATGCAAACCATCTTCACTTAAAGTTTCCTTCTGCTTTTCGATTCTTTCCAATTCTTCTTTAGACATTTTGTTATTTTCCTCAATACTAGGAAACGCACGAACACACACATAACTACCAAAATGCATATATTTCTTTATTCAGTTGACTCAATAGTTCACATCGACTTCTAGGAAAAACTCGAAAAATTTATTTGTATTCAACCGATTAGTAAAATCTTCATTTTTAGCGCCATAAAGAGCATCACCAATTACTATATGCAGCTGTTTCATGAGGATCATTTTCCTAATTGCTCAAACTTCAAAAAAGATTTCATTCTAGACATGTCAATTTTTTCTTCACCAGTTACAAATTTATTTAAAGTTTCCTTAAGTTTGCTTAATAAATCTTTTCTATTGGAACATTATCGAAAATAAACACGAACAAGGATTTAAAATTTTCAAGTAAATTGTGAGAGACTTTGCTAGCATATGGATAATCAATTTCCACAAAATATCTTTGTAATGGACTTACTGAAGTATCGGTCAAATAACGGTAATATTACACTACATGCCATTAGTTTTTCATATTCATGAACCCAATTTGGGCCACGATATCCAATATAAGCTAAGCCACAATCCTCTTCATCTGACGGATAAAAAATTTTTACATCCTCTGATTTCTTTGTGGGTTGAATTGGTGTCATCCAAGGTTTTTCAAATTGTGGCAATTTTCCTTTTAAAATAATTTTCTGTTCAACAGACTCTAATGCTTCAAATACCTTTTCAGGTTCAACTTTCCCAGTTATTATTAAAGTCAAATTTTCAGGACGATTAAATTTTGCATTATAAATTTTTCATTATTCCTCCAGTTTCTGAACTATAACCAAAATTTGGGTAAGAAAGTCTGAGCATTTCCAAATTGGCCCTGGATTCACTTGTATTTTCACGACCTTGCATTTCACAATAAACTACTCCACCATCTTCACCTTCTCCAGAAATGTGATGAACTTCAGTTATAAATTCGGATTCCGATAATACTGGATAAAGAATATAATCTAAGTTAATAGGCATTAATGTTAAAAATCCATCACTTCCAGCTGTAGTCATTGTATAGCATGTATGATCTGTATCGGTCCATGCGTTTGTTCCAGAAGCCAAACAACGATTTGCTAAAAGGTCTAATACGTCTTTATAGGGATATTTTTCAAAGCCTAAGAATATTAAACGTTCTAAGGTGTATGGTAATCCATCATCATCGTGAGCTTCAGTAGCCAAAACATAGTATCCATTTAGTACTGGACCGCCAACGTTACAAACAACCACTTGTAATCCAGTTTTCTCTGATTTATATCATCAACGAATTTTTTGCGAATTTTTTGCATCAACGAATCCATTGATTTTAGTATTAGTAATCAATTTAAATAAAGTCATATTTTATTTTGAAAATTAATGGAATTGCAAAATATTTATCCAAAAGTTCAATATTATGCAAAAATTATGAATCACGAATCACTAATTAAAATCAATTTATTCCCACCGGCAATAGGGAATAGCACTATAGTAGTCAGCACATACACTCAAGAATAACAAAGAACCATTATGTATTCACGAATTGTAATAGAAATGTGACTGTTGTACAGTTGTTTTGTTTATTTCTCTAAAAAACTTATTACAGAACTGAAGGCATTTTACATTTACATCGCTTTCGATTATTTATTACTTGTTTGATTGTTGTTTTTGATAATAAGATTTGTTTTTTGTGATATTATATTTAATTTATGGAATAAAAGTAGAGTTTCCTTTCACTAATAATTTACATATATTATTTTGCAAATATCGATATTTCAGAAGCAACTTACTTCTTTCATCAGTGTTTGCGACTAATTTATTTTAATCAATTAGTCGCAAGCACTGATGAAGGAAGCAAATTGAACGCATGCGTCTAAAGTCCAGAATTGAACGCATCTAAAATTTTTTTTGACTAAATTGCAATTTCGAAACATGCAAGTGGCGTGTAAATTACATTTTCGGTTAGATGATTTTTGTCTCACTATATTATCTGCAAAAGCAGTCATCTAAGTTTGACATTCAAAATTACATGATTAAAACCAAACTACATAATCTATTAGACTGCTAATACATTTGATCTTAGTTTGACATTTCCAGTTACACCTTATATCTTTTGGATTTTTTTAATCACATTTTGTAGTTATTATATTTATCAATAATGCAAATAGTTATATTTATTTATATTATAGTTATATTAATTTTAATTAGTGTACATTAATCAAGTATCTTATCAATCACGTATTTTATCTCCGGTTCCTTTCTTGATTGCTATTGAAGTACTGACTTTTTTAATTGTCTTAATTGACAGTTATACAACCATTTATATAATAGACATTTATCTAATATAGTGTTCGGACTTAAAATCTGTGGTACATAACAGTAGTTTTGATTACTTTGGATATTTTTTTTTCATCTGGTATTATTTTTTTTTCTTAATTATTATTACACTTTTCGCAATTTAAGTCCATTTGATAATTCGCAATGATATTAATTGCGCAATAAAATTAATTTTATATAAAACTATTAATTTTGTAATGTAAAATTATTAGTAATTTTACAATTTAACTTTACAATTTAATTTTACAAAATAACATAATAATTATTAATGTTTATTTTTTTTAACATAATAATTTATTATTAATGTTTTTGACATAGTAAACTAGCACTTTTGGATTTTTATACAGAAAATATTTGATCGGTACAAATATCTGACTTCCGGGAAAAATTAAATATTTTAAACTATTTTAAAGGTACGTATATACATACATATATCTCAATAAATAAAAAAAAATAAAGTAGAACGGTACATTTTAATTTATCGAATTGCCGCATCTTACGCACCTACCTATTTTACTTATACTATTAAAAACTAAAATTAAAATTAAAAAACGATTATTTACAATCATCTCTTCATAACGTAGTCATCTATTCCAAAACGTAGTGGGCATAAAACCTTTAATAGGTAGTACAACTGTTTTTACAATTGTATTAAAACTTTTAATACTCCATTTTGAAAGTTACCAACGCTTTATTTGAACGTACGTGTGTGGCAATTAACTCAATTACTGGAGAAAATAATATACTATCCAAAAATATACTTTAATTTATTTGATAATAAATTTTGTATATGCCGTAAAATAATTAAAAATTTAAAAATAACTCGATTGCAAATAGAATAGAATAGTAGAAATTTTCTCTTAAAATATGTGAAGCGTAAATTATCAAATTCATATATGTATATATATATACATATTGTACATATTCAAGCATATCAAATTTATAAATATTATTTATTAAATAAATTTTCTTATAAAATATTTTTGAGTTGTTGCATTTCAAAATCTTTTTTTTACGGTTTATAGTTTTTTTAACTTTGTTTTTTAAATAAAATAATTTTTACGTAATATTTTATACAAAGTATTATAATATTATTATGTTTCGTTCATAAATCGTTCATTCCTTTATTTGTTATCTGAGAATGTGTTATAAATTTGAGTGATTGGTATTACTTATTTACCTACTTGTTGGCTGCTACAGACCTTGAAGTTCCTGGGCCTTACACTTCGGTCACGAGCGGAATCTCTTCAGTTGGTTATTTGAAGTTTTTTCATATCTGCCCATACTTCATTTCTCCAACGAAAGTGTAGCCTCCCTGGACGACGCGTTCCCTCGGGATTGGATTCGAAGAGCTTGATAGCTGAAGTATTTTCATCCACACGATTTACATGGCCTAGCCAATGAAAACGTCATATTCTGACTTTTTTTGACTAGGACCATGTCGTGCAACAGCGGATATAGTTCGGCATTGTATCGTCTTCTCCAAACCCCTTCCTCAGATACAGAATCATAAATGCAATGAAAATTTTGCTCTCAAAAATACCAAGTGCATCATGCTCGCTTGCTTTTGGTAATGTCCACGACTCAGAACCATATAGTAGCACAGGAAGGATGAGCGTTTTGTATAATTGTGCCTTGGTATTATCCAACCTTGGAGGATGGGAGCTTTGAACCCAATTGTTTGGACAAACCGAAGTAGCAACGGTTAGCAAGAGTAACTCTTCGGCTTACTTCAACATTGATGTTAGTGGAGGAGTTGATGTTGGTTTCAAGGTAGATAAACTCCTGAACTACCTAAAAATTATATGAGCCGACAGTGATGTTGTGTCCTATTATGAATTTGATTTGTGAGGACATTTAACTTGTCGACAGCAGATATTTTTTTTATTCTGATTTATGAGAAGACCCACTTTACCTGTTTCCTCTTCAGTCTGTGAACAGGCTGTTCGTCGTGATGTTCCTATAATATCGACGTCAGCCGCAAAACCCGTCAGCCGTTTTGTAAAATATAGTTCCTTGTGTATTCTTACACCGAAGCGTCGCACTAAATGCTCCAACACTAGATTAAAGAAATTATATGACAGCGCATCGCCTTGTTCCTACAAATTTGATATTTTTCGCAGGTGGATGGTTGTTTATTATCCAATGAAATAGCATAGGTGGAGGGTTGAGTAATAATATTATTACTTATTCCATTGTTGGCATTTGAAATAATATTTCCGACATTAGAGTGACAAATCAGGTATATATAAGATCACTTGCAGTCATTGCAACAAAGTTTATATTGGGCAAAATAGGAGAACCATGCAAACACGATTCAATAAACACCTGAAAGAAGTAGAAATAGCTAAGAAGAAGAATTCAACAGAATTCAGATCCAAAATAGAAGAACACATCATCCAAGAGAATCACAGAAAGAAGATATAGTATTGGTAAATTACACTAGAGATTATAGAAAACTAGATTCACCTGAAAGCATCGAAATTTATAAAACTAAAAATGACCCACTCCTAAATAAAGACAAAGGCTACGGTCATTTTCCTTTATTTAAAATTTTTAGTTAAATGTAATTAAACGAATAAAACCACCCCTACCTGTCACTCTAACATCGGAAATTATATTTTAAATATCAACAATGAATATTACTCAACCCTCTACCTGTGCTATTTTATTGGATAATAAACAAACAACCAGCTTCGGAAAACGTCAAATTTCTACCAGTGTAAAAAGAATAAATAAGACGATTTGAGATTTCTTTCCTCAGTCGAGTACAAAACACTGAAGAAGTCTGCAAGTAGACAAAATACGTGCATCTGTATGATAAGCATATTAGTAAAATTAAAAGGAAAATGTGCGACTATTTTCGAGAATTATACTTTAATTTTATGTTTTGAATAAAAATTTTACTCATGATGAAAAAATCAACCGGACACGGTACCTTACAAAGCTATCAAATGACAGGTTCGGGTTGCTGCCGAACAACTCCTAGCACGTCCCAGGCATATTTGAAAACCAATTTTAATACAGGCATGAAAATTTACACTTAGATACTTTTTCATAAATAAAGAAATTCGACTGTTACCGATTTCGAAAAAATTTGGACAGATTCGAGTTGCTGCCGAACAACTCCTAGCATGTCTCAGGCATATTTGAAAACCAATTTTAATACAGGCATGAAAATTTACACTTAGATACTTTTTCATAAATAAAGAAATTCGACTGTTACCGATTTCGAAAAAATTTGGACAGATTCGAGTTGCTGCCGAACAACTCCTAGCATGTCTCAGGCATATTTGAAAACCAATTTTAATACAGGCATGAAAATTTACACTTAGATACTTTTTCATAAATAAAGAAATTCGACTGTTACCGATTTCGAAAAAATTTGGACAGATTCGAGTTGCTGCCGAACAACTCCTAGCATGTCTCAGGCATATTTGAAAACCAATTTTAATACAGGCATGAAAATTTACACTTAGATACTTTTTCATAAATAAAGAAATACGACGGTTACCGATTTTTCTAAATGTAGACTGGTTCGGGTTGCTGCCGAACAATTCCTACCATGTCTCAGGCATATTTGAAAACCAATTGTATTACAGGCATGTAAATTTACACTTAGATACTTTTTCACAAATAAAAAAATACGTCTGTTACCGATTTCGAAAATTTGGACTGGTTCGGGTTGTTACCGAACAATTCCTAGCACCTCTCAGGCATATTTGAAAACCAATTGGGTTATAGACAGAAGAGTTTACACTTATATACTCTTTCTGAAATTATAATACCTATAGGTTTCACTTAAAACTAAAAAGTATAAAATAAAATAATGATATAAAAATAAAAAATTTAAAAATATATTTTTATCGAAACCAAAATAGCCCCCTAAAAAGTAGAAAATAAAACTAGTGGTGGATGTTGAGCATCTAGAACTACTATAAGACAAAACACAAAAGTATATAATGAATCTTGCTGGAATATTGTTAATAGACATTTTTAATATTTGCCGCTTGAAAAAAATCACGAATATTAAAAGAACATCACAAAGCGTTTCCGAATTCCCATTAACAATATTCCAGCAAGATTCATTATATATTTTTTGGGTTTTGTCTTATAGTAGTTCTAGATGCTCAACATCCACCACTAGTTTTATTTTCTACTGTTTAGGGGGCTAGTTTGGTTTCGATAAAAGTATATTTTTATTTTTTCACATAATTTTGAAATGAAATACTTTTAAATATGTCTAAATGAGAAGTTAAATAAATTTGGAAGGAATGCAGAGCAACGTAATTAAATTTATATTGTTATATTTTTTTTGGTATTTTAAAATAAAAATTTTCTCTTGACTGCTCGTGTAATACTTTTATTCATTTTTATATTTGTTATCCTAATGTGTTGTATTTCATCCTGTTTAAAAGAGAAAAATCAGTTTAATTGAAGGAAAATATGTGCATATTCTTCTCGTATATAACTGTTTGTATTGTATATCGTATACAAGGATGTAAAATGGGGTATGCATGTCTTCAGTAAGTATGTATATTTCGGTATATAAATGAGTTCATCTAAAAGAATTACAATTATGTCTAGTTTAAAGTGAAAAAAAAATAAAGAATAAAAAAATAGAAAATAAGAAAATATTATTACTCAAGAAAACTATAGGATAGTCTTGGGATACTATAATTTCCTATTTTCGTCCTATAGGATATTATTATGTATTTTTTTTATTCAATTCTTGTTTTATAATAAAAGAAAAACTTATTTCACCGAGGTACGGTGAAATAATATGAATACAAAATTTCGAAAAACTTACGAAAATTCACGAAATGAATTAATGACATTCAGCACACACACATTCAAAAATTCACAACCAAAAATTCTTACTTTCTCATCTCTACTTCATTCAGAAATTCTCACACTCTTCGTCAATAAAGATAGAGTAGGTATTGTACGGAAATTAAAATATCTTGAAAAATTATATATGTATAAAATTATAAATAATATATTTAAAAAAAAAAATTGTTTTAAAAAGGTGAATTAAGTTTGAAAAAAGTGAAATATAATAATATTATTTTAATTTAGGTGAGTACATAATTTGTATCTGTATTATATCAGTTACAAGTAGTTTTCAATAAAAAATAGATTTTTATACTATAGATACTTTCGGGGACATATGGGAGAAATGTGTCGGATATTTACCCGGTAAAATTATTATTTTTTTAAAAAAGATTTTATAACATATAACATATAACATTTTGTTTCATACAAGGTATTGAAAAAAAAAAAAAAAAATACATAATAATTATAATAATACATAGATTACATATATACAATAAATATATAAAAAATTATTTTAGATCAAATTAAATCTCGTTAATTCTTCTACTTTTACCTTTTTTTTACTTTAGCAGGAATTTACTTATTAACCCTTTATTTCATACGAAGCCATATATGGCTTTTTGAAATAATCATCAATCTTTTATATGTTATAATGAGAGAATCTTTTAGAAAACCGTTACAATTTCTCATTTATTATTGTCTGCATACAAAATTGTTTCTTTTTGAGTTTGGAGAACATGCAAAATTGTCAGTATTCACGTGTTTGTCAATACATGTCAAGTGTTAAAAAAAAGCAAAATTTTTAAGAAATTTAATTAAATTTAAATAAGTTTATAGGTAAGTACAAGTAATTTAAAAATATATTTTATTAAATATACTTATAATTCTTTGTATTAAATGTACTATTTTTGATTTTAACCATATATCTTGGGTTTTATGTGTATTTGTTTGTTAAAGCCAAATATGGCTTCGTATGAGTTAAAGGAATATAATTATTATTTGAATTTTGGTTATTTTAGAAATGAATTCTTATATGTTCTATGGAAATTCAAAATATGTGCAATCCATACCTGGTGATGGTTATGAGAGCAATGATATACTTGCTTCCGACTCCGATATCGAGTATGAGGTATCGAAAAGTGTACATGACATAAGATCACCAGCTATAATTCCCGAAACTGATACTAGCTCTTCAGAAAGTGATGTTGAAATTGAAAAAGCTATTCCATCCGTCTCAAAGAAAGCAAAAACTAATAAACAAAAGAAAAAGCTTAATTGGAAAAAGGGCCATCTACCACCTTATGATGAAAATAAATTTGAATTTAAAGGAAATACTAATCTGCCTAATTACATCATAGAATTGGATACACCTGCCGATTTTTTTTTGTTTTTTTTTACTGATGAAATACTTAATTTGATAGTTGAACAATCAAATATAAAAGCGTTGCAAGATAACATAAACAAGCCCGCAAAAATAAATAAAAACGAAATGGAACAATTCATTGGCATGATAGTTTACATGTCGTTAGTTAAGCTTCCTTCAATAAGACATTACTACAGAGCCACTACAGGACATAATTTAATATTTGAAACGATGACGTGCAACAGATTTGAAACGTTGAAACAGTTCTTACACTTTAATAACAACATTAATTTTAAAGCGTTTGATACACCAGGATATGACAAACTATTTAAAGTAAGGCCACTTTTAGAAAAAATAAGGGAGCGGTTACTTTTAATACCAAAAGAAGAGTTTCTAGCCGTAGACGAGCAAATAATACCCACAAAATGTCGACATGAATTAAAACAATATAATGCTGCTAAGCCTCATAAATGGGGGTATAAGAATCAAGTTCTTAGTGGAGCTTCAGGATTTAGCTACGATTTTGATGTATTTGCTGGAGAACAAAGTAACACTTTCCCAAATGATGCTCCAAATTTAGGAGTAAGTTCTAATGTCGTAACAAGACTAACTATAAAGTCTTTTTTGATAATTGGTACAATAGTCCAGACCTACAGGTATACTTATTCAAAAATGGAATTTTACCTTTAGGTACTGTTAGATTGAATCGTGTACCTAATGCTGATATGCCAACAGAAAAGGAATTAAAAAAGAAAGGTCGTGGAAGTATGGAAGAAAAAGTGGTTACCATTGATGATGTCAAACTAAGTTTAGTTTCATGGTTTGACAATAAAGTGGTTAACATGCTATCAGCTTATGTTGGCAGTGAACCTAATATAACTAAACGCCGTTATTCAAAAAAGCAGAAGAAATATATTGAAATTTTAGCTCCACAAGCTGTGCATCGCTATAACAAGCATATGGGTGGAGTAGATTTACTAGATTCTATGCTTGGATTCTACAGAATACAACTGAGATCAAAAAAATGGTACAAAAGACTTTTTTACCATATGATCGATTTATGTGTCGTGAATGCATGGATTTTATGGCGTCGAAAAAATGAAAATAGTGAGTTATATATGCCACTGTATGATTTTAAATTATCAATTGCTGAACATTTATGTAAAGCGGGTAAAGTAAAAGTTCTTATTTTATTACTAAATTTATCAATTTCAAATCATAAACCCCAAAAATTTAAATTTTTGCAGGTAAGGTTTCCGTTGCAAGAAGAAAAGGGCGTCCAGCTTCTTCTTCAAGAGGTGGTACACCCACAAGTCAAGGAGTTAATTCTCCCCAAACTCCTGTTCAAGCAAGAAAAAGACCCGCTAGACACCAAGACTTTCCTTTGGATTCTGTACGTTCCGACTGTATTGGTCACCTGCCACTGTGGAAGAAAAATCGGCAATTATGTCAAAATGATTGCAAATTTCGATCTTTCACAATATGTGAAAAGTGTAAGGTACATCTTTGCTACACCGAAAAAAGAAATTGCTTTACTGAATTTCATAAAACTCAATAATATAAACATATATCTATGTATATAAAAAAATTAATTAATACTAAATAATAAGTTGTTGTATTAAATTCAGTTGAATAAAATTTTGATTTTCAATAAAATATTAACTGAAATTCATTTGTATTTTTTTATAAAACTTTACCTTAAATGCATACGAAGCCATATATGGCTTTGTATTTTATTTTCTAAACTAAATAACATTTTTTTTTTTTTTTTTTAAATTCACTTAATTATGGGTAAATAATATCTTTTCATGTAATTTTGATTTTTTTTTTCATTGGGATCATAATTCATGAAGTAAAGGGTTAAGAGATAAATATACTAATTATACATTTTATTGATTTGCATTATTTTAATATATTAGATAGAAAGAGAGAGAGAAAAAAAATTAGAAATTAATATTACATTTTATTTTAGTTAATTTTTAATATGAGACAATTAATTATTATTAAGTTAATGTTAGTTATAATTATATATTAATTTAGGATTTGATACATTATCTACAATTGTTTGAGACTGTTAATTAATTTAGATTTGAAAGCATTTTTTGAAAGTGTGTCATGGAAAAGGGAGCTGAACTGATTAAATAGTATGCAACACCTGTTGATGGGTTCATTTTTCCCATATTCAGTTCTATATGTTGTTTCGATTAGAAATTTGGTGTGTCTTGTAGGTCTAACATCGTTATTGATTCTGAATCTTAATTTAATAAGGTTAACATCAACCTTATCAGATAGAACGTCGAATGTAAAGCCTATGTAAAGCGAATGTAAGTAAAATTCTACGCGAGTTTAAGCTCAGTAAATTTATAGAATGGAGCCTTTCAGTGTAAAGTGGAAGGTTATTAAAGTCTCTGGGATTATATAGATGTCTTAGGGCGAAGAGAAGGAACTGTTTTTGGATTGATTCAATTCTTGTACTATGGATTAGAAAGGTGGGATTCCAGATAATACAACCATATTCTAAGATTGAACGCACTAGGGAGCAGAATAAAGTTCTTGTTACCCATATATTATTAAATTCTCTTGCTCTTCTTTTGATAAAACCTAGCATTTTGTTAGCCTTTGATATCATTGTTTCATAGTGGAGATAAAAATTTAATTTATTATCCAAGATGATTCCTAAATCATTAAAATGATCTACACGCTCTAAGTTGAGGCTATGCAAAGTATAGTTATATAAAAATGTAGATCTTTTACGAGTGAAGCTCATGACGTAACACTTACTAACGTTGAGGTCTAGCATGTTTTCAGAGCACCATTTTTCTAAGCATTTAAGTTTAGACTGGAGGAAGCAAAAATCACTAAAATTATTTATAATGTGGTATAATTTGAGATCATCAGCATAAAAAAGGTGAGATATGCCAGATAAGCAATTAGAAAGGTCTCTAATGTATCTCTAATGGGGTACCCCAGAGTAGACATAAATGGCTTTAGACGTAATACCTTGAAACTTAACCAATTGAACTCTTTTGGTATTATAAGATTTTATCCAATTTAACATAGCGCCACTGATACCTAGTTTTGCCAGTTTTATTTCTAGTATATCGTGATTTATTCGATCAAATGCCTTGCTAAAGTCTGTATATATTGTGTCGATTTGTAGACCTTTTCCATAAGAGATAGTACCTCCGATGTAAATAACACTAAATTAGTGGTGGTAGAACGGCCTTTTCTAAAACCGTGTTGTTCCTGGTTAAGAGTTGGATTTATTATAGGTGTTATTTTATCTGTCACGAGTTTTTCAAATAGCTTGGGTATAGTCGACTGAATTGCTATGCCTCTATAATTTTCAATTAGAGTTTTGTCACCTTTTTTGTGAATTGGTATTAGGTACGATGTTTTCCAAATTAGTGGAAAAATGCCTAATGTTAGGGATCTGTTAAAATTAAGGTAAGTGGAGCAGTTCAATTGAAAATACAGTTATACAAAAATATCGGCGGAAGAAGATCAGGACCATGCCCTTTTTTTATGTCTAAGTTATTTACTTCTGTAAAAACGTCCTCAGATGACAAAGCTAAGTTATGCATAAGAGGAATTATGTTAGTTAATAAATTGGAATTCACGATTTCCAATTCTTGGTCTGTTTGTGATTGACGGTAAATTTCTTGGAACTTGTCTGCGAAAGCATTACAGATTTCATTAGGGCAAGATGAGATTGTGCCATTAAGGAACATCGAATTTGGATAACCTCAGGATTTACGCTTTGTATTAACAAATTCAAAAAATTTTCTCGGGTTACACAAAATAGAGTTTCCAATACTCTGAATGTAAGTGTCATATGCTATGATGGATTTTTTTTTAAATTCAGCAGCTAGTACTTTATATTCATCAATTAATTCAGCAGTCGGAACACCTATCAAATTAATTTTTTTATATAAATTATTTCTTCGATTACGCAGAGATCTTAGTTCCTTATCTAGCCAAGGTTCCGATAATTTATCTTTTTTTAGAATTTTTGGAGTGTAATTTTCAATTATAGATAGTAAAATTGTATGAAAATCCGTAACTACTAAATCTCCTTCGGTTAGCAGCGCGTTCCAATTTATATTAGATAAGGCATTGTTAATGCCTTCGTAGTCAGCGTTATGAAAATCATATACAAATTCTTTATTGTAAGACCTAGAGAACAATTTGTTAGTTTCAATAAGTTCTATTATTACTGCATTATGATGAAGTGTGTTTACAAATAGATGTTCTGTTTCAGGAGCAGCATGAACCAAAACCTCGTCATAAGCATTAGAGAAAGCTAGGTCTAACCATCTACCATTGTTATTTGGGTGTTGAATTATTTGCTGAATGTCATTTCCATAAAAGGTGCATATAATGCTAAATTCGATTTCATCTAAGAAGTTAACTGGTAGCAATTGGTTATCGAATTCGTCTAGACCGAAAGATAATGATGGACGATTAAAATCACCTAAAACGAAAATACTATCTTCCTCATTCATAGATGTAATAATAGAATTGCATATGTCCAAAAACTCGTAATATGAGTTTGAGTTTTAGTAATTCGTCAGAGTTTGGAGGAAAGTATACTACACCTAGGTAAATATTTTTGCTACCGGTAGGCACTTTTACGAATTTGTGTTCAAAGGATAAGGAAGTACTGGAATGTACTAATTCGCTTGGCAAACTGTTATTAACAGCAATTAATACACCACCGCCTCTAGAGAGGCCTGTTGAGATATAATTACGATCATTTCTATAAATTGACCAATTGTTGTCAAGAATTTCCTCATTCTTAAAAGAGTCGTTCAACCAGGTTTCTGTAATTATTAGGATATTAAAGTTGCATGATTTGGCGTCGATGTAGAGATTTTTTATTTTACTTCTTAAACCACTGCAATTGTGATAGAACATCCTAACAGTATTATTGAGCATTTGAGACATATTTTTCATTAAATAAGTGTTACTTTGGTTTTTGGGAACGAAAAAACTTTTTCTCAGGTTGCTTGCGGAAAGTATTTGGGAAAGGAGTTTCATCACTCGTAAAATTAGTATATTTATTACATGAATGGGTGTTTGCATTATGGTATCTAATATTATTATTTTTGTTAATTATGTTATTATTATTTTTCGAATTGTGTATATTATTGAGATTTAAGTTAGTATAAGTATGTTTCAGATTGTTATTGTTATTTTTATTATTATTATAATTTTCATTTTTGTGGTTATAGCTGGTGTTAGTATTTATCAACTTAGAAGTAGAGTTAGGCTTAAAATAAGATAAGTTATTGTTAGAATTTTTTATGCTAGACTTTCTTGCTTTGAAGTTAATCTGCTTCCAAGGCTGTATTATAACTTTTTTTTGACTTTGATTTTGATTTTGATGGTTGATAGTTGTGCCTGAGAGAATCCAGCTATACTTCCTAGGGACTGAAAATTTGAAGCAAGAGAATGTTTGATGTCTTTTCGAAAATCTTTTCGGCGTAATTTGCTCGCAGTTGTAAGCCGTTAAAGAGAACCTCTTTAATAAAAATTTTTTTATCCATAGATCATCCGCATTGATGGGAGCCCCCTTTAAGAAAAAATCATCTAATTCAGGACTCGAATTCATACCAATTGTTGTTCCGTTTTTCAATTTAATATTACTGGTATTGGTAGTTAACTTATTGCTACTAACTCGTTTTTTTGTTTTATTGTTTTTAATATTTTTAATGGGAAAGATAATGGAATTTCTGGCCTTTAAACGAGATATGTGATCTTCCCATTCCTTAGGTAACCATTCAGCACCAAGTTTTGTAATAGTACAAGGAACCGGTAAACTATTATTAACACGTACTTCTTGAGACATAGTTGAACTTGTATCATTAATATTGGCCAATTCTTCATACAGACTAACACCGTTGACCTTGTTGAACGAGCTTTTTCTTGATGCGGATGGGATTAAATCTTCTTTTATTAATTTTAAACTTTGTTTTAGTTCGCTTATTTCATTATATATATCGCTGATCGTTATTCCAGATTTTAATTCATTAACACATGAATATAAAGACTCCACTTTGGCAGAAAGAACGTTATTTTCATCCAGTAATCTGCTGAGAATAGATGTTGAAGGAGGATTGATTTAATCTACTATGGTTTCCTGAATTACAGCAAGTTTAGCTGATAATTCTTTTAATAACTCTCTTTTGAATGAATTTAAACTTTCAGTAATTAGTAATTTAGAATCAGCAAGTAAAAGTGGTAATGAATTATTAATACCGTCAAATGCCTTTGCCATATGGTCAAAATTTGAGGTATTCACGTCAATAGTGTTACTTACTTTAGATATTATGCCATTTTTATGTTCATCTAAATTGATAATACTTTTGTTAATATTATCATACATATTCCTTGTTATATACTCATACTTTTGGCATTCGTTGCAAATAAACCATTGTTCCAATGATGGATGATACCAATCTCTGTCAGCTCCAATACATACACCATGAAGCTTTCTGCGGCACAACTTATTGTCGAAATTTGCACAAGTTGACAAGTCATATTTGAAGCTCATATTTGAGGTTTCTTTAATCTTACTTATTGATTATTTGTTTTATTTTAATTAAAAAATTATTATTAATAATAGTTTGTCCACAAAATTACTGAAATGTACCTAAAATGTCACCTACAATTGGTCCACAAAACTACTGAAATGTACCTAAAATTCCACCTACAATTTGTCCACAAAATTACTGAAATGTACCTAAAATGTCACCGACAATTTCTCCATAAAATATCCAAATTTTTATCAGTTAAAACTAGTTTTTCCATAGATAAATATTCGAACTTATAGCGGACAAGAAATCCAAAAAATACCCGAATCGGTGTTCGTTCGGTAATATACCCTGACTAAGGTGTTCCATGTAGCGCACATATTACGGTGTACAAATCGAACTTTCACCAACTCGGTTATTTTTTGGACTCAAAATGAGAAATTATTTTTCGGGCAGGGTTGTGCATTATTTTAATTATGTGATCATATCTATCTTTTCATCTTGTGAACATGTCATCTTCAAATCCTCCTTATTAATGCTTTTCCCTATGTTAACATAATTAAGATATTATATTATTGTTGTTCAGCTACTCAATTATTCTACTATTTTCTTTACTACCCAAATTTGTAATTCTAACTGGAATAAACATAATTTTATTAAGGTTTTTATCAACTCGCTGATTTTTTTCTGTTCGGTAATAGATTTTCTGAAATTGTCTTAAAGTTAATTTTACGAAGAGCTAGAGGCTTTAGAGACTGAAAGGGAAGGGAAGAAAAGGACCTGAAGTAGACCTACTGACTTATCTGCAGGTACACTTATAAATAATAAACAAAATAAAAAGACTTCATGTAAAAATTTTTAGAGACTTGGACCAGTGGATTCACATCTTAGAATATAATGTAAATTTAATTTCAAAGCAAACAATTTCTTCAAAATTTTGTAAAAAATTTAATAATTTACTGACAAAACGTATAGTATTTCCAGGTGGAGGTGCTTTAGAAAAATAGAAAATAAAAAAATGAAATGTTTGATTCCTTTCTTCGTCCAAAAACAAATTCTACGATAGCTATATACATTACCTATGTATATATTTTAATAATATATATATAGCTATAGCACCTATAATTACTAAAAGAAGCAGTAATTATTTACATCAAAAAAGTTCGTTAGAATCTTTTTTGAAATTCTCCGACATTCTAGAAATATCTCAATATTCTATTAGTTTATTTTAGTTTCAACAAATTTAAAAGCAGGTACGTCTTTCAATAATAATTTATTATTATTATAATAATAATAATTTTTTTAATTGAAATAATATTAACTTTTAAAACACTAACATAATGGATTTGAATAGTGAAGTTAATATAATTAATAGTGAAACTAAAAAAAAAATAAAATTTCGCCCAAACAAATACAAACTAGGCCGAGCTAAAAAGTAAATATTACATTGATATAACCACGATTTCAATAACTTTTCATAGTTACTTATAATTTTGTTGAATTTTAATAGATACAAAGACAACAATTCAATATTAAATGATCTCCAAATATGTTGCCAGCATAAAAATAAATCCACATTTGAATGTTCTAAATTCCAAAACATTGATTTGATAAAAAACCGTAGAATGTCTAGTTTTTATAAAAACTTGTTTTCCAGCGTTAGAGTAAAATTTTTGTATAACAGTGAAAATAGTCGAATATTTTCCTTTTAATTTTACTGATATGCTTATCATACAGATACGCGTATTTCGTCTACTACTTGCAGACTTCTTCAGTGTTTTGTACTCGTAGAATGTCTTATTATAATGCAACAAAAACTGAGCAAGATTGTAACATTACAAGATTAATTACCCCACACCAACTACAAGGTACTCATAAAACAATACAATCTGCAGGAAAGAAAGAACGGCAATTTTAATTTTGTAAGAACTTGTTTGTAAAAGTATTTTCTTTAAGAGTGTTGATGGAGGTAATATTATAAAAGAAACCAGAGGGGGTAACAGAAAAGATCAGATGTTTGCAATGAAATGATAAACATTTTATAGGCAAAATACCGGCATAAGTGAGCCATTACAACCGAATTGAGAGTAAAATAAATTTATTTAGCATGTGAAATGAACGTTACTAAATTATATGGGTTTTATATTTACATTGCGGTAAAAGATAACTTAAAAGTTAGGCAAACGTTTTTTAGACCCATTTTTAATAATGACATCAACATAGGATTTCGAAGTCAGCTACTGATGCTTGTAGTTTATGTGTTCTATGAAATAAACCAAAAAAAAAATATAATAATATTATTTTGATATAATAGTTTTTTATTTTCATTAGCTTTATTTTTAGTATCAAAATGTATTATTTCCAAAAAGTCTTATCAAAATAAATTATTTCCAAAATAGTTTTGCAATTTTTATGGAAAATATAGGTTTTTTTTTTTGAGACTAGATGTGATCGATGAAGAACAATGACAGAACAATATTATTAACTAAATTGGAGATTCATCTTCTTTACAGTTTTTATCATTCTCTTAAAGATTGCATAAACTGGAAATAACGTCTTTTGAAATTCACTCAGCTTCTCATTTGAAAATAGAGTCTCTAATTCTCATTTCTTTTGTTATTTCATTAGTAATCTATTTTTTTGGGAGTTATCATTCATAACATGCTTAAAATCATTAACTATATTTTCGTAAGAGTCAATATTGTTCCAGATACTATTATTGGAAATATTCTCATAGTTTAGAACAGTTTTACAGGAAGCTACATTGTGAGTTATTGAAATCTTGTTAATACTGAAGAACAGCATGACAAGACAGAATACAGAAAGGTGTGCAAGATATGCAAAAAATATTGTTAGATTTCACAATTTTTAGTAAATACATTGATTTGATTTATGTTTATACATAGGTAACGTATATATTTTTTTTCACTGCGTGATGAAGATTAATTTTGACAATAATTATAGTTGTTTCACAAATATAAAACAGAATTAACAATAATTTAAAAATTAAAATTTTTATTTGTAATGAGTCCAATGTTTTTCGAACGGTGTCAAAAAGACCCCCAGTTAGTGTCAAATACTTGGTTTTTATTCATAAAAATTTACAAATAATTAAAACAATAGTAATTTTATAATAATATGAAATAATAAAGGTATGAGTGGAGAGTCATATCAACCAACAAGCCTTTTCAAACTACCTAAATGATTTCACCAAAGAAAATTCAATTTATTTTCAGTTTAAGCATATACCTACATTATAAATGAAATATAAATTTTTAATATTATACTAAAATATTACTTAAATTAAAGTATAAGAACTGAAGAATGTAAAACGAACTTAAAATAAGGCATCGTAATGGTGAATAATGAGTTTTAGTTTTTGTTCTTTTCGGTAGGTACTACATACTACTAAAAATGTGTTCTAGTACTTTAATTTGAAACACATAGACACATTATTATTATGAATATACTTAACTATGTTATTATGTATATATATAAAAAATATGTTCATATATCCTGAAGATACTTTAAAACATTTTAGAAGGAAATCATTTAAGCTTAAAAATATCTTCATGTAAAAAGTATAATATTTTAGATGTAAAATAGAAAGGAAAAATAAATGAAAAACAAAAATAGTTTTTTTTAAAAAGGAAGTTAAAGAGTGTGAAAAAACAACAGCAGAAAATTAGGTTGAAAAATAGGTTATTCTGTAATGTTTTTGGATTTCTCGGATACTTGGATATACAAACGTACATTAAAAAATAAATGTGTTCTTATTTTTGTGTTATTTTTCTTTTAAAGTCCTGCTAATTTTTTTTTGCTTTTTTAATTTAGGTTGTTTTTTGTTTTGTTTTGAGTCCTTAAACTCATTTTAATGTAATGACAAAAAAATTTACGTAAATATTTTAAGGAAGCGACAAAATGTTACAAAAACTAAATAAGTACATCACTATAGATGAATTTATTTTTTAGGCGTGAAATACAATGAATCGAATGCGATTTGTAGTAAGTCACATTGAGTATTAGAAAAATTTGTCAAATGGATTTTGGAGAACTAATTTTATTCTTCATCAATTTGTTTGCTTCTTGAATAGAATTGAAAGCTCTTTAATCACAGAATGTATACTCTTCCATTGCAGAATTCACTTTATTAATGAATATTATAGAAAAGTTGGTGGCATTTGGGAGGGCGATATGAAAAATTAAAAAAAATAAGTTAGACATTATTGCGAACAAAGTTATTCAGAGCCCATCTTGAACTTCGGTGATTTTTATTTAATTTCATGTAAATATTAGGAGAATCAAACGGTTTATGATTGAAAAAATGAATTTTACTCGATCATATTGTAGATTTTTATTTAATTTTAATGAATTTCTAATGCTTTTTCAAGTGCTGTATGGTTAGTAATTTATTAATTAAAGTTAGTGGGGACTCCTTGCTTTGTTCTAATTTTTTTGTATTCCTGTTATTTCTCTTCAATGCTCTTCAATGTTTTGTGCAGTTTTCTTGATTTTCTCACAAGTTTATCCATAAGTTAGCTGCCATGGTTCGACGATAGATGTTGTTGGATCTTTCTCTTTTTCCTCTGTCTTCAAGATCGCATTCTAGGGCCATTCGTTTTTCGCAGTTTTCTGAGAGTGTGACCTCTTTGTTTTCATTTTTTGCATCTCAATTGGGTTCGTTGCCAGCTTTTCACCTGTTAGCTGTCATATGTCCCTATTACTGATGCTTTTTGGAATTTTTTCTTGGAAATCATGTAGGATTATCAAAATAAAGTTCGAGGTATACATTTTAATCTTTAGATTCTCGTTTGTCTCGTTAGTTTAAATGTTCTGTGATTAGCCATATTAATTCTACATTTAACCATCCATTATTCAGTTCCAATGAATGGATATCAATAATTGATTTAGAAGTCAATAATTAAATTAGAAAGTCTAAGATATGACTGTATAAAGAAATATGTAGTTAAATTTCAGGTAGGTCGATTTATTTTAGGTAAATAAGTAAAAAAAATGTTAGCAATACTGAACGATTTTGTTATTTACTAAAAACTAGACATGATAAATTTCATAATTACTATAATATATATGATATATGATGAATGAATATGATATATGGTAAATAATAAATGAAATGTGGATATTTGAGAGACGAATAATTCGAAAAAAATTGTAGCAGGTAGATTATAGAATGCAGAATACGACAGAAGAAGAAGCAATTGTGAACTGAACCAACTAAATAATAATGAAAATTTATGTAGTAGTTCAGTTCATCAAACATGAAGTATATAAATACTGAAAATTGCAGGACATGTCTTCATAATTAAAAAAAGAAGAGCCCAAAGTTATGTATTTTATAGTCACCAATACCTAACTCGTACTAGAGTTTCCACTCTTACAAGAATTAGGCGGATCAACAACATCGAAATCAATTCCATTTTATTCAATGTTCCAATTTTCGAGATCATTTTTATTCTTCAATTAAGGGTTGTACTAGTATTCTTCTCCAAAAAAAATCAAATTTCAATATTTCTCCATTTTGGATTATACCCTTACACTTCTAAATCAAGTTTTTTTTATTATAACAATGATGTAACATTGCATTTATTATATCATAGGTCTTAAAAACACAAAATATTTTTGCTTAAAATGTGGAACGAGAAAAGTTTATTTTCTATTTAAAGATCCGGAAAATTCTTAGACAAGAGTTAACGATGTTAAATTTAGGTTATGTAAGTTATTTTAAGAAATTTTTTTGAAAATATATTTTATTTTTCAGTTTTACTTTTTTTATTTTTGTAAAAACAAGAAAGCAATTTTAAATAATACATTTAGTTGTGTATGTGTTACAAAAATAAAAAAAAAAAAACATTGTAACAAAAAATTAAAATAAAAAGAGCATTTTTATAAAGGAAATTTTAAGCTATGATAATAAATTAAGACTTTAAGAAAAATAAATTTTTTTAAAAGAATTATTTTATAAATATTAAAAATAGTTTGGAAACAATTTGATGTGAAGACGGTCCGATTTGATTTAGAACTAAAAATACAATGCCAATTCGGAGCAATAATATTCTGAGTTAATTGTTCGAAGATGAATAATAATTAACATTACTAAGGAGTAGAACTGTTTTTCTTCAACAAGGTGGAGGAGGTTTCCAAAACAAATTTAGTTAACGAATGAGCAGTAACCTAATATAAAGGAAAAGGTCACTTTAAAATCGACTAATGAGCTATAAAATCGACAGATTAATATCGTCTTTATTGTCCTGTGAAACCTTCAATGGGGTGTAGAAGAGCAAAATAATAAACTCTCCTGTATGCGGCTAGTAACTGTAATGGTGGATATATTATATATTTTTTTTATTACATTTGCGAGTCAAATTGAGGTTTTTGTTAAACACATTGCTGTGAAAAAAAAACGGGACAGCTTTAAATTTTTGCCTACAATTCATGTAATGAATTCAATTATTGCGAAATTTATAAACAGTTTAACTTTTTTGTTCTCCAGTTCAGGTATATCTATCTATCTAATATCTACCTGTATTGGATATATAAAGAATCAACATTTTAAATATTGATTAGTGTTGTGAATATAAAATGAGAAGTGTATTAATTATTAGAATATTATTGGGAAAAATAAGTAACGAGTTAAAGAGCAATATTATTGTGCTATCACGGGTAAGTTTGTCAACAAGGCAAACTGCTGAAAGATTGTGTTGCTCTAAATGCATAGTGTTATATTTTAAAAAAATATCTTGAAATTAGGGGTTTTGATAGGACTAAAGGATTAGGACTATCTTGTAAGACAACGCAGGTGGAGAGGTCCTTCATAAAAATTTACAGTTTGAGAAATTGTTTTAAATCGTCTACAGATTGATACGATCCAGTTTGATACGATATCGACTATTGGACGAACGATTAAATGCACATCATCCCAGTAAAGAAGCCCGAGTTGAAGCCAATACATAGGAACAAAAGGCTTACGTTGGCAAAATAACATGTTTCTTGGATAGAGGATATGTGGAAGCAGATAATATTTTCAAACGAAAGCCAATTCAAAGGGTACTATAGTGATGTCAGACTGTTGATGCGGCGAATAGCAGGAGAATGATTAAGCAATTAATGCATGCAAATGTTACCAGCAAAATCTGAATGTGTAATGGAACTAAACATTTTGAAAAATGAATTGGAGCCTTCTGTTCATATGACCTTTGGAGACACTTATGACTTCTTTTTCAACAAGACAACACTTCTATAATAAGATAATCTATAACACAGATACAAACAAGCAAAATCCAAGTGTTAATACCTTTATAATTAATAATGATACCATCACTAATGAGCATGATATAGCTAACAAAATGAACTCTTATTTTGTTAACGTGACTGATGCACTTAAATATTTAGTATAGTCCGATAGATTACATGTTTATTAATAGAACTTTAAGAACAATCCACAATAACTTTGATCTATGTCGCACCAACATCAACTAAGTTTATTCAAAAATTTTCAACCAAACTCTCACCGATATTATCAATGTAATAAATAATTCTATTCATAACTCAATATTTCTACATATTTCGCAATAGTTATACCTATCCATAAGGCAGGAAATACAACTGATTCATCAAATTACCGTCCCATTTCTGTCCTAACCAGTCTTTCCAAAATATTTGAACTAGTTATAAAACACCACCTTAATATTTTTCTCTCAAATAATAAAATTCTATACGAAGATCAATATGGTTTCGAAAAAAATTCAAATACAACAGCAGCATGCTTAAGTTTATCCAATTTTGTGACAAATAATATTGATAGTGGAAAATTTGTTGCAATTATATCTTTGGATTTTCAAAAAGCATTCGACTGTGTAGACCATGAGATTCTCTTGTCGAAAACGGATAACATTAACTTTGATCCTAATGATGTGAATTTTTTCAAAACATATTTAACTGGTAGAATACAAAAAGTCAAAGTAGGATCCTTCTTCAGCAACACCTTAATAATAAAAAAAGGAGTTCTACAGGGATAAATTTTATTATCACGCTTAGATCTTGCAGGATATATTCAACTATATGCCGACGATGCTATTGTAAGATATGCTGCGCCAACAGAAAATTCATTGAGGAATTCCATAGAAAATGATTTAAATAAAATAGAACAATGGATTAAGTATCATAAGCTGCAACTAAACGTTAAAAAAACAAAAATTTTGTTACTTAGCAATAAAGATTATAGATCCTTGATTTTCTCGCATAATTCTATAACCTTATACACTGTTGACAATCTATGTTATTTAGGATTGATAATTGATAAGAAGGTCAACTGGATAGATCATATTCAAAAAAATATCCGCAAAATTTCGCCATACTTTTTTATTCTTCGTCGTGTTCGTAAATTTATTTCCAGAAACCCTTTATATACCATATATTCTTCCTTCATATTATCGCACATAACTTATCTGAACCCAGTATGGAGTGGAGCAAATCAGCAAATATTACTTCAATTAGATATCTTACATAAGAAAGCTATCAAAATAATTCACTTTTATCCGAATACATTTCCTACAGATATGCTATATTCAGAAAAATATATTAGCCTTCACAATATTTGTATACGTGAACTATACTTTACGGCCTTTAAAATTATAAAAAATAACATTGAACATAATTTTATTCTAAATAGAATGATAAACATGCACAGTCATAACACTAGAAATTGTTCTAATTTTTACTTATCATTACTTAGAATAAACCAACAAAAGAATAATTGAGTGTAATAGAATCAAAACCGATATATTTAAATTAAAGTCAATTTTGACAAAAATGCAAAAAACGTTTTCTTTGTTATTTTAATTAATTAATACTATTTTTAAGTTATTTTATCAAAGAGTAATTGATTTAAATATTATTTGTATTGAATAATTAAAAACAAAATGAATATTGAAGCTTAAACACTAGTTTTAATTTTACAAATGATTCACTTTGTTGCAAGCAAATGTTTGATTTTGTTACCACTGCATGTGCATATGGCTTATTTTATTGAAACTATCATCATATTTGATAAAATGAAAAAATTGAGATCAAAAATAAAATAATTCATTCAATTTGTTAAGAAATTAATTTTTTTATTTATATTCTAAAAAACAGAAATGCTCAGTAATTCAGTTTGAGCGAATAGGTAACACTTTGTTGGTATTTAAGTCAAATTCTTATATCAAGAATCATGTATTATTTTCAAAAAAAGTATCACATTGATCGTCATCAGCAATGTTATCATTATTTAAATAATTATTATTCACGGCAAAAATCCCTTTTGTAATATTTTAATTTGTTTTTGTTTGTCCAGAATGGTTCAAAATGATGTAAACATTTAGAGCACTGATCTGTTGAAGGCGAAACTAATGTTGAAATTAGTCCGGAAGTTTAAAACTAATGTTGAAATTAGTCCGGAAAATATTTTGAAAGAATTACTTTTTTACTTGTAACTCTTTGTGATCCTCATTATCTTTGTACATAGAGTACATGCGATTTCAGGGCAATTCCCTGTAAGATATTGTCTATTAATAGATTTAGAGTGGCAGTAGTGTGTATCATGAACATACATTTTTTTTATTAAGTTTTTAACAGCCTCTTTTCGAGGTTAAAAAGCTTCCGATTTTCGATCTCCTCCTCGGGTTTCCTTTAGTATTGTCCCAGTTTTAATGAAACGTTTGCATATTCTATGAACTCAGCTTTTTCGTATTCACAAAATATTTATGAAAACTGGTAAACACACCCGAACAGATGATAAAATTTTGTGACATAATTTTTTGGTGCCTTTTCTGATCCAGAAGTTCTTCTAGGTCCTCTACAGGTTTGTATGCAGCCAATAATAAACGGGTCTTGAGAAATTTTAGGGTAATACAAATAAATTTTTTGTGAAACTTAAACACTTATTTACTTTGATATTTCTTTCAAACTAAAATTCGCTCCAAAACTAATATCAGATAGCTAAACAGTAAAAGAATTAATTTGAAATAATAGTACTATGGTTTCATATGTATTTAGTACTGCAAAATACTGATTTTGTTGCAATATTTTGTTTACATGTAAATATTACGTTTTGATTCAACTGAAAATTGCATTTGTACTAGTTTTGATTCAACTATCGTTTTTCAAATTGGTTTTTCTAATTGAAAAATTGATTTTGAAACAACTTTAATAATAAATAACATTGAAGTTCAGTCAAAAGAATGTTATCCAATCATTAGTTAAAAATTTTTTAAAAAGGCAAATGTATCGGTTTTGATTCTACTACACTCATTTGTTTGTTTAAATGCTTGAAGTTATGTAATGAACTTCCGACAAAATTGAAACAAATTGATTCAATTAGAATTTTCAAAAATGAAATAAAAATATATATATATATTAAATCAAAACCCAATAAATCAAAATCAATAGGAAATAATAAAGTATGTTATAATTATAACTAGGGGCCCCTGTTGAGTAATTATATTTCAAGTTGAAGTCAAATTTAAAGTTTTTAAAAAAACAGTAATTTACGTACTGACATAGACTTCGCACGATATAGCAGAAACCACTCGTGTTTAATAAAAAGAACTTACTACACTCGTGGTTAGTAAGTTTTATTTAGGACACATAAATACACGTCCCTCATATACGGCTTTGTTTCCGATACATTCCCTATAGTAAGTGGCATTTAGTGGATAAAATTACTAAAAATAAAAAATGTTGTCATTAAATGGGTATGTATATATATACCTACATAATACATAATTTTAATAAAAACTATATTATTACTACAAATAACCAAAATTTAGAAACAGTTACTTAAAAAGATAAAAATGAAGAATTCAAGTGATTTGTTTTTTTGTTGTTTTTATATTTTTTATTTTGGATGAAATTGTTTTTTTCTTTTTTTTTGGCATGTACATAGATTCATTTGCAAGTACATAATGTAAATTATAATAACTGATTTGTTTGCTTTTGTTTATTATTTTAATAAGTTCTCACATATGCATAATGTATTTGCTGAATAATAAAATAATATGAGTACAAAATTTTCAACTGTGTGCGCATTTTTGTTTTATATATACATCTTATATATTATATCAGAAGTTCATTAAGGAGTAGAAGAATCGAAATAAAATGAAAAGGTGTGTACTGCGCAGGACCTTAAATGCTTGTCAATTATAATTATAGATAGGTACTCTAACTCTACTATATAAAAATGAATTTGCTAGTCATATGAACAATTCAACTGATTTTTTTTGTTTTTGCTTTTTTATATTTTTTATCTGTGATGAATTTGTTTCTTTGTTTTTATTTGGCATATTTACATAGATTCATTTGCAAGTATATAATGTAAATTATAATAACTGATTTGTTTGCTTTTGTGTATTATTTTAATAAGTTCTCACTTATGCATAATATATTTGCTGAATAATAAAATCATATGAGTACAAAATATTCAACTGTGTGCGCATTTTTGTTTTATGTATACATCTTATATATTATATCAGAAGTTCATGAAGGAGTAGGAGAATCGAAATAAAATGAAAAGGTGTCTACTGCGCAGGAACTTAAATTCTTGTCAATTATAATTATAGATAATATCAGATAATGGTAATGATTATGATTTATGATAAAAATTGTATGGAAACAATATTGTTGTAATTGTGTTAGTAGGTGTGAAAAAAATTAAAGACTTATAATGTAGTAATTAAAAAAAAAAAAACAGCAAAAAATGAAACTATTTAACTTGGTAATTATAAATTTATTTACAAATTTGTTTTTTTTTTATATTAATTTGTTATGAATTTTATATAATTTTCCTTTTCGTCTTCTTAATAAAAACTCGCTAACTTATTTAAATTAAATTGAATTATATAGAAAAAAAAAACAATAAAATCAGACAGCTTAAACCTAAGCTATGATCAATAAAACTAAATTGAATTATCTATTACGTATTTGTTATACATGAATTATAAAACACAATGTATTATTGAAAACAAAATAAAGAAAAAAAAAACCCTTTGCTACACTGCTAGCAAGGTAAGAATAAGTTTTTATTTATATTTTTTAAGTATAGGTTAGATATTGTACTCTCATATCTGAATATGTTTTTTTGTTGAACACAGTTAATTTCTTTCTAATTTCATTTTCAGGTCATTTTCATATGAAAGATAGACAGATCACAGTAATTGAATGGCCTTCATATAGCTCAGACCCAAATACAATTGGAAATGTTTGGTCAATACTTAAGTTACAGTTAAAAATTAAAAATGTATCACTAAGAGAAATAATATGTTTATTCAATGGTTGCGAGAAATATACTGGTTACTGAAAACTTATTATGTTCGATAGTTGAAACAAACATTTGATATGTTAATGACAAATATAATTATAGTTGATAGAGACATATTATATTTGTGTTAAAAATATTATAGTTAATCGAAACATTTACCTACGTTGTAATAAATTATGGTTGCTACATGCAACTATATTTAAAAAAATATAAGTTTTATTGCTTACAAAAATGTTATGGTTGCGATATTATAATGGTTGTGGATATCATAATATGGTTAAGAAGCTCATAATCCACTAGTTGTAACAAACATATTTTGGTTAAAGAAATCATATTATAGTTGTTTTAAAAAAATTTTGTAGTAATTCTAATGATATTATGATCGAAACAATCATGTTATAGTTGCCTTATGATTGAAGTAATCATCTCATATGGTTGAAGTAATTATAATATTATGGTTGATGTAATCATATTACGATTAAAATAATCATATTATAGTTGGCGTTAAAATAAAATGCTTCAAAAATACAAATACACAATTGAGACATTCTAACTATAAAAGAATTTCCATAACCGGACTAAAACCATCTCGGAACTTCCACTGTGCAAGGGTGGGTACTTCATGCCTCTCGTGTTATGCAATGCAATTGCTTTAGAGGACGAAGAAGTGATTTTAATTCTTCGGAACTAGTGCCAACACCAAGTAGTTCCGTTTCACAAAGCCCTCGATTTTTTTTAAAACTATTCTTTAGTAATTACAATGGCGATAGTTAGTACGATACAAACAAAAGGGCAATCGGTCCTATTTTTGCTAGAGGCGGATCAATTACTTGGATTTGGCACTTTCCACCAGTCACTATCTAGAAGATTTAGTTCTGGTATCCGTTGATTGATAAAAGCTTGCTACATGAAATTTTTATTATGAGTATTTATCATAATCCAATCAAATGAAATACAGGCATATGACACGCTCCCATTTAAATTATCATTTAAAAATAATATTTTTTATATTATTTATCATTTTTTTATCTTACCGTATTGTCCAGTACTCCAGAAAAAGCAAAATAATGTTTCAAATTCTAGGTAAAGCGACAAATAATAACACAATAAAAACACAAAATATCAAATATAAAAAAAAATTTCCTTTTCCTTCTACTTTGACAAAGATAACAAATAATAATCAAAACAAAATGGTTTCCGTTTCACATTTTTTTTTCTATTAAAGCCTGAACATTTAACCAGAAGTGGGGAAGATGGATGCAAAACATAAATTCATAGAATTGAATAAAATTTTATAAGATGGATTACATTTTTTTCCATCTTGCGTGTTTTATGGTTTTCTTGTTATAATTTTTCGTTTTTTTTTTTATTTATCAGAAGGACTGTAATATCCTTCCTCCGTAAAAAAAAAATATTGATAAGAGAAGAAATGAGATATAGAAGAACCCATATTATCTGTTTAGATCTCGCTTAATTTTTTACAAAATTAGATTGTGCTAAATTCATTCTCGTGGAAATCAAATCGAGAAATAAGCTTTAAATGAAAGGAAGAGATGAATATTTTATCGTGTTGTATGTAAATGTAACTCTGTAATTTTAGTGAGTATCTATATATAGTGTTGAATTAGTTGAATTGTAAGTTGACGTGGCCGGAAGCAAGTTGAAAATTTTTTAAAAGTTGAAAGAGAGGATAAACAGCTAAAATTTAGAGGTGATGTTGTGAAAATAAGACAGAAGACATTGTCAATTCGATGATAAAATTTTGCTGTTTTTTTTTTTGTTTTTTTTTTTGTTGTTTTATGTAATAAGGAAGTGTTGTTGTTACTCTTATTATTTTCTTTGTTTATAAATTAATTTTTTTGTTTTATTTTGTTTTGCTTTTTTTAGGATATTATTCAGGAAGAATTTTTGTAATTTTATTTAAATTCTCGCAAATGGAGAGTTTTGTTTTGTTGATTATATTTTTGGTTTTTGTATGTTATTTCACATTTTAAATTGAATTTTGAAGCATAAAAAATAATGTTAAAAATTTAACACGTAAATTTTAATTGCATATCTATTCGTAGACGCTTTACTATTTTTTAAAAATGAATTGTGCAATTTTATATAACAAAGAGGTTTATTTACTTTAACCTTTAATCACAGACATTACGTAAAATTTACTCGAAAAAATTTTGTTCAAAACAAAACTTATTTTAAAAATCTAGTTAGGCATGCAATTTTTTTTACTCGCATATTTTATTTTCCTCTACATGTCCGTGATGTGATTTAACTGTTATATATGAGAAATTATTATAGTGGAGTAAAAATTACATATCTTCTGTGATTTTTGCTAGGAAGATTTTTTACTTAAGACCTGTGAAAGCGTAAGTATTTTTAGGAAAAAATTTATGTTAGGTCTGAGATTGTAATATTTTTGCAATAGAATAGAATATATTTTTGAAAACACGGCTGGAAGAAATTTGAATGTTGGAAATTTTGATTTTGAAAAATAAGTTTGTGATATCATAGATGATTTTTCAGAAACGATATTGTGGAAGATTCTAACTTTTAACAAAAACCCCGAAATTAACAGAAGTTGATTTAGTAGAGATGAAAGCATTTCTGAGTTTACTTATATATTCTTCAATATTCAAATCGAATTATGAAGATTTGAACATTTTGTTTCAATCCAAGGCTATGGAAGAGAAATTTTCAGATCAATAATAGCAAAAAATAGATTTGCAAACTTGCTTATTGCTATTCGGTTTGATGAAATTGAAACCAGAAAAGAAAACATAAAGAATGATCCATTAATTGCAAATCACAAATTTTTAATAAAATTATTATGACAATTTGCAAAAATGCTATTCAGTTGGTACTCACGCCTGCATAGACGAAATGCTTGTTTCCTTTCGTGGGCGATGCTGAAAATTTGTCATAGCCTTCAAAAAAAGAAGTTGTTTTTTTACTTTTTAGTCATAATCTAAGAGATGTACATTTTTTATTGCATTTAACAAAAAAAAACATATAACATTTATAGGTTCCTTACCTATTCATTTTATATTTGTCCAGTAAAACACATGAAAAATACCAATACCAGAAAAAAATATTATGATTTATGCATATGAATACATATAAAACTACCAAAATTAATAATATATTGTCTAGAAATTGTATGCGAAATTTTAGTTTAAAAACTGGTTTCAATTAATCTATAATTTCATTTGACTAAACATTAAATTTAGCATAAATTAACTAACTTTATGATAAATTATTAAAATGTATATTGGTTTAATGCAGTTATCCAATTAGTATAGTTCCTTCTGGATTTTAACTACATTACCATTTTTTAGTTTGTTAATAACTTTGAAGAACTTTAAAAAAAAACATTAACTTTAAAAAGAAACATTTTAATTCTTATTTGAGTAATGAATTATGAGGTAATATTCTTCTAACATAAAATTACGCATATAAATTGAACTTTGCAGGGCCATTTACGGGTCAAAACTTGACATAAATTATTCTTATAAGCCATAAAGTTTATATATAAATTTTTGTCAAAATTGGTGCCGTAGTTCTTCCAGAAAATGGTTACAAACACACAGCTTTCTTTTATTATATATAAGATTAAAAAAAAATTGTATGCCATTAGGTAATGAAATTGACATATTCTATACATATATTTGTGTTTTCTTTATATACAGACACTACCAACATTTATATCTAAAATTCCTAATTTTTGAATCTACAAATAAACTATTCCAAATCAAATACAATTCATTATTTAAATTTCATTAATTAACTAAACTATTTAAACCTGTTTCTGTTATTATTTTGTTCGTTGCTTTATGTACATTTTCTTTGTTCATGTACGTCCTAAATCAATGTAGCTTGCTTGAAAGAGCTTGAATAAAAAAAGAGGTAAATATTCCATTTTGATTCAGAAATACCAATTTGCACTTCAGAATAATAATAGTTTCAATTGAAATTGGGTTACTGTGATTTGAGACTAGAAGAAGAAAGGATACAAAGAATAATTCATAACAGTGTTACGATTTTCCGGAATCTATACATATATTATTATATATTTGCCAATTATTTATTTTAAATGTTGAAAACGTGTTGTCCATTTAAAATGCAAATTGGATTATTAGTTTTTTTCAATGTTGTATCAACTTCCAAGATAAAAAATCCCTGATTCGTACTCAGAGTTTTTTTTCAATATCAAGAATCACAATTAAGTTTTCTCTTATGGCGGTACTACTGTATCAACGTTTGGCAATAATATAAGAAAACTTCATATTCATAATATCCAAACATTACAAAACAAAGTTTCTGAAACATAGTCATTCCTTCTTGGTATGTTCGCAATATTGATATTCATAGAGATCTCAGGATTCATATCATAAAAGACGAAGTAAAAAGACTGCATGTCAATCTAGAAGTATTTATTACGCTTAACTGACAATCAAAACCATTGTTTAGATGACTTAAACGAACGAAACCTGTTGGAACTGTATTATGCTAAAATATTTTTCAATCAGTAATTTCTAATGAAAATTTGATTGACTAAATGTATTTGAAGTAATACAGCTAGCATTTCATTATTGGTTATAGCATGGTTTTGTTTTAATTTCAACAAAAGGATAGTTTGTAGTGCATTACAGCCTACACAATCCTTCACATTATATTCTTCCTTGAAAAATAAAACGGCAGATGAATGGTCAATTGATGATTTTCTTCTTACAGAAAACAAATACCATGTGCTGAAATATCATCAGTGCGCCCTGGATAGGTTAACTGAAAGGAGAAGAGAAAGTATTAACTTATTTCAATTAGAAAAACATTTCATCTACTTTAGTGTGTTTGTATATTTTTTCCGCAAACTTTCCAAAATTATCCAACTTATTTCGGGATTATCAAATTATATTTCTAATTAATTTCAAGCAATAATGCAGAAATATCTAGATCATTAACTGCTACCCTAGTTTATACGCTGATGATACTGCGCTATTATTCTGTCTCTAACTGTCCAAATGAAATCATAAATAACCTTGAAAATGGTTTCAAAATAATTAAGTACCACTATTTTAAGTGAAAAATCTGAATGAATGAAAACAAAATCGATTTTCTTTACAAAATGAAGAAAATCTTGTTTTTTGCCGAACAGAAACCTATCATGTGGAAATTTCGAAAGAGTTTGGGAAAGCGATAACATAAAATACCTGGGTAGACACCTAGATAAAAACTACTTTTCAAAACGCATCTAATGAAAACCGTCAATAAAATAGACCTCTATATAAAAATGTTATATCCAGTCATAAATAAAAAAATCTAATTTAACTGTTGAAAATAAATTATTAATATTTAAATTCATTTGTCATAGCATTTTGTTCTACGGGTTCCCCATATGGATGAGTTCTGCCAAAACTAATTTGAATTTGCTGCAGAGAAAATAAAACGCTGTTCTTAAATTAATTCTAAGCAAACCTTTTTATTTCTTCACAAGCAGATTGCACTTATTAGCAAACATTAATACTATTCTAGAAAAAATTACCTGCCAGCACCTGCCTTTTTTGAAAATCCGCTAATAAGAGTAACAGTAGATTAAGATTTAGTATTAAAAGATCATTTTAGTTAATAGAGGTTAGTTAAGATTTAGGTTAGGTTTAGATTAAGTTTTATATTAGCATAAAATAATTAATTAAAGGTTTTTACTTGCCATTTTGTCCTTTGCATATTAGATTTATTCTAAATATTTAAGTAAGGTTAGTCTAAATAATTACAAATAATTACAACAAAAAGGTGTAAATATTCTAGTAATATTTTTTTTTTTTTTTACAGATAGTAGTAATCATCGAAAAAGGCTTCAGGGACTACCTATTACCGGGGAAGGCAGTTTGAAGGACTGTGGGACTTTAACCCACTAAAAACTCCTATCATTATTGCAACATTAAAACTAGTCTTATAGACTAACCATTAATTTACATTTAACTCAAAGAAACTAAGATACCTTTGATCTACCAAAATCCAATAAGGTTTTAATAGATAAGAGGTGTTAACCAAGTGGTCTTGTTCGTTTTAGTCGCTTCACAAAGTTTTAATTGTCAATTAAGCTAGAAGTTTCGGTATTGACATGTTGGATCAGACGAGTTTTATGCCGTGTAGCGCATTTCATTATTTCGTCTTTTATAGATGAGATCTTCAGATCTCGATGAATATCAGCATTGCGAACATACCATGGAGCATTGACTATGTTGTGCAGTATCTTATTTTGGAACGTTTGGATAGTTTGAATATGGATTTGTTTAGCACATCCCCATATTTGAATACCGTATGCCCAGACTGGCTTCAATATTTGATTATACATCAAAACTTTGTTATAGGTCGAGACCGTAGAATTTCGCCCAATCAGCCAGTATATTTTTCTATATTTGAACTGGATTTCTTGTTTTTTGATTTTTACATGCTCTTTCCATTTCAGTTTTGCATCCAAGGTTCATGCCAAGATATTTACACTAAGAGAAATAATATGTTTATCCAATGGTTACGAGAAATATATTATGGTTACTTTAAACTTATTATGTTAGATATAGTTGAAACAAACATTTAATATGCTAATGAGGAATATAACCAGGATTGATAGCAACATATTATATTTGTGTTAAAAATATTATAGTTAATCGAAATACCTACGTTGTAATAAATTATGGTTGCTACAACTATATTTAAAAAAATGTAAATCAACTATAAATTATATTGCATACAAAAATATTATGGTTGTGGATATCATAATATGGTTAAGAAGCTCATAATCCAGTAGTTGTAACAAACATATTTTGGTTAAATAAATAATATTATAGTTGTTTTACAACTATTTGTAGTAATACTAATCATATTATGATCGAAGCAATCATGTTATAGTTGCCTTATGATTGAAGTAATCATCTCATATGTTTGAAATAATCATATTATGGTTGAAGTAATGATATTATGATTAAAGTAACTATAATATTATAGTTGAAGTAATCATATTATAGTTGGCGTTAAAATAAAATGCTTCAAAAATAAAAAAAATACTTGAATATTCAGTCTGCTGTTGTTGCTTGCCAAGTTAAAACGTGTTTTAAAATATAAGCGTACCTAATGTAAAAACTCTTAGCTGATGGATATAAATTGGTAAGTATTTGAATACATTTCATCACAACATTTTATAAGCTAACCACTAATTTTTTATCTAGATGTTGATAGACAATGAAGTGTACTTTTTGAAAAACTGGATAAAATGTTGTGAGAGGAAATATTTCAATATAAGTTGAAGAAGTTAGTTATTAAAATAATAACAAAACAGAATAAATAATCTAAGTTAAGACGAACTATTGAAAAACTAATAAAAGGAAACTATACAGGTTAGTTAAATTATAATTATTTAATAATCTGTTCAATCAAACAGTTTCTTATTTTTATGGCAATATATTACGAAAGTTGAGGCTTTCTTTAGAATCTCTTGTACAGATGCTATAATATAAACACTTTTTAATTTGCAGGTAATATTAACTATTACAATATACTTAAGTTTTTATTTTTTACAGTCATCAGCAGCTGAAGATGATAAATTTAAAAGTTATGTAGCTGATGTAGACAGCACCAATTTAACAAAATTTGATATTTATTGGACATTTATTTATTATAATTGACAGAAAAATATAATCCTCTGGAAATTAACTATACTGTGCTTTTATTTCAAATATAATATATTTACTTCAATCATATTTATTTTTGTTTCAATTAAAATTAATGTTGCTGCAACTATAACTTAAGTTTGTGAGAATAATATTATTATTGAACCTACCATAAATTATGTTTGGTGTAAACATAAATATTTTTCATTCAACCATATATTTATTTTAAACATAATATATTAGTGAATCATATTTAAAACAACAAAATTATAGTTGAGAACAAAATATCGTCTTGTAGAAAGTAACTATAATATGCTTACTCCAAACATAATTATTTTTGTTTCAATTATAAATAATATTGCTGCAAACATAATTACGTTTGTGAAGATAATAATATTGTTGTGTGAACTATGAACTATTTTTGTTGCAACCATATTATATTTCATTTAACCATATAAAAAACTTTTTAGCTTTATATAAAACCCATAGTTACATGAAGTAATACGGTTAATGTAACTATATTTTCCAACCATATTATTGTTCTTTAATTTTATAGTTGAGCCAAACATATTTTTGTGCTCAGTGTAGCTTTATTCTCGTATGGAATCCCGACATCATTAATTTTAACTGCGAGAGGAGTTACTATGTTTTTATAGGTGAAGTTTACATGACTAGATTTGGCTTCATTTAATTTAATTTTCCATTTTTTGCACCAGTTGGAAATTTTGTCATTAGCTTTTTGCAGTTTGTTTGTAGCTTCTTCTATAGTAGAACTGCCATCAACGCTGTGTCATCCGCAAAGGTTGCTATTTTTCTATTTTCTACTTCGGGTATATCACAGGTGTATAACAAATATAAAATTGGACCCAGTATACTACCTTGCGGTACTCCAGCTTTTATATCTCTTAGAGAGGAGTATTAATTCTCATTTTTAACTCGAAAAACTCTATTTGAGAGATATGATGAAAATAATTCAACATAATTTTTAGGGAGCAAGCAACTTAGCTTTTTCATGAGTCCTTCATGCCAAACTTTATCAAAAGCTTGGGCTACATCTAGAAATACTGAAGAACAAATTTGTTTATTTTCCAGTGCCCTTTCTATAATGTCTGTTCGATGTACTTGATCTATTGTTGAGTGTTTTTGCCTAAACCCAAATTGGTGATTAGGTATTATATTCCTGTTTTCTATGAGGGGTTGAATCGTTCTCAATAGTAATTTTTCAAACAACTTCGATATTGTAGGGAGCAAAGATATCGGCCTGCAGGATTTGGTGTCGTTAGCAGTCTTTCCTGGTTTTTGGATCATTATTATCTCTGCAACTTTCCATATACTAGGTACGTGTTTAAGCTTAATACAGGTATTCATTATATATACCAAGAGTGTGAGAGCTTTGTTGGGTATATTTTTCAGCACATTTGAAGTTATTAAATCAAAACCTGGGGCTTTATTTAATTAGGTTTTTTATTTCCTTAATTACTTCTTTTCGACTTATTAAGGGGATATTTATATCTTCATGGTTATTTATTTCATTTAGATCAATAACAGTGTTCATTTCATTGGGCTTAAAAATTTCAGCGAGATGATCTGCAAAAGTGTCAGCTTTTTCTTTATCGCTCTTTGCCCATGAGCCATAATTTTTCCTCAGTGGTGCAGAATACACAATAGACTTATTCATTTTACTCGTAGCTTTCCATAAAGAATAATTTGTTTCTTTAGTAGCTGTTAAATTTTCTAGGTAATAATTCAGAGATCTATCATTTAATTTCTTTATTTCTCTCTTTAGCTCCTGACTTTTATTATTAAGATCCGTTTTGCTGGATGGGTCACGCGTTTGTTGACACCTCCTTCTCGCTTTTCGTTTCTCTTTTAACATGTTAAGGATATACACCGGATATCTAGGGCTGATTTTATTAGATTGTTTTGTCTTAGTACTACTCCAAGCTGCAAACTGGAAAGCTTGCATAAGTTTTTCAGTAGCAGTTTCTAGTTGTTCCTCATTGTCTAATGTTACTCTTAAGTTAATTTTTTTTAGCAGAATCTTTTTGAAGCTTAACCAATCTGTAGATGAGTTGGTTAAAAATGGTTTACTAGATTTTTTCACAATTGTTGTATTTAATTTTAGGATGACAGCAGAATGGTAATGGATGACAGCAGAATGGAAAACTATTTTCTATAGATGTGAAATTAGTTGATACTTTTTTCATTATAAAAAAGTCTAACAGATCAGGAGTTTTGTTTATATCTGCAGGCCAATATGTTGGTTTTCCTGTTGAAAGAAATAAACAACCTGTTTCTCTCAGCGCCTGTTTCAGTTCCTTACCTCGAGTAATCGAGCCCCATTCTAGATGTTTGGCATTGTCACTTCCAAGAATAAATCTTTCACCTAATTTCATTAATAAGCTCTTGGATATATGTTTTTTAATAGCGTGATTGGGCGGGCAGTACAGTGCTCCTAGTGGAATTTTGGTTTTCCTTTTACTCACAAATTCAGTTGTTTTGGAGTTTTTTTCCTCAGAGGTTTTTGTAAAACCAGATGGTGAGGATTCAACTTCAGGCGAAGAAGTAGCTTTTCTTTTTTTATTTGATCTTTTGTTTTTGTTTTGTTGTGCAACAAACTCCAAGTGTTCGCATTCACCCGCTCTCGTTAGCCTTACAAGTTACCAGGTGGTACCCGGCAGATAACTATGTTACCTACCTTCGAGGAGGTGAGAGTCGGATTTTGTGGCAGAGCTGTAGATGTTTTACCAGATGGCATTTCTTAGTTTTTATGGGAAACATAGGTTAGCATATGTTCCGTCTAGAGCCTTTACCACCCTTTTACCACCCTAATGGTAGGCTTACCATAGGCTCACCATTCTAGGCTTACCATTCTAGTAATATAAGCTCTTGAAATATAGAATTAAAATATTTGCAAATAATATATTGTACAAATACAATAAGGAAAAAAATTTAGACCATTTATGCTACATTCGCAATTTTACTCTTTAACATATTTGTTGTAGTACCTAAAATACGATATTAACTGTGTCATAACGGTAAAAAATTGTGAAATTTAACTGCTTGAATGTTTGTTTAAGCTTTCGTTGCACCAAAAAAACTACATTAAATTATAAGAAGTCAGAGTAAAGCTCATTCTCAATTGTACAATCAATCAATCTTATTTATTTAGAATTATTTTTTTATAATAAATAAACCTGTTACAAGTTGCTCTTAAGGAAAAATCCAATATATAAAAATGTTAAAAACAAAAATATTGATTATTTCCTGTTATCACCGGATACAATCATATTTGCGCTTCACAAAATTTATGATTTATATTTGATTAAATAAAACCAAAATAAAAAAGATTCTCAACTAAAAAAAATTTTTTATTCTTGTTAAAGAAATTCACCAAAGCTTTCCTTCTTTTACTTTTATTTTATTTCTGCTATTTTATTTTTTACTCAAATTATTCTGCAAAAGTGAATTCTTCTGTTTTGGATTTTTTTTGTTTTAATCTTGTCTCTGTTTTACTTCTCCATGTAATTCAATATGAAAAGATATCCTGAATGCTCATCTTTAACTGGAATAATATATTCGCAAACAATAGTAGATATATATATATATATATATATATATATAAATATATATATATAATATAAATGTATGATATGTAATAACAAAAAATAAAAATAAACAAATTTTATTGTGTTTTTATTAGTGAAAAATTTAATTTTGTGATGCTATTGAAAATATATGTGGAAAATTTCAATGTTTTCTTTTTTGTTTTACTTCTTTTTTTGGTTTTTTTTTTTTTTGTTCAGAAGACTAATAATTGATATTATTTTTTTGGCAGAATAATGCGTGTGAATTTTCTTTTATTATAGAATTTGTTATGTAATTGAATTTTCTTGTTATAAAATTATTATTCTCAATGTTTTTTTCGGTTTTTTCGCTCTGTCAAATTTAGATGTGATTTTTTCAAGCAGTTTAAAAATTCAAATAATTTTATTTTAATTTCTACGAATGTACATTTATATGAGTGAGGTTTATAATTTCGGATTACGTAATACCAAATAATTATTCTCTATTTCCTATACAATTTTCAACGAAATATTTATAATGAAAATAAATCTGTAAGTTGTGTATGAAAGAATTCAAAAATAATGGATATCTTAAAAAATTGTATGGATCCGTGTTCTTTTTCTACTGCTATTGCCACTTCTGGAAGCTAAACAATAACTTGGATTTTTATTTTTATTATACATTATCAGATATTAAGTAACTATTCTGTTAACCAATTACAATCCAGTCCACTTTCTGGTGTTTCTTAGCGAGGATATCTACTTTCTTTCAATTTTTCGATAGCCCTTGATTCTTTCTTCGGCCTTTAATTGTATAAACTTGTTGTTCCTTATTATATACCCAAAACAACGCGTCCCTCTGCGTTTGATGATTTCAAGTAGTTTTCTATCACTTTCTATCATTCTCAGAACCTTGAAGTTTATGATTTTGCCTACCTAATTTATTCTCAATACACGACTGTAGTACTACACTTTAAAAGCATTAAATTTATTTAATATGTTATTTCTATAGTCCAAGCTTCTGCAGCCTACAAAAGTAACCACTAAACATACCGCAGCTTTATATTTATATCTTTTCTTACTACAGAGTATTTTTTTTAGATTCCCAAAATGGAAATTTAGCCATTTCTATTCTACACCTGATTGACACCGTTATGGGAATTCTTAACCTTTTGAAGCCGCAACAGTTCAAATATTTTTTATTTTCTTATTTTTATTTTCTTATTTTACTTAATTGTAGTGCAGTTGTTTCATAGTTAGTTTTGTTTTTATTAACTTATGTGTATTATTTTTACGTTTTTCAACTTGTAAGTTTTGTATTTCGATAATGGAGCATAAATGATCAGAAATATTAGTATGAAATAGTGGAGATACTCGAATTGGGATTACTACAAAGAACATGATCCAAACAAGTACCTGATGCTGGTCGTGTAATTTCATAATAGCAAGAAAAATAACCCTTAAATTCTACTATGTTTTGGTATGTTTGAACAATTTTATTAATTTTATTTTTGATATCAAAGTTGAAATCACCTACCACTAATGAGTTTTTGCTTTTAGGCTAGCAAGATAGCTATCAAACTTAACAAAGAAACCGTCTGCTAAATTGTATACATTATGAGAGGGTCTGTAGATAATTGAAATATTACTGGTGACATTTTTATGAATAATTTGTATGGTAATAAAGCTATTATATTCATCACAATAATCACTTTGTTTGAAGTAATTTAGGCTCTTATGAATAAATATTGCTCCGGTGTTGAACCGGTAAAACCGGTATTTTATAAAAAGAAAGTGCTACTTGGCAACTTATAACAGAGTTAGCAGTTGCAACAACAACAGTGTATCTATTTCAGTAACTAAAATAAAAAAAAAATAAATAAAATCTATAATTATAATTGAAAAGCATTTAAAGAGACAAAAATAAGATAATATTCGTTAGTACATAACAATCCTTCCAAATAAATGAGAATGAAAAATGACATTTGCCTATGTATTTGCCTAAGTTATTCAATTTTGTTCTTTTTTTTGTATTTCTTTTCAACCAATTTGAGCGCGCTGTGAACTAATTTTATAAATTTGGAAAATATTTTTATGTTTAAACAAAGTTTTAGAGCATTTAATATAAATAAAAAAATATAAATTTAATATCAAAATAAAGTTTAGAATTTGTACTTTAATTATATAAAAAAATATTACATAAAATATATTTTGAAATTTAAAAAATTGTTGGTTAAAGAAAAATGGTGAAAAAAAATTGTGATGATTAGAAATAATTTTTTATGTGTTTTACTCTCTTTTGAAAGGTGTAAATATTTTTTTTTCAAATGGAAAGGTCTTTTTTAAATCAATTTTTCTATAATACAATATTAAAGTATATAATATTTTTTTTTTACTATTCGATCTAAAAAAGACAAAATTTTTATTTCTTTTTAGAACAAAACTCGAAAAAAATTATATTTTTTCAGTTATTAGACTTAAAAAATCTGGTCCTTATTTTTCATATGCTGGCCTGTATAAATAGGGGTCAAAATGAGACTCCTCTCTGCAGTGTCATGACTTGGAATATATGTAGAATTAGCCATATGTCAGATAAAAACAAAAAAACAAATACATACATCAAAAATAAAAAATATAAAAACAACAAAAAAACAAATCATGTGAATTGTTCATTTTTATCTTTTTAAGTTCTAAATGTTTCTACTGTTTCTAAATTTTGGTTATTTGTAGTAATAATATAGTTTTTATTAAAATTATGTATTATGTAGGTATATACATACATACCTCTTTCATGACAAAATTTTTTATTTTTAGTAATTTTATCCACTAAATGCCACTTACTATAGGGAATATATCGGAAACGAAACAGTATATGACGTGTATTTATGTATCCTAAATAAAACTTACTAACCACAAAACTTTTTAATAAACACCAGTGGTTTCTGCTATATCGTGCGAAATCTATGTCAGCACGTAAATTACTGTTTTTTAAAAACTTTAAATTTGACTTCCACTTGAAATATAATTTAACAGGGGCCCCTAGTATATATATATTTGGCTAATTATTTATTGAATTTTCAATATTAGCAATAATATGGAAAAGTTTAAAATTTTATCTGCCTTTCAGGTAGGAAGGTAAGTACATTTTGTAATTTTTAGTAAAAGTGCAAAAAACACAAAAAATTATGTTTTTCTTTAACAAACTACTTTTTTAAATTTCACATGTTTTGGTGTAAATATAGATAAATTTCTTCGAAATCAAGCAAAACTGTTCAAAATATATGAAATGAAAAAAAAAAATGCCGTTATAGATATATGACACTTTTTTCATTTTGTTTTAATAATAGTATGTTTACCAGTTTTCAGTCCCTCAAGAGCCAAAAGTGATGATAATGATAAAAATGAAGATTATCGTATTTCGCAAAATAAAAATGAAGAAACAGATGTTCAAAAAGAATGCATCTTAGACCTAAGTGATGGTCATGATTCTGATTCTGATTCGAAATCTATGTCAGCACGTAAATTACTGTTTTTTAAAAACTTTAAATTTGACTTCCACTTGAAATATAATTTAACAGGGGCCCCTAGTATATATATATTTGGCTAATTATTTATTGAATTTTCAATATTAGCAATAATATGGAAAAGTTTAAAATTTTATCTGCCTTTCAGGTAGGAAGGTAAGTACATTTTGTAATTTTTAGTAAAAGTGCAAAAAACACAAAAAATTATGTTTTTCTTTAACAAACTACTTTTTTAAATTTCACATGTTTTGGTGTAAATATAGATAAATTTCTTCGAAATCAAGCAAAACTGTTCAAAATATATGAAATGAAAAAAAAAAATGCCGTTATAGATATATGACACTTTTTTCATTTTGTTTTAATAATAGTATGTTTACCAGTTTTCAGTCCCTCAAGAGCCAAAAGTGATGATAATGATAAAAATGAAGATTATCGTATTTCGCAAAATAAAAATGAAGAAACAGATGTTCAAAAAGAATGCATCTTAGACCTAAGTGATGGTCATGATTCTGAGGATGAGTCACTAGATGATGAATCAGAAGTACAAGAAGATAATAATCACATTGCTGATTCAAACCAATATTTTATTGGAAAGGATGGCACAAAGTAGAATAAAATCAACATATCAAAGGGCCAGACAACAAAATATTTTCCGACAAAAATCGATAGATCCGCTATCCATTAACAAAAAGGTTAACTGATTGTGAAACATTCGCCGCAATTTCCAATACATCAATGGTTGACATAAATTTTTAATTTAACTTCGTAAGAGATTTTTTTTTTTTTATAAACTAACCAAAAATAAAATTCAAAACAAAATTTTTTTTCAAAAAACCTTTTTACTTTATGTTTTAAAATTAATTAATTTTGAGTATATTTCTATTTCAATTTAAAATATTTCAGAACCTTTTATCTTATTTTTCAACTCTTATCGAAATAATTACAAAAATTTTATAGAGTACCATACATTTTATATGAATAAAAAAAATATTAACATATGTTAAACTTGCCCAACAACGAAGAAAAAAAATTAAATTGCCGAAAAATTGGGTATAGACACGTTTTTCCCAACTTTTGTTTATAAATATATTCAGTATCTACTCAAAAGATTAGGCACTGATCTCTGATTTCAAAAAGATCGGCCAAATTAAGTTTTTATTCAAAAGTAAAAAAGTAAATAGCTGTTAACATAAGTTAATCCTGCGCAAGTGAAGGTTAAGTGGCAGTTACTGGATCAGGCTGAAAAGCTTTTAAAAGCATTGTTTGGATCGAGAATTGAACCTAGGAGCTTTCGGTTGAAAATCAGGTAGTTATATTTACTGTGCCAACCAGTGTGTAAGTAGTTAAAATTGGTAAAAAATTTAAATGTAACATAAAGAAGGTTGTTTTACATAAATGCAAACCTGCAGTCAATCTGCATATTCTGAATTTATGGAAACAAGATTTTCTGAATACTGTTAACAAATGCAAACCTCAAGTCTACTGGGCGTCAACTTAACAGAACAAATTTTTAGTATACATAAAATTTTTTTAATTAATTTTCTTTATTGTTTTGAATATCTAGGTTCGTTATTTAAAAAAATTTGATTGAATTTTAAAAGTGTATTAACTTACATTATATTCCAAAAATTTAAATACAAATTTAAATTACTTTAAATAAAAAATTTTTTTGTTTATAAGAGTAGTGATTCCGAAGTAAGTCTGACTATAAACAAATGGTCAGCAGCGCTTTTAAGATTGTCGATTTCTGCGAGATTTTCTATGGAAAACTATTTAAAAAGTGGAAGATATCAAAAAGAAAAACGTTTGAAATAAAAGACATATCTTAGAAGCTTTGCAGAATTGTCAAGCAAAATATATAGAATATTGGTAGAGTTTGTTTTCATTATTGCAAAATACGATAACTGGTGAAAAACTTCTTATCAGTTTGCAGCTTTTATGAAAACACCTGAAATGTTGTTGATTTAATTAAAAACTTCGAATACACATCATTTGTATATCCATATAATTATATAAATATCTTGTAATTAAAACATATTGGCAGATCAGTCAGATGAACCAATCAGCCAGAGACTAATTGAATTTTGGCTTTAATATATTTTTATTATTAAATTAACTTAAATTATTTATTTTGTGGCTTATGGAGAAAGATTATTATTATATTCCCAACTAGCATTTAAAGTGACAGAATACTTTGTTTTTTAGATTGGGTGAATAAAAAGTCCCTAATTACGTTTTTGGGACCAAATAAATTACTACTAGGTTTTCGTTACGGTATAGTAACTCTAAAAGTAACTTTTTCATAACAATTACTATATTTATTACGTTATTGTAACGAAAACTATAAATTATAAAAACGTACCAAAAACTACTGAAATACTACTAACCAGTTGTAGTGGTTACATGGTTTCAAAAATGGTAGCGAATACTTGGACGGTTACATTTTGGTGCAAGTGGAAAAAACTTTTGCGGTACTTTATTTTGGAATTTTAAAGAACCAGTTTTTTTACAAAAATCTTAAAGTTGTAATCTTTTAATTTGTCACTTCAAAGTTGCAATCAATTTTCTCAAAAGCTAAGTCTGCAATTTTCTTTAGTTTTGTTTGTTTGCAATTTTAAATAGTACAAAACTCTTTAAAAATAAAACACCGATTGATCATTTTAAAATTATTACATTTTATTATTATAAACATCTTAAAATTATAAAAATATTTACAAAAAAAAAACTAAATAGCTATTTATAATAAAACACCTATAATTTACAATATGCGCTTGATACCTATGCATTTTTTTTAGGTTATTTAACATTTATTTATATTAAATTTAATTTTTAATTTCTTTTCATATAAAAAAAAAAATTGAATAAATTTATGTATATGGTTTGAACCACGATTTTACTGATGGTTGGCCAGACTTTGACCCACATGATTTTTTACGGCATTCTTTACCAGATGTTGTCTCTTTTTGAAGTGAAAGTTTCTGAAACTATGTTGGAACTTAGCTGGAACGTTTTTATTACACACCCAGCTACGTTCCAACATAAGGTATAACCAACAAAAAATGTTCCCCATTTTAGTTCCAACCACGTTCCAAACACATACCTGTATAGTTCCTATCAAGGCACGTGCCAATGTAAAAAATGCTACTTGGGTTAGGTTCCCTAGAAAAAAAAAACGATTACCGTAATAATTTTAATTAATGTTTTTTCTAATTTGAACACCATTATCTGGTAAACAATTAATTTTTAAATAAAAGTTAAATAAAATTAAAAATCATTATAAAAATTCGCGTCACAGCTCTTTGAAATATAAAAAGGCTAATTTTTTTTTCATAAAAATTAAACTTATTTCGTAATAAAATTTATAATTCTTTTTATTAAAAAAAAATAATAATAATAATAAATATCCCAACAGTCAAAAAAACTCTACAGTATATTTAACTAATTTATAAAGTAGAGTTTAAATATTAATTTATACTACAAATTTTAATATCGTAATTGAAGTATCCTTTTAGAATAAAAAAAAGTAAAAATTTCAAATTAAAAACAAAAAACAAAAAAAAAATTTAAAGATTCATAACTATGTGCAACTAAAATCATTATTTTATCCTTTTAAATATAAAATAAAATTCTACAAGGAATAATTACTCCTAATGTGAATATCATGAAATAAGCTTGCAAAAAAAAAAAACAAATAAAAAAAAAATTCTCTAAAGAAATCAAATTTTTTGATTTTCTTAAAATTCTCATTAATAATTTCAAATTTCTGTTCACTGTAGTTGGTACTAAGCAAACAGCAAATAATATCAAAATATTTGCTCCCAGCAGGATATGTGAAAACGATTATTATTAAATGTGTGTAGTATAAGTCTTTCGTTTCGTGACGTTTTCCAGAATTCATCAGAAAAATATTATCATCAAAGTATTAAGTCGATAAATTTACATGAAATGAAAATTAATAGGATTCTAAATCATCATATTATGTCCCATAATGTAAACATTATAAGACTTAATTCATTTGAAAATTTTATCAATTTATATACATTGTGAAAGAAATTTATATTTGTTATTAATCAAATAAAGCTAAATGTTTTATCAATGTACAATGGCATTCATATGAAATGGAATTTATTTCAAGAAAAAAAAAAATTTTAAAAAGTTTGTTAGAAATATAGTTAATTTTTAATTTGTTTTGGACCCATTGAAAAGCGTCATCTAATTCATAAAATATACTTATTGAATTTCCAAATTACTGTGTCGATGTAAAGCGCTTTTTACACCTATGGAACTCTTCAGTATCTATTCATACGACAGTATCTATTCACATAACATTCATACGACCCAAGATAGAATACCATTGTAATTTATATTAAATATAACCTTCAATAATTAGATTATATTAACCGCGTTAGAAATCCTCCTAATCGAACCGACCAAAATATATGTTTATCTTTAATCTCATTTAAACACTGTCGTGTATAGTTGACCCCGGTTTTATAAATATTTTGTAGATGTGGATAAATGCTCATCAAGATTTATATTTTATAGATTTATTGTTTATATATTTCCAATAATTTTTTTGTACAAAGACTAACTTGACTGAGATATTGTTTTTTACTGTCACTTACGAACTGTTTCAAATTCGATTTCGTTATTTCTTTGATATGCTGGGAGTAATAAACAAAAAAGTCTTATTTAATATAGAATTAAGTTCTTGTCTTAATTCTCATTTATTTAATTCTGTACTTACATTATAAAAGTGAAAGTAAATGCTTCTATTTGATGAAATTTGTGCCATCAGAACAACATTTTAGGGTTTATAATATTTCTTTATCTGCAGGCATATATTTTTTTTTTACTGAACATCTTATGAGATGTTTTGTCTCCGATGGGAAAAACTTCCAAATAAATATAGTGAAATAACGAATTTTCAAATATATGATGAAGTCTGAGGTAAGCTAATACGAATTGCAGGAGGGCTGCTGACCAAATTATTAATTCTCTAAACTTGACTTAACTTTTGTTTAAATGTGTTAGTATACAGCGTCCTTTTTTTGAAATTTTGTCAAAAATTGTTTTTTTAATTTCAAAAAACTAAAGGTAGTATTCATTGATCAAGAAATAGTGTGATGAAAGAGATGTCTGAAGACAAGAGTTGAATAGGTTGTCAAAGATCTTAACTCAATTATTTAATTATTTTTGATATAGATTATGTCTCTGTGGATGGAGATTTCTGAACATCCTTCTAGGATGTATTGGTATAATTAGTAAATAATATTGAATATTTGTTTATTTCGATTGATTAACCATAATGTACTTTGACGTTTATTACGACTTTAGCGAAATTATGATACTGAATTTGTATTGTATTTATTTATATACAAAATAGGCTTTAATATAAAATAAGTATTCTGTGTGTGTGTGTCTGCGTTTCTGATTATTGGTCATACGGTTTTTCTGGCTGGATCTACAATTATTTCGTTTCAACTTATTTTTCCATTTCCATTTTAAGTTTGCAAACTGGATTATTGTTATTATTGCAGGAAAACTGTTAATCATATTTAGCTAATTTTAAAGGCTGTCATATCATTTGAATATAATTGGCTAAGTATGATCTTTGTTTGTTTTTTTTTCCATTTTTAGTTTATATAGTATATTTTTTTTATATTTAATTATATCGATAATTACACAAGGTGCACAAAGTAAATTATTACATTTGAAGTATAATATCGATTAGTCCTAAAATTCTTACTTTAGCTGATTTAGCGAAGCTGTTTCGAGTTCTGATATCTTATTTTTGTGAATTTTTTGGGCGCTTATGTAAATGCAACCAATCTGAATACAACTAAGAAGCCCAAATAATATTGTTTAATATTAGTATCGGTTGAACCCAATAAAAATATACATCCCAAACCGAAATTGGAGTTTCATTTTTAATCACAAAAAATTAAAAATCAATTACAAATACTTTCTTTACTAATAGTAGCTATATATTCTTAAGAAAGTTTAGCTTTTGTTTTATTTTCAATTACTTTATTTTTTATTTGAATTGTTATTCAAAATGCATTCATTAATTTTCCATGAGAACTTCTTATCAAATAAATGAAAACACACAAATAAAAAATAAAGGAAAAAACACAAAACAATAAAATCAAAGTTTTTCATTTCCTATCAGGAATCAAAAAAGATAAAAAATATATATATATATATATATACATACAATTTTAATCACAATCAATCTTCATTAACATTTCCATCATTATCATTATCATCATCATCTCATTAAACTGCTTAAATTCAAATTTTAAAAACATTTAAAATTCATTTGATTACAAAAATTAATAAAAAAAAAAATAAAAAAAAACTTTTTCAATTTAAATTAAAATAAGAAACACATATTGATACAATCGTATACACACCTACCAATGCAAATGAGAAAAAAATTAATAAAATAAAATATAGCTGTATTATTTTACACAATTTGTATACATTTTAAATTTATTTATAAGATATACCAGCTATTCGTAACTTCTTATCTAAAATAATTTCCTTTTCTATTAATTTCTGTGCTATAGGTCTTATAAAATAAATGTTTAAACCGGTTTTCTAAATCTGTCGCAATAAAAGTTGTCCCGTTTTCGGTTACATAGGTTTCCAATACTTAGTCGTTCGTATTTGTTTTCGTAAAGAAATCTTGAAATCATGTATGGATTTGATATGTACTTTTACTTCAGTACTTATTTGCTAAGACAAAACAAAAATGTTGAAGCACTAGTTGTGGGGAAAAACATGTCCACCAGTAAAAATATTAAAAAATCATTCCCGAACAACAGAACGTCTAGTACACTGGAATAATTAACACTGGTCAAAGACTAACTTTGAGCGAGGACATAGAAGCGAAATAAGTGCAAATTAACGGAAAAAAAATTAAATGTTTTTCTTGATAAAAAAAGGCCTAACTTGAAACTATTTAACAAGATATTCCAACATTATCAAACCATATTAAAGCTAATATACACGTACGGAATTATATGGTGGACATTATTTGTCACTAAATGACAACAAAATACATAGAATGCGTTACATAATATGCGATACATAAGATGCGTTTGTCGCTTATGCAGTCCGAGATGCTGAGAACGGACACCGGTTTGGACACTGAAGCGAGCAAGCACCGTTGTACGTAAAAATACAGATATTATTCTTTTTCTATTAGACAAGTTTTAAAGTAAAGTCTTGTGGAATCACAGCAAAATATTGTCATCATTTATGATATAATTGGTACGCAATAATATGAATGTAAAATATCAGTTTTACCTAGGCAAATTAGATTTGGCAGAGTTTTTTATATGTACTTAATTTTTTTTTAATGCTTTAATTTTTTTGATTATATAACTTTTGATGAAAACAAAACAATTTTAAGTTAAAATATTTTTGGAATTTTTCTAACCCTAGTTATTTCAATTGTCCCGAATTTTCTAAAATAAAATAACGGAAACTTTTTTATGCATTGAATATGTGTTTTTATATTGTGTGTAATCGAAATCAATCACCGAAATTAAATCACAACATTATCAGCGACATAAAACAATAAAAATAAATTCACAACAAAATACTAAAGAATATAGCACAAGAAGAATAACAATACAATAATAACAATATACCGAAACAATTCAATAGAATATAATATCCTATAATTATGCATGTATAACATTATTATATATGGGAGTATAATAGAGATGAAGAGAGTAAAAAAAAAATCTTGAAAATAATCACGATTTTCTCATCAAATGAAATTTATCACTATTACCATTTTCTTGTTTATGATATTTTTTATCTCTTTTACTCCTAATAAATCAATTTATTTTACTTTTAAGTAGTGATTTTCTTTTATTTTTTTTTCTTCAAAATTTTGTATATCACCTGGAAAATCTTTAAAATACATTAGGAAAATAAGGAAAAATAAAAAAGTGAAAAATAGAAAATTAGAAAATCGAAATGGCTTCGTATTATATAATCGGAAATGGAAATGGAAATATGATCTTGAATTAATCTCTTCTTTTGTTTTCAGACACAATTCGAATTTTATCATTTAATCTTGAATTTTATTAAGTGTAGTAATCATTACTTCGATCTATATAGAGGCTTTTTTGAGATTGTCACGTTTTTTTTTATGCTCTTGAAAGTAACTTAGGTAGAATTACCTTTTCATGCTTAATTAAGTGCGGTACTGTAAGTTACGTTACTGCAAGTTAATTAAGTACGGTACTGCTAAATGGAGTACTTTGATGAGTCAGACCCAGGACAATGTAGCTGTTGGACAACTTAGTAAGTAAGTAAGTACTGCAAGTTAATACTACAAAAAATATTATATGCAGCCAATATATACAATATTGTCTAATTTGTTATTTGACCGAGTCATTTCTAACTTAAAGATTAAGTTTTGGTTGCTAGTTATATTAATGCTTTTGGAATTCTTTAATCCAGAAATCTGCCGTTGTTATTTTGTAGAATGAACTCTACTTCATAAATATAAAATCATTTCCATATAGATGACAGTTATAAAATTGAAGTAAGAATTTTTCGATAGAAATAAAAGAGTGATCACAAATTTAGCCCAATGAACGGCCATTTTGTTATTTAACTTATTTCAGAAATTAATCAGAATGACATAAATTTAAAGAAAAACTAAAAAAATAACTTAATAATGGCGGATTTAGATGAATGAAGAAAAGTTTGTTTATTAAATAGTTTGCTCAGAAGTGAAATATGTTGAATAATCATATTTCTTTCAAAATCAAGACAGCAGTCATTCACTGATATAGTCGACGAATATAGAAATTATATATTCAAACAAAACAAAAAAGGAAAACTAGACCTAATATTTAACAACTTAACTCTATATAGTAATGAGTTTTTAAAATGAGTCAAGCGGTAAATTGGGTACATGAATAGGTAAACAGATATTTAGTAGTGGTTGCTGGCATATAGCAGCTACGTGAATAAATAATTTGGATGTACAAAGAAAAACTGCCAGTAATTGAACTAATATATTATATTATCATGATCATCATTGAAATCAGTATAGTTTTACTACATATTTTAGAAAATATTATTTTTATTATAATGAGAAAATTAAATAATTTATAGTTATTGTAGTTCCTACCTTCAATTGATTAGTGTCTCTTTTGGATTTATGTTCAACATAACAAATAAATTAAGTTTAATTAATTAAGTAAGTTAATTAGTTAAAAAATATGAGAAGAACTATAAAAAATATTTCAAAAAATATGAATAAACATAATGAACACAACATTATAATTGTGCTGGTACAAGCATTGATTTTTATTTATCCTGTACAACTTTTTTCTCCTATATTAATTAATTAAGTTTTTAGGAATAAATTTTTTATGAGTAATGTTTAATATCAATTCGATTCAATAGTTAGTAATGATATATATTATTATATATAGTAAATGGCCCACTAAAAACCCATAGCCCTAACAATTCGAACAGTAACAATAGTAACAGGCCTAGTCAAATGATTTCATAAATTTTCAGTCTGGTTTTCAAGTATTCAATAAAATTTATAGGATAACATTGAAAATTTAGCTTTTTTATGGTCTTAATTATGACTGGGGAAAATTTCATGGATCCTAATTTGAATTGTTCTATATAATTTTATTTATTATAGTCGTATACTATAGTGTATTAAATATCAATACCATAAAAGACCTAATTTTAATTTTGAAGAACATTTTTATTCCATTAAAGCTTTGTTTATCAATTTATAACAATAGAGAAAATATTTATTTTTTTATTTTTCCTCTTTCAAGAAAAAAAAATGTTTTTTTTTTTTGCTTTTACAATAATTGAAGTATCTATATGTATATGTACAGTGAGTGTTAAAAATAAACTATTCGATTTTTAACTTACAGAATTCAACTATCAAACTATCAAAGTTCTTTTATTAAAATATTTTACTATAAATCAGATCACATGAGATTTGTTATTATTCAGATGTAAAAGAGAATAATAAATACACTATTTTTTTTAAAAATATGTACGCCTTGTAAGAATTATGTTTGTTACTTATTCTAAGATATTTTTCAAAAGAATGTTATTTATTACATTTTATTTAAATTATTTTTGTACAACATATATTAATTTTAAAAAAATTTAAGAACAACTGAGTTTAATTAGAGATTCTAAATTAATCATTGTTTTATTAACCGAATAGTCAATTATATTTTTAAGTAATAATGGACTAATCGGAACTAACAATAAATATATAGACACAACTTCTTTTTTTCACTTTTGAATTTTTTTTGATTACAAATTTTCAAAAATAATAAAAATTGCAACAAATTTAAAAAAGTACGAAGTATTAGACTTGAAAATAGTATTTTAAAAATACCATGGCATTAAAATTTTGCTCATAAAATTGTCTGAAACTGAAAAGAACCCTCATTGGTTGTTTAAGTCGCACTACTATTCAAAACCTTTATAAATTTTTTTTGTAAAAGCTGGTTTTGGAAGTTTTTGACATTATTAATAATTCTTAATTTTTTTCCGCTGATTCCTACAATTATTAATCTATTCAAATATTCATCTATAATAGAAGTGTCATCTTCAACAGGGTAAGATGGAAATAATATTGGCTATACAATAAAATTTTGTGTCATTTTTCTGATAACTTTTGAAGAGTAAGTACAAAATTATGATTTTATAAAAAAATATAGCAGAAACACAATGTTTGATCGTTCGATTGACACGTTTGTTTTTTTAGAGATTTAATTTTTTTAAGATACAACTTTTTGTTTAAATTACTTTAACTTTCAGTAACTTGTTCCAAACAAGTTTAACAAACATTAACTTTTTGAATATACATATCTATATAAAAATTACTTACTTAATTTAGTAACCACAAATTGTACAATTTCAAAAACTAATAAAAAACGTAGTATTTAATAGAAAAGTGATAAAAATATAGGATCAAGCGGCTAATGAAAGCATAAACGGTCGTATAAAAGCTTTTTAGAATTTCAAGTGGTCATAGGAGCAGAAGTAGGCTTTATATGTATCATGTACATCGAATATATGATTATTTCAGACCATGTTTCGATTTAAGTGCATACCTAATATGCTTAAGCTTTCAAACGGGTTGGGGTCGAAATTTTATTTTTGAAAATCTTATTTTTAAAAATCTTATTTTCTGAAAATCTTATTTCTTAAAACCTTATTTTTTCAAATCTTATTTGACCAAAATCTTATTTTGTATTTTTTGTTTTTTTTTTTAAGTAGGAGCACATAATAACGCACAGTAAATACGGCACAGTCTTAGTAAAAAAATTTGTTTAAACAAATTATTTTATTTTTAAAGTCGGGGCTGCCGCCCCCAAACCCCCGCTACTCATTTATTGGAACCCTGTTTTTGCCGACTGCAAATAAACGCATGCGGCACAATCTTAGTAAAATCGCGGCACAATCTTTTAAAAAAATTATTTTATTTTCAAAGTCGGGGGCTGCCGCCCCAAACCCCCACTACTCATTTATTGGAACCCTATTTTTGCCGACTGAAAGTAAACGCATACGGCACAGTCTTAGTAAAAAAATGTTTTTAAAAAAATTATTTTATTTTCAAAGTCGGGGGCTGCCGCCCCAAACCCCAACTACTTATTTATTGAAGCCCTGTTTTTGCCGGCGGCAAGTAAACGCATACGAAACTCATGAAAGCATGAGATATTAAGTTTCGACCCAAATCCTGGGACCCCGGACCTATTGTCTTCATCACATTTAAGGGCTGTTGTACGAAATCCATTTTGTGTATAAATTAAGTTTCACAACAAAAAAAGATTAATATGGGCGAGAAAAAAATTTTACAGGGAAAAATAGGATTTTCTGAGAAAAAAAATAAGATTTTTAGAAAAAAATTAGATTTTTAAAAAATAAGATTTCGTCACTATCTGCTTTCAAACCACTGAAGTTTGTTTTTCTTAAACGAAAGGTCAGGATCAAAAATGGAAATCTTTCTGAAGATAGTACAGCTATGAGTTTTTGAAGTATTAAACTAAGCCCTAATTAGCAATTGTGACCTAATCATGACTGACGGATCTGGGTTGAAAGTGATTCATCAAAGTCAAATGAATAAAATATAGAAACAGATCTTTAGTAATTCCATACGTTATTTAAAACTTGAACCGACAAAATGTTTATTTGTTTTTGTTACTCATTGATGTATTCTATTTTCACTAACATTTCTGATTCTTTTATAAATATTTTTATTTTTATGATATTATTCTTATTTTATTATTTTTTGTGTGGAACTGGAAAATACTTAAAATTCTTCAAATGTTTTATTGACTCAGAAAATATCTGATGTGTACGGGTACAACAAAATCATTACACGATGACTAAATAAATTTTTCATCATTTTTCGTAATTTTTCGTTATAGTTGTTGTTGTTGTTTTGTTTTTAATGAATTCATTTTTCTAGTATTTTTCTTAGATAAAGGAAAATGATAAATTTTCCATTTTCATTAGACTTTTCATCGTTTTATCATGAATAGTCCAACCATCTATGAAGAAGAGTGTTTTGTTTTGTTTTTCTTATGTAATGCATGTTGGTTTCTTTTTATTTTCGGTTCATCGAATTCCTATTGAGTTATTGAAAAGGAAAGGGGAATATTTGAAATGAACGAACAGTGAAAACAACGAACCATAGAAAAAGAGAATGAAGTGGAGTCATTCAAGGATGTTGTTATTTTATTTTTAGGATATGGAAGTAAATATTTTTTTAAAAATTTTTTTACAAGATTTTGGTTTTTATTTTTTTATTTTTATTTAGAAATTATTTATTTTTTTTTCTGAAAAATTCTAAAGAAAACAGCATAAAATTTTCTGAAATTCTATGTTAGGTTATTAAAGTTGTAAATAGCAGTTTGTAATTGATTGAAATTGCTGGAAAAATTATAATATAATGAAAATTATTATTGTAGTTTTAAAGTTTACTCACTTACTTTAACACAAATATATAAATATATATTTTATAATTTTCTAATTATTAGTTCCGGTAATAGCTTTTATTTTGTATTTTTAAAAACAAATTAACAGTAGAGTTGTTACAAAGAATATGGAAGCTATTTGTTTCAAAAGAAAATATTGAAGGTAAAACGAAAGAAAAAATTTTCAGTTATGACAAGTGTTTTGAAATTAAAATTCGATTAAATTACATGATGAAGGTATATTAAAAAGGATGCGGATAAAGTATATACTGATTTTGGTATCAAATGACATAATGTTAATAAAATTCCTGATATACGTTTTGCATTTTTTAAAACTCACATCCCATCCTATTGAAAATTTTATATTTATTCTGAAATGATTCTATGATGTTATAACACAGATTTACATATATGAATCGTAGCAATCAAATTAAAGCAAATTTAAAGTAAAAAAACCTTATTTTTGCATATTTAAGTGTTTATTACAGAAAATAGACTCAAAAATGTTACATAGAATTAGATTATTATTATTTCTTACACAATAAAATTTTCCTATATGTTATTTGCAAACTTTAGAAAAGTTAACAACAAAAAAAATTGCACGCACGTTTTGCTGCACTTCTTAAACAAAAATTTCGTCACCTCTAACCAAACAAAAGAGTGAGAATAAAAAATCATCGAAATGATAAAAGTTTTGATTCTTTTGAAGAAAATATTAATAAAATTTTAAATGATAAGTTAGCTAGTATGGAACTACGACTGGAAAAAAAACTTGGAAAAGCGATCCTACCGCAGTAACCTATATGACAAGAATCTTGATGCATTTAAATTAAAAAGGGAAAGGATTTTCAGAAAAAAAATCAGCTAAAAGAATCACAATGTAATAATATTATCAATGAATTTTCTGTGATTTTTGATACGAATCATTTTGGGATGAACAATGATGATATCAATAAGAGAGTTATTGAATTGAAAACCAACTTCATTCAAATAATCTGATTGTAAATGGCATACCCAGGAATAATAAAGAAAATTTCGTAGAAATATTCAAACGTATGACGAGTGTAATTGGTTTCACCCAGAGTGTATTAAATTCATGTTCCGTACTGGAAGTAATACCATTATCATCAAATTTACTACTGATTAATTGAATTAGCCTTGGTTTCTAAAAAAAAATTTTTTTGGGTTTTTACAATTTTTTTTTTAATTGTCAAAACCTTAAACCTCTGTATTTTCGTTAATATTGATTCTATAGCTTAATAGCATACAGATGCTTACTCACATTTTTTTATAATAGATATGAGACAGTGGAAATTAGACTTTCTACTTTCTAGATTTTAACTTATTAATGCAGAAATAAGTTTTTTTTTACTTTAAATTTTTTTGCCTCGTTTCATATAAATCAGTATTATAACCCCATAATACGTTAGGGCCGTCATGTAGGCTTTTAGCCCTTCTCTACTCCTTAACTAGGTCGAGCCTTTTGATAAGATTCAATAGACTCAAGGGTTCGCCTGACAGTATCTACAGGTTGGATCGTCACTTTGTAGTCTACACATATACTTATTGATGTGGTTATGACCAGTACGTAATCCCACCATCTTCCTGCATTCTACTCTATTGAAAGCTAGCAGGAAGTTGGTTATTTTGGTGTTTGTTCTTGGTGCATATATTTTGGAGACTCTGTGGTCCTCAATACGCTCCCAAAGAATGTTTGTTTCCCTTTTCAGGGTGTTTTCTATTGATAGTTTAGTATTAATAAAAAAATGCACGAAAATCTGAAAAATATATCAAATTGAATTCAAACGCAACGTTTTAAAAGTTCGCTTTGAGGATTATTGAACCTCAAGAGGTAGAAAAGTAAACATGAGTATTTTTTTTTTTTTTATATAATTCCAAGTCTATGGGATGAACACCCTAACTGCTTTTAAACAGAGATTTGGAATACACAATCACATAGAATAGCTTTTTCTATAGAATTTTTGTGGTATAGACTAATTTAAATGTGGAAAACTATATCTATTGTAGAGTACTTCGCCTTCACAATAGCATAGTTCTATTTTTATTTTAGTGATAACCAAAACTCTCAACTATTTATCATTTATTTTATCCCAATGATAAAGGGTACTGGACCAGGTCGAAAAATCCAGAAAGCATTTTTTGCCTCCGTCGGGAATCGAACCTGGGACCTTTCGGTTAAAAGGCAGGCGCTCTACCTACTGCGCCACCCAGCGTGTCGTTGTACTTAAATAAGAAATCCAGTTTATATCAATTGACATAATTTCTGAATCCTAGTACAAACTATTAAAAAAGTGATAGCAATTAAAATAACTTTTAATGAATTATTATATGAATTTATAAACTTACGCCACAATTTCGAATTTTATAGTTCTTTTAAAAATAATGCTTTAGTCAACCTTTAACTCTGTTGATTTTTACAAAAGTTCAATTAAAAGTCGAATCCTTTAATCTTAATTCCAAGTATTCTTAAATTTATTACATTGACGTTTTCTCCTTATATACATATAGCATTTACTACTGTGTATTATACATTATAATAGTTTATATACAGATCCTTATTAAAACTGTAATTTACAAACAAAACATCATATAAAACAAAATAATCCTTGCAGAAAAAAAAATCCATAAGGAAGGAAAAGTACATTACAAAATAAAAGGATAAAAATTATACCATCAAACAATAAATAACAATATAAAAATAAAAATAACTGTAAATTTAATCCTTTATACATTTATACATTAATAGAATTAAAATATATGAAGCATAAAAACGTTTCCTTAAAAAACAAAAAACAAAAAACCATAAAATCGGAACTCACAACACAACACTGGATGGTGGCACTAAGTACTACCAACTCTCCAATATACTGTATTGTGTGTGTTCATTGTTACACCACAGAAACTTGTTAATTTATTACCATCATCGATTGGCACAGAATCAAAGCCACTATCAATATTATTGTTGCTGTTCTTGTTTTATTATATTGCAAAATTACGAACTGCAAAAAGTAAAATACGGAAGGAAAATATAATATGGAAGTAATGTGGTACTATTTTGTTATTAATCATTTATATAATTTAATGATATTAGTAACCAATTTGGATACCCTTCATTTTTGTAATTTTTTACTATCATTGCTCCTGATTTCTGTTGTGGATTTTTACAGTTTTTTGTGGCTGTTTTCGAATATAATTGGAATAAATTTTTTTGCAATTTCAAGTTTTATATTTTAAAACTCGATCAGTAGTCAGTACGTTGCATTTCTTGGTATGAATTGTATATGACATGATTTTTTATTATTTAAGTATTTTTAATAAATCTATGCTAGAAATAAAATTGTTTACATTATTTGCAGATAAAATATTTTTTCTCAGCAGATGCAATAATGAACATGAAAGAGCAGGTGTTTGCCTTTACCAACAACTTTTGCAGGTGTCCAGCTTTATCTACAATTAGACTTTTAGCTCCAGATACAGAATTCTAAATAATGTTAAGAAAATCTAGATGAGAACAATTTAAGAAAATGTCATTCACCATTTTTAATCGCACTGATTCGCTCCAGCTCTGAAATAAAATCTTAGAATCTGCTAAAAAAAATGTACCAATAAATCCCTTGAGACATCATAAAAATCCCTATTCAAATTTTTTTACAACAACTAAACAAGTGAAAGAAAGAAAAAAAATAATAAGTGATAATTTAAAATTAATTGTATTACCAAGTAAAAAACTATTAATATATTTCAATTTCATATGAATATAAATAATATTTTAGAAGTTAGTTTATTCCTTAGGTCAGTAATATTTGATATTTTTAACGATTTATCAATTTTTTTATATAATTTAAATATCGCATATTATAAAGTAAAAGTTGATTGCACACCAAAATATTACTATGTTCTTTATGTTCTTAATGCGATCCAGTTGCAATACAATTTGATTTCTGATCGTGTTAAGCTCATCATAGTCATTTCTTTTGCTCAAATAAGTATAATAGTAGTTATAATTACATAGACTGATTTCAATAGCTTCCATATTTATGTCATGTATACTAGTAGGAACGGCCCATGCTCACGCACGGCTTAATCATTTAAATAAATTTTATCACAAAATTATATTTTAACTTACTAAACCAACTCCTTTCATAAAAGGAATAATAGACTTATCATAGAGAAAAAAGAAATAATAGATCGCGTGGTAATTGGATGTGTTCACATTGAATTGCAATTGCAGTCAACAAAGTCTGTTGCAAAAGCTAGCTCTTAGCGTTTATATTATGTCATCAATTGCAATTGCATCTTCATAATATGTGCGCGTAAATGTTATCATTCCATTTTTTGTCAGTTATTCAGTTCACCAAGGTTTTGAGTTTTCAATTCTATAATTTTGATATTTTCTATTTTGACAATTTAAAAAATTTGTTTGTAGCAAATATTTATTTATATTAAAGTGTAGCAAAAAAAATTATTTATTTTCATAAGTCATTGATACATATTTAAATTTAATACATATAGACATTTTGACAATTTTGTGAGTTTTGAAAAAACTTTTCACTGTTTTATTTAATCCTACATTCCTACGTTTATTTGAAATAACTTAGTTACCCTGTGATTGATGCGTCCAGTAGTTAACACTTTAAATGTTTTCTATGTATTAGTGTAAGAGTTTGATTCTGAACTTGGTAACATCGAACATTATATAAATTAGCCATATTTTATTTAAATATAATTTTTAAATTTTTTATGTTTATTTTATTTTTTAGTTTGTATTAAAACTATACCACAAAACCTAAAAAAAAAACATACTAATTTGCATACTAATTTGCATAAAATTTTTTTTTTTATTTTTATTTTCAATAATTTTCCTTCATTTTTTATTTTTAATTTTTATTTTGATGATTTCGCTGAGTAAAAAATAATATGCGTTTGTAACTATAATCATATATTAAGCAATAAAAAATCAGTTTTGAAAGAAAAAAAAAACAAAAAATATTTGAACTCATCCAATCATATAAGTATTTCATTTTTGTTTTACATTCCAGGCCAGAAGATTGGTTCAATGGTTGATATATGAATAATATATCATAATAATCATATTATATTATATCCCTACATATAACTGGCTTAATTATAATTGTATAATATAATATTTAATAGTGTTGATGTAGGTATGTGTAGGTAAAAACTTATATGGTAGAAACTATATGGATAGATATTTCTATTTTCATTTTTTTTTCCATCAAATACATTTCACAAAAAAACAAAAACAAATCAAATTGTAAAACTGACCAAATTAGAATAGTTTAAAAATTATGTTGCACTTTTCTAACACGTAGAAAAAAATTCAATCTCAATTTTAGTTACGCGTGTATTAAAAAAAAGTTAAAATAAAAAGGAGGTTTCCTTTTATTTCTTTCCTTTTAGTTCCTAAGTAAATAAAAAAAATAACATTAAACAAAAAAACTGAAAAAGAAATTTTTTTTAACACATTCAACGCATCACCTTTCTCGGTCTGGTCTACGGTTGCAAAAAAAAAAAACGTAAGCAAAAAAGAGTAAGATATAAGAGCTTAATATGATATTTATATTTATATATGCATATATAAAGACTCCTATTTTAAAATTTTTCTGATTTTGTGAATTAGTTTGCTTGTTTTCTGCTGCTCTCCTATTACTATTGTTTTATGAACCAACGACGCAATCTCATATTTATCAAGAAAAAAAATCAATTAAATAAAACAATATTTTGTTCTTTTTTTTATTTCATCCTTTTTATTTTTTCATTATTATTATTATTTTATTCATTAGCCAAAAACAATAAATATATATAGGTTTACACAAACTGATTCTACCTACTTCCTAAATAATATTTTTTTTATGAATAAAATAAAAATTCGGGTATTAAAAATAAATGAAAATAAAAAAATTTACTGAAAGAAATAAATTGGATTTTGTAAATAAAAAAAAGAACAACAAAAAATATGTTTGGAAAGAAAAAAAAATTGCATTTTTTTTAAGTGGCGCGTACAGTACCTATAATTGACCTATATTATATATATCCACTGTTCCACCTAAATGTTTGTGTATATATATATAAGCAAATATAATCAAATTTTAAGAATAGTTTTATACTCTCTAACTTATGCATACTTATATAAAAAAATTTAATTCCAATTTTAATTTTACACATTAGTCACACATGTAAACAATTTTTTTTAAATTAATTTTGGTCTATGCCTACTCTTTCTTTTATTATTTCAATTATTATATTATAATTTATTATAGGGTTGCCACTTAGGTCCAATAATACCGAATACACTTTTTTTTATACAGCGATATACTTTTTTTTAAATTTATAGTTTTTATAAATTTAATATTAAAATCAATGTTTTTTCAATATTCTAAAAAAATTTTAAGAAAATCATTTTTGTTCAGAAAATATTCTTAAGTTGACTGAATTTGAAAAGAGTTGAAAAATCTGTTGAATTCAAAAAATTAGATCCGAATATATTCAAATATTAATATTCAAATATTTTATTTTCTTCAAGTTACATTCTTTCAGAAATTTATATGAAGTTTTTGTTAAATGGCAACCCTAAATCGATGCACGATAAAATAATAAAAAGAGTTTAATTTTATTTCTTTCAATACATATGTATATATCGCTGCTTTAGAATTACAAGATTGTATATTAAGTTAAGCTAGTTTTGAGGGTAAGTTAGTTTTGAGTGATCGAAATATTTTATTCCTCAAAAATGAAACAAATTGTTTTAAATTAATAATGCAGCAAATATTAATACATGGATATTAATTTCATCTATAATTATAATTGACAAGCATTTAAGGTCTTGCGCAGTAGACACCTTTTTATTTTATTTCGATTCTCCTACTCCTTATTGAACTTCTAATATATATAATATATAAGATTGTATATAAAACAAAAATGCGCACACAGTTGAAAATTTTGTACTCATATGATTTTAATATTCAGCAAATACATTATGCATAAGTGAGATCTAATGAAAGTAATAAACAAAAGCAAACAAATCAGTTATTATAATTTACATTATATACTTGCAAATGAATCTATTTACATATGTCAAAAAAAAAGAAATAAATTCATCTCAAATAAAAAATATAAAAAAGCAAAAACAAAAAAAATCAGTTGAATTGTTGATATGACTAGCAAATTTATTTTTATATAGTAGAGTTAGAGTACTTCATTTTGATATAGTAGGTCACTTGAATTCTTCATTTTTATCTTTTTAAGTAACTGTTTCTAAATTTTTGTTATTTGTAGTAATAATATAGTTTTTATTAAAATTATGTATTATGTAGGTATATATATACGTACCTCTTTAATAACAAAACTTTTTATTTTTAGTAATTTTATCACTAAATGCTTCTTACTATAGGGAATATATCGGAAACGAAGCAGTATATGAGGGACGTGTATTTATGTGTCCTAAACAAAACTTTTTATTAAACACGAGTGGTTTCTGCTATATCGTGCGAAGTCTATGTCAGTACGTAAATTACTGTTTTTTAAAAACTTTAAATTTGACTTCAACTTGAAATATAATTACTCAGCAGGGGCCCCTAGTATTTATTATATTGTATATACTTTGCGAAATTAAAATTCTTTAATTTTTAAGTTAATACTTAAAACAAATTTCACTTTAATAATTAATTTGATAAAAATAAATAAAAACAAAAACTAAAAAATTAAAGGCAAACTCACAGAGTTATATCTTTTTAGTAAAATTGAAGATATCGAACCATAAAATTGTTTAAAAAAATTGTTTGTCCACTTGGGCATGTATTTCAGCATAGTACGAATACTTTTGATCTTCTGCTGACTTAGTTCATTGTAACGTGATGCCACTTCAGGAACTCTTGCCTCATAATTATTATTATTATCCATTCTTTCACATTTTATTTTAAAAATTATCTGTTTTTTTAGTTCTGTACACTATGCAATATTTCATTATGGTGGCTTAATTTGTATTTTATGAATGTTAAGTTGTGAATAAATAATAAGTCAACAATTTTAGTGTAGGGAACTTCTTCAGAAGTACTGGATTTATAATTTTTGAAATCATTTGAGTGCATTTTTGTATTTAATTTTTAATAATATTCTAAGTAGGCTAATAGGTGAAAAGAATTCCTTTTTTCGGAGACACCTTTCTATTACATTCTATTACACTGTCAATCTCTTGAATGCATGAATAACCAGGTACCGAATATTTAATTATGATCTTATTAATTCTGACATTATCTTTCAAAAAATCTATTATCGCAAATGATAATATAGAATTGCGATATTGAGGAACGCAAGATTCTGCCGAAATAATTAATTCAATTGTACGTGGATTGTCTTTGATCACAGTAGTTAATATTTATTAAGGCATTTGCTATTACTTTTCCACCACGACCCATTTGATTTTCTTTCGACAAACTGCAATAAGGTGAACTTGTTGCAGATAAATGACCATAGTTAAGTTGTATAACTTCAATTTACTACAGTAGAAAAATTAACTAATGTCTACCTTAGTACATTGAATTACCAGATACCGACATATAGCAGATACCGTTTCTCTTTCGTGGTTGTTTATTTTACATAATTGATCTTCAGGGAAATCAATTTGATTGTGTTGGAATGCCAATATTTCTTCGCAAAATCATTCTTATCTTCATTTCCTTGAAACTCATCAATATATTCAATGTGATCCATATTGTCATAAATTTAAAAACTCAACTAGTTTATTCATATTATTTGTATTGGTTCAACATTTTTCTAAAGAAAGATACCCCACAATTTAATACATACAAGTTAGAGTATTTCTCGGCATTTTAAACATAATGCGAGTCTAAAATATAAAACATTTGTAGCCGCAATATAAAACTAAATATGAATTTGTAGGAATTTAAAGTACTTCAAGATCCAACAGAGAATATTGCAATAAATTAAAATTATAACAAGAGCTGGAATCGAAAATGTGGTTTAAACTTTTAAACAAAGTACTTCCAAATTATTATGGTTATGTTCTACATTCATTAAGGCACTTTAAATGGATTTGGATTCTAAAAGGGATATAAATTTTGGAACCAATCGTTCTAAAAAATTATTATTATTAAAAGTTATTATCATAATTATTATAGCTTGCAGGAAATTAAAACCAAACCGATTAAATTATTTGGTTTAGCCAAACAATTTCGTTTAAAATTTTCCATTTTCACTTAATATTCTTCTCGTTTTTACTTCAGTCTAAAAATAAAATAAGTTAATCGGGTCAAGACCTATTGTTTAGATATCTGTAAAAAGATAAAAAAGTTAAACAACCACATATATTACAATGTTTGGTATTAGAAACAACATAAGGTTATTTCTTAAAGCAGATATACTGTTATAAATATCATAAACCTAGAATTCGTAGAATTTACTTCGTTAAAACGACTTTATAATTTAAATTCTTAATCCTAAAATAACTTTAATTTGATTCATAGGATTTCGAATACACAGTTGTGTACAAGTATGTACGTATCTATGTATGGATGTATACGTACACAAAATTTAATTAAATTTTCTAAAAATGTGATTTCTAAATTTAAGAATCTTTCATTGTAAGTGTCCATGACATTTTTAAAATTTATATAAATTTTCAAGAAGTAGAACAAAGTACATAACTACACCTTTTCTAAGAAATTGCGTTAACTGATTTTAAGATTTTCCGTAAAATTTTGTTGTGAAATTTGCTCGATTTAATTTAAAATTATTTTTCTATTTTTTTAAATTAAAAAATGAATAACTTTTAAAATAAACGAAAGAATTGTGTATGGAAATTCTTGATCTTGATTCAAAATAAATTTATTTATAATAAAAATAAGAGAGAATATCTACTACCTACTCGTAAGTGTCCTGTCGTGTGTGTCAAGTTCAAAAATATAAACAAGAGCAAAATGTTTAGTCTTACTTCTTTCTATTAAAAACGTCATGATATTTTAAAAATTTTTTTCATTTCCTGATGGCTTATTTTGATTTGTTGTCATTCTTTTTTTTCTGATTTTTTAAAATTAAAATTTACCTTAGTGCCACATTTAAAATTTGTTTGTCTTTTATATGACAACTTTAAGATTATTAAAATAATAAAATTAGAGGAGGAGAGCAATTTGGAGACCAAAAAGTAATACATATAAGAGGTTTAAGCCGTCAGTGAAAGAACAACTATATAGGAAATAAAAAAAGAATATGGGAAGATCTGAGATACCCGTCAGAATAAAGTTTTAGTCTGCTACGAGTGAGATCTTAGCATTCACAAGGCAGATGTTCAATATATTATATTTCACATATTAAGTTGTTTTCGGTTAGACCGTAGACGCATTTTATAATGATCTTTCTTAGGCAGTGGCGTCCAAGCAAGAATAATTTAATGCAGTTCAGATTCAAAGTAAACGAATACATCATCCAAGATAGTCATAATATTTCCAAAAAAGATAAAGAAAAAAAAAATAACATAAAAGATTCGAGGAAATTAGACTCAGCTGAAATCATCAATGATCTTCTATTTTATACAGAACATCCAAATCTGATAAGTATGAAATAAAAGTTTGGTTAAGTATTTGAACTCTAAAAAAGATTGTCAATTGCATTAAATTTCGGCGATATTTTGATCTTTGTGACGGAAAAATGGCACCGATGTATAGAAAAATACGGTGACGCCAAAACTATAGTCCTAAATATATCCAAAGCTTTTGATCGCGTCTCTCATGCTTCATTTCTGAAAAAACTAGAAGCAATTGGATTGGGAAACATTTTCAATACGTGGATTGGAAATTTACTTTCAAATCATTCAATACAAGTTGTATTGGGTGGTTTTAAATTTCAAAAATTCACTATCAATAGTGGTGTCCCTCAAGGTTCAGTTCTTTCTCCAACATTATTTATAATATTTATAAATTATCTTCCATCCATAACTTCAAATCAGATTCACAGCTTTGCTGATGATAGTACCCTTGATCGTATTTCTTTGAGAAAAATGTTGAAATGACCCAAACTTCAGTTCACAGAGAACAAAAGAATATATCTTGTTGTCTATCCAGGACTTCCAAAAAATACATGACTGGGAAGTGAAAATAGGGTAAAATTTAATGTTTCGAAAGTCCAGAGTTACCTCTTATCAACAAAGCAAAACCCTTCAATACCAAATATCCTACGCGGAAATGTAAATATCGAAAACTTTGAAACTCTAAAAATACTTAGATTGGAAATAAACAGCTAGCTTTCACCTCGCATGATCACATTTTTTTTTTGTCGCGTACGATGCTGCGAAATTTTTGGGATTCTTAGGCAGAAGTAGAAGTGGCCCCAACTTGAATATAACTCGCATATTTGGGGTGGTTCACCAAGCACCAGCCAACATCACCTAGATGAGGTACAAAAGCGAGACATCAAAATTATCAATGATGGAGCTATTACACAACACCTAACATCATTCAGTCATCGCCGTAATATAGGAGCAGCCGCTCGGTTTTATAAATATCTGTTGGGTAATTGCTATGACGAAATAAATAGTATAATGCTCAAAATACAACCATACCAGCCTAGTACTCGCAGGGCAGCCCTCGCTCATAAATTTGCAGTCGAGCCTCTTCAAGCCAGAATTGTGAAATGTAAAAATTCTTTTATGAACCGAACCTCTAAACTATGTAAAACCTTACCATCTTTTGTGTTCCCTCAAACGTATAACTCGGAAGTTTTCAAGAGACGAGTAAATAAATATCTGTTAACATGTACATAAATTTTATTCGATTCTAATTCTTTTCTAATTTTTTTATTACTCTTTACTATTCTTCTCTTTCTTTCCTTCATCTTAATATAACTTAAAATTTGCGAAGGTTGCTTATCCAAATATTTTGGCCTAATATAAAAAAAAGTCTATAGACATTAATTTCAAAATTTTATGAACTTAAGTTGAAACACCTATTTTAAAGGTTAATAAAGTCCAATATGGAAAGTATTTCAATTCCAAGTCCTTTTCGGTAGACATTAAAGTTAATTGACTTTAATTCCAATTTCAATTTATTATTTGGACTCTAATTCACGTCATACGTTCAACTCTATGGCTTCAATCGCCTCACATATGAAAATGTCGCCTCAACTTGAAAAAATCTGTACATAAACTCAACAAGATATTCGAGAAAATTGCCAAAATAATTGTAAAGCTAATTCAGAAGTTAAATAAGTATGACATAACCAAAGTACGACTAAAAACATTTGATCAACTAATTTACATAATACTTTTGGGACGAAGGTGTATCAAAAAGAAAACATGTCATAAATTATTTGTGCTTATAAATTCAAAGTAGGAAATCATTCTAATGGGAGGGTCCCATAACTGCGACCAAGGAGAATTAAAATAATGATTATTTATTTATTTCACGATAGTCACGATAGCATTTTTATTGATATAAGACTAAAAAAACGTGTTTCTAAATTTTAAAAATCATCAGTCCTATAAAATTATTAAAGAATTGAATGAAAACATCCCCTGCCCTCTAACTGCTTTTAGTTCATTTTGATAATTTTTCCCACATAATAGTAAAGTTTTGTAGTCGCCCGCTTAGCGAAATTTGAGAAAGTCTGTTAAAAAATTGTACTCAATTTTTTTTTATTTACCTCTAAAAAATATATTTTGTAGCCATTAACAAGGGTTTTTCCGGAGCAGATATAAAGTGGGATCTCTCAAGGACATTTGATGATTACTACTTTACTATGCGGATAATATATGTCTGCTAGCGCATAGATTCTGTGATATCCAACAGAAAACAGATATACTTCAGCATACAGCGCGTAGAGTTGGGTTATAAATGAACATAGATAAAACCAAGGGCATGAGGATAAATAACACCAATACAAACACCATTCAAAAAGAAGACCAAACAGTCGAATATTTGGAAAACTTTTTATCTAGTTAATATTTTAAGAACAAACGGAGGTACAGAAGCAGATGCCAACAACAGACTTCGTAAGGCTGCAGAGCTGCGTTTGGTGAATTAAGTCAAATATAGAAGAATGATCAAATAACTAGGAAAGCAAAGATTAGAATGTTCAAAGTATATATAATATCCACACTTATGTATGGCAGCGAAACTTGGATGACGACAATTAACATCAGTCAAAATTTTGTCATATCATCCAGTCATATTTTTTTGCAAAGGAATTGCAAGCAAGTACCAAAGAAGAATATCGAGAATATTCTGACCCAATATCATCAGCAATAATCACTTGTGGCAGCTAATAGGTGAGGAACCGATAATGTATCAAATAAGTGTAGAAAATGGAGATGTAGAGGCCACAGTCTAAGAAAACAATCAAATAATGTAACCAAAATGGCACTAGAATGAAACCCCCCAAGGTAGCAGAAGGCGAGGATAACACAACAACACCTGGTGTCGAAGTACGACTACCGAACTAACAGGATATACTAGAACTTGGGATGAAATAAAGGTCACTGCCTACAACGGAGAACAATGGAGGAGGCAAGTTGATGCCCTGTGCTCACACAATGAGTAACAGGTAGAAAAAAATCAACTGTGAAATGATTCTGTATTTTTTTCAACAGATTTTAATATAATGATAATTTTGAAATATTTTTAAAAGCCTTTGTAATTTGGTTGTACAAGATTTTCTTGTATATCAGTTTTCATTATACCTTTGAAAATCACGAATTTGTTTCATACCTTGTCTCTGTATTCAAAACTTTTTACACATAACAAAATATCCACATTTAATTCATTAAGTAGTTCGCTTGTATATATACTTGAAAAATAGAAATAATTACTGTATAGATGGTAATTTATTTAGGCTTTATATTAAGTATATTAGGTTGCTCATCAAAAGTTAAATCGAAACTTAAGTACTTTACTTAGACTCACAAAAACAAGATAATTTATTTTTTATTTGTGCTTATATGAATCTCAACTAATGATTCCTTGTTAATAATTCAACATTAACCAAAAAATCTCTAATCTATCAATGTCAATATGATGTGAATTGACATATACATCAATGTTAGCACTTTGTGTTTGCCTTACAATTAATGACTTTGGAAAAAATATTCGCATGAATTAAAATTCTTTGAAAGTATTTTTTTTTTGTAACGATGGAATTTAAATCATTGATCAAACGATTCATATTTTAGTATGACTTTGTAAGTGCTTAAAAAGGATATATGCCTTGAAAATATGAATTGAAGCAGAAATAATTTGTTCCCATTCGAATTAGTAAACACCTTCAACACTTTTTAATATTTTTTTCTTTATTTGAAAATAATTTAACGCCATACATGAAATCATGAAATAAATTAGTTTAAAAGTAAATTCGATTTAAAAATTTAATAATTTTACCAATTAAAAGAGGCAAAGTATTTTTATTTTTTTTTCTTTTTTTTTCTTCACAACAAATTTTATTTTAAAAAGAAAATTAAACTTCCGGTAAATTTCATAACTCTGACTCACCAATAAAAATTAATTAGAAAAATTCTTTTAAAATTTTTATTTTGTTGAATTTAATACGGGGGTGGTCAAAGAAAATTTCTTCTTTAGGAGGAAATTGTTTTAATTTAAAAATTGATTTTCAAAATTTTGGAAATTTTATTTTGAAAAAATATTTTCGAAAATAACTGAATTTAGGTCAGCTGATTTGTATGAAAAAAAAAATAAAAATGAGTGAACGTTTTTTTGTTTGTAAAAGAAATTGTTTTAACGGTGGAATGATTTTGAATTCGACTTTTCACTCTAAATTATCATAGGGATCATATTAATATCTAAAACGTTGGACCAATGAAGTCTAATTTATCTTATGTTATTAGCTTGCAGTTATTTAAGTAGTTACTACTTAGTCGTGTATGCACTACGCAGTGCAGTGTATGCAGTAGGTAGGTAATGAAAATAAAAAAAAACAGGTAGACAGGTACGACTGGATAACAAAATTCATTGTCATACCACAAAATATCCAATTTATACGAGGATACTACATCTTAAAAGTAATATGAGCTTTTTAAAAAACGATGAGGGCACTCAATTTGTGTATCTCTAAGATCACGCAGTGAATCTAAAAAGTACGTTTGTTACCCAAACTTTTTGACATGCTTGCATATGAACCAATGTCCTGTGGTCACCATCGTAGTGATATTTAATTTTGTCAATGATAGTATTATAAGGGGTTGTTTGTGGATTAAATAAGTTTGGTTACATTACAGTCTGGTCTATTGAATCATTTGTAATTGGAAGTTCTTATTACTTCTTGGGGAAGAAGTAGGTTTAGTTAGAGTTGTGCGCAGATTAATTTTCTGGTAGTATTTTCAGCTGTTGCTGAACACTAGCAAATTAATTTGATTTGTAGTTTCCTAGTATATATCACTGTAGCATGACAACTAACAGACGAATGTTGAACTGTTTTGCCATCTCGTTGAGACAATTACGGCAGTCCATCATAAATTCTTTCAGTGAACAGTGTTGCCAATGCTAGTAATCTAATTATTGCCTGACTATCTGCCATGATACATGGCGTATTTCTGACAAATATAACTATTAAACTATTTGATCCTGTATATTTCAGTTGTCATATACGATCGATTTGCAGCACATAGTTGTTTTATTATTCGAACAACGGTGTTATTAATATTCAATAATATAAGCTTTGATAGGTCAAACACAACTATAGAGCCTGAGCCAGAAACCCTAATCTAAACAATTGTACATTATATGATTAATATCATCCTTTTCGAGGTGCTTCGAAGCCACACTGTAATAGGTATAGGTAATATGTGCCAGAAGATTATGAACTATATTAAAATATTTTACTTTTAATTATTGGCAAAACTGAGCTGTAGAATGTGGTAGACTAAATTAGATACCAGAGAGTGTCGTCTCAAATCCTGCAGTATGATTTTCTAGGATAAAATAAAGTATATCTTATAATATCAAATATTAAGTAGTATTTTGTATCTTGTTGACAGTATCTTAAGTAGAAATACCTAATTACGGTACTAAAAATTTTTAATTACATGTGGGAAGTATGATATTATTCGAATATTTTATTAATTCTTCTAGTATATCAACTCATCAAATGTTGAAAACTGTTACTACTATTATTAGGAACTAACCCTGCTTAAATAGCTTAGTTCTATTTTATTTTAGTTGTTACAAAATTATATTTTGTTGAATGATAAAAGGCACTTGATCAGAAACCTATAAAACATTTTGATTTCAGTAGGAATCGATCCAGGGACCTTTCCATTGAAAGGAAAGTGTTCTACGTACTGAGCCACCTAACGTGGAAACAGTAATTTGTCAAAAGAGTATGCAAACATCGACTTTCGATTTAAATATAAAATTTATTCCTTGTTTCAATTTTTCCAATAATGCTCTCCCATTGGAATTGCCTAATGATTTGATAAAATTCTCTTAATGAAATATATAAGGTTATTTTAATGAAATTAAATTTATTTACAATATTGATGGTTTGTGTCTTGGGTATTATTTACTAATTTATTTTAATTAAATAAAATACCCAATGGGTTATAACCATTTTTAATATTTAAATTTTTTTTTGCTTCATTTTTTTATTCTCCCTAATCAATAAAGAATTTTTCTTTTTAAAAATAACGAAGAGCTTTGACTTGAAAATAATGTTTTTTGTTTACTTATTGTTATTAACAAAGGACTTAATGTCCTTGTCATTAAAATATTTATTGAGAAATATCCTTGATTCTTTTCTATTCTTGTAAATTAATATCAGTAAATAAATACGAGTGCTGTAGAATGGGTTAAATATAAAGATATTCCTAACATAATTAATAAAAATATTTGTAGCATTCAGGCTATTTTATTAAATTGAAAAATTATAAACTTGACATGTCATAAACAGATTAAAAAACAGCATTTTCAATTTTTGGTTAAGTTCAAAATAATATAAAAAAAAAATAAATATATTTTTTTATCAGAATTTAAAAAAAAAAAAAAAACGAAAACCAAGTGTGAGCAAATAAATTTCACCTTGCCGTTTGGTATTTTCATATTCAAAGAATGAATTTTTTGCTGGTTAAGCTGATGCTATAAGATAAAATAATTTTTATTTATTTTGATTAGGTGAAAGATTTATTCTTGGAGGTGACTACAATGCCAAACATCTAGAATGGGGCTCCAGAATGACCCTTACTCGAGGTAAAGAACTGAAAGAGGCGCTGAGAGAAACAGGTTGTTTATTTCTTTCAACAGGAAAACCAACATATTGGCCTGCAGATATAAACAAAACTCCTCATGTGTTAGACTTTTTTATAATGAAAAAAGTATCAACTAATTTCACATCTATAGAAGATAGTTATGACCTCAATTCCGACCATTCTGCTGTCATCCTAAAATTAAATACAACAATAGTGAAAAAATCTTGTAAACCATTTTTAACCAACTCATCTACAGATTGGTTAAGCTTCAAAAAGATTCTGCTAGAAAAAATTAACTTAAGAGTAACATTAGACAATGAAGAACAACTAGAAACTGCTACTGAAAAACTTATGCAAGCTGTCGAGTTTGCAGCTTGGAGTAGTACTAAGACAAAAAAATAAAAAAAAATCAGCCCTAGATATCCGGTGTATATCCTTAACATGTTAAAAGAGAAACGAAAAGCGAGAAGGAGGTGGCAACAAACGCGTGATCCATCCAGCAAAACGGATCTTAATAATAAAAGTCAGGAGCTAAAGAGAGAAACAAAGAAATTGAATGATAGATCTCTGAATATTTAATGAACCTAGAAAATTTAACAGCTACTAAAGAAACAAATTATTGTTTATGGAAAGCTACGAGTAAAATGAAGAAGTCTATTGTGCATTCTGCACCACTGAGGAAAAATGATGGCACATGGGCAAAGAGAGATAAAGAAAAAGCTGACACTTTTGCAGATCATCTCGCTGAAATTTTTAAGCCCAATGAAATGAACACTGTTATTGATCTAAATGAAATAAATAACCATGAAGACATAAATATTCCATTAATAAGTCGAAAAGAAGTAATTAAGGAAATAAAAAACCTAAAATTAAATAAAGCCCCAGGTTTTGATTTAATAACTTCAAATGTGCTAAAAAATATACCCAACAAAGTTCTCACACTCTTGGTATATATAATGAATGCCTGTATTAAGCTTAAACACGTACCTAGTATATGGAAAGTTGCAGAGATTATAATGATCCAAAAACCAGGAAAGCCTGCTAACGACACCAAATCCTACAGGCCGATATCTTTGTTCCCTACAATATCGAAGTTGCTTGAAAAATTACTATTGAGAAGGATTCAACCCCTCATAGAAAACAGGAATATAATACCTAATCACCAATTTGGGTTTAGGCAAAAACACTCAACAATAGATCAAGTACATCGAATAACAGACATTATAGAAAGGGCACTGGAAAATAAACAAATTTGTTCTTCAGAATTTCTAGATGTAGCCCAAGCTTTTGATAAAGTTTGGCATGAAGGACTCATCAAAAAGCTAAGTTGTTTGCTCCCTAAAAATTATGTTGAATTATTTTCATCATATCTCTCAAATAGAGTTTTTCCAGTTAAAAATGAGAATGAATACTCCTCTCTAAGAGATATAAAAGCTGGAGTACTGCAAGGTAGTATACTGGGTCCAATTTTATATTTGTGATATACCCGATATACCCTGTGATATACCCGATGTGATATACTCGTTTACGCCACTCAAATCTCTTTACATTAACATTACACAGAACAAATTATGGTAAATATGAACCTATTAATAGAATGTTAATAATTAGTAATAAATATAAGAATAGTATAAATTTTTCAATATCTAAAGATACTTTAAGACGAAAATTATATGAAATTAATTGAATATTTTGTTAACTTGACTTTTTAATTTATATTAAAAAAATAATATTATTATTTTTGTATATTGAATTTTGTTAGTTTTGAATGTATACCAAGTAAATTTAATTGTATTTTTAATTAATATATGAAATGTAATACTAAATTGTAAACTGTTTGAGCTAAATAGTATAAATAAATAAATAAATAAAGAAAATATAAAAATAGCAACCTTTGCAGATGACACAGCGTTGATGGCAGTTGGTTCTACTATAGAAGAAGCTACAAATAAACTGCAAAAAGCTAATAACGAAATTTCCAACTGGTGCAAAAAATGGAAAATTAAATTAAATGAAGCCAAATCTAGTCTATGTAAACTTCACCTATAAAAACATAGTAACTCCTCTCTCAGTTTAAATTAATGATGTCGTGATTCCATATGAGAATAAAGCTAAATATCTTGGCATGACCTTGGATGCAAAATTGAAATGGAAAGAGCATGTAAAAATCAAAAAACAAGAACTCCAGTTCAAATATAGAGAAATGTACTGGCTGATTGGGCGGAATTCTACGGTCTCGACCTATAACAAAGTTTTGATGTATAATCAAATATTGAAGCCAGTCTGGGCATCCGGTATTCAAATATGGGGATGTGCTAAACAAATCCATATTCAAACTATCCAAACGTTCCAAAATAAGGTACTGCGCAACATAGGCAATGCTAAATTTTTGCCGCCTAGGAACAAGGGAGGCATAAAATGTTCTATACAGTGCAAATTACTATGGCCATATAAGAAAATTATGTTCTATGGGTAAAGTTCACAAAAGAATAAAAACAAAAACAATAAAAGCTTTAGAAAAAAATATAAAATCAAAGACAGAAAAAAAAGACGGTTCAACAAAAAAAATGTCTCCTAAAAAGTATATTATCATCACATTTGGCTAAAAACTAAAATGAAAAAAAAAAAAATATTAATATATAGAAAGAAACACTAAAAAGAAAAGAAAAAAAATATTTCCAAAATCTTTAGTTTAATATAAAATTTGAATTACCAAAATGCAAGCACTATGCGCACAACAAATGTAATTTTTGTTTTGCATATTCAAGAAATTTCTTTAATTTCAATAAATAATGAATGTGCTAAAAATAAAATGAACATGCTAATTTGTTAAAATATTCTGATTCGGTCCCGGTATAAATTAATAATATTTTCATTTGAATATGACTTTTTTTTTACAATTGTTATCATTATTATCGTTTTACATGAATCTAGATAGCCCTTTGAGATTCGTCAATACTTGAGTAAATATTTAACTTACTACAACAAATTTATTGACACACTACACTTGAAATTTTTTTATTTTATATTACATTATTAGTTATTTAAACCGCATTAAGGATAATAATAATTAATAAAATTACATTACCATTATTAAAATCATACAATCAAAATAACTAATAAATTTATCGATTAAATTGTTCAATTTAGGCAACCCATATATTATGTTCATTATTATTTACCTTTTATTTTTTATAAATATTACTTTTTATAAATTAGCTTAGACTTCTTTATAAATATAACAACAAAAAATGTAATACATATACATATGCATTCTATACAATTTAACTGATCGATTGACCTATGCGTCTATATCAGATAGCCTGGCCTCTGGGATAGCAACTTTAAAAATGGAATCTTATTTTCATATAAATTTTGTCTGTTGTATAGGGATCTCATTTTGCCATATGAATAACATGTTATAAAGTGTTATTGTTAAAATATTCAATATTTTTTATCTAAGCTAAAATAAAAATTTGCAAAAAGTACAAAAAATACAAAAACATTTTCATTAATAATTCTCAATTTAAAAAAAAAGTTTTTCATTATCAGACATGAAAGCTACTTACTTCTATCAAGTTCTAATGAACACTGGGAATAAAACTGGTGGATGGATGCAGTAGGCGAAATTAAAATCACATGTAAATTATTGTTTATTATTGTTTATTATTTTTTGCCTGAGCAAAACATTTGATGGGGTTTGTTTATAATTTTTGGTATTAATATTTTTGGAATATTCTTGTTTGGGTTAGTTGTGTTTTTGTCAAATTTTATTTTTGTCAAAAAAATTTATACACAAAACAAAAAAATTTAAAAAAAATCGTAATTCGATTTAAGTATTCCGGGAAAATCATCGTGTGACTTGGCTTGAAGATATAGAGGCATTGGAGTGACAACAACTTAACATATTTAATTTTAAGGTACTCAAAAATAACAAATACAGCATCAAGAATGCGCTTCAATCATATTTGTTCTTGTTCGTGTCGTGCCATAAATACAAGTAATAATCAAAGAAAGAAAGGTGCAAAAAATAATCACAAATAAATAACTATGTACATATATTTTATTTATTTGTGGCATAATTTGATCTATATATATATATATTTTATTGTTTGTATTACTATTTGTACCATAACATGGTTCTTTACGTCTACTATTCTTATTTTTTTTACGTTGTTTTTTCTATGATAAAGCTTTTTGTCAGCTAGAGATATGTCGGCTATAGAAAATTAATAATTCAATCATTTTCTTATATGCTATTAGTGTATTAGCACTAAAGTTATTAATTTATGTTAACCTAAATAAGTACAAATAAAAGGTCAAATCAGTTATGTTTTCATTTCAGGACAGAGACTAAACAACTAATGTGAAAAAACGATTGTTGCTTGTTAGAGACTTGTTAGACTAGAAATAACAGTCTGTATTCTATACCTAAAAAAGAAAAATTATTAATATAAAAAGATTAAAATTACTAAACTTAAGATTTTAGGATAAACTTGAAATTTTAGATATTTTCCATCTCATTTAAAAATAATGGGAAAAAAATTGGATGCTCGCGGATAAAATGCTGGGGTGGAATTCTGTATTGTGATAATCACGCTGCGACTGTCGCATATCTATAATTGGTATTCCATATGGTGATTGTCACAGTGATAGTCGCTTTTGTTTTGTGATTTTAGGGTGACAGCAAATTTGGTGTCACTCATGATAAAAATAAATAAAAATTTTAAGATTTAAACCTTTTAGATTTTCTATGTTTTGGTTTTTTAAGATTTATGTTAAGTTTTTTATGTTTCAGGGTTTGTTTAAGTTTTAATAATTTTAATTTGTGTATTAAAATTATTAGTTTTTAAGTTTACGAATAAGAAATAAGTTTATTGATAGGATTTTCAGTTCAAAATGTAGAAGTCGCTAAAATTGCAAATGATTTAAAAAGAATGGAACTGAATAAAAATGCTGTGATTATGTGTTAATATTTTTTTTTAATAAGTTTGAATTTCATTTTGGTTTTCAATTACATGTATAGATATTTATATTAATTACTTATAAGTTTGCAAATGAATTTTAATTAAATTTGAACACAATTTTTTTTTTCATTTTCTTAAATTAGTTGTAATGAATTTTTTCACTTTAAGTTTTTTTTTTGTATTTGAAAATTTATTTTATGAAATTTACTTTTAAGTTATTTTTTTTAAGAATATTTTTTATTTTTATAATTTTACTTTATGATTACAATTGTTGCAATAATAAAATTTAAAACTTTAGTTTTGTTTTCTATTGTTTTGACACTTTGACATTTAATAAATCACTTGTGCTGCCATTTTCGAATTGTATTTTTTAAAATGCTGCCGTTTTGTTAAATTATTCAAGTGATCACAATACCAAATACCAAAAAATTTTAGTGTCATCTTTGACTGTCACAAGGGTGACTATCGTTTATCACAATACAGAATGCCACTCGATTTAAAAATGGGTATGAGAAACATTTTAAAAGTATTATTTTTTGGTAAATAACTTTTGAATGTTTAGGTTAAATCAAGAAAAGAACATATTTATTAAAATGTGAGTATTTTTAATAACTCCATATATTTCATGACAAGAATAACTGAAATAAATAAATCAACAAGAACAGGGAGATGTAGAGATTAAAAAAAAATTGCTAAAATTAAATAAACAAACGATAAATATTTATTTTTTTTTTAACTATTTTAAACTTTTTATTATTTTACTTACATATTTTTACTGTAACAAAATAAAGCTTCAACTTTTTTTATAACACAAGCATTGGTATATAAAAATACTTACCTTATATCTAAGGATTAATTTAAATTTAAAAAATTTTTTAATATTTATTTACACAAAATGGTTATAATTTATTTAAAAACCGTGTTCCTTTAGCAATTTTATTTTTTGGTCATTGAACTTATTTCTTTTTTTATTGATGTTCTAGGAATTTGAGTCAGGCAACTTGGGATCACTTGAATTTATTCAACTTACATTTTCTTCATGATAATAAACTTACAACAATTCATTATTATAACGTTGAAAACGTGCCTTACCTTTCACTCAAATTAAGAATTTTCAATATAACTCGACTGCTTTATAAAAGTAAAAGTCTCAGAGCTAATAAGGATGTCAAAATTAATAATTGCACTTTTGACCCCAAAATATCCTTAAAAGGTTTTTATTTTATTGTTTATATTTTTTTTCTTTTTATTATTATTATATCTTACCTTATTTTGTATTCAGAAAACCATAAACAAAAAAAAAATGAAATAAAAGAAAACTTTATGAAAATTATTCGTTTAAGATAATAATAATAATACACCTACATACACACACCACACACATATACATAATATAGGATTAAACAATATTCTACCTGTAATAAAATTTTGTAAGTCTTTACATTGTATTATTTAGAAAATCAAAGAAAGCTGACACATGGATATATATATATATATATATATATATATATATATATATATATATATATATATATATATATATATATTATATATTATGTACCATATTATATAACGTCACTTTTGTATATTAAGAATGAAAAAAAAAATCGTCTAAATATTTTCTAACCATTAATCTTTCTTATCACGTTATATTTTTGTGCTAGAACGGTAAAAACAACACAAAAAATTTCGCATTCAGAGCAACAAACGCAACCAAAAACAGAAAAAAACATAATACAAAATAAAAATATACATCAATACAGAATACAGTTAGAAAAGAGTCGTAAATCTAGTTATATACTCGTACCACTCATTTTTGTGTTCTGGTTTCATTGTTTTGGTCATAGCTAACTTAGCACATTAAGTCTGCCATATTGTTTGTAGTTCTTTTATTTTTTAATTTTGTTATTTTTTATTCTTTTATGTTTTTCTTTTGTAATATAAAATAAGAAAATTTCTTCTTAAACGAATTTATTGTAAATTATTATGAGCTAACAGACTTTGTTTTTTTTTGTTTTTGGTATTGGTATTTTTAAAACGTTTTGAACCAGGGATCTATCTGCAGGTATGTGTTAAGGCAGTATAATGTGATGTAAATTTGTGACGTGTGGCTTGATTAATTTCTTTAATTTTGTTCCTCATTTACTTTATTAAGATTAAATTTCAGTATTTCAAAAATGAAGAAAAAGCGTTACAGTATATCGCAAAAAATTTGATATTTCGTTTGAAATAATTTTTCTGAAGAGAAGATGTTTTATCTAATTTAGGACATTTAAAATGAAAAAATAAGTGAAAGGAATGTTAGCAAGATATAATTATAAATCTGTAATGTTTTTTTTTTTTTTTTTTTACACGCTACCCAAACACTAGGAAAGGATTCCTTATACAAAATTACTGTAGGTGTGGGTTAGGAAAAAAGGATTTGGAGGGAAAAAGGATGGTAGAGGAGAATTGGACGGTAAGTTGGAGACGAACCTGAAGAGGTTCTTTTTGAAAAGTTGAAAATTGTATAATGGAGCATTTCTATCGGAGCGGAACACGTGAGATGGCAGCATGTTCCACATTTAAGCAGTTCTTACAATAAAAGCATTTCCGAAACCAGTTTTGGACCACCTAGATATTTCCACAGTGTAGAAATGGGCACTTGAGGTGTCATTTCCAACTAGATATCTATAAAGGAATAAGAAATTCAATCTCAGATTCTAAGATTAATTTTTGTTTGTTTGTTATGAAATTTACAAAATATCAGGTCAGTACATTTAAGAGCAGAATATAAAATCCAGTATAGAAGATGGAAAAAGAGATACCTATAAAAAACTTAGATACCTCTTCAGAAGATTTTTAACTCTGAATATATGTCACCCGGTTGTTTAATGTATCTTTTTTTCATTTTTTAATCTGACGACTAAATAAATAAAAGATAAAGCCGGGATCTTGGCTTAAAATTCTGCTTAGCGCACTTGTGTTTTTCTTTCGTTGATTACTATACGAAATTATGTATTTTAAAATCTTTGAATACTTTAAGTATGGAGTTGTTTAACACAATCACATAATTGAATATCGAAAGCCTGGACTGGCTTCAATGTTTGATTATATGTAGATATAATTTGTTCGGCTTCAATTTTTGATTATATATTATATAAATTTTGTTGTAAAGCACATATATTTCGCTGTTCAAGGCATAAATTAATATTCATATGTACCTAATATCCTTTGAAATTTATTTATTTTTTTTTTTTTTTTTTTTTGCGTGGATTGGTGGGAATCTTCATAGACACAATGAGCCCCGTAGCTTCCATTGTGTGCCAGATTTTTACTGACTAAACCACACCCCTCCCATTAATACTAGTCCAACGGACTAACCATTAATTTATTGCTATTTTGATTTTCTTAAAGAAAAAGTTTACGAAATTCTATCGTATTAAATCTAGTGGCTTAGTTCTTTTAAGCCTTCTGACATCATTTTGATTATCTAGCAGTTGAGTGGCCTCAACGTTAACATGACCCTCCAGACTATGCTTTGTTGCATATCTTTTTATTTCATTTTCTATGCAAGGAATTTTTAGATCTCTGTGCAACTCACTGTTGCGAACATACCAGGGGACATTTACCATGTTGCGCAAGACTTTATTTTGGAATTTTTGTATACAAAGTACATGTGTTTGTTTGGCACATATTTGTATGCCGTACAACCATATCGGTTTGAGTATCTGATTATATAACAAAATCTTGTTATGTATAGGTAATTTAGAATTACGACCTAAGAGCCAGTACATTTCTCTATATCTATTTGGATCACATTTCAGTTATCTTTTAAAATAAAATAAAACTGTATGTAGTCGATAAAGGCGAACTTACTCTACAATAAGTGTAAGTTTACACATTTAAATTAGTGTCGGTATATTTCAAATTCACAAAATAAAATAAATACTATTGTATGTGATTGTGAATGTCCAGTCTTTGGATATGAAAGTAGTTCATTAACAGCCTTGGATTTATAAAAGCAAAAAACGAGTACTGCATCGTGACCTATCAAAGTTTATTAGACATTAAACTAACTTAAGATTACTTCGGAAGAATATCTGTTTACTGTTCCAGTTTGATATGTTTAACTATCTCAATCACCGCTTTTGATGTAATCTGTTATGCCAGAATTACTTTAATTATTCCATATTATCGATTTTTTTTTAATGCTCTTGACAGTAACACAGGTAGAATCACCTTTTCGTACTTAATTAAGTGCAGTACTGCAAGTTTATACTACAATATGTATACAATATTTCGTGCATTTATTTATCAAATTACTGGCTTAACTCATTATATGTTCCTTCTTAAATAGAATAGCTCCATTTTATATAATTTGTTACAAGATTATACACTAAATTATTTTTTGTTATATATTTTATCCCATTGACAAAGGGTGGTGAATCAGGTTGAAAAATCCATAAAGCATTTTTTTGCTTCATCAGGAATCGAACCTGGAACGTTTCGGTTGAAAGCTTCTAAATTTATGTATAGGTAATTTAGAAAGCTAGCTACCTACTGCACCACCCAGCGTGTGAATTCAAAAATCTCCTGTATCAAAAAAACATTAAAATTTGAAAGCGGGATTTTTAAACTTCGATTCAGCGAATCATCACTTAATTTCTTTTAATTTGGTAGGGCACTTTTAAATAAAAAAGAAATAATTTGGAATAATAACATAAATGATTACACTATCAAAACAGTATGACTTCAAAGTAATTTGTTTTTCTCGTAAAACAATCGATAAATGATAGTTATTTATTTAATAACATTAAATATTTCCATTGCATCTTACTACAAATCTACTGCAACAAATTACAACTATTGTGCCATAAGATTAGAAAATCACTTCGGCCTATATTCCACGATAAGTGCTGACTCCATAGTTAACATACGTTTCATACTTCTTTGTCGACAAAAATTTTTCTACAAAATAGCACTAATATAGGCCATTTGGTGCTTTGCCTGTACGTTCCATTATTTAAAGCATAAAAAGTATGCTCTTAACAATCTCGGTGTAGGTACGCTGTGATTGAATAAAGAAATTTACAGAGTAGAACAGAAAATGTTCAGAGCGAATAAAACAATACGAAGCATTAAGTTTGTCACTCCTTCATGCTCGGTTTCAAACGCTCTTTGCGAACTAATAAAGAAAACGCCAATTATACATAAAACACAATCAAATTATCAGAAATATTTCGATTAGTAAGAAGATTTAATTCTTTCAATTTTCCAATATTACAGTCCTTAAAACAAGTAATAATATTTACTGTTTATAGGTTGGTTAAGGATATGTGCTTAATGTTACCCTTAGATCTTCAAATTGTGTTACGAAGAGCCATTCAAAAAAATACTTTTCGATTTTTTGCTTCATAATGAAGACAACTTGAATGAAGATGTACAAGGTGTATTTTTGTAAGTGCTCGTATATATGCTCTTAATAGAAAATCAGAAATCAGAATAAAATATAAAAAATAAATGGAGATTGAATTTTCGATTGCAAAAGGATTTGAATAACCCAAATAATTATTTTGTAAAACCATAAGAGCTATGTAAAATAATAAAAAATGAGAAAAAAAAAATGAATAGAGTCCTTCACATCTTCAGAGTCCTTAACATCCTTGAAATCAACTTAACTTTAAATTGATTCTTTACTTTTTTCTTTTCTATTGTTGTACTTGTTTTGGTCTTATTAGCCTATGAATTTTAATTTTATTCATAAATTAGTAATGAGTTACATTTATATCAAGTTTGTATCTTTTACTTAATAATATTGTGGTGATGATGATGACGATGATGATAGCGATGTTTGTTATGATGATGACATTATTTAAGTTGCTGCTGAGTCATAAAAAAAAATATTTGATTATTTTGTCTAGGATGCTTAACTTAAATAAAACGCAAATTGTTTACCATTCAAGATAACACATTTACAAAAATATACATGAATGCTTGTGTGTGTGACTGTGGATGAATGTATTTAAAGTGCGTTCATAATCTAGTTTTGTTCTAAAAGGTAATTGTTTTCTTATATTGCGTTGAATGTTGTTTTAGATACATGTATATTTTATGACATCTGAGACTCCATGTCTACTCATGCCAATGACTATATCCTAATATTCAAACCTACATATACACACATAATATGTTTTGATAAACACAAAAGAAAAAATTAAAAATAAAAGGACGACTTAATTTCATGGTCGTTCTATAAAGATACAAAAAAAAAAGAATAAACTGTTATTTGATTGCATGTCAAAAAGAAAGAAAGAATGAGATAGTGAGATATTTGTATAGATATGATATAACAATAACATAATATATATCTGTGTGTATGTATATACTATAAAGAATGAATGACATCAAATATTTTTTTATGAGAAATACTTTTTAAGGGTCACCAAAAAACCAGAACAGAATAATTATGACAGATAGGTAGGATGAGATTCTAAAAGGAAAAATAAAAACGTATCTACTATATGAATAGAAGCCAAGTCGCCTAATGTCTTTAGGTTGTGTAAAAAATAATAAGAGATTTAGATTTTTATTTTCTTTTTACACTTTGGAAAACGAAATAATAAAAAAGGATATTTTTTTGTTATCGCTTATAGTCGTAATAATAAAATTTTTGTTATATTAAAATGTTTTAAAAATAGAATAAGACGTTTAGTTGTGTTCCATTGAATTTGGAATTATAATAATTTAACCCTTATGTTATCAAATGAGTACATTTGTATTTTCCGATAGATAATAAGTCAGTTAGTCTTAAAGAGATGGAAACCATAGAAATTTTTTGCCGTCGCAACAACGAGATATATCCTGCAACACGAACTTAACCATTGCTTATTCCATTACTTAATCCATATCTATTGTGTGTGGGGAAAGTCTACTAAAATTAAATAGAATAGATTTTCAAAAATGAGCAAAATAAGTTACGTAACCATGAAAATCTACTGAAATGAAAAGATTTGACTATAAAAATGTTGCCATTGCAGTAAAAAATTTCAGTGTCAAAAACATAATATAATTATCAAAATTTATATATGTATACTTATTTTGTATTTTGAGTTTATTGGTATATTTGTATTAAATTGTTTTAAAATAAAAAAAAATTAACAATATCGATCTGCAGCCATATTATCATGAAAGTCCTTTTAATTTAAATCCTCATTTTAAATAAGTCTTTCTTTTAACACAATCTTTTAATTGCTTGTTTTTTTAATTAACTTCTTCTTCTGCGGTATTTTTCCCTACAATTATTATATACGTGTTTTTCAAAACTGAATTCATACCTATATTTCGCGTACATAGTGTTTAGAATACAAGAGAAAATTTAATATTTTTTCTTGAAAATTTATTAGAATAGTTCAAGCAATTGAACAACCTTATTTTGTTAAATGGAAAAAAAAATCGAGCGATAATAATAATATTCAGTAATTTGTTGCTATTCTAGCAGATAATTGAATCCTAAGCAAATATAAACCGATTGCAGTAAACATTTGCAATGAATATTCTACATTTTGAAAATGTAGATAATAATTTTTATTTTGATAACACTTTTTGTAATATGTGTGTACCTCTATTGATAAATAGATATATAATTTAAGTATGAAACTTGATTTTATATTTTATCAAATATTTAATAATTTTTTAATTTGAAAATTCAACTCCACAGTGTCTGTATATCTTCTTTGTTTCATAGCTAAATAAAATAAAAATCCATGTCATATCTATGAAATTTCATACAATATATATGAAGAAGTGCACTTGTGTTACTTCTCACTCCTTTACCCTTCATCATCCAAAATCTTTACGACCTAAATTTCAACTTTACAAAACACCTTTCAATTCATTTTGAATATGCAATGGATATTAATATAAGGGTAACTGTGTACTAAAATTAAAAACAAAATCGGACATTGATGTTCATATTTATAAGGACATCTGTTTGTGATATTTGAAGAATTTATCTAGTAGATATTGAGGTACTGATGTCTTAAATTGGTATGAAGTACAAAAACAAAACAAACAAAACAAATTGTGTTAAAAATATCCCACAAAATTAAATAGATTGTAGAATACCGATTTAAAAAATGTGACCTAAAACACCAACATAAAATTTCATTCATAAAATTTTCTAAAGAAAAGTAGGTATTGGGTATGTAGATTTTTTTTTTCTTTTAAAGAAAATGGGAGGGTCTACTAAAGTGTAGTATCTACTTATATCTAGGTACATAGTATTAATTTATGTCAAGAAAGAAAAAATGAAAATATTTTATGCAATAAATTTTTTGAAGAACACAAATTCTAAGGTTATTATTATAAAATTCGTTTATGTATTTTTTTTTGTTTGTAATAAAAATAACTGACCCTAACATTATTATTTCAGTTTAAAATAAGAATTTTTGTTTAGCATGATATGCAAATTTTATATATTATGGTACAATGTATGTGCATTTAATTTTGTTATACATATAAAATTGTTTTAAGGAAAGGAAAAACAAATTCTTATTTTAATACACGGTGACATCGAAATGTATCCAAAAAATTTCAACCGATACAATGTACATACAAATACAATATGTAAAATTTTCTGTGAACTGACAATATTGTGTAGGCGACACTGTATTTTGCTTACAATTCCGATCACTCTTAACACATTGTCTATGAAATAAACGTCAAATCAAATGTCAAAATATTGTACTCTTGTGGATAAATTTTTAAAATATTTGAATTGAATATATTTGTGAAAGATTTATATGGAAATTTAATATGGACAATTTTGTAAACAAATTTTTTTGTTTTTTTGAAGAAAATCTTCTTTATGCTTTAGTTAGCCTTATAGTTAATAAAAGCATTTTTTTTCGTAAGTCCATTTTCTATCAAAATTAAAGTAAATTAAAATAAAAAAAAACACATTTTTAAATTTATTTTTGAAACACAAGGTAAAACTTATACTTATTTTTCTTTAATTTTTAAACTTATTGCTTGATTAATAAAAAACACTCAATATAACTGTACCAAACTGTACTGTGTATCAATAAATTTTCGGATACATAATTTAACAACCCGTGTCGTGAAAATGAGTCGCGGATACACTGTAAAATTAATTACCGATCATGAGATAATGTAAACAATTTTTTATCAACATTTAAGATCATACGTCAATATGTTGGCGAAATTTACGATGCCACGAGACTGGTTTCCAGCTCTGTCGTTAGCTGATTTTCAAAATTTTGAAAAATAAAATAAAAAAAATTTTTATCAAATTTCCTTTCCAGTTTTATTAAAAATTAGCAAAGTCACCTTCGGGGAAATATATATTAGAATTACACAAACACAAACTCTTCTCAGCTAGTAAAAATTTCGAAACAATAATATATTTGTTTATTTTTGAGAGGGTATATAATTTCAAATTTTCAGGTCAGTAACACTTTTATTTCTTGAAATATTCTTGATGAGTGTTAGGAGCTGTATAGCAGCTACCCGAACCAGTTCTAACAAAACGGTATAAAGTACAAATTTTCATATTTGTTACTCGTTTGGTTTTCGAAATATTTCTAATAAGTGCTGGAAGTTGAGTTGTATTTGTATGATAACTACCCGAGCCTACCATTTTATTGCATTAGTACAACATGTTACCAGCTTAACGTTAGTTTCCTTTTTCTATCTTTAAAACTGTGGGTTGTTGTAATTATAGATATACAGTACATGTTGGGTGGTGCCAGAGGTCTGGAAAGTGCCTGTCTTTCAACTAAAAGTTCCCAGGTTTAATATCCGATGAAGCAAGCGATGAAGCTATGAAGCGATGAAGCGATGAAGCTTTATTGGTTTTTCGACCTGGTTCAGTACCCTTCGTCATTGTAATTAAATACATGACAAAAAAAAAAAATTGAGAGTATATATAATCTGGTAACAACTTAAATAAAATAGTCCCTTACTGATTTTGCTTATAAATATTAGAAACTAAAATTCTTACTAAAACTAGAAAGAGAAAATAAAAATTCTAAATATAAAAATAATTTTAAATATAAAATAAATATTAATAATAAGATGCATTAACAAATTTCAAGATAAAAATAACATTAAGTTAAGAAAAGAAGTTAAAAAAAAAATAAAAATTCATAAATAAAATTAATAAATATTAACAGTAATAGTAATTAAAAGGATAGTACAAAGGTAGTATATTAAAACAAAAAATAGAGAATACAAATTTGTAAAATCTATAATTATAATTGAAAAGCATTTAAGGTCCTGCGCAGTAGACACCTTTTCATTTTATTTCGATTCTCCTACTTCTTAATGAACTTCTGAGATGTGATATAATATATAAGATGTATATATAAAAGAAAAATGCGCACACAGTTGAAAATTTTGTACTCATATGATTTTATTATTCAGCAAATACATTGTGCATATGGGAGAACTTATTAAAATAATAAACAAAAGCAAACAAATCAGTTATTATAATTTACATTATGCACTATGTACATATTCCAAAAAAAACAAAAAGACAAATTCATCTAAAATAAAAAATATAAAAACAACAAAAAAACAAATCACTTGAATTCTTCATTTTTATCTTTTTAAGTAACTGTTTCTAAATTTTGGTTATTTGTAGTAATAATATAGTTTTTGTAGTATAATTTGTAGTATAATATAGTAATAGTATAGTTTTTGTAGGTATATATATAGTACCTCTTTAATGACAAAATTTTTTATTTTTAGTAATTTTATCCACTAAATGCCACTTACTATAGGGAATATATCGGAAACGAAGCAGTATATGAGGGACGTGTATTTATGTGTCCTAAATAAAACTTACTAACCACAAAACTTTTTATTAAGCACGAGTGGTTTCTGCTATATCGTGCGAAGTTTATGTCAGTATGTAAATTATTGTTTTTTTTTTAAACTTTAAATTTGACTTCAACTTGAAATATAATTACTCAACAGGGGCTACTAGTAAAATTATAATTAATAAAATTAATTGTAAGGTATGAAAAAATGTAATGATTTTTCTCCTAAAAACGAATCTACTGTAGTTGAAATCAATTAGTGAAAATTTTTTTTTAAATAAGCACTGAAAGTTTGTTATAGGTTCGGAAAAACCATAGTTCGTTCTATGACTATCAAGATATAAAAATCTTTGGCTTTTGAAATCGTGCACTGGAGCATAGATATAATAAAGACGAAGAATAGATGGACATTTTATTCTGCCTGATAAGATATCATAGGAAAACATCAGGGAAGCAGCATTTCGCCTAGTCTTAAGAGTATAGAGTTTAATAAGTTGACATTTAGCTAGATATCCAGTAATATAAGGTTACCAGTTGAATTTACGTAAACAAAACCTAATCATGTTCCTTGGAACAGATTCTATTCTCTTAATATGTTTACCATAAATAAGGCATTGGAAAAGCATATTCGAGGTATGGACGAACGAGTGCAGTATATAAATTTTTGAATGTATAGGGTTCATAAAATTGCTGTGAGTTTCGCTTTATGAAACCTAACATGGAAAAAGCTTCACAAATAATTCGATTTATGTGAGCATTAAAAGTTAATTTATTATCGAGAATGACACCCAGCTCTTCTGTTTCTTAGACATGTTCAATTATAGAACCATTAATAATAAATAAAATTCAATTGGAGCTTGTCTCCTAGAAAATGACATGTAATTGCACTTATTATTATTTATACTAAGCCCATTAATGTTACACCAAGAATAGAATTTGTCGAGATGAGAAGAGATGACAATCCTTATCTGACTTAATAACCTAAAAAAGTTAGTATCGTCAGCAAATGATAAGATCAAAGACGATATCGTTCATAAACAATAAAAATAATAGTGTCTTTTGTAGAAGACCAAACGTAGCCTCGAAGATATATGAAGTGCTATTTTGTATTTTAACGGACAGTTTACGATCAATCAAATAAGATTAAACCCATAGAAGAAAAGTATACCATGAATACTAAGAGCTTTTGAAGTTTAGAGAGTACTAAAGAATGGTCTACTTTGTCAAAAGCCTTAGAAATATCAGTGAATATCGTATCTACTTGATAACCTTTTTCAATTGCGTTGAAAACTTTGTGAATGAAAACTTCTAAGTTAATGGATGTAGATATATGTCCTTTAACCAAGAAATAAATTAATTGATCTGTGACAATGGTTTCGAAAAGTTTAGGAATGGAAGATAATTATATAATTATATAATTTTTAACGACAATTTTAAACCCTGATTTGAAAATAAGAATAATGTTTGAAAATTTCCACTCATCTAACAAAATTCCTTCATTTAGAAATCTGTTGAAAATTAAGTAAAGAGGATATTCAAAGTGTAAATACAGTTCTTCAATAGTAAATTATACCATAACTCAGATTAGATATAAATAAGGTATTAATTTTATTGAAAGTATCACAATATGATAATTGCATTGCATGTATCCCATAAGTCAACAAAAGATTGTAGGTCTTATAAAAAGTGATTCAAAATACTTATCGATTAAATTGCAATTTGAGACTGAATCTGTAGCTCTTTTATTCTTGTAGGAAATGTCTTGAGGAAATCCACAGGATTATTTACGGATATTTATAAATTTCCAGAAGTTTTTGAAATTAGATTTTATATTAGACTGATATGTAAGAATGAAATTATTATAAAGATATTTGCGCAAAAAATTAAATTCCTTGCGTAGTCTCTGAAATACAATTTTGTCTGATAAAAAAGAACTAATTATATACTTTGTATGTGTATTATGTCTTGCATTTTTCAAAGAGAGAAGCTAATTATTGTACCACGGTGGATGATGAAATGATATGGAGTTTCTCAGGGGAATATATGTAGTAAAACTAACAAATAGCAAATCTGTAAATTTCTTATAACTACAATCAAAACTGATTTCAATACTTAAAACTTCATTCCAATTGATATTTAGCAAATAATCGTTTAAAAGGGAAAAGTCACCATTTTTAAAATTAAATTGAGGAATGTTAAAGATTTTTTCTGTTAAATCAGCAACAAATTTAAAATTCAATAGTAGTGCTGGTTGATACAAATCTTTTTTAACAAATGGAAGTTCACATTCACAAATAGAAGTTGATATATCCTTCGATATAAACACTAGGTCTAATAATCGATCTCAGACATTAAACATATTATTGACTTGAACTAAGTCGAGGGAAAATATTGTACCTATTAGGATTCATTTATATTGCGATTAAATGGTACTAAAAATTTATATTTATTATTATTTGGATATTTCCATGGTTGCTAGGTAAATTAAAATCGCCCAAGACACAAAAAATATTTTTTTTTTAAATGTGCTTTATTTTTATTAATTTTTTTTCTTCAAATATTTGTACAAAAAAAACTTAAACCAAATTATTCTATTTCTTAATTGTGCCACGTACCAATGGTAAGGAATGGTACATATTTTCGGAAAATTTGAACGAAATTTAATTGGAATTTTTGTCTGAACATGTACCTTAAATGTACCTAATAAAATTAATGACGTCATAGTTATCTTACTATTTTCCGTAATAAATTCCTATCATTATTCCAGCAATTCTAACCTTTTTTCCAACAATGTTTCCACAATTTATACCTTGTATGTATGTTTCCACAATGTATTATTCCTATAATTTTTCATTTATTAATTTATAAAAAATAACCATTTCACCCTGTTGTACTTTGTATTATTCCTTTAACATTTCATATGGATTTCCCATAATTTTTCCCACAATTTTTTTTCACCGCTACCAGTACCACGTAGTGCTAAACTTTGTTGACCTAGAATCTGAACTAAAGAGATCAAATGTACTATTACTCCTTGCCAATCATTTTCTTGTTATTTAATAAGTCGCAAATTATCATCGTAAAAACTTTTTGGCGCCCTCAACAATTTTTAAAACCCGTATAACTAAAGAAAAAGTATATTTTTATTTTTTCTCTCGAATTTTGGCGCCCTCAACAGTTCAGCGCCCTAGGCGACCACCTATGCTGCCTACATGGTAAATCGTTGTACCGATATTTTACCCATTGCATTTTCCCGTTGGTAACACGTTTTTTTTTTGCTTATTCATTGGAATAAGAGTTGGAAATATCAGTATTAATAATTCAGTATTTTTTACAGAGAAAAAGGAATAACTGTAGGAAATATTTCTGGTATAATTAATGTGAATTTTTTTTTTTTGGGTACGACGTAATTGCAGATGTTTTGTTACAATTTTGTTACAATTTTTTTATGACATTATACAGAATTTTAAAGTGTACCACTACTTTTCTGTATTCGTAAAGAAAAATTATTGGTACTATGTGGGGAAAACTCGTTGTGGTACAAATTCTAAAAAAATCCATGTAAAATTTGAATCTTGAAATTTATGTGGTACATTTGTTACTGGAACAAGTTCGAAAAAATTACATATAAAAATTCTTATATTTAGTTAGGAAATTTACGTGGCACATTTGGTGCTGGTACAAAAATTCTGAGTTTGGTCAACTGGATTAGTATTCAATGGAATTTCAGGTAATAATATTGTTGAATTTTTTGGATTATGTTTAAATTTCATATTATCTTTAATTCAGGCATCATGCTTCAAACTAAGAATTACTCTAGGGTTTAGATTTAGTAAGCTATCAGGTAATTCCGAATAATCTGAGTTAGCAGAAAATATTTCAATACTTCACCCTTTATTGATTTTATTTCTTCGACGAAATGATCAACTTTCTTTAATAAATTCCTTCCTGATGTAGTACAGCATTCATCGCATCTCCAAAAAAGTTTACAATTACATTTGTTAATTAATTTAAATGTTCCGTCAGTAATGTTTAGAACATTTGATGCAGTAAATTTTTTCGCAAATGAAATCGCGCATTTAGCAAATAGTTAATTTACTATTAGAACCTTACATTTACTACAATTTACAGTCATTTTTAGTGCTCAGAATTTCAAAAAAAAAAAAAATAAAAAATTAAGATTAAAAAGAAAAAAAAATACTTTATACTATTTTTCCCTTTTTTTGGTTTTTTTATTTATTTTTTTTATATCTGCAAGCATGTGGATGATGTTAATATTTAAAATTTTTTATTTTTATGACCTTTTTTAAATAATCCAAAAATATTAAAAATCACTTAAAAATATTATTATTATTATTTTATTTAACAAAAAAAAAATGTTGGAAATCACTCACTGTATATATGGTTAAAAAGCTTTACTTTAAAAATGTTATGATATTAATTTGATTTATAGAAAAAAGCTGAAAATCACTATATGTGGTTCAAACGCTTTTCTTAAAATAAGTTATTATTAAATAAACCAAAAATGATAAATATGTTATTATTTTAAAAGTGTTTAATAAGTTATTTTTTTAAATATTTGTCACAGCAAAGTGTGAAAGTGCAAAGTGGAATCAAAGTTCAATGAACTTTATTTTTTAATTTTAGATTCACAAAACGAATTTAAATGAAATGTAAAAATATTTACATTTCATAATAATGAAAGTTTCAACCAGCGCAAAAGATTTATCTGTATAGGTACTACGATTGTATAGAAATAACTCAAATTATATTATTGTAGATATTGTAGTATAAACTTGCAAGCAAATCAGCAATATGTATAATGTTTAACATAAATATTTTATATATAGTACATAATTTCAAAATCTATACTACTGTCTACTATTGTCTGTCAATAGGCATAGCTTAAATTTTACTAATTTTCTGCTTCTGCTTTGCTATTTTCTTTTTGCTGGCTTATTATGTGCGTTTTTGCTGCTAACAGATGCTAGTATTTTATTATGCTAATCTATGCAGGCTGTGTTTTCAACTAAAAGAATATTTAAACCCAATTTTCTTGTTGTATGATGCATGCTTCAAGCAAATACAACAAAAAAAAAAATAATAAAAGGATTCTGAAATTAAATTCTTCAACATCTTATCATTAATATCCTGAAATTTGTGAAAAAACACGTAAATAAATAAATAATAAGAATTAAAAAGCATCAAATGTCAAAACATTTATATATATATATATATATATACTTTTTTTTTATTTGAATTAAACTGTACATAATATTACTCTTCTTATTTGCTGTCTTAGTATACTAATTGTTATTTATTCACAAGATTCTTTAAATAGTTTTTGCATTTTTATTTTTATTATATTTAACTTAAATTTATTTATTTTTAATATAAGTATATACTATATATGTATAATTATTTATTTTGTTTCTTTTTTTTTTTAAATAACTGTTTTTATACAAATGGAAATGGGTATAACTGTTGATTTTTTTTATTTTTTATTATTTTTTTTTAAATAAATTTTACTGTTGTCAGAAGCTTATTATTATTTTATTTGTTTTGCAAATCAATGTTTTTTTTTTGTAAATTTTTCCTTATTGATATCCTTTTTAATTTATATTTTTATTCTTCTTTCCTTTGTGGTTTGAGAAGGATATTACAATAAATATTCTAGAATAAATTTTGTGATATTATCTAACAGGTGTATACATATTATATGAATAAATATATATTTATGTATATATATATACATATACGTATATTTAATCAATGTGGCCATATGTGTTGATATATCTATAGTGACCTATAAGAAGAAAAAGAATAAGAAAATTAAAATTTTATTAATGAAATTTTTTTTATATAAATTTGTAGATAATTTTAAAAGTATGGGTGATTTTGTGGTCGAAAAGATTTGACTGAAATTTCAAGACCAATTCAAAGCTCAACACAAACTTTGAGCTAGCTAGCATAGTTAATATAAACACTGTTAGTGATTTGCCTGATTTGATTAATTAGAATCAGGCAAGCATATTAGAATACAAGTTCTGAATAGTTTAAAAAAAAAACCAGCAGAAAAGTATCTATCATAATATTTTGCGGAAGATAATTTATTGAGCAAGTTAGTAACTTTGTCAAGTTTAAATTTAAATTTCTTTATTTATGGCATCAGTATTGTATCAATTATATTTTTGTCTTTGCAAATAGCTTTCTATTAGAATCTCTGAACCAAATAGTTATCGTATGAGAACAAATAATTGAGTACAGCATACATATATTCATTTATTCCTATAACTATATCAAGGGTAACTATATCAATTTAATCTAAGCTATTAGTGTCCAAATTATTGTTATCGATAAAAAATTTAATTCAGAATAGATTGATTGTATTGATAAATTACAATTTTTTTTTTTCAAATTTATATAATGACGTTATTTCATTTTGTTTTACATGTAATTCTCAAAATATTATAAATTACATCTTTGCACTCTCTTTATTGCTTTTACTTTAGTTTGATGAACATTATACCACTCTCATCTTGATGTTATAATCAAATTTATCAAATATTTTTGAATTTACTTCATACTAGAAGATACTATCAACAATTAAGTTTTTCAATTTGAATGTGTTGTGTTCCTCGAATTTCAATGAGTACACATTGAAAGTGTCAAATTAATTTTGTGTAGGTATTGAATTGTCTAGATTGAATAATAAAACGATATTATACATATAGCGTGGGTGACAGCATTAATTTGGCTCTCCTGATTTTGAATCTACTTTAAAAATAAAATTTTATGTAACTCAATATCTTATATTAAGCATGTACTTCCTATTAAGTTATAACTGTTTCCAGTTAAATAATAATATCGATTTTTTAACCTGATAACTTCGCGATATTTAAAATTTGCTTTCTTTCTTTTTTTGTAGCCACTTACTGTTGGTTCTATTTTATTTGCTCTCTGGTATTTCATTCCTATTGTACAAGATTTTACTTAAACATAATTATTATATTATATACACGCTGATGTACCATAATATATTTCATAAATTCCTATCAGATTCAATGATTTTTGAGACTTGACGAAAGTTGAGACTTATAATAAGATTTTGTTTGTTATCAGCTCGATGTATGAAAAAGCCTAGATAAGTAAAAATATACTAAGTTTTTATTTATTTTTTTCTTTTGTTTTGTGATATTTTCCTGTTAAATTTGTAGGATATTATTTTTGTTAAATTTTTACCATATTCACTTCAAATGTCTTAGTAACTTTAAATTTAGTAACATTACTTTAAGTTTTATTCTTCATATATTTTTCCCAAATCAAAATAATCTCATGCTTTAATTCGCTAACTTTAATATTTAAAGATTTTTCGTTTTTGTTTTTAAATACATATCGCGAGTAAAAACAAAATCAACATAAAATTCCACTTCTACTTCTACTTCCACTTCTTCACTCTACACGCAACAAATTTTTATTAATTTTAAAAATCGACAAACAAAGATATCATTAATATTAAAGTTGTACCTGCTCAATCTTTTAAGACGTTTTGTGGAAAATGTTATATTATTTTTTTGTTTTATTTTTTAGATAACTGTAATAGGCTTAAGGAGCAATGTCTGCCAACGGGATTTTAGAAATATTGTTTTAGACTTAACTGCCACAATATGCTAAAATGTATGGGCTATTGAAAGTAGTATTTTGCGGTATACAAAAAACAAACTATATCGATATATCGATCGATACGTATCAAAAGAAAATAAATCGATGTAATGATTTAAATAAGGAAAATAAAAATTCTAGATGATGAGTTCAGGATTGAGATATAGATTCGTGATTTACTGAAAAGCCAATAGCGAAATACAATCAAACAACTTCAAACTTGATTTCTTTACAAAATTGATTAAAAAATAAATAATCGAAAAAACATTGTTTTAAAATATGTGAAATTTACAGTACTGTACATAGTCAATGCACGAGAATGTAATAATGCAGTACCGTGCTGCTTAATTGCACGAGAACGTGTCTAATATTTGTACACATTGATAATTTTTGATGTTGCTTTAAACTGTCTTAGCAGTAAATTTCCACGAATATAAAGTAAAATTGATAATTTTATTGTGACTTTAAACTGTCTTAGCAGTAAATTTACACGAAAATGAAGTAAAATTGATCTTTTCATGGGACTTTAAACGGTTTTAACAGTAACTTTTCATGAATATGACGTAAAATTAATAATTTTTTATCCTGCTTTAAACTGTCTTAACAGTAAACTTACACGAATATGACGTGAAATTGATAATTTTAATATGACTTTCAAAGGTCTTAACAGTAAATTTACACAAACGTGACTTTAAACTGTCTTAACAGTGAATTTCCACGAATATGACGTAAAATTGATAATTTTATTGTGACTTTAAACTGCCTTAAGAGCAAATTTACACGAATATGAAGTAAAATTGATCTTTTTATCTTTTACAGTGTATATTGCAGTCAGCACAAGTAATTAAAATTTAAGTGTTATTTAAATAACATTTATGTTAAATATTGATTATCAAATTCATAACAGTTTTTTATTTATTTCTTCCAAGCATGGACATTTTTAAAACAAAACAAAAAAGTTTCTTCCAATTTTATGAAGATTACCATGAAGACGAAATTTTGAAAAAAAGAAAGCAAAAAAGTGTGAAGTAAAGTGATGAAAAAATTGAGGATTCTTTAAAAATTATTGAAAAGCACCTATAACAGTGTAGATGTAAAAATTTTGCGTAGATACGGAATTTTTGGTAAGAAACAGGAGGAAAAATTTTGAGTTTACTGTTTGTACACAAAACTTTTAGGAAGAAAGAAAACATCAGGTGATGTTGCGACTTTTTAAGATTTTAGGTAAATGTATTTTAGTTAAAATTTACATTATAAATTCATATACTTATATGCATATGTATATAATTATATATAAATACATTTCTTTACGTTGAAAAGAAAATGTTTGAAACAGGAATAGATAATTTATTAAAGAGCAAATGGTGAGGATGAGTTTCGTAATTTATTTTATGTTGTTGTTGAAATTTAGAAAAATAAACAAAAACTCTTTTTAAACTTTAATAATACATATTGTATATTGTAACAGTTGAAAATTTGATATTTAGAAAATCCAAACATTTAGAAAACTTCGAAAATTGTAATAACCTATGAGTGAGTACTTTAAAAGAAATACCCATTTTCAACTGATCATTTATACTCTACTCTCGGTATACCTAGTTTTTATTTATTTAAAGGAGAAAGAGTTTTACAGGTTACACTTATTCAAATTGTACTGGTTGTGGTTGCGTTTGTAGATTAGTTTGAGTTTAACCAGTCAATTAACTTACAATGATATAATAATAAAAACATATATTTTATTATCGAAACAAAAATCCCATTATAAGTAGATAAGAAGGATCAATTATTATTGTAGATGAGATCGATATATAAAGAAATTTAGAATGGGCTTATATTTGTTAAAAGTAAAATGAAATAAAAGAATTACCTTCTTCTGCCCGTTCTACCCCTACGTAATGATACTCTTCTCTTTCTTCGTAGCTTACGATAAGAAAAACTTCGCGGTGATACTGTGTAGTCTTCATCGAATTCCATTTCAGTTTTTATTAAATTTTGTAAATTTAATTGGCAGTCCTTGAAAAAATCAAAAATGAATTTTAATATGTTTCGCAATGCAATTTACCAAAATTTACCTCTAATGTTCTAAAATGCCATCGAATATCTGTTGATACTGATGATATTATTGTACGATCTCCTCTGCATATTCTTAACTCTGGCCAACATTGGCATTTTTTATTTGTAATTTCACATCCTGGTTCTAGTAGTATTGTCTGATCATTTGTACAATTAAGATATGTTTGTGACAAAAATGGAAGCTCTGCAAAATAAAAAAAAATTAAAAATTAATAACATAGAATAAAAAATTAAAATATAAATATTATTATATTAAATAAAAGTTAAATTTACGCATACGTTAATATTATTTTTGTTAAAAATATTGGCATTTAGTAATATCGAATGAAATTCACCAAAAAATCCGATTATCACCATAAAACTACATTTTCGACATTAGTACGGTATTTCAATAGATTACACAAAGTGGAACGACTGCTTGACAGTAATTGTATATCATTGTTTTGGTACATCAACTATAAGTAAATGTGTGAAAACTACAACTATACCCGTTAGCTTTCTTTTTACATAGCATTTTTTTTCTTTGCTAATTTTGTAATAGTTAGTCTGTGCACTGTTAGTGTTTACTTTGAAGACCAAATACCTAATTATATTAATTAAAAAAATAAAAAATAAAATATTTCTGCAGGTGCCTAAAATTTGGTGACTCTGTAGGTATGATAATGTAGTGAAATGCTCAAATTCGGATTTCTGAAAAATCATTCAGCACAAAATTGAGTTGAAATTATTGATATACTTTTCTTCAACAAAAGTATGCCTATCAATTTATCTTTCTTTGGTAATATCAAATTAAACCTAAATTAAAATATAATGTATTGAAGAAGAATAAATGGATTGTATTAATGAGCTTGCACTCATAAACGGTAGTTTTATCCTAAAGCAATAAAAAAAAAATGAAGCAAAAATTAATTATTAATGATATACCAAGAGAAAATGGATGACAGTAGAGATACTAAGACGCAAATACAAAAACAAACAACCTGCATAATATAGACGTATTCATTGGGAAATAAGGTCCAAAATAAGAATAGCAAAAGAAAATTGGTAAAAACAGAAATGCTATGAAATTGAAAAACTACTACACCTGCATGATGGACTTCAATCTACACAAAAATCTCAAAGAAACAGCAGGGGTGTACAAAAACTCACATACTTTCACATTTCTTAATGAATACGGTAAAATAATCACTGAATCTACTAGTTTCGAATACAATATTGAAACGTCTACAGAATCATCCGAAACGAATACAACCAAAGAGGAAATCAAAAAAGCGGTTATGTCAACCAATAATAATAAAGCCGTAGGACCAGACGAGACTCCGTCAGAAATAAAAAATTTTCAACAATATTTATAACACCGGAAATTTCCCACAAGATTGGCTAAAGTCAACATTTGTCATCCTTCCGAAAAAAGCTAATGTCAAAAAATACGATGACCACCGATTAATAAGTTTAATGAGACATGCACTTAAAATCTTCCTGAAAGTGTTAAATAATCGTATATACACAAATTCGTTAAATGCTGTGTTTGGTCTATAATCCTATATGATGTAGAAACATGGACCTTAAAAGTAAGAGAACTCAACAAATTTGAAGCCTTCGAAATGTGCATCTACCAAAAAATGCTAAAAATATCGTGGACAGATCACATTACAAACAAAGACTTACATACTTTGGGAATATCATGCGTGGAAATAAATACGACCTACTTCAGTTAATAGTGCAAAGAAAACTTGAAGGAAAAACAGGTATAGGAAGAAAACAATTATTAACATGGTTGCGAAACATCTGTTAGGACAATTTAACCAAATTTAATTGTGAATAGTTGAAAATAGGATTAACGCATTAAACTGAAAAAATTTGTTTAACTTTAAACAAAAACATTTACGATAATAATCTAACCTTATTAAAATATGTATATTATTAAGAATATAAAAAAATAAAATAAAATAGAAAGCACTTATACTACCTGTCCTGTCATAACACAATCAGATATAAAAATTATTAATATTGTTATTTAAATGTTTTCATACGAACACGTCCACTTTTTAAAATCCTTCGTAATGGATTTGTTGTCACCCTGATAAATAGCAGTTAAGTCCAGGTATGTCATTTTATATTTTAGATTATAATTTTCAGATTCAATTAACATTTTCGTTTATATGTACATTGGAACAGAATCTATTAAATTTATTCAAAAATTAAAATATCAAACAAAAAAGAAATATAATGTAGAAGTGATGATAGCCACAAGTAGAGAGGCAGGTAGATACTTTGTTTATTTTTTTTTATCCAAAAGCAAGTGTAGAACAATAACAAAATAAATAATAATACATATTTATATACATATTGTATTATACATAACATATTATGTGTTCAGTTTTTTGTTTATTTTTGTTTTTGGTTTTATAGGATCTAAGTGGAAAATATCTACTAATGAAGGACAACAAAAAAAGAAACGAAAAAATAAAAATAAAAATAAATAAATGAAAACTCATGAAAAACGTAGTTAAGGTACCGTTATGAAGTAGCGGTATAAAATGTTGTGATGAGAGTGCAAAAAAAAACTCTCAACATGAAATACTTAAATTGTTTCCTCAAAAATAACATTGAATGAAAAAACAATAATAACAATAATATTAAAAAGGAAAATCATATCAAAATGAGCAGACTTTTAACTCATAAAATAAATATTATGTACAGTGATTATTAAAAGTTTGATGCTATAAAAATATTAAATCGAAATTTATTTTGATCTGCTTAAAGTCCAAGAAGTAAAACTAGATAAAATAAAATTTAGTAATTAGTTGAAAAAATAATAATGATTTTAAAAAATAATATCATAATTTTTTTGTGGGATTAAGTTTTCTCCAAGTCATTAATTGGAAACGTAAGCAACTGCTAATTAGTCCGTTATTTTAAATGATATTGACATCCGTTAATGGTCCGTTAATGGTTAAGATTATACATAACATATGTGTTATATACACTGGGATTAATGTCTCGTATGAATGAAGAGGAGAACACGATATATATATCATTAGTTCCAATTATCCAAATGTATAATAATTTGAAGAAAGTATTTTTAGAAGAACCCAACCAATTTTGATTTTGCAATCGTGTGAATTTTCGAAAGTTATAAGATTAAAACTATTATTTTTAATTAATAATATGTAAAAACAGTTAAATTAATTTGCATTAGTAATTAATTAAATTATTTTAATTTCTCATGTAGCTCTGAAAATATTTAGTGCTTATTTGTCAAAATAACTATTTCGCATATGTAAATAATACATTTTTACTTTTGAGGCAATCAATTTTTAATTTTTAATCTGAATTTTATGGAGCACTCTAACTTTTTTTTTACATAGAGTTTTGATTTAGCTTGCAGACTTGCTCACAACTACTTATGAGTAGTTAAAGCTGCAAACAAGTCCGCAGCTTATACAAATGTGTAAATGAAATTGCGGACTTACAAAAAAATGTCCGGTAGAGATTTCGAAAACTTCTAGCGGAATTTTTTTAAACTTATAAGATTATATTAATTTTATGTCAAAAAAAATAGCAAAATAAAAAATCAATAGATGGCCATTGAGCTTTGATAGTTAGGTAGTATTATAATTTCTGTTGAATATTTCGTCCATTTTTATAAATAATATTTTTTACGTTAATTAGAAGAATTTTTAAATTTCTTTTAATTACCCATCAGTTTGTTCTTTATTATTTTAAAATAAAGTTTTGTTTTTTCAAAGAAAAACATGAATTTTACACATCAGAAATTAAATAGTGAAATCCTGAGGCTATATTTTACTCCTAAATTTATTTTTTTTTTTTCGTTTTGCTTACAAACTACTCATAAGTAGTTGTGAGCAACTTTTTTTGCGTTTTGTTTACAAACTACTCATAAGTAGTTGTGAGCACTTCTGCAAGCTAAAAAAAACGCAACTAGTAAGTTGAATTTTTTTATATATACTAATGTAGAACACTACATTTTATGGTGATGTTACTTAGGCTTCGTAATAGCATATTAGTTTCAATTTTTTTTTAGTTGAAAAGAGAATTGATAAGAAAAACTAAAAAAGCTTTTCATAATATTTAGTTTCTGTTGAGCAGAATTTGAGCTCGGGACCTTCTGATTAATCAGATCAGTAGATCAGATAAAATAACCAATGCATCAGAAAGCATATATTTAAATATGATGATCTATCTTCTGAAAGAAAAAAATTCGATATTAATCCTATATAGACTAGGTTTCTATGGCTGACATTTAATAATACGTAGCTTAGTGTAAAAAGATTGAAAAACTAAATAACGATCAGGTTGCAAATCTTTTGCATCAAACATTTTCTTCGATTAATTTTTATTAACATTAACTGTACTGACATTTTCTGTTATTTATATACAAAATTGTGGATTTAACCAGAATTATGAACGACACACAAAAAATTTAAATGTGGGTATGAAAAATATTATAAAGCAAAAATAACGAAAAAACAAAACATTACGAACATTTTATAAATAAGTGGGAAAGTAAAATAAGTTGAAATGAAAATCTCATTTTCAAAAAATATAAAAAAGAGAGAAAATGAAAAATAAAAAAATAAAAATGTTACCACCGTAATGTACCGTGTTTATTATAAAAAGCAAAGAGAAAATTTCAAATTCAAAAGGTATAATCTTCTCTATATATATACATATACCTCCTCCTATTGTATGTATTTATTTTTTAAATATTTTTACTGTTTTAACACTTATGTGAAACAAATATTATAGGTATATTTATTTTATTTTGAAGTACTACTCACTTGTTTGGCATAGTATTACAGTATAATCTCTAAAGTGTTATTGTAACGTAATAACCTAAAATTTGTTTTTAAAATTAAGAAAAAGTGCTTTTCAAACTTTTTCTGAGAATACAAAACATAATTTACCTATATACATATAGCTATTTTATTATTCTATTTTTATTTAAATTTTAAATATTATATACATCGCATTCTGGGGTAGGCGATATTTTTTCAATTTAAAGAATATTTTTTTAATCATAATATAATACAATACTCAATACAGGTACAATTTGGAAATAGTTTGGGTTGGTAAAAATACGATACAGGACATTAAATAAAAAAAAACTTTTATAAAAATAGTGAATAAATTAAAAAATGTTGTTAAATTTTTCAATGTTCAAATTAAACTTGTTCAAAGTATGAAAATAATGAATAGACACTCAAATTATTAGGAGTCTCTTTGTTTATGCATAGCCGAAATATTAGGTCAGTATCGGTTGGTTGGTGACTGCTTAATATGTTACGTTTGTGTTTGTTATTAATAAATTTTTATATGTAATCTGTAAAAACTTAAAAAAAATACGGTACATAATGTAAATGTATCTCAACCATTTCACAATCGATTTTCATTATTATTCGTCGATTTTCATTAAATTAAACTGATTTTAATAAACCATATAGCAAATTTAAAGCATCATCATCATCATATTTATTATATTTAATATGTTAATTACATATTATATCTGAATCTGAACCATTTTGCATTCGATTTTCATTATTATTCTTTTAAATGATAGATATTTCAAAGGAGACGTGGTGAATTCAAATATTTTTTATAGTTTTCAATTACAAATATTCAATTTAAATTTTCACTCAAAGTATATGTAATTTTAACTACAAACATTTTTATTTATCAAATTGTCGCAACAACACCTCCGATTTAAATTTAATATTTTATTTTTTATAAGCAATAAAAAACAAAGTGCTCACGATAAATATAAATATTGAAAAACAATTTATAACGAAATATGAGTACGATTTTTCATTAAACTTCCTCGAATTTCGAGGGCCGGACAAATACTAGTTATGTATGAAAAGTAGTAAATTATTTAATTATTTTTTAAATTAATATATGTACTTAATTTGGTAGACAATTTTATATATTGATTAATATAGCTTAAAATATATTGATAATTATATCGAATTAATATTAATTTGTTAAATTAGTTTATTAAAATTACGTAGGTAAACCCATAGGTATTTGAATTTTAAAATGAAATTTCATTAAATAAAGCCAAAAGTCATCCCTTTTCTAGGATTTTTTTTTACCTTTAAATTAACATTGAGTGTGTGAAATTAAATAATTTTATTTGGGGAATTTTCAAAAACAACTAAAAAACTTGAGTATAAATTGTGGAATAAATTTATATTTTATATGCAATATTGTAATAATTATTTAAATTTTTTTTTTCAATAAATTTTATTAAATAAATTTAATGCCATGCATATATTATATAAGTAATATTTTATTTAGTGGTTTATTAATTTTATTCTTATTTTAATGTTTTTAATTAAAATTTTATTTAAAAAAAAATTTTTTTTACAGTTGTTTGTTTTTCCAAAATTTTATTGAAAATTTTAATGTGAATAATGGAATTGATATAATATGAATTTTAAATTTATTAAATTATGTGGTTTTTGTGGTTTAATTAATATAGAATAATTAGGGTTTGAAATTAGTTTTATTTTTAACCCTTTAATTGATCAGAAAATAGATCTGTCCTTTATGTTATACTAGTAAAGTTACCCGACGTTTTCCTGGTCGATTAGAAAATGTTTAGAATTTACTTCAATGAAATTTGATTTATGAATCGAATTGAAATTGGTTAAACAAAAATATTCTAATATATTCTTTTTTGACTACAGTAACAAAGTCAACAATACAACAACTTAAACTATACTTATATTTTTTTTGTAAACAATATTTCTGGTTTTTTCTGATGGAGTATAAACAAACATGTTTCTTGCTATTGCGTTATTCTTGAAATAAAGATATGTTTGCTTTTTCCACAATCAATTTCAATTTATGCTTCAATGAAATGAGGACGCAAAGTTTTTATTATTAATCTAGTACCATAATTTTGGCTGCTTCAAATTTCGTAGAATAAATATTGGACCTACTATTTTTAATATTAATTGGGGAAACGCTGTCATATCCAATGAATAAAGAAACTCCGTTCAGTAGTTAAGAGGTTAATTTTTATTGGTATGTATCTATTTGTATATATGGACATGTATTCCAGGGGAACTTTGTAGTATTTTCTGATTAATGAAACGAATTGTCACATTTTTTGTAGCTAATCCACATATCTATGCACCATTTTTATACTGATTCCTAAAATTCGGAAAAACTTTTCAGAAAAATACGTGGTTGTTTATGTTTCATAGGAAATCTATGTATAAATTTTCAAGTTTGTAACACAATTGTTTTTTGAAATATCCCTGATAGGTGCTAAGGGTTGTATAGCACCGACTCAAATCAGTCAAAGTTTTTGAAATCGGTAACAGTCGTTTTTCTTTATCTTTAAGAGAATATCTAATTGTAAATTTGCATGTCTGTAATACAATTGATTTTTGAATTATTTCTGATAGATGCTAGGAGTTGTACGACATTAATCCGAGCCATTCCAAATTTTTTAAATCGGTAGAAGTTGTATTTCTTAATTTTTGAAAGAGTATATAAGTGTAAATTTTCATGCCTGTAACACAATTGGTTTTAGAAATATTCCTGACAAATTCTAGGAGTTGTATGGCACCGACCCCAACCAGTACAAATTTTCGAAATCGCTAATAGCCCTATATTTCTTTATTAGTTAAAGAGTACCCAAGTGTAAATTTTCAAATCTGTAATACCTTTGGTTTTTTTTTAAACATTCCTGATAGGTGCTAAGAGTTGTATGGCAGCTACCGAAACCTGTGACTTGATAGCTTTGCAAAGTACCGCGTCCGGTTTCTTTTTCATAAAGAACTGTGCAAAATTTCAGAACTCTATCTTTAAAACTGTGGTTGTGTATAGCGAACAAACAGACTTTGCTTTTTATAAATATAGAAAGATTAATATTTTCATTTATTTGATAATGCTCGTTCCACTGTAAAAAAATATTATTGTACTAATAATCAAGATATTTCAGTCAGAAGTGTATCTCATATTTGAGAACGCCTATGGTCTCTTATAAAAAAAAACTAAGAATAACAATTCAATCTTAAGCCTATGAAATTATCTCATACCTACTCAAGAAAAGATATAATTTTTACTTGAAATATTTTAAATCAATGAACATACACACATCACAAACTACCAATTAACTACTGAGGTTGTTCTCAATATTTGGCGAAAAAATAAAATTAAATTTATACTAGATGCAATTTCACATGTAATTAAAATTTTAATTTTTTTAATTAAGATGATAGATAGAAATATAGATAATAGTTTTAATAGTTTGAGCGGTGTAGCTAATTTTATTTAAATTTTATAGTTTTGAATTATTTTTTGCTAAGCTACCGGTTACTTCATTTCATGCTGAAAAAATAACCTAATTATCTTGTCGTCTAATTTAATCTAAATTTGAGCGCACACCTTCGTGTAGTACTTCAAATTTCATTGAAGTACTACAGTCAAGCTATCCCACTATTACGTGACGAATATGTACTAAGATGTTGACATTTAAATTATGATGTAATTAAAATACAAATGAATTAGGTTTGTTTTAGGCAAAGTCTGATGGGCAACTGTAGAAAGAAAAATAATAATAGATAGATAATAGAAGAAATTAATTTGTATAACGGTATAAAATATCTCGTCAGCTGGTCAAATACTTGTGGTAAGTTAGTTTTTATCAGTTTTTAGATATAAAGTTATTTATGGGTTTTTCGATATGTTCTTTAAAATGCGCTAATTCGTTATACAGAATTTTTTTTAGTTTTCTAGATATTGAGAATTTATTGTATCGTATAACCACAGTAAAACAAAAACTTGTGTCGTATGTTATTTACTATAATGAACATAAGACAAATTTTCCATATAAATTGGCGATATTTCTTTTTATCGTATGTAAAGTACAGAATGTTGAAATTGGGAGTCCAGTGTCGTTAATAAGAAATTTAAAGAAGATGAATTATCCAAAGTTTAATTTAGAAAGATTATAATAACATTTTTAATGTTCCTGTTTGACAGGAGAATTCAAATTCAATCAAATTCCATTTTCAAACGTGAAGGTTTTGCATTATTGTACAAAAAACTTGTATGAAATTAAATACAAAACTTCAGTGCAGGAAATGAATTTTAAAACCGGTAATTAACAAAAGCACGGTCTATTGATAAAATATCCTTTTAAGGCTCTATTTTTTTTTATTAATTATAGCCCCTTCTTGTCATTAGATAAGAAAAATTATGTGAAAAGCACAATACCATATTTGGATGAAGCCAATGAAGCCGTTTTTACAGCTATTTTAAAATAGTTTCACTAATTAATACGATACGTAAACATAGATATTGTAAAAACTGAGTTGAAGGTAAAATATTAAGATTTTTTCTAAATATTGTTTACAATAAAGATATCTTAGTAGCAATTTTGTCGCATGTCCAAGGATTGAGAATGAGAACAATTTTATTCAAAATTCTTACATACAATAATATTTTACTTTAAATACCACAAGTATTTAATCAGCTGACGATCTGCTATTCAAATTGAAAATCAATTTATTTAAGTATTGGTCTAACTAAATGTCTTGTGCATTATAAAAAAATAAATAAAAAATATCGTAGATAAACCCTCATAAAATATATTATAAATTTAGTTTCCAATATGTTTTCCACTAATTTTGATGATTTGTTTAACGATATTCCTTATTTTTTTTTAATAAAACAATTAAGTCTGATGATGTTGAACATTATACGTCAGATTTTCATCAAACTTTCATCAAATTAAAAAAAATATTTAAAATAAAAACTTTGTCATAAATTTAAATGACTACATCATAATTAATGAAAAATATTAATTAAGATTAAATGTCATAAACTTCAAAAGTTCATTTTATTCATTAAAATTATTTAAACAAATAAAAATAACGAATTTATACAATCCATTAAAATTTGTTTTTCTATAAATCTTCCTACTATATGTTTTTGTTTATTAAAAGTTAGGTTGAATGTAGCTACATATATATATTAATATTACACTGCTAAATAATTTTTAGTAATATCTACAAGAATCTGTTTAACAATGTGTTTTTATTTTTTTTTTTTTTATAAAAACTTGTTTTGTTTTACAAGTTGAATATTTAAAAATAATATTTTATTTTTATTCAAAATGATTTCATAAATCAAAAAATATTAAAATTTACTAAGCATTTTTAAGCATTTATATGACAGCTTGACTACTTTAACTTTCAACATAATAAATTCATTGCAAATAATCTCCAACTATCTTCATATTTTATGAACTAAAAAAATATATTTTTTTTTCGAATAAAATTTAACATTTAACTTCATTTGAATAAACCGAATATAAAAAAAAAAACCAATAAAAAGAAAAACGAATGAAAAACAAAAAACACAAAATGCCGCAATTGTTTTAACTGTTTTTTGTTATATCCATGTATTCACCTGTACCTATTACACAAACAAAAATAAAAAAAAAACAATGTAGTCATTGCATTCTAAATGCATAAAAATCATATATAAACATACACACATACAAAATTTTTACGGCACATTTTTTATTTTGTATTTTCTAAGTCCCCTTACAGATAAATAATAATAATATAAATTCAAAGTGTTGAAAAAAATATTACAAAATATGCTGCAAGGACATTTTACATACGCTCCATAAATTTAGTTATGGAGTCAATTTTAATTTTTTTAAAACGTTTATTCTTTTGTTCGGATATTATTTTTGCATTTCTGTACCTGTTAATATGTTTTTACACATTGTTTGCAGCCATACTTGCACCATTTGCCTGCTTCAAAACAAATCTTTAAAATAATAAAAAAATTATAATATTCCCATCAACTAAAATTATTCCAAGTAATATGAAAGAAAGAGAAAGAAAGCTTAGAAGACAAAAAAAGTCTTTGACAGTGTTAATTGCCAATCTTTCACTTTAATCTAATTGGTGGAAGTCAAAAAAAAAAAAATGCAATCTAGTTATGTGGAAAATTCCAATCCTGTGCGGGACAAAATTCGTTCTTTTACTAAGGAGAATTTCTAATAAACTGTTTTGTTAAAGTTAATGAATCGAGACAAATAAAGTAGGTAGTATGCTCCTAAAACGACAAGGGACTTCTTTACTATATTATTGGAATTTTACAACAATGGAATATCTAAAATTACGAAATCTACATTATTATCAAAGTATCTGTTATATGGTAGCTGAATTTTACTACGTTCGAATTTTTGTTTAACTGTCCGGTAGAATTGAAGCTTTTAATGCTTTTAATATTATAAATATATTTAACAAGGTTAATGAAAATTATTTGCACTGAAATAAGCTGGATATTAGTAATAAGTAATTCATACAGGATATATAATGGATGGTCATCCACTTGATATATAATAGTTAACAACACTGTGCTATTTATATTAGAACAGGATGCATTATTAGAGAAAACATTAGAGCCAACTAGTACCAGTAAAGACTAAAGACATGCAGGGTGTGAGATGTGGATGAATGATTAATAGATGGAAAAAATAACATTAAAACCACAATCGTACAATAATAGGACAAGAAACAGATCAAGTTGAAGATAACTGAACGAAGTCGAGAACAATTGTCTAAAGATTGGACTCAAGATAGAATAAGATTAATTTCCACCCGGAGCTTGAAGACTAAAATATGTTGTTTTCAAATTTTGGGCAATCATCATTCGAAATAAGTGATGTTATTGTAGTAATTAATATTGGTGTATTTTGAAATATTGAACAAAATATCTTGAATTAAATTAGATGAATCACCAGAGGTCAGTAGTATTAACGTGAATATATTTAAATATCCGTGAAAATGAGGTTTCCAAATCAAATTTTTTGGGTAGAATTCGGTCAGATAACGAATTGAATATTTTATTTGAAATATTTTCCTCAAATAAAACTATTTGACTTCTGTATCTTAAATACTTTTTCAAACAAAATGTTTGATGTAATCTTATGAATATGCAAATATCAGAGTATTTCTTCATGTACATTATAACAAATAAAATCAACAATATTTGAAAATTTCATCAAAAACTATGGCCTCCTACCACCAAGAAACTATAAATAGACGACATTAGAGTATTCGGTTTTCAGACGACATTGGAGTATTCGCAGAAAAACTTCAGAATGTAACTAACTTCACTCGTTTTATCAACAGCAATTTAAAGATTTAATAAAGGCTGTTCGATCTGGATTTCGGCAACAACAAAATGGAAATATTATTTAAAAAAAGAAGCTAATATTCAAATTTCCATGAAAGGTAAAAAGGCATAAATTTCGAAATGCAAATTTATTCTACAAAACAAATTAAGAGGGTGTGTTTTTATGTTCTTTGTAAGAATTAGAATGTTTCATACCGGTATTGAGAAGTACGGTACTAACAGCATTAACGGCACAAAACGGAAAAATTTTGCATAGTTCTTTTAAAACACTATGTAATAGTTCTTATGTTCAGATTTAAATAGAAATTTGCGATATGATGTATCACACATAAATGACACTACATAATCATACTGAATTCCTAAAATAAAGTAGAAGTTCATAAAATATTTTTGAATATCTAAAAGATTGATTAAATTGTCTTTTGAGATGAGACGACCAGAGATATAGTTCTAGTAACAATAATTTAATTTAATTCCATTATGAAAATATCATTTAATGTTTTAATTTGTAGAATGTATAAAACTATCAAGTTTTGAATCGTAACTACTGAATATTGATATCGAAAAAAAAATTCACTTAATGACTTCGCAATAGTCAATAATTATGTAGTGGACAAACAAACAAAATTATTAGAATTTTAAATAATCTACAAAGTGTATAGTTCCACACAATGAAGTTCTACCTCACCTGACATATCTTGGCTGTTATTATTATCGAAAATAGTATGTACCTTAAACTATAATACTCCATAACATGCCTTGTATTTTACTGTTAAACGTTATAAAAAATGAATGAATATTTTATTCTTTCCCGTAGGTAATTTCTTATGAAGCTTTAAAGTTTTTCCTTCTTAAATAAAAATTTTCTTTTTTTTCTTTCTCTTTCTCTCTCTCTCTTTTTCTTTCTCAACATACAATGCTGTAACGTGTGTCAATGAAAAAGTATAAAATAAAAATATAATGAAATACTAAGGTACCTATTCACATATTAGAATATATAACTACGTTATGATAAAGTGCAAACTAATGTTTTTTAGATTATTTATGTAGTACCTAAATAATAACTACATAATAATAATATAATATGAGGATGGTAGAAATATAGGTGCAGTTATAATAGTATGTTCATTAGATTTTTCAAATGTATTTTATATAATTCCACACAAAAAAAAATATATATATATATATATAATTATAAAAATCTATTGCGATGTGAATGCAAAAAGTGAAAAAAAAAACAAATTAGAACAATGGTTACGATCAGTATTTATTAAATAAAGGTGTTATTTTAAAAAATTAACCATGCAAAATAAATCTGTAGATTCTTAGTTACAAAGGATTGATTTTAAAGTTAAATTTATAAATTTTTTCAAAATATAACTGAAAATAGTAAAAAATTTATAGATATTATATACTTGTTTAAACAACCACTCTAATCAACTGTTGTGTTGTATTATACAACTAACAAATGAATGTACCAAACCAAATTGATTTCAACGAAGAATCCAGAATATAATATGTTTGTAATGATAATAGAAAACACAACCCGAATATACAAAAGCTTTATATTGGGTCTATATTGGCTATTGAGACCGCCGCGTCCTCCGAAATTAAGGTGTGAAACAAAATTGAGGATAAAATATATTAAATAAACAGGCACTAAATACCTAATTAAAGAAGAATAAAATAACTATTTTTAATAAATATATTTTAATAAATATTAATGTGCTGTAGCAGGCTCTAATTGAAACATTTTTAAAAATATAGATTAAAAACTATAGGTATATTTCACTATTTCGACTATTCCGGATATTTCGACCAATACGTTTTAATAAACTTACTATGGTTATTTTACTCATTATTGGAATGTGCAGCTAAACTCAAATTCATATTTTTTTTTCCTTGCTGAGGTGGCCCTGACGGTAAGCTTTTAATCCTTTATGCATCAAATTCATTTTACTTACATTTAAAACTAAATGTAGGTACATAACAAAATCAAAAATATCAAGTGGTTTTTATATTTTCTTATATTACATCCTTTACTATTTTACAACATCACCCTTAAGAATTAACAATTTGTTTGCTTAATTTTTTTACTTTTGAAAAAAAAAATTCTATTCTAAGCGTCTTCTTGTTTATTTGACATTATTCTCTTTGATATTTAAAGATTTTTTTTTTTAACTCTTTGCTTTGGTTAAGTACCAAAGTGTTAATTTCTTTCCTTATATTTTTTGTATAAATGGAGAAATGCCCCTTTGTATTTGTATTGTTATTAAAATGTCATGCAGCTATTTACCTTTATTGTTCTAAAATGAAGCTAATAACTTTTAGAAAAGGTTTGAAGTACATAAATACTTTACTTAATGTATAATGAGCTATACAACAGTGTTATTTTGTATTAAGGTTAACATTATATATATATAATAGCTCTACTAAAGTATATTTTTCATATATGAACTCGTACATCTTTTCCTCACAAATAGTTAGAGTATATGTAACAAGTATAACAAAAAAAAAGCAAATGATTTGAATTTCCGGATTTTTATTTTGTAACAATTTAAGAACAACAAAATGAAAGTAAAAACAAAAAATTAAAATAAAACGACAAAATAGCACAGGTGGTGGAGTAGTTTTGATTTAAAGTTTTACTAAATTGCATCACAATATAATGCGCGGTACATAAAAAACAGGAAAAGTTTTTAATAGTACATCCTGCAGCATTTTCCCACTTTGGATTAAAATGGTCTTCCTCTCAGGACATGCATATATGGTTTAAACGTTGAACGAATATTTTAAAATTTTATGCAATACCAAACTTTTTTTTGATGTTTTTTTTTCGTCATAAATTTGACTATCATCATTTGTCTATGTATGGAATTGAGGAATTTTTTATATAAAAACAGTATTAAAAAATATAATTAGTCAGTTTTATTGTTCAGTAGTTTCACATACATATGTGTTGAGAAAATTTTGAAAAAATTACCATTTGACCAAAGGTTTTTGACGGGAAGATATAATGTTGAACTGGTGGTCATCTAATTAGGAACTTCAACTTAGCAAATAGACATTTAACAAATTGCACTTAACAAAAAATATCCAGAGACTAAATTTTCATTTACCAACTGAACCCTGTCGATCTATGTAAAAAGCGTGGACTGAACCATCGAAAAAGGTTAAACCTTTGTTAAAGAAAGGATATTGGCTTTTATCAAAATATTTCATATCTGAAACTGCAGGCATTTTGAAATAATTTGGCTCGGCACCTGAATCAATGAAGGGTTATAATAAGCTATCCTCTCGGGATAATTAACGTTTGTAGTGTAGACAAATAGACAAATAGACAATTATCATCACAGAATTTCAATAAAAAAATTAATTGAAAAAAAATATTATAACGCTAACAGTAGAAAATACTTCAGTCAAGAACAAAAAAGGGAGTTTAAAATCATCGTAAAAAATACATTAAGGATGAAAAATTAAAACCATTTTTTTAAATTTAGAATTTCCTCAAAAAGGTTTCTTTTTCTATCAAGTGATATCTAGTGATAATATATATGGTGATTATCAAATACTTAATGAAAAAAATGTACAATTTCCACAACCTAATAAAGTAAAATATCTCGGCATACATTTGGACAGAATATTAACTTTGCGAAAACATCCTATTTACAAACAAAAAAAAACAAATTACCATAAAATTTAAATCGCAATTGTGGGATCCTACATCGATTAACTTCATTCAAAATCACTACGAATGGTAGTGTATATGCATATCCTTTTGGTATGTCACAAACAATATTAATCGCCATCAGGATCTTACGAATGATCGCAGTACGGGAATTCGTTTATAGTTCGAGCTTCAAGAAAGTGTAATCATATCTTTCGGTTGTGCTTCCTCATTCAACATACAATTTACAGAAGTTTAAGGAAAATATTAATACTTTCAATCTAGGAATTGCTATACTAATCTCTCTCATACATTTGTTCTTATTTAATTTTATCCTATCTTACTATCTCAACCAAGCGGTATGTTAGTGCTAAAGGCATATTCTAATGCTTTGACAGATTAAAAAAAAAAGTTAAAATAAAATAAAATTTTTCATATAAAATACAAACAGCGAATTCAAAAGCATCCAAGCATTCTTGCTAAAATATTATTGGATGCAGTTCACATTCAGTGTAGACTTAAAATTCCATAGGAAATTTAGAATTAAATTTTTTTATATATTTGTTTGTAATATTATATAATATTATAAACATTAATATGTTGATTTTGTATCAGAAATTTTTAAATTTATTAATTTGAATTACCATTGAAACTTTATGTTTTTTAATTTATAGTCAAATCAATTTATTTATTGTCCTAATTAGGATAGATTGTAAATAAAAAACATTCCATGAGTGTCTGACAGGATCAATAACAAAAATTATTTACATTTTGGGTTACATAGTTAGTAATCGTAAAATAATTTGGACATATTAGGTACTTCGTTGGTTTTACTGCCACAATTTATTATTAAGTGACAAATACTTAAATTATGATTTTCATTGAATCATTTCACGCACTTATTCAATGTAATGTTAAGACTGTGAAAATTTCCCAGAAAAATATAAAATAACTCAAATAATAATGCTGCCCAAACAAGGTAAAGAGCCCACAGATGTGAAATCATATAGATCGATTAGTTTTCTCTCCATTATGTCGAACATTTTTGTGAAATTGTTTGTCAGAAAACTGAATGATACAATATCGAACTAAATATCATACCAAGCTATCAATTCGGCTTGCGGCAAAAGCATTCAGCCATAGAGCAAATCCACAGAGTAGAGCAGCATATAAATGAAATATTTGGATATAATATGGCCTTCGATAAAGTATTAAAAGATAAAAATAAGTATTAAAATGATAAACTATTTTTAAGATATTAAATAAAATAGTTTAAAGTTTTTCAATTTAACTTATTTATTATGTAATAAAAAAATATTTCAAACATTCATTTTTTTTAAGAAAATAAAGAAAATAAACAAATAAAATAAATTGTTTCAATTATAATGCTAATGCTAGAGACCGGCGAATGTTACGCCGGGAATAGCTAGTAAATTATTAAAATCTGTATCTATAACTAATATAATTAAACATATATTATTTAAACAATGGAATAAAAATAAATGAAATGAAATAAAAAATGAAAAGAGATAGTTTTCAATTATACGTAACAAAAATAGTGAAAATGAAAACAGATAGTTTTCAATTATACGTAACAAAAATAGTATCCCTATCATAACCGGTGATTTGAAATGTTAAGTGGGGTTAATCGCCATTCACATTTATTCAAATATCAAATTTTAATTTAAATCAAATACAATTCTGAGAAACATAATATCCAAGTTAGATAAAACGTCACTACAGGCGTAATTAATTAATTTGATACATTCGAATTAATAATGCTAATCGTCTAAATTTTAATTTTTTTATTTATTTTGAAAATATTTTTCATATTTTTATACTCCCTCAAGGTATAAAGTGTAAAATTATTTTTTCATACAGAAAATTGATTTGAGAGCCGAAAGCTTATAACGGTATTAATTTTAATTAACAAAATAATTTCCTCTATTTCATATTTTCTCTCAACAAAGTATTCACAGTAAATACTATAAAAAATTGTTTTTAGTAATTTCCTTGTATTCGAATCTATAAAAAATAAACGAGAGGAGGAGGAGGTTGAGTTTTTTTTCTAATATATAAGGTGATTTTAATCAAAATAATGATAAATTATTGATGATAGACTGATTAATTACAGGTAGCTTTTCTATATAGCTGGTATTCATTAATATAAGAGCAATAATATTATTTTTTTTTTGTTATATGAAAGATTTTTCAAAAAATATAATATTGAAGATCATAAAGGTTATGAGAACTTATTATTTGAATGATTCTAATTTATCAGGATACATTATTTATAGAATTCGATAATTATTATACAAAATATCGATTGGCTTAAGGAAATAAAGTGTAGCTAAATAAAGTAGAAATATAGAAAACAGAGTCTTGGTTAGAATAGAGATATCTCCATGAACGTATGAATGAAATATTAAAAGCAATAACATTTTTTTACTTTATACATAGTTTGATAGACACATGAAAATTATCATTGTGCAATAGTATGAAAAAAAAACAATCAAATACCCTAAATCAGTTTACATGTTGCATCCAACAGTAGGTATATCACCTAAAAGCCCCAGGTGGGTCCCGATGAAGCAAAAAAAAATGCTTTATGGGTGTTTCAACTTGGTCCAGTACCCTTTGTCATTGGGATAAAATAAAATGAAAAATAAAATTGAGAGTGGTAGAAAGATCATAGAAAGATTAGTTAAAATCATTTAAAGATAGGCATTGATTTTTAGCCATCTAATACAATTAGTTGTTTCATTTAATCTTAATTTAATGATTTCATCGCAATAATTTTCTTTTGATTTCATTAAAACATTAAATGAAACAAATATTATATTGAGTTATTTTCAAAAGAAAGAAAACTATGTTTTCATAAAAAGATTAGTTAAATTCATTTAAAAATTTTCATTGGTTTCATTAAAACATTGAATGAATCAGGTAATATATTAGTTGTCGTTAAGGGAGAAGAATAGTCTTTTTATATAAAGTTTAGTCAAATTCATCTAAAAATTTTCATTGGTTTCATTAAAACATTGAATGAGACATTGGGTACTAATTTTTTTTATATAATATTTTATTTCATTTCAAATAATTTTTTACATTTACTACTTTTTAATTTGAGTATTTTTAATATTCTTTTCATAAATTAATTAACATTACAAAATAATATTAACAACTTCATTTCATAAATTAATTTAAAAATACAATTTTTATAGAAAGAAGACATTCAGCTTATTAGTAACTGCACTTTAAAGTTTTCATATGCGCTACAACTGATATTATATTTTTTATAATATAATAGGTAGTTTTTTTTTTTGTTTTAAGAATATGTGATTGTTTGTTTTGTTTAAGAAAAGAAAAATTAATTAAATGGAATTTTAGGTTTTAGTATGTACTCATTTCCGAGCCTTAAAATTTATTTTTCTTTATTCTTTCTTTGGTTTTTTTCATTTCAAATCAAAACTATTTCAATTAAACAAATATTTTGTTTAAAGATTAGTCAAAACAATAAATGTTATTTCTCTGATTTCACTATTCTTTTAGATAAATTTTAAATAAAATTCATTGAAATCAAACAATGTTTCGATAAATCAATAAATCGTCCGGTAATTATGAATTCATTAAATGTTTTAATGTTTTAACTAATTAAATAATTTGAAATTAACTAATTAATGAATGATTTCTCTTTATATCGCTTTATTTTAAATCATCTAATTTACATTAGTAAAATCATTAAATTGTATTTTTTTTATTTATTTAAAGATTAGTTAAAACATTAAATATATTAAAAAAAATCATATAATTTTATCTAATTTAAATTAAATGATTTTTCTAATCAATTTTGTTCTGTGTATAACCTAAAAAAAGTATATAAGTATGGAGCTATATATTATATTTAAGAAAGCTTAGGTCCTGAAAATAGCAGTTGTTTTCCTCATTAAATTAGTTACAGCGAGTAATTTGATAAATAAATACTCGAACAACATTGTCGTAAAATATAATAGTATAAACATGTATAGTACCATACTTAATTAAGCCCGAAAAGGTAATTCTATCTATGTCACTGTCAAGAACATAATAAAAAAAAAATAAACATTTTAAAAACTAGCTTTTTCCAGGGGTTACATAAAAAGTTTGTTTGTTCGCTATAAACGCTCACAGTTTTAAAGATAGAGTTCTGAAATTTTGCAGTGCTATTCATAGTCAAAAAACGGACCGGACGCGATACTTTACAAAGCCATCAGATAACAGGTTCGGGTTGCTGCCATACAATTCTTAGCACGTACGTCTCAGGAATATTTCAAAAACCAATTATGTTACAGACATGAAAATTTACATTAAACTCTTTCACAAGAATATTTCTTACACAAAGAAATACGACTGTTACCGATTTCGAAAATTTGGACTGGTTTGAGTTGCTGCCGCACAACTCCAACACGTCTCAGGAATATTTCAAGAGCCATTTGTGTTACAGTCAAGAGAATTTATTCATAGGTACTCTATGAAAAAAAAAAAACATGTATTGTGCTGAAAAATTATTTTCGAATTTTAGGAATCAGTATAAAAAATTTACATGGCTATGTGAATTAGACACCAAAATGTGACGATTCGTTTTATTAATCAGAAAATACTGTAGAGTGTTCTAGGGGGTCCATGTGTACAAATAAATAGATACAGTTATCGATGAAAGTTGTTCCTCCACATCAATTGGAATTAAAAGTAGTAGCTTCAATTGTGTTTCTACGAAACCTGAAGCTTGTACTAGATTAACAATAAGAACTGTGCATCCTCATTTCATTTAAGCACAAATACCAATTGATTGTGGCGAACATATTTTTATTTCCAGAATACCGCAATAGCAAGGAACGTATTTGTTTATACTTCATCAGAAAAGACCGAAATATTGTTTACAAAGAAATAATTTTAATATAAGTATAGTTTAAATTGTAGTTTTGTTGATTTTGTTATCGTAGTGAAAAAAAATATTAAAATATTTTTGATAAACCAATTTTTTTCAATTCGATTCATAAATTAAACTTCATTGCAGTAAATTCGATACATTTTGTGGTCGACCCGGACAACGTCGAGAAACTTTTCCAGTTTACTATATATGAAAAATACGTTCCAAATTTATTTATTTTTATTAGGTGTGTATTTTGCATTGATAAGTTTTCATATGTTATCTATATTTTAACTTTGATTTAAAAATTAAAAAAAAAAAAATATATTAATTTTCGACAAAATTATTTACTAAATTTTTAAATAGAAAATCAAGTTTTTAAATTATTAAATTTTCCTAGATACAGGTACTACATACTACATCTGTACTACTTACTTACTTTAAATAAAACTGTTCTATTAATATTGAGATTCATGTTTAACATCTTGGGTTTTGAATTGAATACATTCACTCGTGTAGTCATACCATTTATATTATTTTTAATTACATATTATTATTATATGTATTATATAATAGTAATATATTGAAATTAATCAGCCGAAACAAACTCAATGTACATAAATATAGCTATACTACCTAAAGTATTTTTAAAATAAAATTAAATAATTTAGGTTAGGGCGTTATCTTTTCAAATGCAAATATCATAGGTTATTTTAAATACTTTAAAAGGACATTATTATTTTATTATACTCGTACATAATAATGTTTGTATAGTAATATTGAATATGTTGTTCTTTTGTATTGCTCTTAAGTGAGATAACAGGAAAACTCCATTAAATTACATTATTATAAGAGAATTGTAATTAAAATTGAATGAATAAGTAAATTTAAAAGGTATCTGATGAATGGAATTTTATAGGGTAGCTAATTTTATAAAGGTAAATAACTTTTTTTTTCTGCCAATCTGTTAATATTATAGCAATATAGGTTAAAAAAAGATTCAAAGTATTTAAGTAATGTAGGTATATGATACCCGGAAGATAAATATCTAACAAAATAAATATTAGTTATAATAATTGAATATTTTACTTTTTGTTAACAACAGAAATCAAAACATCATACAAAAAATTGTTCTAGAAGTGTAATATTAAGAGTTATGCATTCCAGTTTTCATTGTTGTTTTTAACATAAGTGATTGACGCTCCAAAAGCAAAAGTGAATTTTTAAACTTGACGGAAATTTTGACTGGAAAAATTTTAAAATAATCAAACAAAATTTGAATTTTATAAAAAATTGAGTAATTTTTTAACATCCAATATACATAGTTTTATAATTTTAATATTTTGAAATATTAAAATAATGTATTTAAAAAAGTATTAGTATGTATAAAGTAAGGCTTCATATGTGATTGGGCATTTGGGAATAAAAATGGTCTTTTATATATTTAGGAATACAAATTTGTATGACTTAGTACATAAACTGTACATGACTGAGTACATAAACTGTAGTTTGGATAAATAGGCACAACTTGAAGGTCTAAAAAACAGCAAAATATAGATTGTTTGGATAAATCAGAAAAAAATATTTCGGAAACTATAAGAGATACGTTTATTTTGACTGCAAATTCGGATACAGCATAGTCAAAAATGACTAGTACATTGAAAAGTCAATGTATGTGCATATGTATATGTATATGTATATGTATATGTATATGTATATGTATATGTATATGTATATGTATATGTATATGTATATGTATATGTATATGTATATGTATATGTATATGTATATGTATATGTATATGTATATGTATATGTATATGTATATGTATATGTATATGTATATGTATATGTATATGTATATGTATATGTATATGTATATGTATATGTATATGTATATGTATATGTATATGTATATGTATATGTATATGTATATGTATATGTATATGTATATGTATATGTATATGTATATGTATATGTATATGTATATGTATATGTATATGTATATGTATATGTATATGTATATGTATATGTATATGTATATGTATATGTATATGTATATGTATATGTATATGTATATGTATATGTATATGTATATGTATATGTATATGTATATGTATATGTATATGTATATCCCAAGTAACAATTTTTGCAGCTCATTTGTTTCGAGAAAGCTAATTTGCTCTATTACTGTTCTTTAACCATTCTCTGAAGCAAATTTGCTCTATAAACTAACATTTTGACAACAAATTAGTATTTAAGATTTTTTTGTAAAATTATCTGCTCTGTATAAGAGCTGCATGAACAGCTAATTAGCATTTTTGTGAGATTTTTTTTGTTACTCTTTAAGAGTTGCAATAAAATAACTAATAGAGGTTATTAGCTCTATTATAGCTCTATAGAACAACATTTATAGAGCTTCAACTTCGGAATTAGTTAAGCTCTATTAGCACTTTTGAGTTTTAACCGATCACTCTTATAGAGCAGCACGAATATAAATCCGAAGAAACTCGACAACTAATTTGTTTCTTTAACATAACTTATAGATCATAACATGACGCTCATACATAATTATGTCATAATTTTTTATTCTTCAGTTCTTTAGGAGTTTTTATGAGAACTAGATGAAAACGCGCATCTAAAAAAAAACAAATGTAAAAAATATTAATTTTAAATAAAAATTTTTAAAAAAATCAAGAGGACATAATTATTACAGATAAAAAAGAATTATTTTATGTGAAAAATCAAAATAAAGCATTAGTTCTATGAAAGCGAAAATTCGGGTAATATCTAATTTAAATTCTCAGTATGGATATTTAGAACGTACCACAGCAAAACAAAAGCAATCGAAAAAACAATCGTTGGAGAAGTTTTTATACATGGTTCATTAAAAAGTATAAAATAAATGTTTGAAATGCCAATTAAATCATCTTACCTAAATAGTATATATTTGTCGGATTGCAAGAAAATAGAGCCACAATTTTTCAGTGTGTGTGTAAAATTTTCAGAATAAAATATAAAAATTAAGTTTTTGTTCAATTGATAACTGCAGTTTTGTTTAAATTGTACTTTATGTAAAATATTTTTTTGTTCAAATCATAAAATAATGTAACAATTCAAATAATACAAAATAAAAAACAAAAATTAACCAAAATAAATGCTTAAGCTTCTTGTTCTTGTTCTATCTAATATATTATTAATAAATGTTGATTATTCAATTCTAATATAGGTACATATACATTACAAATACGAATTTTCAATATTTTTTAAATGATTTAATCTGAATCTGAGCATTAGCCGAAAGACTGCATAGCTTAAATTCGTTTTCGGCTTTACACCAAAAATAAGGCCTCCTATTCTATAGTTAAATTAGGTTTTATCTTAAAAAAAATTTGACCTATGGAAAGTGTGAAATAAACTTTTTGATCGTTGGATGTAGTATCAAATTGTGTTGCTTGGGACCCCTAAAATTAAGAGGCCCATGTTAAAAGACCCTCATAGCCCCCCTCTCTTCCAGGGCCTGAGCTTAGGGGTCATTAATTTATCAAGTGATGCTCTTGCATAGTGGGACCATTAACTATCATTCATCTCCTTTTCAATAATGTTTATTATATTTTTCAACTTTTGTTTTTGAACTATTCTTTTATATAACAAAAATATACACAACAAAAGTATTTCAATAGAGAGAGAGAGAAAAAAACAGTAACGGCAAGTTATAACATGCGATTACACCATTATACTTTTTCCCCGTTATTTTTTTTTCTTTCTTAAATTTACCTATAACCTACTAAATATTTTGTTGCTGATTTATATTTTCCCTTTATTTGCCCTACAGGATATTTTTAATGATAAGATATTTTTATGTAGTTCGAAATTTTATACGATGTGTGGTAGCGTGAAATAATTTTATTCATTATTGTTATCAAGATCCATCTAAAATTCAAACTGAATAAAAAAAATAAAAACATAAAAAGGAAAAAACTTGAGTTTTCCATTTTGTATTTGCAACAATTCACTGTTATATTATAATTTTTAATTTTTTTGCATTTGGTTTTACAAAAGATGAATGGAATATGATAAAAAGATTTCCCTACAACCATTCAATAACTGCTCACCATTCAATAAAAGCTTTAATAAAGTAAAGTCAATGGAGAACAAAAGTTCGACTATTTCAGGAGTATATAGACTCAATTTTATCTGCAGAAATGTATTAGAAATTAACATAAAATAATATTTATGAATTTCCTGTAAATAAATTTTAGTTAACTTACCAATTTCACAATTGCTGTAAATTTGAAAAAGTACAGTACAAATATCTGAATCATTTCAACAACCAATTTTTATTATTATTTTTTTAAATGATTTATTATATTATATATTTAAAAGGAGACGTGGCGAAATCAAATATTTTTTAAATTTTCTTAAATTTTAAATTATATTATTTATCTCTTTTAATAATCTCTATTAATAATTATATAATTAAAAATAAAAATGGTTTAATGCGATATTCACATAAATAAACTTAAATTTCAGTAATGAGTATTCTGACAGGAGATACACCCTCAAAAGGGAGTACCAAATTTTAATCAAATCAGCCCAGTAAATTCTGAAATATAAATTTTGTCCAAGTCCAAAAATGAAGCTTACAATCAGAAAGGATATAGATTTTCTCAATTAGAAAATTATTATTTTTTAAATTTATTTTGATCATACTTCCATATTGAGTAAATCATACTTAAAATTCATTACGTAATGGATAGATTTATGAACAAATGTGAGCCTGAGCATTAACTTAATTTTTCTTACTTTCAAATTAATTAAGTTATCTTTTAAAAGATATTATCTATGGCAATTGAAAATAGTATATTATGCAGGTATATAGGAAACGGTTTCGATATCATATTTTTAAAAACTCCGGAACTATAGAACAATGACTGGAAAAACTTCGAATATTTACATTTTACAATTATAATTTTTATTCGATGTGATAATACGTTTATTCCTTATCTGGCCATTTTTGCCATTAGTGTTCCATACATAATAATAAAATAGTAGGTTATTATGATTTCAGGGTGGTTTAATGTAAATATTTACTTGAAATAATCAAAAAAAATATATATTTACTAGAGACCCCTATTTATTAATTATAATTCAAGTTAAAGCCAAATTTAACGTTTTTAATAAAACAGGGATTCAGATAGACTGATATTTTTCTACCTTTTCCCTATATTAAGAAAAAATAATTTATTTGTTTTAGAAACTTCTACTAATCAGGTCTTATTTTTAAGTCCACCATTTTAGCAAAGGAGGAAGCAGCAAGAAAGCAGCTGTTGAAATCCTAAATATTAAACTCGTTGTATATTATATTTGAGAATCGAGAATTATAATAATTAAATTATATTATTTTTTGTAAACTGTTTGAATTAAATAGTAAATAAATAAATATATAAATAAATAAATAAACAAATAAATAAATTAATAAAAAGAACTTGTTGCATTTCGATAATTAATTGAATTACCTTTTCGTGTTTAATTTAAGTACGGTACTGTAATTTTATACTAAAAGTTTTTTCGAGTATTTTTATTTGGAAAATTTAAAGAAGGTGTACTAATAAATTAGTAAATGATTTTTAAAAAACTGTTCGACGGAGAGCCTTATTTTTATAGAAATTTAAATTTCTTTTCATTGTATATAAAAATAATAATAATAATGTTGCTAGCGCAAAATAAAAAACTTTTGGAATTTATTGTTAAATTATTGGAATTCAATTCACACATTGGCAAACCAAAAAACATGAATTTAAAACTTACGATACACATCACATACATTGTATATATACCTAATTAACACCTACATTTAATGATGAAAATAAAACTCTTATGCTCTACAATCTCTTGAAATTTGTAAATGGATGGTGATAGTGTAGGTGTTGTCGAATTTCGTATCATGGTGTTATGATTTAGTTAAGCATATGCTGTGTTCTCTTTCTTTTTCATTTTAATTTTCATATACCGCAATCTTAAAGAGTGGTATAATAGATTTTACTTGTTTTAACGAATGAAAATATTTTTTTAAAAGACCGCTAAATTTTATTCTTAGAGACAGTACTATTAACTTAGTCACTCATATTCTAAAAAGATTATTTTTCTCCACCTAAGATTTCAAACATAAAATCTAAATCACTATTATGGAATAAATAAGATACAAAAAAAGATCAGCGAAAATAAATCTTTATTTATTTCAATGTTTTACGTATATGAACAATAGGTACATACATTTTTTTTTACATCAATGTACCAATGAATCAAAGATCAGAAATTTGTAGATAACTTTAATTAAAAAATTTTATAAAAAAAAATATTTTATAGAAAGATGATTTTTTTTATGTATAACCAAAGAATATCTATTAATTATTATTATATTAGATATTCTTTGATATAATATGAATCAAAATAAAAAAAAAAAGAATATATACATAAACTGCAAAACAAAAGTAAAATAAAATTATTTTTTTGTTTTTTTCATATTCATAAAAAAAAAGAACATTTCAATCGTTGTTAAATGCTTTACCGTCACAAACTACACCCACAGTTGCATCAAATATATTATGAGAAGCAAAAAACTTCCGAGAAGAACCGCAAATCGGTTTTTTAAAACCAAAAATCGCTAAAATTGGCCGAAATCGAGATTTTTAAATGGGAACGGGTCCTTTTTTATGCAAATTCTAATTCTACGTCGACAAATAAGAAACTTTTGTTAAGTAACATTTTTTGATTTATTTTTTGTTTTTTTTTTTTATTTAGTTTAATTTTTGTAGGAACCCAAAACTGAGATAAAAAATATGATGACATGTAAAAAAAATTTATTTATAAAAATAATTATTATTAATTTTGGTTTATTAAAGGAAAATATGGAGTTTTTTGATTTATTTTTATTAATTTTAACGAAAAATATTGAGAAAACAAAAAAAAAATCATTTAACATAACTTTTTTTTGTCATAGAATGCGAATTTGCATCAAAAACAACTCCTTCCCATTTGAAAATTTCGATTTCGGCCAATTTCGGCGATTTTTGGTCTTAAAAAACCGATTTGCGGTCCTTCAGGGAAGTTTAAAATATCACGAATCGATGGAGCATCCTCGATTTAGTTAATATACTGCCTTTTAAATTTTAAAATAACGGCTTCTTCTTCTCTTAAAAAGCTGATACGCATGCTCTGGAAGACCCGGTATATAAAATTTTATAAATAAATACTCGATTAATATTAGATATGATATGTGCGTATAAATGGATTTATCATCACAAACTTAGTATAAATCCAAATGAATGTTATTTAAAGTAAAACAGCAATAACAAGAGACTATATATATAAAGTGTAAATTAATATATAAATAAATATACTGGCGTAATTATGGATACGACAACTTGAGTTGGAATGACCATGTTAATAATTTGTCATTCAAAACACGAAAAATAGGTGTTTATATTTATGGAGTTTTAGGTTCACGTACTCCTTGTTACTCAAAAACTTACATTAACAATGTTAGGAAAATTTCCAGCAATGATGTGCACAATTCTCGAAACACAAGGAATACAAATCATCTTAAATTTATTTCTAGTCATAATCTAAATGGATTAGAACCAGTAGTTAATACAGTTAATATATAACCTATAAAGAATTATCTAATAGTGTTAAAGATTTCTGTAATTTAAAACTAAAAAAATATATAGAAAATGTATATTTAGAATGTTATTAATTTATCAAACTATTTACTTATAATACATGGTATTCTTAAATTAATTTGTGAATACTACACATGCTTAACTCTTCGAAAATTATTTTGAATAAACAAGAATAGAATTATCATTGAAAATAAGTGAATCAATATTGTAAAAACAATGGCATGTGCCCTGAATGTCTGAATATCAGCTAACTACTCATACTATATATGTAGTTTGTAATTAAAAAATGTTCACTGAGATATTCTCAAATTTTTAATTGTATTTATTTTATTTCATTGCTTATATAGGCTGGCATGAAGCGGTAAATCTCCGCAAGAGTACAAGTATACAAAGAGTACAAGTATGTAATTAAATTAATTTTTCTTTTGATTATTTATTACGATCTACACTAATATTGATTTTATCTATACTAGATAGTGATATACAATCATATAAAGCGAAATAATCTTACATAATTTTAATACAAAATTACTTATCCAATACTGGTATAAGCAAATATGATTGATTCTGGTGATGGTATTTATAATTCAGAGATTCAGAATTTAATTTAAGATTTGGTTTGAGTTTTAAAATTCATTACTAAATTCAGAAGTATCTTTCAGATCTTTAAAACAAAATTAAAGCACAAATGAAAGAAATTCAAACACAAAAATGTTGAAACAAAATATATGCTAAGATTTACCAAGAATACACGATTATAAAAAATGTCATGTATGTGTATTGGAGGAGGTGGTAAATTCCTTAATGACTTAATCTCAAGGAACTAGTTTTAATCATCAATCACTGTTTTAATCACCAGTCACAATTCTTTTGAAATTTTATAAGGTTTATTTCCTTTGATAGTCATATTTTTTTGGAAAATTGAAAATGGTTAACTAATTTGTTGCCCCTAGCCATACGAAATAAAATTATATATATATATCATCCTTTTGGTTGTAACTTACTCTTTTACTCCTTTTGTTTAATTCTTTTTTTATTATTTTTTTTTTTTTAAGTATGATATTGAGTAAATAAAATTAAATACGCCTAAAGGCACAATAATTTGATATATTTCATTAATGTGGTTTTGATTTTTATCTACATTTTGAAATTTATTTCTTATTTTTAGTATTAGCTTAATGCTTCTACGTAACATGTTCATCAATTTATTTAATTTTTACCATTTTTCTATATGCAAATTCAATCAACATTCAGATTGCAACTTTTTTCGCTGGGAATAAAACTATAATTGTGCACTCTATAATTTTTGTACCATTAATATGATGACAATTTGTAATATTTTTAAAGTTTACAATATTAATAATACATCAGTAAATTCATCAGTAAAATTATTTACCTACTTTCCCTACAGAAATAATTTAACTGATGCAAAGTCCAAAATATTACTTTTAATAATCCAGTAATAAACGATTGTAGGTAAGGAAAATTAACTCATGTAATTAATTTAAAAATTTATCGAGGTCAAATTTAGTGAAATGTAAATTAACATTAAAGAATATTTAAGGGTTACTATTTAATTCAGATTAAGACCTAGCACAAGCACTTTAAAGTACGTAATTATTTTGTAAGCAATTAAAATATAAAAATTTGCTTTAAAGTGCAAAATGGAAAATGTTCCCTGTATCTCAGTTTATATAATATAAATCACGTTTTTTTTAACTATAAAAATTAGTACCCTAACAAAACAAAATAGAGGATTTAGTAAAAAAAAAAATGGAAGAACTTTTCAAGTTTTCAAGTAAATAAGGATGACACACTTTTGAATTATGATACTTATAGAGAGTTTACTACTAATATTATTTAGAATTATTTATTTTTCCATATTTTGAATTTTGTGTTATAATTTTTTTTTTTTTTTTAAATTTTATTTTCATTTGGGGTGTCTTTGTATACTAAGGACAATAGTGTAATGTAAAATTTTATGAATTTAACTATTATAGTAGAAATAATTTTGATGAAGTATACCAAAAATAAAAAAAGATTATACTTCCGTATAGATGCGGTTGTGTTTAAATTTATAACAAAAATTCTGACATTAGTTGAATTTTATTCTAACTATTCGTATATAGCATAATGCTAATAAAGAATTACCATAATTTGACACAAATAGTATTAGCAATAAAATATTCTTGTTGACTCAGTTTAGAATTGTTATTTTGCATTGAACTTGTGAGAATTCAGTAGATGCACAATGAGATCATAAAGTCTATGAATAATAAATATTAATTATATAATAGCTAATATTAACTTGTCCAACTAAAATTTCAAAAAACATGTATCTATAAATACTCAATTTTATTACTTACTGTAGATATTTCAGTTTAAAATATTTTACAATGTATTTTTTGTTATTATTATTTCGTATTTTCTAACTACTATCATAAATATCTTACTACAGTAATACAATACATAATACGTATATATGTATATATATACATAAAAAAATATATATATTTTGCTAACAATTATGAAAACTAAGGACTATTTTGTTAGTATTGACAAAGTTGTTGTTGTCAAAGAGATAAACAATTAAATTAGTACACTATTTTTAGATTTGAAATTGTGGCATAAAATTATGTAAGTTGTAAAGTTAAACAAAATTACTAAATCTTTTTATTTAAATATTAAATTAAGTTGTTATTTTAGTAATTTTATGAACAGTATAATATAATATACTTCAAAACGTATCAGTCGAACTATTCGTTTTTAATTATCATCAACATCTTCAGCTATTCGTTCTACAGCTCAGGGTGAACTTTAACTTTTTCCCCCCATTCTGTTCTACCTTCTTAATAATATAATTGTGCAAAATGTCATTTGCAAAAAAAATATAAATAAAATTGATTAAAAACATCAATAGACATCAAAATCCTTATCCTATATCTATCTACAACTTTGAATTCAATCACAATTTGACATTTTCTATATAAATTTAATCTCCATTTCTTATTGAATTATAATTACAATACTTCTTATATCCTTTACTCAATTTTTTTTTTTTTTACTTTAACCTGTTCCCGTTCTCTTTCGATTTTATTAAAAATTTAATTTTCTATTTCATTTCAATCTTTAATTACAATTTGTAAATGAAATAGAAGAAAAAATTGAATTTATCCATTAACGATTTCTGAATTGATTTGCTTTTTTGTCTTAAATTCAATTAAAAAGTAATCAGAAATTGAAGATTCATTTTCCAAGAAGAAACATTCTTAAAAAAAAAAAAAACAAAAAAAAAAACAAATATAATACAAACAGAAAACTAAATAAAACAAAAACTTCAATAGCCTTGACGACCGCCTGATATAGCAGAGCACCTGGTAACAAAAGGTAAAATTTGAGATAAATATACTGAAAAAATATTATGTTACAAGATGATGTTTTCACCAAAATGAGATTTATAGTTAGAACAAAAAATTAGCAATGTAATATTATAGGGAATTTTTTTTTTTGATGGAAAACAAATGGGTTGCAAAATTCAAGATCTTCCAGAACTTCTCTCTATAAGGATGTTAATTTTTTTTTTATAGCGTCTTATATTTCTCATGTATTGAGAAAATTTTTTTTTAAAAATAAAAACGAAGAAATATAATTTTATTGAAATTTTTTTATTTTGATCTTCTAGTGTTAAAGGATAAGCAAGAGTTTTGGTACAACCTTTTATAAATGTACAGGACTTTTGCGAAGGAAAACAAATACGGTGGAAAACTGAACATATTCAAGAACAACCTCTATCTAGGTATGAAAATTCAGTGAAATATGAAATTTAGAACTTTGTGACCTATTACCTATATCTAATGATATTGTATAAACAGGCATATTACGTGAACTACAATTCTAACTTAAAGATATACTACTAACTTTAATACTACGATTTGCCAACGGGAAAAATTACTAGACTGTAATGTTATTCTGTCAATATTGAACCAGTTACAACATTACTGAGGTATGTAGTATAGACATAATAATAAGTTGATTTTTATCTGATATATCACTGCTATGCTATCAGGACAACATTGCTATGCTATCAGGACAAATATCAATGCTATGCTAGACATCAGCGGTTTCTAAAATATTTTTTTATTAAGTATAATAAAGATTGATACTAATTTGGGAAAAAATTAACATAAAATATAATATGATTTGTGACCCCACACCGTGAGTCTTTGATGCTAGTGCTTTATAATTGGACATAATTTAAATTGTGGTAAATTAATAATAACATAAATAAAAATAATTAAATATCTATGGTTTGAGTGACCACAAATATTATTATTGACTTTGTTATACAATTTGATTCGTTCATAGACTTCAATTATAGCGACATATTTATTCGTTAAAAATTTTGCTGTAAGTAGGGACATTTTGAATAAATTTATTAATATTACTCTTGAACTTTTGTAGATTGTACGTAGGTATATTTTTGCATTGGGGAAACACGTTTGTTGGAATATGGTTCCACATTCGAGAAAATTTGACTACAAACGAATTCCCATAGCCAGTTTTCAGCCTCCTTGAAATTGGCACTGAGTAGAAGTGGGCACTTGATGCTTCTCTTGTTCGTCGGCGGAAATGTTTGAGAGGTGGCATTAGGGCTTTTATTTCATCTGAACAAGTGCCTAAACCTACGAGATATCTATAAAATAGAGAAAGTGCTCCAACAACACGACGATTTTCAAGTTTAACAGACGTTTAAGCGAATTAATATATAAGATGATCCATTTTCCCAATTTACTGGTTTTTAATAATCTCATAAGGATTGATTGATAAATCTTTATATTAATTTTGGTTGACGGTATGACATTCGATATTTTGGGAAGAGTTTTAACAAAACATCGAACAAGCCTAAATATAGGATTAAATTTGCAAGAAATATTGAAGTTTCTTGTTAATAGTAAAATCCTGATTTCTAATCACTTATTACATTATGATACTCCCGATGAAATTATTTAAAGTAAAATGAAAAAGAGTGCATTATATACAGTGAAAAAAGAAAAAGAGTGCATTATATACAGTGCAATAGGAAGAATTTATGTTGTGAGAGACAGTTTGAAAGAGTTCGTACCTGATATTACCAAATTATTATTTTATTTTTTAAATTACAAGCAATGTACTATCGAATAAAAATATCCCCTGTCCTGTATTTTCCTCTTACCAATAATAAATACATTATTTTTTATCCTTAAAATTCTGAAATTGGAATCCAAATCAAATAAAATAAAAATAGATATGATGATATGAGCGTACAAAAAAAAAGAACCAAATGGATAATAGTTTCTGATATAAATATAGTTAAACGAATATTACTATCTGTATACTTATAGTATATACATATATATATATAGACTTATATATCACGTTTCTTTTTTATTTTTATTTCTTTTGAGTTTTCTGCTTTGAATGAGAAAAAGAATCGAACCAATACAGACATACAAATGATATTATTAGATTTAGTTTAGCAATAAAGGTGTTTAATATTAAGTTTGAAATTATATATAATAAAAATAAAAAGGATTTTAAGGTATAAAATAACATAAATCGAAAATCTTTCAATGTAAGAAAAAAAAAATCTTTTTTTTTTGTGTGGTATTTTAAAAACACACGTGCAGATTGACTATTTCAGCAAAATTTATTTTTATTCTTAATACATATTTTATTTTGAATACAATATTGTATTATAGGTCGGGTGGAGAAGTAGGTTTGAAAATACAGTTAGTTTTAGAATTATGACGGCAATGCTTTTTTTGTTTTAATTATTGACTTAATGACTATGTACAAAGAATAGCTGGAATCACTAGCTTTCCAAAAATATATATCTTTAGTGGCACATCTTATTCTTTAAGGACGAAAAGGACATTTAATAGTATCCTTGTTGTTTTGATGATTTTGTATAAAAATCGTTATATATGTTGATTCATTAGATGTATATATATTCAGTTATATATTCTAGAAAAATAACGGTTTGGAGCATATTTTAACTTTCAGTTGATGATGCAATCTGTTATAGAGATAATGTAGTTCAAAGCAGAAAATTGTGAAAAAAAAACAATCTTTATTTTAATTCTCGAAAAACCAAATACCTCAAGATTTTGCCATAAAACCTCCCCAATATTTATATACCGTTGGAAAGGTATCTTCTTTTACTATAACTCATACTTTAGGTCTACGTCGAATAGTTTAGCATTTATTAATTTTTTTTTACCCTTTTTGAATATAAAACTAGGAATGTGCCTTTTACCAAATAAAAACCTTCTGAAGTAAATGCAACGCAAGCTTGTGACCAAATCTCTGTATCTCGAAAATTATTGCTGTTGCCGACTTTTAAAATATATGTCCTTAATACTGCATTTAGTCTTTTAAGTACAAAAACGACATTTGGTAACATGCTTCTTGTTTTAGGGTTTTTGTATCTGTTGACCTAGTAGATATACCGGGTGTTCCAGAGCGTGCCTATCAGCTTTTTAAGAGAGGAAGCAGCCGTTATTTTAAAATTTAAAAAAAGGTTTGTTAACTAAATCGAGGATGGTCTATCGATTGGTGGTACTTTCAACTTCTGGAAAAGACCGCAAATCGATTTTTAAGATCAAAAATCGTTGAAATTATTCAAAATCGAGATTTTCAAATAGGAAGGGGTACTTTTTTATGCAAATTCGGACTAGAATCTCTAATTTAATTTACCATTAGTGTGTCTTATTTCGAAATATTGTGATTCTCTTGGATGATGTGTTCTGCCACTTTGGATTTGAATTCTGTTGTATTCTTCTTCAGAGTAGTTCTGTTTCTTTCAGGTTTTCATTGAGTCGTGTTTGCCGGTTTCTCCTAGTTTGACCAGTATAAAATTTATTGCAATGACTTCAAGTTATCTTGTATATATACCTATTTTTCTATTTGCTCATACCTATCTTTCTAAATGCGCTGACTCCGAAAGCGCTATCTTCAATGGTTTACTTTTACCTCTAACATCAATTTTGTTCCATATATTTTTTTTGTAATTTATCGAATTTTGTGCCATATCCCAAGGCAAAATACTTTTGTTATCTTATGCTTGATATGGAATAAAGTACGGTTATGTAAGTACAAAAAACGTAATGACTTATTTAATTAAAAATGAAAATCATTGAAATGTTTAATATAATTAAAAAATTTAACAATGTGAAATAAAGTGTAAAAAAACGAAACATTTTCGGCTAATTGTCAAACAGTATACACGTAAATCTTAAAAATCGATTTTCTCAAAACTAACCAATTGGCGTATGGATCAAAATAATAATCAAGCAACGATATGTCATAATTGTTATATAACGAAACGACTCCAAGAATTTATTAAGTAATTTGGTCTAACAGTAAAAATTCTAAAACAATAGATATAAATAATAGGATTGTGATTTTTTGTTCGTTAATGTTAGATGGGCATCAATTAAATAGATGAAATGAAAGAACAATATGGTAAACTGGTAAACAAATATTGTCGAAGAAAAACTCAAATTATTGTAGTTATTTAAAATTTTTAAACTCGTATTTTGTGTTGTATTGTAGTTTTTTGTACAAATTATTTAATTCTCTACCATTTCGGTTTTCATAGTATGGAGATAATGTTAATATTTTCTGTTTTAGAAATTCATTTTACCTTTTTAATTTTCTTTAATTTGCTTTAATAAAAACTTTTGAATATTGAACTAAATTGGTCTACAGGTTATATTAACAGCTTCTATTATTCTATATAAATATTCATATCCATATCTTTAACCATTATTATTGAATATTTAACCTAACTATATGTTTAAAATAGATATTCATGTACTGCAAAACTCAAAATACGAAAATCATTCAATATGTAGGAACAATTCACAATAATCATTGCACATTCGAATCTTAATTTCCCGACTCATGACACATTTGATTCGATATCAAAATCTAATTATATTAAAACTTCAACCGTTCAGACATCAACGGTTAACATCGAAAAACATCAGTTGACAAAATTCGTGTTGAATTCAAAATAATTTTGGCATCAACTGTGTAGTCTTTAATACGAATTTGGATTGTCCTTTAAACGGTTTTATTTTTATTATATTAAATAAAAGAAAATTTCTATCTATTTGAATCAAATGGACTTTCCAAAAACAAAATCACTTTCTAACAGTAAAATAAGGATTTTTGTTTAGGAATGGGAATTTTAAAGTTAGAATTATTTAATCAAAATATCGTAAGAGAGGAGAATAGAGTAATTTTTTTTTTGTATTGAAAAAAAAAAATAAAATAAAAAAAAGGATATCTTCATTTTATATCCGAAATAATATCCTGAAAGGATGTACATATAATATGTATATAATATATTATACATAATTTAAAAAAATATAAAAACATATGGATAGAAATTGTAAACTGTTAAATATCGATTTAAAATTGCTGTATTATGTAAAAATAGAATTTTTTCAAATGAAATCTAATAACAAGCAATAAGGAATAAGGGTATTAAAATATTTAACAAATTGATAGTAATTGATATTGATATTATAATGTGATTATGTATACTTATTATTTGTAAACAGAAAAAATGTATATATATATATATATGTATATTTAAAATAAAATAATAATTTTATAGAAAATCAAAATACCTAATAATTCTAATAATTAATAATTGTAAAATAAACTTAATAAAAATAATGTATAATTTATTAATACTCTCAGAATATCCTTTAAAATTTCATTAAGTTTGTGCTTCAAATTATTTAATTAAATTTAAGTACTTTTAATACAAAATTATAGTACATAAAACAAATTTTTAGGAATATAATAATAATAAATTGAATAATTATTTAAAAAGGATAAAAAATTAAAAACTAGTAAAACCAAAAGTGAGAAATTATCTTATTAATATTTAAAAATGTATAGTTTTTATATACAGTAATTTGTTTATGCATAGGGTTTTGTAAATTGCATTTTGTTTAATTTTTATATATAAATTATAAAACTATAATCAAAGTTCAACCTCCGAAATGGTTTAGTTGGTAAACAATTTAAAAAATATTTTAAATTGTTCACCTTTTGGATGAATTCATATAATATAAGCTCATCAGTATAGCTATTTTAGTGTTAGACTACCTTAAACCACTTTTGGTTTGGAATTTGTTTGTTTAGTTTTATAATTCATTACATTTTTCGATTCCCCTACGATATCATCTCACATGTAATAAGATTATATGAAGTCAATAGCAAATTAAATTTTAAAACTAAAATCTATTTACGAATTTTACGAACAATATCTTTTGTTATATCGGTTGTTATTTTGATTCTACACATTATAACTACTTTTCAATTATAATAAATCTTTTTATAAGTTTAGTCTTTGAATATTTTTACTGTATACGATCATGGATTGTATACATTCAATTTACTTATCGTTAATCAACATATCCCTATTTTTTTTTTTTTTTTGATTTGATTCAGATTCATGTCCAAGCATAAATAATATTCTTAAGATTTAAATCTTATTTTTTCTTCTAATTAACAGAAAATTATAAAAACAAGTGTTTGTTCAACGCCCAATTTATTTGAATTTTTCCTTAAAAATAATATTTTATTTTTACATTTTTTCTGCTTCTACTTAAAAAAAAATGTTGTTAAATGGGAATTTTAGGAATTGATATCAGATATTAAACTATTTTTCCTGATTCATTTCTAATACGTTTTAATATTGAATTACAAATTGTATTATTTAAATGTTTATGAGCTCACTAAAAATATCTTGTAGATAGTTTTTTTTAGAAATTTGTAGATTGTTGAATAAATTATAATCTATTCTTACCAATATCGTAAAGCCCGAATATAAGAGACTATATTTCAATCCAATAATTTTTGTTTACTTTCATTCCACATGAAGAATTTCTACATTCCTCATATTGATCTTTTTGTATGTTGAATTGGATTAATATTTTATGCTTTTAAAAGCATTGTTGTGCAACGTGTTGAAAACTTTTTAACATTCAACTTTACTTTTCCATTTGACTGATAAATTTCAATCGCAAAAGGTTCAACCGTCACTTATCGTTTTGATAATAGATTGTACCTATAGCTATTTCATTAAAATACTAGGCTAAGAAATCTAAATTAATTTGTTATATAATTTTGTAAATTTAGTATATAAGTTGGGTTAAGTTGTTAATTAAATAAAGTATTATTATTATCTTTGGTAGCTTCTTCCCTTCTTGATTGTCAAATTATATTATCAATATTTGACATTACTACCTAAATGTAGTTATTTAAAACATTTAAAAATCAAATAACACTCTCTGTAACATTCCTAATAAATAATCAAATTTAAAGAATCATAATAAATCTTTTAGATTATTTTATGAATTATTGTTTTTAATTCAAAATGTTGTGAATTGCCAAAAATTAAAAAAATTAAATTAAAATAACAACACTAACAAAAAAATGTTTTCCTTTTCAATTACCTCATTATTTTATAATTTTTCTCACTAATTACCACACGAAATCCATTCATATAAATCATACATTAAAAAGAATATTAATTCCCTCTTTTAATGTAATTTTCAGAAACCACAACACAAAAAGAAATAAATAATAATTAAAAATGTGCAAAAAAAAAGAAAGAAAATCAAAACAGTACAAAAAAAAATTCGATCACAAGCACTTTATTCTAAATTAACTTGGCCTAAAAATTACTTAATTAAGTTACCCCGAAAAAACAAAAACAAAAAAAAAACAATAACAAAAAACATAAGGTAAAAAAAGTAAAACAGATAAAAATAACACAATTTTCGAGAAAGCACTTATTTATTATTAAAATCGCTGCTACCGTCGGTCGCCACACCTTAAATAAAATTTATTGCATACTAGGTAGCAGCATATTTTTATGAGAGTCGGTTTATCTTAACACAATTTCTACACCTCTGCAAAATTTAAATTTATTTCTGACAACAGAATCACCACCCTCAACAATAACAACAACAACAATAACATCAACAACCATAAAAATAACACTGTAACATAAATTTATAGATATTATTTTACAAGGTGGGAGTAAAATAAACTAGGAATAGAAATGAATATCAACTCTCCTATTTATAAGAGAGCCCTTATAACTGGATTCAGTTCAGCCAGATTCAAAAATCAACTTTTTAAGACAATAAATTAGAAAATGTAAAAATTGCTAGAATTTTTGATTTTTGTTTTTTTTTTCCTTTGTTTTTTTTTTTCTTTGCCTCTTTCATTGAGAATAACTTTTTCCCTAATTTTCTTTAACTTTTTAATACAAATTTATCACCTAGAAAAAGCCCAAAGGAAAATCGGATTAAAAGAATATAAAAAAAAAACGAAAACAGAAAAGCCAAAAAACAAATAGAAGAGAATACAATAACACAGATTATGCCTTAAGACTGCCATACACCCAAAAAGAGAAATGAGGATATTTTTAGAGAATTTTCTGCTATAAAAAATTACCAATAATTTTTCTTATAAGTTTTTTTGTTATTTTTTTTTTTTTGGTTACAGTTTTTTTCTCAAAATACGCACAGAAAATTCGAAAATGTTGATTCAGTTATTTTTTTTTTATTTTTTCAATTTATTTTTGATAATAGAGTTTTTATGGTAAATTTCTAAATTACATTATAAGTTTTAAATACTGAATGAGAATTAGAGATATGCTTCCTATTAAAAATTATTGTTCTTCTGTAAGGTTTGACTTACAGTGTTGACAGCACGATTCATTTGCGTTCTTATCTATTAGTGAATTGATCTATTTAAAGGTGTGCCAAGTGCAATTTATTTTTTTTGAATAAGTGGGTGAATAAAATTCTATATACATGCTATATTATGCATTTGGGTCATTTGCAAACAAATTAAGATTGGGCTTATTTGAAAAGGGCAAGATGTCTGTACATAGCATATGGGTATATTTTTGTAATAAATCAAAACATTTTTAATAAACCTATCAATGTGATACTGTATGGTATATTTGATAAAGTTAGGGTTTTGGAAAGAGTCAGAACTTTGTGAAATATTTTATTTTGTAAAATACCCGCTGGTACTCGTTCTTAGCTTAGTTGCCAAAGGAAAAGGGAGAGGAGTAATAAAGTAAAAATTTTTAATTAAACGTGGCTTGACTGATAATGTTTTCAGTACATCATATTAATTTATATCAAAATTAAGATTAAGATTTTTGTTTATTATTAAAGTGGTCTCTAAGAATTGTAACATAATATTATATGACAAATTATTGTTATTTTTACATTGGAAAAATTCAATAATTTCACGCAAAGCTTACAAAAAAAAATTAGTCGTAATATTACGGATGTTCTGGGATGTAGTACAATGTGGATCAATGAAGTTCCACGTACCACCACATGAGCTACGCGGTGACTACTACATATTACAATTATAATAACTATATAAAAAAAAGAGTTAAAAACTTATTTAGTGGAATCGGCAATGTAGTCTAGAAACGTAAAATTGTATAGGATTATTATGCATAAATGCGGATCTGCCAATAAATATATACTTGATTAAAAAGAAATCACCTTGCACGAGGTGGGGATGAATAATATATTACCTGTGTTCCCTCGTCAACACCACACGATGATGTAAAAGTTATTAGACATAAAAAGAAAATAGTTTATTTTTGATTTGTTTTGACAAAAGTTTTAGAAATTTTTGATATTGTGATGCGGAAGTAATTATTGCTTAGGTATACTAAAATTTTAAATTGAAAAGTTTTCATTTCAGTCTGAGTTCCTAAAGTCGTAGACAATTGAAAATTCCGTTGAATTCAAATTTTAAATTTTTATATTGAAAACAAATTGAATCTTTTCAACACTTTCTATTAATGGAAAAAATCTTATTCTACTATCACATAAGAATATTAACTTAACATTTTGAATTTAGGTAGAAGTTCATAATTTGGTGTTTAATTAAATCAGGTCAATTGCATTGAAGAAGGCTAATTCCTTTTTTTTCAATTTCTATTTCTACTTACATTGGAAGTGTATTTAAATTCAATTTGATTATGTTCGTTCTCTGAAAAAATTATAATCAATCGAAAGAATTGAATTGAATTCAAATTTATTTTCCATGGTATATGAATATGCGAAAGAAAGAAAAAAATATAATTAAAGCTAAATGTAGATTTTTCTTAAATTATAGGACATAATAATTTGGTGTGAAGGTTTCTATAATACCTATTCCAGATGGGATAAATTCACTATGAAAGCAATGTCCGGTCGAGTTGTATTAGATAAGTATCCAATAAACTTAGGCTTATCGAGCATTTAATTATCTTCTTTCATTATCAGATTAAATTAGTACCTAATGGTGTCGAAACAGGTTAAGCATCTCGCATGTTAAATGTTCGTGTAATGTCTTTCTCAAAATACTGTTGGTATTTGGTGGACTTCAATGTGATTAGTAATAATTTTATGTTCAACCGTAAATACTATTTGTTGCCCCTATGTCGTCGTTCGTTTTAAACTTTAATTTATTATAACAACTTCTTTATTTTTTCAACCTTTTAGAAACTGTTTGATGATATCACCAAATCATCAACATACATTTTTTTCAACATTTTTAATCTCACGTTTGGTTTTTCAACAAATAAGAAGGCTTTAAAATTACCCAAACTGATTACATTCTGGTCAAAAAACGCTTTAGTTCATCTATTAGAAAATAGATTCTACATATCCAGGAGCTGATTTTCGTCTAACCGCAATTTTCTTTTAGCAAAAGTAAATATAAAATTATTCAGACCTAGAAGAAGTAACCAGCAACTTAAATTGGATATTGAAATCGATGTAGTGAAAAATCAATTGACTGGCGAAATCAATGATCAGTTATGTCTCGTCGTAGAAGAAAATTATAACATCTGGGAGCACACAAAAACTATATTAATGAAACGTCCAAACATATTTTAGGTACAAAAGAAGGGAAGACAGTAGAGATACAACAGTTGATGGATGAAAGACGCAAATACAAATACAAGCAACCTGCAGCAGAATATATACGTATTAATCGTGAAATAAATACCAAAATAAGAATAGTAAATAAAATTGATGCATGATGAATTCAATCTACATAAAAATATCAAAGAAACAGCAGGGGTGTACAAAAAATCACATACATTCACACTTCTATACAGAAATTAATGAAAAAAATGAAACCTGGGAAGAATATACTAACAGCCCAACCTAAATTAGAGCGTACGGCGTACGACGTGTGTCAAAATTAGCCCATGATAATACATTTTATATAAAGGTGACCCAAATACGCAATGCAAACACGCTTTTTATTGGAATTTTCAGTTTTGACAAGCGTATGCTTCCATTTTTTGGTTTATTTATGTTCAAGACATATACATATACATGACTGTCATTTTTGTGATTTTACCATTTTGAAGATATTAATTTCAGCATTAATATCTTAATTGAATATATTTTTAATATAAATTAGATGTTGTAAGATGTTAAAAGTTTTCAGTTTATTTTTCTCTGAAAAGTGAAAACATGTTCTACGTACGTTGTACGTCGTACGCTCTTATTTAGGTTGAGCTGTAAGAAATTGTTTTGTGATTCTACTGGTCCCTTGTACAATATTGAAACGTCAACAGAACCATCCGAAACGAATACAACCAAAGAGTAAATCAAATACGCGGTTATGTCAGCCTTAGGAAAAGACGGGAAAATAATAAAGCCTTAGGAAAAGACGAGACTCCTTCAGAAATAATTAAACTGATCAATGACGAAAACCTCATTGTGCTCAAAAAAATTTTCAACACAATTTATAATATCGAAAATTTCACCCTTTCGAAAAAAGCTAATGCCAAAAAATGTCATGACCACCGATGAATAAGTTTAATGATACATGCACTTAAAATCTTCCTGAAAGTGTTACATAATCGTATATACACAAATTGTGAGTTGTACATGGGCAGAACGCAATTGGAATTCAAACAAGGAACTGGAACTAGAGAAGCCCTTTTTAATATTCAAGTACTTGTAAAAATTATTGTGATGTTCATAAAAATGTTTTCTTATGATTTGTGGATTATGAAAAGGCGTTTGATAAAGGGAATCAGTAAAAACTTATAGAAGTATTAAATAGAATTGGCATAGATAGAAATAGCATAATGTGTAATAGCTTATACATACTGGCAACAAACATAGTGTAGTGATACAAAGTATTGATATTCAAAAAGGAGTTCCACAAGGCTGTGTTTTCTTCCCTTTACTGTTTAACATGTAAGACATTTTTCAAGAAGCAGTGAACGATTCAGATGTTGTTATAAAAGTAAATGGCACTTATATAAATAATATCAGATATGCAGATGATACAGTCCTCATAACACCCAACCTAAGGGGTTAATAACATATAATCAATAAATTCAAATATCCTAGCGAATTGTTCAACTTAAAAATGAATATCTCAAAAAATAAATGAATGATCGTAAGTAGAAAAAGAACACTTTACACTGCAGCAACAATTAAAGTAAAAAACCGGTCAAGTGAGAGAGTCTCCACATACAAATATCTCGGATGCTGGTTACACGAGGATTGGAGCTCCGAAAAGGATTTGAGATACCGAATTGAAATAGCAAGAAATGCATTTCTTAAATACAAAAAAGTTTTTTGCTGTCGTGAAATGAACTCGAGGCCTTCGCTTACGATTCGTTAAATGCTATGTTTGATATATACTCCTATATGGTGTACCAACATGAACCTTAAAAGTAAAAGAACTTAACAAACTGAAACGGACCTACCATTACAAACGAAGAACATTACAAACGAAGAAGTTCTACGCAAATCAACCACAGAAAGACAACTACTTCTAAGGCAAAGAACCAAAAAACCTCCTACTTTGGACATATTATGCGTGAACATAATTAAGACCTACTGCGGTTAATAGTGCAAAGAAAAATTTAAGGAAAAAGAAGTATAGGAAGAAAACATTTAACAGGGTTGCGCAACATTAGAAACTGGACAGGCATCAAAAATATTGGCGATTTAATCCATTCAGCAACGGATTAAAACATCTATCAGGACATCGTTGTCAATATCATATAACCGCTAACATCCAATTATGGATAGGCAAAGAAGAAGAATATGAAAATATCTATAATTAAATAATAAAAAAATAAATTTTATTCAGGATACTTGGATTTACAGTATTATTTACAGAATAACCTACTTATCAAAATAAATAAATTGTTATAATCGTATAGTGTTCAGTTCTAACTGGTGTATATACTACTTTTTACACAGTTTCAATTTAATACTACTAAAGTTAAATAATGAACGAAAGAAAAAAAAGTTTTGTTTTTAAAGAAGAAAACTGAAACAGTTGTTGTTGTTATCTAATAAAAACTTTTACTGGTATAAAAATTCCATTGTTTCCTTTTCATCATAATTTGGATACTACACCACAACATCTACTTTCTTCAATGTTTAGTTTTTTGTTTCTCCAATATGCCCTTAAAAATAAGAAATTGTTTTGTTGTATTTTTGATTTTATTATTTTATAATTTTTTTTTTTTTATCTTTTTGTTATTATTGGTCTACCATTGTATCGTAATTTTCAAGTTAATATGTATGTTTGTATATATTTAGGGTAAAAAAATATTTTTACCACAATAAAAGTTTCTGGTAGAAATTTGGTGGTTTTTCCTTCATCATCCAGATGTAAAAGTTGGTAACAATCGAAATTTATATAGGTATGAGGTTGAGGTGGTATGAGTATTGAACTTTTTTTTTTTTTTTTTTTTTTTTAGTGTTGGTCTCTTTTTAAGTGTGGTGCAAAAAAGGTATAAAAGATTATTAGAATGAGAAATTTCTATATTGGATGAATTTAGTGGGCTGCAAGATACATAATATAAAAAAAACAATAATAATTTTCGATTAAAATTCCGTTGAAGTAAAATTTTATTTGTATTTGTGTGGGTGTTTTTTATTTTGTTGTTTTTCTTGATTTTATTTTTTTTTTTAGGTTTATTTAAGAAATTTCTTTAAACACAAAATAAAGAAAAAAAAATTGTTTTGCTGTTGAACCAATTTGGAGAGATTATTTGAAGTAAATTTACACTCTCGGAATGGGTAATCTTTGTTTATTTTATCTATTTATTTAATTTTTTCATTATTTTTTTTTACCAACATTGAACAATTATTGAAGATTAAAAAATTTTGTAGATAATAATTTGTTTTATACGGCATCACGGACATTATCGAACGTTTTACCAATAGCAGTGTTGTTTGTTTATTATTTAGTAAAGCATTTTTCAAATTTATTTTATTCCATAGGTTTCTAGATTAACTATAGTTTCTGTATAGGTGTATATTCTTCTTTAATTTAATGATTGCAAAACTACGATAAAAACAAATGATTTTTTGTAATTTATTTTATTAAATATTTTACATCTCGTTATGAGAGAGTTTTCAGAAAATGAGTGTATTGCAACTAAAGATTTTATTTTCACTTGTACTTCTCAACGGCAACAATCTTATGTTATGCATTTTTTTAAAGTATTTTGATTGAATATAAGCATTAAAGATTGAATATTACCTTTAATATTTTCGTTTTTTGATTAGATTAGATTTATGTGTGTTTTGGCAGTACAATGATTCATGGAAGTCTGATCTTGTATGTGTTAGCCTATAACTTTTATTTATCAGTTTCTTTTCAATAGATAGGAAAAGTCTTTAATTAATGAAGGACATGTTATTCTTGTAGTTTTATTCATCTCATTGATTTGTTGAAATGTTAGTTTTTATATAATTGTATAACATATATAACATTATTGTGATGATATAAACAAAAACAACACTAAAACTTTTTTATTTTAAAAAATAATTTATTAGTTTAATTATTATTTATTTTATATTACTTGACCGTTAGTATCAATGGTAAAATTTAGACTGACTTTCCAAAGGAAAGTCTTAAACATATTTTTCAAATTATTTTTATTTTAAGATTACATAATAACAAAAATTATATTTATTACAACATCTTTTATTTTTCTTTACTTAGCCTAAAAAATAATAATTTTTCTTACAATAGAATATATATATTATCAATTGATAATATAAGTACTTGACATCGGTTTCCGATATCACAACATAAAGGAAGAAAAATAAATTTATTTAAATTATTTTTTATTGTAATTTGACACTTAAATTTGTCAAGTGTTTGTTTGCTTAATTAAAAAATGAAATTACAAAATATTTGGAATGAAAAAAAACAATGTCATAATATAATATTCATATTACAGTTTTGAAATGAAATATGAACTAATATAGAATCGTTCAGCTTGGTTTGCAGTTTAAGTATTTGGTTAATAAGAACAAAATGATATTTGTTGAGTTAGGTCAGGAGACCAAATTGTTATTTATTGTGTGATATGAAAAATAGTTGTATTTGTTAGTAAAGATAAATTTCGTATGTTAACGAAAGTAATTATGATAAACCAAGTATTTTTAAAAAATAGAATTTATATTTAGACTAGGGGCCCCTGTTGAGTAATTATATTTCAAGTTGAAATCAAATTTAATGTTTTTAAAAAAAACAGTAATTTACGTACTGACATAGACTTCGCACGATATAGCAGAAACCACTCGTGTTTAATAAAAAGAACTTACTACACTCGTGGCTAGTAAGTTTTTTTTAGGACACATAAATACACGTCCCTCATATACGGCTTTGTTTCCGATATATTCCCTATAGTAAGTGGCATTTAGTGATAAAATTACTAAAAATAAAAAAATTTGTCATTAAAAGGGTATGTATATATATATCTACATAATACATAATTTAAATAAAAACTATATTATTACTACAAATAACCAAAATTTAGAAACAGTTACTTAAAAAGATAAAAATGAAGAATTCAAGTGATTTGGTTTTTTGTTGTTTTTATATTTTTTATTTTAGATGAATTTGTTTTTTTCTTTTTTTTGGCATATGTACATTTGCAAGTACATAATGTAAATTATAATAACTGATATGTTTGCTTTTGTTTATTATTTTAATAAGTTCTCACATATGCACAATGTATTTGCTGAATAATAAAATCATATGAGTATACAAAATTTTCAACTGTGTGCGCATTTTTGTTTTATATACAATCTTATATATTATATATATTAGAAGTTCATTAAGGAGTAGGAGAATCGAAATAAAATAAAAAGGTGTCTACTGCGCAGGACCTTAAATGCTTGTCAATTATAATTGTAGATAATGTAGTTTATGAATTTCAATTCTGAGAATTTGATACAATAATCTTATTTAGGGTTTCGTTAGATGGATATATGACTTATACGCTATCTGCACAATGAATATTTAAGTTTTGTAATTGAAATTAATTTCATTTGGCGTTTGTTTTGTTTAACTTCTATAATTAAATATATCTTCCATTTATATAAAACAAAAAAGCTTTTTAAAAACTTGATCTTTTCAAGGGTTACACAATTTTGGTAGCAATTTTAACTGCATTAAAAAGGAAAAAATAAATTAGGTAGTTCAAGTACAAGATGCTATGCGTTTAATTCTAACATTTGACTTCTGGCAGGAAAAAATAATGTTTAAGTTTAAGTTTAATTTATTATGTCTTAAATTTTTTACAATTACTTATTACTATGAACTTAAAACTCTATTACAATTATATATACTAAACTATAATATATGGCTTAGTAGCGCATTTAGAGGTTTCTAATACTCCTAACAATATGGATTATTTGTTTGATTTTATTTATTTGTTTTTTTTATCCCTTTTTTGCTGCGTATGTGGGAGACAGAGTGAACAAAATAGGAAATGCATATGAAAGCACTGAGCGAATTCGCTTTTTGTAGAGGAGCAGTTTCGTTTTGACATTTAAATTGCTATGTAATATTAGTGGTCTTATTCTGGAGTATGTCATTGCTGCTTTTTCGAGTGACTTCTTGGCGTGTTCATTAAATTTAAAGAGATTATTGAAGTTTACCCCTAGGTATTTAATTTCAGTAGTGTTCCATTGATTTTTAGGGCCAGCTCTTTGCTTTTTTTTTGCAATAATTCTGGGACCCTTTCCGCTAGCATTTCAAAAACATATAAGGGACGATTTTTCAAAGTTTATTTTAATTCCTCAGTTTTCATAATATTTTGCTTATAGTTTTGAGTGCTGGTCTATATGTTGTAATGCTATTTGAGCACAAATCTCTTATATTAATTTAATTTCATCAAACATTTTATAAAGCACGACGATAATATACATACTATCTACATAATACATCAATATTATTATAGTGTCAACTGTCAATACATGTATAAGTAATAAGTATACAATATACATAATTTGCATGCTATGAAAAGTTGTTTAGATTTACTCTAAACTGAAGTTTTCGTGAGTGCTGAAATAATTGAGAAGAGAATAATAATTAAAAATTACTTTTTTTGATTTTAAAACATATTTTTTTTTTTGTTATTATATGATATTATAAAAATTAATATTATAAATTTTATAATATAATAACAAAAAAAAAATATTTTTAAAAAAATAATAATTTGACTCAAAATCGAAAATCGAACTCACAAATCTTGTGATATTAACATGACGCCTTAACCCACTGAGCTAACAAAGCCGCTTTAAATTATTTCTCCAAAATACAGACAAAATAAAAATTTATTTTGACTCCTACATCGCCCAATAGAATAAATAAATAGGTAAATAACCATTGCAAGGAAAAGCAAGTAAAAAATTATTAGTCAGTGGATAAAACATTTTTTATAGACATAACATAGAAATAATTAGGAAAATAAAATATGCACAAGCAAATAAAGTACATCAGCTGTGATTCCGTTAATTTTTTCTATGTTTCAGTTGATTCGAATTTCCGCAAGCTTTATTTTTTTTTTATTTTATTTATTATTTTATTTAGTTCATATAAAACTATTTATAATTACAATAATATTTATACATTACTAAATAAAATTTAAATCGTTATAACATTTCAGATTTATATGTAGCATAGTTGAATTTTATTTTTCATTATTATCAAATATTTAAAGAAGTACGTATATTATTCCTCAAAACTATTTTTGGTAGAATAATTAACGGTTCAGTTTTTTGTGGAGTATGAGAGTCATTGAAGGCTTAAAGTGTGATAGTGATAATGATTATGATTGTCCGCCATTTCAAAATCAAATTAAATTTATCAAAAAAATATAACTACAAAACACTTGTGGCTGTAGTCTAATATTGTACAATAGTTCAAAACAATACAAAAAAAGTAAAACTTGTATTCACCCGCACTTAGAAATTCCAGGAAGTTGGATAAAAAATCGTTCTCAATATTTTGTTATGAATTGTTTTCCATCATTTGGTTTTATCGGGAACACCACATGTTTTTAAATATTGATTTATCTTAAACAACAACCTCATGGGTAATAATTTATTTAAAGAAAATAAAAATTAAATTTAAATCGTAGGTTTTGTTGCGGTAATTTGATAAATTAAAATTTTTCTATGTTAAAATGACTTATAGATGGGGTGAAAATTTAAATTGAAATTTTTATTTGAAAATTAAAAAAATTTGTAAAAATATTTGATGTCGTCTTTTAAAATTTGGTCATTTATAAATGATTTAAATATGTAGTAAATGACAAAAATAAAAAAAAAAAAAAAAAAAAAAAAATAATATAGATAAAGTTTCGTTAGCATTAAACTCGCATTTTGATGTTATTTAATAATGTTCAATTTGAACTTGCCTCGGTTTATGATTATCCTTGTATTCGGATTTATTATTACTAGAATTATGACCAAAATGCGCCATTAGATAAACAATCATAGTAAATGTTATAAAACCACACAAAAATAAAAACTAAGTTACTCTCCAGGGAGATCGAGATGGTGGATCATCAAATCTTCTAGACCATCGGGCAAATATTTCGGCTGGAGTTGTTCTTCTTCTGTATTTATTATCATCACGGTCAGTTTCACCAAAAGATGTTTCTCTAGATAAAAGCGATCACCTACTATTTGAATAATCGGAGGACGTCGATGGTGAATTAAATGTATCCATTAATAACACGGAATGTGGACTACTTGAAGCTACTTGAATTGGTTACTGTTGTTGTAGAACAACCCAGCTCAATTATTTATTTTTATCTTTTTCTAAATTTGAATGATGTATTTTTGATACATGATTTGACTGAGTAAACTGTGTCGTTTGTAACTTTGCTGTTATAATTTCCGAAGATGTTTGTTGGCTTAACTCATTTTTAGTGCAATTAACTTGTTTTAATTTTGCTTTTAACATATCAGCAACAGGAGAAACCAAATTTAATGGTGAAATAATTGGTTCAAAGCAAAGTGGACGTGTATGCCCTCCGGATGTTCTATTGCTTGTCAAAATGGCTTTAATTTAAACAGTTCCAATTAAATATGTGGTAGTAAATTAAACGAATGCAGGCTTCATCTTCTAGGGAACCATTCCATAAACAAAAAGATGATACATAATCTGAATCTTTCAGCCAATTTAAATATGATTGAACAATACACTTGGGATGAGATGTTATCATACAATTTTCACAAACATTTACTCAATGTTCAAAACAAAATTGATTCGTTTTTTGTCTCTTTGGACATTTATATAAACCCATTTTATACTTAATATAAAAATAATTGCAATTTATTCGTCAATTTTTAGGTTTTTTTTCTTATTATTTAAAAGAATATAATAATGAAAATTGGTTTTCAAATGGTTCAGATATTTGTACCGTACTTTTTAATTTACAGATTAAATATAATTTATGAACAAGCTAATCTTATCGAATAATAAAAAAAAATTAAAGTTTTTGTACGAATTTATTAATAGACTTTCATATTGCTGATCATAATAGTTTTACAATATTATTCGATAAAATTATATGCCTTGTTCCGGACTTTAGTGTCCAATTGTGTTAAGGACATTCGAAAATGCTTATGACACCTTTATTTGTGTAGTTAATGACAAATAATTGAATAATTTAATTTCATAACAAATACAATTTTTTGTCATTAAATAAAAAAAGTTTTTAAAGGTGTAACTTGTAAGCTGTAACTACTAATAATTGTTGCAACTTTACAATAGAATTTTTCAACAAAAATCTACAGAACCCACAAAATATTCAAAAACATACTAAATCCTATATTAAAATCCTCAAGCAATAATCCTGAATACTGATGGTAACTAAACTCTTGAAAATTTAACATAAGCTAAATTTATTATAAAAATTATGTCAATTTAATGTGAAATCAACATTTTTTTGAGTCTGCATTCGCTTCTGTTTTATTTCTTCATATTTTATCACACAATTTTATTTAAATCACTTATTTTACATATTTTTTTTACTATGATAAAAGAATGTAAAGGAAAGAAATTTTCTTTAAAAATGTCATTAAAAATTAGTTAGAACTTTTTAATGTTGTTTATCATTCGGAATTTCAAATCAGTTCTTTAAAATGATTTTAAAATATTTTCAAAAAAAAAAAAAAAAATTACTTCTTAGAATTTTGATTTTATCTGTTGTGAATTCCTAATCGGAAAACTAAATTTTATGGTTTATTTTTATTTTCTTTCAGGTAAATTTTATTAGATTACATAAAAATCAATTTGCAGCATTTTGACGTCAATATTTTTTCTACACACGCAACCTTAAAAATAAAATATTAGAATAAAATACAGTAATTTAGTTTTTTCTGAATCCTACGCACTTATGAATAAACTCAAAATAGACGTCCTTATAAAAAAAATATTCTTTTTATAGGTTTTTCTTTGTTGTTTGTTTTTTTTTTTTGTTTTTGTTGTGCTTTAGTTATTCTTTGGTAAGAGCTTACAAAACTTTAAATTTTGTAAATAATTTCTATAGCTAGAAAAAATTTTGAAGTGTTGTTTTTTAAATTAATTAGTTCGTAGTGTGAACACAATTTGCTCCAGGAATCATTTAAAAATAATTAACAAATTAATTTTTCAATTAACTTTTGGTGGTGTAAAAAATGATTTTAGAAAATCTCATATTCCCATGATAATTTTCAAAATTATTATGAGTCATGTAAAGGAGATTCTTCGTCATTTTGTGAATTAATCATTAAATACGTTCTTGTCATTGTCGATCTTACTTTAATTTAATCAGTGAATTCATAGAGTAATTGAAAGAAACTGCAAAGCAGATCAATTTATTGTCTGAAAGAAGCAATTTGCACTTAACAAAAAAGTAAACAAATTCAATAGAATTTGACCTGCAATGTAGGCAAACTTACAAGGCCGATACTGAACAATAAACGTTGATGTAGTATCATTAACAAAATTATTTATAAGTACGTTGATAGACACTGCCTTATTGGCAAAGAATGACAGAAATGTTGGATTCCATTCAAATGATTTCTGAGTTTGGGAATATGGGTTTAGAAAGATGAAGAAGAAAACAAAACAATCCTTCTGCACCTTCCCTGTAATAGTTTACTTTCTAATCTCACTGCGGTCATGCTGATATCAAAATTAACTGTCTCCATTGCTTTGTAAAAAGCTTTAATGGATTTAGCAAGGGAGCATCCACATGAAGAAACGAGATTGTATGGTGTGGCAATTAGACTCTTAGGTTTATTTGTGCCGGCTTGTGCAGACACTCGTACCTAATACCTCTTACATTCATCGGTGCATGTGCCTTGGTTAGATATCATTGACCCAAAATAATGATTACTATTTAATATTTCATGATTAGCAATAAAATTATAATATTCTATTGATTTTGCTATTTTCCTTTGGTTTTGGATTGTATTTCCTAGCTCAAAATATTAAACACATCTCAAATGGAAATTTTTATGTAAAATTATAAAAAAATTAAAATAAAGCATTTAAAATTCCAAATTGTTTTAAGTTATTGTAGCAACTAGAAATTTGTTAAGAAAACTTATTGGGAAGAGTTGTAAAATGAAAGAGAATCAGAATGGAGAAGAGTTTTGTATATTTGATTCTCTTTTATTTATTTTTTTATTGTGCGTTTGATTCTATTTTATTATTTGATATTACGCCATTTTTCTAGTAAACAAAAAAATAGTATATACACTTTCTTTAACTAAAATTATTATGAGACAGCTATCAGGATGGGAACCATTTGAAATTCTGTATTTATAAAAAAAAAGAAAAAATTTTTAACCTAGTTTTGAAAATACTAATTTGTCTCTTTGAAAAGAAAACTTTATTCATTATGTTCGTTATATTTAAGGTGGGTAGTATATTTTGTTTTAATGTCCCTGAACTTTTTAGCAAAATAGAAGCAATATAATATGTAGGTTATTATTTTGTAATCGTACAAAAAAAATTAGGGTATTTATTATGTCATTTAAAATGCCAGTTATATTTTATAAGATATTAATCTCGGTCATTCTGTCTCGGTAATAGAATTTCTAGATATTGATGTTCTAAACATTTTTTATAACTAAATTCAAAATAAAAATATGTTATTCTAATATAGAAAACAGGTTTATTAGACAAGGATATTGAAATTTTATTAAAAGTACCATTAACATTAAAGAACTGAAACTGAAAGTTAAATCCAACTGGCAATGACACTTTCAAAACAGATGGTAAAGGAATATTGGCATTTGCATAAGGAAACTTATATATGTAGTATTAGTGGTAGAAGTAGCTGTATTAGTATAAGTAGTAAAAGTAGTAATAGTAATAGTAGTAGTAGTAGTATTAGTAGTACTAGTAGTAGTAGTAATAGCATTGGTATTAGTATTAACAGTAGTAGTAATAATAGCACTAGTAGTATAGTAGTAGTAGTAGTAGTAGGAGCAAAAAGTGTAGTAGTAGTATAGTTGTAGTGTTTCTTTTATTAACTAAACAATATTTTTCGTTGTGTTACTTTAAAATTATATAACATTTTATAACCAAATTTATTGTTATCTGATAATTAAGTTTTCTGTTCTGAAAATCTAGATTTAAATCTAAATTTAACGAATTCTCCGTGCGTACTGCATTCTGTCACCCAAATTATCCATCACTTTTTCACATGAATTTTGTTGATTTTTAATTGCTCTGGATGTAATGGTCGAAAACAGTGAACTTTTTTATTTCAGAAATTCAAATTCTATAAATTTTTTTTACGTTCTGACTACCTTTATCCTATAATTAATAGTAATCAACTTCTTTCTAAGTCTAAATTTTCCCTTTTTATATAGTCGTATATAGAAAAATTATTTTGTAGAAAAAAAAATGGAAAAAATATTTGTATAGGTAATGAAAAGTTTTTTCTTCTTTTCTGTTTTTGATAAAATTAAAATGGAAACAAAAGCCTAACATAAAATACAAAAACAAAAAAATTTTTTTATTGAATTCAATGGAAAACTTTTTTGAAATAAAAATAATAGAAAAGGTTGAGGTTTTCCAAAGAAGTAGGCACTTTAATTGCATTCTAATTTCATTTTGATTTGAAAAGTGAATAATGCTCATTAAGAAAAAAAAAATAACTAGAAATGTATTTGAAAATTAAAATTATTTTTATAAATTATATTTAAAGTATATCCATTTACGTTTTTACTTAATTTTACTTGATTACCTGAATCTATACAAAAATCAATAAAATTTAATTTCAATAATTGAAAAAGTTTTCCAATACTTTTGTTTTTTTTTTTTAGAAATAAATAAAAAAAATTCGAAATTAAATTGGGTCAAATCAAAATGTTAAGGAGGAAAAATCCTATAAGTTTCCTTATTTGTTTTGAAATTTTCAAGATGTTTTCCAATTTCCATTTGGATCATTACATTCAAACTGAACAACTTGTTTGCATCACACCTTTTCACTTTTCCGGATCCAGGTAGGTATATAGGTATGCATGGTAAATGTTGAAGTATTAAAAATTATTAAAAATTATAAAGAAATATATTTATATGTACATATAATATAAATATATATATATATATATATATATATATATCATTCATCATTAAAATAATAATTGGGTTTTAAAAAATAATTAAGTCATGATGACAGATGTTGTAGAAAATTTAAAGTTAAGATAATTAATTAAAAAAGTAATTTTAAATAAAGTTAAGATAATTAATAACACTAGCGGGCCCCTGTGCAGCAATTGCACAGTAGGAACTTTATTTAAAAATCCTGGATAACAACATAATCATTGATTCATATCAATTTATATGAGTCTTATTTTTTTTACTGTAAGTAGGTAAGAATCTTCGAAGAAGACTCAGTGGTTTCAAACCAACAATGGTAGTGAGGGCCTTAAACCCACTAAAACCACCTCTTTTTTGTCTTTCATACATAGCAAATCCATGATAGACCGACTAATGAATTTATATTCTCAGAAAAATAAAAATTATATGTTTTTTTACATAATTTAAATTGTGGTTATGTTTTTTATTATTAATTAAAGCTTATTTTTTGTAAAATTTAAAATAAATTTCAATTAAAATTAATTAAAAGGTTTAAAAAAGTGATTTAAAAATGAAATAAAATATGAAAGTGTAAAAAATGAAGGTACTTATTTTTTTATTTTTAGTATTTTGTACCTTCATTTTAGGCATAGTATTGGAATTGTTTAACAATTTGACATCAATTACAATAAATATCGGTTATAGGCACTACTGGTTATAGGCACAATTCGCTTTTAGTCAACCATTTACCTGTCATCATATTTTTTAATATTTTTTTATGTATTTTAATTCGTTTATAGTCAAAAACGTTTGTAGTCACAATTCTGTTATGGTGAAAATCTTTTTGGAAGAAAGTAATAAACTTCATAAGTTCATACAATTGACGCCGACTATAGTCACATTAAAATATAACCCCAATTTTTTCAATAAAACAAAAAAATAAGTCAAAAGTGTGTGTTCTATAAAAGAATGATTTTATTAAAAAACTGATTTATATATTGTCTTTTTCTGTTCTTTATTACCAATAATTTGTGATTACATAGGAGAATCGCTATTTGTGAATAAAATAAAGTTAGTTTAAAATTGTTATACGAGAGATATTTTATTGAATTTGATTTTGTTTATAAAGATGTAATTTTTTTTTACTATAGTCACAAAACTGTTATAGTCAGAAATATTACTGAAATTTTACTAACGACTATAACCGTGTTTTACTGTATATATTTTTTTTTAAATAGGAGAATCAAATGAACTGACATTTATTATATCATTTTTGAAGAGTATGATCTGATTTTTGTTTTTGTTTTCAAAGGATGTGTGTTTATGTAAAATTAAAGAATTTCTATGAAGCCTTTTTAAAAATTGTCTGTGAAATTTATTTTAGATATATTGAAATCTATTTTAGAGTATAGATGTCGCTCAACTCGGAAATAACCGTAATTTATTTGGTATAACTTTTTTAAATGTTATAGGTATTCACCACCAAGAACTTTCTAAAATTTTAATATTTTTGTGGTGTAAGTAATTTACTATTCAAATATTCTTGCTTTTTTACTCAGCACGTCGTTCATCTTATGTATTATAATATAAAATATTCCCCGCATGGCCTTCCTTGTGTAATATAAATAAGATTATGGTTTATCATGAACAAAGATTTTTGATGCTTTAAGAAACAGTTTAATTATATTAAATATTCTTAAAAAATTATGATGATCTACTCTATCAAAGTAGTAATTTTTCAGGCAATTCATTATTTATAGATTTTTTAGATATTTTTTTATTTAGTTAATTTAGTAGAGGGAAATTGATTCAAGAGTTATAGATTACACAGATAACACTATGCAACTTTAGGTCAAAATATACAATTAGTTAAATTGTATTGTAATCTGCAATACCCTATTCAATTTTAATATTTATCAAACACCAATTTAGTTTCTTAATAATTTATTGTTGCACTCTTTTTATGACTGTGTCTAAAACGATATAAAATAAATATTAAGTCTCTTCGTGAGAGAGACATTTACATAGTATGTAAAAAACCTTGAATTTCCACTCAAAGCTATTATCTTCAATTATAAGAAAGTTTTAAGGCTATTAAAGTTATGCTTTAAGTTCATTTAAAATTATTTTCAACTTATATGTCCTTCAAAATCTTTAATTTTAATATCATGAATATTCTATGCAAAAATTTTTCTTACGAAAAATTTACTTAGAGTTCTAGGTTGTTATTGAATTTTTCCAACAACTAACATGTTAGAGAAAATCTATAATCAGAATCAGACCCTGCAAAAATAAGATTTATTGACTTTATTCAGAATTATTTATTGATGATGACATGACATAATTTTTTTTAAAAACATATTCTATTTTCCTTTTATAGCCACAAAACCAAAAAAAAAAAAACAGACACAAAAAAGCAAAAAAAAAACTTTTACTAAAGTTTCCACTTGATTTGAGAGAATTTCACTCTAATTTTTTCTAATTTTATTAACAAGTTTGTTAAACAAGCTTTTGAATTATTTTCAATATATTCTCTTGTGTTTGTTTTTGGTTAAAAAAAAAAAAAAAACAATCAGAAAAAAAACTAAATTGAAACTTTTTATCGAAAAAATTACTCAAAATAAGAATAATCAATTCAGAATTTATTTCAAACTTTAGAATTTTCATCCATAACTGTAGGGTGCTAAATTAGAAGTAGGTTTTTTACTTAAACACAAATGTTAAAATAAAAGAAAAAAATCTAAAGAGAACAATCGCAAAAATTACACTTAATGTAGTGTAAAACTAATGCTGAAAGGGTTAACGGTAGATACAATTTTCGATTTTTTTTTGTTTTTGACTATTTAGAAGTTATCTGAATTATTTAACATGTTTATTATTTAATCTGAGAGTATTGAATATAGGCGAATATAGTCATCTAAGAAAGCAGTTTTTATATTATTTATTCACGATAAACTGTAAATGACTAATCCAGTTATAGTGATTTTGATGAATTGACAGATATTTGGAGTGTTTGGGGAAGGATAAATTATTATGAATGCCGAGTTGTAATTTGTATGCATTTCAGGAAGATTATAATCTATTATTTATCTCAGAGACCTAAACACTTTAGCAGGCAGAGGCTTTAAAGCCATACTTGGGGAAAGAGGCAGGGTAGCAAAAAATCATCATCATCATCTGTTGGTTCTCCAGCTCATTGGTTCGCCTTAAATTCGTTTACAATTTTCCTCCATTCTGCTCTATCTTGTACAATTATCCTCCATTATGATCGTGGACCACCTTTTTTATGCTCTTGACAGTAGAATTCTCGTGCTTAATTAAATACGGTACTGCAAGTTGATACTACAATATCTACAATATTTTCGAGCAATTATTTATCAAATTATTGGCTTACTCATTAAATGTGGAAAACTACTGCTATTGTCAGCAGGTAAGCGTTCTTAAATAGAATATCTCCATTTTATTTAATTTGTTACCAGATTATATATACTCTCAAATATTTTTTTGTCATTTATTTTATCCTAATGGCAAAGGGTACTGGATCAGGTCGTTTATATTCAACTTTCGAATACTTTTTATTTATTTCCGTCCATAATTGTCATTGTGCAGGCTTCATAGCTATATGTGAAAATCGGTTGTACTATGGTATTTTACATTCTTAATTTGGCTGTCCTGTTTAAAACTTTAGATTTTAAAAGGCATAGAATGTATACGCAAAAACACATCTGTGCTATGGTTAAATAATATTGTCAAATTCATGTACTTTTTATTATTTATTAAGGCACCAAGATATATAAAACTGTTTACTGGGGTAAATCTGGATATCAAACACTGCATATAGTCTGTATGCATTTGAGTGAATAATGAAGATTAATGTTTACCACTGTTCATTTGCGTCTATCGCTGAATATTAATACATTTCATTTCTTCTCAATTTGAATTGACTGATTTTTTTAAGCATATTTCTTACATTTTGTGTATTTTATAGTGTCTTCTTACATTCTGATCTTCATTTTAACAATGTTTCACCCTATCTCTTGTCTGAAATTTAAAACACAATAGAGTTACAGGCTATATGTTAAGTTATCATGTACAATCAATTTAATGATTACACTAATTTGTAAAGGACGAATTGCATTTAAAATTTTATTCGATCTGTATAGGCCCAATCCTGTTTGATTTCTTAACGAAAGTGATTTTCCTTACTGAAGTATATTCAATATAGTTAAAATAACAATTAAAACCTGTTTATATTTTTACTGGAGCTCAAACAAATTACATTGTAGCTGAAATTTCATTAAGATCATAGATTGAATTGGAAACTGAGTTTCAGAATTTAAATGGATATTATTTTGATTGACTTTATTCACAGTAGGTTAATATTTGGAATGTTATGACAATTGCTAACAAATTTGGGGTGATTCTGAACGGATTGATATAGCTATAAATATAAAAATATAGTACTGACTCTGTTCTGCACTAGATAATGAATGTTGTGTTGTTGTTTCTATTTCTTTGTAAACTTATGGTCGCCATGTTTCCATGGTGTACCTATTCTTCTTCTGCCCAGCGAATTTCAATCCAATGCTTGCCTTGTCATATTTTTGTAGTTCTTTTAAAGTTGCAGTTATCCACCTACACCGATCTTCTTTATTTAATTTTATTGGTTTTTGTCTGGCGATTTCCGGAGCTCATAATTTCTAATTATTCTGGGCCGGAATAATTTACATGTTATTAGCAGTGATTTTTTAACAAAAAATTTTATTTTATTTCTTATTTGTCAGCCATGTCTCGCTGCAATACATTAGCGTTGATATTATATAGGTACCATATAATCTGAGTTTAGTGCCCCTGATAAGGTGAGAATAGTAACAAAAACTACAAATTAGCATATACAATCATAAAATTATTTCTTTATTTTATTTATTTTATTTTAACAGTGGATCCTATACAGATAACCTATACTTCTTTTTTTGACTTTAAATATCTAATATATCAGTTAGTTTAAGTGTGTAATAACAACATCTATTAAGTTTACTTTTATAAGTTATATTTTATTTTGAATGATAGCCAAATTGTATTCTAAATTAATTTCAGAGAATAGCTATTTGAAATTTTCTCTTGTAATACCCAATGCCGTAAGCGAGATTCAAACCCAAAATCTTCTTATCAATGGCATAGATGACATTTGAGAAAATGGAAAATTGTAAACTAATTGATTAAACATTTTGTTACAAAAATTATATTCAATAGTGATAATCGTAAAACCGAAACGATATAGCTTCGCAGCTTAACGAATTAAAAAGCACAATGATTTTGAATTTTTATGATTTATTCAAGATGTTTTTGAAATTAAAACGAAAAAAAAGTTTCACAACTCAAATATCAAATAATTGGAAAATCTTACTTCATTGTGTTGAGGTGTACACAATATTATAACATATTATATAAATTTAACATATACCTACTCATATACATATAATACAAATTTGATTGAATATTTTATTTACAGAGTTAAACCTTTCCAGCTTCCGTTGGTTTAATTTACTTCCTAATTCTTTTCCTATTGTTTACCTTATCTAAAACCTTATGTAAATTTTATTTGTAAAATATTTAGAATTTCCCAGTTTTGTTTTAGTAACAAAATTTTGTTTTATAATTTTTTTTAAAAAATCAGCTTGTCGCTAGAAGTTTTCTTTTTGTTTATTTTATTAGAATGTTACAATAAAGTCTTAATCTCTTAAAGTTACTACGAAAACAAAATGAAAATTATTTTCACCGTTTTCTTTTTGTTTTTGATATGTTAAAAAAAACATTTTTTTTTTCTGAGCAAAAATTGAAAAAAAAATTGTGTCAGCAGCGAAATGAAAGGATTTTCAACTTTTCTTTAGGCATGTACGTCCTATCTGCTGCATGTGAAAATAATAATATTTTGGTATCTTACAATGCCGATGTTACTTCCTATATAGAATTGGTGGAGTTGATGTTTTTACTTTCAACCTTCAAAAGTTATTTTAGAATATTTTTTGTTGTTATTGTTTTTATTGTTCTACTTCGTATATGCTCAGGTGGAATGAAGAAGGTAATTGATATTCAAAAGTTGTTACTTTTTGTCTCCTACTAACAAGTAAGAGTTTTCTTGACTTTTTCCATTTTGTGTGTTTTTTTTTTGTTTTTTTTTTATTAAGAAAATTTATGTTCAAAAGAGAAAAGTTTAAGAGGGTTGTTTTCAAAAATGATTTTAGATTTTTTAATATATGTGTGTATATAAATAGAAATAGAAGGAGGGAAATAACATTCTTTCTATTTTTTTTTTTTTTTTTTGTTATTATAATTTCTTCAAAGGAATTTTCGTTGATTCTATAAGACTTTAATTATTATAACACCTAGCTATATGTACTTAGTGTTAGGCCTTTTAACTGTAACAACTATTATTGGATTTGTGAATTCTATTGGAAGGAATGCTCTGTTCAACAATTTTTGTTTTGTAAAAAAGAGTTATAAAATTTAATACTATAACTTTAGAAACTTACAGGTTGTCGGTTGTGCTAATATAAACGCTGAATAGTATGTTAAGACAATCTAAGATTAAAATTTTTCAAAACGACCTTATATTTATTTCCTTATGAATAAATTTCTTATGAGTAATTTTATATATCTTATGAATTTGTAAAACTAATGAGCTATGCCAAAACAATTGCCAATGCGGATTATAGTTAACTTGAGAAGGCCAGCGACACGATCAAATTTTTCATGGCAATTTCATTCGCTACAAATCGTTTTATTCTCTCTTTTTAATATTGTAAAATTTATTTTTATTCTAAAAAAAATTATTTTATTTTTATTTTGTCCGCATTAACAACTTCGTCGAGTAAAGTTTATGTTTCTTTTTATGATGAATGGTTTTTTAAAATTTTAATTTTCAAATGAAAATACAAAATAATGGATTGATCATGATTGATTGAACTGCAGTATACACGATTTTTTATTATTTTTTTCATTTTCATACACCATAGAACCGCTTGCCCTCTCTAAGCGTATAAATCGACTGAAAATTAGAAAATTTAAACAAGAGTAAGGTTTTTTGTAAAAATATTTATTCTTGATCCACGGTTTTACGACTAAAAAAACGTTCTAACATGGTGGATTCCATCCGACGTCACTAAAGCTGTTAAAAATATTATAAATGTTTTAGTCCAGACCTTGAATATTTAAAAGATTGTGTAAAACTCCTAAGATATTAGAAAAAATTGTAATATTATATTTATAATCTGATATAGGGTTGAGGGAGTCCAGCGAACTATTTCAAAATTTGCTTTATTCAAACTAAATCTATTACATTCACTAATTTCATACAATGTCAGGCTGTAAGCTTTTGGGCATTGAAACATTGGTGAAAACACGTAACAGTGTTTGCATTATATTTTGTGTCAAGGCGTATTATTTGCCCAAAATTATTGTATTATTTTTCTCTTAGTGTCCCATAAAAGTCATTACATTCAATAAATATGCTTACATTTCCATCTTTGTACTAATTATGCACAAAATAAACGAATTACGAAATTTTACATTAAACTTAATTCAATTCAAATAATGTTTAATTTCTACATAACAAAAAATGTGTTAACCCTTAATTAATGTTGCCAAAAAAATCTTAATTAATACTTTAGACTTCTAAATTTAAAAGGTGTTTATGCAAAATTAATTAAAGTTTTATTTTATTTTTTGTCATTGTATCTCATTTTTTCTTAAAAAATTATCACATTTTACTCCAAAATTAAATAATACAAAAAACTTGACAAAAAATGAACAGAAGAACAAAAATATCTCAATAAATAAAAAAAGTGAAACAAAAATTAATCTTTCTCTTCATAGACACTTTCTTAAAGCTATAACTAATTAACAAAAAACCAAAAACAATTAACTTTTTTAAATTTTGACATCGTATCAAATTGTACAATTTTCACATATAAATGCAACATTGTAAGCATATTGGGTGTTTACAGTTGCCGTAGATATTCGATTTCATTCGATCAAAAAACTTTAGTATGCATTGTTGTACGTCTTAGAGGAGTAAATCAAAATTTCTTTAGCTAAAATAACAGCCAGAGAAAATAATTTCATTGCACATGAATACTTTTCAATGATAAATTATGCACTAACTTGAAGGTAATGAAAAATTCAGAACCATACTTAACGAATATAGCAAGAGAGACTGAGAATTAAAAATTGAGTACGTCTGTGTGGTTACATACAACAACGATTAAGGGTTAAAAATGTAAATGGAAAATCTAGAGCCGTAAACAATTTGGAATAAAAGTACTTCAGCGACTATGATGACATCAGTACTAGTCCTACTGACCTGACCTATTAATATTGAGTTGAATCAAAGTTCGTTCTAGATACTTACAATCATTTATAAATTATTAATATGTACATTTGTAAATTGAAATCTTTATTGTTTAACAATTTTTAATAGAAAATTAAGAATATAATATTAATTTATTATAGGCAATTTATATTACAATGAAAGTATTTACCAATCATGATGGTGTTCCGCCCTTTTAAATATCGAAAGGAAAATTTGAAAATTTTTAATATAAAGTGAACATACTATACAAGATGACAAGTTTATCTGTATCAGAATATTTTCTTTCCAATTTCAGAATTATTTCTATCTACATATCTCACATTATACGTATATCTTATACCCCATATTTTCATAGCGATAGCTGTCTTTCGTTTTTATAATTTTTTCAATTTAAAAAGTTTAAAATTAATTTCGAGTTTTTTTTTTAATAATATTATTTTTGTGTTTTTTTTTTTTTTGTTTTTTAATTTTATTTTTAACTTTTTATTGTCTTCTTATTTTCCCAGTTTAATTTGTTAATTTAGCAGAAGTTTTCTGTGATATTTAATATGTTAAAATTAACTTTTCCTCTTAATTTATTAATTGAAATTTAAAAGAAAATTATAAAAGGAAATTATGGTTAATTTTAAGTCTTGATACTTTGAATAATTTTTCAAAATAATTTAAAATTTGGTTTGAATAAAAAAAAAAAATTGTTTTGAAATAAAGTTTTTAACATTGTATTAAATTAAATTATTATATAATATTATAATAATGGGATAAAGTTAAACTATAATTTAACGATAAATTTAATATAGACGTATATAAATCAAGCATTATTTTCAAATTTTTAGAGTTCTTTCAGATGAATAAAGATTAAACTATAATAATAATGGTTGTTTAGCAATTATATTAATTATCTGCAAATAAATTTTAAAGAAATCATTTATCGGAAGCTTAAGGTAGAATATCGAGGATATGATTTGACATTTAAGTCACTATAATAATTATAATAATATTGTATAGTAGAATTGAAACTGGTGAATCGATACAAAAATAAATTAGAATGTATCAAATAACAATAATTTAATTTGTTATTATTATTTGAAGTGGAAAATTCTACGATAATTATTGTTTCTTTCATGGAAATTATTGTATATCAACAATAAATTTTACTTTGCTTAAAATAAATTTACTTAAATATTTTTTCTTTATAATGGAATAATTTTTATTGTTATGATTATTTCTTCACGGGACGATTCCTCTATTAAAATTTTTATGTTGATAGCACTACTTTCATCATCATAATTCGCGATAGATAATTAAAAAAAACAGAGGCAGATTTAACGCAGACTTGTGAAGTTATTACGAAATTTAACGTAGATTGATTAGAAAGTTGAAATTTATTGCTTGAATGTATACAAAAGGTGAATTAAGTTGCACATAAAAATAATCATAAATCTAAACATATATTTCCAGGGGTACAGATATTTTTAAAAAACTAAAAACGTAAAGTTTCTAAGAATAGTACATAAGCAAAATTGATTTCCAGACTTAAAACAATAATTTCAGTAAATTGTAGTTTCAGTATTATTGAATTGGAATTTTCTTCTAAAGAGATACATTTTCAGCCTCTAATAAACTATAAAATCATACTCAATATATATAAGATTTTTCTAGTTTGTACAATTCGGTTTCTCATGTATACTATTGTGAAAATATTAAATAAAAACTAAATCAAATTAAATTCGAAGTGCAAGTTTATTATAGTTCATTCTTTGAAATTGAGATTTGTCTTTCGAAGCAATATGTCCAATTCAATTCATTGTGAATTTTTACCTCTTAATTTGACAATGTAATTCAAATAGTACAGGAAAATAAAACGAAAAACTGAAATTTAAAAATTAAAAAAACATTAAACATCATTATTTAATTACTAGAAAAAAGCATAAACTGTTATCTATTAATTCTAAATTCTACTTTGATACTGTTACATAATTAACAAAAAAAATGTTTTTAAATTCTGGAAAATTGAAAATTTATATTTTTGTAAGCAAAAATAAATATGTTTAAATTTACCCAATAAAGATATTTAACAAGATTTTTTTAATTATAATTAAAAACTGCAATTTGATGTAAATTTGGTTAACTGGTCCTGAAATAAAATATTCTAAAGAGAACACTAAAAAAAGCACATAAATCTACTCAATTTGAACCACAATACATATTAACTGTATATTGTTGCACGGTGGTGCACCTGTTGCTATGGAATATTACCACCCAAAAATTCAAAACTTTATGAATTCATTTATTGAAGTTGCACAATACGTGCATCATATAAACGATTAGGTAGCTAGATAGGTAGGTAACTACTATTATAATAATTGCTTTTTATTTGTAACCTTTATTACAAACATATTAAAGGAATATGGTGTAATAATATGCTATGCTTGTATGTTGATACCAGCAGGTGGCTTGCAACATTAATTAATAAATTCAAATTAAAAAGTTTCTCTGGATAATTGTAAAAATTTTAAAATATATTATTTTATTTGGGTACCTATATCTACAAGTTTTTATATTGTAGATATTTTTGGAAATTTTCCAAAAACAATTTTTTTTTGGTTTGGTAAATTATTATATAAAAATATGAATAGTCCTATATATTTCAAGGATTATTATAATTAGAAGTAAATTCAGTCAAATTGGAAAAATTAATGTTCAATATATTGCGCAACAACTCATTATTTTAATTTTAATTTGACCATTAATTTCTCTAAAAATAATTTATCTCTGTGAACTTGCTTTCGAATTGTTTTCAAGTGCTTTGCTTCTGTAGTTTTTTTTCCACTGTGTATGCAATTTTACCAAATATCTATATGTGCAAGCAAAGATAATCGTAGTAGTGATTGGGAATTAGAGCTATTAGTTGGTTAATTAGTTCTAAAGCGATTCTATATAAAACATAATGGGCAGCCCCAGAGCAACCACGTATAGCTATATAAATAATTAAAAGATGTAAGATGATTTAAAGATATCTTCTACGATATCAAGCATATATCTTTCAAGTCTCTTCAGCCACGTTCTCGTTAGGCTCGGCATTTACAGAAAATATTTTTGATATTATAAAAAAATTTATTTAAATGAATATCAAGGATATGACAGATTCGAAAATTATCAGTACTAAAAATGGCAATATATTTTGTGTGCTTATTAAGAAAATAGTGACCCACAAGCTGTGGATCACTATTTTCTTAAGTAACCCTTACTGTTCTAAGCTTTTTATTAAGTAAAAACAATTATATAGATTTGGTTTCTTTGACTTTCCCCTTAACCCCTGGAAAGTATTGCCTTATTTGATGCCAATAAGAGTTAACCTTCCTTGTGGTAGCGCTATATATGTAACTATAAACTTTTGCAATAGGTATATAGGACGTTGCCACAGTTCAGATGTGTTCCATTTAGTCCTCCGTCCCACCTTCCCCATCGTTCGTCTGGTCTCTTATTTGGCTATGTTTTTAAAAGCTCAACAGTCAAGCAAAAGTTTTCGGAGTACTGATGTCTTTATGCATACGTGTATAGTATACGTGATATTTATCTACCAGAAATGAATTGGCATCAAAAAACTGTACTACCCTAATGACCGTTTAATCGTCTAGCACAATAGATAGGAATACCCATAGGAAAAATTGGTTTAATTGGGTTTGGGTCGAAATCTTATTTTCTGAAAATCTTATTTTTAAAAATTTTATTTTCTGAAAATCTTATTTCTGAAAATCTTATTTTTTAAAATCTTATTTGATCAAAATCTTATTTTGTTTTTTTTGTTTTTTTTTCTAAATAGGAGCACATAATAACGCATACGGCAGTAAAAAAATTATTTAATTTTTAAAGTCGGGGACTGCCGTCCCCAAACCCCCGCTACTCATTTATTGGAACCCTATTTTTGCCGGCGGCAAAATTTAAGCGAAACGCATGAAAGCGTGATGTTTCGACGCCAAATTCTGGGACCCCGGACATATTGTCTTCATCACATTTAAGGGCTGCTGTACCAAATCTATTTTGTGTATAAATTAAAGAGAAAAAAATTTTACAGGAAAAAATAAGATTTTCGGAAAAAAAAAATAAGATTTTCAGAAATAAGATTTTTAGAAAATAAGATTTTCAAAAATAAGATTTCATCACTATCCGGGTTTAATTATAATACAAATGACTATCAATATTTTCGTTTGGAAGATGCTATATGCAATTTGATAGATTTTACTTATATTTAATCTTCAAAATAAAACTCTAGGGACAACTTCCTCGTCTATTTTGAAAAAAATCACGTAGGTAGCAATTGTCATTACAAACTTACGCAGCAAATGTTTTCTTTTAGCTAGTGTTGTGTCATTTGCAAATCCGAATTGACTTTATCGAAAACTTGATATGCATATGACATATGAATTAGATTTGAAAAAGTTTGCGTTGGCTGTTTCACGGAACTTTGAAAAAACCACATTGTAATACAAAGGTTTATTTATAGATTAGATTTTAGAACATTAGCAACGAGTAAAATTTCGAACCATATTTTACTGACTAAAACATCTACGCATGGCGGAAGAAAATAATAATTTCAAAGTTAATATGTTTCAAATTTACCTGAAATTAATATCAATTATTATATATTTAGAATTACGATAGAAAAACCTAAGTTTGTAAATTATAAAATTTACAGCTTAGGAGAAAATAAAAGAAATTAAAGTTACTTTGCATTATATTTCTACCAAAAGAGCAGATGAAGCTTGAGTTAAAAGAAATTGAATTATTATCTTAAATTATTTCACAAATATTTGAATTGGGCTCAAAAACTGCAAATGCGTAGTCATATTTTTTTTTAATATTATTATAAAAATTATTATACACAGCAATTAATCAATAATAGCTATATTATACAAAATTATATTTTTCCTAGGCTTTGGAATTAAAATAACAAAAACAACGAAAAAAGAAAAAAACATTATAGATTAGGATAAGAACATTTAAATCAATAAATTAATCTTGTCAGAAACAAAAAAAAAAAAAACAAAATAAAATAAAAACGCCAATGACATCACTTTGATCACTATTAAATCTTTAAAATTATCCACTGATACATTGAAAAATATAACAAACAAATAAAACAAAAATAAAAATTGTAAATCACAAAATAATTAACTATCAAAATATACAATAGTACGTAAATATATCCTTGAAAATTTTATTTCTAATTAAATATAATCAAATTTTTGATCAGAGAAAATGGTTCATTAAAAACCTTTTAATTTTAAGCTACGACAAAAAAAAAAGTCTATACATACAAAAAAAGGGTGTCCTTAATTTTTATAGAAAAAAATATTTTATTTTTTTATATGAATTTTTTCGAAATTTTAAACAAACGAAATAGAGTATTTAAAAATCGTTTTTAATCCTGTAAATAATACTTCTTCTTTAGGTTCGGATTGTTTAAGGATCATCAAATCAAAAAATAAATACATGAGAACAGCCAGTAAGATCACAATTAATAAGTCAGTTATATATTATAAGTCAATATACAATTATAAGTCAATTAATAATCAATTAATCTAATAGAATGAGGTAGTAATAAATTGTAGAGTTTATCAGCTGTGCAAAACTGGTAGTAAGAACTACTGAAATGACAATTTTGAAGCTGATATTGACAAAATTTGAAATATTTTTAATGAAAAAAATATAGTTATTTGGGTAGATATAAAATATTTGAAATATTTTTAATGAACAAAGTATAGTTATTTGGGTAGAAAATATGACTATATCGAAAAATATGACCGCATACAATCGCAATATAGTGTATGAGAACAATATAGATAGCTACCAAGGAGGATACCAGGAGGATATTTTCGTTTCGAATCAAAAGCTGTTGTATCTTTCCAATTTATCAATTTTATAAAACTTTGTTCTAATTTTATTTCACCGTATTGAACAAAAACTTTCTGTTTCACCTCCAGGTTGTTATAAATTACTTTACAGATTAGTTATTTTTAGTGAAAATTGTCATTATATTATTGTGTATATTTAATGTTAATTATCAAACACAGTTATATTATTTGAAGGAGATATCATTATTTTCCTTTACTATAACATTAATAATTTTTTTTATTCTTCGTATTGCTATTTATTTTTAATTTGTCTGTGTTTCATTGATTTGCTTGACCCGTGTCGCTTTTCATGTTTCTTAAACGAAGTGTATAATTTCTTAAATTTTGATTAGATCATTAAATTTATTATTGCTCTTCTTATATTCGCAAACATTAAAATTTTTTGAACAGTTATATCTCTATATAGATACTAACTTTGTTTTGCTGGCTCATACCTTCATATTCGTAACAGTCAAATTGTAAAAAACGAAACAATATAAAAAATATATAAAATTTGAGGTGGAAAAAAATATAGTTTTAAGAATATAAATAGTATTATTTGTAGGATTAAATAGGTACCTAATGGTGTTTCAACGCTTTTCAATATGAATGCTGAGAATTATGAAAACTGAGAGAGTAAGTAAATTATTTTCAATGATTTGCAAAGTTGGGTAGAATGTAGTGCGAAATATCACCGGCTATTTGCATTGTTATGATACATTTATACTATATCTAATCTAGATGTTGTTGATTTTTTGAGTTAATAAATAGTAATGCGTGTAATTGTGTGACGTCATATTACATAATTAAGAGATGAGGAAAAATTACTGTTAGTAGAAATAATATAATTCCCTTTCTTTCTTGAAATTGTGATGGTGATTGTTTCTTTAATTTTAATTTAATTAGATTTATTTAAACCGTTTTATACGAATGAGACATTTATGTCACACAAATTCTTTTAATCGTTCATTCAACATAAAGTTTAAAAATACAACAAATATTACTGGCTTTGATTTAAATTTCTAAAATTCAGTTATTAGCTATTTTATCAGTGGTAAAAGTGAAATTGTTTCTGGTGTGAAAAATAATGAGGTAAGAAAATTAATCGTTTTAACCAATTAAAAAGTTAATTTATAGTGGAAAATATAAAAACATTTAAAATTTAGTGAAGTATTTAACACTGTTTTGATATATTTTTACAAAAAAGTGATTTAAAATATGAAATATTGGTGTGAATAGATGGTGTGACATATATGTCACATTCGCCATACATTAGCAAAACAAAAATATTTTGTCTTTTCGTTTTTTGTAACTTATATGTAACATTCGTAATTATATCCAGTTTTAGCCACTCAATTAACAAAGAGAAAATTCATCGAACTCGAGGGCTAACTGTTGAGGAGTTAGTTTGTATTCTTGAAGATTTTTTAGAAAGTGAAGAAATAAAACCGGATATGTATATATATTTTACCACCAGATACAGCTATTGACCACCAGATGAAGATTGGGCAAAAGAAGATGAATGTGGTGCAATTGAAAGCCCCTGCCGAACTTCGTTCGAAAAATAATATCAATGTATTAATAGAGGATTATATTCTCGAAAGTGAAGTTTTTGATGAACAATATAAGTCTTTCGATGAAGGTTTATTTGCTTATAAAAATATCAAACGTACTTGGATTGATGGTGATATTCTATTGAATAGCGGCATTCTAATCGAAAATTATCAAATTTATTTTGGAAAAATTCCAACTGAAATATTTGAAATAATGGTAATTAATGCCATTATTGATATTTTCATGAAAGAAACTAATAATTAAGCAGTTTTTAAAGCAAGACAAAATCCAAATGTTACAATAGAAGAAATTAAATATTTTATCGCAATTTTTTATTTGACTGGTTATAATTCGTTATACCTTCACGACATTCATATTAGAGTAAAAGTTAACACGCTGAGTGGTGTGGTAAGTAGAGCGCCTTCCTTTCAACCGAAAAGTCCCAGGTTCCCGATAAAACAAAAAAAAAATGCTTTATTGGTTTTTCGACCTGGTCTAGTACCCCTTGTAATTGGATATAATAAATGGTAAAAAATAATTGAGAGTATTTAAGAAGGCAATAACAGTAGTTTTCCACATTTAATAAGGTAAGCCAGTAATTTGACAAATAAATGCTCGAAAAACATTGTAGATATTGTAGTATAAAGTTGAAATACCGTAATTAATTAAGTACGAACAGGTTTCTACCTAAGTTACTGTCAAGAGTTTAAAAAAACAAAAATTTATGTAATAAGCTGGTATCTCACAAATAAAGAATAATTTGCATTGGTATAATTTATTAATCAAAATTTAATAAAAGTGACAATTTATATAAACAGCGCCCACTTATAAATTTGCTGAAAAGAAATTTCTACAAAAATTTTGTTCATTCTAATAAAATTTCCTTTGATGAATCTATGGTGAAATATTATGGAAGACACAGTTGTAAACAGTTCATTAAAAATAAGCTTATTAGATTTGGATACAAAGTTCAGTGTATGAACACAGAAAGCGGTTATTTGATAGATTTCGAAATATATATGGGGAAAATTGTAAAGAAATCTACAACTATGATAAGGCTTTGGGAAAACCGGCAGCTGTTTTAGCTTGTATGGTAGACAATAGACAATCGAATAATCATTTAAATTATAATTTTTACTTCTCTAATTTATTTGCATAAGTCAATTTATTATCACATCTACAACATAAAGGTTATGGTGGTATACGGGAACTATGAGGGCCAATCGTATTTCAAAAGAATGCAATTTACCAAACAAAGATGAAATAAAAAATTACGAAAGAGGTCATATTTTATCTAAAAAGTCTAATTAAGAAAATTTAATAAAAATAAAATGGAAAAACAATTCCCTAGATACTGTTTCATCAAACATACAGGCACAGAACCTTCTGCATCAGTAAAAAGTATAAAAAAAAAATGTTAAATGTCCCGCTGCAATAATCAATTATAAAAAATATGTGGGACGAACTGACAGTATGGATAAAGACCTAAATGCTTATAGGATTTGTATTAGGGGAAAAAGTGGTGCTGGCCACTAATAACTTGGATGTTTGTATGAACAACGCTTGGAAGATCTATATGTGCGCCAATAATGTAAAAAGTAGTAATCTTGATTTTCGTCGTCGTCGTCGTCGTTCTTATTAAATCTATCTAGGTACCGGTGTAAAAAATGTGATGTTGGTCTTTGCATTTCTTGCTTTAACCGCTTTCATCCTCAAAATAATAAGATTTTATTTATACAAAATAGTGGTTAAAAGTTTAAATAAAACGTATGTTATTTTACGAACATATTTTATATATATTTTTCCCATTTTCCGGAAAATTCTGAGAAAAATTTCCAATAAAAATATAGAATTATTATGTTTTAAGTAGTTTTCTTTAAAAAAAATAAGGTTTTGCAGGAAATAAAAATTCCATAAGAAACGCGAATGTAGTAAAGCAGTAGCATGGACCGAGCACCGACAGATGCAGATTCTCCTTAGAAGAGGAGGAGCTCTACTCCGATATTCTATTTGATTGCGACACTATAGCTCGCAAAAGATACAAATACTTCCAGGGATACAAATCGCCTGATTCTGAAATTGATATCAAAGCAATAATAGCGTTTATCAAGGACATAGACTTCTGCTATATTCTGAGATAAACGGGGAAGTACAATAGATCTTAAAAGCTCGCGGTTACATAGACCTCCCCAATTTACAAAAAAAAAAAAAAAACAAAAGTAGCTTTAAAGATAAAACATTAAATGTTTGTACAATTAGGTATCTTAATAAACAATCTCTTGGTACTTTACACTCTTTACACTCTCAATATGTAAAACTTCTTCAATAACAAAATTATAAATTTATTTTTATTAAGTGTTTTTACTTCTATTAAGCATTCATGTATGAAATAGAGTTTTGAATAGTATATAATAAATGGGCAATACAGCGGTATATGCTTTTTTAAATTGGACACAAACTTTATTACAGCTGGTTTGAAGTGAAATTGAGTTTAAATATATATCTATATCCATCCAAATTATTTTAAACATCTCACGTCTATTTATTAGCAGTCTCATTTCAAATATTTATTATTTTTTAATAAAAAAATCCTAGAATTAAAATTAAAATCCTCCAATTCGATTGATTTCAAATTTGTATAATCAAGGATTTTAAAATCGGTTTCTGTTATTTCGAATGGAATATCAAACAGGTACATTGGATTATTCTCTGTCATTTAATAGCCAGTTTAGAAAATACTTTTTAAAGTTCACCAATATAAAAGAATATGTCATTCACAACATTAATTATGGTGCCGAAATACTATTCCGATGTTTTGCAAATATATTGGGTACTGAATTTCTTCAACATCTATTCAAACTTAATTTTCCGAATAACAAAATTATAGAAAATGTCGACATAAAAATCCTAAAAGTATAACAAACATTGATATGATAAGTAACACTCAAATTTAAGAACTGTTGGTTAGTATAGTCGGCCATATAATATATGACAAATTTTAATTTATTTATTTTTCAAATAGATTTAAATAGATTTTAACAGTAAATTTATTTATTAATCAAGCTGATTTCAAGTCTAATGCGCTTAACAAATTGATTACAAATTAAATTCATATACAAATATGTACTTGTATACATTTCAAAAATTTAAAGTAAGATATTATGTATATCATGAATTATTCTAAATTCTTTATGAGCTGGGACACTCTAAAGAAATAATTTAACATTGTTAAAGTAAAAAATAAAATAACAGTGTGATGAATGATTAGGGATACACACTCAAAGATAAAAGAAGATTAATAGCTTATGTAAATACTTTCTCTTGTGTATTTTAAAGTTTTGAACAAAAACAAAAAAAAAACAAAAAAATTAAATTTAAAGAAACAAGGACTTTAGCTAATGGAAAAATTTGTAAGTATGTATTTTAATTTTTCATTGTTCCTGTTTCTAGTTTTTTTTTTAAATTTTTTTTTTTTTGTTTTTTATTTGTTTTTTTTGCCCGCCCATCAAGGATTTTAATTAATTTCTCTAAATTTTTGTATTTTATTTTCATTTTATTTCATGAATAGATTTTAAAAAAGAGAGGACTAAAATATTATAAAAAATCCAACAAAAAAAAAAATAAAAAAAAAATAAAAAACACAATTGAGGAAAAACTATGCAAATTGAGTGTTTCCTTAATAGAAGAATAAATCTTAAAATTTATAAAAGAATACGGAAAAAACCATAACAACTGAGACCAACTGAACATAAGAACCCATATAATTGAATATCTTTTGATAAAATAAAACAATAACAATATAAAAATAAGTAAAATGAAAAAACTAAAACAAAAGAGGAAACAAATCACGATAATTGGTGTATCCTTTTCTAAATAGACATATAATTATGTACAGGTTTTCTGGACATTAGTTTTGGTCAATCTTGTAGGAGGTCATGAAGGAAGTTGATACAAGAAAATAATTGTATAACATAGAGGAAGATATCGAACAGAAAGTTGTATTATGGTCTTCTTCAAGTTTCAGGATTTTAATTAGTTTATTTTTTTTTATATTTTTTTTTTTTTTTGAATAATTGTCTTATACATAAGATAAATAAAAAAAAACTTCTAACAAATAAAGACCACCGAATTCTTAACAAATATGGAAACATGGTATTATTTTTATTTAATTATTTATTAAATTTCTCGAAATGAGCTGAAGCTCGTACAAAGTATATACATAATGTTTAATAATATTTATTATTTAAAATGATTTGAATGATTATTGATTAATATAAAGAAAAATATATAAAATAATATTTTTTAAAAACTTCCATTAATGTGGCAATGTTTGTAATACTTTTTGAAAATGAATTTTTGATAGGTTATGAACTTGACTGCTTTTGCTTTTGACAGTAATTTATGTAGGATCAACTTTTCGTGGTTAATTAAGTACGGTACTACAAGTTTACACTACAATATACATAATAGATAGACATAATTTGAGAAATTTCATTTTTGATACCACCAGCAATTCTAATTACTTGAAGCAAATGAGATGTTCTAGTGTTGTGTTGGTGCACTTGCAAATTGCTATTATGTTTTTTATTGCTTTATTTTTAATTATTTGTTATTGTTTCATTTGATTTTGTTCATATATTGTCTCATCCTACAATGGCATATATACAAATGAATTATGGAATATGCTAAAAACAGAGGTCCTTTCCATTTAAGCGGTATGCTGTGTAATATTCTTCTGAATACTCCTGCTATTTTTCTACCTTTTTTTTTCTTTCTTTATTATTTCAAACGAGTAAAATACAAATTTTGTTATAATTATAATCTTATTCAATTATTTATAAGATAAAGTTCAATTTTGTTATTAAATCTATTATTAAATCTAATAGTAACACGATCTTAAGTTAGAGAATATTTATATTTGATTTAATAAAAAGATAAAAAAAAAAGAAAGTAGTTTAGATTAAGATTAATATTATATACTAATTAATTTAAAATGTAAAAATATATGTTTAAGACCTAGCCTAAGCTATCTGGTCGAATTGTGTGTTATAAATCAATTTTTATTTTCCTAATACGTGTTAGAACGATCATATGAATATACAATAATAATATAGAATTAATGTAAAATGTATGCAAAAGTGCATTTTAATTAAGTTCATACTTTTTAATATAATTTTACTTGCAATTAATTTTATTACTTTATTACAAATTAATTTTCTTATTATATTATAGTTATTTCGAAATCTTCAAAAATTGGAACAACAATTAATGATAATAGCAAAAGAAATATTTCCATTTATAAAAAAAATCACGAATAAAAAATTTATAAAAAACAAAACAAATCCACTTTGAAGTATGAGTTTGTATTAATAAATGAATTTCAACATATGCGTGTACTCAAATCGATTTAATAAACACTAGCTATACTATGCTTTTATAGCTAACACTCGCACTTAAAGAGATATTTTAATCTGAACTATATAACATATATACACTAGTGGATCCCCTGTGCAATTGCACAGAAATAGTTCTTTCAAACACAATTTTATGTAAAAAGAAATATTTGTATTGGTATAATAATTGTAGTTGTTTTCTGAATCGCTTGATTATTGAATATATATATATATATATATAATGAAATTAAAGTATAATACCTAATACTTTATGACGAAATTAACACTAATTTCAATATAACTCAACACTATAAAATCTCATTACTCTCAACGTAGTAGATCGACGTATTTTAATTCTTTTATAGTCAAAAACGTTTGTAGTCACAATTCTGTTATAGCAATAGATCAACAGTGAATTCTTTTATTAAAATATTGATTTATATATAGTGTTTTTCTGTTCTTTATTACAAATATGTATATTTTGTGATTACATAACAGAATTTCTATTTATGAATAAAATAAAGTGTAAAATATTGTTATACGAAAGATATTTTATTGAATTTGATTTTGTTTATAAAGACGCAATCTTTTTTTTGTCTGCGCCTATAATCACAAAACGGTTATATTCAGAAATATTACTGAAATTTAGCGAATGACTATAACCGTGTTTTAGTACATATATTTTTTTAATGATAGCAGAAGCAAATGAACAAACTTTTATTATATAACTTTTGATATAATCTGATCTGATTTTTATTTTTCCGTTTTGTTTTAAATTTTTGTTTGTGTTTTTGTTTTTGTCCTTTTTTCTATAAATTTGTTTGTTTATTTAAAATGACAAAATTTATGAAGCCCGTAATTGAAATTTCTTTTAGAGTATAGATGGCGCTCAACTTGGAAATAACCGTCACTACTTGGTGTAAATATTTGAAATGTTTTAAGTATTCAGCATCAAGAACTTTCTAAAATTTTAATATTTTTGTGGTGTAAGTAATTTACTATTCAATTATTCTTGCCTTTTTACTCACCACGTCTTTCATCTGTGTATTATAATATAAGATAATTCCCACATGGCCTTCCTTGTGTAATGTATATAAGAATTTAATTTACCGAGCAATAGTGTCAACGGTCAGGCGAAACACGCTTAAGGTAGCTATTATGCGGTTCTTAGGTACATCTGTTTTAGTGTTCAATGAGTTATTTGTGTATAAAATATATGAAAAGCTGATACTCAGGCAGATCTGTTTTTAATGTACTCATTAATAGTTTTTAATTTAAAATTTTATTTACATTTTTTTCAGCAAAATATAAGAATAAACAAATTATTTTATTGTTGTTTTTACACTTTGATTTCAATTCATAGTTTCACACTGCTAACATTCTTAGTTTTCGTTCGAAAAATGTACGCCATTTTTTTAAAGGTGTGTGTTGTTTAATAAATTTACTTTTGCCACTGGGGTAAGTAAGAATTCTTTCTAGCTTCTTAAAATAATTAAAGATTTGACTGCTAGAGTTCAATTTCGAACAATTGAATAATTTATTTAATATTATTATTAAGCTTCTATTATAATCATTTACTACTATTTATCTTTACTACAGATATAATATTGAAATAGGCCTACATTTACATTATAATTCCTTTTTCCCTTTTTCTTCTTTTCTTCAATTTCTTTTTCATGACTTTTATTTAATTGAAATATGTTTTGTTTTATTTTTTTTTTGTTACTTCATTTAATTATTTTTTTAAGACATATTAATTTAACTTTTTAATATAATTATAATTTCTATATCTGAATTTAATAGTTTTATACAATGTACTGATCAGATAACCTCTGTTAATATGCAATTACTTTTTTTTTCCAGTAACTTTTAAGTTAGGTAGTTCAAACTATTTTTAATATAAATACTAAAGTTAACTATTCTCTCAATTTTAGTTTTATTTTACTAAAAAATGTTATGAGGGACCCAGGCCGCAGAAGATTAAAACGTAAAATTCAATGCGACTTATAAAATAATATAATAAATAGTGAAGTGTTATCATAGGATACTTCTCTTCAAGCCAGTATAAAACAGAAAGTTATTTAACTTATTGAACTGTAAATTATTCAGATTGTAAATATTAAATGGAAGAAAAAAAAATGTTTACTAAATACTAAATACTATATACTTCAATGCAAGGGTGAATTTTGAAACTGAAATAAATAAAAAAAAAGAAAATAATTATTCTGATTTTTAATTCCTTCACTAAATGCATTTTATTTACCGGTTCTTAACAACAAATCCCTATTCTAAAAATTTTCTACTTCTATTTCATTCTATACTCCACAATACTATTTTATAAAATACTGCATAAATAAATTACTCTAGTCGAAAATAAGCTCTACAAGAATTGTAGAGCCGTCTTATGTCAAGCTAAAATCTTACAGATAATAAATTGCTTATTAATATAGAGAAGACTATTATTGTATTATTATTTATTTTTATCTAAACACTTATATTATTTATTTATGTTAAAATCTTATTTTGAGTCTTTAAAAATCAAAACTGTATTTAAAAGTATTTTGATTTGAAAATTTTTCTTCTTAAAAAAGCCTAAAGGGAATTCACTAGGAAAGTAAAAAAGAAAACTTTTTTGAGAAGTATGTAGGTGTGTACCCAATATTAAATATTTACGTTTTTTTTTTTCTAAAAACACAATATAATCACCTGCTTCTTTGAATATTCGTTTTGTTTTTAGTGAATCCTTGAAGGAAAAAAAAAGAAACAGCAACAAAAACAAAAAAAATTAAACTACAAAGTCCAAAACTATAATCTTTCGTTGTATAAAACTGTAAATTCCTTAAAAGTTTTGTTTTTTTATTTATGTTTTTTTTTCTTTTAAATTACTAACAAAATTACATGATATTATTACATAAAACGACTTAATATTTTTTTTTTTTTTTCAATTCAACTCTTTTGAATTTTGGTTTGGAAAAGTCCTTTCAAAAGTCTTTTCCATATTGTGTAGTCTCCTTGAAGATTTTATTTTTGTAAATTTTTATCTTAAACAAAAAAAAAAAAAAAATAAGACAACTTTTTACAACTTCAATTTTTAACCCTAAAAGATATCAATTTCGCTTATAATATCCTCCTTCTGATATATACTCCTATAAATACGTTAAGGTATACATGTATACTATATGAAAAATGTCCTTTATATTATTATTTGTAATGTCCTTGCTTTTAAATACAAAAAAAAAAACTTAAAAATTGGAAAATCAGTAAATTTAACTATGTTTCTATTTTTAGTTGAGGTTTGTTATTGGTTGTAGTACGCCCGGTGGAATATTTTTTCTAATTGTCAAAAAATTCAAGATCAACACTAATTATCCGGCCGAGTAATTCGTCCAAAGGATACATTAAAATTTCATAATTTTTTTTTTACATATTTTGGAATATTTAGATTTTAAAAATTTAAATATTTTAATTAATAAATCTACCCTTCCATCAATTTTTCACTATTCAAAAACATAAAGAAAAAAAAGATTTACTAATGAATAATTTTTTCATGTTTTCCCTCTCATATATTTGAATGTAATCACTACTCATTGAAGTAATTCTTTAACTCAGCCTGATAATTAGTCTTAGTCTTGACTTATATTAAAATTTTTTGTTTTTTATGTGTAATTTGTATATTAGTTGCAAATATAACTCATATTAGTTTCCTGCATTTATCTGGATGTTTGACGGGGAACGCTTCAATACATATTATATACAAATTGCTTTGACATAAAAAAATATTTTTCAGTACCTAGACTGATGCGCATTAAATATTAAAAATAATAAGAATTAAAAAAAAAAAAAACAAATTAAATTTTGCGGACATAAAAAGTACGACCGACATGAAATGAAATTAACTATTTCAGACGATTCGTCAATCATAAAACATAAAAGATGTATGAAAGAAATATATTTCAGCAACTATTTTTTTCGTTTAAAATTGTCGCTCATTGTAAGATATTAGTTTGTTCAATAACATTACAAGATTTAAAAATTTCTATAAATAAGACAAAAAAAAAGAAAAAAATTTATAGAAACAAATCTAATATGACACTAACGACATTTAAATTTGGACAATGTGATATATATATATATTCGTTGAGCAATGAACAACAATTTGTGAATATTACATGTTTTTTTATTAAGTGCATATAAGTGTATATAGAAAAGTTTCACTCAAAAAAACAATCATTCAATACATTTTTGTTGTTATTCTGAGTCTTGTAGAATTTAAAAAAAAATGGTTGAACCTATTTGTGCAAGAAACTTAATCAAGAAAAGTCATATATACTGTAATGAATTGCACTAAATAACATAAAAATACTGTACAGAATAAAATAAATTTTCACAAATTTCACCTTCTAGTTCTACAGCTCTGGGCTAACTTTTGCTTTCAAACGATTTATTTCACCAGAGAAGACAATTTTCATAAGCCTACCTAAAAACTATTTTAATTGAATCCAACTGCATAAAAACAATTTTTCTTTGAATCGCCCACAACTGTTGATTTTTTAAAAAAATTGGTGTTTTTACGACTTTTTTTCCTTCATTAGGATTTGCTTTTATATGGATGCGTGTATCTATGTTTATATGCAAAAAAAAAAAAAAAGAAAACACATCTGATAATAAAAAAACACCCAAAATCATCCATTCAATTTGGATAAATTTTCGTCTCCTCAAAAATATGTCCTTTTCTCTTATTATTGCAGGATTTTATTTTTTTATTCTTTTTTTGTTCATTTTGTTTTTGTTATTGCCACAAACAAAGGGTATCTTTACTATGAGAAGAAAAGTCAATGTGAAATCTATTGAATGAATGTTTGTGTAGTTTAAAAGTTGTTTATCCTGATTTTGTGTTTTCTTTTTTTAGTTTGTGTTTTTTTTTTATTTGTAAAGTTTAATGCCAGGCCATACCTCGTATGCTGTCTATTGGAATGAGTTGAATATATACATAGGATCTTTTATGTCCTTTTTCTTTTTTTCTTTTGTATTTTTGAAATATTTTTAAATTACGTATTAGTTATTTCTTATTTTCCTTATTTTTTATAACAGCAAGTTACATATATGGTATTTAATATAATGTATTAGAAGGATAAAAAAGGATACCCAAAAATCAATCTTGTGGAAAGAAAAATGTTATCCTTTCCTTTTATATTAAAGAAGAGATATGGCATAATATTAGAATAAAAACTAAAGACACAAAAAAAAAATATATATATATATATATGGGATAATGTAAAAAAGCTGATGGTTAAAGAAACGAAACATCACCGATTTTATTTTTCAACATGAACAATACTTATTTAGAAACGTATACGTACCTATTTAGATACTAATTCTATACTCTAGGGTATTGATTTTGTTATTTGTTTTTTTCTTGTTTTTAGTTTAAGAATTTTAAATAAATTACACGTGTGCACATATGTATATAAATACAAAAATATAAGAAAAATATAAATAATATATGAATTTAAGAATTGAGAGGACGTTACACAAGTTTTAAATAACAACAATTATTTAACATTTGAATAGATACATGCATTTTTGTTATTCTCTTTAAACATTAAACTCATATTGCACTTTATATTATTTTGTACTTTTATATACACCATAGATTTATGAGGGTTAAATGATACAACTCAAAATAAAATAGCATGAAATAAAATTTTCTAAATACAAAATAAAAAATTTTTGTTATTATTGAGAACAACACAATGGCAGGGCAACACAGCAGAAATTGAAACAGAGTCAAAATAAATTTATTTATATAAATTTAATCGTATTTTTCTCTTTCCACACTATTAATTACTCCAAATTTCAATTTAATTATTTTCTATAATAATTTTATTGATATTGTTTTTAATATTTATTTATACATAATATATATTTATTGTAAACAGTTAACATATTAAAATATGATGTAAGGAATATTGAAACAAAATAAATAAAAATGAAAATTGTTTTTATATTTTTACTCTAATTGATCTTCCTTTGTAGAAATTTCAATAAAATTACCTTTACAAGATTACTAGTTTAATATTAGCTAGTATCCGCCCGCTCCTCGTAATTCGAGAAAGTTTCATAAAAAATGGTACCCAATTTCATTATGAATTAATAATTATTATAATTTCATTAAAAATTTGAATTTTTTATGGTACATACTATTATTTTTTTTTACATTGGTTTATCTTAGACAACAACCATATTTGTTATATTTGATTTTTAAAAAAAATCAAATGTAAATTTAATTTTGACAAGAAAAAACAGAAACTATGTACATGGGTGTGTTGCGACAGTTTGATAAATTAAAATTTTTGTACGTTAAGATGTATCTATGTATACACTTATGCAAGAAGTGAAACTTAAATTGAAATTTCTAATTGAAAATTAATAAAGTTTGGAAAAATAATCAAATTTGTTATAATATCAATCTATAGTCTAATATTATCTATCATTTAAAAGAATAGGAATGGAAATCGTTTGTGAAATGGTTAAGATATTTTTACTGTTTACAGATTAAATATAACCAGGGTTGGCATTTGTCCAGAGCAATATTTAGAACTAAAAAGTGTTTTTAGAATTTAATGAAAATGTATAAAATCAATTACTATTACTTCCTATTAATTGCGATTAAGCCTTTGTTAAATGGCATCGCTAAACTTAATTTATTTTCTCAATCAACTCCAAATGCTTTCATAAGAATTAGAATAAATACAAAAATGGAAATGGCTATGAAATTTTACCGAATTTTTTCCATTTACATATTCAATATTATGATTATAGATAATAAAAAAACCTAACATTCCTCCATAAATTGGTGACGGATTCTGAAAAATCAATTTGCTCTAAGTTGTTTGCCTAATTAAAGACTAATTCGAATTCTAATTCCCTAGACATCAAATGGACAATTTTTTGACAGTTATTAACTTTGATTTATATATTTTTCAATTACAGTTGAGCTGTCATCAATTTGAAAGAGTTCGAACTAAATGATTCCAATCCGCAAATTAGAAAAATTTCAAATTACTAAATTCTAATTCAAATTCTAATTTATATGGGAATTCTATATCTGAAAAACAAATTTATTTATAATTATTTTAGTTTAGTTTTTAATTAATTTTGGTTTACCAAAGGAAAATATGGTGGATTTTTGTTTTATTTTTATTTATTTTAAGGAAAAATACTGAGAAAACCAGGAAAAAATCATTAAATATAAGTTTCTTATTTTTTGTCGTAGAATCCGATTTTACAAAAAAAAAACCTTCTCATTTGAAAATCTCGACTGCGTCCATTTTTGGGCTTGAAAAACCCTTTTGCGGTACTTCCCAGAAGTTGAAAATATCATCAATCGATAGAGCAGCCTCGATTTAGTTAATAATTTTTTTTTTAAATTTTAAAATAACAGCTGCTTCCCCTCTTAAAAAGCTGATACGCATGCTCTGAAGCACCCGGTATATGCTTCAATGCGTGATGTTCGATCTTGTACATTATTCACTACTCTGATAGAAGAACCTAAATGGTTTTTCAGAACCTATAAAAAATTTGAGTAATTTTTGAATACCTCAGAAATGGTCAAACCTAATCATAATGACATTTAGGCTTAAAAATCAACGAAGACAACACAAAATATCTAAAAATGTCAAGATATGAACAAATAAGAAGTAATCAGAATATAACAATTGGAGAGTACAATTTTGAAGGAGTTACAATCTTTACATACCTCTGAGCAACAATAAGAAGTGATAATAGTATGCAGTGATGTACTCATAACTGAATTCATACGGGAAATGGATGATACCATACAAAAAGTTGCTACAATCAAAACTAATCAAATAAATACAAAAAAGGCCAAAATAGCGATATATAAAAATCTCGTACGACCTATGAAGGCGTATGGGTGCAAGGTCTGGACTGTGAACGTGGCCGAGGAGAATAGTGTGCCCATATTTGAAAGAAAAATTCTCCGAAAAATACTCGGTCCAAAAAGATTACAGAATGGAGAATATGTCATCAGAAACAACCGCGAGCTCAATGATGTGACTGACAGTGAGGACATTGTACGATTTCAGACATTTTATTAGTAATGAACGCATTGCATTTGTTTAAATATGCCAGGTCTCATATAAATTTTATACTTTTAAGACATTATTACTGTCATTTTGAAGTTAAACTAAAAAATAAATATTTTTAAAATTTTTAAATTTAAAAACGATTTAAAAAAAATCTCTTTTAAAGGTTATTCTCTCTAGAGCATTAAGCATACCTACTTCAATTTATTTTTTTTTATGATTAGAATAAAAATCTTTGCATTGGTTTTTTTTATGATATTTCTTAATCCTAAATTTAAAGTCCAGCAGTTCAAATAAATTATTAAGAGAAAAAGGATAAAATTTATTATTATAAAAATGTCCCAATTATATAATATTTACTATCTGTAATAAGGTTACTCATTCCATATAATTATATACCTATATTGCCTTTTTTATAATGGTCCTTGGAGTAGTTGTAAAATTATTTTTAATAGATAACTCAAGGTCAATTTGGTAAATTGCTAAATATGGTTAAGTTAAAGCTGTAAAATAAAAAATTCGGAATTCCATAGAATGAGTCGAAAAAATTTTTGTGTACTTGAATAAAGTAATAGTTAACGTTTTTACGGCCAGGCAAAACTATAATAAATTTTTTCAAAAATTAAAATTAAATTTAACATGTAAATTAAATAAAATAATATACCAAGATATTGCTGTAAAACATATAATCTGATGAACATAATTAATTTGAATTTAAAAATTAAATATCAATTTTATTTTATCGCAAATTAAATCAAAATTTAAATTCTAGAAATAAATACTCTTTGTAGTTTTAAACTAAATAGATTATAAAAAAAAACAAAAAAACGCTTGTGGTTATTCTATTAGACCTTATTGAACTTTAATTCGTTCAATAATTAATTCAAAAACTCGCCTGTTTTCATATTCCAGCTCATATTTACGCTTCCTAAAAAACAATGGAGGTAAAGATACTAAGAAAATTTGATTGCACTTTGTTTAATGAATAATATTAAATGAACATATTTAAGCTTCATTCACTGTATTTATTTAATTTTTGTCATTACACAAATGTGAAGATATAGAGATCCATCTTCAATAAACTATTAAATAATTTAGTTCAATATATCCATTTATAAGAATTTATAACCTAAATAAATAAATTATAAATCTAATTTATAACTATCATACACATAAATTAAATTAAGGATTACAATTTTTTATTATACATGTATGTATGTATATATATTTATGTGAATGCATAAAATTTAAGATTAAATCATTTATCGAAGATATAGGTATCTTTTTTTGTTTTTGTTATGAATTTAAAGAGCGCATGGACCAAATTTAAGCTATATAAAATAATATTTTAAATATATTTTGACCACAACACAAAATTTTAAATTTTATACCATAAAAAATAGAAAACAAAAATCAAAAAAAAGATATATATATATGTATATATGTATATATAGATATATTATATATAACTAGCGAAAATTGTTATAATCTAATCAAAAAGTTTTTAATAAAATACAAAACTTTTTTTATTTTTAATTTACAAAAAGAATTCGAAAAACAATGGTTAAATTATAAAAACAAACGAAACAAAAGAAAATTAACGAAGAATGAACGAAAGAAAAAAAAAATTACACAAAAAAAAGAAAAATTTTAAATTTGTTTATCGTTTTTATTTTACCAATTAAAGTATATACCCTATACTTACAAAAAGAAAAATAGAAGAGTGTAAGTATAGTGGACAGAAACAATCGTGTTTACCTTTAAATTCATATCCTGAATAGTCGATTCTGATTTCAGCGGTGAAATAATAATAAAAAAATAACATATAAAAAGTTGTAAAATATGCAGAGTGCTTAGGTTTCTGCACCGTTATGTACTAGATTTTTAGAAAAACTTTTTTTTTGCGTTAGAGAAAACTATTTTTTTGATTTGGGTAAAAATCTTATACAGACAGATAAGTACGATTACCAAAGAAGTCTAAAATATAATGCCAATACGTAAGGAACCCTTAAGCTAACTATGCATTTTAGGTAATAAATTAATAAACAATAGCTATTTTTTATAAATTAGAACATCATTTGACCCAAGAGAAGTTCTCCAAGTCACAGTTTCCAATATCTTGAAAATGAAGGTTTAACCAGTTTAAACAATACTGTAGCATAATTATGTCTAAATTCAAATGTTTGAATATCATAAAGCTTATATTTTTTAATATAACCAGTAATATTAACCTGTTGATTAAATGTTCGAAGTATAACCAGGTATAAAGTTTGAATCGAGTTGAAGATCTTTAAGGTACAAATTTTTTGTGAATTTGAATGACTAAATAATTGCGATACAATATAAGCATGTTGTGTAATTGAAAATGTCAAGGCTAATCATTCAGAAGAAACATAATTATCGAAAGTGCAACGCCAAAAGCTAAACAAAATATATTTTAGCTTTTTCTGCTAAAGATTTTGTATAAATTACACACTTATCTACATTAGAATAGTTAAACCAAAGATACTATAAAGATAAATTTATGAAATTATCAGCGTTTTAAGATATCGAACTTAAGAGATATTCCTATATTTTATTTAGGTATAAAGCTTTGAAATTTTTTTTTTTTTTCATTCTGAAATCTGAAATAAAAACCATAAGAATATTTTTAAATAAGAAATATAATAATAGTAAATAGTAAAAGCTTTTATTTTCGATTTTGTAATAATTAAAATTAAAAACTTTATATTATGGTATCCCAGGCGGCTTAAAAATTTTGAACTAAATTCAAATTTTCTAAAATATTTTCACAATAAATTTTCAAACATTGACAAAATCTCAAATATTATTTTCTCTTTAAATCGCCTCAGGTATTATGCTATGAAATATATAACAATTGCCGTAAATATATAATATAATATATATATAGACATACATATACAGTTATATTTCAAAGTAATTTAATCTGTAGCACGTTCATTAGCAGGTTAATATGCAAAATAAACTTCTTTGAATATTTACGAGTACACACTTATTTATTGTTTTTTTTTTTTTGTTTATTTTTCTAAGTATAAATCAACGTGGAAATTGAAGACGAATTATAGATACAAACATAGAAATTGTTTTTTAACAAAAAAAGATAAAAAAATACAAAACCAAAATTCTTAGTAGATATATACATAGGTATGTGTATATGTGCACCATATTGAGGCGGAAGTGTATTATAGAGTTCAGTGGTTATTCAGATGGTTTTTGAGTGTTGACAGAAGGAGTGTCGATATTTATATGTAACTGAAAAGTGAAATATTTTTATCAGGGTTATCTTAAACTTGATTTAATTAAAAAAATAATGTAGTCTTCCAGTTTGAGGTTTTGATCTTCAAATTCGAAGTTTTAACCTTCAAGTGACATCATGTAAAAGTGTTAAACAGATATTAAGTCAGAAAAAATTATAAGCAAAATTGATGACTAGTTATATTTTTTTATTTTCAAATAAGAAGTTTACTTAAAATACTTTTCGGAATACTTCCACTATTATTACTTTACGTATAATTTTGCAATACTTTTCGGTATTATTACTCTATGTAATAATATACCTATGTTTTACGTGCTTTACGTTCCAATCGCTTATGAACTTGTCAATATTGGTAATAATTGTCATAATTGTGAAACTTTTGATATAATATCAAAGAAGGATATCAAACATATCCTTGTGAAAACTGGGCTCCGATGGTTATGGAGTACGCATTCGGTAACTTGAGAGCTATCTCAGATATACCTATTTTAGAAATTAATTATTTTATCAATTAAAACATTTAAATTGATTGTGTGATAAGGTAAATAAGTAAAAACAAAATATAATATGGTAAGAGATTTGACGATAGTGAAACTAACAAAAAGTAAGAATACTGAGTAGGGACGAAACAATCGTAGTTCTTTTCTACATTGTAGGTACCACACCTTTTCCCTCAACAAATTTAATATATCACATAGAAGGACGTTTCAATTTTTATAGTCTACCTATTCTTAGAGAGTTATTATTATTGGGATTTATTTTTCCAAGGTAATTTTTGGTCTACGTGATTTTTATTAATAATTATAATAAAAAAAGAAAAAAAGTAAAAAAACAAAAAAAAATTCTGCTTTAGCCTGACAAATTTTATGCGTACCAAGCCAAAGGATTTTTTTTTTTTTTTTTAAAGACAAAATGTCTTGCTGTCTTTGAATTTTTTTTGTTTGCTTTTTAATGGTTTTTTGTTTTGCGTACTACGAAAAATTACGGAAATATTTTAGGATAAAAGTGGAATTAATTAAAAAAAAAAATGATAACAATGAAGAATTTAAATGAAAATGTTAATATTTAAAGGACGTAGAAAAATTAAATTAGAAAAATAACTAAATTTAATTTTAATTATTTAAACATTTACTAAAAGAAATTTTTAAAATAAACTAAATTGAAAGTGGAAATTTTAAAAATAATTTCAAAAGAAATAGTGGCAGTGACATGTTTTAATTTAAAGAAATGTTCTAATCTAAATTTTAATTAGTAAATTAATTAAATTTAATGCCAATTTTAAGTCTTGTAATTAAAATAATATACAACCGTTTGCTAAATAACATTATATTACAAATGACATCGTATACATATAGATAACAAATAAAATTTAGAACTTTTTATTCAAGTACCTATATTCATTTAAATTGCTAATTATTTTATTTTTTATTTTTTAGACAACAGCGAAAGCGTTGAGCGTTTTTTGTATGCAAAAATTTCCGCGACACAATTATGAGACTTCCTTAGTAGTCTTGTGATGACCCCCGGGATGAGTTAAATGCTTAAATCTAAAAATTGAGTACGGCAAATTTTTATATTAGACTAGTCATTCCATCAAAAAAATAAATAGACATAGTACTATAAAAACACGTATGGATATCAACTCTGGTATAAACAAGCTATGCCTCCTGCATAGGAAAAACAAATCGAAAGATTTAACAGAAGAAAATCATAATCTAATATACTGGAACCTACTATTTCTAAAAAAAGTTACACCTAATGGAGATGTAATTTTTTATAAATTTGTAGTTAAGTAAATTGTAATTAAGTTTTTTTTATCCTATTAGTAACAACTTCTACGGAATAGGATAAAAAATAAAAAAATACTCTTGTAGTTCTGCGAAATCAGTAAACAAAGTATGAGGACCAATTCACGAGTCAAAATCGGAATTGATATCTTAATATTTAGTAAAATCTATAAAAAATATGCTATAACTCAAAGAATAATAAGGTAAGGCTTAAATAGTGGTAAAGAAAAAATACATTTCATTGGCACAAGATTGTAGCAAATGCAAAGTCAATAAAAAAGATTTTACGATCATCTTAAAATTAAATAGCAAAAATATCGAAAGAACATAAAGTTATTAATAATGACAGACCTAAATTTAAGATTTATGAATGCAGCTATTATGGATAACAAATATTCAGTTTTGTCTCATATCATGTTTAGAATCAAGAAAAGTATTTCGATCACAAATTATACAGTACAAAGTCATTTGCATTAAAAAAACCACTGGATCATAATAGTGAAAATCATTCTGGATCATATTTCACAATAGAACACCACCGAATATTACAATGATGATGAAAGGTATGAAATATCTCTACAAAAATGGAATCACACAGAAAATAAAATATTCTTGGAAAAAACGATTTAAAAATAAATTGGAGCAAAATAATACACCATACTTAACACAGAAATTAGACGGTAAATTATACAAATTATTCAAATCAAATCCGATACAAATACAGTTTCAATAAACATAGAAAATAAAAAACTTTTTTACAGAGATTTTGATCTAAAATATTAAATTGAAAATCACACTCGATATTGAATTTCCTAATCAAATAGAATATACCAATTCTATGCTTTGGAAATATTTTATAGAAAAATATTGAATTTTTAAATTGATATAATTAATTGATCTTTCAATATTATAAAGAACAAACAAAGTACAAAATTATTATATTTACAAAAAAAAAAACTACCATTATTTTTCTAAATCCAAAAACCGGAATCAATATTGCTTAATAAAATATTATAAACATTAATAACGGTATTTTGTAAGAACCTACCATTATTTATTTTATTAAAAAAACAGGAATAAATTTTCATTTATACAATTTATAAATCTCATATACTCAAATTATACCACCCCAAATTATATCCCAATTGGCTTATTGTTGCACCAAAAACAAAAAAAAAAATTTCAAAATTAAAACAAAAACTAACAAAGAAAAAACTACAAAATTTAATTAATAGGGTAATAATTTAACAAGTTATTATAAATTTCTTAAATTTTGTTATTTGATTTTTCATTTAAATTTCAAATAATAATAAAATTAATTCAACATTAACACCTGAACAAATACTGAATAATAACAATAATAATAATAATGAAGCTATTGTATGAACACAGGTTAATAATTTGTAGTTTTTTGTTTTACAAAATTTGAAAATGTATCTATATCTAGTATAAATACTACTACAATTTAAGTAAATTGGGGCAAATATCTTTAATAATAATAAATAATTATTAAAACTTCGAAGAATAGATATTTTGCTTAGGTTAGGTTATTTTATATTTATAATTTTAATAAATTTGCATAGCCCCTCAACATGTAAAAAAATTATCAACTGAAAATAAGGCAATTGAAAAGGTCTAGTTAAAAAAAAAAAATGTGGTCTGAGACAAACACGACAGACATTGATCTTATTATACTCCGATTTTAAATAACCGATCAAGTAAACTTTGTGTGTTACTGCACCAAATTAGTAGTAAACATTCAAAAAGGTCAATTTTTCTTCTTTATTTATTTCCAACGGTTTGCATTTTGTGTAATCTCAATTATTTTCTATTATGTTTTCACTCCACCACTTGTTATAGATTTTCATAATATCTTCTGTACGGTTTCAGTCGGTGTCAGTACTCTACCAATCTTTTAAAAGAAGCTAGATTGCATCATTGTTGATCTCATCATCAAATTTAAGAACATCAACTTGATACATGAAAAATTGTCGTAAACATTATAAGAAACTCATATATATATACAATATGCCTTCAATTAATAAGTTATCGCTATAAGCTAGCTTCATTTTATTTTAAATACAAGATAACACAAAATACACACAATTAATAAAAAAGGTTACAAACTCACGAAGATTGGGGAAATACTAGGAAATACTAGAGGATGTGGGAACAAACATTTGAGGCTGTGGAACGACTTTGAAGAGGAGCAGAAAGAGTTCTTCATTCCAACAGATGACATCACTATATAACGTACGTATCCCTAAAGAAGAGATACGAAGTAGAAATCCCGACAAGAGCAACCTGGTGTGGTTCAGAAGAGCAGGCTAGGTTCTCAAACACCTCGGTTATTTTCACTGATAGGCCTCTAGAGCTGGAGTGTTCTTTGAAAAAGAATAACTTGAACTCCAGTTTCCTCTTGACAAACACTGCACAGTCTTCCAGGCTGAAGTCTTTGCCATAAACGCAGCAATGAATATAATAAAAGAGCAAAGATGGTTAAACAAAGTCATTAGGATCCTTAGTGACAGTCAGGCTGCCTTAAAAACTCTTAAAAGTAACCTTATCAAATCTAGATTGGTGCGAGAATGTTCGGAAGCCCTAAATCTCATAGGGCAGTACTAATCTGGATACCGAGTCATAGTGGCTTGGCTGGAAATGAGAAGGTTGGCGAACTAGCCAGATCATCGGCGAGAAACATTTATGACCAGGAACCGGCAGTTGATATATCTATTGGTAATACTAAATTATTGATAAAAAAAAACACTGTGAAGAAGGAAACGAACATTCTTTGGCAGTTTATTGAAGGCACAGAATCTCTAAAAATTTGCGCGAAGAATAAACACCAAAATAACCAAATTCCTGTTAACTCTCAATAGAGCAGACTGTAGGAAAATGGTGGGCATACTTACTGCTCATAGCCACATCAATAAGAACATGTGTTGACAAGCACTAAGTGGCGACCCAACCTGTAGACACTGTTGTTGGAAGAAGAACAAACCTTCACACATGTTGTAGGGGTCTGCCTAGCTCTTTCAGTTCCTCAAACTATAGTTTTACGAATATTCAATAAACATTATAAAATGAAAAAAATTTATATAGCTTTTGATTGCGCAATAAATGTTCATCCGACAGTATAAAGAATATATTGACTTATTTAAACTTCTATAAAACAACAATAACTGTGTGGATTTAATCTATTTGTAACTAAATATATCTCAATAATAATCCGTTAGAAATAAAAACCATATTATGATCATTATTTCTGTTTTGGATCTGTTTTTTCCAAATTAACTTTATTAAATTAATTCTTAATACTCCTACATGACTTTCTGTTTTAAATAATTAATTTTACAATTATTATATTATTAAATTCATTTTTCTAAATAAATTCATTATTTTTTTTCTAATAAAAGAAAAATTAAAATTTTCAAAGAACTCTAACAGGCACATAGTACAATTTTTTTATTCTTTTTTCTAAAATGTTTTTTTAACCCAAAATGAAATTGAATAAAACGGAAATGAAATTTACATTAAATTGTAAAAATGAATACCCTTTATTTTATAATATGTTTCATTTTATTACCGCCAGGAGATAATTTTGACCTAAACCTACATATTTTGTGAATTTATTTCAAATTGGGTAGTTTAATACGGGCATTTTCAAAAAAACAATACAAACAAAATACGTTTTTCAAAAATAAATAATAAAAACAAAAAATTGAAAGACAAAAATAATTTTTCCAATTTTATATTTCCACCTAAATTACCCATTTCCAGTGGAGATATATTTAAATATAAATTTTTCTCTATTTGAATATAAAAAAATTTTTTTTTGTTGAATGAAATAGTTTAAAAGAGAACAAAAAAAAAGGAAAACAACAACATAAAAGTCCATTTAAATTTTTGTCATTCCAAGTAATTTACTTATCATCAATTTTCATTCATGACTTTTCATTTTTTTTTCCTTCTAGTGAATGAATTTCTGAGGTGCCTTTAGGCTATTTTCATAGTTATATATTTCTAACCGGGTTTAACTACTATACATTGGAATTTAGTTTGAAATAATTTCAGTCCAATGACACAGAAACACATTGATGTTACTCGTTTGGTTATTTTTAAGTTTCAAGCCTACATTATTATATAAAATAGGATTTTAGAATAATACCTTTTTGCACCATGTCTATATGGATGGAAATAAATAAACGTGAGTTACAAAACTGTTTCTACCCGGTACCCTACGATTCACATCTTTTGGAAAAATGTTCTATGTGGTAAAAATAAATACATGAACCAGATTTAATAAAATTAATCTCAATTATTTCAATCTTCAGAGCCAATCCGATGATTCGTTGATACTTAGTTAAAAATATCTCCTCCAGTTCCTTAATAATTATTACATCTTAAATTATCCTGGCAATAATGATATTGGCGCAACTGAACAGACTATGATATATATAATAACTGATAAAATATTAGCACAATGGTGATGACAATGATGATCACCTACCTGAAAACACAGATTACTTGTGTTACTTATATTACAGAGCTCATTGACCTGGATATTTTTGTTATTAATTTATAAAATTAGATAAGATTAGATTAAATAATGTAATTTGGAAGGGGATCTAACCCCAATATTACCGCAGCCGCAAATGGGCTTATTTTAATTACCCATGTTAGTTAGTGCTAATACCTAATTGTGTGATCTCACTCAGGATATACTCAATGGTATAGTGAATAGCTCCCATTGTTCCAGGTGGCGAAGTCTACAACGAATGAGTCTTTTGTATTCACATAGCAGATATTCAATTGATTTTTCCTCTATTTCACATATTCTGCATAACTTGTTTGCTTGGTTAGGCTCATTTCATAAGGATGCTTCTGTTTCCTATTTAAACTTAGAAGAGATTTAGTTTTCTTAAGTTTCGTTGAGTGTTTTGGCGTGATCATTTTTGCTTGACGATTTCTAGCAACGTTGGTCCAGAAATACTAAGTTTTTTGCTCCCTCCAAGGTTTCAACTGCATCAAAGCTATGCTCAGCGGAATTCCGCAGAACGGACTTGTCCTTATGAACGGCGTATTCGATATTTTATTGCCATATAATCTGCAGCTTTCTTTCCTGCTATGCCAGAATGCCCTGGTATCCACATTATTGCTATTAATAATTACTTTGCTATCTGTCAAATAGGATGGCTTTCGCTAGAGAAGATATAATTATAGTTTGAGTAGTATCATTTCAATATATTTAGGAACATCTCATAATGCTTCTCTCCTTGTTTTAGCCCTTGGAAACGTAATACATAATATTTATAAATATTAATACACACCGACGTTAGAGTAATCGCAATACTCAGTTAATTCCATTGTATCTACATTACAATCACTTTTATCCCAATTTTATTTTGCTACATTTTACTACAATTTTGTTTTAGTTTATGAAAATTGATATCAAAAAAGAAAAACAAAAAAAAAATAATGTTGTTTATTTGCTTTTGATGGAAATGGAAAAACAAGTTTTCTTTATCAAGAAAAAAAGAAAAAAATAAATAAAAATAGATAATAGAAATTTTTACGTTTAATATTATTGTCTTTCTTACTTACAAAAAGTAACCCAATATTATTTAATTTTTCACTGAATAAGAACAACCCAAAGAAGACAACAAAATTCAAAATGATGGCTTGGAAATAGTAAAAAAGTAGAATAATAAAAAACTTAAGAAGTTAAAAATAGAAATATAAACTATTACTTAGCAAGGTTTCTTTAAAGTGGGATAATTCAATTATTTTGAGTACAATTTTACTGAGTGTTCCAGTTAAGTCTGATCGCAGTATGTTTAATTAACATGTTTTTTAATTTAAAATATAGCTTTAAAAACTAAAATTAAATTAGATTTTTAATGTAAAATACTAATTTATTATATAAACATAATAATTTCAAATAACTGCAATATACATTTTAGATAAATGGTCTTATAATATTTCCCGAGATTGCCAACCGTATTAGCACACTTCATTGTATATGTTAAACAAACATACATAATATATGGTCGATATAAGACATCAGCGTCTTTATTGTCGGTAATACGTTTTTAGAAGTCTGAAATAATTATTTGGTCTCCTCGTTTGTTTGGTTTATTATAACTTCAGTCGAATTAGTATAACTTTGTTAGAATATTGACCTTTCACAATATGTCATCATATTCTCACCAAATTAGGTAAAATTTTTAAGACTTTAAAATAATGTTTGATTTACAGAAATAATAAAAAATATACCGTTTTGATACCGGGAAGCTTATGAAATTGGGAATTTGTACATTGTTTTGTGTTATTTATCTATCACAATTATTTAATCTGGTAGAATCTCGTATTTGAAACTCATTATAAGTTTTGTATTTAATTAGATGGACAAATAGTTCATACTGGTTTTTATTTTCTTAAAGATTTATGAACATTTGAAATTTTTTTCGTTATTCAATGACGCAGCATTATTCTTTATTGGCTTCGAAGTAAGTTGGGATTATAACCCCTTTGATCATAATTTTTTTTTATAATTTTTTTTCGAAACTATTCTAATAAAAGCAATAACTCTAGGATTAAAAAACAAATAAAATATATTTAAACTTTGTAGATTAATTATAATGATAGATATCATATCTATATCTATATATATTTGGATCATAAATCTTTGTTAAATACCATTAAATAATAACGCTAGAAATTGGCAGTAGGATTAAAATATAAAATAGGTACGCAAATGGAAAATAAAATGACAACAGATTTAAAAGATAATTGGGAGAGTAAAAATGTTAAAATGCTAATAGGTTTTGTTGAAGATATAAAAGTTACAAATAAATAAACTAAAGCAGTATCTAATTATAAAAATGACCTATAGGCTCAAAACTGTGACTTTTAAAATGGTCCATCTCTTCAAGATTATGATTCGAAAACGAAATGGGCATGGAAATAAATAAAACCAAAGCAGCGGTATATAAGTTATACATGGAACCAAAATCAGTAACTAAAAACTGTACACAGTTAAATATATTGGAATTAGTCTAGTGAAACAGTGTTAAATATATTGGAATTAGTCTAGACGTTAAATTAAAATTAACGGATCATTCGTAAACAAAACGAATACAAATGAAAGTTAAATATAGAGAGCTGGTTGTTGAATACAAAATAAAAAGTTTTACTTGACAACGAAATACCGATATATAAAAAAATATTAAAACCAATATAGACATATAACATCCGACTGGGAGGCTCTACAAAAAAAGAACAACAAAAATATATATTAAATTTTTTATAATAAAGTGTTGAATAATTGTGAATGATATATGATTTTGACTGAACCTCGATCTCAATAGAGATTTAACGATGTTAACAGTCAACGAATACACCAAAAGATTAGCCATAAAGCACGAGTGTAGACTTCAACATTAAAATATAATCTTAAAGCTTTGAAACATCTAGGGCAAATAAATTTGGTCAGCAGAGTGAAAAGTTTCAAACCATTTGAGTTGTTCTAAGAATTAAAATATATCAAAACAAAATGAATTAACTCCCAATTAAAACAAAAATACTTTATTTATAGAGAAAATTTTGATTAGCTACAAACAGCCAGGTACAATAAAAAATAAATAAAACAACAGAGAAAACCTCTTGAATTCTAGTTTATGGTATTAAAAAAATTAGATTTAGAGACTAATTAGCTTTATTTACTAGGATTAAATTAGATTAGATTAAATGAATGGCGGTTAAAATTCATTGGCCAAATTTTGTATCGCAACATCTTCCGGAAAAAAGAATTTAAAAAATAGTCCACCTGTGGATGTTATAATAAATTAAATAATACAGTGTATCATAATACAGAAAACAGAAAAATTCATCAAATTTGTTTTGGAAATGAATGTTTTTAAAGTAAGCCAATAAATTTTTGGGGAAATTAAAGTGACTCAAACTCATAAGCAATAACGACGTCATAGTTTAATTATTCTACGTTATTATTTGAAGAAAATTATAATTCTAATCTATAGGTATCAGTATAAATAAATTTGAAATAGGAGTTATGTTAGTATATGTAATACCAATAAAATTCAAATAATATTATTATGTTTATAAAATTTTAAATTTTAATAAATAATTATATTTATATCATATAACAATAATAATAATAATAATTTTTTAATTTTTAAACTTTGATAACCTTATTTATACCGGGTGTGCCAGAGCGTGCGTGTCAGCTTTTTAAGAGGGAAAGGAGCCGGTATTTTAAGATTTAAAAGCAAATTATTAACTAAATCTAGGGTGCTCTATCGATTGATGATATTTGCAACTTCCGGGAAGAACCGTAAAAGGGTTTTTTAAGCCCAAAAATCGTAGAAATAGACCGAAATCGAGATTTTCAAATGGGACGGAGTACTTTTTTATGCAAATTCGAATTCTACGTTAAAAAATAAGAAACCTTTGTAAAGTAAATTTTTTTTTTTAATTGTTTTTTGTTTGTTTTTTTTTTGTTTTTTTTTTAGTTTCAACTTTGTAGGTACCCAAAACAGAGATAAGAATATGCTAATATGAAAAAAAAATTTATTTATCAAAATAATCATTATTAATTTTGGTTTAGCAAAGGAAAATATAGTGGATTTTTGTTTTATTTTTATTAATTTTAAAGAAAAATAATGAGAAAACAAAAAAAAACCATTTAACAAAAGTTTATTATTTTTTGTCGTAGAATCCAAATTTGCATAAAAAAGTACTCAAAAGTACTTCCCGGATTTTTAAAAAACTGATTTGCTGTCCTTTCCGGAAGTTAAAAATACCACCAATCGATAGAGCACCCTCGATTTAGTTAACAAATTTTTTTTTTAATTTTAAAACAACGGCTCCTTCTCTTCTTAAAAAGCTGATACGCATGCTCTGGAACACCCGGTATAATTGCCTAATTATTGAAAAATGAATAAAAAAATTAAAACTTAAAATTTAATTTTTTTATTTTAATAACATTAATAAAAAATTATTCAATCATTTGAACGTGAAATTAACTGTTTAATTTATTATTTAATTTTCTTGTTTTTGTAATTAAAATTATGTAAATTTTAAATATGGCTATTTTCAGAATTTACTAAAATCGTTTTACAGGTGAATTATCACAAAGATTTTAATTGAATTATTAAAAATTTTCATTAAACAAAAAGATACAAAAAAAAAAAAAATTTGTGCATTGCGAAATATTTTAATAACTCATAAAAATTCAATTAAAAATATTAAATGTCAATATGTTACTTTGAATTATTATTAAAAAGTAACAATTTTATTTTTAATTTTGATAATCTTCGATGTTATTTAAATTAGTTATTAATAAATCAAATATTGTTTAAAGTCAAATGGTTATTTAAGTTTTATATTATAATTTATCTACCTACATTATTATGTATTATAATAAGTTAAATAACTGAAGTTAAAAGGATGGCTAAGATTTTGTATATTGAAAAAAAAAAAGAATAATAAAATGGCTTACTAATGAGAGTAATTAAATAAATAATAGTAAAGCCACTAATATACCAGCAGGAAATAAATATATTGTAATAAAATAAACTTTAATGCTGGCTGCACATCCTGAATGAATGAAATTTTAATTGAAGTACCTAAAGCACGGGTTGAAACGGTCACAGTCAATTTTATCTACTATTTTTTCATAATAATATTTTCCTATTTTATATAGTCTAGCTTTTTAAAGATTTGAAGAAAATTTTTGTACACTAGTATTTACTACTTATTATATGTGAAGTTAGAACAAATTAGATGCAGTGTTAACACTGATGCATCGCTTAGAAATATTTTGCTTATCAGAAAAATGAAGTTAGCGTAAAGGAGCTAGATGACTCTTTAAAAAATTATTTTAATATTAAAGCTTCAAGAAGCTTTTTTACTTACAGTTTACTTTAAAAAGGAAGTGAATGAAGTTTTTGAAAACCCATCAACTTATTGAAGTCTTCAAATAGTGACTGCCGTTTCTTTAGTGACTACCAATGATATTTCCTGTGCTTCTAATGCCATTTAATTGTTGTTGCAACATCATATGATGGTTATGTTAAGCAATAATAACAATCAGTAATATTATACAACAGTAAATTTTTTCTAGCGTTATTATAATATTTTTTGATTATTAATCAGAAGATTCTGTGTTCGAATACCGTTTAGAAAATTGATTATCACAAGTAAAAGATATTTGATCGTAAAAGTTATTTTATATACAAAACATTTAGTAAAACCTGGTAAAACTATTGTTTTTGATCGTAAACGCCAAATATAAGTCTTCTTACATTATAGCGTAGCTCTATTTTATTTAAGTTACTACAAAATTATACTCTCTTTATATAACTTGAAAACATCTATAATTTATTATAGACTTATTACGGCTACCTGTTTGTTTGTAGTCTAATTAATGGTTCTACTAGGACCGACTTTTGGCCCACGTTGTTTTGGTTTGTTCCAAACTAACTAATGAATTTTTCAATCTAATTCAATATATTTATTTATTTTTGGGTTCTTCTATAAATTTCGCAAAATTTTACTATTTAAAATATCAAATTTAACTACTGAAATTTAAACAATTAATTTACCCAAGAGCAAAACTAATATTATTTTCAATAATTACACGAAATGTTACTAAAAAAATGGAAGTATTGAATAATGAAAAATTATTACATAAATGCATATTATGTAAATGTCTATGTGTCTATTGTGTTCACATTACGTTATAATTATTAAAACAAAAAAAAAAAACTGCAACAATAAAATTTCTCATATTACTTTTACAATAATTTATGAATAAAAGAACAATTAAAAAATAATTATTTTAATTTAATTTTCATTATTATGTTAAAAAATAATTATACAAATAAATAATAATAATCAATAACATACATAATAAAAAAAAAACCAATAATGTCCATTTGTTGTAATAATTTATTTATATATTACAGAATGGAATGTTTTTTAATTAATTAAATTCATTTTATTGAATTAAAATAATATTATATAGTTTTTTGGCTTTGTTTTCTTTCAAATGGCGTATAATAACATACAATCTTGTTTATCTATTTTAAATGGCAGTTAATGGATATTAGTATATAGGTCTTGAATGAGACAAATTTATTTTATATTTAAAGTACCGTCCAAATAATAATAATGTATTTTTCGGATTCCAATGATCTTTAGTTAACAAAATAATTTATGATGGCAGTGTAGACAAATGAAAATTATGTGGGTAGTATTTGTGTTAAATTATACAAAATATATCGAGAATAGATTATTCTATACATCTCTTTTAAATATTTTGTTTATTACAATTACAGGTTGTAAAGTTTAAAATAAGCTTGCGAGATAGTTTGTATTTATTTTTAAGTTATTGATCAAATATATCAATAGTGGGGGATCAAAGCTATCAAAATTTTTTTATTGTATTTGAGAATATATTTTCTATGCGTATTAATTATTATTTACCTCGTGTGGGTTTTGAAAATTTGAATGATTTCTTAAAGTATATGCAAATTAAAACCATCTGACAAATGAGATGGCTATACCATATACCATGGCTAAATATTGAATGACATCTGATGGGTTCGAAACCATGCCAAACGAAGTGGGCCAATCACTAGAACGACCCGGGAAGTAAATTCTAATTCTATCTCTTTTGATCAACTAAGTGTTTATAATACTTAATAAATATATCGTTTAGTAATAGGCGTCTGATGTGATTGTTCTTAGAGTAATACATACTTACAAATTTGTTGAAATTTGAAAAAAATTGGTTTTAAGTATCAACAGAATATTGATTTTGCAATAGTTAACAATACATAACTTCTTCGGTACTAACTTATTAACTGACATTTGTGTCGATCCCAATATTTCAACTTCTCGTTGATAATATAATCAATTTTCATTATACCTTTCAAATATTTCATTATTATTTCCTTAAGTAAGATTGATGTGTCACAAATTAAAAATTAAAATTAGGAAAATTAATGCGGAAAATATAATTAAAAAGTAGATTTTTTTGAATAATTATATTAGTAGTTCTTTTAGTATTTCTATTTCACGCTGAAAACACAATTATGACGAATGACGAATTTTTCGCTTTCAAATACATGAGATTATATGTAAATCGTGACGAATGACGAATAACCAAAATTTTGCGATCAAAAAATATATCTATTTCTATTTTCTTCGTCGACGAATGCGAATAACATTTATTGATACCAACATAAATCGGTTTTACTTGATGTCATTTGTTTGTTTTTGTTGTTGTCAGTTCAAAATATTTTAAATTTTTAAAATTTAAATTCAAATAAAAAAATTTGTAAATTAAGTTTTATAAAATTTTTCCTCTATTTCTTTTATAAACAAATTTTGAAATTATAAAAACACAAAAATTTGTTCGTCGCGAATAGTTCGTCGTGATTGTGTCTCTAAGCTCGAAATTTGGTTATTCGTCACTCGCCATTCGTCGTGATTGTGTTTTCAACATCAATCCGTTCACAAATCCTATAGTTTTAAGAAAATTATCAGAAAACTAGCTTTGTAACCCGTCATAAATGACGGAAGCAAAATAAATCCTAGTTTCTTTTTTTCTTTCATTAGATCCTTTATTCTGAAATTACAGTACTTATGTTTATATCACTTTTTAATTTTCTAAAACACATAAAAGAAATATTTTTTTTGGAGTCAAAACTTTGCCAATTTTTTATTTTTTTTATTTTTCGTAGGCTGGTGGGGATCTTCAGAAAGATACAATGAGCCCCGTAGCTTGACACTGTATGTAGGATTCTTACCTACTAAACCACATCCTTCCTTAAAAAAATAATTTTTTTTGAGTGAAGTTAGTTACGCAAACAATAATGACAAAAATAAAAGGTATAAGCAGGTATAAGTAGTATAATGTATAATATTATACAATTCAAATATGCTGATATACATGTATATTATTAATAGATTAATATATTCGTTCAATATATTTTCTCTCTTTTTAATGGAAATTATTTTGATTGCTAGTGTTAGTACTTTTTGAAAATTTCATATATTCATATATTACAAACTACTGCTACATTTTCAATATTTCAGAAACATGAATAAATATTATTTTTTTTCAAATAATTTAACAACAATACTTTTCTGTGTATGTAATAATAGAATACGGTAATAAAGTAAAAGAAAGTTTAAATTTAAAAAACATTGTTATTTTTATTAAGATTGATTTTGATTCCTTTTATTTTATTCATACACAAAGATTTTACTAATTTTCTATTTAAGAAAACTATATTGACCTAACACTAATCTTTTTTTTTTTATATAACAGAAAAAGAAGTACCATACCAACAAATTTGTATAAAATGTTTGTATTTTTGTATGGTATACTCGTACTCACTTCCATTTAGTTATAATTCGTTAGTTGGGTTCCATTTAGTATAAATTATACCGTATTAGCGTTATTGTGGCCTCTGGGAGAGCAAATTTAAAAAAGGGATCTTATTTTCATATAAATTTTGTCTTTTGTATACTGTATAGGGATCTTATTTTGCTAAAGGAATAAACTGTTATTATGGTACTGTGTTATTTTTAAAAAAATATTCAAAATTTTGTATCTAAATTGGTAAAATTTACAAAAAATACAAAAACATTTTCATCAATAATTTTCAATTTAAAAAAAGCAATGTTTTATTAAATTAAAAAAATATAGTTCATTCAATCAATTTTTCCTCCAAAGATTCAGCATGGTAGACAGGGGTTAAAAAAAAGCACCAAAGCAATTTGTATATATATGCATTTGTATACATATGCAATTTGTGAATGTGTTGGATCGTTCCGTCGAACTTACAAACATCCAGATAAATGCAGAATAATATATGTATAATATATTCGTACACTCCTGAAGTTTTCTTTAAAATATCATTTAACTGTGACAGCGATGTAGTATACATTTTTATCCATATAATCTATATGTATGTATGTTATACGATATTCCATTATCGTTTTCAAAATAAGTCCTCAATTGGACGAATAAATAATATGGTGTAGTGTGCTTTGGTAATTGTGAATGCATTTTTAATAAAAATAAAAAAATATCCTGTCAAAATTAAAATTTATCCTTACCTCTAGTTTTTTTGTTAAGACGAGCACTATACAATAAGTTTTTTTATTTTGGTTTTAATTGTATTATTTTTCGATGACAGTAGAAAATACTATGGATACTATGGAGAGCTAGCTGTTCACTACAATAAAATAGTTTTATTTCACAGTGTTAGTATCGGTATAGAAAAAATCATTATTTGAAAGGATGTTTTTTACCTACATATACATATGTATGATGTGCTTTCTAATAGCTATATCTATTTTAAGTTTATTTATTTTATACGCTTTGTTATTTTCTCTTTTTTTCCTTTGCTTCACTTATTTAATCAATACTCTTTTATACTTACATTTAAATTTTTATTGAAATTTTCCAAGAAAATTACGTGATTTTTAAAATAATACAAAATTCTTTACATAGATTTAATATACTTTTTCTAAAAAATGCTTCGATCTTTGAAAATAATTCGATGGAAAAAAATAGGAAAAATTAAAAGGTTAATTCTGATTATTTTATAATATTGGATATCAGGATTGATTTTATGTTTTTATTAAATTAAAATCAAGAATTATGTGGTAATAACTGGATTTATAATAACAGCTGCAAGTTAGATATAGCTATAGGATAATTGATATCAGTGAAATGAAAAAAAAACTCTTTTGAAATAATAAGTAAAAAAAATATCTAAATATATAAAAATCTAAACAATTATATCATAAATTAAAAAAATAAACAATTAGATGCTGACAAGATTTTAATATAAAAGTAAAGACAAGTAACTTCGATCGTAAAGTTGTATGAAAGACCAAGGCTAATTTATTATTACAACATTGTAATTGGTTTGAACCCCTTTATAGGTAACATAAGGTTGGTACTCGATTAGACAAAAAGCCAGGCATAAAAAATGTTTGCAAATTTAAAAAATAAGTGGGTAAATTATGTCAAGATATTTCATTTTAAATTGAAAAGTGCAGCATAGAAGAGGTAAATATTTTATGTCTATTCGTTTGAGGTAAATAATCCATAAAATATTCTGCACTCTTCTATAATATTTTTTTATTGAATTTCGCCAATCATTTGATTCCATGCATATATCTTTAGAAATTCATTGTTCTTTTCTGATTATTTTTAATTTTTAAAACAATAATACGAAAGCTTAGTATTCGGCAAACAAAATAAATAATAATTGCTATTAAAGTCATGGATGGATCTTCGAATATTTTATCCGAAATGTAAAACCTAGTAACATGAGAAATTCGGTAGACAATAATTTTATTAAAATAATTTTTCACGGGTCTGAAAGAAATGTATTTTGTCTTCTTTACTTTTGATACTTTCCATTATGGAAGTTGTAGTCCTACATTAGATAACAAAACTATGGGAGAGTCTTACACCTTGTACTATTCCGATGACTAAATTGTAAAACGTGGATTTACAGAATCGGTGCTAATGCAGCGCCGATGCTCTTAAATGTCAGATAAACTTTCAGAATGCTGTTAAACTTTTGACGAGGCTTTGATATAATTGAACTGAAAATCGTAATGTCATAACCATCTATTACATGGCTGTGGGACGTTCCAATCTTGCATGTTAAACATGTTAAACAGTATACAAGCATTTGGAAATATATGGCAAAATTGTATAATACAACTGGCTTTGAACAAATGCGGAAGCAATATATATGGAGAGTCGCTGTTGAATGGAACAGACAAACTAATAAGATTAACGAGTAACGGGTATAAGAAAGATTATCATACTGAACTACAGTTTAATAAAAAAAATTCTATAACCGAGTTAAAACAATAATTTTAAGCCGAACAACTTGAGCATGCACAATTCCTTCGGCTATGTTCCAAATTGGAATCTCAAGTCTAGTGCAGATTATGATTATAATAATCGCAGACAAATGCATTTCGCCATTTCCATAACTAAATGCCTTAAAATTTGAAATTATCTGTGAATTGTTTGCACATAATAAAAAGGAAGAATCGCCGATATTTTTTTTTATTTTTAACAAAATTATAGAATTAAAAATATATATATATATTTTTTTTTTGTGAATATTTATTGCGAATATATTTTTTTAATGAAACTGATGAACCGATTATGAAAAATTACTTTTTTGTGGTGGTATTTTTGATATTTCTCTTTTTTCAAAATGTTTTCATCAACGATACGGACAGAACTTACACATTTATTTATTAGGGTTATTTTGGGTTTCGACATATTTTAAATTATTGGTAATAAATTTTCGGTTGAGTTAATTTTGAAAATTTATTTTTAGATATTTCTATCAAAAAATTTTTTTTTGTTTAAGTTCCCATTTAAGGGGTTGAGTATTTATTGACTGTTATCCTTGAAAATTTCTTCAAAAACGAACAAAAAAAAAAAATTAAATAGAAAAGATATCTTTTAGTTTTTTACTGGGTTGATTTAAATTTAATCTGTTTTTCTATTCTGATAACTTTTGCTATTTATTTTTTTTTTTTTTTTTTTCTAATTTCAAAGTTGATTGATTTTGAGTTGTGCGTCAGTTTAGAAAATTTTAAATTATATTTTAGAAATTAAGAAGACTTACCAAAAAAAAAATTATGTTTGATTTTTTGGTTATTTGTTATTTTAATGAAATAGCTATGGTGTTAGCATTGGTTCACTAGAGTATAAAATATTTTTTATTATATTATATTGAAGTTAAAAAATCAAAAATGAAAAGTGGTATTTCCTGTTGTAAATAGATTTAAAAATATTAAACATGTTTTGAATCGAATGGTAAAATATATTAAATTAATTTCGATAAAAAAAAAAATATTTTTCAAGGACTATGGTATTTTATTGTGGTAGTAAAAAACATAAAAAACAATAAATGTTTTTGTACATACTGAATACCTGGGTATACAAGAAAAAAATGGTGTGACGTGAATTGAATAAGAAAAATTTTGTTTTACCGTATGTGAAAATTAACAGACCAGTGATGTCACTTCTGTATAGATTGTTTAATTTTATTATTTAAAATTAAATTTTTGGAATAAAAGCAAATGCGTACTTACAAAACGGTTGAAAAGTTTTAAAAAACGGTTGAAAAATTCAAAATGTTAATAAAATACTATACCGTACGTATATAATATAAAAATAAATGTTAAAAATTGATTTATTTTTTTTTTCAATTTTATAGGTGGTTTTAAAATGGAAAACGAATTTGGCTCAAATACTTCAATATTATTGTTCACAATATTTAGTGGTTATTAAAATATTTACATATGATTGGGGTTTAGTTTTATCCTAGGGTGTTATTAAAAATCTACAAGTAAATTAGTTTACAAATAAATTATTTTAGTTTCGATAAAGGGTGTTTTAGTATAATTAGAAGTAAACATTTACATCGTTTGACTCACTAGTATGTATATTTTCGCATGGGCACAAATATTTTTTTAAATGCGTACTAAATCTTAGTTTAAAAAGTTTTGCAATATATAAAGTTTTAAAGTACAACTGTTTTTAAATATTTTTAAATTTAACTCTTAATATATAAAATCGTTATATATTAAGAGGGTGTATTATTATTTTTTAACTATTATTTAATGAATCTTGATTATTCTTATTACTAACTTAGTTTAAGAATAATCAAAATTCATTAAATAGCAGAAAGAGTTAAATTATTTAGATATGACATGTGGTGAGGATAGTAAGGCACAAAGGATACCAAAAGGAACACTAGATGCAATGCGGTACAATACTGGACCAAAAGGCAGATTAATATCAAATTAGCTGGACGAAATCGATTAAAATTCTCAAAAGATGAGAGTTAACGGATGAATGGCAGTTGTACCAGATAGAAACTGAATGTAGGAAAATTGTAAATGAAATTAAAGCTAACTCTGAACTGTAAAACCCATAGATGATGATGATAAATATAAAAGTATAGCATTTTTTGAATTGAAGCACCAATTCAAAAAAATTCAAACTACCTAGAGAATTCGAATTGACCAAAATATACATTATGCAACTTTTCGAATATTTTTTAAAAACAATTTTTTCAGTTGATAAATAAATCGACTTTTTTTAAATAAATTTAATTCATTTTGTGTTGTACCCGGATAACGTCGGTTGAGTTTTCGTATAAAATGATTTTGTATGAGTAAAAATGTATTTTATTGTTTAATTGCTATTAAATTTACTTTTATGATATTACCTGTAGATATTTACTGTTTTTTAATTTATGAGAATAAAATGTATTGTTTAAAAAAAAAGTACATCAAAATGTAAATCTTGCTGATTAGCAAAAAAAAAATTAAATTAGCGAAAAAATTTAGAAGAAGCAATTGAAAAAAAAAATTATAATTATTTTTCTAATTTGGAAAAAAAATCATAAAATTAATCAATGGAGACGAAATTTTAAAAAATCGATTAAAAAACATGTGAGTTATTGAAAATCGACTAAATCAAACCTTACTTATATCAAGGTTAAAATAAAATATTCCGATATTGATGAAAAACACATATACAAGACATTTACAACAACTTTAAATGAAATTTTTTAATCACTTTGATTAAATGTTGTTTTGGTAACTAAATACCTCATAAATTACATTTTTTTACATACAATTTAATTACATAAATTTTTTTTTTGCAAGAATTATTTAATAAGAGTTTTAAAAAATCAAGGACGAAATGCTATAACACTTACTGATATTTCTGTTCCAAAATTTTATCAGCCATTAAATTTAGATTATTTAAGGAATTGGGATTTCCTTGTTACTTATCTTATATTTTAGCAGTATAAGTAATTTAAATTTGAGGGTTTAAGTTTAATATTAATTACTTATAATGTAAACACCTACGTATTTAAATTATTAAATTAATAAATGAAGGAGTTATACGAAGAAAGTGTTAAGTGACATTTTTTTGAAAATCATTGTTTTTGCAGTTTTGAAAGTGTTAAGTCATATTCTATACATTATAAAAATCCATTTTGTCTATATTAACGTTATTTACCATTTTGGTGGGTGTATGAAAGTGTTAAGTGTAACAACATTATACTTTTAATATAAGTGTAAGAAGATGTTAAAATCCCTTAGCACTAAATCGTAAATATTTTGCTAAAAATTACAGAAAAATGTTAGTGCATGAAAGTGTTAAGTGCGCACTTAACACATTCATACAATTATTACTATGAGTCATAAAAAAGTAAAAATATTTTTGGCTTATGCAACAAAAACTTTTCGAATAGTGTGCGTTAAAAAAGTTAACACCGCTAGAATATTCTGGTTTTCTTAAGTTTGTTTATTTTAAATTATGGGGAATTCCCAAATTTATATTTCTAATTTTGATCGTAATTTATTTTGTGTCTTATTTTTAAATTATTTTCTCATTTAATCATTATAAATTCAGATTTTACCATAAATGGTTCCAAAATTGAAAAACTCTTTTATTTTAAGCCCAAAAAATTATTATTTGAAAGTTTTTTTTTTTTTTTTTTTGTCTTTATTCTATACAACTATCTACATAAAATATAAAAGATATTGAGTATAATGTTGGAATTAAAATTGACGTGATGTAACTGACATGTAATCTAAGTCAAAAATCCATTGATTCTTGACTTAATATTCAAATTTATATTTATGGAGTCTCAGGTAAAATGAATCTAGTAGATAAATCCAGCGGTCTGAAGCGTCTTAATCTGCGCTCGCTTGTTCGTTCATTATTGATGAGTTGAGGAGCAAGTAAATTTGGATGGTTTTCCAGTCGAACATAGTATTTTTCAGCTTTCTTTTTAATGAATTTCTTAACAGATGGGATATTTAAATCTGATCTAATTGTGTCATTTTGGACATACCAAGGCGCGTTAACTATAGACCTTAATACTTTGGACTGGAAGCGTTCTATTATTTCGATGTTGGAGTTACTAGTTGTTCCCCATAGTTCCAACCCGTAGCTCCAGATTGGCCTGATGATAGCTTTGTACACTGCAACTTTACATTCTAGGGATAAATTGGAGAAACGACCTATTAGCCAAATTAATTGGTTGAATTTTAATCGTAGTTGTTTATTTTTGCTGATGATGTGACTTTTCCAAGTGAGGCGTCTATCCAAGTGCATACCTAAGTACTTAACCGAGTCTTGGTGAGTCAATTCCATGTCGTTAAGGTGAACAGCGGGGCAATTTCCCTTGCGATTAGTAAAGGTGATATGAAGGGATTTCGATTCATTGGCCTTTATTCTCCACTTTTTCAGCCAGTTTTGTATATCCAATAAGTAGTTCTGAAGAACTTCTGAAGCTAATCTCGGATTAGTATGAGACACTAAGACCGCTGTGTCGTCAGCAAAGGTAGCAGTGAGTACCCTCGGCGATGTTGGGAGGTCTGCTGTAAATATCAGGTAAAGTAGTGGGCCAAGGACACTGCCCTGAGGAACCCCAGATTTAATTTCTTTTAGTGACGATTGTTCCCCGTTGTATTTAACGAAGAACCTCCTATTTGATAAATAAGTTGACAAAAGTTGCTGGTAGTGGTGAGGAAGTAGTTTTTTAAGCTTGTAAAGGAGACCGTTGTGCCAAACTTTGTCGAAGGCCTGTGAAATGTCCAGAAAAGCTGCAGAACAGTATTTTTTCTTGTCAAGTGAGTTATTTATATGGTTCACTACTCTATGTATTTGCTCAATTGTTCCATGATTGTGACGAAAGCCAAACTGATGAGCTGGTACGATATCTCGTTCATTATTTATTTTAATCAATCTTTTGGCTATTAGTTTTTCGATTAATTTTGATATTACTGGCAGAAGACTTATTGGTCTATATGAACTAGTCTCATTTGGCTCTTTCCCCGGTTTAGCTAACATTATGATATGAGCAGTTTTCCAGATATCTGGGAAGTAGCTAGTTCTTAATATAGCATTAAAAATGTGGGTTAAGAATTTTATACTGCAATACGGAAGTTCCTTTACCATTTTGCCTGTGATACCATCATACCCAGGAGCCTTCTTGTCTGACACAGAGTTTTTTATAATTTCCTGTACTTCCTTTATCCGGACTTTCTTTATCGGTAAATCCATTTGATAAGGCACTTCAAGGTAGTTTTCAATCTTGTTGTTTTCGTTGGTTGAAATTACTGGTGGATACGGTACAAACACTTTTTGTAAATGTGATGCAAAAACCTCTGCTTTCTCACCATCGCTTCTGGCCCAATTACCATTTGATTTCCTTAGTGGAGGTATAATTTGTTGTGGCCGTTTCAGTTTTCTTGTTGCTTTCCACAGTGAGTAGTCATTAAGATCGGTATATGTTAGTCTTTCAAGGTAATTCTTCAACGAACTTTCTCTGCTTTTATTTAACAAAAATTTAAGTTCTTTGATTGCACGGTTTAACCTGGCTTTGATTTCAGGGGATCTAGTTTGTTGCCAATATTTCCTAAGGTTTCTTTTTTCCATGATTTTGGATTTTATTTCAGGTGGAGAAATAACATATTTTCGGATGTTACCTTGCGTCGGAGTTGATGACATTGCTGCTTCAATCATGGTTATATTTAGGTTTTTTATAGCTTCATTGATATCTTGGGGGTTTTTCAGTCCTATATTTAGAGAAGTTTTCATTTCAATTTCCTTTCTATAATTATCCCAGTTTGTTTTCCTTGTATGTAACCGTTGTTCATTTTGAGTTATTACTACTTTGGATGAGGCAGAGATAATGATAGGCGTATGATCTGAAGACAGCTCGAGGCTTGATTTCACAGTAAATAGTTTTGGTGAGATACCTTTCGAGACGCAAAAATCCAAAAGATCCGGTGTCTTATTAAGATCAGAAGGCCAGTATGTAGGTTGTCCAGTAGACAGATAATTCAAGTTGAATTCTTGCATGGCTAGTAGTAGCTGCCTTCCTTTTTGAGTGATCAGCCTATTTGAAAGTTGAACAATAAAATTTCTTTAAAACTTACTTATTGTTAACATGTTAGCTTGTTAACTTTTTACAGCATACAAGTCGGTGGAAGAACGTGTTAAGTGCAGGGATTTTAAAGTTGAAGCTATTGGGAGGTTTCAAAAGGACCCAAACTTTTTTTAAAGAAAACCCACACACCACCGCTTAAAAAATAGTTTTAATTTTTTTTTATACTGATATACAAAATTAAATAAACGATAATATATATAAAAAAAATATGAAATATAATTTTTCTCGAGATTTAAATTATGTCACTTAACACCAGTGGCGACTCGTGATATTTTAAGTTATTCGTTCAAAGCAAAAAAAAAACTTTTTTCGTCGGTATAGGTGAAAGTTCTCGAAAGGCACCATGTGGTTTAACCTACGAACCAACCATGATAGTGTGTGGCCTTAAACCCAGATTTTTATCTCAATATTCTCTAAGGAAAATTAGTATCTTAATAATTACCGTGGAGGAAAATTGATCTTACTTTTCACACATTAAATAACAATGTGTAGTTTTATTAAATTTTTGATTTATAAATAAGGTCTAAAAGTGTTCCATCATGATTTTTGACCAAAAATTTCTAAAATACTTTCATTTCTTCTGACTGAATCTTTCTTAGAAATTATTCTTCTATCCAAAAAATTGCCAGTCCTGACAATCTATTCTGCTTCATTGTATTGCGAGAGTAGGTTTTAATTATTTTTAACGTCGAGAATGATCTTTCTATTGATAATGATGGAAAAGTTATTGCTAAAATCAGCTCACGTAATTTAGGAGTCTCCGGAAAAAGAGAAACTATATCATCTAATAAAATTTTTCAGTAAATTTTCTGTACAGATTTGTCGTAAAAATGACTTTGCTTATAAATAAAAATAGTCAATTCATTTTTATCACCAATATAATATCAAAATATTCAAAAAAAGAATTTTTTAACCGATTCAACAAATTTGTTGGGAAAGTTTTTGAATATTCCTTAAAGTTTTTGGAATTTAACAAACCAACAATCTTTATTTCCAACAAAATTTATTTTTAATAAATTATTTCTGTTGTACCTACATAACAGAGTAAAATGAAAATAAAATTAAAATTTACTAAGTTTATATTAAATAAATTACTAAGTTTAATATGCCTATACAAAAATAAATTAATTTTTATAATAATCGTGTGTCCACCAAATAAAATAATATTTTGCTATGCCTACTTTTGTTGTTTTCTTCAACAGCAACAAAAAAATAACATTAGTATAAGCGTATGTGCAAATAAAATTTTAAGAATTTTTTTTTTCTTGTATTTCTTCTCATTATTTTCATTTTCTCATTATATTCTCACTAGCTTTGTAACCCGTCATAAATGACGGAAGCAAAATAAATCCTAGTTTCTTTTTTTCTTTCATTAGATTCTTTATTCCGAAATTACAGTACTTATGTTTATATCACTTTTTAATTTTCTAAAACACATAAAAGAAATATTTTTTTTGGAGTCAAAACTTTGCCAATTTTTTATTTTTTTTATTTTTCGTAGGCTGGTGGGGATCTTCAGAAAGATACAATGAGCCCCGTAGCTTGACACTGTATGTAGGATTCTTACCTACTAAACCATACCCTACCTTAAAAAAATAATTTTTTTTGAGTGAAGTTAGTTACGCACACAATAATGACAAAAATATAAGGTATAAGCAGGTATAAGTAGTATAATGTATAATATTATACAATTCAAATATGCTGATACACATGTATATTATTAATATATGAATATATTCGTTCAATATATTTTCTCTCTTTTTAATGGAAATTATTTTGATTGCTAGTGTTAGTACTTTTTGAAAATTTCATATATTTATATATTACAAACTACTGCTACATTTTCAATATTTCAGAAACATGAATAATTATTGTTTTGTTTCAAATAATTTAACAACAATACTTTTCTGTGTAATAATAGAATACGGTAATAAAGTAAAAGAAAGTTTAAATTGAAAAAACATTGTCATTTTTATTAAGATTGATTTTGATTCCTTTTATTTTATTCATACACAAAGATTTTACTAATTTTCTATTTGAGAAAAGCTATATTGGCCTAACACTAATCTTTTTTTTTTTTATATAACAGAAAAAGAAGTACCATACCAACAAATTTGTATAAAATGTTTGTATTTTTGTAAGGTATACTCGTACTCACTTCCATTTAGTTATATTTCGTTAGTTGGGTTCCATTTAGTATAAATTATACCGCATTAGCGTTATTGTGGTCTCTGGGAGGGCAAATTTAAAAATGGGATCTTATTTTCATATAAATTGTGTCTTTTGTATAATGTATAGGGATCTTATTTTGCTATATGAATAAACTGTTATTATGGTATTGTGTTATTTTTAAAAAAATATTCAAAATTTTGTATCTAAATTGGTAAAATTTACAAAAAATACAAAAACTTTTTCACCAATAATTTTCAATTTAAAAAAAACAATGTTTTATTATCCGACGTAGAAGTAGAGTTTATTATCCTACTCTACTTCTATCAAGTTCTATTGATTGAACAGTGAACCTGAACAGTGAAGTGAACAGCGAACACTTAACACTGAAAATAAAATAATATTTTTGGAATGGAGCATACAGAACATACAGAATACAGATACAGCAAATAATAAAAAAAAAACAAAAATAATTTTTTTTGAGTGAAGTGAGTTACGCACACAATAATGACAAAAATAAAAGGTATAAGCAATAAAGTAGTATAATGTATAATATTATACAATTCAAATATGCTGATACACATGTACATTATTGTGTATAATTTTAAGTAATAAGAATAACCTTTGAGTGAATTATGTTTTTTTTTGTGTTAAATGCTGTTTGCCTTTTGGTTATTATACCATATTAAACTATTGATTAAATTTCTATTAGTCCTTATTATTATAAATCAAAAAAATTGTTTGTTTTATTTATATTATTATTATTATTATTTTTTATTTCTCCTTATTATTTGCGAAGAACACTAACATTAAATTAAAAAAATATAGTTCATGCAATCAATTTTTCCTGCAAAGGTTCATCATGGTAGACAGGGGTTGAAAAAAGCGCCAAAGCAATTTGTATATATATGCATTTGTATACATATGAAATTTGTGTATGTGTTGGAGCGTTCCGTCGAACTTACAAACATCCAGATAAACGCAGAATAATATATATATATAATTCTCAAAGCAAAGGCTATCGTTCTTAACAAATTTGAACGAAATGGCTGGTTAAATTGTTGTTGGATTTTTTGTTCTTTTTTTTCAATCATAAGGGAGACTTCGTGTATATAGAAGGTGGTGAACGCGTTGCTTATTATTTTGCATGTTGTATTTGTATTGTTGACTTAAAAAGGAAGGATAGAGACAGAATAGAATAGAATATCTACGTATGTATTAATTTTTTTTTTCAAAACATTAGGAGGATTTCGTTAAAATCGTCTCATAACAGTAAGAAAATAAGTAAATGAAGTTGTAAATATATAGAAAAATAGATTAAATGTATATTCATTCTTTACATCTATTACTGTTTATAGAAAAATAAAAAATATTAGCATTTTTTAATTAGATATTTTTTAGGTTTTTTTTAGAGATTTTTCTAGTCGTTCATGAACGAAATGAACTCTTAGAGGAATCGCGCTTGTTTAACACCTTCTTCGTCTAACTCCTTCAAAAAGTTCACCTTACACGCTGGATGGCGCAATAGGTAGAGCGCGTGCCTTTCAATCGAAAGGTTCCAGGTTCGATTCCCGATGAAGCAAAAAAAAAAAAAAATGCTTTATTGGTTTTTTGATCTGGTCTCATACCCTTTGTCATTGGGATATAATAAAAGACAAAAAATAATTGAGAGTATAATCTGGTAACAAATTAAATAAAATGAAATTCTTCTATTTAAGAAGGTTTAGTTCCTGACAATAGCAGTAGTTTTCCACATTTAATGAGTTGATAAGCCGGTAATTCGTTAAATAAATACTCAAAATATTGTAGATTGTAGTGTAAAATTGCAGTACCATACTTAATTAAGCACGAAAAGATTATACCTAAGTTACTGTCAAGAACGTAAAAAAATATTGATAATATTAACATTGCTAGAAATAAGTATTCACTAAAAGAAAAGAAACCAATTCAAATAATAAGAAGAGTTTTTAAGAATTAAATTTATGAGTGGAATATTCAAAAGCAACAAACTAAAATTTTATTTTTCAACAGAAAATAATACTAAAGGATAGTAATGTCCTTTATATTTGGATTTTCTTTCTTTGTTTTTAATTTTTTTTTTTTATAAAAACTTCAATTAAAATTTAAGTAATTTTGGTCGAATTTAAAAGGATTTTATTTTATTTTAATTGAAGTTTAACATTACTACTTCTACTTTGTGGTCACATTGTGCATTTTCTGCTCATTTTCAGAGTCATTATATTTTTGCATGCATTTTGCACCGTTTTTAATATTGTTTTTATGTTTTTATACTAGCTTAATTTTAAGTTTGTGTAGTCTTCTAAAATAATAAAAAGGTGACTTTTTGTTTGTTTACTATGCAGTTGACAACATAGAGCTCTGAAATTATACCCAATTTTTTTTATGATTAAGAAGGTGAAGTAATGGTATAATTCAGAATACTATTGTGTTCGACTAGCTGCATCCATTTCTAACATACATCGTGATTCCTTTAAAAAAATAACCAAAAACGTATTTTAAAGTTTTTCTAAAATCTAAGTGTTTTGGATATATTTTGACCACTAGTTGTACTTAGAGGAACAAAAGCTGCAATAAGCATCGAACAAAGTAAAAAATGATGGTGAAAGCAATTATAATCCAATTATGCTTCTAAATTATAAAATCATAAAAGATTAATTAAAGAAAACAATGAAAACGTTTTCTAGGTATTCACACTTAAACGATATTCTCAGGATAGCACTAATATCATTAGAAATGCCTATTATCTAATCGCTTACATAGCTCGGTCAAATTTAATCATGTCATGCCCATTAACAATTCACTTCAGGAACAAACCATAAAATCTAAAATATAACAAAATATAGGATAATAACAATCTACAATCTACCTAATATTTGTTATAATTTTCGAAAATGAATTTACAGATTCAGCGATTTTCTGAAATTTAAAAATTATTAACAAAACATTAAGAAAATTTAACAAATTTATGTTTTTATTTTGGATGTAAATTTCATTTTCTTGAATCCAGTTGAAATTTTTTTTTATTAATTATTGTAATATTCTAATACGTTTAAATACATTGTACTTAATTATCTGAGAATTATTAATGAAGCTTCAGAACACGTATGAAATTTTTACGTAATGAAAGGAGGTTGAAAGTGGTATGCAGCCATAAGGAAAAACATAATTTTTGTGTTTGATTGTCCCTTATAGACACGATCTTTTCAAATTTATTGTACTTACCCGTTTGTTATCTAAAAACTGCAGGTATATGTCCCTGATAAACCATTTCATTGTATTAATGTCAATTTCAGAAATAGGCGATGTGTATTCCTATAAATATTTATGTCCGAGCTACGGGCTTGCAAACAAATAGAATGATAGACGTGGATTCTTCGTCTTCTAAACAGAATCCGCATCGGTCTGAATCAACTTACCAATCTTAAACAGACGTTTGTTAAATGGACAAACTATATTGTTGCTCTGTTAATTTTGTTACTCTTGCTTTCTTTGCTATATGAATTTGCTTTAAATGAGAGTGAAGCCTGCTTTTCAGTATTCTGACATTGGATATATTCTACTTCATTACCTGATTTAATCGGTGAATACTAACTTTGAAAAAAAACTTTAGACTACGAAAGTCCTTGGCAAGGAAAATAAAATATTTAAATAGTATGCTATATAATTGGAGCTGATGCAAAATGCAAATATATTTTCAATTGATTTGGTTGCTACATTACTTTCCAGCTAGTTTACACATTTTAGCCAAGTTCAAAACCTTTTTTATGTTAAATATCTTCGAAAACTTAAATTTATTTGTTTATTTGCAGTAATCAAATAAGGTATATAAGAACCTATATATATAATTTATGTACAGTTACTAACACAACATAAATATTATTTAGTATCAATGATTTAGTAAATGACACCTGATTTAAAAATTTATATCACACCGGAAATATAAAGTCTTACTTTATTATTTGACTTTATTTTAAATTGAAAAATTTTAAACTAGGTCAAAACATTTCTTTAGGATTAATTTAATTGTTAAACTACGAAAAACAAAATAAAAACAACTTTTAAAATTTAAGAGATTAAAAAAAAAAAAACAAATGTTTACTATATATATTTTGACAATAAATTTCTTTTACTTTCTATTAATTAATTCATCATGACTTCAAATCTGAATTTTGTGTTGTAGATCTAACTACACAGAATTTCAAAATTTCTTTTTCCTACTACAAACAATATTCTAAATTATGTACATCGAAGATTTAACTGTTTTTTTTCTTGGAAAAGGATAAAAAGATTTTAAAGTCAATGAAAAAGTGTGCTTCGCATTTTTCAGTGGTGATCTATTTAAGCAAGCAAACAACAACAATATTTCGAATCCTTTTTTTTAAAAGTAAAAACACAAAAAAATTCACTAACCATTTTTTCGTTTTTTACATTCATGCATTTTTGAATGAATGCATTTGTGTATAAAATATTAAACAGTACGAAGAGTAAAAAAGAAACGAGTAATCGGAATAAATTTAAGTGACATACAAACATGAAAAATTATAAAGACAGAAAAAGACAAAATGAGAGGACAAAAAAAAAAAGAAAATAAACGAAAAAAAACAACCTTCAGCTAAAGAAAATTGAGAAATTATTACCAACGTGTACTGACACTAGTCGATGCTTTCAACTCTAAGATTGTATAAGTAACGAACTTGGAACGTTTTAAACTTTATTTTCAGTACTTGATAGGCTGAAAGTTCTAGTAGCAGATATATGTTATAGTGACTTCGTTATTGGTGGTGGTATGCAAATATTTTATAACAATTATAATTCTAATGTCTACTGAATTGATTGCTTTGTTTATCTCTTTGCCATATTGATTTGCTTTAAAAGAGTGTGAAGCCTGCTTCAAACAAAAATACTAAACATATGAAAAACATGTCTTAAAAAGTGTATATTATCGGTTCGGACGAATTGAGTTTCGAATTTGTCATTATTTGAAAAGCTTGTAGTCTGATTTGATGTTCATTAATTTATATAACAGCTTTTTTTAGAATTTTGATTAGTAAACTCAGAATGATATACGCATTAGGAGAGCTTTCCATAGTTTTTTAATGTGATCTTTAACCTGTTTTACTATATCTCTTTTAGTTAGTAAGATAATTACTTGGTAGTTTCTTTCATGTCCAGCTTTTTAGTAATTTACTTGTACTGTTACATATACCAAAAAGTTTGATATGACTAAATATTTACATGTATTTTCGAAAAAAAAATTTTGTACGTCCTTACTTGTTCCAAAACATATGACAATAAACGTGAAACAAATAGTTATAATAATGCGGTTAGAACTGAAATGTACCACACGGATAGAAATTTGTTGCGATATAAATTAATTCCTATTGATGTGTAACAAACATATTTTCTAACGTGTTAAAACAAGTATGTTCCCCGGTAATAAATAAAGAATTGCTATCATGTAAGGTAAATATACATGTTATAAAACAAAAGTTCGATTTGCTTATGCAGGTCTGTTCAATGTATATACTTAATATAATGAAATGAATTCGGAGTATACTATATAACATGATGACATTTCAAATTTTTCTCAGTTTGCTTCGTATTTACATGAAATGAACAACCTTCAGAAGAAGAAAAGCTAGTTTAGGATAATCATCACAATGAAAAAAAATGGTGATAGATAGTAGTAGGATAAAAGGTGCCAGTGATAGTAGCAATATAGATAATACACATTGTATTTTATGCTACAAATCAGTTAGAGAGAGTTTTCCGAAAGAAAATGCCTCCACTTTTTATTATAAAAGTGAACTTAGCATTTTAAATTTAACCGGAACTGCAATTCTACAAGATAAAAAGAAAATTAACTACTGCGATATATGGTCTGAGGTTCATAGTAGTTGCTCCGGTAATGATATCGCTAGCGCTTTAGTTATAATTTTAAAACAGTTAGTAGACGATTTTCCGAAACTTAAAAGAATAACACTTTGAAGTGACTTGTGTCACCCTCCAAAACAAAAATAAAATCAATAGCACATCACTAAAAATGTTTTTGCGTTCAAATAACATAATATTAAATTCAATATCTCAAAAAATTTCTGAGCCGGGCACTCTAACATTGAAGGGCTTGATTCTGTTCATTTTGCAATGGACCGGTTTTTCAAAAATAAAGAAATTAACAGTCCTTTACACCTTATTAGGTTACTTAAAACATTTAATACTAGAATAATATAGATGCAACAACATAGATGTCTGCAAATGATAAAAACTGATTTCAAAAATTATAGTGGATACCTGCAACAAAATTGAATTACGCTTAATTTTTATAATAAATAAAATCTATCTTATGTGAAAAATATGTTCCTGCAGAGACTTTTGGAGTAAAATACAAGACATCATTTCGTGAGACTGAATTTGATCATTAAAATTAAAAGCTTCAAAATAAATATTACTAAGTCCAAAAAAATTATATTTCAACATTATCTACTTTACAAGAACGACCTCTAGAAAAAGTATTGAAATTTAAAGGTTATGAAAGCTGTGATTTGGTCTATAAAAAAATTTATTATATTACCCAAATAGAATTAATTTTTTTTTATAATTTAATTTTCGTTTTATTTTATTCTATTTAACAAATTTGATTAAGTTATAATAATATGTTAGGCTTTTATTGAATTGTAGAAAGATGTGACAATTTGGACAAATTTGGAATATGTTCCACGCAATTACTTATTTTGTTGCTAGTTTGTTCCATAAACAAATTTTTTTCATACAATGCGAACAAATCGATTACAAAAAGTTGATATGGAACAAACTGAAAATTTGCACTTTTCTTAAATTTCTACATAATTTTTTTTGTTAAAATGTTTTTTTTTAGATATTATAATGGAAATTCAGTCTAAGTAATGTAAACTAAATATTGTACAACTTTAAACGAATTCTATCGTTGAACTTTTTTCTATTAATTACCTATATTTAAAACTTCATTTTCAATTTTCCCTAAAATTACATTTTGGCATTTAGAACAAACTGCTCAATAAGCCGATGATATCAAATTAACTTTATTTTTTCTTTAAAGTGTTTTGTTCTAGGTGAAAAATATTATTCCAATTAGAATATGAGCTTGTAGTAAACAAAGTAACACAAATAATTAGTACATATTTATTAGGTCGAAATCTACTTTTCAATTTCCTATGCCTAAGATAATGAATTGGGATTTGTGAAATTTAATCGTTTGTTCCCTCGGTTTGTATTATTCATAGTAGAGTTTCCAACCGCATTTAGTTACTGGGATCATATTCTTTACTTTATTTTAAATATTATGTCTATGATAATAGATACATTTTTCTTATTATATCAGTGATTTGATAGGCAAACTAGGAAATATATACATTGTCGAATGAACAAATTTTTTAGGTACTTTAAACTCCTAAAAGCTTGCGAATAGCCCACCCACCAATCTAAATCCACCATCCACCATCCAACCAACCACCATCTAAATTTATAATTCTATGCTCCCTATGGTCAACTTATAGTCGTTTTGACTTAACGGTTGTTTACTTAACTAGTCCTAAAATTTAAACCATCATTATGTTACATTATGCGAACCTATGGGATTTACTTTACAAAAAACTGTGGCTATATCTTAATATATAACACATAATCTGACAACCAAAACAATTATACTGCACTATATATAATTGAGTTTCTGCACAAAAAGTGCTTTGAACAGTGAATACCACAATAAGATTTAGACGCATCAAATTAGAACATAAAATACTTTATGAGATTGCAGAAAAATGTGTAGAAATTTTACATCACAATTTCATATCACAAAAATTAAATTTGGCTTTGTAGTTTTATTGATTGAATAGGTATTATAAACCGACAATGGAATTTATAACATGCAGTTTCTGTGGGTGAAAACTCAAATTTTTATATTTTTGTAACAATATTCTATGACAATTATTCATTTCTTTCTTTCTTGTTGGTATAGCTACTAAAAATGTCATAGCTACAACTGTTATACTGTTATTTATGTACAAATCTTATGTTACCCAATAGTAAAGTTTGTCGCTATCAACTGAGTTTGTAATATTTTCATGAATCGTTTTATTTTGCCACTAAATTTTATAATATGGAATTGAAATATTTTCATTTTTTAATTTTATTTTTCCTTCTTCCTTTTTTTCTCATTCTTAGTTACTTTCTTTCAGGTTTCTTGTATTTGTTAAGTTTTTGAAAATCATCACTATGGATTTGTTTATGGTTGAGTATGAAAGTTAAAGTATGAAAACTAAAATAAACAAGAAATGTGGTGTCTTGAAGGTTTGTAACTTTAAAATATGTACTTATCCAAATTAAGAAAAAAAAAATATATAAAATGCACTGAAATTATAAAATGTTAAAGGTTTACGGTTTTAATTGTTAATGAAATTTTAATTAAAAAAAAAAAAAAATTGGAAATAATATCTAGGAAATACGATCGCTAGTCTAGGTAGCACACTAAGTGTAAAAAAATATTTGAAAAACAAAAAGTAATATTTCACATAAATCTGATTTTTTGATGATTGCATTTTACAACAGTATGCCATCGTTTGAAATTTTTTGTGTAGTAATAAATAAAATAATTGCATTAGATTAATCTAAAGTATCAAAAATTCGGAATAGATTTCAGAACTTTGCTCAGAACTATTGCGTACAAGTGTTTAATTTAAATTTAAACTTTAAATTTAATTAATTTTCGCACATTTTTTGATTAGAAATGCGTTGGTAGTAAAATTTTATAGTTTTACATTTTCAAAAAAATATATGTTACAGTGGCGTTATTTCAAATGGACTATAGATGTTATTGAACCGATCAAAAAATACTTTCAGAAGAAAGCTTTATTCCAGTCTTTTAAAAGTTATGGAACCATAAAGAATTCTCACAGTTCGAATTACATTATGCACAATATGCATTATTTCAGTCTTATGATAAAACAATGATTAATAATGAAGTCTTAAAACTTATTTGAATTTCCGTATAAATGACTTTAACCATCACCTTTAGCCCCTTTGGTAAGAAGGATTAATAAGTTTTATATTTATACAAGTATACAACTGTAAATAATATTAGAAAATTTTCTTTTTGATAGGCATGATGTTGAAATAAAGTGAATAATTTTGACAAATTTATTTCCAGATACAAGTCATATGATTAAGTAATTATGTAAAGTTACAATAAAATTATCTAATTGACATATTATAACAATTATTACTGTGTTCATGCTGATGGTAAATTAACAATGATAAGCTGAATTGACGGTCAATGCAATGTCATAAACACGACATTTATTTATCAATGCTAGCTAAAATACAAACTCAAATTTAGCTCAGTTTATAACATTACTAACTGATTCAATATTCTAACAGATTAATAAATGTGGTATAATCGTCAAAATTTCTATTATATACTACTAATAATTCGCTCACTGTTCGAAATTCGACGGAGTTTAATAAAAAATCGTACTCAATTTCATTTGATTATCTTCATTTCCAATTTATCTTTGCTACTATATTTTTTGATTGATTTATCTTAGACAGCAACCGTATGTATATGTAATAAAAAAAAAATGCATAACTTTTAAATAGCTATAGCTGAATATTTTTGGTTTTTTATGTCTTATTTTTGTAAGACATAAAAAACCAAAAATATTCAGCTATAGCTATTTAAAAGTTATGCATTTTTTTTTTTTTTTCAATTCTTTTCATATCCTAAGTACACAATATATGAATGCACTTTTCAAGAGTATAAAGGAACTCGACAACTTCTGTCAAATATTTAACAGATATTTGTACCATACTCTTTTGAAACACTTTACATATTTATTTGTATATGTATATCTAAACATGGGATTAAATTTTAAATTTAAAGTTCTTATTGAAAATTAAAAAAATTTGAAAATATATTTAATTTCGCTATGTCTTCTTATAAAAATAAATGGTTCATTTAAATTTATTATTTAAAAGAATAATAATAAAGATCGGTTGTGAAATTGTTCAAATATTTGTACCATACTTTTTTCCGTTTATAGAAAAATTACTTATTATTAGTTTTAATAAAAACTTGTTTTCCAGCGTTAGAGTAAAATTTTGGTATAACAGTGAAAATAGTCGAATATTTTCCTTTTAATTTTACTGATTTTACTTTAATTTTTTTCCTTTTAATCGACAGTGTCGAGTACAAAACACTGAAGAAGTCTGCAAGTAGTAGACGAAATACGCGTATCTGTATGATAAGCATATCAATAAAATTAAAAGGAAAATATTCGACTATTTTCACTGTTATACTTATTATTAATTTTATAGAAAAATTGTATAGAAATATTTTATAGAAAAATTACTTAATAAAATTTGATATAAAGGCATAAAATCATTATCAAAATCTCGTAATTCATTTAATAAATTCATTTGTTGTTGCATTAACGCATTAACGAATATCTATAATGTAGAATATAATTACTTTTAACGTTTAAGATACAAAAAAATAATCAAATGAAACTACTATGTAAGATCGATAGTTGATCTAGTTGAACCTTTGGTGAAACAAAATATTATTTGTTATTAGCTTGACAGTCATTTTGAACTCGAGAACAATATTAGATTAAATAACAATAGCAAAAACGTATATTTATTTTACTTCCACCTTTATAATTCTATAAGAATTTGTGTGTATATGTGTGGAAACATATTTTATATTGGGTACACGACAGAACAAAATTATAATGTTAAGGTATATAATATAAAAAGGATGAACAATATTCTGTTAACATATATTCCATTTCACTGAGAGAAAATTGCAAAAGAAAATATAGAAGAATAATAAGAAACTGAACTGAATTCCACAAAAATAAAATAAAATATTATTGTTGCTTAGAAAATACAAAAAAGAATAAAAATTAAAATTAAACTAGAGAACTAAAGACCGATTCTAATAATTTTCAAACGAGAGAAATTCCTTTGCATATATCAAAACTTGTTTTTTGTTTTTTTAATAAAATAATAGTAAAAATATTTAAAATGCACTTACATAATACTATATATACTTTAACTCTATATTATATAATTAAATATAAGATTTATAATATTATGGTGGCGAAGGTGAATTTTAAATTTCAATTGATGTTAAGATAGAAAAAAATCAAACTCATGAAACCAAGCATGAATATAAAAAATATATATATATTTTTTTGTGTATCTCATTTTAGTATTATACAGCTTGAGCACATGAGTAAAAAATGAAAAATTTGTTGAATATATTCAAATTGAATATTTTAAATTTATGTTAGGTATACAAAACGTTTTTCTCTTCCTCGCCAAGTTTCCTTCCGAAAACTCTTAAAGTTTTATTGTTTTTTAAAAGCAAATAATTTAAAAAAAAAAACAGATGGATAAGGGACGTACAACAAGTCGGCAGAAGCAACACATCACTCGAATCTTGGCATGAAAACAATACAACTATGTGCTAATTGATTTTACAGAAGCAACTTTAAAAGTTACGTCCATGTCCCGTCTATGTCACCTATCCTTTTTTTTTCTTTATGATCTTGACAGAAGCTTAGGTAGAATCATCTTTTCGGGCTTAATTAAGTACGGTATTGCAATTTTACACTACAATATCTACAATAATTCGAGTATTTATTTTAACAAATTACTGGCTTATCTACTCATTAAATGTGGGAAACTACTACTATTGTCAGGAACTAAGCCTTCTTAAATAGAATAGTTTCATTTTATTTAATTTGTTACCAGATTAACTCTCAATTATCTTTTGTCATTGAGAGTTAATCTGGTAACAATGACAAAGGGTACTAGACCAGCTCGAAAAACCAATGAAGCATTTTTTTTTTTGCTTCATCGGGAATCGAACCCGAGACCTTTCGGGTGAAAGGCAGGCACTCTACCTACTGCGCCATCGAGCGTATAAATGTTGTGATTATTTAATATATGTTATTAGTATTTGAAATCTTAAAATTTTTAGTGATATTCACCTTAATGTCACCAATCACATACCTGTGGATGCTTTTCATGTACATTATAACATATGTTAAATAAAATTTTTATCATGACTTAATTTTTTTTTTTTATGTTATTCACAGGTAGGATCACCTTTTAGTGCTTAATTAAGTACAGTACTGCAAGTTTTTACTACATATTTTACTACAATGTTTTTGGAGTATTTGTTCATTCAATGTCTGGCTTATCAACTCATTAAATGTGGAGAACTACTGCTATTGTCAGGAAGTAAGCTTTCTTAAATAGAATAGCTTTATTTTATTTAATTTGTTACCAACCAAGATTATACTCTCAATTATTTTTTGTCATTTATTTTATCCCAATGACAAAGAGTACTGAACCAGGTCCAAAAACCCATAAAGCATTTTTCTTGCTTCATCGGGAATTGAACCTGGGACCTTTTGGTTGAAAAGCAAGCGCTTTACATACTGCACCACCCGGTGTTAAATTGGTTCACACCAGGAGCCTGAAGGATGCCAAGGTTAGAATTTTTTATAAAATTACGATATTATTATACAATAATATTGTTTATAATTATTCTGATTAATAATTATGTTGTTTCTTTTGCAGATTTAATTATCCAACTGATGCCCGGCTACTCTGGATGTGGATGGTTTACAGGTAATATTCATTGAAGAATTTTATTGTTTTCTTATGTTGTTTTCTTTTTGTCCTTTTAGGACTTTTTAGAACGGATTGACGCTGCGCAGCTTGAGGCCGGAACAATATAGTATAAATAAATTTTATTAAATAAAACTATCTGCTACTGTTAGCACATAACAAACAAACTATGTACATTTAGTATTTTCTACCCGATATATTATTATTAATTAAGGTGGTTATGATGAAGTTCGTCGGAATGTGAAATTCCGATAACATTCCGCATTTGGTATGCTGAAGTCCGTAAGTATTCCGCAGTCTGCAAATATCATTATTTATCCGAAATTTTAAAATTTATGTATGATGAAGTTCGTCGGAACGGAAAATAATTTGAAAATTGTACGCCGGAATTTCTCATTCGGAAGTATTAGAATGGTTCGAAAATGAATTATAAAGCATACAATTTTTGTATTTAGAATATTAGGAGAAGTAGAAAATGTAATAATAGTTTTTTTTTTTAAATTTTTTTTTCATTTATGAAAAATATTTTTTTTATTTAGGAATAAAAAAACGCTTCAAAAGAATAATATATTTTATTGTTTTTAATATTACATATTATATATATATTAAAAACGAAACTTATATATTTAACATTCTTTAGCGAATTTTAAATTTTCTCTGATGTAATAAAAATTACTATTAAATTTTAATTTGTATATATATACATACTACATATGTAATTAAGAAAGTTGTAACTTTTACTTTTAATTTATGTATGCATATTTTATATATACATTTATGTCATTTACATTATCTATTAAAAAAATTTTACAAAATAAATAAAAAAAAATTGAAAATAAAAATGTTTGAAATGAATATGAAAACAAAAATAAAATCTTCCGAAACATATGATTTTGATTTCTGCACAGACTTTGCAGTCGAAGGGACTTCAGCATACCAATTCTTTCGTATTCGGATCGGAATTTTTTTTCGGAGAAATTCCGCTTCGGACTTCATCATAACCACCTAAGTTTATTATGAAAGATGTTCAATACACAACCTATGAAAAAAGAAAATATTTTCAAAAATACAACATAAACACAAAATTAATAAACTTGCAAAAAAAAGATGTGGCTCTTTATAACAATATTGAAATGTTTGGCTTCGGAGTGGTAACCTATTTTTTGAAGTTCTAGTTGACAATATTCAATAATAGTTTTTTTATGTTATGTTATAAAATTATGTTATATTTATGTTGTAATTGCATAATTGTTTCCTTACGAAATTTTTAACCTTAAAAAAACTAATATTAGTTATGAATACTTATTACAAGTGTAAATTTTAAATTGAAAATTATAAAATATTAAAAATATTCATTGAGGTTATTTTAAAAAGTGTAAAGAAAAGGTATATTTTAAGTTTTAGTTGAATTTGCAGTTCATACTTCACTCAAAACCAAATATTTAAAAAAAAAAACGTACCAAATTGCAGCTTTTAAGCCGTCGTTTTAGTTCAACATTTATTCTAGCAAAGTCCAATCAACATAAAAAATCTAAACAAATTATTTTAATCCTTTTATTCCTAAAGAAAAATATTTTTAAAATGATAAACAACTCATGTGCCACTCAAAAATTAAAGAGTGTTCGTCTAACCTCAAAAATTAAAAAAAAATCATGTACAAAACTTAAGCTAACAAAATGCATAACATAAAAAAAAGAGTCCTTACATTTCAAAATTTTATTATCCTTGACGATGTCATCCTAAAAAATAAGTTTTAAAAAAATGTTTTTTTTTTGTTTTTGTTTTAAGAACAATTCACTGTTCGTAATAATAAAAATAACAAAAAAGGAAATTCTTACTGTTGGCTGTTAAATATTTGACAGAAATTGTCGACTTCCTTTATCCTCTTGAAAAGTGCATTCATATGTGTACGTAGGATATGAAAAGAATTGACAAACAAAAAAAAATTCACAATTTTTAAATATTTTTGGTTTTTTATTTCTTTTTTTTCAGTTTTCATTCTTTTTTTTTAGATTTTCATTGTCACAATAAATTTTAAGTATGAAAAGCTTCCGCTGAAAACTTCTATTTATTTGAGGATAGTTTGTTGTTAGTCTGTTGCAACTTCGTTGACAATGGTGGGGTTTTTTGTTTGTTTTAGTTTTCAATGGTTTCGTTTTTTTTTTTTTTTTCTTAAAATCAAGTAAGATTTGAAGTTAATATTATACAAACAACGTTTTAATTTTTTTTTAAGGGTGTGTTAAAATTGTTGCTGCATTTTTGACTTTTTCTTTTGTTAAAGTTGGTTCTTAGTACAATGAAAGTTTCCTTAAATTATAGTTACAATTTGTTAAACAACAAAATATCGATAGGATGATATGAACTAAAATAAAGTAAGGAACTTTAATCCAATAACCATAAAATAAAATTTGATTGAAAATCAAATAAAAGTTTTGCGGTTGGACTATTGTTGGGGAGAAGTAATATTATAGAGTAAATTAACTTTAATAGAAATGTTATTTTACTGTATGACAATTTTGATCAGATTTGTTTTAAGTAAAATATTTCAAAATTTTAAAATTAAAGGTCTAATTTACTTTCCGATGGTATAGAAGAATACAGGTAAAATGCCTATCTTTCAACCGAAACGTCCCAAGTTCGATTCCGGATTAAGACAAATAATTCTTCATGGGTTTTTCTTAGCTGGTCTAGTATTCTCTGCCATTGAAATAAATAACAATAAAAATATAAAATAATATAATAACAATTTAAAATTAAATGGACTGCCATACATATATTGACATACACACATACACTCATACACACATACATAAAAAGGTTTTCCACATTTAATACCACATCGCTTTTCACATTGCCTATTTAAGAAGTCTTAGTTCCTGACAATAGTAGTAGTTTTCCACATTTAATGAATAGATAAGCCAGTAATTTGTTAAAATAAATACTCAAATTATTGTAGATTGTAGTGTAAAATTGCAGTATCGTACTTAATTAAGCACGAAAAGGTGATTCTACCTAAGTTACTGTCAAGATCATACAAAAAAAAAAAAAAATTTGGTATGCAAGAAATTTTATTAAGTAAATCAGTTCAAAAAATCAAAGAGTGTTTAATCCAAAAAAGCAGTTCTTTGGTTAATGGGAATTAAGCGTATCGTAGTTCAAAAAAAAAATTAAGTAAATACTCGAACAGTAGCAAATTACAATAGCATAAAATGCACGAAAAAGTAATCCCATCCTAAGTTACTGCCAAGAACAAAAAAACTTTCTTCCTTCATCAGTGCACTACTCGATATTTGCAAAATAAAAACTAACTAATATATGCCAGCTTCTCAAAATTCGTAGAAGTTTGAGATAAAAATCGTAATAAATTTCATTATGAATTGTTTTTCATCATTCCAATTTATTTAAATACATAATAATTTATTTAAATAACAAAAACAAAATTTAATTCTTGCTAGAAAAAGAAGAAAATATGTAATTTTTGTTGAATATATTGCGTGAATTTTGTATTTTGGTGAGTTTAGGGATTATATCTGTATATATGGGATGAAATTTCAAATAGAAATTTCTAATTGAAAATTAAAAAATTGAGAAAAAAATATTAAGTTTCGCTACGTCTCCTTTTAATTATTTATCATTTAGAAGAATAATAAATGCAAATTGGTTGTGGAATGAACATCTTTATCGTACTTTTTTCAATTGACAAATCAAATATAACGATAATTTATATAAGGGAAATGAAATTCGACTTTTAATTTAAAAATATTCGAATAACTTTCATAATATCTATTAACAAAAGACATATAGGTATTATTATATAGTTCTAATTAACTTAAAATAAAAACTGTTGTATTACACCGTCACGTTTTTTTTCTTTTTGATTTTGAATTTATTTAATACGAATTCAATGTACACCACCAAAATATGTAACTATTATTGTACATCACAGTCTTAAACAATACTCGACCATCTGACTTGTTTTATAATAATGTGAATCTGCTTTTGCAATTATTATTATAATTTTCGAATTCAGAACTGTTGTCCTTCCTGTAGAGAATAGTATTGTAGACTATAATATTAGACAATAAGTACTGGTCTGGTTTGCTTTGACCAACTTCATTGAACGTCTTAAATTGAAATAAAAATTAACTAATTTTGAAATAAAAAAAATCAACACACAAAAATATTACTGGGTGGCAGAGCAACAACAGTACTAAAATTTACTTGGTACAACATCCGAACCTGACGAACTAACGTCAAGTTTATTTTTAAAAAATAAAATTTCAACCTTAAAAAATAGCAAGGCAAATTGGAAACGTGTCATCGACTAAAACCAAATAAATCAAAATTCAAATGATTGAAAGTCAACATTTCTGTTCTTCTAAGTAGCAATACAAATGTTTTCATAATTTAGTGACTTATTCAAGTGAACTGGTTTTGTATAAAAACTTACATTCATTTCAAATAACTCAAAATTCTATATTATTATTTTTGTTATATCCTGCGTTTCTTTTCTTCAAAATTATTGTGCCAAAAAAGTACTTAACATTTATATATATATATATATATATTGTTTTTGTTTATTTTTTAAATAACCATTTTAAAACCACACTGGAATGATATAAAAAAAAAAAAAACGAGGGAACTAAAGAGAATTTTTTTATAAATTTATTTTTGTTTTATATTCGAGTTTTAAATTTTCAAAACAACAAAACTTGTTTGACATAAACTTATTTTGCAAAGTAAAGTCTTTTAACTATCAAGGGTATTTTATTCTATAAAAACGAGAAACAACAAAAATAAGTATAAGAAAAATAACAGAAAAAAATAACGGAAAACTCACATTTTCACAATGTTGCAATACAAAATGCATAATACTCTCAGCCAGTTGAGAACAACAAAAACAAAAATAACAAAAAAACAAAAACAAATGGGATTTTTTATTTAGTTAAAAACTTCAACAGCAATTTTATAAAACTAAAAATAAAAAAAAACCAACATAAAAACTATAATGTATACTATATATAGAATGACATTACACAAACATTATTTATGAAAAGGATAACAAAATATAAGGATTTTATTATATATGACTCACTAGTTTGACCCAGTAACCTTGTACTTATATAGTATACAAAAAAAAAAAAAAGACAGAAATTTCTAATTTAATTTAAGTGTAGATCTTTAAAGAATTTAAGTCGGAAAAATTTTATTATTATTATTATTATATTCACAAGTAAAAAAAAAATTATAAATTCCTTTGCAAAAATCTAATTTTTTATTGAAATCTTTTCAAATCATGTATTATAGTTCCAGAATTGAAAAAATTATTTTTTTTTAAATGGTTTTATAATTTTATAATAATTACAACTTACCCTTACAAATACCTAATCCAGTTGTAACTGGTAAACTAGCAACACATTGTAATGGTGGTTCACATGTCCCAGAAAAACCACCAGGACCACCACATTTTTCACCTAGAGTCTTTGCACATATTTTACAACATCTATAAATAAAAAAAAATCAAATATAAAATTGAAGCATTAAAAATTTAAATATCGAGATAAAATAATTTTTTTTTTTATTTTAAGATTTTAAAAAGTAGTTCAAGGGTAAGAATAATAATAATAATAATAATGATGATAGTAATCGATATAAAAATATTGCGACATTTTTTAAATAAAATTTATCGATCCTGTATTATTTATTATCCTGCTGTATTATTTAAAATAAATTTTAACAAATCGAAAATTCAATATATATTTGAATAATTTCTGAATTAAAACAAAATACAGGGTGTGTTTTGCTTTAAAATTTAAAATAAATAATTTTTCTGTTAGCCTCTGTTGAAATGAAAACGATCAAAATTAACTGACTTAGTAATGTAAATGCTATATTCTTGTTTGAGTAATTATTATACCTATTTGATTTGTAATAGGAAGAGTGATTTTTCAAAAGGGGACATTTCCCCCATAACCAAATTTTCAGTAAAGTCGCATTGCCTGTAGTTGTTGTAAATTTTAAATTATACCAGTTATATAGTTGGTCTTAAGATAAGTCATGATTCCGTCTTTCAAAAATGTTGGACCTGCATTTCTGAAGTTATTAGTCCTCAATTTTCAAAAACGTCCCGTTTTGCTGCAAAGAAAAAAAAATATCCCCTTTTGCACGGAACTTTTTGGATTTGTCCCATTTTGTTTCGTACAATCAAAAAAAAATGTACAAGAAAGAAAAACCACCTTTTGAGTTGGGATATTTAGAAAATTTAAATTAAGTCTTTAATGTCATGAGTAAAAGATTATAAAAAAAACCTTTATTTCTTATATAACTTTTCATATAACTTAACAAAATAATGACCATTCATTATAATAAAAAAAAAACATAACAAAAAAAGCAAAATTAGACTTTTAGTATCTTAATATCATCTTCCAAACAGATGCATTCGTTTTCTAAGTCGGTGGTATCTTCAGGCTCATAGTTATTATGGTCTGTTATTATTATTTTCTTATACCAACTTAGTTTGGTTATTTCATGCCAATCATCACCAAATTGTTTTTTTTTTTCAAAAAATTTGATATATCATTTTTTTTTGTATCGGTTAATTGCCCTGTATTTTGTTGCAACTCATGCAAATTCGTTGGATTTCTCTTTTCTCTTTTTAGTAGGCTTATATTATAGTTCATCATGGCTTTCAAATTTATAAGTAGAAAATATTTTTAATAAACAACTAACGTTATGTCGAGATTTTTTCTTTGTTATTTGTATTCTTTCTATACTTTGAATCCCTTCTAATTTTTTGTAATAATCTTGTAAGCGTTTTATATCCATTAGACCCAGTCTTTTTCTAGAATCATTAAACTTCTGTGCTTTCGAAAAATATCATAATACTGTGTTTTTGTTGTAACGACTGGTTTCATTCTTAAATCTTTTTCTAATCTACCAAAAATTCGATGTACAGGGAGAAAACTATGTCCTCTCACAGGAAAGAAAATATCTATTTCTTTTAGATTTGATGGTGCAATATTAATTAAAAAGTAAATGAGCATATGCAGAATATGGCTGTTCTTATTTTGGCCATCGCAGCCATCGCAAAACAATCTCAAATTTTTGTTTTCTTCAGGAATTTTTCTCTCTAATCAAACTAAGAATGAGTAGAGACCCAATTTCAAAACCACATCTACCAGATTAGGTTTCCAGCTGCATCCCAGCTGTAAAATATCGGTTTCTGAGATTGTAGATCTACAATACAAAAATTATATAGACTTAGCTGTCTAACGTAAAAAGCATCCTGGATAGGTGTTCTTGGTAACGATTGCATCTGTTGCAGATCAAAACAAAAGGACATACTTTGTGAAACTAGCTTCTTAAGATGTTCGTAAAACGCGTTCGCACACAGTTTGGGTATTCTTAATTCTGTTATCAATGTGTGTTTTCTCTTGAATGATCAGTTTCAGATTTAATTTTATATTTCCATAAAAAGCAAACGCTACAAACATCGATGGCTGGTGATGAGAAACCAATATTATATTCTCCATGAAAAATCTTATAAATAAAATATACTTTTTTAACCTTTAGTTCTTCAGAAACAGAATTATCGTAAATTTTCCATAATTTGGTTGCATTTAGTTCTGAGGATATATAAATCCTTTTTGATTTGTTGCGATAATAATGACTTTTTTATGCGTGCAATAAATTGAAAAACTTTCGCAGGTTTTCTTTTCATCTACGACAAGATCGCTCAGCCTATCTCCTCCTCTTTTTTCAGTTTGGTTAAAAATTCTACTCTCTCTTTTAGTATTAATCACAATAAATCGTATGTATTGCATTTTGGACAAAACTTAAGCATATTTAATCATGTAATATGGAAAATATCCCATTTTGTTATAAATTCTTTGATATGAAAATATAATTTTACACTTTTTTGGAAAATGTTCCCTTTTGAAACAAACTAGTGTTTTTAGATTAAGAATTTCGATAGAAATATAATGTTTTGTTATACACACGAACAACAGGCATCTGGAATTCAGGATAGAGAAAAATAATCCGTGCCTAACTAAAAAAAAAAAAAAAAGTGGATTTTGAAAAATCACTTCTCGTTAATATCAATAAAACGTAGTCAAAAATCTGAGATATTGGCTCTAGCTCTAGTTTTAATACCATATACTGCATGTTTTTTTTTTATTTGAACGGAAAAAAAATATTTTCGTAGAAGAAATAATTTTAAAAAGTTTTTTAACCCTTATGTGAGGGACAATCCAAAGATCATCAACAGGGTGACGAGGTAACGGTGTACTTTCATATAGCTATTATGTATGAAAAAAATCTTTTTCGTACATATTGTAAATATTTATATTTACGTAAGCGTATTATACATACAAATATATATCTATAGATTTATAATAAATTTATAATAATAAAAATAAAATAAAATAAACATCCACATTTACATAGCATATAATAATAATATGTACTATATTTTACACGCTGATTAAAAATTATTTTACGTTAATATTCTGGGAATTATTTTCATTAAAACCATTTTTATTTTCATGTCTGAATAACGGGTACCGAACTACAGTTATTTTCATGCTTTGGTAATGAAATGTATTTTGAACACCAAACTATTTCAATTTTCATCTTTGAATAATGCAATACATTTTGTATTTTTTATTCTTTCATATCTTCAGTAGAAACTTTGTTAGCAAGTTAATAAGTAATTAAATAAATTAATGACTTTTACAAAAAAAAAATAATTTATAGAAAAAAAATAGCATATTAGTAGAACTAGGAACTAAGGCTAAGCCCAAGATCATCCTACCACATATTACAAGCAAACGAAAGGAGGTGTTGATAATATGGACAAAGTATTGGGTGAATATTCTGTAAAACGAAGAACCAATCGTTGCATTGTTTTACAATATGGTTGATATTGCTGTACTGGATGCATATATTGTTTATTGATCATCATCGAAGATTTTCAACCACTGATCGCCGCAGAATGTTCCTCATAGATTTGGCATTTCAGCTGTGCAAGTTAAATATCCAAGCTCGTGCATTAAATCCCACAGTCGTTGGAAAACCATTTATGCTTTCAGCAATGCATTATGTTCTTGGAAGACAAATTGAGCCTTTAATAACAAGCAACAAATAAAAGAGACGCTATACTGGTAGACTCGAAATGGTTGGCAATTGCTACTCGTGTAGAAAAGTGAATTCTATGTAATTATCATATCTACTTTGAAATATATTTTATATGTAAATAAAATAAAACTAAAATAAAAATAAATAATCAAAAATAAAATAATAATAATCAAAAATAAAATGTTATCAAAATAAATAAAAAATGGCAATATCTATAGAATTCCATACAAAATGTATCTAGTGGTACACAGGTACCTCGTCACCCTGATGAAGGTGGTTTTTCAAAACTTTCATTGATTATAAAAATCTTTCTTTTTATTTGTGGTTTGAAAATGCAAAAGATACTCGGGTACCTTGTTACTCACATAAGGGTGGATAAGGACAGTTTTTTGTTTGTATCATATATAAATGAAAATAAGGTATAAACTGAATACTGACAAGACAATGGTATAATCGAAATTAAAAGAGAAGAAATCAAAAAAGAAAAATTGTTATAAAACTAACAGTATAGATTATAGCTCGGCCTTGCAATATAATTCAATAAAAGAAAAAAACGAAATCAAATAAACCTTATTTGTATTCGAAAAAATTGTATCGTAAATCAATATTAGACGCTTAAGTTCATTAAAATTACAGAGTACGTTATATTTGTTGCTGAAATTTTTTTTCTTTCGTCTACCTAAATAAGAGTTATTTAGATATATTTTTATTCAATGTTTGCTTGTTTGGAATTAAAGCTCCATGTCCTTGGTTATATTATTCGATTGCTAAACTAAACAGAGAAAGAAATATTTTTTAAAACAAAAACTGTAGCTGATTATGTTGACGAAATTGGAATTATTTTGAGCAACATCGAGAAACACAAAACAGACGATGAGTAATTAAACTTAAAAATAAATGAACTCAAAACGAAATATTTATTTAACAGTGCCCCACATACAACCCCAAAATAATATTAGAATAGAAAATTATAACATTGAAAAATTTGATTGCTTCATTAACAACCTTGATGTTACTAGAATAAGGAACGATATAATAGTCAATATATCTGCCATTACCATTTCTGAATTGAAAGCTGAATTTGAACTAGTAAATGTTATTTCTTTGAAAATACGACAATCAAATCAAAATTGTTGACCAGAAAAACAAAGCGATTATATGACCGGTAGTGTTATATTGATGTAAGGCATGAATGCTAACAGTATCTTAAAAAGGCAAAGGCAAGTTCATTTAAAGAACTAACATCGAAGTCAAACAGTTTAGTAAATAGTTACGACCTGGAAAGATTAGATGTAAATAAAGCACCAAATAATATTTTTTATATAGCATACTTCCAAAATACTGAAACCTTGGGAGTCAAAAATTTAAGAACAGCTGAGCGAGATCAGTATAATTGGAGAAGTATTATAAAGAAGCTCAACAGCAATTTTATAAAACATAAAATAATGAATGAACACAAACATTTCTTAATATACATAGAATGATATTGCAGAGAGAAATTCACACTAAACTGTAGCGCTACAAAAAATAAAGAAGTAAGAAAGTAAATAAAAACTGCTTTTATTTAAAATTTATCATCAAAACATAAAATTTGTATTTTAAATAATTTTAAATTTTTCAAATAATTTTAAATATTAAATCGCTGTGTGAATCAAAATTAAATATTTGTTTATTTAAAATGTCACACCCTGTTGTAAATTCAATCTACTAAATAAAAAAAAAAATTAAAATAAAATTCAAATAATATCTAAAGAATACAATAAAATATAAACGAACAAAGGAAAATACTTACTTGCAAGGATCCCATAATACAATTCCTTTGCCTGGGCAATCCTGTGATCTAATAACATCACATTCTTTTGGATTACAATAACATTTTAAACCGCTAACAACACGACTACCAGCTGCTACCATTATCAGTAAATAACAACACAAATAGTAAATCAAATAAGTTCGAAAATGAAATAACCACAAAAATTTTGTATTATTTGACATAATTCTAAATTCTAATATTTCGAAAGAAATTATTTTGCACTTCTTTTTCTTCTATTTTACTTCTTTTTTTTCTTTTTTTTTCCTTTTTCTTTTTATATCCTTTTATTTATTCAATATGTAAATAAAGTTGTACATTTATCATATATATATATATATATATATATATATATATATATACAAATATATATATCTAGTATAATATTGTATTATTAAGGATTTATTTTTAAGCAGGTGTTGTTAGAATTATATTTAGAATATATATTAATATATTAATATAAATTATATTTAGATATACATAAAGGTGAAATAAAATAGGAACATAAAAATTGAAAATGGAAATAAAAAGGAAATGGAAAAGAATGTTGGTATATCGGTTATTTATTTTTCCTTTTTTTTTGCTGCTATTTTTGTTATTGTTTTAAATACTTTAGAAAAATATTAAGCATTTCAATAAACATAAAACCGATTTTTTATATTTATTTTTCTTTTTCTTTTCTTTGTTTATTTTTCTTTTTATTTTTTAAACTTTGTCAATTTTAGATATTATTATAGTAAAATTTTATTGGTTGTTTTGTTGTTCATCATAACCACTAAAGATATTATATATTTTGTATATAGATATGTATAATTTTAAATTATTTGTATATTGTATTGATTTAGATGGAATCTGAAAATAAAAAAGAAATATTAAAAGTTAAGTTTATTATAAATTTAAATTTATTTGGTATAAATATAAAATGAATATTAGATTAGAGTGCAGAAAAAAATTTACTTTTGGAACTTTATTATTAAAACTAAATGTTTAAAATAATAAATTTTCAATATTTATATTATAATTGTTAAAAACAAATTATGAAATTAAAAGAGTTCTATAAATTGTGGGATATTAAATATAACCAACCTTAACATTCTAACATTCAAACTATCATTATTGTTTATTTGAGTTGTGGTTCAACTAAATCTAAATAAAATTTATATATATACCAACAATACAATGTGTATTTTGAAATTGTGTACTCCAGCCACTTCTAGTTAGTGACTTGAATTTTAATTAAAAATATGTTAATGAAATCGTTTTTTTTTTGTAAATCTTGAAATTTGTTTTTTCTTAAAAAAACTGGGTTTTTCATCTAATTTCAAAGTTTTTTCCTATATTTTCAAATCATAAAATGAAGTTTTCACTCAAGTTTTCTAAGATTAATCCGGACTATGGACTAAGATAGCCATTAGTGATATTCTGTCATGCCTCTAGTTCATTTTAGTTCTAATCTTATAGAATATAGTATGCAGATCTGTAGTAAATACGAAAGGTACTATATTTTTAAAAGTATTTTATCTACTATGATATGTTTTTTTATATATATCATTCCAATTTTATGGGATTAATTCGCATAGAAGGTAGTGTAAAAGCAGTTAACACAGAAATTTCATGCTTTATGATATATTTAATAATTTTAAAAAAATTATTTCATTACTATATATGTAATACATAATAATATCAAAATTTTTTACTGTCCTTAATTAAAAATAATGACTTTCCTAAGCTTTCCAATTTTTCACACGTAATGGGTCTAAGAATATGTGTGTATATGTATATGCTTTTTACGTTATTTAAGAAATTTTCCGAACAGGAAATATTAACCATAAACGATATTTTTGTAAATTCAGCGAACAAAAATTCTACAAAACGCACTATTTTAGAATTAATTTAACAATTTGGGTATTAATACCTGAAAAATGTCTATGCTAGTTAGAACCAGACAAAGCTTTAGGCTCTAAATCATGTGAGTTTGTAGTGTGCAGATTGAAGAATAATAAAAATTTTTGTGATGAAATTTTTTTTGCAAAATAAATTTTTTATTAAATTTTTTGTGGTTATTCCTATTTTTACAATCAGACAAGAAAGAAAAAATAATAAACAAAATACACTGAAAATCAATTTTATAATTATTGTGTCAATATAAACCGAATAATTTATTATATCTTTAGTAGAAAAAAACATAATTTTGTTGAAAAAATATTTAAATATATTTTTAATTGAAATCTAACACATTTTAAATTTCTAAAATTATATATTTCCTTTCTCTGTATTTTACATTTTTGTAACCAAGTTAAATTTAGAAATGGAAAATATAATATTTTGGGATACTATTGTTTTATTTTACATCAGTACATATATTGAAATTATGTGATGTTACTTAGCCAAAATAATATTATATCAATACTATATGTGGCCAAATAAAGTTAATAAGTAAAATATAGTATCTTGAAAATTATAGAATATTTTATTTTTATTTTATTCTTGTTAATTTAAATTTGAAAGTGTATTATAGATTTTGATAGTGTCTGGTATTCTAAATTTGATTTTTTAGTAAATAATACTTTAATATTATCAATCTTACTTAAAATTATTTAAATCAACATCGTAATTTGTAGTGAAATGTTCTGAATTTATGAACAAGTCACACATTTTATTTAGTTCAGTTCAGAACTGTATGACGTGCAGTGTTATTTTAATTTAATACAAAGCTAATAATGTGCAATATTATGATCATGTGTGTCGTCTTGTATTATTTTAATTTGTTCCAAATTATAGTCAATAAAAATACGTTATCACAAAATATGAATAATAAAAATTTATGTACCTATATAATAATCGACATTTTAATTTAGTTTAGATGAATGAAAATTATTGTATTTTTACATAGTAAGATTGATAATAATGTAATTGTAGATTTTTAGCTAATATTTTTGTATAAATAGATTCAAAATTTAGGAATAAATTAATAATTGTTTAATTTGCAAAATAAAATCGTTTTATTATTCATTGGTTAGAGATCAGAACCTACCTTAATTATTGCCCATTTACTTATTTCAGTTAGGCTTACTTCTACATGTACATTACTTAACATTATATTAATAGACATTCGATATTAACATCACAAATTATATAAGAAATATGATATTAAAACCAATTTTTAAAATTTATAAATTTATATTAATAAGGCGTTTTGCTATTTTTCTTTGATTTATAATAAATTAAATTAAAAAAAAACCTAATTATATTATTACATTTCACTAGTGAATCCTCTGTGCAATTGCACCGAAGCCATTCTTTTAGATACGATTTTATATAAAAAGAAATATTTGTTTTGGTATAATTGTAGTTGTTTTCTGAATCGCTTGATTATTGAATATGTATATAATTAAATTAAAGTATAATGCCTAATACTTTATGACGAAATTAATTTCCTTCTAATTTCAATATAACTTAACACAATAAAATCCCTTTATATTTATTTATTTATTAACTATTTAGTTCAAACAGTTTACAAAATATAATACAATTTAATTATTAAAATTTTGAATTAACACAATGTATCAAATAAGATTTATGATTTAAAGTTTAAATTACTTTGAAATTTAATACAACATAGTTTTTATAAAAAACAAAAAACAAAATTAGATAAAATAAATTTCATCAGAAAAAAAAAGAGAAGATGAAAAGTTATTAAAAGTATTAAAAGTTAATTATAACACTACAAATTAGTTAATATTAGTAGCGGAAAAACAAGATTAATTAGGAGGACTAAGGAAGCAAGTGAAACAAGGTTTTCTTTAAACTGGTTTTGTTTAAAGAAAAGGCAACACTGTTTTTGTATTGATTAACTGCCATTAACATTCTATTAATTGGCTCAAATTTACCATAATTAGTTCTATGGAAAGGAAGATTAAAAAGATGTTCTATACGAAAACGCGTACTGGTGTTAATGTACGAGTTAATCTGATCTTTTATAATTTTGGAATCAATTTCACCATTGTATACTTGGGATATGAATAAGATATCTGCAACAACCCTTCTTGATTGCAATGTGTTCATCTGAAGAAGCTTCAGACGATTTATGTATGGAGGTAGGATTATTGGGTTAGACCAGGGAAGATTACGTAGAGCATATCGCAAAAATTTTTTTTTAATAGATTCAATTCTATTAATATGAGTGGAATAGTGAGGTGACCAGACAGGGCTTGCGTACTCAAGGTGGGGGGAACAAGAGTAGTGAATAAAGATTTAGTAATGTATGGACCATCAAATTCCTTAGACCATCTTTTAATAAAACCTAACATAGAATTTGCCTTGTTAATTATGCTATTAAAGTGAAGTTTAAATGTGAGTTTATCGTCAAAAAGTACGCCAAGGTCTTTAAAATGAGAAACTCGGTTGATTAGTTTAGAATTAAAAGTATAATCAGTTATTATTCGAATCAATCTACGAGTAAAGGAAATAACAGCGCATTTATTAATATTAAGGAGAAGATTATTATAGCCGCACCACTTAAAAAACGAATCAAGATCGTTCTGTAGTACAGTACAATCATTATATGAAGATATTTTTTTATAAATTTTCATATCATCAGCATATATGATCACGTTACTATTGTTAATGAGATTTTGACATCATTAATTGAGATAATGAATAGTAAGCGACCTAGATGGCTGCCTTGTGGTACACCAGAGGTGGCAGAAAATGATTCAGAAAAAGCTGATCTAAACATTACACTATAAGATCTATTGGATAAAAATGATTTAATCCACATTATAAAAAATTTAGGAAATCCCAGTTTTTTAAGTTTTAATAAAATAACACTATGAGGCAGTAAATCGAAAGCTTTGCTCAAATCTGTGTAAATGACATCAGTCTGAAAGTTTTGCTATTGGACGGTAATTTGTGACCATATTTTTAGCACCTTTTTTATAAACAGGGCGAATAAATGAATTTTTCCAATATTGTGGAAATATTCCAGAAGTAAACGAAACGATTGAATTGAAGGTATTTCACCTTAACTGCTACTGCATATCGTTATTATAAATTGCTGAGACCCTACAGTTATGCGGTACAATTTAAGTCCTTATTAGACTTATCAATGTTAAATTGCAATTGGTTATTCTTGTACCAAAGTTTTATATTTTCTATTTTTCAATTATTTTACTTTGGATTTATGTCAAGAATTAAAATTAGGTGACGTGAAAAAAACCCGAATGAAATAAAACCAATATAAAAAATTTCTAAAAATTCTATTTTATTTATAAATGAAAATAGACTAAATAGACTAGTCACTTGACCTTATTACCAAAAGAAAATGGAAATAAAGTAGAATTAAAAAGTGGTCATAAGTAAAAATTGTTTTTGGTCAAAATTTCAATTCCCATGTACAAAAGAAATTTAGCGTTTTTCATTTTCTGGGAAAAGCCAATATTTCGTTCTGCGTTCTTGGGAACTTAAGTTCTATTATGTTGTCTCACTGTAATAATCATAATTGCCGTTATATTAATAATCCTCATTTCCCATTGCACTTGTGAATCCTGACTATAAGTCCTATGGAACTTTTTTTTTCTTTATTTCAATCATACAGTAAATTTGATATAAAATTGCATTAACTTAAAACTAAATTGTAATTTAAAAAATTAAAGTGCAAATAAAATGTTAATACACAAATGAAAGCTATGGAACTGTTACAAATAATAAATAAAATAAATTTCATTATAAGAAAAAAACTTAAATAATACACATTTTCCATTTCAATTTACTTTTAATTTTTTTTAGCGAAGTTTGTTGTAAATAATACATTTATATAATAATTTTAAAATACGATATAATATTTTAAAAGATCAATTTTTAACTTGACTAAGACATATTACACTACAATATTATTATATACATCCTTCCGTGGCCTAATCGGTTGGAGAACAGAAATGTGTTTCAATTATGATGTGGTAGTCACAGGTTCGACCCCCGTTAAAACATTATATAAAATTTAAATCAATTAAAAATAATTAATATTAATACTTTATAATTAAATAATATTACCTATATCAATACTCATATATCTCATACAACACAATAACCAACCAACAAAATAAATAAATATTGGACAAACACTAATAATAGTAATTACACAATTTTGTCAACAATTGACAAAAGTATGTGACATGACGCACCCAGTAAAGCATAGTAACGTCAGGCATCTTAACGTCAAAGATGGATAAAATCACAGTAAAACTTGCAGAAAAATGACGTCGTAGGTAGGCGTAGTTATCAAAGTGATCTTTTACAGTAGGCCAATCCCCTACTTAGACAGTACAAACAGATTAAAAAAGAAATTAGACATTGCCTCGGAAACAGAAATGATAGAAATCGAGTACGATGAAAATGTTAAGTGAAAGCCTATGCTCTCAAGAGGAGTAAGGAAAAAAAAAATTTTATATTTACGGGCACTACCATAGTCATCACCATCATAACAATGAATAAGCTTTTTAAAACATTTAATAACTATAATATTTGAGAGCAAAATTTGGATTTCTGTATAATTAGACTTAATTTTAAAAATAGTTGGGACTGTTTTGGCATAAAGCAGGATTAAGAAATATTTTAAAGTTGCACTTTATGTCCTTATTTTTGTACTTTTTTTCTAATTTTAATTATACAATAACACATTTTTGAATCATAAACAATTTCTTAAAGTAAATTTAATTTATTTATCTTAGCGATTGACTTTATAGTTTATAAGTTTATATTTCTAGTTATTACTTAATGTGCTTGAATTGTCAAAAAGTTAAACTTTAAGATATATACTCTGTATGAGCTAAGAAGCTCTTTTAGAGATTTGAATAATTAAAATAAAAAAAAAAAAAACTTATTATTTTTATGAATATTATTATTATTACTTTTATTATAATAAAATATAATTATTGCAGTTAATATTTATAGTAATTTAAAATGAATTTTTTACTTGTTTTTTTTTTTAAATATACGATATTATATTTCATAGGGCTTTATTTAATTACACCTAAAATTTTTCTACAATATTTTATTGATTTATTCTTATTTTCCTGAATTAGATATGGGTAAAACGTCAATAGAAACAAAAAAGTATTTATATAATATGGATATGCACTATATTATCTATTATCTAGATATAGGAAAAAATAAATAATTAAGAAAATAATTGAAAAAAAAAATTAATTTTCTATATTATGTTTTATTCTAATGCATGAAATATATTTTATTTATATAGTATACATATTGTATACACAATTGTGTATTCCACATAATATGAAATTTTAATAAAATTAATGTAAATTCAACAAAATATTTTTAAATGAGTTTAATGCTATAATTAAATATCAAAAACCTGGGACCTGTGACCAATTATAATTACAATATCAATCTATATTTGTATGATAAGTATATTACTTGTATTAAAAGGAAAATATTCGACTATTTTCGACAATTATACAAAAATTTTACTGTAACGTTAGAAAACAAATTTTTATAAAAATAATATTTTGTTGTATGTTTTTAAAAAACTTATAAAAAAATATAATTAATATATTTTCAATAAAGTTTCAAATTTTTCTGTTATGTCACTAAACTAAAGTTTTTTTATATTTCTTATTATGATACTACAGTTAATGAATGTAACGTATCTAAAGAGTAGAAGTAGCTACTTGTTACTAAAGAACAAAAATAACAGCGACTATTATTTCTCAATAATATTTATTTTATTTATTATTTTTCAGACTAATAATTTGATGATTTCTTTGTGAAATAAAAAACATCAAAAATAGGATTAGAAAAAATAACACTATTGAATATTAATGATGAATTCTTTAACTAAAATTAAACTATGTAAAACAAAAAAAAAAACATATTATAATTAAGGCGAAATAAATAAATAAATAAAAAATAAAAATAAAAAAGTAATGAATTTATTTTTTGTTATTCACACAAAACTTCACAATGCGCTCATAAAATAGAATTGAATTGTATTCTACAGTCTACCCCTTCCTAATGAATCACAAAAAAAAAAAAATTTATTCTACGCAATCAAACTAACATACTCTTAAAAAAATAAGGCTCTTCTGAGGGAGATTTTGTATCAGCGTAAGACATAATGACCATATCCCAAGAATAGCTAGAATTGCTAGCTTTCCAAAAATATATATCTTTAGTGGCGCATATTGTCCTTTAAGGGCGAAAAGGACATTTGAAAATATCCTTGTTGTTGTGATGTTTCTGTATAAAAACCGTTATATCTGTTGATCTATTAGATATATATATATATATATATTCAGTTATATATTCTAGAAATATAATGGTCTGGAGCATATTTTAACATATTTGATGATGATTGGTGTTGCCGTTTTGGAGCTATTGTAGTTCAAAGTAGACAATTTTGGAAAAAAAAAAACAATTTTTATTTTCTTTCTTGAAGCACTAAATACCTCAAGATTTTACCATAACATTAGGGGAACCAAGATTTATATATTGTTGGAAAGGTATCTTTTTTTCTATAACTCATACATATATACTTAATGTCTATGGCGAACAGTTTAGAAGACATAAGCATTTATTTAAAAAAAAAAATTGTTGTTTTATATCCTTTTTCTAAAACTAGGATTGTGCCATTTACGAAGTAACTTTCAAATATCGTTTTCGTCCTTAAAGAGTATGATACGCCACTAAAGATTCATTTTCCTGTAAAGCTAGGAATTCGAGATATGCTTGGAACATGGTCATTAGGTCCTACGCCGATACAACATCTCTCTCAGAATTCCCAAAAATTAATTTCAAAAGAATTATAAATAATTTTAAATTAAAAATGAATTAAATTTCTTAGAGAGGAAAATATAACAAAAAAAATAAAATGAAAAGCAATAAGTTTAAACACAACACCACAATCATAGAATCTTGTACAAAAATTTATAACTTTGTATTTAGTTACGTGAAATTAAATTATCAATAAAGAGTTTACTAGTCTGATCTTAGAACAGTGACGATAGTAATAGACCTACTGTTTATAGTTCACAATCCTACTATTCGTTTTCGGAATAGTGGAAGAATAATAACTACTGTTATTTTTTCACTGTTACTGTTCTTTTTGGTAGTGATTTTAAAATACTAGTTGTTATATTTGTAAGAACTGAATATATTAATATCACAAGTTGTTTCCAGGAACGGTGATTTGTTAAATTACCTGTTCTTTTTGATGGATTTAAAATATTCTAAAATTTGAGAAAAAGAGAAACAGTGCCTCACAATATTGAATTCAATAAATGTAATAATTCTTTAATACCGATCATTTTCTTGATTTATATTAAAAATGTTTTTAGATATTTTAAGCATATATGAACCAATTTTTTTTAATATATTGAGTAATATAAATTTAATTTTAATTTCTAATTAAGCACACTTAAAAAAAATTATATCTCTGTTCGTTAAAATTAGTTTAATTAAATTTTAGTTTGATTCCATTTATTTGAACTCTATGTTATTAATAAAATTAACAAAATGTTCTTTATTTATTCAAGGTTGTTTTAATATGTCTCTTATTAAAATTTTGAGAACTGAGAACTAGAAACTCTTTTTTAGGAATAATGATTTTTCACTGTTGTCTAAAAGTAGCAGTAATAGGTATTAACAACGGTTCAAAAATAACAGTTTATTACATTTCTGAACCTATCATTTGCGAATCCTTTGTTGTGTATTAAAGAGATCATAATGAATGTAAAATTAGTTGATTCTCAAACATTTTTTTTGAAAATAATTTTAACTATGTTATTGTGTTCTTATAAAATAGTAAGTAGACTAGAGGCCCCTGTTGAGTAATTATATTCCAAGTTGAAGCCAAATTTAAAATTTAAAAAACAGTAATTTAGTAATAGGGTTAATAGGATTAGTAAGTTTTATTTGGGACACATAAATGCACGTCCCTCATATACTGCTTCGTTTCCGATATATTCCTTATAGTAAGTGGCATTTAGTGGATAAAATTACTAAAAATAAAAAATTTTGTCATTAAAGAAGTATATACCTACATAATACATAATTTTAATAAAAACTATATTATTACTACAAATAACCAAAATTTAGAAACAGTTACTTAAAAAGATAAAATGAAGAATTCAAGTGATTTGTTTTTTTGTTGTTTTTATATTTTTTATTTTAGATGTATGTATTTGTTTTTTTGTTTTTATTTGGCATATGTACAATGTACATTATATTCACTGCAAGTAATTATAATAACGGATTTGTTTGCTTTTGCTTATTATTTTAATAAGTTCTCAATGTGCATAATGTATTTGCTGAATAATAAAATCATATGAGTACAACTCATTTACTATATTAGAAGTTCATTAAAGAGAAGCGGAATAAAATGAAAAGGTGTCTACTTCGCAGGTCCTTAAATGCTTGTCAATTATAATTATAGATACTAAAATAAAAGTAAGTGTGAATAAATTGATATATCTAATTTTTTCATAATATTCATTACAAAAATACAAATGTGATATAAAATAATATAAAAATGAAAAATAATTGCTTTATTAGCAATTTAGCAAGTAATTTTCAACATCATATCTAAAATTTCAAAATAAAGCAAAAATATAAAAAATATAAAGAAATTCAATAACTTGTAACCAAAGGGTTAATCTAAAAAAATTCCAAAATTATACTATAAGAAATTTTAATGATTTGTAATAATGATGCATGAAATTTCGGTAACTAAGTATAATTTTAAATAAAATCTTCTTTTACATTCCCATAATATTACATTTCGTAAGTTGATTTTTCATTTTATAGATATATATTTAGAATCAATACACTTGTTTTTTTCAAAATTAAATCAGGACTTATTTTATAATTCATTATTAAAAAATATAAACGCTATAATATTATGTAAAAAATGGGGGTCTTTTTATAATATTTTGCGACAACAACAATTGTCAATTCAAAGGATTTTTTTTTTATTATTTTTCTTTTCTTTTTTTATTTTTTTTTTTTCTTTTTTCTGATTGTATTTTAATTCCATCTGTCAAAAGCAAATATTTTTCTACCTTTCATAAAACGTAATTTTACATTCATAATAAAAAATAGCTCTTATTTCTATCTTATGTATATATTATTTACAAGTCTATACCTATGTAAACTGTTTGTACTTTGTATAATTTGTGTACATGGAGTACGATTTTCATAAGAAGCATACTAAAATGAGAACGTACACGTGTTTTACGCTTTCTGCACTAAATCTTAAGTATTTTTTCAGTTTGTGGTTTTTTGAATTATTATGCATAAGCATTATGTCTAAAGATTTTCCAAAAATAAAACAGAAAATATTATTATTTTTGTCACTTAAAAAAAAAAATTATAAAAAGAATAATAAGAAAAATGAAATGGTTATCTAAATTTATTTTGAAATATAAATAAAGATCAGTGACGTACTTGTATAAGATGAAAATTTGAAGTCTGATTTGTAATAATTAATGTATGAGCTGGTAAATTTAAACTGAAAATATAATTACTGAGGGCTAACCGCTTACAGGCTGATTTCATTAAAGCATTTTTTTAATTTATTTTGCAACATAAATATATAAGAGATATATTCGAAATGGCATGAAACATGAAATATGCAAAATCGGGGATATGCGCGAATCAAATTGACAACGATAATCTTTTGTTACGAGCTTTTTTATTCAATATTTTATGAGATAGATAGATTTTGTTTGCTAATGCCTTTCCTGATCTTCCGTACTCACACATAATCTCAATAACTGAAAATATTTTTTAATGACTAAATTTTGTATAACGTGGTTGCTACAAAATTAACTTACTTGTAAATATTATTATTACTTATAACCTTTGTCATTGTTAACACAGATGATATTAAAGGTCGCATAATAAAGGTGGAATAGTCTCTCAAATATAACAGTACAACAATATAATATTTGTGCACCAAAGCCAAATGGGTTGATTCATGTGTAAAATCGATCCTCTTGTACGATTGAGAAATATGGAAATAATTTGACAAAATCTTCGGGAAAATTAAAATGTATATTAGCTGAATCTGTGGCTCATCTCAGAATTTCGTTGCCATCAAACCATATCAAAGAGCGTGTGCTACTACAAGATATATTCTCACTCACTTTCTGATACTACTTCTGCATTTATTCCCAATACTATACTAAAAGTTGCCCTGAATGACCTTAAGCTCCTTCATATTATTCACATCAACATTATGAGTCTAGCACCTAAAATTCATATATTAAGATCTTGTATTTCCAATACCAATGTTCAAATTCTTATGGTTACTGAAACTTGGTCAGCATATAAACTTGAACCTTTTAAAAAAGCTTTAGATAATTTTGCTAGCAACTATGAATCTGTCATCATTAATTTAATGTTAATATACTTGACAATAATTGTGTTAAGAAATGTTTTCTTTCGAACTATTGAGAACTATTCATTGAACATAATTAATAATTCGGTACCAACTCGATTCGGTGAATCATGTTCCTCTCTATTGGATTTATTTTTAACATCTACTGAAAATCATGAGCTAGTAGAAAAGTTTGGACAGGTTTCTCTCCCGGGTGTGTTTGATCATGATATGATATACCTGTCATATAAAATTCCTGTTGAGATACCGAAAGTGAAAATTACCTATCGTGATTACAAGAATTGCAATATATCCTTACTATTCCATTCTGCAACTAGATTACCGTGGCGTTCCATCTACATAATTAATAACATAAACGATAAAATTTCGTTCTTTAATAATCTAGTTTTGAAGTTTTTCGACCTGCATATTCCCCTACGTTCTTTTACTCAACGTGCCGATTTTTTCCGTATTTCTGTCCAGATATTGTAAAAATGGCGAATGATAGAGACATGGCTTATGAAATTTGGAAGAGAACAAGAAATTCGAATGACAGAAATTCATTTAAAAGACTAAGGAACGTGGTAAACTTGAAGATTAGGCAAGCTAAAAAACAATACTATTCTAAGATACTCGATCCTCGGCTGCCGTCAAAATCTTTCTAGTCTAACGCTAAGCTGGGATCCAGTACAGAAAACAAAATGGACAATATGGATAGCTTTGATTAAACGAATTAAACAATAAATTTATAACTCCATCTTTTAACTTTACTTCATTACTATCCAATATTGAAAACATTGATTCGTCTAGTACTTTGTCTTTTAGAAATGTCTCAAATGATGAAGTCTATGATGCTATTTTAAAGGTTAAGTCCAATGCTATAGGACCAGATTTAATTCCTTTGAAATTTATTAAATTGATTATCCCTTCTGTGCTACCTTATATTACACACATATTTAATTTCATCTTGACTACTGGTCAATACCCTCTAATTTGGAAATGTGCCAAAGTTGTTCCCGTTCCTAAAAAAACTAATCCAACGATTGATGACCTTAGACCCATTAACGTACTGTCCGGTATTTCGAAATCTTTTGAACGGTTATTGCATGCACAAATGAGTCAGTACGTAAGTGCTAATAATCTCTTATACGAATTCCAATCAGGTTTCAGAAAGCAGCACAGCACTACCTCAGCACTCTTAGAATTAACAGATAACATATACTGTGAAATCGATAAGAAACATGCTGTATTATTGCTTCTTCTTGATTTCACAAAAGCTTTTGATTGTGTTAATCATAACTTATTATGTTTAAAACTCAGAGCAGCTTTTAATTTTGAATCTTCTGCTACTACTCTCATTCAAAGTTACTTAGATAATAGTAGTCAATTTGTGTTTCTAAATGGTGTTAACTCTAATAATCTACCTGTTGAATGCGGGGTACCCCAAGGATCCATACTGGGTCCCTTACTCTTTAGTCTATTTATTAATGACTTACCCCGTTGTTTGTCTGAATCTCATTGCCGGTTGAATGCAAACGATGCTCAACTCTACATCAGTGGTCCTACAGCTGATATTAACCGCTAAATTGAATGATGATCTTGATGCTGTTGCTTTTTGGTCTCTAAACAGTGGTCTTCGATTAAATCCGTCAAAATCCCAGGTTATGTTAATTTATGTTCGTAATATTGATACAACTAATCTCCCTAATATCAAATTAAATAATTCTGTGGTAAAATTTGTAAGTAAAGCTAAAAGCTATTCAATAAAACTCTAACCTGGAATGATCACATTAACTTTATTTCTAGAAATGTTTTTTGTAAGTTATGAAAACTCTGGAAGTTCTCTTACAATATTAACGAGTGGGTAAAAAAGAAATTAGTTATATATCTAATCTTTGCACATTTCACTTATTGTGAAGTAGTTTATGCTGGGATGAGTATGGGAGAGTTTTACAGGCTCAAGGTTATTTTCAATGCTTGCACTCGATTTGTAACTAACCGTCGTAGATTCGATAGCATCAGAGATGTTTCTAAAGTATTTGCTTGACTGTACTTTCGAAAAATATCTAAAATATAAGTACATCTGTTTTATGAAAAAAATCCAATCTAAAAATACGCCGGAATATCTTTTCAAGAAAATAACCCCTGGACGATCATTAAGAAGTGCAAATTTAACTATTCCTAGACACTCTAGTAGATTAAGACATCTATCCTTTTTTGCAAGGACTGTCGGGTTGTAAAATTCTTTGCCGAACGTGGTCAGGTGTGAGTTATCTATTTGTAAATTACTTGAGCTTTGCTGGGTAAATTTTAGGGAAAAAGTGTAGTCATTAATTTAGAAGAATAAAAATTTTGTAGAATAATGTTTGTTAGGTGTGTGACGTCTGAAAGATAGTTTTTCTTTTTTTTTTGTGGAGGAGAAAATTTTGGACTTTTTTTTATTTTATTACTTTATATTATTTTACTTTTTATTTTATTTTTTATTTCTTTCGCTTTATAAATTTTCTGTTATAAATTTCTTTTCTTTATGAATTTATTTTCATTATTGTTAATTTCTTTAGGTTAAGGTTTAATTTAATTTAAGAATTATGAATTTGCTCCACATTATACTTTATATACTCCTACAGAGACTTACCGTCTCATGTATATGTACGAAATAAAATGAATATATTATAAGTCAAAAGCATGATAAGAAAATTATGTTATATCGAACATAGTCTTAGCCGTTTGATTTTTTATTTATTTATTTATAACAGTGCGATCTGCACATAAAGCTGCAGTCCAACTACAGGTACTTTTCTCTTTCGAAATGTTGGCCTTTTATATATTAATTATTTGGTATATATGTAAATATTGTTTATTATATTATTTTTTTATTTGTTTTATTATATAACTATATGCTTATTAATTTATTAGTTTTATTATTATATGCTTATTTATTATTATTATATTAGAATTCCGATGTGATTGTATTGAAAATTACTTTCAGTATTTTTCATCATTTGAAAATTTTTTCGGTTCTTACGAGGTTTGACTATGTTGGCGAAATAGATTACGTTTCGTTTTTTACATAGTAGTTTACATGTAAAGAACTTAGTAATTTACTATGATGTTTTGTGTTGTAAGTGTGTAAACAATGTAAATAATGTAAACAACTCATAATAGATAATTTAGTTGCAACATTTTTATATTAATAAATGAAAACTTAGAATTTATGAAGTCATTAAACAAAAATAATTAAAATCACAATTTGCTAAGAACCAGAGCGGATCGTATTCGAGTAAAAGTATTTAAAATACTGTAAAAAAATCTTTTTTTGAGTAAAGTATTTACTTTGCGTTCCAAGTACAAATAGAGTATTTGAAAAAAGTATTTCAAATACTATTTTTGAGTAAAAGTATTTGACTTAATTTTTTCAAACACCAGTAAAGTATTTGAAAATTATCTTAATTTTTTTATTAAGCTACTTAAATATTTTAGTATTTACTAAATTAGTATTTAGTACTTTCAGTATTTGAGTAGTTTAATATAGAAATTAAGATAATTTTTAAATACTTTATGCCAAAAATGAGCGTAAATGTTTTGAAAAATTTCAAATCAGTGAATATTTTTCATTAAACTACAAATGACTTTCTTTCGCAAATTAATTATAACATTTATAAATTAATATAGGTACATATTTGTTGTTCTATTGAAAAGTTTTCATAATTTAATAAATTTAATTCGTTAATATTCTAAATAAAAATAATTGAAAATTTATATCTTTACGAATAATAATATAGTTAGCTAATTAATTAAAATGTTTAATAATTTGATTAATGCAGTTATTAATAATATGTATTATAAAAAATATTAGTAAGGTAATCAACTAAATTCTTTAATACATTGATAATACAGTAATTTATAGTTGTTTACCGTTGTTTACAGTTATTTACAGTTGTTTACTTGTATTTTACACTTCTTTACGTCAAATATGTAAAGACTCATAAAAAAGGTTAATTTACTCGAAAAATGCCAATACTGGTTTGAACCCGTTCTCTCCGCTCGTTGCAGATTTTTATATAACATAACAAAAAAAATGTAAGAACCATTACTCAATGATGACAAAATAAAATAGCATTGGTTCGGAAAAAGTTTTGCAGGGTGTACTTCAGACGACTTAGGAAATAGAATAAGCTACACAATAATAGTCTTGGTTAAAGAATATGAGGTCAAAGAACATGACCCCTACGTAGTTTGTTCCGTTTCAAGTCTTACTGATGATTTTTCAGCACCATAAAGATGGTCATAGATAAATATTGATAAATTGCTCTCTGAATTCAGTATTAGTTAATTTTACTGTTAAAAAATAGTATCGATCTAAATACAGTTAAAGTATAACAAGTCATACGAAGTAAAAATAATTAAACGACGATATATTCAATTACGCACATTCCAAACATACACAAAAATAATTTTCCATCACCATTTTGAATGTATGTACTTTTTTCTTATTTTTTCTTTGATATGTTTTGTGTTTCTTATTCTTCTAGGTACAAGTTAATCGCAAATTTCAGATTACTTATTTGTTCTAGATTTGAGTATCTATACATAATATTTTAAATAAATGACCGTGTTTATGTCTAGTCGTTAAATCCAGATTATAACTAACTAAAAAAAGTAATAACACAGAGCAGAGGAGAATAACTCCCAAAAATATTTTTTTATTTTTGATTTATATCTGTTAAACTATACACCACTGCTGCATATAGAAACTAGAAATAAATGAATTCTGTAAATTTGTATATAGCTATTTATTTTTTTAGAAAATCTTTAAAGAATACCCATTTTGTGTTTATGAATTTTATTTTTGAAAATTTTAAATAAGTAAGTATATAAGTACGAACAAATTTTCGGTATACAGAACGAAAAATTCTCAAAAGAGGAATCATTTATTTATTTCAGGTGCTTAAAATTTAAATATGTAGAATACAGAAATAATATAAACAAAAATAAATTGTTTATGGAATCTGGTTTAATCCTTTAAAAAAAATTTCTATTGATTTGAAAATAAAAGAATAATTATATTTAATTGTGAGTTCCAAGAATGTCTTGGCAAATGTAAGTTGTTCAAAGAAAAACAAAATTAATTATGAAACGAACCTACAACTACATGAAGAATATCTCAAAATGAATAAGTATGGTATGTGCACAAGATTTAATGAAAAATTTAAAAAATTATCAGAACAAAGAAAGAAATTGTCAATGGGGAAGAACCTGTATACCAATTTAGAATTATATTGGCTTATAGAATTTCTTTCGTAATGTATTTGAAGTGAGACCATAAATGGAAAATTCTGCATGGGCTTAAATTTATTTTATATTATTTTATTTTTGTTATTTTTCTGTTTTTTTTATTGTTAATCTTACTTTTAAGTCGGATTATGTAAGATCAATTTCAACTTGATTTTGCAAAATATAAGAGGTCCAGAATCTTACTGTTTCGGAGTTTACGTTAATTTTCCAACTAGAAATGTAAATGTCTTAGCTCTAAATGAAACTCGGGTATTTTCAAATGCAGAAACTAGTTCCAGTGGATGAATTTATTTTTGCCTCTGCAATGGTGAGGTTACCAAATTCTAGACAGAAATATGGTTTCGATCCAGATTTCAAAAACATTTTGAAAAGAAATTTCATTGGAGACAACATCCTACATTTTTTTGTCTAAATATTTCGTCTAAATATTTCGAACAATGACACTGTTATATAATTTGGCAAATCATCAGACTCTTCTTCATATAGCATTCTTCAGGAGTAATTATCAATGGGAAATTGCAATGGCTATTTTTATATTATTTTTTATTTTTATCATGCCTAATCTTACAAAACGCAAATTGGATTGCGGCGTGGAAATATTTACTTTTATGAAAAATAACTATCCTTGAAAACGTTGCGGATAATTGCGGAGCGGTGAATTTTTTTGCGATATCATTGAAAACGCAATTGAACGCGAATCATATATTTGTATGAACATTTTTACATTTTCTATCCGCAATAATTTTATTGCGGATTCATACATTTTAGTAGTACGGAAAAATAGTGCAGGTTGAATGATGGTATTGGATTTAAAAAAAAAAAATTAAATGGAAAACAAAACTTTGTAAGTATTAAATATATATTTTTCACTATTTAATAACTAAGATTTTAAAAATTATTATAGAAAAAAAACCACAAATCAGGAGCAATATAAGTGCTTAATTACGGCCTTAAAAAAAATGCAGATATTGCTAAGAATTCAAAATTTGATTCAAGAGATTTTTGGATTGATTTCAAAAAAGAATTAAATACTTTCGGGCCGGGCCACCTTTTAAAGAAGTTTCAGAGTGGAAAAATGTAAAACTTTCATTACTATAATTGAATTAAATTTATTAATCATAAGTTTAAATAGTATGCATTTCATTTAATTTTTAGGTATAGACAGATTATAAAAGCTACTTAAAGAAAAAATTAAGTCAAGAAAAAAAAGAAATCACGTCCACGGGTGATGGACCGAATAAGAAAATATTTTTTACAAATTCGGAAGAAGATGTGATTGAGCTATTATCATTTAAAGACTGTGTTGAAGGAGTTCCAGAAACACGTAATTTTGGTACCTACCTAATATACCAAATATTGTACTTAATGAAACAATTGATGAATGTATTGAGGATCTTACAGGTACTCCAAATCTACCTGTTACCTCTACTGAAACACCATTGAAGTCTTTGAGGAAAAATAGAGCACCAAAATAAAAATGAATATGAGAACTTACTTAAACAATAGATAAATATCCAACAAAAATTAGTGGAAAATGTTTCTCAAACGCTACATATATGAGAAACGCTACATAAATGAGAATTGCAATGAAATAAAATTAGCTTTAAATAGACTTTGTGATCTGAAGCAAAAAGAGTTAGTATAAAAATTGCAAAACAATAAATTTAAATTAGAACTAAAAAAAATGAAATTAAAAAAGATGCATATTACAAATAGAAGACTCTCAAAAACAAAGCAGTATAAAATTTATTTTAAGTTTTTTTTATATTTAATTTGTTTGAATATCGTTAGTTATTTGAAAATTAAAATATATTTTTTGTTACTTTTAAATTGAATTACATATGTACATATAGAGTTATATTTTCTTATATTTAATATATGGATTCTAATAAAATAATTTTTTTTTAATGTAAAATCACAATTATTTTTCTTTAGTTATTTTAATATTTTTTGAATAGCTAGTTAATCCTTTATTGAATTTTTTATTTCACTAATTTCAACAAATCTCTTTTTTTTTTATAAAAATTTAAAAATATAAATCACACAACACCATAAACAATTTTTTTTGCATTCTAAAATACTTAAAACATCTGTAAATAAAATAAGCTGTAAAATTTTTTTGACAAATTTGAAATGTCAAAAAATTTTACTGCTCCGTTTTTGTTTAGCGTTTTCAATGACCCTAAATTTATTGCGGCGGGAGAACTTTCGGATCTGATTTATTCCAAACGCAATCAAGTTTGCGTTTTGTAGGATAGGCATGTATATTTCAATGTGCGCAACGAAAACTGTATTTAATACTTTACATAAAAAACGTTGGAACGTAGATATGATTCTGAAATTAAAGCAAATCTGCATATAAAAATATTCGCCACAAATGCTAATTTCCCAGAAAAATCTTCTACTTACTTCATCTGGCTATTTAAATATTTACTGATAAATTGCTCCTTTCAAATATATTATTTTCATCCATTAGTTGTTGCAATGTTTCTAAAACACTTCAAGCTCTAAATCTACCAATCCTGACATACTCTGAATAGTAATCAATAATTGTACTAGCACCCTAGTACGACACCTGAGCAATTTAGTGTGCTTCCACAAAAGTTTTAGTCCGTTCAAACTGAAGGCAAGTATATCTTACAAAAATATTTTTTAACCAGACCAACCATAAAAATGTCCAAATTTGAATTGAATCTCCAACTATAAACGTCAATATTTTAATACCATTAAAGCCAATTATTTTGAATATATATATATATATATATCTATCTGTCATATAAAATACTCTAACAGAATTTCAAAATTTCATCAAAAATGACGATTAAATTTGGTTTATTGATTTGACAAGAGGATTACTTTGTGAACTATTGTTGAAAAATTTTCTCTGAATTTTCTGAAAATATAAGTCTTTCTTATTGTAATAAGAAAACGGTAAATAAAAATCGTTTCAATTCAATGACTTATTACCTTATTATAGACTTAGCCAAAATAAATCGACTTATATGAAAAGATACTTTATTTTATAATTTTAATTCATAAAATAATGAAAAATTGTTAAGAAAAAATAATTGGGCTGCAATACATAGTACGAGTATAGATCTTATTATACAGTAATTGTAATAATAAATAAAATCTATTTTTATATTACTTATATCGCACTATTATAATCTTGACAAGTCTTTACGATGAGTACATATTCAAAATGCAATTTGATTTAATATCAGATCCTAAACGGTTTTGGCATTTTATTAACTGAAAAAAGAAATCGGATGGCTATCCTCTGACTTTCAAACACACAAATAATTTTATTAACGATTCCAAGGTTATATCAAACCTTTTTGCAAACTTCTTTAGTCAAGCAAAGTAATATTTAAAATTCGTGCTTATGGATCTCCACCTCTCATTATAGATTGGATGAGTTCATATTTATGTGACAGATTGTATCACGTCCTTTTTAGGTCTAATGTTTCAGATCCCTTCATCCCTTTGATCTTTATCTTAACCACAAACGATATACATAATCTTATAAAAAATTCTCACATTCTTGTGTTCGCTGACGTTATGAAAATATTTAAGCAAATCTCATCTCAGCGAGAATCTCATCTTCTTCAGAGTGATACTAATAACTTCGTAATTTGGTGTTGTAATAATAACCTAGCACTTAACGCTAGCAAATGCCAAAGTATCACCTTTTCCCGTAAAACTTCGATATCAGCGCGGAATTATAGTATTAACGGCGTTATAATTTCTAATGTCTGATCCACCAAAGATTTCTATTAGATACCGAACTAAATTTCAGATCTCATGTAGATAATATTGTCAGTCGGGCTAATTCAGCTCTTGGGCTTATCAAAAGATGGACAAAATAATTTTCAGACACATATGTCATCAGTGTCTTATATTTGACTATGGTAAGACTATTTCTTGAATATGCGTCTCAGGTATGGTCACCTTTTCATCGAAGTTCACATAGACAGGATTAAATCTGTTCAACGTAGATTCGTTCGTTTCGCTCTTTGTGGTCTTTCACTTACAGACCCATATAATTTACCCCTTACAGAGACCGCCTTAAACTTCTAGTTTCTGTAAAACCGTTTAATCGTCGCGAAGTGACTGATATTATATTTGTTCATCAAATTCTCTCAGGTGCAATTAACTCGCTTTGTATTTTAGAACACATCAACTTCAATATCAACTTTCGTTCTCTTAGGCATTCTGCCCTCTTTCGATTAAATTTTCATCGCACGGATTAAGGAAAGAACAATAACTCTAATGTCTTCGATTTGCACATTAGTAAGTCCAAACTAAGTAATTTGCTTTATTCAAACAGATCATAAGTTTTTAAAAGACATGACGTAATATGTAGTATACGTAATTGTTTACCTTGAATCTGAAGTATTTTATACTTTAAATAAACCGGGTGTTCCAGAGCATGCGTATCACCTTTTTAAGTTATGTCAAGTTTACAAATCTTGTTATGTCCTTATGTGTATTCTAGTTATGGCAAATTAAATCATCTAAGATGAAACAATTCCTGGAATATGAGATCAATTAAAATTGTGTAAATTGCAAAGTTATTTTTCTTTGGAAAAATTATTGCTAGTGCTGTTTTTACTGCCAAACATGCACGATAATAAAATAAAAACATTCTGTTATGAATATAATAGTTGTTATTGTTAGTAGGGTAGATAGAACATACTGCTAGTAGATTACAAAAATTAATAATATATAAAAACATTTAGTGAAAACTAATTATTATAAAATTAAAAAAAAAAAATAAACAAAATGTGAAGAAAAAACAAACGAAAACGAAAAAATAAAGGAACAAGAAAAAAAAATCTTTTAGCTAGTTGGCATTACGTGTATTATTATGCAGTTTACTTTCTAAAGTGTAAATCAAATTATTCAAAATATTTCATCAATCATAATATACTCATAATGGTTTCCTTGAAATTTTCGAAAACGTTGAGTAAAAGTTTTTAACCTTTCTTAGCGTTTTTTATTTTAGAATATAGTACAAGACATGTAGATTATATGTAGAGATCTCTCATAAAATACTTTAGCTATATAGCTCAAAACTGTTGTCACAGAAATAAGTCTCGTCTTGTGATATTAACATGACGCTTTAACCAACTGAGCTAACAACCACTTAAAATTATTTCTTTAAAATACAGATATAAAATAAAACCTTATTTTGACACCAACATCGCCCAATAAAATAAATAACAATGCAAGCTAAAGAAAAGCAAGTAAAAAATTTTATATAAGTTCATTGTAAAATAAATATGTCAAAACAAGCAAAGAAAAAAATCACATCAAAAGTTAAATAATACCGTTAATATATTTTAAATTTTTTTTTGTAAAAATATAATTACGGTTATTTTTGGCTCATTATAATTATATATATATACATATTTTTGCCAATAAAATATATTGACACGGATCGGTAATTTGTAAAAAACTAGGTTGTATGAAAAAAACAAGTAGAAAAATAAAGTTAAGCCTTAATATTTTATATAATAAGGCGTAGGTATGGGATTAAATGAATATTAATAATTAAAGAAGACACAAAAACAATAATAATAATATTGGAATTATTAAATATTATCTTATTTTTGTATATTAAATTGGTAAATAAACAAAAAAATATTAATAAAATATCTACTTATAAAGTAAGGTTGAATGAAGATGACAAATAAATAAAAATTACTAAGGTATAAAATTAATGGGAATTCGAATTAATTAATTGTTAATATTGAAATCCTGTAAAATAATAAAATATCATAACTTTTATATAATATATTTTTTATTTGTATCATATTTATAATGGTAGACAAACTACCAGAATCAATTATGTGATATACCTGTTGGTAGTCAAGTGAATCGTTTCATACTAAATAATATTCGGGAAAATCACAATTATTGTAAGTATTGTACTGTCTTTCATTTGTTGATAACACAAAGAAAACAAAAAAAACATTTTAACCACGAAATTTTGATATTGATGAAACGATATGTAATTACATTTTTTTGATTGAAAACTAACTTATATAATGCTACCATATATATTGTGCTTGCTGACTTATATTTTAGAGCTATAATATCTTCTTTATGTTGCAGTTTAAACTGTTTGAAAATTCATTTCCACTGGCTTACTAGCTGCTGACAATAGTAGTGTAATTATTCTTAAACCTACACCCATGTATGTAAACGCATAACAGATATTTGGTCGTTTCAATCTCTAATTATTTCAATACATTAGCCACTCTGAAATGAAAAAATTCTATGTGCCGAAGTTTTATTTTTTCTATTGTTTTGATCGTATTTCATAGCTAATGACTATTAAACGTTGTTATTTACTTGCTTACCCACATTTTTAATTTTCCATTTTAAAATTATCTAGTGGAGTGAGTAGTTCATAAATGGAATAATTATTTTTAACAATAATTCCACAGATAAAATCATATTATAATTTTTTTTTTAATGTTTAACAAAACTTTAAATATTGATCTTAACCTTAATCTTACTCACTCATTTAATTTCATTTCCAATTCATAAAAAAATTAATATTATGTTCCAATCATCTCTGAAAGTCAAAATTGCTGTAAGCACAGTAATTAGCATTACCAACAATAAACATTTTGTTTTTTTTTTTATATAATAAAAAAAGGATTTGACCTAAATAAACTGGAATGAAACAAAATAAATAAAAATATTTAAAGAAGATAATAACAATAAATGAAACATTATAAAAAAAAAAGAAGAAGAAAAAACAAAAATAAAAATAAAAAGAAAATCAAACATCAGGAAAACGGAAAAACTTAAATTAAAGCAAAATAAGAAGTTTTATTTTTATTTTTAATAGGTATGCAAAGTTTATTTTAATTGGGTTCAATCAATTTTAAATTACAATTTTACTTATTATTATCCAATCTTTCGTCAATAAATTGTCTTCAATTTTGAATTTTGTCCAGCCGTCTTAATCTTAGTCTACTACTTGCCCTAAATATTGTAGGTTACTGAGTGTAATATTCTTTGACATCCTCTGAATTCTGATTATTCATCCTCACTACATGTCCTGCCCATTTTAGTTTTTGTGTTTAATCTTACAATACTGTATTTTTTTATTAGGTCTTCTAGTTCCTCATTTGATCTTATTTGGTAATCACCATCCTCTGGTTCCTGAGATTCAAAATTGTTGTTGACATTATCTTGTATGACTTCTGTTTTATTTAAAATTTGTCCGTTATTTAATTTTTGGAGGATTGAGGAAAGAAAAATGTCCCAAAAGGGACATTTTGAATAAATTTTTTAATATTACTGTTGAGCTTTTGTATTACGTAGGTATATTTTTGCATCGCGGAAACAAGTTTGTTGGAATATAGTTCCGCATTCGAGAAAATTTGTTTACAAACGAATTTTGATAGTCCGTTTTGACACACCTGGGAATATGCACTAAGTAGAAGTAGACACTTGATAACTCTCTTGTTACTCGACAGAAATGTTTGTGGCATTAGGGTTTTAATTTCATCTGAATAAATTTGGGTATTTTATTTTATATTATAATAAATATTTCAACTTGGGTCGTATGATTTATCGATTTTATGTTCGGGAAAGAAAAATACGTTTTGCAGCAATGCAAAGAACCCAAACATCACGCGGCGGTATTTTTGGCAATACCTTGCGTTTGGTGTGCCAGAGTGTAAACATAATAAAATTTAGAAATTTTCTTGGAATTCCACATTATAACATAGTTTCTATATAATATTACTTTTTATTGAGTTGAAAGCCTGTCGGAATTCAATTATGGGCATCATAAAAGAGAATTTTAACATAATTATGCATATAATATAAAACTCTGCTATTTGTGAATTAAGATCTCAAAAAGTTAGCAGTTTTAGTCATATTTAAAATGTTTCAGAAAAACGCTCATTAAAAAATTATTTTTATTTCAATTTATAAACGGATACATAAGAATTTGAAAATTGAAATAGATTCACAATTTCAGTATAAAACTGAATCAATCAATTCTATTTTTTTTTCGAGGATGTTGTAAAAAATGCAGGAGGGAGAAATTAAGTTTGATTTTTAACATCAAATAACAAAACTAATATATGCTATTATGTATGCTATCTTGGTTCTTGGAATATGGAAAGTTTATAAAATACTCGGTAAAAATAATTATGAATTATACAGGTATATTTGATATCGTTAAATTCTAGAATTTCATAGTATTTACTTTAATATGAAAGTAGCATTCACCTAAAGTTTTAATTTAAAAAATATTGCAATAAAAAATTACGAAAAATTTTTTAAGATATATGGCACTTACTTCTTTTGGGGCGCTATAAACAATAACAGTGGATTGCAGAATAACCACTTCGAAATGTGCAATAACTTTTTGTTACTATACCGCAGAGTACTGTTTTATACGTCCATAATTATATCTCGCGAATAAAAATAACAAATAAAAATTTAACTTAGTTTGGTTTAATACTGAAGAACTCGTCCTAATATAAATTCACAAAGCTTGGTACTTGTGGTTAATTGATCTATAAAGATGTTAAAAAAATAATTAATATCTAATTTAAATTATCAAAAAAAAAAACAAGAGAATTTCACAAAATTCTAACATTGATTTTAAATAAAAGAATATTAATTTACAAAATTGTCAATAATCTACCAAATTACTATATTTTTTTTTTTAATTACTTTATTGTTCAAAACAATAAAGTTGTGTATATATTAATTATTGAAAAAAAATCTTCCCCTCGTAATTAACACTTAAATCTCAGAGGACTTACAAAAAACAAAAACATGAAACCAAAAACAAAAAACATATTAAAATAGCATAAAAAAAATCAATGATATCAAAAAGCCACATTCAAAGTTAATTATCCAAAACTTAAAATAATTATTTAATAAAAAAATTTGTATATATATATATTATATTAAATGGTATACAATATACATAATATTTTTCATTATTTGGAAGTTTATTATTTGAAGTACCTAGGTAGGAAGAATCCACACAACCACGAATTCAATTAACATAAAATTTAAAATACAAAACCAGAAAACCACTTGAAACACTATACTATTTGCGTCTATCACACTTCAACCGACAAAAATTTAAAAAGAAATTCTTAGAAATTATAAAAAAAGAAAAAATTAAAAACCACCCTCAATATACATTGAGAAAATTAAAAACCAGATGCTCTTGTTATTTCACCAGAAAAACAAAACAATATACAATTGAATTTGTTAAGGTTAATTTAATTATTAAATAAAATAAAATAAAATTATATTAAATTTTCCTTTTTTTTTTTATTGAAATAATTTTAGCCGAAAAAAAAGTAGATATAAAAAAATTTACCCACAACTTATCGTCACAATTCAAATCTCGTTATTATTATGTTACTCCTTGTCTTCTTTCTCACTCTCTCTATCATATTATTTTATTTAAATGTCGTCCTGTTTTGATTTTAAAGGAAATTGTTACTTTCCTGATGAAAAAATAAACAACGATGACGACAATGACGAGTTATTTACAATAGAACGGAAAATAATAATATTTTAAATTTTATAAAATTAGTATACCGTGAAATTTTGAACAAAAATCTAAAATGTTTTTTCAGCATTTCATTGTATTGTGTGAATATAGTGATGATGATAATGATAATGATAACGTAGTTAAAATTAAGTACTACTGTTTTTTAATTGAAATGAAGGCTAAAATATTATTTGAAAATAAAATGTTCAATAATGAATTGTTTTTTTTTCTATAATACTAGTTTAAGACCGAAGTTTTAGATCAAGACTATAAAGTATTAATTGTTTTACGAAAGTATAGTTAAATAATATTGATATCATTGGGTCTCTACTTTATATCATTAGCAGAATTCAAAATCAGAACTTTTTTTGTAGTAGTCAGATCACAGAATATTATTAGTTCGTAATATTTTGCAAATTTTTTACTTACACCAATAACTAGTTATAAACTCTTTATGTTTCAGCCCGATACTGCCAATTTATGGGGCAGATATTTTTTTTTAAATTTTTAAACTAAACACTATTCCAAAAGAATATTGAAAAAATTTAGAATAATAAAATCTTGAGGGCAGAAAAATATACTACTACTACTAGCTCTGTAACTCGCCATAAATGACGAAAGAACAATATAAGTATACAATATAATATTATTATAATTAAAAATAAAGTAAAATAAGAATGGAGCAATGAAGTACTAAGTTTATTATAAAAAGAAGAAAAATAAAAGAATCAATTTATATTCTTTAATCACTGAGGTGAAAAAAATCACACTATCACAGAGGTGACGTAAATTTTACATCTTTTTTCTGTTGTGTTATTTTGGACATATCAGTTAAGCTAATTAATCCAAAAACTACGTAGGAATTTAAAAAAATTAATTAAAAATAATTTATTTAAATTAAAATTTTAATTTTTTTTAGTAAAATAATAGAAATTAAATTTTTTTATGACGAGCTTCTAAAATTTTAGCATCTTTTTCAAAACGATTTTTAGCATACACGATTTAACACAACACAAAAGTTTTACAAATACATAAAAAATTAAAACTTTAAATTATTTAGAAAAGAAAATAATAAACGAAAAACCGTAAACCTAACAAAACTGCCGGAGTTTTAATCGAACCTAGAAAAAGTTACGTAAACACAGAGATGATACGTAAATTTTACGTCACCTCTGTAAATCAAATAATAATTAGTTTTGTTTGTAAAAAACATATAAATCTTAAATTAAAAGATTTTCCTTTATTTCCAAAATAAAATAGTGTATAATAAAGATAACATAATCTGTAAATTATATTATACAGGGTCTTCCACAGCATTCGTATGAGCTTTTTAAGAGGGGAAGGAGCTGTTATTTTAGAATTAAAAAAAAAAATAGTAACTAAATCGAGGGTGCTCTATTGATTGGTGATATTTTCAACTGCCGGAAAGGACTGCCAATCGGTTTTTTAGGCCCCAAAATCGCCAAAAATGACGGAAATCGAGATTTTAAGTGGGAAGGGGACTTTTTAATATAAATTCGGATTTTATGTTAAAAAATAGGAAAGTAATCGGTGTCTATGTTAAAAAATAAGGCCAAATGCTGCTCTTGAAATCAAATTCTAAAAAAAAATTATCACTGCTTTTAAAAAAAACTCACATAAACACCGACTTGACGTAAATTTTCTTTTGGAAATACTTACATATTAACAGAACGTGACGTAAAAAATCTTCTAAAATAAAATAACTTATTCACAGAGGTATGGCATGTTTTACACCAATTCTCCAATTTCTTGTGTTAAACTAACATAAAGAGGTATTAACCAAAACGGACATGTAGAGATAAATAAAATATGAGATTAAAAAAAATTGCTCGGCTTACTGCGTTTATTAAATAAATTTTTGAAAAAAGAAATTTCAGCGACGTAAATTTTACGTCACCACGTCTGCGATTAAAAGATATTTAATAATTAGCTAAATAAAAAAAGTTCAAAACTAAGATTAGGAAGAATAGAGAATCATACTCAAAAAAAATTTAATAGTAAAATTAAATTATGAAAAAAATTAAACCACTTCAAACTAAGATATCTAATAGAACTTCGATTTCTCTATATGATTAAAATCCAAAACCCATGTCTTAACCCTGTTTAAAAAAATATTTTTATTGTGGAGAGTTATAATAAATTCTGGGAGCTTATATATAGTGTGCATGACAAGAAGGTATAAAAATTACGAAAGTTAGTGGTTCGATAAACTGCAATAGTAACATAGAAGCTACTATTAACTATTAAATTATAATAACTAGAATTTCTTGAATTTAAATATCCACTACGAATAATTTAATGTTTTAAAATAAAATAAGTGACGCACAGATAATATTTTTAGATGAGTAAATAACTCAAACGTTGGATGCAAACGATTTGTTTTACAGATATTTCTAATAAAATATTTTTGGAGAACAAGTAGAGGTTTTATTTTGTTTTGTTATGCTCCACCCCAACAAGTAATACCATATTGCAATTTTGAATAAAAAACTCCGTAGTATATTATCTTTAAAATATGAGTAGAACAAAGTTGTCTAAGACGATAAAAGCAGGGTAGTGTTGAATGTAAATAATGTTTTAATGCCAAAGAATGTTCAAACCAACTCATATTGTTATCAATTGTGATATTCAAGTATTTAAAATTTTTTACAACTTCAACTTTGAAACAATTAACACTGCAAGCGATCTAATGACAAAAGGAATTTTGAAACGATTGGGAAGAACAATCATTATTAATTAATTTATGCCTACTACACTCAGATGCATGGAAAATCAAATCAATTTCCGGAGAGATAGACTAAAATACATAACTTTAAGGAATTTCGCTATTGGATTCTAAATTTTAAAAGAAATAAAAAATAATATAGTCTAAATAGCATTTTAGTTTGTTATTGATTTCCTGTGTAAATCAGCAGAATCAAAAACTAAATAATAAATACTACATATAGGTACATATTATAATATATTATCTTAAATTTAAAATATATGATGATTAGTTATAGATTTTTAATTTAATTTATTCATCTATCTATACTTATAAAAGGGAAAGTTTGTTTGTTTGTTTGTTTGTTTGTTTATTTGTTTGTTTGTTTGTTTGTTCGCTATACACGCCCACAGTTTTAAAGATAGAGTTCTGAAATTTTGCACAGTTATTCATGGTACCGGTATGCAAATAACGCGGTACTTTACAAAGCCATCAGATGACAGGTTCGGGTTGCTGCCGTACAACTCTTACCAAGACTCAGGAATATTTTAAAAACCATGCCTGTGACAGATATGAAAATTTACATTTAGATTCTCTTTCACAAATAAAGAAATTCGACTGTTACCGATTTCGAAAATTTGGACTGGTTCAGGTTACTGCCGTACAACTCCCAGCACGTACGTACCGGGACTATTTCAAAAACCAATTGTGTTACAGGCATGAAAACTTACACTTAGATACTATTTCACAAATACAGAAATTCGACTGTTACCGATTTCAAAAATTTGGACTGGTTCGGGTTGCTGTCGTACAACTCCTAGCACGTACGTTTCAGGAATATTTCAAAAACCAATTGTGTTACAGGCATGAAAACTTACACTTAGATACTCTTTCACAAATAAAGAAATTTGACTGTTACCGATTTCGAAAATTTGGACTGGTTCGTGTTGCTGCCGTACAACTCCTAGCACGTACGTTTCAGGAATATTTCAAAAACCAATTGTGTTACAGGCATGAAAAGTTACACTTAGATACTTTTTCACAAATATAGAAATTCGACTGTTACCGGTTTCAAAAATTTGGATTGGTTCGGGTTGCTGTCGTACAAGCACGTACGTTTCAGGAATATGTCAAAAACCAATTGTGTTACAGGCATAAAACCTTAGATACTCTTTCACAGATAAAGAAATTCGACTGTTACCGATTTCGAAAATTTGGACTGGTTCGGGTTGCTGTCGTACAACTCTTAGCACGTACGTTTCAGGAATATTTCAAAAACCAATTGTGTTACAGGCATGAAAACTTACACTTAGATACTCTTTCACAAATAAAGAAATTCGACTGTTACCGATTTCGAAAATTTGGACTGGTTCGAGTTGCTGTCGTACAACTCTTAGCACGTACGTTTCAGGAATATTTCAAAAACCAATTGTGTTACAGGCATGAAAACTTACACTTAGATACTCTTTCACAAATAAAGAAATTCGACTGTTACCGATTTCAAAAATTTGGACTGGTTCGGGTTGCTGTCGTACAACTCCTAGCACGTAGGTTTCAGGAATATTTCAAAAACCAATTGTGTTACAGGCATGAAAACTTACACTTAGATACTCTTTCACAAATACAGAAATTCGACTGTTACCGATTTCAAAAATTTGGACTGGTTCGGGTTGCTGCCGTACAACTCTTAGCATGTATGTCTCAGGAATAAAAACCAATAGTGTTACAGGCATGAAAATTTACACTTACATACTCTATCAGAAATGTTTCAAAAAAAAAATTGTGTTACAGACTTGAAAATTTATTCATAGGTATTCTATAAAAAATAAAAAAACATGTATTTTCCTGAAAATGTATTTTCGAATTTAGGAATCAGTATAAAATTTTTACATGACATGGCTATGTAAATTAGCCACAAAAATGTGACGATTCGTTTTATTAATCAGAAAATACTGCAGAGTGTTCCAGGGGGTCCATGTGTACAAATCGATAGATACAGTTATCGATGAAAATGAAGTTGTTGTTCCTCATCAATTGTAATTAAAAGTAGTAGCTTCAATATTGCTTCTACGAAACTTGAAGAAGCCAAAATTATGGTACTAGATTAAGAATAAGAACTTGGCATCCTCATTTCATTTAAGTACAAATTCCAATTGATTGTGGAAAAAACGAAAATTTCTTTATTTCAAGAATACCTCAACAGCAAGGAGCGTATTTGCTTATACTTCATCAGAAAAGATCACCAAAATATTGTTTACAAAGAAATAATTTTAATATAAGTATAGCTTAAGTTGGAGTATTGTTGATATTTTTTTATCGTGAAAAAAAATATTAGAATATTTTTGATAAACCAATTTTTTTCAATTCGATTCATAAATCAAACTTCATTGAAATAAATTCGATTCATTTTGTGGTCGACCCGGACAACGTCGGGTAACTTTGCTAGTATTAAAATAAAATTTCTAAAATAATTAATTAAAAAACATAATTAAAGGAAATAATTGCCACCTATCTAAAATAATTAATTAAAAAACATAATTAAAGGAAATTTATTCAATTAATTTTTTTAAGTAACTGTCTCAAATTATTGTTTTCTATATTTTGTTTACTATTCATCATTTGTAGTAATCGTATAGATTTGATCGAAAACATGTATTTGTATAAACCTCTTGAAAATGTTTTATTTTTAGTAATTTTATCCATTAAATGCCACTTATTATAGAGAATATGTCGAAACGAAACAGCATATGAGGGAGCAGTATTTATGTTTCCTAAATAAAAGTTACTAACCTCTAAATTTTTATGAACACATGAGTGGTTTCTACTTTATCGTTGAAAGTCTTACAATATTTATTGGTCTTTTGAAAACGTTAAATTTGGGATCAACCTGAATTATAATTACTCAACAGGGTCCTCAGTTAGTTTCTATTTAAAAATATTTTAATTTAAGCAAAGCAATTTGTATATGTATTGGAGTGTTCCGTCAATTTGACCGATACATGCAGGAAACTATATAATATGAATATCATATCGACCAATTAATTGATAACAAGTATAATTGACCAAAAGTCAGCATAGCTTTGCTAACTCATTATTTTAGCAATCACAAATTGCATTGGAATAAATCTAAAAAAAACTTAGCAAGTTATATTAAAAATAATTTAAAAGTATTTGCGATATGAATTACTCGGTTTACGATTCAATATAAAAATTATTACTACTATAAAATTTATGTATTAGGTAACGCACGAGTTAACTACCATGGGCACCTAAAATCCATTCTAAAATCCATTTTATTTTCCTCTTCAATCTAAATTTTCTTCTTACAGTTATTATACCCATATTAATCTATTTATCCATAATAAGTGTGTGCACATCACATAGCTATTTATATAAACTGAAAAATGAACGTGAATACACGTATGACTGTTTTAAATATAAAAAAAAAATTAGAAATTTTCTTTCCTTTGATATAATTTTCATCATTATCATCATCATCAACAGTATCAACATCATAAATAGTCATATATTGTAGATAATGTTTTTCATTTTTACATAATGGCTGTATGAAATAAGATGAAAAAATAACAAAGGATAATACAACGTAACACGTAAGACAAGAAAATTTTTCAAGAATAAAAAAAAAATATAATTGAAATTCTAGCCTCAGTCCACGTTTTTTTTTTTGTATTTGTTTTTTGTTTTTTTTTTTTAATAATAATAATTATAGTCTGGATTTACAAATTTTTCATCAACATAAATAATATTATCAATATCAATATCACTGTTTTCATATCTTTAAATGGAACAATCATTATCATCATTATCATCATATTTTATTATTAACATTGTCAGTATTAGATTGTATAAATAACGGAATCATATAATAATAACGGTATAAACAGACAAAAGGACTAAGGGAGTGATAAATTGAATAGCACCGCTTTTCTATTTTCATTTTTTTTCTTTTTATTATCTGATTTTTTATTGTTCATAAGGAGTTGAAAGCATAAACGAAAAATAAACGAAACTAAAACATGATGTTTAAAATGCTTCTGATAATTTCAGATTACCTTTTGAATCAAAAGGAATAATAAAAAAAAAATAAGAAAATAATACTCTAGCTAGGCTGTACTAACTAACTGTAGGAGCGTAGTGTATTATAAGTTCTACTCGTGTATAATATTCCAGCAATTTAATTTTCTGTTATAGAAAAATAAATTTTGATAGCACTTTAATATGTTTCGTCTACAAAGACCTTGACTTAACTTTATTCTATCAGAAATAAATTTTATGTAATTTTTCACTTCATTAAAAAAAATGGTAACATTATTATTAAAGTTTCTAGTGACATATAACAGCGGTACCTAGATCCATTAAAAAATTCTTAATCATCAGGATAATTTTTATGAAAAGTTTTATTTTAATGGTGTCATAAGACAACCATTTTCAGGATAACCATTGAAATAAAATATAGAGTAGAAAATATATTATAAACCCTGCGATGGTTTTTTTTTATGTCTTTTAATTTAAGTTAATGAATATTCCGTAATTTAGGGAAAATATAATTCAAATTTTTTTTTATTTATTAACATGTCGGATTTTTAATTAAGTTTTTAAGTATAAACGACAAACAATAGTAAATGTAACAAATCTTACTGTTATTATTATTTATTTTTATTATGAAATTGATCACAATTATCTCTTAAATTATGACCAATTAAAAACTTGAGGACTTAGAATTTAAAATAAATGAAAGTATTAAAGATATTTCAAAAATTTGAAGAGCTTTTTCTTATATAAATTAAGTTATTTTTTATATTAGCTGTTTTTTTTTTTTTTTTATTAAACTTTATTTTACCCATTGTACAATCTTATAATTACTTAGCCTGGATAAAGTTTACAAAAATAGCTTTTGTGATATTATTATTAACATGTAAGGTAATAATTTGCTTTTTATGTTAATTTATGTTATATAATTATTCTTATTATTTAGTTTTAATTTACTTAAGTTCTTATATAAATCTATTGGAAAAAACCTGGGACGTAAAAACCAATATATTCTCTTATTATTTAAGATAAAACTTAACTTAACTAAACCTACTAACCTAACTAAACCTAACTAAAACTGCTTAAACCTAGTTAAAACGAGAAAAAAAATATGTATTTGTAATACTTAGTGCTAATTATATACGTATTTTTCAACCACCAATAGTCTCTTTTTATAAATTTATCATCCGGTATAGACATGTCATATCTCAAATTTTCTCCATTAATGTTGCCCGGGTTATACTCTATAGTTTTACATGTAGCCCGTCTACTATAGTGATATAGTGTAGGGATTTTATATTAGCGAGTTATATAAAACTCGTATAAGTTGATTTCAAGATAGACAAAATGCTAATAAAAATAGTCAGATTAACCAGAATCGATATCAGACTGGAAACTTATTCGCAGTGGAAAACACAATACAATTAATTCTGGAAAATATAAAATTTTGAAATCCTGGATTATACTCTTATCAAATATTTCTTTGAGAAGTGCTACCAAACCAAAACCAAATCCAGCATACACTGTGAGAATAATACGGTACGTTGGAAGAGTATTTACATAATATATAGTGGTAGTTAAAAAATGAAAGAAAATGTCAGGTTCTCTTTTCAACTTTAAAAAATAATAGGTTGTATTTTAGGTAAAAATAAAAATTTAAACTGGCTGAAATATATCATGATACTATAAAAACTGTTTGTGTTCTTACGTATCAAGCAGCAATTAAATCATTAGAATATAACCGTCATCACAAAAGTGATGAGTTGCCGCTTTTCTTAGATGGTGCATTGGGTTTATCTTTATTGGATGCCAGATCACAGTGACATTTCAGGAAATTGAAAATTACATGAATTCATTAGGATTGGCAAAATGTTAGAAATATTTGCGGAAACGGCTAATCTACGTACACTTTCACACCTCTGCTATTTTAACTTGCAATCGTAAATTGCCTAAGATACATGACTGCAGCATAGTCAAATAAATCATTCTGAATAAGAACTTTTCATGATCCACTATCTTTAAAAGAAACTAAATATTGGCATAGGGATTGTAAGTGTTACAAAACACTATTTTGTCAGAAAGCATGTTAGAAAGCTCGGATATCTCTCAAATGACTTTAACAGAGAGAAATCAGTAATGAGATGTAACTCTATTCTACTGTAACTCTGTTTCTTCATTTGTTTCGTTTATTTATACTACTTAGCATAAAGAGTTTGCAAAACAAAATTATTACCAATAATCAATTAAGTACACTTTAATAAAACAATTAAACAAAAAAAGGATAGCAAAATTCTAAAAATAGATTGTATAAATTTTATTTTTGGGAATGTTTGGATAGTGAAAAGTCAATTTTAAATCTATAATTGTTACATATTAATAATCATTCCATTAATAGGTGCATATTTGCCATAATTAGTTCTGTGATTACTGTGATTTTAAAAAAATTGAATGAGCTCATTGCATTGCAAGCTCATGCCAATAAACTTCAATGTACATAGATCATTTAATTTTGGTCTTTGCTCACATTGTGGTAAGATAATAGGATTAGACCATGACAAATGGCGTAAAGCGTAACAAATCTAAGAAAATTTTTTTTGTATTACCTCAATTATATCAATATGTACCATATAAAACGGTGACCAAATTTGACTTGCCTATCCTAAATTAGGTCAAAACAACTTACAGGTGTACAACAAATTAAGAACATGCGGATCTGAAAATTATTTTGAGTAACGTTTAACAAACCTCAATATGGAATTAGTTTTATTTATTATTATATTGAGTCTTAAACCTAAGATGAGAATCAAAATACATTCCTAAGTCTTTTATTGAAGTAACTTTATGTAATAAATTGCAGTACTTAATCTTTTTTTCAACCCCACCGATATGCTAATTTATTTATTTCATTATGTACATATACATCAGACGGTAAGTCTCTACAATAGTATACGATAAAAAAGAATGTTAATTCATTGTACTTAAACCAACTTAATCTATGGAAGTTAACAGTAAAGCAAAAGACAAATAGAAAAATTAAAAATAATAATGATAAAAAAAAACAAAAAAATTTAAAATGTATATAAAAATTTTTTAATGCAAAATTTTTTCTCCTAACAAAAACACCTTCTTATTACTTAACTCACACCTGAGAACGTTCGGCAAAGAATTCCATAACACCACTGCCGTTACAAGGAAGGATTGATTTCTTAATCTTCCTGTGTGACTTGGAATAATTAAGTTTGGACTTCTTAGTGATCTACTATGGGTTATTTTCTCATAGAGATATTCTGGCGTATTTTTAGATATAATTTTTCTGATAAAGCATGTATATTTATATTTCAGATAGTTTTCAAAGGTACAATCAAGTATGACTTTGGAAACATCTCTAATAAGTCTGGAAAGCTCACCTGCACTCATTCCAGAATAAACTACATCACATCACAATAAGTGAAATGTGGAAAGATTAACGACAGAACCAGTTTCTTTTTCATTCACTAATATAATAAGAAAATTTTCAGAGCTTACGTAGTTTAAAAAAACATTTTTAGAAATAGCATTAATGTGATCATTCCACGTAAGAGTTTTATTTAACACAACACCTAAATTTTTAGCACTACAAATTTTACTATAGAATTATTAAGTTTTACATTCGGAAGATTCGTTGTGTCGATATTTCGAGCATAAACAACTAATGCCTGGGATTTGGACGAATTTAATCGTAGCCCATTATTTAGAGCCCAGAAAGCTACGGCGTCGAGATCGTCATTAATTTTGGCAATCAAGTGGCTATCAAAATTTGGGCATCATCAGCATATAATCTACACTAGGCCCCAGATAAACAACTGGACAAATCATTAATGAAAATACTAAAAAGAAAAGGACCCAATATGGATCCTTGAGGTACACCACATAAAACGGGTACGTTATTAGATTTAATACCATTTAAGTACACAAATTGACTTCTATTATTTAAATAGCTTTGAATAAGAGTGATAGCAGAGGACTCAAAATTTAAAGTTGATCTTAGTTTAAAACATAACAAGCTATGATTGGCACAATCAAAAGCTTTAGAGAAATCCAGTAGAAGTAGTACAACAGCATGCTTCTTATCGATTTCACAGTAAATATTATCAGTTATTTCTAGGAGAACTGAAGTGGTGCTATGCTGTTTTCGGAACCCTGATTAGAAGTTATATATAGCAAATTGTTAGCACTTAGGTACTTATCCATTTGTGCATACCATAGGCGTTCAAATGATTTAGAAATACCAGAGAGTATACTGATTGGTCTAAGATCATCAATTGTAGGATTATTGAATAACTTTGTGCATTTCCAGATCAGAGGGTACTGACCAGTAGTCAAGATGACATTAAAAATGTGTGTTAGATATGGAAGCACAATAGGTATAATTAATTTAATAAATTTCAATGGAATTAAATCTGGTTCTATTGCAATAGATTTGACCTGGAAAATAACATTATACACTTCATCAGTCGTCACATTTCTGAAAGAAAACGTATTAGTTAAGTTAGGAATAGACGCGTGTCGATTACCAATGTTGCTAGTATTGGATAGCAATAAAGAAGTGTTAGTAGACGATGTAATAAATTTATTGTTTACTTCATTCACATCAAAATTACTCAAATGGTTCATTTTGTTTTCCTTTCCAATTCCAAGCTTGGTGGTATTAGACCAAAAAGTTTTCGAAGAGAGACGAGGATCAAGAATTTTTGAAATATATTGTTTTTTGGCTTGTTTAATGCGCAAATTCACAATATTTCTTAATTTGTTAAAAGAATTTTTATCGTTAGAGTTTTTAGTTCTTTTCCAAGCTTCATAGGCAGAATCACGATCCGAAACTAATGCACTTCTAATTAAAACTAATTATGTACTTAATGTGAACAATTTGTTTCTACCTAACTGACAATAAGATAAAAATAAAGTCTAACAGTTTTCTTTTTGGACTGACTTGGTAAATTTTCAAGTACTAAAACTAGCCTTGAAATGGTTTAACAAGTAGGTTATATGCATAGAAAGTTTTTGATTTCGCTAGTATCATAATGAATCTCCTTGATCTAAACATGTCAATATACAATACTACCTACTTACCTTGTATGTATTGTATACTTTATAGTTTATTTTAGAGCTTTCGTAACTACAATAGTTTTATTGACTATTGTTGAGTTTTAAATCTGCGAACTTGACTATTATTATTATTATTTTTTTTTTTTTTTCAAATTCCTTAATTAGACCAAGATCGGTGCTGTAATCTTAAGAATAACTTACACTTTTCACGTTTTTCACTGTCGAAACAAAAAGCCATGTTAAAACAACAAACATTTTTTGTGGTGTTCTTTTATTTTATTTTTTTCTTTATTAAAATAATTATTGTTTTATATATTTTAATTATTATATAAATAATAATAGTGTTATCATTGTTTTCTTTAAGAACTAAATTCTCTTTGAAACAAACAGTAAAGTTGAATTAAATTAAGGGAAAAAATTTGGATGTCTAAGATTTTATAAAATTTAATAGCATCGAATTCGTTAGACATATTTGCATAAGATTAACTAGAAAATAATATGAGTTGAGTAACAATAATAAAAATGAGAATAACAATAACTACAATAAAAACAAATTGTAGTACGTATACCTGCTTTAACAATAAACAATTTTTCATCAACTTATGGATATATACGTGTATACTTGGAATGCGTATTATCTTCAGGGTAATATTTTAACAATAATAAAAAAAAACATTAACAAAAACGTTAAAAGAAAATTTATCTTGTATTAAGCCAAGGTTACTTTTTTTTATCTTTATTTTTTTTTTGTTATGTTTGTTTTCATTTTTAAAAATTTTCAAAATGAAGATAATAATTTCCATAAGTTGAGAAATGTTTCAACAAGGTCCAAATTACAATTAAAAAACGATTTAAATTACTGAATAAAATTAAAATTATTGGGAAGTGAATAATGTAAAATTTGATCCTTACAGTGTTAATGGCATCTAAATTGTTTGAAGAAGCAATCTATTAAAATATTTTTTAAGATTTTTAGTGAATATTTGAAATATTTATTGTTTTTTTAAAGTAAAAGTTTGACTTGCATTAACTTATATATCGTCGTTCTGTAATAGTAGAGATCTGTCAAGTCAAATTAAAGCCACAAAAAAGAATAACCCTAAAAAAATAAAAATATAAATTTTATAGCTTGTTTTTCTAGAACATATTTTGTTCGTTCATAATTTTCGTCTTATTATTTTATTTTAGTTTTTTTTTTTTAATGCCTATTCGTTTCATATGATTGTTGATTCTATGACCACATACCCGGGTATGTATATAAACTTTGATTGAAGGTAATGTCTAAGTTAAGCATCCAAATTCATTGAAATTTTAGGTATTCTAAATTTAGACTATTATTCAGAATATTTTGCTAAAACAAGTACAAATCGCGCATTTAAAGTGCTTCTTTGAAGCGTTTAAAAAAACGTCATTGATACAACAATCAACATACCCGGGTGTGTACGTACATTTTGTATGAAAAATACAGTTTTTCAGCTAGTTTTGCAAATATATTTCTAGATCATGATCATGACGATTTACACTAAATGATACAGTAGCATCATTTTACCAGTGAGTACAGTCTGTAAAATTCCACAATACTCTAGATGTTAACTGACTATTTCTAGCAGATATTTTAAAAATTGCTTCATCACTACTGGTATTATATTCAATTCTACCACTTTCTTTGCAACACACATTTTCAATATCTGACTCTTTCGATTGCATCAAATTGCATTGAAAACACGATATTTTCATCAACTAACTCTACACCAGACAATTTCTGATCTTCTCTTACAAAAGTACGATGTAAAAAAGCGCCTTGGCGTTCTTACGGAGACAATCTAACAAATAATAAATGGCGTCTAAATCTTATATACTTAAATGTAATTAAACTGCTCAAATTAGATTCAATTATAATTCTATACCTACTCATAAAAATCATCACCATCACATGTTTCATCCATGATACGAAAACAGAAAACATTACACAATCAAATACACACTTATTATATTTATTTATTATTTACACAAAGGAATTCTTCTCATCTTTCTAAATTTACGGGATGTGATCCCAAGCGATATTATTACCGCTTGAAAATACTTCAAAACAATAACGTTTTATGACAAGTTGTTCAGCAAGACTAAAATCGCGTAAAAAATTTCAAAATAGAAAAAACTGAAGAAGGAAACTTCCCGAAATTATATTTTAATCAAACGGCAGAATTACTTTTCAAAATTGTTGGGAAATATTTGGCAACAAAATATTATATTCATTTTTCATACAAAATGTATTGCATACCCGTGTATGCTGGTTATTGACGGAACGTATGTTTTGTTCGGGTTACTGTTGTTCTCGAATTAAATTCATTCTAAGTTGTGAAAGGTGTGGCAAATGTTTGGACTTAAACAATGAAAGTTTTAGACTTGTAGATTGCGATTTTGAAACCTTTCAACTTATTTGACTGAACTAAAGCTATGAATATTTGCATCACTTAGTTGAAGAAGGTGAAAATCCAAATATAGAATCAGTTCAGGAAGAAGAAGAAATCGCATTAACAACCCCAGCTGAAGTGAAAAAAGAAATAAACAATACTAATTCTAAAAAGCTCCGGGATATGATTTGATAACGGGGCAGATTCTGAAGTAACTACCAGAAAAGACAATAATTAGGATAACGAATAAATGCTTATAAATGCTGCATTTAGACTGAAATATGTGCCGAAATTGTGGAAACGCCGAAGTGATCATAATACCAAATCTGGAAAACCACCGAATGAAGTATCATCCTACAGACCAATTTCACTGCTGCTTATAATGTCAAAACTGTTCGAAAAAATTTATCTAAGAAGACTGAAGCCTATTATTGGAAGAAAGAATAGAATCCCGGATCACTAATTCGGTTTTAGAGAAAAGCATGCTACAATAGACCAGGTACACAGAATAACAAACACTATTGAAAAGCTCTAGAGAAGAAGAAGGTTTGTTCAACAATCTTTTTGGATGTGGCTCAGGCATTCGATAAGGTGTGGCATAAGGGGTTGAATTGTAAAATGAAAACAATCCTTCCAAAAGAATATTCGGAAATCATAGCAAGCTACCTATCAGAGAGATACTTCTACATAAAACAGGAAGGAGCAATTCCGATCTTAAAGAAATTAATGCCGGGGTTCCTCAAGGAATTTTACTTGGTCCGGTACTGTACCTGCTGTCCGGTCCGGTCCGGTACTGTACCTGCTGTACACTTGTGATTTTCCTGCACTAGAAAATAATATTATTGCGACGATTGCAGATTATACAGCGATTCTGGCTGTTGGAAAAAATAATAAAGAATCCACAGAAAAGCTGCAGAGAGCTATAACAAAAATCCAAGAATATACAAAAAGATGGAGGCTAAAATTAAATGAAGCTAAGTCAGTACATGTGGATTTCACAAATAAAAAAATTGACCATAAACCAGTATATATAAATGGTCAAGAAATACCCCATTCAAATACTGCCAAATATCTTGGTATGACGTTAGATGCGAAATTTCGATTGAAAGCTCACATATAAAACAAGAAAGCAGAATTACAAATCCGCTATAGAAAAACGAACTGGCTCATAGGTAATAATTCTACCTTAACAATACAAAACAAACTTCTGCTCTATAAACAAATACTGAAACCAGTATGGTCATTTGGCATCCAGCTATGGGGATGCAGCAAAAAAAGTAATAGAGATATTATTCAGAGGTTCCAGAATAAGGTCCTAAGAAACATTGTGAACGCGCTCTGGTTCATAAGAAACTGTGACATACATAGAGATTTGCAAATAGAATCTGTCTATAAGGAAATACAGAAATTTGCAAGAAGTCACGAAAAAAGGCTTCAGCACCATGTAAATATGGAGGATAATAGAAATATAGCCAGACGACCCAAAAGAGTAAAACTTTGAAGAATTTCGTTATATTGACTGCCAAAGAAACGAGGTTTTTCACAAGTCTTCCATAATTATAAATTCGTTCGCAGAGCTGGTTGGCTTTTCGTCGCTGATGCGATGGGTCTTCAACTTATGGATGAATACGCCAAAGGAAAAGTTAGATAGACATCGCTGGATGTAGTCTACATTAAAAAATAAAATAAAGTCAAGAAAAAATTGCTCATTAGTCCTGTAGGACTAGATCGCAATATAGGAAGGGTGTGGTTTAGTGTGTAAGAATCCCACACAAAATGTCAAACTACGGGGCTCATTGTGCCTTTTGAAGATTCCCACCAGTCTGCGTATAAAAAAAAAAACTTAGTTAATAGTTCTGAACTAACATTACATTGTTCAAAAGTATTGTTTTTTTTGTGTCAAAAATTGTTCACTATTTAAAGTAATACAGAATAGCTAATAATCAATTAGTTAAATTTCTAATAAAGTCACCATGCAAAACTAATACACGCTGGGTAACGCAGTAGGTAGGGCGATAACCAAGGAAAGGTCGCGGGTTCGATTTCCGACAAAGTAAAAAAAAAAGTGATTTATGTGTTTTTCAACCCGGTCCAACACCATTTGTGATGGAGATGAAATAAATGACAAAAACAAAAAGCAAAAAGGAGAGTATAATTTGGCATAATTTTCGTTTTATTATTTTATTTTTGCTTTTCTTCTTTTACTGCCAAGTTGTTATAGGATGTTGGAAATAATTTTTGATGTTAAATTTGGTTTGCAGGTTCAAAACTGAACCTACGGTAACTTCAGTAAGTTGATTCGAAAAGTAAGACCTTAACAATCAAAAGTAAAACCTCAGCAGTTATCCTTGAAACCCTTTATAATACAGTGGGTGCTGTGAGTCGAATTTTCACATTAAATTTGAATATAGTCAAGTAAAAGCGGTTAACATGGTCGACTGCTTAATTTCCTTTTACAATTTTTTATAAGATTTTTTACTTTTATCCATTGTTTTGGGATTTGTTTGCAATTTATTTATTTGCATTATTTTCGTTTTCACTTATTTCTTTTTGTTTGTTTTTTTTTGTTTGTTATTTCACTTTATTAATTTCTTTTTGTTTTGTCTTGAACTCTTTGTTGTTTACAAGTAAAAAACAACAATAGAAAATAAAACGTGATATGGTAAAATACTGCTGAATAAAATACAAAGGAAGGCTTCGTCTGTGTGTAATTGTATAGAAAAATTCCATAACTGGTTGGAAGTTGAATTTTGTAGGTATGTCATGGACTAGAATTAGTATTGGGTTGGTTGGTAAGAAGGATAAGAACCAAAAATAGAGTTATAAATTTACATATAAAAAAACATAAATAAATAATAAAAAATCAAAAAAAACATGTGTATTTTATTAGAACAATATGTTATTACAGTGCCTATAAAAAGTGCTTCTACAGAAAAAAATAGATAGTATTAAAAGTTATCATCTTATAGTGCAATAGTTGAGAAATAAATAAATACGCCTTGAATTTTTTCACAATTTAGCTTGCTTCTAATTTGTATCGCAAAACTGTTCTCTACGCATTAAATCTAATTTTTCAACAGTTGCCTTCAACTTCATTTAGTCATCATTATATTGGTCTGCAACTCGAAATACTATTCTTTTAAAAGTTCTTTGATCGTTTACTCTCATTGTATTGAATTCGTCAATCTGAACTTATTTTAGCTAAATGCCTAAATATACCTTGTTCAATCTAATACCATTTCAGAATTAGAGTAAAGGAAATCAAATAAATATATGAAATCGATTATTATATTTTGACAGAGTAATTACAGTAAATATAAAATAATGAAAAAAATAGAATTCGGATTTAATAAGTTGACTCGAACTCAATTACATATTAAAATTTTCATCATATCAAATGGTAGAATGATATAAATTGTATTATATAATATAATTTTATTTTCTATTAAGATTAAACTATTTTGATTTGACTAATACGTAATTATTATAGACTTCTACATATTTGAATGAAGCGTTTGAATTGATAGATCAAACAGTTACTAACCTCAGCTAATTTTATACAGAATTATTATACATATTACATTTTAATAGAAGGACTTTTAAAGGATTTTAACATTAAGCTATACAAGCTAATACTTTTGAGTACAGAGTCCGTATAACTGCTCAATGAATATTATATTGAATGAAAAGTGAGAAAAGTGCTTCGAAAAATAATATATATTTTCTATTCAAATGCCTAAAATTGAATAAAAACGATAAAGCCAATTTTTTATTTATCTAACTTTAGTGCTATGGTAATATTTATTGTAACAAACACCAACATAAATAACACATTCACCAATCGGTAATATTTTAAGTCTCAATGGATTGATAAAATGTTACGAAATTACATTTGAAATATGATAAAGAAAATATATAAGATTAAAATCATAGCTAATTATTTTATTTATTTATTTTATTTTATTTGAATAATTTTTTTTTTAAATTAATTTTATGAATCCCCTTTTAAATATTATGCAAAAAGCACATTGGAGATATTAGATACTAATTTTCTATTTTTTACCCTATTTTTTTTTTAGTAGTTTTTAAGTATGTACTATAGGGTCTCAATTGAAACTCCCACCAATCCAACATAATTAAAATACGGTCTAGCTATTAACTTTTCCCCAAATCTTCCAATAATATTTTCTTCTACATTTATAATATCTTGTCAAAAATTTATTTCCAGTACTGTATTTTGGTATATATATGTATAAATAAATGAATTATATATTTTATACAACTACATAAATGAATTGTATATAAGAGAAAAATAAAAAAAAAAATATTTTATAAAGGATAATTCAAAACGTATAATAAATTTCATATAGCAACCTATACCCAAACAAGTTGATGTGTGGGTTTTATTATAATAACCTTTTTTATTGTAAAATATTATATACCTGTTTACATGACATCTATAGATGGATTTTTATTAAAGCCCTTGAGGGTTTAGTGGCTTAATTTAACATACAATAATTTTAAAAGAATGTGTATTTCAATATATACATATTTCATACAATTATTACATTATATGTACATGCACATTATCATTATATAAATATAATATTATATTATAATAACATATATACATTATGTATAAATACCTTGAGGGAAATTTTCGTTTTTTGTTTTTGGTAGGATGGCATTATTGTAATCATATAAGTAGACATCAAATTTAATTTTCTCTTCATATATTATTTTGTGGTTGAAATTTACAGAGCACTTAAGGTTGGCTTTACCTGATGAATTTCTAAAAGAAATACAAAAAAGAAAAACTAAATTAAAATTAAGTATAGCTATGTACATAATATGTATGTACAATAGTGTCTAGGTATACAATATAATGTAAATACTAATTTATATTATTTTTTAAATTTTATTTCAAATACATTTTGGGATTATTATTTTGTTCTTTTAATTTTTTTTTTTTTTTAATTATTGATGTATGTATTTGTATAATAAATTTGTAAGTCGGTTTTGGAACTGTCATTCAAATTATTCAAATAAATTTTTTTAAGATTTAGTAAATAAATTGTAGTTTTATAATCAAATATTATTATTTTTCATTATTGATATTCATTTTTCTGGGCATCACTGTATTCAATTATCAACCCATTAAATTATGGTTTTTATGGAAATTTTTTTGTTCTGTTTGATTTGATTTCTCTAACCTTTTTACAAAGTTCGTTGTATATTCAGTGATCTGTAATCTTCACAGTTTATGGAGTTTTTATTTTTTTGAATTGTTCATGTTATCGTTGATTTTTTTATTATTTAGAAAAGTAAAATATTTCACTATAAAATCAGCATTGAACCCATTGAGGTAATCTGTATAATTATTAATGATTTTTATTTTAAATTTCAGTTACCCTTAATTGATGTAAATGTAGAAATAATAGATAAATCTTTCGCTAGATATATTGATTTTTTGATTGCTCTGTACAAAGTACATAGCATTTGCGAGTGTAATTGAGGTTTTTTCTAAATATATTCAGGGATTTGCTAAACCAATTAAGATATTTTCTAAATCAAATCAGGTTTTTTTTTTTAAATAACAGAATTTAGCTAAGCAAATTCAGATAAATTTTTAATTTTAATTCAGATTTTTACGAAATAAATTCAGGTGGTTATTTCGTTTTATAAGTTCAAAAATTTTTATTTTAATCAAGGTTAACAAAAAATACCATTATTTCATTAATAAAAAATAAAAATTATTCAAAATTAAATTTTTTTTTTTAAATATATAGTTAATCACGTTTTTCTTCTACAATTTTCATTATCATATTAAAAAGACAATTGTTACAATCAGAAGAACTTATTGAAAAAACTGCCTGACTTACAGCAAATTATGATGGCATGGCTATACATGCTTTCATTTTGGAAAAAAATATTTCGGTTGAATTTGACATGAGAGAATACGGCTGTTATATTATCTACAGTGAAAACAGTATAGTGCAAAAGTTTGAGAAAACAAATTTAAATTATGTTATGAAGTATTTTAGTCATATATGTATATAGATATACCCAATTTTAACAAATTTAATTTTTTCCAATTTTTTTTCTTCTATTTGTGAAAAGATACAATTTTGTAATTTTTTCGACACTAATTTTTATTAAACTGAATTTTTTGTACCTGTATTTATTTAGCAAATATCGGAATTGATTTAGCAAGTACCTGTATATATTTAGCAAAAACCTCAATTTGACTCGCAAATGCTATATAATAATATTAAAATAGTTCGTTAATATGATAATAAAAGAAAATATATATTATAAAGCCGCCCACAATGCTCTTGAATTATTTTTTCAAAAAATGTTCTTTGTTGCGCTTACTAATTTGCCCTAAGCTCCCTAATCATGTAATTACTCTTACTCCCTAATCGAAAATCCTATGTGTGATTTTCAAAAATTTCAATATAATTTATTTAGGTTAATTATTTCTTTGTCAATTCTAGCAATGTATTAATGTTTTTGTAAACGTCGAAAGAAAGCGGGAAATTAAATTAGACATATTTACTGTATTTTATTATTTTGAAAATATTGCCAAATGTACTGGATTAGTATCACATGAAAGTTCCAACTTTATTGTCATAAAGGAATTAGGCAATATTTAGAATAGCATATTTTGGAATTAGGTATACTTTTCAAAATAACAAAACTTTTGATAAATAAATTGTGGAACGGACTCATTGAGACGAACTTTTTGTTATATCACACTAATATTTAAAAAAATAAACTTGGATTAAGGCCGTTTTCATTTTAATATATTTAAACAAATATAATATAGCTGTTGTTAATATTACAAGTCTTAGTAACGAAGTCCTTTTGTAATTTATTTTTTTTATTGTTACTTCTATAGAATTTTTCATAGAAAAATTTAATTGTAGACCTAACCAAATTTCATAGTTGACCTAGACCACACAACTAAAATAAAACCTTTGAATATTAAATTTTATTATAAAATAACACAATTTTATATATTGTGTGTGTCAGAGACAAGTAACATGTAATATATTATTAATATCCTTATTTATTTAATTAAATTCTAATTTTATTCTACTTTACACCACATCATTTTTTATTAATGTTTAAAGTAAGTCAACATTAATTTACTTTTAATTATTATTATAGTAATAATCTTCACCACTAAAATATTATATTACCTATCTTTTGCGTTTTTATTATTATGTTGCTTTTTTAATTTCATCAAAATGTTGTCAGAAAAATTTACCATTTCCATATATTAAAAGTTTATTTCACTTAAATACGAAGAGAGAATAGAGTGAGTGTCTTATTGAAATAGGTAATACAAAAAAAAATATAATCAAAAACAAAATTATAGATACACTTAATAATCTTTGATGTTCACTTTAATATCATGAAAAAAAAAAAACAAAAAAATTCTACAAGATAATCTCACAAAATTGCTAATTAAATTGCATTAAAACAATTAAAGGCCCCAAAATAAAAATAAAATTCAAAAAGAAGTGTTTTTTTTTTCTTTTTCGACAACATTAAATTTTATTAGAATTCACTTTATAGGATTTTCATTTCATTTTAACTGTTATATTCTGACAAATAAATTTTCCAATTATTTAAAAAGCTAAAGAACAACAACATCAGCAACACAAATACAAAATCACCAATATTTAGAAAGGACGCGCTTTGGGAAAAAAAAAATAAATTTTGAAAAAAAATTATATATGAGTAAACTTTCATGGGCAACAGAATTACAGTCTTTTTTTTTATCAAAGATTGGAATTTTACCTCAAATATTCACCGTGAAACTCGTAATATCGAAAAATACTTGGAATTATGTAGACTGCATTATTGACTGCAACTTCATATTAAACTTTTTATAGAATTTGAAATACTAAGGAAATTAGTTCGTATAGGATTAAATAATGTATATTTAGCACAATACGCTTGCAACACCAGATGTGTTATAAAACAAGTAGACTGAATAATGCATATTTTATTTTATATTTTAGGCATTTATATTTTAGGATTAGACCCAATTAGATATCTCTTAGTATAGACGCACGAGAAAAACTGATAGGCCAATTAACAATGATAGTACATCATACGCTTAGTGTAATAAATATTAATCAAAACACCATGATTTTAGACACCTTATAATATTTGTATACTTGTATCTAGTTAACAAACTAATTCAGTAGCAATTTCGAAGAAAAAATAGTGACAACCCAGAGATTAGTTTTAAAGTGATATAGTGCGTCAGACAGACAATTTCTAATGGTTTTCCTTCTATTTTCTCTTTTTGTAAATTCTAAACTTAAGTATTCATAAATTGCATTAAAAATGTGAACAAAAGGGAATAATTGTTAAAATTTAATATAAAAGCAAATAAAGTATAAAAGAAGAAATTTGAAATACCAAAATGGTATGCTATAGAAAACAATCAAAAACAAAGCAACAAAAGTGTAAAAAAAAAAAATAACGATCTCGCATATAATCAAAAAAAATAACAAAAATAAATAAAATAAAAAAATTTCTATCGTTTTGAGAAATAAAAAAAGAAAATCATATCCTTTAAATGAATGGTTCATGGTTTTTTTCTCTGTCTCTCTGTCTTCTAAATTCATTTATATAACCATTACCATCTCATAATAATAAAGTCTGATGGATAAGCCTTAATAAAAACAATAACCATAACCATAATCCCCTTTGTATTTTACGCTTCCTTTATTTCTTTTTTTTTCTATTTTTATTTTTATTATTTTATTTTTCTTTACTTTTTATTTTCATTTCCATTTGTGTTAATTTTTTATTTTATTTTCTTCTTACACACCCCCCCCCCAAAATATTAAAAATAAATATTATTTTAAATTTTTAATTAAAAATTAATTTTCAAAGGCCATCAGGGTGAGAGAGCTGATGTTATGCTTCAAAAGAATTTTAAGTAATTTGATCAAGATCAAAAACATATCAAAAAGAAGTTGTGTCTGACTATAATTATATTGGTATTATAAACATATACTATAAATATAACAGTTTAAAATTGACCGAATTATCTTTAGAATGTATTGTATGTAGATATCGCCTTGTAAAATAGAATATTTAATATGATAACGAGATATTCTGATGTAGAATATGTGTGTGTAGTAAAAATGTAGTTAGTATAATATAAATTAGTAAAATAAATTACTAAATTATTATTTGTACATCTAACTGGCCTAAGGGGATTTAATAATCATGCTGAACAAAAAAATATAAAAGCCGAAAAACAACGTGTACGACAAAAAAAATTTTAAGAAGTCTTAATACAAAATATAAATCCTTTCCGTAGCCTAATCGGTTGGAACAGCACAGAATGTGTTTCAATTACGATGTGGTAGTCACGGGTTCGATTCCCGTCGGAGGTATAAATATTAACTAAAAACATATAACAAAATATTAAATATAAAATTTATAATCCATAAAAATAATTAATATAATTAATACTTTATATAACTAAGAATATTACCTATACCAATATCTATATCAATACTCATTATATCTCATACAACACAATAAAAATAACACAATAAATAAATATTGGACAAACACTAATAATAAATACACAATTGTCAGTCAGAAACTGACAAAAGTATGTGACATGATGTCAACATAGTAACGTCAGGTATCTTAACGTCAAAGATGGAGAAAATCGCAACAACAACTTGCAGAAAATATGACGTCGTCTTACCACGTAGGCGCAGATAGAGTTATCAAAGTGGTATTCTACAGTAGGCCAATCCCCTACTTAGACAGTATAAACAGATTAAAAATAAAATTAAACATTGCCTCGGAAATAGAAATGATGATACCATAGTAACAGCTATAAATCGAGTACGATGGAAATTTCAAGTGGAACCCAAGAGGAGTAAGGAGAAAGAAAAAAAAATACAAAATATATTTCTAAGAGAATATTAAGTACATAGCGGGTATCATAGGAGCATTCACTTTGGACTTAACTCGAAAATACTCCACTGAATAAACTGAGACTGAATATCTAAGTTCAATAATATAAAACTTAGGTTGGAAACACAAAAAAAAATTTCTATGTCTAAAAAAAAATTTTGGAATCAATAATTCACCTTTATCAGAAGAATAAATTTAACCACTCCTCCTTTCAATGACAATCAAACATGATCAGTGACGATAAACAACAAAAAACGGAAGGCTATTTTTTTTAAAACATTATTGAAGATGAGTTTTTTCTTTTTATAACCGAAGCGATTAAAGCCTGTTGTTGAGGCAGCTCACTAAATTGAGACAAATATTAAATATTAAAGCTAATAAATGCTATTTTAATTTTTAGACTTAAATAGGTATTTTTGCATATTCAAAGCCATTCAATAAATTGTTAAAACCATAGAAGGAAAATTCATCATCGTCATTATCGCTTTTACATTATTCGGGGTGTCGTTTGGCGTACTAAAATATATATTATGTATTTTCAAAATTATAGGTCAAAACTGATAACCTCAAATTAATTTAATAAAATTAAAATTTCAGGAGAAGCTGATTTCTTAAGAGGTCAACTATTTCGAAACTATTAATTAAATATCAAACAAAATTAAACTTAAAAATAGAATTTATACCAATTAAAGAGCTTTTTATTGGCAAAGATAACTTATTGCCTACTCACAAAGAGTTCTTATTAGTTCTTTATTCTTATTTTGATTTAATGTGTTAGTGAGTTAGTGTTCCACAATATATACCAATTTATATCCATATAGATTATTTATTTTTTATTCGTTTACTATTATGACAATACGATATTATTATTTGCAATATAGTTTAGAAACGAGAATCCTGGACGGATTGTTTAATACTCTTAATTTTTTTTATTTTTTTTATCTTTGTGTTAGTTATTTCTGTTATCGCTATGCACAATTTTTGTTTTCATTTTTCATCTTTGAGTTTTTTTTTTCCTTTTTTTTTTCATTTCAATATTTTATTCTCTCGCCTCCAGATTATTCAACAATTCAATTTTCTCAGTATTGTAGTTTTTTCTTTTTGATTTGGTTTTATTTTCGTTTTTTTTTAATTTTTTGGTTTCTTGTTATTACTCAAATGCTATATTCTTTTGGTCTGTTATTTCACAGCAGATCTCTTCATATTGTTTTGATTACTTTCTCGTCCTACTTATTTTTTCTCATTTCTTCAATTCCCACAACAACAGTTCAGTTTTTCATATACCCAATACAATATTTTATTCAGGGTATTTTGTTTTTCTTATTATATTTCTCATATTATTATTATTATTATTATTGTTGTTGATGTTGTTTTGTTTTTGTTTTTATTATTATTTATTATATCCTGATGGGCCGGTAATTTTAAGAATACAAAATAAAAAAAAAATAAAAAAATATGAAAATATTTTGTTTTTCGCATGAATGAGAGGACGTTCTTGTTTCATCTCACTCGACTTTAATATAATTTTCATAAAAAAAAAAATGTATTGAAAAAGAAAGAGAAAGAAAAAGAAAATATTAAATACCGTTATCGATTTTGTGTTTTAACACTTAACAGGAGGAACAGGTGTTCAGGTACAGGTATTTAAGTTGAAAAATAGTGCTGTTATAAAGAAAATACATCAAGGATTTTAATTTAACACTTTCCATTGACTTTGCCAGAATACGTCTTCGGTATTACGAGTAGAAATTGTGCTGCCAAGACTCTGTGCTGTTGCTTGTATCATAATCACTGGTGTTTTTAGCAGAATTAATGATTGGTTTAGAATTGAAATTAAACCTAAAGTTAATATCTATTGTCTATTTCTAATATATTAATTTTCATTAAATGCGTGTTTCTCACATCGTTGGATTGCATTTTCTATCGGCAGTTCTACCGATTTGATAGTAGAATTTATAATGTTTTATATAATAAGCGTAGTGTGTATGTTTCACAAATATGATATCGACATACAGCTCTTATAATTCAACTTATAACAACCTTTTGTTATGTAGTATAACAAATTGAAATAATATACCGTAATTTTGGATTAAATAAACGAGAAATTATTAAAATTTCAAATTCATTCTGCAAGGATCGCAGAATTAAAATCGGGTAATTTCGTTTTAATTTAGACGTACAGTTTTTTGATAGATTTAAATAATTTGCCAGTACAAATTATGATGAATTTTTGTATAATGTCAGTGATAAGAATTTTATGGGAAATGTGAGCAGTGTGACCATATATTTTTTTAGAATTCTACCAAAGATTCTACACAAGAAAAATAGTCTGTAAGGGCAACTAAAAATTCCGCTAAAATACTTAGCTAGTCTTAAAATAAAAACTTTTGCATTTCTATACTTTAAAAACTTAAAAGTTATGAATCACATAAAATACTAAATTATTCTACATGCATATATAAGTCGTTAATTCTGTGGCAACAATATATAACTACTTAAGTTGACATAAGCCAAATATTATTTTTCATCCAATAAATTGGGATGCTTTTATGAATTGATTTTCAAAGTTGAGAAAATTACATTAATTTATTCATCTAAATCAGCTAGACTGCATATTGCACATGATATAAAAACTTATACAGTTTAAGTTATTATAATTATTATCTATATCAATTATTATCTATACATGCCAAATATTCTATAAAAAAATATATTAGCTTATATTAAGCTTAGCGGTTATATTAAATTTTGCACTTATATTTTATCAACTTATTAGTTTTATTATTTAAAACTTCAAGTTTAATAAAAATAACAATGACGAACATACATTGGACTTTTTATGTCTTCCCAATTTTTTCGCAAAATAATTTGAAAATGGTCATACTGAAAAGTTTTAACTAAAAATAACAAAACAATAACATAAAGCCGAATCACAAAAAAAACACTGGACCCATTTAAATCTGTAACTAATAAATTGAAATCGTTTCAATCGAAACGTTCTAATATTTGAAAGAACAGACACATTAGGTACACATTAATTTTATTAAAAAAAAAACTATTTCAATCTATTAAAGCTTCATTTAGGTTCCTTTCGATTTCATTATTTTACTCATGGTTATAGATTTTGAATGTGACCGCGTTTCTAACTATTTGGTTAAGTATTGCAAAATTTATGGCAACACAAGTATTTTAATTTTTATTAGCATTTTTAATTCAATGCTATTTCTAGATTTCAGGTTCATATGTTTAAAACAATTTGAAATAAAATCATTATGAAGTAAACACTGCTAACATAAAATATTTAGGGTTAGGCCGAGTATTTTTTCCGATTAAGAATTGATTTTCACAACTAAATTTAACCGTGACATGAAAATCACACTGTTGCAATGCTGGTTGAGATCAATTTTTTGTTTTCCTGGCTTTAATAACTCAACTTCAAAATTTAAAAGTGTAACGATGACTGTTGAGCAGTGTATATAAAATAAGGGAAAAAAGTCTAAATGTTTTATTTATTCTTATATTTGGTGGCGGTGATTAATTTCTAATGCGGTAATGGAATTTGTGTATTTGGTGAATTAAACACAATATTTTCTAATCTTTTATTTAAGTGAAAAATCTGATTAATTTTATTACTATACAGTTCTGATAGAGCATCTAAAATTTTAATGACATTTTATGAATCATTATGAATTATCTTTCATCGATTATTCACAAAATCACTTTGTTAAATACTTAAATACTTTATGGACAAAGATAAAAGGAAAAAAAAATCAGGTTAAGTAATTCTTTATAGTACATATTTTTTATTATCCTTAACTTTTTATTAGTTTCTATATAAGAATCAACGTAATTTTAATTCAATTTTTCGTTGAACTTAGACCTCAGTCATTCAACTTTGTTTTAATGTTGATTCAGCAATTTAAAAAAAAAAAAAAAATTAATTATAATTTTTTTCTTATTCATTCACTTAAGGGTTAAATATGTCTACATAATATACAAGATGTTATGTATACATATTATTCGAGTAATACATGTCCGTATATTTGAATTTTTTGGATTGTCAACAAATGAAATTTTATGAATTATATTATTATATTGTTATGGTATCATAAATGTCCTGGGGTGGGAAATTGAAAAGTAGAAAATATGATAGAAAAATAATAGGTAACAAATAATAATAATGAAAAGCTTTTAAGGATGTTATCGATAAGTCTTATGTTATGTGGATTATATATTTAGATATATACATGTATATATTTACACATTATAATACAAATACAAACAATAATTTCACTTAAAATTTCTAAAAGCACAAAATATGTTATAATCATTTTTTTTTTATACAAGCATACTTATATGTGTATGCAACTTTTAGTTCTTAATATAACTTTTCAATATCATGCTGACTGAAGTAATGAATGTATAACGATTTCATATTATTTTGATAAATTTAGATATAAAACGTTATGACAAGTGATTTTAACGTTATTGAAAACGATCAAATTTAGTTTTTTTTTTATTTATTCTTGGACCATAAAAACAAATATTTAGATATTATTTTAATAAAGAAATTTTTGGTCCTTTGTGAAATCCTTTGGAAATATTGTATTGTTGAGAATCAAGGAAATCATTTGGGAGATTGAAGAAAAAAACTAATTTGGATAAGCGCAGAGGATGTGTTTTCAATACATTTAAACAAAGTTAGTTTAATTTAAAATGGTATATAGTTTTAAGAGCAATAATACTATTCAGTTCGCGTAATATACCATAAAAGAAAAAAATAAATTATTGTAATTTTTAGAGACTTTCATTAAATTTCATAAAATTTAAAAACAAAAAAAAAAAAATCATATAAATTCACTTATTTCTTCATTTACTTAATTTTAGCATTATTATTAACGGGGCATTAAAAAAAAATGAAAATACAATAAAAATTTAAAGTAGACAATTACGTTTAAACCAAAAACTTGAAGCGCTATGAAGTGCCTCATTATCCTTGAATTTTGCTATTATCAAAATAGATGTAAATATCAAATCAGCTCAAATAACAATTAATCTTCCGAATGCACACTTATTTTTTACAACGTAATTATTTTATTATTAGATTTAAAAATTTTCCGAAGGGAATCTGTCCCCTATATCATCGTAGCCGAAAATGAGCTTATTATGATAACCCGTATTTATTAGTTTTTGTAGCTAGTGTCTGAGTAATTAAGAATACCTGATTTTGTGACAACACTCTGGATATTCTTCAATGGTACGCCGGGTAGCTCCCATTTTTTGGAGAAAGTTGTTCGCAAGTGACGAAGTTTGCGGCGAGTGAGCCCTTCGCATTCACAGAGCAGATGTTCTATAGATTTTTCCTCTATTTCGCATATTTTGTATAGGTTGTTGTCGATTAAACCCATTTTAAAAAGGTGTTAGTGGAGTGTTATTATCCCTGCCAAGATACGTACCGTAAGATTTATAATATTAAGTGCACACATGTAAATTTAACAAAAAAAAATATACAACATTTTTTTTTATCTTAAAATCAAATTTTGATTTGTTTTTATAAAAAAAAAATAAGTATATTGTATTCTGTAAATATTTCTATTTGTTTTGTTTTGTTCATATATTTGTTTTATTTCATCTTTTTTCAAAAAAATGTAGGTATACTTCATTACAATAAATGCTAAATTTTTTTTTTCAATACATAAATTTCAATTCAAACAATTCAAACATAAATCTATAAAAGTAATGCAAAAAAAAACAAAAAAGTCTAGTTTAGCCACAGCGATCAATATTGCATTACAAAAATAACAAAAACATAATAATAAAAATATAACTAAACCATGACTCATTTGGTTTTGTCTTATTCTAAGTATGTTACATATATTATGGTTGCATACTAATAAAAAAAAAAAAAATCAAGGAGCACTGTAATTTGTCATGACTCTTCATTTTATACTTAAAAACGAAAATAAATTAAATAAAAAGATAAGAAAATGTAAAAGAAAAGCAAAAAAAAAACAAAAAATTAAACGCATTTCAAAAATTACGAAAATTGAAATAGTTCCATCCAGTGCACATTGCTATGCAACATTTTTGTTCTAAAAAAAATTAAAATACTTACAATCTACCTTTCTCCGTTTTTTTGTTTTTAATGTTTATTCTTTCATAGTTCGAGTAATGCTGAATACTGAATTTACATTTAAATTTTTTTTAAATTATTTTTGCTTTAGTATGAGTTATCATAATTTTAAATTTTTGCTGGTAAAAATTGGTACATGTGTGCACTCAAAAGGTTAATACCAGAGTCTGATTATAAGACTAGGATAAATTAAAGCTTTCTAAATATGAATGTTTTTTCCAATAATCGATTAATTAAAACATGTTATATTTACGTTTAAGTATTTTTCTTGACCAGAAATATAAAACTTCGGAGATAAGCCAATGGGCTCACTCACCACCTGTTACATAAAAGAAGCCAAAACAAATTACTTAATATCGTCTAATATTGACATATTATTATTAGATAAAAATAAGATAGATTGTAAAGTTAAATAAATAAACTAAAAAAAAAGAAAGTATATTTGTATTTTATAGTTTTAATATTTTAATTAGTTAAGTATATTTTTCTGTTAAGTAATCTTTATACTGGTATATTTTTCACACCTGAAAATTAAAGAAAATAATTGAAGAAAAACTAATGGTTAATCTACTACAGCAAAGATTAGTTTCAAGAGAGAATAGAATTTAAGAGACAATTAATGTTACTTAAAGATCCTTTTTTAGGCACACAGCTTTGTTTGGATATTTTTTGGAAAATTTTCACCTACAAAAGGAAAAAATACAATATTATTATGTGTAGTAAAATTGTCTAACCAAAATCGAACGTTAAGCAATTTTGTTTTTATGATTTTAGAAAAACTTGGCATTGATATTTAAAGTAACAATAATTTATACATTTATACATTTTATAAAAAAAAATTATTGAGTAAAAACTTCAATAAAAAATTCAATGGTGAACATTTATAGGAATTTTGAAAAGTTTGTGAATAGAAATCGATGTACTAATAGTTCAATTAGTACAATGATATCTTCTATTACTAGAATATTATTATTATATTATTATTCTCGTAACATGAATTTACAAATATTTCATTATCAAAAAAATTATACCTAGCTACTCCGTCACCTACAATAAAGAAATATTTTTTTTACTTTTTATAAAGCAAGTCTTTACAAAAAATAATTTTTTAATAAAATTACGTCACAAAATGTTCATTTATTGAGGACGATAGACAGAGAGAGAAATATATGTTCTACTTTAAATCATATTATATTTAGTTAAAAAAATGTTTGTTTCATCTCTCTATACAAAAATAATTTGTTTTTCTTTTTTTTCTTAATTCATATCATTTTCTTTCTGTTGCAAAAACAAACACAAAAAAAAACAAAATTTCCATTAGTAAAATTGCATAAAAAAATTATTTAAGAAAATAAAAAAGTTCTATTTTAAGGAAAAATGTATACAGTACAGGATCCTTTGTAATTTCAGGACATAATTTTCAAAATTATTTTAAATAATAATTGAAATTTATATTTCGTCTTTTAAAAATTGTAATTTTAAATAGAGAAGATTAAACTGCACAAAAAAACATCTGTATTCTTTATAGATATGAAACACTTCAGTTGATTTGAGAGAATTGAGGTCAGAATATAAATCTAAGTCATTTAATCAAAAATTAATTTAAATAAAATTATTTCGTATGAATTTGAATTATTTTAAATTTTTTTTAAATTATTATTTTATAGTAAAACAAAAAAATTTATAGTAATATCTTTCATCAGAAATATATACTACCAACATAATGTTGAGCTCTGCAACAAATCTCAGCAAATAACATTGTAATACAAAAATATAAAATACTAACATTTTATTATAAACGAATTAAAAATAAATCAACCTTTGACTGGATATAATTCAAAAATTTAGGATGACGAATTAACAGGATCATCTCAACATTCTATATTAGAAAACTCTGAACTTTGAAAATTCTGAGTTTTTAATAATTCTGAATTGAATTTTCTAAAAATAAATTATTCTTTTTTCAAGAAATTATATAGAAATTTTATATTTGGAATCTTGTAATTCAAAATTTTGAAATTCAAAATTTTGTTCCACATAATTTTGCAGTTAAGTATACAACCAAGAATAATTTTAAATAGACATGTGAAATATACCGAGCAGTACAGAATTAAAAGAAAAATTGCAAAACCTCTACCATAACTGTAGTACATTAATTGTATCGAATTATACATGTTCTAAATTATTTGTAATAATCAGATTTGTTTTCAGTGAAATTTAACTAATTATACTTGTAGTCATAAGCACTTATGAGGGAATTAGATTGCTTTTGCAATATTGATATTATTGTAAAATGAAATTAATTTATTTGCTAAAGGAAATTCCATTTTTAATTGGTAAAGTTCAAAAAATATCATAATATAGTATAAATTCATTTCACTTTGATTTACTCTTGTGACAGAATTACATATTCTATAACATAATATTATGTGTATGAACATTACTTTCTATATGTATACGAAATATTATCTGTGAAGTAAATTTTTTTCCTAGATTAGTTTTTGAAATTGGAATTAGTACTGAAAATTTCGTGAATATTAAAGCGATATGAAATATATGTGTAAGTTACAATATATTCAAAAATAACAATTCAGTAGCTGTAATCTACTTCTAGGGACTTTTTTTTATTATGACATATATTTAATAATTATTGAGATATCGTTTATTGAAATAACGAATTGATATTTTATTTTATTAAAATATTTCTAAATAACGAATGGCATAATAATGTTAAAAAAAATATTGTACTCATCTGCTCGAGCTCTTCATACATCCTACATACCAAATAAATTAAATTAATATAAATTTACAAAAAAAGAAAATTTAAAATCCTTTTTCTAACACAAAGTCACTGTCCAAATTTTGACGTTTTAATTATTTTCCTAAATTTTCTACTATTCAAATAAATTTTCTATAATAAATATTATTGTTTGTGTGTTTATATGTAAATGACATTATTACTTTACAGTTGATCGAAAATATTAATTAAAATTTATTTATGAAAATTTCAAATTCATTCCTACACTTTATATAAAAGTAGCATGAGATCGTTTTAATAATTAAAATACCATAAAATAACTAACCACCTATTTATAGTAATGAAATTTCTACTAGCCATTTTAAATAAAATAATAAACAGATAAACAATGATGAACGAATAAATAGATAAATAAACATAAATAGATAAGATATACCAAAAATTACATTTCGTTGCCAAAAAATTTTGTGAAACCACTGAATTTGATAGGTTGATGTGCGTAATAAAATAGAAATAAAAAAACTTACATTGAAATGCCCTTATAATTTAATTTATTCCAAATTAAACATAATAATTTTCCTTGCTGAGTAAATTTCAAATTTTTCAGAATTAAGATGAGATCTATATATCCTAAGAATCCGTTTGAACTAAAAAATTTAATTTTGAATACATTTTTGTACATCTATACAGGTTTTTTAGTTCCTCGATTTGATCTGTTATAACCATTAACTCATCAGTATCTATAATAAATTAAAATTACTAAATTTCAAAATTCAAATTAAAAAGTAAACGCTCTCATTTATTTAATTTGAATTATTTGAAATAATTTAAATTGACAAATTCTAGAAGCATTGCAAAAAAATGGTTGGTAAGTCTTAATGTAATTATACGGGTGGCGCAGCAGGTAGAGCGCCTGCCTTTCAACCGAAGGGTCCCAGGTTTGATTCCCAATGAAGCAAAAAAATTATTTATCGGTTTTTCGACCTGGCCCAGTACTCTTTGTCATTGGGATAAAATAAATGACAAAAAATAATTGAGAGTATAATCTGGTAACAACTTAAATAAAATGGAGCTATTCTATTTAAGAAGGCTTAGTTCCTGACAAGAGTAGTAGTTTCCCACATTTAATGAGTTGATAAGTCAGTAATTTGTTAAATAAAATACTCGAAATATTGTAGATTGTAGTGTAAAATTGCAGTACCGTACTTAATTAAGCCCGAAAAGGTGATTCTACCTAAGTTACTGTCTAGAACATAAAAAAAAAAAAAAAAAATTAAAGAAAATCAACAAAATTTGATCAATTAAAATTATGGAAATTGATGGATTTAGTTAAAAATGTATAATAAATACTAAAAACATGTTTATTTTAAGTAAAATTTCAGAAAAAATATAATCATAAAATATTTTTTTAAAAAAATATCTATAAAAGTATTTTATTTACGTAAATCCTTTTATTTAACACAATGACCCTTGGTCAGAATATGTGCGTTTCTTGTCATTTTGATGGATTGAAAGTTGTTATTTATTTATGTAATGGAGTGATATAAAATAATAAAAAAAAAATTTTGTATTCAATCCTTTCTAAATATTCTAAATAAGTAGATAAAGTTGTGCAAAATAAAAATTAAATCGAAATTTATTTGCTCAAAACTGTCGGAACATGTTTTTAATCAGTTACTGTAATAATTTTTTTGTTCGCTACAACACACGATCCCTTTTTCTTAGTTAATTTTTTATTTTGTATGCAATGAATCGCTACTTTAAAATAATATGCCTTCATTTTTTTAAATTCTTATTTGAATTTTTAATCGATTATTTTATGAATTTCATGTGAAAGCTTTAAGATAACAAAGTTTGTAAATTAATAAAATAATACGTAGAAATAAAATTTTCCCATACACCTAAATAGTAGAAAATAAAATGTATGGTGGTCACTCCGGATATTCTACTAAATATAAGATAAATTAAAGGTGCTGGAATATTGCTGATGGAAATTTGGAATAATTGAGGCTTAAAAAATAATGAACGTTCATAGAACCATGCTAAGCCTTTGAGTGTATTTCTGTATTTTAGTTTCATTAACAGAACCTCAAAAGCTTAATATTAAGTAATTTGTAAGCGATATTGAGTAATTTAATTTAACAAAATGAATATCACTCGGCGTTGGGAATATTAAATATAATTAATTCGTCCTCATCTATCCTATATTATATTATATTTGTTAGTTACAGGTTATTTATTTATTTATTTATTTATTCATTTAATTTCTCAAAAAGAGCTAACGAAGCTCGTATAGAGTGTTTACAATTCGTTTTAAAGTGCTTAGTCAAGTTTATACAAATTCAAGTAATATAAAATAATATATAATGGAAAAAAATATCAAATTAAGAAAAAAGAAAAAAAAATATTACATGTAATAGAACAAAAGTGATGAATATGTGAATAATTTAATGGACAATAGTAAAAATATGATTAAATGAAAAACAAATTAATTACAAAGTATGAGTTCAATATTGTGAAATTAGTATTTTTGTACATTTACTCTTAAATGTATTCTTTTTTTTTTGACAGCTTAATATTTAATGGGAGACTATTAAACATTTTGATAGACGCTCTTTTTTCTTCTCTAATCCAAATAGATTTGTAGTAGCAGAATAACGTAGATGAGTTGCATTTCTTGTTATAGAATCGTGTATTTGAGTACTGATTATCATTTCAGTATTTGTTTTAATATGATTGTTCTGTATGTTGTGTCTGTGGGTCATTTGTGTCAAAGTTATGAAATCATTGAGTTTTAATATTTGCAGCTTCTTGTAGATTTCATTTGTCCCCACTCTTTTTTCTAGCCCGAAGAGATTTTTAATGGCTTTGTTTTGTATTCTTTGTAAGTTACCTATATTTTTTTCAAAAGGGTTACCCCATATTCCAATTCCGTCTGTTAAGGTATTGTGGAAAAACCTATGAAATATTGCAATTTTTTTTCTCTTTGGGTATACGTTTTCCTATTTTGTTAAATACTCCTGCAATTTTACTGACTTTTGATTTAACTTCCAAGGTATGCTGACTCCAATTCATATTTTCATCAATTGTTACTCCTAAATATTATTACTTACTGATTTTTTCTATTTTAAAATTATTATATACTATTTTAAAGTTTTCGTTTTTAGACCTCATGAGCATTGACTTAGTTTTTTTCGTGTTTACAGTTAGTTTATGCAAATTGATTCACCTGTGTATCATTTTCATGTCAGAATTTATTATGTTTTGCAGTTCTGTAGTATTTTTTTCTGCATAAACAACAACCAAATCATCTGCATAAAGATAAGCTTTTCCTTTTAGTGCTATAGTAGAAAAATCACTTACATAACATGTGAAAAGTGTTGGGCCAAGTGAGCTTTCTTGAATTACACCAAAATCTATATCCTTTACTTCACTTTTGATGCCCTCACACTCAGAGAATTGTTGTCTTTTCTCAAAATACTTCTTAAACCATAGATGTTCTTTTCCAAGAATTCCACACTCGTACAGAATTCTAAGTAGTAATATTAACTGTAGTTTAAAGATAGAAAATAAATTATTTTTTTATCTTATTATTTCTTAAATTGATAACTTCAATTTTTCAATTTGCGTATTACTGTATTTCTGTTGTAAAATAATTACAATGTTCAATGTTCGTTTGAGTGTTTTTTGTAATTTTGTCAAAATAATTCGTCCTTCTTGGATATATTTTTGCTGAACTTAATAATATTAAGATTTGTTCTACAAATCTTATAAAATCATTTTAAATAAGTATACCACGTATCATGGTGTACTTATATGTAATTTTAAGGTTTTGAAATAAAATATTTCTATTATATATGTATATTAGTGGCCCCGATAGTCGAGTCGTAAAGCACTCGAGTGCAGTAATTTAACGACCGAAGGAACACGCTTACAAGCTCCGTGAGAACCGAAAAAATTTTCAAATCGTAAAAATTACTGAAAATGCAGTTTTCAATACAACAACATTGGTTCAAATATAATTTAACAATTAATAAAGCTATAATATAACTAATAAAAAAAATATATATACCAAATAATTAATATAATTTAATAAAAAAAAAGAACAACATTTCGAAAGGGAAAAGGACCTATAAAGTTGGCCTACAGATTTATCTGTAGGATCAACTGTTAAAATAAATAAATAAACATGTATATTATGTTTTTACTGTCAATTCATATAATTTTAAACTGTCACCAACGTCCTGAAATCTTATCAGTAGGGTAGGGTGGAAAATTTCAAATCTATTTTAACTCTATTCCATCTTATGCAAAAAACCTTAGTCTTAGTTATTGATATTCGTTTATAACAGACATTTTCCAGAGTCAATGTGTGTCAAAGTTCCTAAATATATCATATCACATCAATATATCACATTTAATAAATGTGAGCGTACTAATCTGTTCACATTAGCCATGAATCGTAAAACTTAAAGCATGAATCGTAAAGCTGGTTTGAACTGCTGTGTAAACTGTATATAAAAGAAAATACACCTGTATAGACCCCAGTATATTTTCGTGTGCGATCTTATTTCTCTTGCTATGTGGTCGGTCATCTTAATATTTTTCCATCAATTTACCGTTTAATTAATATATACCAAACAAACATAATAAACATTACACTTCGTGAACCCAGCGTTTGCGCAGATCCCAGGTTCGATTCCCGATGAAGCAAAAAAATGCTTTATGGGTTTTTCGACCAAGTCCAGTAACCTTTGTCATTGCCATATAATAAATGACAAAAAATAATTGAGAGAATAGCAGTAGTTTTCTACATTTAATAAGTTGGATAAGCCAGTAATTTGTTAAATAAATACTCGAAATATTGTAGATATTGTAGTGTAAAATTGCAGTACCGTACTTAATTAAGCACGAAGAGGTGATTCCACATAAGATACTGTCAAAAGTGTAAAAAACACTGAACATTTTTTAGAAACCATTGTTAAGTTTATAATTTAATAAAAATAAAAAAAAACATATATAAATTTGTTCACTTAATTGTATTATAAGTTTTAATTAATTTTTCAAAAATATAAACTAGTTCAGGTCTTGAAACTATATTTAACTGATAACCCAATTCAGTTAAAAGAGTTCAGGAATAAAATTTAAATAATATTATTATTAATAATCAAATTAATAAAAATAAAAAATAAATTTACCTTGAAAGCAAGAAGTTGAAATTGAAATTTTCTAAAATTGCTAAAAAAAATATATTTTATATATAATATTTTAAACATTCTTGTACATTGAAAGGAGGATTTCTTTTCATGAAAAGCAATTCTTTGCCAAAAATAAAAAAAAAAAAAACCTAAGGAAAGAAATTTTAATAGAGGAATTTAAAATACAATTATTAAACAATTTTGCAAATTCTAAAATTTTATTCTATTATTAAAAGTGAAAAGAATTAAAAGAAATTAAAATATCTTTCCATTTAAAAAGTTTCATTTGTATACGACACTAGCTATTTCTCAAATTTATGTGCATTTGAATATCGTTAATAATTTTTGTATTAAGTTTTCAAATTGAAAAAAAAAAATAAATTTCTTGACACTTTCATTTGCATTAGTGTTTTTTTTTATTATTCCACTTCAGTTTAATTCATTTACGTTTCTTTTTTTTCTATTTTTAACTATATTTTCAATTATGAAACATTAATCCAAAAAAATAAAATTGTTAAAAATTTTACAGATATTAGAATATTAACAAATATATAAATATATAAATAAATTAAATTTAAATAAAACAATAAATAAAAAAGAGCAACAGCAGCAGAATTTTTTTTTATAAATTTAGAAAAAAAAATCGATTATAAAACGAATAAACGAATAACATGTTCCTAAAGGAATGAAAGCAATAATGTGGTATAAAAAATAATGTTGCTGTATTTGATTTTGGTTATCAGCAAAAAAAAAAATAATAAACTCATGCCAAATTTTAATATCATATTTAAGGCTTTAGGGTATAAGCAATTTGACCAGTAATATTACAACAATCAATAATTCTAGCTCTAAATAGACTGCATAAAGAAATATTTAAATTAGGTTGGCTTGTAGATTAATATTGAGCTATGGTCAAATCTGTATATACTTTTTTGATTGCGCAACACAAAATGACAATTCGTCACCTGAGAATTATCTTATTCAATAGACCATTTTTCAGGAAATCGACTTAGGATTGCTTTTAGGGCAATTTTTAAAAGCTCTTTCGTTTAGCAAAATCGGTTTGGTTCTATCTCTTCCCATTTTCAAGTTGTAGGGAATCACTTTGTTCAAAGTGACATAATTTGGCTGTCTGTTTTATTCAATATACAACCTCTAATTTTTGTTGTATGGCGTTGAACATGTTTCATATATTTTTTTCTTTATCAACTGTATTGTGCTATCTTGGTCAACTACATTGAATATAAAATATGATCTTGTTCTATGAACTTCAAAAACTTGAGTGTGCTATGTTGTTCAATACAACTGTGTCAATATTGTAAATTTTGTATGATATTGATCATAATTTGATTTTTTTTTTTCTTTTCATAAACGTGCTTTTTTGTTCAATATCCTAAATGTAACTCAATATTGCTCAGTATTTTTTGTTTAAATTGCGTGTTGTCTTGATCCTAGCATTGAGGAGCACCCTTGTCTGTTGTCAAATCAATCTCCTGAAATGCTACGAGGTGTACAACAAAGAGAGCGGTTAATTCAAAGTTCAAGTTGTGATATTAAATGTTCGTATAATTGCTGTCTGAACTTTAGTGATTCGGAACGAAAACATATATTAAATTCTTTTTGGACATTTTCGAATTAGGAAAAAAGCCATTTTTATTCTAGATTTGTAAAACGTGTCACACCAAATAGAAAAAGAACGCAAAAAACAGATTCTCGTAAACAATTTACATTTCAATATCATTTACAAACTAAAAGAATTCCTGTAACGGCTTGCCAAAAGGTTTTTCTATTTACGTAGGATATTTCGAAACAATGGATTTACTATTTTTTTAAAATTAATTATGATGATTGCCATCAAAGCAAGGTACACACATTAAAAAAAACTGGTTCACATGAAATGAACGACGTGGAGCAACATATTAAAAGTTTTCCTGTGATGGAATCGCATTATTGCCGTGCCAATACTAAAGTTCAATATCTGGAAGCTGGTCTTAGTTTACAACGAATGTATAAAATGTATGTGGAAAAATCAAGGAAACCAGTTAAATTTAACATATACTCTCGTGTTTTCAATACATCATTTAATTTACCTTTCTTCAAGCCCAAAAAGACTTGTGTGATCAATGTGTTAAGTTTAAAGTTATTTCTAAGACACGCGATAAAGAACTACTAAAACTATAGGAATATCAAAATGACCATAAGAAGGCAAAAGAAGAAAGAGACACTGATAAGAATAACTTTGAAAAAGATGTTGCTGTGATTTTGTACGATCCCCAAAAGGTGTTTGCTTTACCTAAAGCAAATGTATCTAATTTTTTATACAAGCGCAAATACACTGCCAATAATTTGACTGGTTTTCGTCAGAACAATAAAATTACTTATTGTAGTTTATGGCATGAAAGCCAAAAAGGCAATGAAATTGCATCAGCTTTGATAATTATTTTAAAAAACACTATAAGATCTACCTAACATGAAAAAAATTATACTGTGGTCGAACTCATGTGCTACATAAAACAGAAAGAGAATAACATTATTGGCTTTATTTAAATTTTTAGAAGAACATCCTCAAATTAATACAATTATCCAAAAATTCTCAGAACCCGGCCACTCTCTGGTACAAGATCTAGTTCTTAAGCTGTCCATAATTCAATTGAAAAGTATTTAAAGAACTTGGAAGTTTACGGTCCAGTTTCTTTGATGAGAATATTAAAAGGTATAAATTATGATAAAGTAAAACTAAAACTCATTCAAATGCAATTTAAATACTTTAAGAACTATGACCAACAAAGTATTGGATTAGTATTTATTCCATATCTAAAAGTAAAACAAATCAAATACAGCAGTCAAATTTTGCTAAAAATTGAATACCGATACAAGCACAAAGATGAACCTTTTAATATTACCAAAATAATGAAACAGTTCAGAAATACAAAAAAAAATTGAAATAACTAAACTACCCGACATTCAGACAGTGAAAGCTCATATAACTCTTTCGAACAAAAAAAAAGGATCTTCAATCGATGATTCCGTTTATGCCATGTATTGATGATCAGAGATTTTACCAAAATGTTATGAGAGAGCACTGAAACCAACTAATTTAAGTTATTTTATTATTTAAGTTAAAAGAAATTTAATTAAAAAGCTATTTATATAACTCTTGGAATTAAACGGTTACTCTTTACCTTATATCTTAGCTTTTCTTACCATATTTTACAAAAAGTACAATAAATTTATCTTATAAGAGACTGAATTAATGTGATAGTTAAATACAAAAATGTATTACACATTTTTTTTCAATAAGTGCCATTTAAGTGTAAAATTAAATTGTTGTACTTTTATGTTTGTTTGAATGAATAAATAATATTGTTTTACTTTTATAATTTTCATTTTCATTAAATGATAAAAGAATTTTACTCACAATAATTTTCTCTTCACTTTTTCACATTCTCAACTATTTATTTATTGCAACCACTTATTTCGGAAGCAACTCATTTCCTTCTTCATCATAACTTGCGCCTTAAAATAGAAAAAAAAACATGAATAGTTTTGTATGCAATATGATTGCAATTCGCTTAGATCAATAATGTTGTTCCAAAACAATGTTCAATATCCAGATAAATTTAAACTTTTGTTGGCTTATAAGGGGCACTGTTCAATATCCATTTTGACCAGTTAACACATTTTTTTAATAATGCAGGATAGTTTGACTTAAATAATTTAATGATAAGAATTTTCTCATAGTAAATTTGATAAGCTTTGAGAAAAAAATATATTCCAGAATGTATTTGTTTTAAAGAAGTTTTTCTTTTCAGTTAAACTTTAAAAATCGATTTCTCACAAAAATCATTTTAGGACATTAAACAACATAATTCTCAGGTGACGAATTGGCTTCCTCAGTTTTTTTTTCATTTCTATTTTTAAAATACTGATTTATATTATTTTGCACGGAATTTGCCCAGCTTAACCTGAGTCAGCCAACTGAAAATTTCTCCAACTGAACATGTGGCTTACAATATTTCACATAACAATTACTAATCGTTATTTTATCACTCATTCAGTGTACTGAACTTATTGGTTCTTCGCATAGTGGGTAGAACTTATGATTATACTAAATACATCCCAACCTATGAATTTACACATAAATTTTAATGTTTTTCGAGCTTTTTATTTAGATTTGAAATTTGTAAATTATTTATAATTTTTTTTTATGCTCTTAACTTAGTTATAATTAAGAGTATACTGTACATAATTAAGCTGTAATACTGTACATAATTAAGCTCGAAAAGAGCTTAATTAAGTACAGTACTGCAAATTTATACTACAAATATCTACAATAATATTTCGAGCATTTACTTATACTGGTTTATCAACTTATTAAATGTGGGAAACTACTGCTATTGCCAGCCCTTCTGAAATAGTAATAGCTCGATTTTTTTTAATTTGTTAGCAGATTATATATTATATACTCTCAATTCTTTGTCATTTATTATATCACAATGACAACTGAACGAGGCCGAAAAACCAAATATTTTTTTTTGTTTCACCGGGAATCGAACCTGGGACTCGGTGTAAAGGCAGCCGCTCTACCTGCTGTACTCTACATTAGAATGCCATATTTTGATGTTGGTTGTAGTGCCATTGAAAAAAATGTTTACCAAATTGTAATTGATTTTTAATAAGTCTACCAACTTATTAAAAAACAGTTACAATTTTTTAAATTTATTTTTAGTCAAAGTTTGGCGCCATTATTTACAGTACGAAATTTATTAGCACTCATAAAATCCTTAATTCTGTTATTGTGGTTATTTAAGAGAATGATAATTTATCTAATGTAGACAATTGTTGATAATTATTTATTTTTCAAATTCAATGCGGTCAAGCTTCCGTAATAATTTAACTGCTATCTACTGCGTCTGTAATTCCACCAATGGTACTCAAAAAATCTGCCAACCTGTATTCGCTATTCAAACCACTGCACTTATTTCGTCTATCCTTTTCTACTCTAGTCAATATCCCAGCCAATGAAAAGTCGTAAAATATATATATATGTATAAAAAAAATGATTTTAGACCACACCGGTTAACCGGTGACATGATGACTTATCTCAGCGAAAAGTTCAGCATCAGTTTTCATAACTCCGGTGAAGGTTTTGCTGTGTTTTTGCTTTGTTCAAAAGTTTTCTATTGAGTGTGGCATGCGGCATTAACGTGAAGTGTCTACGGCACATATTTTCTCAATGGATTGAAGCTTTCCTTTCGAATCATTCGATTCGTGTCTTAGTAGAAGGATTTAAGTTTGTAAAATTTAATATAAATGTTGTAGTTCTGCAAAGATATGCTCTCTTATCCACTCTTCAATGATGTACTTCATTCTAATTCATAGCTTTGCAAATGACCGTACTCAAATAGCATCCTTCGAGTTCTTCTCAAATCAAATGCTACATTTGTCGAAGACAAAATAATGGTCTAGCAATAGAAGACAAAATATTGGTTAACATGATTAACCAGGATTTAATACAAATTACGGACTGGGGCAAAACAAACAGATCCCAAATATCTCTTTCAAAGGTGTTGCTTCACAAAACTCAAATAGTCTGAATATTTCAGTAATACCCTGCATCAAAAAATTACTTGAAACGATCATATCTTTGACATCGCGAAAAGAGCAAGTGTTTGGATTCTTGAGCTTTCTTCTCACCTTCGGAACTTCTTAATATCTACAAATCACTTATACAATTGAAAGATGAAATGCAATTCTGATATTTGGGCTGTCGCTTTCCTTTCAACCTTAGGCTGTCTACCTTACGTTCAAAATTACACAAATCGTCTTATGCGTGACTCAACAATAACAACTTCCTGAACATGATCATATATATACTATGAAATTTTTTTTATTTTATAGATAATTCGTAGGTGTGGACACATATTCAATATATATATATATGAAAACTACATCCTGTTCTTAAATAGTAACAATGCGAAACAAAGGAAAGCGCAGATGTCCATCCCTACACAGTAGAAGCACCTTAGATGGCATAAAACAGGTTTTGGAAATTCGTTCATAGTCCGGACTTCACAAATGTGGAATCATATCCCTTCTGGGGTGTTTCCACATGAAAACAACACCATATTGTATAACTTACAGAAATTCAAGAATTACATATATAACCTCATTCTGTAAATTCCTGCCAACTCAGTCAATAACTTTCTTCTTTCTTCCTACCCTGTCCAATCCCAACCAAGTGATACGTAAGTACTAAATGTTTCATCCTAATGCTGCGCTATTTTTAACAAAAATAAGATTCAGTTTTTGAAGTACAAAAACAAACCTATATGTTTTATTGACATGTCTTCAGTACTTGTTGGAATTAGGTACATTAATTATTATTGTATTTGTTATCTTTTTGAAATACATTTCAATACTCATTTTATTTACATTATTTTAATCAACTAAAACATTGTATACAAGTGCAATACATACAATTAAATTAGTAAATATGTATATACATGATTGAAATTTTATTTAATTGTGATTACCGAAAAGATATACACTAGGTGCTATCTGCAGTACATGGTTTTAATTTTCCTCGCACAAAAAAAAAATTTGCAAAAAAATCCATGTGTTAAAAACAATAACCAGAATTTAACAAAATACAAAAAAAAAAAAAAAATTTCAAGGTAACTTTTAAAATGAAAAGAAAATTTTTCATTTTAAAATTGATATTCAAAATCAAAGAAAAATTTTCAATGTACTTCAAATTACAAATAGCTATCGTAGTTAATATTAGTAAAAAATAACAACAACAAAAAACCAAATTAATTCTAAAAATAGTTATAATAAACCAATAAAAAATATAAATGGTTTACCAAAAACAAAAACGTTTTTTTGTGCAATACGTAAGTTAAGTTATACATGCTTACGAGTATGTATATACATATGTATAATATAATTATACTGAAATAGTTTTGAAATTGTTTTAGAAAATTTTCCATAAAGAATTTTTTATACATGGTGTTGAATGAAAGAGCTTACAATAAAAATAGGATGAAAGTCGCAATGCCGGTGTAAGTTATCGGTTTTGGAAATTTTTTGCGATTTGGCTGTGATACAATATGTTATTTATCTGAAATATATATGTATATACATACATGTTGAGACACAACTCAGAGACGAATGTAACAGTTGATTAATTTTAAATATTAGAGCACATAACTCCTAGAATCGAACACTATTTATTTTGTTATTTTTTTGAAATTTTTCTTATGAATGTTTAAAAAACAACATATTGTTGAAATAGGTAAATAAAAATGGTTTAACATAATATGTAAATTCCTGGGATTATAATCGGGAAAGTACATTCTATTGCTTTAAGTTTTATTTTGTAATGGCAACAGTCCTATACAATGTAAGTTTTTTGTTCGTATTTTTCTTTTAATTGAATGTACTTTAATAAGAAACCAAATATACAATTTTATTTTTAAAAAAATTGATTTTGAGAGCGAGTGTAAAAAATTTCTTAAAATTAAACTATCCTTATTATTATCGGAAATTCTGTGTCTCTTAACTTTGGGTTTAAAAGCACTTTTGTAATCTTAAAGTTGGTGAATTTATAATTAAAATTTTTTTTGATTTGTTGCTGGTTTTTCGCAACATTGCAAATCACCGGCGACCCAAAAACATTTTTTTACTCAATTAAACAATATAGCTTTAAAACCCTACAAGTAAAAGCTAAAATATTAAAATAACCAAAACAATCATTTACTAAATAATTTTTATATATATATATTTAAAAAATAAAGTTTAAAATATATATAAGACTTTTACAAGATTTTAACAAAAATATAGTCATAGATATTACTTATAGATAACTAGCTTTTCCGTCTTTCACGATCAAAACATATATTTTTTCAGAAAACTTACCTAGAGCCTAGTTTTAACTAAGACTCTTATATAGTGTTCAAAATAGCGAATATAGTGTTCAAAATATTTTTTTTTGTTCTACATCTTTGCAGCTACTACAATGTAAGTTAAAAGGTATGCTTATATTAGCGACGTGGCCTGAAATGAAGATGTACTAAGTCTGTCTATTATTCAATTGTCGAATAAATATTTCCGAAGAAATACCGAAGAAATAGCGAAAAATAATTATTAATCTATTGTATTGGCCCGTTTCTCCAAACTCGATAAAAAATTGTACTCAATTTCGTTTTCCATCATTTCAATTTATTTCTGGCACCATATAAATTTCTTTATTGATTTATCTTAGACAAGAACCGCATATATAATAATTAATTAAACAAATAAATTAAATTTAAATTTAATTCTGGCGAAAAAAAAGAATTCTGTAAATGGGTAATTTGCGACAATTATATTAAAATTTTTGTATGTAAGATGTTTTTGAAAATTATATTTGAAAATATATTTAGTTTCACCTTAAAATGTCTATCATTTCCATTAGAAGAATAATAATGAAAATCGGCTGCGAAATGGTTCAGATATTTGTTCAATTTGCAGATTAAATGTAATGAATGATTCATAAGTAAATACAATAAGCGGACAATGTAAAATGGGAATCTTTTTGATTTAGTAATCAAAACTTAGTGAGTAAAGTTCAAAAAACCTAATAATTACATTGCTTTTTTGATTGCAGTTTTATTGATATAAAAGTACATTTTTATAGAAAAATTATATTTATTTGTTATTCCATATAGGGCGGCTTTCATAAGAATGGGAGGATATTATTTTATATTTTATCATCGAAAATACAAAAAATTCACTCTTAATCTATGATAATGTACTCTTTGTCACCATATTGCAACACATAAGAAAAATTATGTAACTAATTGATATCTAAAATTTCTTAAAGTTATTTTCGAAACACCCTATGTATCTATACTCATATCAAAATAATACAAATGTATTGTTTTTGTGTCAAGGATTGTTTTTGCTTTAAATTTTCATTGCTATAATTCAGTGCGGTGAAGTTGAACTTGCCTCATTCTATCATTTTACCAATTCTTATTTCATATTATTTTTTTTTTATCCTTTCTCTTTAAAACTGAAATATTTCAAAACTAAATAAAGTTAAATTTTTGATATTCTCTATTTTGATTAAATTCAAATATTATGCCATGTCAGTAAAGTGTGATTTGAATTTATAATAATAAGTATGTTGTAAAATCGATTTTTATACTTAAGCTCAATACAAGTATATGTAATATACATAGGTATATTTTGTCTTTGATCTAACTAAAGTATTCTTTTTTGTATATATGAAATCATGTGTATTCAAAATTAAGGTTGCGTGTGACATAAGTAGTCTAATCAAGAAAAAATAAAAATATTTTCAAGGTTGAGTACATCACTTAGAAATACAACTTAAGTATGTAAATATTGAAAACTTTGAATTGTTGAGAATCCTTGGAATTGAAATAAATAAAACAAATTTCTAAAACAGCCATGTTATATTTTCAATCTTTTGAAATATTGTGAACTATTTCAGATTTAAATTTGGATCTTCGGTAATTATTTATTATTGTGGTAAAATCTCAAGGTAAGAAAAACCAAATTTTCGAGAAAGAAAATAAAGATTTTTTTTTTTTCAAAATTTTCTACTTTGAACTACAATATCTCCATAACGACAGCACTAATCATCATCAAGTAAATGTTAAAATATGCTCCAGACCGTTATCCTTCTAGAAAATATAGCTGAATATATATATATATATATATATATATCTAATAGATCAACAGATATAACGGTTTTTATACAAAAACCTCAAAACAACAATGATACTTTCAAGTGTCCTTTTCGTCCTTAAAGGATAAGATGCGCCACTAAATATATATATTTTTGGAAAGCTAGAAATTTCAGGCCATTAGGTCCTACGTCGATACAACATCTCCCTCAGAAGAGTCCTAATTTTTCTTATTCAGCTTACGGTAAAATATTATTTACCTTCTGATAAAAAATAACTTTTTAATTTTTTTTTTTCAGCTAAATAGTTGTTTTTTAACATAAATATTGCATAACTTTACAAGACTATTGGAAAATGTTTTTTTCGGCGGGTGTTATTAATTTCTTTATATTATTATTCTATTTTTTCTTATTGAAATTCGTCATAATTGGACTAATACAATCCAACAAAATCGCTGTTACAGCAGGCAGCGTTTCGCAAGGCTTTCTCCTTTATTATATAATATCCTCACAGCAGATCTACCCAATATTCCAAACTTGTGTTGCACTTTACACTTAGTGTTTGATGATACTGCGTTATTATATGTCTCTAACTGTCCAAATGAAATCATAAATAACCAAAAAAAATGGTTTCAAAATAATTAAGGACCACTATTTTAAGTGGAAAATCAAAATTAACGGAGAAAAAACTAAATCGATTTTCTTTACAAAAAGAACGAAATCTTATTTTTTGCCGAACAGAAACCTATCATGTGGAAATTTCGAAATAGTTTGGGAAAGCGATAATATAAAATACCTGGGCATACACCTAGATAAAAAAAACTACTTTTCAAAACGCATCTAATGAAAACCGTCAATCAATAGTAAATACACCTCTATATAAAAATGTGATATCCAGTCATAAATAAAAATCTAATTTAACTATTGAAAATAGTTTATTAATATTTAAATCCATTTTTCGAAGCATTTTGTTATACGGGTTCCCCCGTATAGTTGAGTGATGTCAAAACTAATTTGAATTTGCTGCAGTGAAAACAAAACGCTGTTCTTAAATTAATTCTAAGCAAACCTTCGCAAGCAGATTGCACTTATTAGCAAACACTAATACAATTTTAGAAAAAATACAAAAACAGCACCTGGCTTTTTTGAAAGCTGTTACAATTCCGTTAATCCGCTTATAAGAGCAATAATAGATTAACGTTAAGTATTAAGATCATTTTAGTTAATAGATGTTAGTTAAGATTTAGGTTAGATTTACATTAGATTTTATATTAGCATAAAAATAATTAATTGAAGGTTTTTACTTGCCATTTTGTCCTTTGCAAACTAAATTTATTCCAAATATTTAAGTCAGGTTAGTCTAAATAATTACAAATCAAAGGTGTAAATGCTCTAGTAATATAAGCTCTTGAAATATAGAATTAAAATATTCATATAATAATATATTAAATACATTTATTCAATAAGTAAAAATAAGAAATAAAATATTGAATCATTTGAAATACTATAACAACTCAAAATAATATGTTACTTTATATAGCTTTGTATTTTTATCAAAAACTTTGTATTTTTATCACTCTAATATTTGATAAAACTATAATTAAAGTACTCTATGTAGCTCCTATAGTAGCTCGCAGGAAGCTCGGCCATGTTTTCTTAGAAAAATGAACAAAAAATTTAACATGTTAAAATTCTAAAAATTGAAATATTATTTTAGCATGAAATACAGATGATAATGGCTTAAAATTTATTTTTTACATACTATTATTGTTCTAAAATCAACTTTATTTCAATTGCTGGCTTATTTTTGTGCTTGAAAGTTTTTTGTTTTTAAATCAAATTTAAATTTTTATTAAGAATTTGGTAATTTTAAAGGGCATTGTTATTATTGGTCTTCATTTGAATGTGTAATTTTTTTTTATTTATTTTTTTATTCAATTATCTCAAAAGGAGCTTTCTAGCTCGTACAGAGTTTGGAAAATTAAGAAATTTAAAATAAATTTTTCAAACAATTAATAAATGTAGTAGTACTTATACATATAATACAATTCAAATATAATATAATTCAAGTGATTTAGAAGAAAAGAAAAATAATATAGCTAGTATTTAAATAAATAATATGAAAATAAGAAATATTCAAAACAGTAATTAGAATTTAGAAATTTAAATTTTAATATTAGTCATAACTCTCTAAATACATATTTTTGATTTTATTTTTCAATGTTCTTGTTGAAAAACTATTGGGATTCGTTATTATGTTGAGCATGATTATTGTAAGCATCGATTCCTGAATTCATTATAGGTTCTAAGTCATTGCGGTGTAAGGCAGCATGAAATCGGATTTGATTAGCATTTCTTGTATTATAATTGTGAATATCATGATTATGAATGAAATTGATGTTGGACTTGATGTTACAGTTATATATATTGTGCATATGTGCATTTTGAATCATGTTTTTCATATCAATTAGCTTCAAGATTTTAAATTTTTTACGTATTTCATTTGTAGAGGTCCTGCAATTTAAGTCAAATAGGTTTTTCTTGTAAGATTTTCATATTTTTGGTGTATGTGTTACCCCAAAAGCCAATTCCATAAGACACATAACACTATGGAACAGGCTATAGAAAATTTAGAGTTTTATTGTATCAGGAGCTCACCATCTAAGTTTTTTGAAAATCCCAGCAATTCTTCTAGTTTTTACTGCAAGTTCAGCTGTATGCAAGCTCCAATTTAGATCCTCATCAATAGTAATTCCAAGATATTTATAATTTTTTACTTTTTCTATTAACTGGTTATTATATTATTAATACAAATATTAGTGGTACTAGCCTTAATTAACATGAACTTTATTTTATTTGTGTACAAACTTAATTTGTGCAAATTCATCCAGTGTAAGATGACCTCTATATCTCTATTGATTTTTCCTTCAAGATCAGAGTATTCATTTTCTGTAATATTACGATGATATTATCTGCATTCATAAGACTTGTCCTTTTAACATTAACCTTGAGAAACTACTGACGTAACATGAGAATAACGTTGGTCCCAAGCAACTACTTGAATTACACCAAAATTAATATCTGTTAATTCACTTTTTGTCTGATCGCTTTAGGAGTGTTGTTTTCTATTACTAAAGTAACTTTCAAAAAGCTGGTATTCCTTTTCTCTTACACCGCACTCAAATAAAATTCTTAATAGAAATTTTCTGTCATTGATGAAAATAAGCTAATATTTCTTGCTATATATAACTGTTCTATAACTGTTTATCTGGTAACTAATTTGTTTTCAAATAGTTCTAAATGTGCGCCACTCAACTTTATTAGAGTTCTCTAACCCTTCTATCGGATCTTCCGCAGTTATATTAGAGCAAATTTGTTTTTAAATTTTTGCTCTATAAACTATTATAGAGCTTTAATTTAGCTGGAAAGGTACACCTGTACCTTTTGCATTTTAGTTTTCGAATATTTTCGATGCAAATTGACTTAAAGACTTGAATCGTTGTGAGAATTCATTTTTCATCAAAATTTATATTTTAAAACTTTTTTGAAGTAAAAAAAAATAATTGGGGTGAGGGGTATACCGTGCCAGCCATTTTTTTACCATACCAACCATTTTTTTTTGTCTACGTGGTCAGCTGGAACGATACACCTGTACCAATAATGCATTTTTATGAATTTTTGTGTTAAAATAAGAAAATATTATTTTTTATATCATAGAGATAATTTATTATAACAAATATTTTTTTATAAGTTTATACAGTATTTTACATTTTTCATTTACATAAAGTTTATATCATAAATAACGATACTTGGGAACCCAAAAGACAGTTCATCATCAAAATATGAAACAAGAATAGGTATAGGTATCTAATGATAATTTTGTTATAGGAATGAAATAAAAATTTTTTGAACCTGAAACGGATAGTAGGTACATGAAAGTACTAAAAATTCTAACGGTACTTAGGTACCCAGAAGATGTCTTATCATCCAAACATAAAATAGTTCTGTACCTAATGTTGGGATGGGATTTCTCGAAACAATTGTTTTTTTTAATATTTTTTTTTTGTTTTTTTTTTTTGAATTATTTTAGTTAATAGTGAATTCCCATGAAAAAAAAAAGTTAATGGAAAAACCGACACTTTTTTGTAGTTCAATGTATTTTGAACACTTTTGCTTAAATTTGAAGAAATTAAATAATATTTACAATAAAATATATAAAATTTAAAAAATAGGTTTTGTGTTTTTACGACAAACTATATAATTGACTTTCCTTGCTACCTTAGCGGCAGATACAATTTCAAAGTTCTCCATCTAGTTACAGAACCTTATAGTATGATCAAATACCTTCCTAGAACAATGTTTTTTTTTATATAATATTTTTTGAATAAGATGCACTTTTGCTGTTTCAAGTCCGAACTTTATACTTAATACTTTGCCGCAAACAGAAACGCTTAATAGACCTTCTTTTTCCTAAAATAGCTTTACTTCCAAAAAAAATATTTTAGAGAATAGATTACCACAAGTAATAAAACTAAATTTAAAAGTAAAAGTAGAACAAATTCAAAAACAATCATAATAATATAGCAAAAATAGTAAAAATGATAGTAAAATCCATACAAATTGTTTGAAGGTATACAACATTAGTAATTGTGTCTTAAATTGCACTGGATTTTACTCCATCAGCGATATTTTATTGTTATTTTTTTTTTATTCAGTTTTTATTTCAGTTTTTACAGTTAGTATATTTTATTTATTCTAATTTTGATTTATTTAATAAATAAAAATTAGAATAAATAAAATATATACCCTTGTTTTATTCCAGTAAGTACATTAAAACCGTTATCAGCTTTTTCTCTATTTAAAGTACCTATGCTAATGATTTTATAAAAAGCTTTTAATGATCTTAATTAATATATTAATATTATTTGTAATTATGTGGACTATCATGTTACGCTTTGGCTTGATACTTAATTTAGTTTTATTTAACTTTTGTGTCAAATCTAATCTACAGTTTTTTTTACTAATATAAAGTATCCATTTAATATTTCAATGGATATATTTATTTCTATCAAATAAACTAACCAAAATTTAAAAAAAAATTAAAATAACTATAATTTTATCAATAAATTGGAGATATCTACTCCAACATAGTAAATCAATACTTCAAAATCAAAACAAAAAATATTATTTATTATATTAATTTTTTTTTTATTAATATTCATGTAATTTTCAATTTAATTTGAAAAAATGCTTTTATATTATATACCTAGGTACATCACCTATAGATACCTATGTAAGTCTTTTTTTTTTAAATCTCCAATAACTCCCAGAACAACATTCCGGTCGTCATCATCACCATTGCTATATTATTAGTAACCATTTTATTTGTTACCAAATAATATTAATTTTGTTATTCCTATATTGTTTAATTTTTTTTTTTTATCAAAATAGCCTGAAGTTTTAAATTTCTTTTGGTTCATTTTTTGTTAGGACGAACAAAATAGGACAAATAAATCAATTCATTAAATTTAATACTCATCTTTAGTGTATATTCTTCTCCTTAAACCTAACCGAATTTTTATGGTTGGAAAATATTTTCAATTTAGCACTTATAAGTTGAAGATGAAGTATTATTGAAATCTGTTGCGTAAACACACCTAGAACATACCATTTTTTTTTTTTGTTTTTGTTGCAAAAAATATTTTTTTTATTCAAACCTGTCGATTTATTATATAAGTTACATTTACATATTTATGTGTATTATAACGTAGTATATATAAATTATATTTGTTTGTGTGAAATAAAAAGATGTAGAAAATGTCAAAACAAAAACAAAATTCTTTTTATTGACAAGAAAGTCCTTTTATAAGAAAAATTTAGAAAAAACGAGCTCATAAAAACTGTGTTGTTGTAGTTTTTATTGTTGTAGATCTTGTTATTGTTGTTGTAGATTTTTTGTAATCCTTGACAGAATAATGATTTATTATGTTGTGTACAGATATTTAGGATGTTATGTAATATTTTTTTGTTATATATATATATATATTTTTTGAAGAAATGTACATAATAATAACAAAATACCCATATAAAAATTTGGATTAAAAGGTTTATTTTTTTTTTTTATTTAGATTATTTTGTAAGAGTTTTTCTAAAAATGGTCTAAAGAGAAATCAATAGATTTGTTAGTTTGACTATTTTAAATAACAGGTTTGCAAACATTTGGTCTGATTAATAATAGTTTTAGGTCACAAAATGTCTTAAGAACTTAACACAACTGAGTTTTAAATATGTATAGTTAAGTTGAAAGAAGAAAAAAAAACGAATGTCTCAAGAATAGAAACAGGTTGATACCTTACAAAATATTTTCCGCGCGATGCCCCCCTGATGGGGATAATAATAACCTTATAAATATTAAATTGATAAGATGTTGAAGTTCATATTTATATGTTATTGTTAGGTTATAGTTTTATAGTTAATATTTTATTTAGTGTGTTACTAAAAAATATTGGATAAAAATATTAACTCTTATCATACTAATAATGGTTCAGTTTTCTTAGAATAAAAACTTTGTGGTTATCAGTCAAATAGTTTAAATGGCCTTAATCAATTAGATTTTCGTTGTGTTCATAGTAGTCGTGCTTGTGCAACAGGCTCTAGTTTTCATAGTAATCAGCGTTGCGTCATCATCGGGCAGATTGTGCAACTTTTTTAGTGAGCCTACTTTAGAGTTATTTATAAATTAAATGTTATTTTTAAGAAAGGAATGATGGTGATAGAAGTAAAAAATAAAAATTAATCATAGAGGATAACGGATACTCAACTTAAGCTCCTTATAACAACAAGACTGGAGATGGAGTTCATTGAAGCACAATTAATTAGTTTCACTGTCAAATATGTTATCTAATATTACGCTAATTATGTCTGTAAAACTTGCCACCTCAGTGAATCAAAGCCAAAAGCACTGAAAACAAACATATACAAAAATTTAAATGTGAAGCTTTTTTGAAATATTACCGCAAAATTACCTATTAATTTTTGTGCCCGACTATTTTTCAAATGAATCATTTAAAGCAAAATACATCCCATATAGGAAAACTATATACTTTATATAAGAATCAAATAATATCATCTGAATAATAGCAAAACACCATAAAATCAATGAAATATGAAGCTTTTACAAATGAGAAGTATTTTTTAAGGTCATCACAACAAATTAAATTATTCAAAAAAAGGTAGGTGCCTATTGCAAGAGAGAATAGAACAAGAATTAAATATCTTATGTAAACAAAAATTTTATACTTAAATTGAACGATATGATAAGAAAAAATAATTGTTTTACGGAAATGGAAAACTTTGTTTTGAATTAAATGAAGAGGATAGAAATATTTTTTTAATTCTTGACCGGCGAATGTTGCGCCGGGAATAGCTGGTAGTAAATTTAATAACAATAAATTTATTGGTGAAACAGTTAATAGAATAGCAAGCAGTTCTATTTGTGATGAATGAATGAAAATCATGAAAAATGCGAAGAGGTCTGAAAATGAACAATATTATGAACTCTGACTGTTAAAAACTTATTTAATTTTTATTTGTATTTGTTCAATTTTTAACAAAAATTTTGTAATATTCTGATTTCTTAATAAATACATTTAATTGTAATTTTTGTTCTTGTTTAAATTTTTGTTTTTACACAACTTAGTTACTACCGATTTACCAATACACCCCTGCTACAAAATATGATTGAAAATTACCTAAATTATAGAACACTTCAGTCAGATTACCTTGTCATTGGTGATTACTTAAAATTTTAATTTCTATTTTTATTTATATTCACGTCTTTTAAAGACTCGTTTTATCTGACACACATAAAAACATTATGAAATAAACAAATATTCTACCACGTAACTCGTAAGCACAAAACACTAAAGAAATCTGCATGTGGAAGACGAAATACGGGTATTTGTGCACATTAAAAGGAAAATAGTCGACAGTTTTCAACAACAAATTAAACTTGAAAATATTTTTCTTCCATTTTGTAATTCCATATTTTTCTTCCATTTCGATGAAAAATTTCGCTGCTTTACAAATTTTCAATCTTTGTATCACATAAAGTTAAGATTTCGATATTTTCCTTAGTTAGTATTTAATTATGTAATTTTAATTTTTTTTATTTAAGCTGCTCATAGCCATACGAATTTATTTTCCTTTTTCCAATACATTTTATGTGAAATATTTTCAAATTCATCCAATCGCTCAAAATGTATTTGTATTATATTTGTTTAGGTTTATTCTTAGATTTAGTTTTACAACTCTTATAGAACTGTTCTATTTTTTTTTTGGAATTCGTAAAAAAAAGCGAAATAAATTAACAAAACACCTACTGCTTCTGCGGCTATTATAGAGTTAACGCTTGGGTGTAATAATCTCATTTGTTGGTTATTTCAAGTATTTTAAAGAGTTAAAATATTTTTTTCAAACTATTAAAAAAACTTTTACAAAACAAAAAATCCAAATATAATTGATTATAAGTTTTCACCTGCTGCTCATTAAGTAATAAATTTATATAGAATTTTTGTTATTGACAAAAAAAAAATTAAATGTGCACAAACACAATTTTTTAACGTTCATTACAGTATACAAATCCAATCGCCACAATAAATACATCCAAATTTAACTCACTCAAATTCAGATGCGGAAGAAGAGAAGTATATCAAAATTTTATTCATTCAATGCCCACATACAAATGCAGAACCAATAATGGGAAGACTAATGAACAAATTGAGATTAAAATTTTCCACATTAATAATGTTTTTTGTCATACAAATTTACGTAAAATTTTTTGTTAACATTTGCCACAATACAAAATGCAAAAAAAAAAAAAAATCTGCAAAAAATTAAAATCCTGCCCAAGAAGAAAAACGAAAATTAAATTGGCAAAAAAAAAATTGGAAATAAATTTAAATCAAATATAACTAAAAAAAATCAGTTTCTGTCAGTCGGTCGAAAAATGGACGGAAAAATAAAAACTCTTTACAAACGACCAAAAATTATGGATTTATAGGATCTACAGTTATTAGAACTTTAAGTGTTTAAGAAAAAAAAATTTAAATTTTGTAGAATACATTTTTTTTGTTTTTTGTCCTTGTAATTATTATGCGGGTTCGGAAAATTTTAAAAACTGCGACAAATCATAAAATTTGTTAAGCTCTAACGAATATCTTTAAATTTCTAGCTTTACTGCAACAACAGTAGACATAAAATTTTAATCTGACATTATAGGAATGTTAAAAATGTTCTAAAAAACAAATTGTGTTCCAAATTTGAACATTTGAAGTTAAGATATCTTAGATTTTCTGATTGATTCGCATTCTTTTAGAATTGTTGTTTTCCAGTTGTTACGCGGTACATTTCTGGCCCTATTCCTGCCTTATGTGTTACAATCAATAGCAGTTGTTACAAAACTTTGCGTGGATTTTCGTTGTCCATGTGACCTATCCAGTTTTATACAGACGGAAGTCTCTTTATATACTGAGTACTTTGTTCAATCACAGTTACGCACTTGATATAGTACGCGATCAAATTGACGTCATATGATAGTCGTATGATAGCATACTCATGACATGACATTTGATTTGAATATTTTTATATTCAATTTAGCCTAATGCAAATTATTTAAATTGTACAAATAGTGTAGAGATGTAATTGTACATATAGTGTAGAGGAATAATGTCCTTGACTGTAATGACCCTAATGTCCTTGACTGTAGTTCTTCAAATTGACAATAAAAAATTTTTTTTTTTTTTATTGTCAATTTGTAGAACTACAGTACTTTTCTCGCAAATCAAGGACATTTTTGAATAGGTATGATGATACTATGTTAGTGTTAATGATATTTTTTTTTAAATTTTTTGCAAAAAAAAATTCAAACAAATCGTTTAAAGGTTAAATACTTTCTCTAAAAGGATAATTATGTCAAATCCTATAATTTATATGTAAAGTAATGATAAGATTTTTTTTTGTTTTTTTGGAAAATCGTGTTGGTTTAACAAGACTCAAAAAGAAAAATGTTTTAACATATTTCAAAGTAAATTTACTAGCATAATAGGTGTTAGGTAACATATTATATTAATAAATACTTATAGTACGTAATAAACTTGAAAAGTAACAAATTTAAGTGATTGATTACAGTTGACTTTAAAATGGTAATTGGGGTTCATTTTTAAATGGGACTGTAGCGGTTCAGGACAGATGAAATTTTCGTTCGCGAGATGAAATATCAGATAAAGTATCTTCAATATTGTCGCCCTTAATCAGCATAAATTGAAGACTAACTTTAGTAAATATATAGTTAAGCTGGAAAATTAAAAAAAATATATGGTTTAGCTTACATTAAAATGATTTAAATGCTGATTGCATAACTCGTATTGAAATATTAATAACACTACGGATTTTACTTTGAGAAATAAGAATAGAATGGGTTTCATATTAAATTTAACTCTTTAATTGTTTGTTCTTTTATTAAAATGAATTCAATTACACTGTAATGAAAACTTCTTTTATTGAAATCACATGATTTCTGTATCATAATATGTTGTTGTACGTGTACGTACATGTAACCTTAAATATTTCTTTGCACTGTTAATAACCAATTATTCATTTTTTTTTTAAATAAACATAAATACGAGTACATATACCCAAGTTACAATTTACTCCGAATTGCTAGCAACATAATGCATAAAAATATGTATTGAATAGCACATAAAATGCTTTGGGATTTATAGAATATTACCTTTTACAGGAGTTTTTTTTTTTATTAAAAAAATTATACAATTTTTGCAAAACTTGAACTTGTACTCCTATTTTTTCGGTTAAACATTCATCATACCATTCAACTATATATAGGTTATTCTACAGAATGAATTAAAAGCACCGAATCTGGTTCTAACCAGACGTGTAGGGCCACGTCGAATTAATCAATAAAATTTATAATAGAACGGAATCCAATTCTCAACATTTTTGAACTTATGAGGCTAGAAAGATTTTTTTAATGAAATGAGATAAAATATAAGTGACTAAGTTATATTAAAACTGACTGAAGTTTCCTTTTAAGTCATTTTTAGCCGTTGTTTTATATAGATTTATCTTATTATCAAAAACTATAAGACAAATTGCCATTTTTATGTACAAAATATGATATAACGACCGTTTAATGATAATATTAGCCCAACTAAATTGTGTCCTCGACTATTTTAATTATTTAATTATTTTACTTACATTTTGAATATATTGGCAATTTTCTATTATTTTATAACATTCAATAATTTGAACTAAAATTGAGTTTTGGTCTTGCTTTCAAACTCTTTCAATATATTCGGATATTTGACAATATTCAAATATTTGGCAATAGCTAAATCCGTTTAATTTGAAGTGTTAATTTTTTACTTCAGCTGGTTACGAAATTTGTCATATAAGTGTTCCAGTCATAGTATTTGAATGATTCTCTAATTTAGTTCGATAAATTTTTAAAAAGTAACGCCAGGTTTTTTGTTAAAACATTAGAATTTCAATGATCACTGTAAAGTCAATGATTTGATATCAACGATGAGGCATTAACTATTGCATTTTACCGAATTTTAAATAGTTCTGCATTACTATTGAGGCTTTTTGATCTTTTATAGAGTAAAATTTCTAGAATAAAACTATTTTCCAAATCCAATTGAATCAGTAAATCATAGGGAAAATCAGTAAATTATATCAAAACTAATATTAATAATAATAATTAAATACAATCGTATTTTAAAAGTACGATTTCTCCAGATTATTAGGTCAGTTTTTTTTTTTTTCTTACATCTCTTCTAGGGAGCATAGGGCATCCACTAAGCCTTTCCATCCATCTCTATTTTGTGCTATGGCTTTAATTTGCGACCATGATCTATTTATTTTCCCTATTTTTTTCAATACTGTTCTTTTCCAGTTGTTTCAAGGTCTGCCTGTGCTTCTTTTTCCTTGTGGTTGCCAATCTAGAGTTTCTCTGGCAATCATATTTTCTGGTCACCCGATTATCTGCCTGATTCATCTCGAAAGTATTTCGATAGGATCTTCTCCGAAAATATTCCAGAGTTTACTGTTGGATATTTTGTTTGGCCAGAATATCTGACACATTATTCGACGATACTTGTTTATAAAGACCTGTCTTTTACTTATAAGTCTGCTCGTGGTTAGCCAGATTTCACTTCCATATAACAGGACTGATTTTACACAGGTGTTGAAAATTTCCTCAGCTTTGTATTGCTTGAGATCTGAGAGGGTTTCCAGATATTTATTAGTCTACCAAATACCATTCTTGCCGTTCATAGTCTGTTTTCAATATCTTTCATGGTTCCTTCATATGTACCTATGATGCTGCCTAGATATTCATAACCTTCTACCTTTCAATGGGTATTACCTTTCATGTATTATTTATTTCTAGTCTTCTCTGATTTCTCCTATTAAATCTGATTATTTTTGTTTTCCTAATATTTATTAGCAGACCCACTTCTTTTGTATGTCCATTTAATCTTTTTAATTTTTCTTCCATGTTATCATAGGTATGTGTCATTAGGCATATATCATCAGCATATTCTAAGTCTTCTAATTTATTTATGGTATTCCAATTAATGTTCATTAATTGTTTTTCTCATAACCTGGTCAATTACAATATGTTATGTTATGTTACAATATGTTATGTGCAGTCACAATTGGTCAGGTGAGGGTCAGCGAAATACTGATTGCCAATATAGATTTGACATCTGACATTATTATTTGGGTCAATTTCAACTTGATAAGTACAGATTCTATATATATAGCTTTCTATTCACATAGTCATACTGAAATAATGTAAATAAAAATTTTCCTTTCTCATTTCAGTTTAACTCTAAGTCTAGTTTGTTTTTTATAACATAAATTCCTACTGAAATGGAACAATAAAATTGCAGTTTATGTTAAATTTATTCAAGACATAATAATAATTTATTTAATTTACTTTGAAAAAGATTCTAAAACTATCCATATTGTTTCCAACTGTTGTATTATATTGTATTATACTAAGGATAATTTGTTCAAGGTTTAAAACTTCTTATTACTTTATATTATATTTAAAATTAAAAAAAAATTCTCCTATTAATGTTAACTTTGCTACAAAATAATTTTTATATTGTTTTCATATTAAATTTTATTTAAAAATTTTTTATTAAAACATTTTTCTTTTGTATATACATACATATTATAAATATCTACCCACACGTAATAAAGTGAGCTTTTTTTTAGAGTAGTAGAACTTTTGAAATTTAAATTAAAATATTAAGACCAGCGTTCGTATCCAAATTTATTTTTATTTCAAAAATTATTTCACGATATTGTATTTTATGTAAACTATAAATAAATATATTTTATTATACCAAAACTATACACCAAAACTATACATAAGTACGATTGGCTGCTTAAGTCGAAGCACTTAAAGCTAGGAAGTCCATAATTGTAACCATTTCGTTTAGTCCAGTTGCTGACTACTTTTATTTTTATTAGAACATACCATAAAAAATTTATGACATTATTAGTTTTCAAAGAAATTTAATAAGTAGTTTTTATTTAGATTCACAATTATAAATAAAGACAATGTTACTGGTTTAATTGTGTAAGCCTGTTATTTCACATTTTCTTGTACAAATATTCTATTGATTAATAGGGTGGAGATAAGAATCCTCAACCGACTGTCTTTTCCCCTACGCACTTAGGTCTTGCGGCCCGTTGTACCCCTGTCAGTCTAAAATTACCCCAAAAAATCTATAATGACTTAAAATCACTCTGTCGTGGAAGCCCATTTACTAGAACGTTTCTTGAAATAACGTTGTTATAAAATTTGTCTTCCAGATACATTTCAAAAAAAGTTTTTAAGTATATAATATAATCTATGGAATATAAATCTATAACTGCTTTTACACAGAGATTTGGCATATATAATTACATATAATAGTTTTTTTTCTTTAGAATTTTTATAATATTTATCTATTAATCTAGTATTTTCTAGCTTCTCAAAATTCGAGGAAATTTGATAAAAAATGCGTTGCGATACAATATGAATTGTCATCATTTCAGTTTTCAATAATTTATTCTTGATGCAAAGGTACTAAGTATATATATTTTTTCATTGATTTATCTTAGACAACAATTGCATTCGTAAAATTTATTTCAAAAAAACAAATTAAATATAAATTCACTTCAGGTGAAAAAAAAGAAACTGTACTGTGGTCAGTTAAGGCAATTTGATAAATTAAAATTTTTCTTATTTACTTACTTATACATTGGGTGAAATTTTAAATAGAAATTTCTAATTAAAAAGTACAATTTTTTTTAAAAATATTGGAAATCGCCACGTATCAATATCTATCATTTGAAAGAATAATAATAAAAATCGGTTGTGAAATGGTACCGTATTTTTTTTTTTTTCAATTTACAGATTAAATATAATAATTTATGGTGGAATTTTAAGGATCTTCATGAACACTAACATTCGCCTACGACCTTAATTTTAAAGGAATAAAAACTCCAACCCTTCAGTACATTCTTGAGGGTGATTTGAAACTTGTTTAACCTCTTTACGGTTATTCTCACTCTATATGTATAGTAATTTTGTAGAAATGAGCTTCAACAGTGAAAAAACTTTTTTTATAAGAAAGTTCTTTAGTTTATAATTGACTTTCATCTCATTCGTCAAACAAACCAGGCGAAAGATAGTTTCACAGTATGAAACCGCTCCATCAATCATCAACCAATCAACCTCTCAACCCATCTTATAGGAATGCAAGCCAAGATAACATTGCATATAATTTTTCATCACAAAAAAAAAACACTCTTTACATATCCACACAATATAATTTATGAAATAAAATATTGTATTAAATGATACAGGATCAGTATTATGGCAACATATTAAATATAAATTCAATTTAAATTTTTTTAAATAAACTATGTCACGTATGTATATCTACCATGTATATATATAGTTATGTAAGTACATACGTATGCATACATATTTTTTTTTTTTCAATCCTTCAAAAATATTTTTCTTTGTTTTGTATTTTTTTAATCCTTATCAAAAGGGTTATCTACGCTTATAATAAATAATAAAATATATAATTCTTTTCAAATGTACTTTTAAATAAAAAGAAATGAAATAAAAATAAAATAATTTTCATTTAAAAATACTTTTTAACACAAAATGGAATTTAAAAATATTTTCAGAGTTTTGTAATGTGTAGACCTAATTCTTTTGTATTAAAAAATTCTTATTATTACATAATATACATACATATAAGTACGAGTATATATATTATTATATAGACAAATAATTTGAAAATTTTAAGAATATTATATAAATTGCGAAAGTATAATAGATATTATATCTATCTATATATTATTAATATTTATTTAATACATATTTATATATAGAATAATAAATTTCAAAAATAAAATTGTTTTTTAGGTTAACAAGGTGCTTCACAAATCAATATTAGACTTTAGGATATGACCTAAATACATAATATAATATATATGTAAATAACAATGTGTTATACATTCATGCCTCGATTTGCTGAGTCTCATTTTGAGGATATCGTTTTTTAATTAACTCTAATTTTACACTTTAAAACCTTGAAATTTCCAATTTGCTTTACTATTTTTTTCATTTTTATTTTAAAATTTTAATTTTACTTTATTACAAATAACTTTTTTTAATTCCAGGAAAATTAAATGATTAATAAATTTATTTTTCATAACAAATCTATTGAAAAGATCCATTTCTTAAAAAATTAGGGGGTAAATAATTATCTTTTAAATAACATTTTAATATACAGTTATACATTAATGCAGACAGACACAAAACACTCATTTCGAGTAGTATTTATAAATCTGTTTGCGTCTTTAAATGTAGGTAATTCATATCATAAACAACAAAACTATTAAATACTTTTCAGACTTGAACACATTTATGAAAGCCAAATATATGTCACGTCAAATCAAAACAAGGGTAAGTACATAATCTGTACTGACTCGCTAAGTGGTATATCAAAGTACTATCATCTTCTAATCCAAAACATTATACCGTAATAAGGATTCAAGAGCTAAATCATCAATCAGAAAACCCAATTGTTTCTTCTGGCTGCCAAGTCAGAATAGTGGTATCAAGACAAACGAGCAAGTATATGTCTTAATCCGAAGCAAATATTGTACTTAATTATTAATATATTATAAAATTATTATTAGCTACTCAATTATTAACTAACTGAAATTTTCTTTTGCTGTCTACAGGTAACGGTACATAGATACATAGATATTTAACGGTATATAACGGTAATAACGGTACATAGATATTTATTTGCTTTACTATATCTGGATAAAATATTTTTAAAGACTCTAGTATTCACCAATTCAAATTTATTTTCTTTAAAAGTAAACACCTAATGATTTATAGCCAAATTATTTTTTTAACCTGTAAACTTATACCGACTACTAACCGGCCAATATATCTTATACAAAAATTAAATCTAAATCTTTTCTGTCTTTTTGTTTTTAATTTAGAATCTTTTGTTTTTTTTTTTTAACTTTTTATTTTTATTTTACTTCATTTTTGTGTTACAATTAGACAAAAAGTCTTGCGAAATCTAATAATTTTTCTAAGTTTGACAATAACCTTAAAACTAGGTTAAATTTATTTAGTTCATACATAGTTTTACATCATTCTGATAATTGTGGGTTCGTTTTTTTTCAAATTTTTTGAAAGAAATATTTTATTTTTGTTTATATTTTGGAAAACATAAGAAAACCCAAAACTTATGTAAATTTATTTTGTTTTAAAATCCCCTATCATCTATAATCTAACTAAACCTATGCTAACTTAATTTACCCTAAGCCTGTTCTAAAGTTAGATAATCTATTTATGTTATTGGTTTAACCACCAAAGATGATTATTTTTTTTTTTATCTTTAACTGGGATATACATGTCATATTTGAGTGAATTTGTCTTTAAAATGTGCGTGTTATATTGTATGCACTACAAGCAAGTGATACAATAGAGGGACATGCTCGTGGTTTTGAATATACCCTTTATAGGTATTAGACCATTTGCCATTGTGGTAAGAGATCTATTAAAATGATTACGAATTGTTTTTATCGAAAAATTATAGAATCTTACAATACTAGCTTTTTGCTACAAACACTTATTAGAATACAAATGTTTGTAGTTCGTTTCGGGTTTTCTGTGTAGATTTGCGCAGGCTGTTATGCATTTTCGTTCAAATTTTCTTATTTTCTCCATTAGACTTGCAATTATGTTGAACCGAATGGGTCCAGCATACGAAATTACTGTTCCAATGAAAGTTTGATATGCTTAAATTTTTACTCTTTCATTTATAATTTTATTATAGAAAAGTTTTTTGGACGCCATAAATGCTTTTGTCCCCTTTACCAAATATTTTTTAACATTATCAATGTAATTTAAATGTTGATTCAAAATAACATCTAAGTATTTGACTTAGTTTTTCCTGTTCATTTTGGTGTCCTTCAAAGCTTTCATTTGAAAGTTCTTCCAAAATTTTTTCATATTACTGTTGGTTTTGTACTCCATCATCGATACTATCTTTTCCAATTTACATTGATTCATCTTGATTCTATTAGATAAAATCACCCGGTTATGTTATTGAATAATCTAATATCTTATGCAGGTATACTAAAAATATAACCCTGCTACACACAAAACATAGATCTTATAATTTATTAATACATTAATATGTGAATTTGTTGTTATTTAAGTAAATAAAATGAAATTCGGGTCCTTTATTTTGTTTTGAAAAATTTCAATTTTTGTCAAGAACTTTCAAAACTCAATTTTTGAATCAACCTGAAATTAGAAATTCTATTTTTTTTCTTTAAAATTATTTTTGTTGTTGTTTTTTTTTTTGGGGTTTTTTATCCTTGAAATTTTCTTATTTTTTATTTTTTCTTTTTTCTACACAAGTACAATAACAAAATGAAGAAAATAAAATAATAAAATTTTTTTTTATTGCATATACCCTTATTAAATGTCGGGTCTGATTATCATAGAATTTATTTGAGAAATATAAAAACCAGGAAAGAAGGAAGCCTCTTTAAAATTCATACAAAAATAAAGCAAAAAAACAACAACGAAAACATAGCTGGAAGATATTTTTTTCGTATTGTGTTCTTCTTTTTGAAAATTTTAAATCTGTTGGATGAATCCATAAAAACATTATATATCATACTATTAAAGTATATCACATTATGCCCAGGTGGAAAATAATTGTCAATATGCCCTAAAAAGAAAACAAAAAAAACAACAACAAAAAACAATCACAGAAGAAGATTTTGACATAAAGGACTTTAAAGAAAAAAAAAATAAAGGGAAATATAAACAAGAAACAAAAAACAAAAATAAAAAACAATTTGAGGAAAACTGAAAAATATACGAAAGGTGCCTATCAAAAAAAAAGTCTCGTGACAATATCCATGTTTAGTCTATCGTGTTGTTGTATGGAAGGCTATAACAAGAGGAAATACAGGAAAAAAAAATATTTTCAAACTTAAATAAATTTAAAATATACCATGTTTATAATATATGCTCATAGACTTGTAATTTTATTTTTATTAAAGTTGCCAGCTACTGACAATCTAACAACTATATATTATACATTAATGGTATTAAAACATTAATAATATCGTTTTTATTATAATGTTATGTAACAAAATGAAATAAAAGAGTTTACCTGAATGTTTTGTAACACTGATGTCATTGACTAGCGAAGGTTGTAGCAAATTTAGTTCTTTATAATATTTTGAAATTTGTGATTAAATTTATACAAAGAAGAATTCGGCTGGAAATTGTGAATATTTATTTATTCAACTCCTGGGTGTTGAATATGTTTACATTGAATTTTTTTTTAAATCAAAACTAATTAATTCATATTATTTTTAATTAAAATTAAATTAACAAAAAAATAATAATAATTCATTTTTTATTTATACCCATTAGCTAAAAGAAAAAGGAGGATTTGATTAAAACATTGATTTTGATTAATCTGTTATTAATTTATAACATAACAGTATAGATACAGTTGACTCATAATATGATACATCAAACTGACAATAAATGTTCATATATTTCAAATATGGAAAATTTGGGGAAAACCCCACCAAATTACATCATTTGAAAAAATGCTTCTATTAAAAAACTAATTTTTTTAAAGATCTATTTATAGTTTAAAGTCTTAAACTTGAGATCGTAAAAAAAAAGGAATTTATTTAGAGGCTCATTCTTAAATGAGATTTGAAACGTAAGTAATAATTAGATTTATAAAACATTATTAACATTTTTCTTTAAACCTTTAAGTCTTCTTGGATACGCTTGAAGTTTGTGCAAAGTTAAGAATTCCATGCAAAATTTTAAATACTGAAAAATGAATTTTTCTTCCTGCTGCGGTCCTTTAAAATTTAGTTTATTTAAAAAAATAATTAACCTCCTTTTTAATGAATAACACCTTGAATAATAATTATTTTTTACTGTAAATTTAATTCAAAATAAAAAGTTAATTAATTCCGCTGCAAAATGTTAATTAATTTCGCTATGGATTTAATTCAGTTATTAATAAATTTATTTTATTCGCGAAATTAATATTAAAAATTAATTGATTTCAAGGCAAAAATTCTACGAAATTAATAAATTCATTTTTTTATGATTCATAATTGATTGTTAAGTCTTATAAACTTATATAAAATAGAATTTTTACAGAGTTTTATTGCAAAGGAGAAAGTGTTGCGAATCATATAAAAAACACTTGTGTAGTTCTGTATTATAGCTTTCTCTAACGAACAAATCTCAACAAAATGCAAGAACTAACTATCTGAATTTGGATTATATTTTTATTAATATTTTTTATGTTTCATAATTCATTGATAAGATTGCACACTACAAGTACTTTTGTCTGGAAAATTCTACTTTTCTTGTAAATATTTCTTCTATGGGTTATCTTATATATTAGTACGCTTAAACGTCTGTTAAACTTTCCACACAGCTTTTACAACACGAAGCTTTTTTCAACTAGATTAGACAGCTTTATTAGAACTATTAAGAATTACGATAGTGTGAAAAATTTTATTTAAAGACATAAACCACAATTCGATAAAACCAAATAAAACCAAAAACAAATTAAAATTAACCTAAAAACAATTCACCTATTGAGCAATAGCATTGCTTATCTAATTATATGAATTAATTTTAAAAAACAAAAACAAAGTAGCAAAGACAAAAACCGAATTATCAGAATATTATTATAATAGCTTTGTTAAAATATTACGATATTACAGCAAAAAACCTTGCCGGTAAAACAAATAGTAAATTTAGAAAATATATTTTTTACCTCACCCAGACCATGTTCGCAAATTCCACAAATTTATTTATTTATTTTATTATCAAATAATTCAAAAGCATAAATTCAAATGCGCAATAGCGTTGAGTAAATATTATATTGCACATGGAGAATCATAAACCGAAATTTACGATCTGCTAAGAACAATAAAAACAAAATATGTTATGACATTATTATCAGTTCCAATTCAATACACGGCAAATTTAGTAAACATAAAAATTAAAAAACTTTAAAAAGAAAAATCACAGAATACCCTTACCTACATCAGAGACCCTAGCAGGATAACAATATAACAATAAAAACTGGAGAATAAGAGAAAAAGCATAATTATTATTGGCTTTACCGCTAACTATAATAGTCATAAGGTGTCAATAAAACCTGAACAATAAGAGAAAAATCATAATTATTGGTATTTAAATATTTACCCCTAACCATAATAGTCATAAGGCGTCATATGATGTCATATGATACTTCGTTAAATGGCCTATATGATTCGATATAATTTAACAAAGTCGTAACCAATCATAACCTTTACTATAATGGTCATACCTAATCATACCAAAACGTCAAAACCAAAATTTAAAAGAAGTGAAATAAAAATATAAATTCTATAAATAAATGTTTTGTTTTTTTTTATTTTGAGTTTTGAAATAGTTAGGGCTATTATGATATTTATTTACATTTCATGTAACATTGAACATTACTTAGTTATATTATGAGAAAATGTTTTAACCGAAATTCTGATCGTTCAACACTCTGATTTTTGCCAGTATAAAAATGGAAACAGAAAAATGTGTTTTAATCACATGTTCACTAGATTTTCAATCCATATTTCGCTGGTTTATCTGTAATATTTTGAATCATCTTTGCTCTTACATGGTATGGAAATAATTGTTCATCGATGGTGATTGTATCATGTGGTTTATCATTGCGACTTAAGTTCTGCTTCAAAATAAGCCAAATCTCAGTTACAGGTGCAGCTCTATCACTTTTCAATCTATATGCTCTTGTGCTTCCATTATCGAATCTAATAAAACGTGTTATTTATTGAAATCGTTTGTGTGACATAGTTGTGTTCAAAGATATGAAGATTGTTTGTTTTCCACAATAAAGTACTATGTTGCAAATCGTTTCCAGTGACACCAGAAGCAACCAATAAACCAAATATGCATCTAATTTCGTTTGTATAAAATCTTTCAACACGTTTTGTTTCTTGGTTGGATAATTTCTATTGTAATCTACAAAAACAGATTTGGCTTTTGGGTTTGTTTCAGAAACAAAAGAAACTGATTTCTGAATTTAAAAACTTTTTAAATACTTCAATTTAACAATTTTTGTCAATTGGACCGCCAACGTGTTGTCGTAAAATGTTATGAAGACAAATTTTAACTGTTGGTGTATCTGTTTTTGACTATTTTGTAAGATATTTTCCATAAAAATACAAATCATGTTATAACTACTGCTGGTGTTTCTGGGGAAACTGTTGCTTGTTCTAAATATTGTGGTTGAGGACGCAGAGCTCTTGGTTGAAAATCTCTACCCACGTGAAGCACAACATTATTAACTTCATCTTGTTCATCTTCTTTATCATCTTCATCATTACTTGGAATACTAGAATTAATTTTAATTAGCATTTCTTCTTTTGCATCTGATGCTTCACAATTATCATCGATATCTACATCATTCACATGGTACTGCCTCAGCTTTATCTTCGTGCAATCGATTTAATTCGTTTGTATTTGCAATAGCATTTTTAATATGTTCTAAAAAATCTTATTGACCTATTGCACCTAAAATTGTAAACCATATCTATTCTATCGTCAAAAATATTTGAATCTGGCACATCCATTTCTATATTATATCAATTGAAAATAACTGAAAACAATAGTCAAAATTATAAAACTGTATTCGAAATACTCTAAAATTGCAAAAACTATAGTCTTCGGGATGAATTAAATTGAAAACAATTAGACAAATTTTATCTATGATGAGAGATAGCTTACTAACTAACTGATCAGCATTCATTTCAAAGTGTTAAATGTTAAACAAATATAAAAAGACAAAAAAAAAATCAAAAAAGCATGAATTTTGTATGAAATTGTATGAAATTATACGATGGTCTGGCCAGACTATAGGGGTACCGGAATGGATACACACATATATAGGGTCTTCTACGTAATCTTGGTTTTTTAAAATCTTGTTTTTTAATTATTTAAAAAATACTGAATACCAAAACTCTCGAATTTGATTTTTGTGAAAAAAAATTCCTATTGGTACAAAAGATTGAAATAAAAATTCTGGAAAAACCATGAAAAAAATTTGTAACAAAAGACAGGTAGCTTCAAAATATATTTATAATATAACAGCGGCTACGCATAAAAATAATTAAGGTAAATATTCTGGACAAAGAGATATATCCCCCTTTTTGCAATCAAAAGCAGGTTCGCATAAAAATAATCAATATAAGAACTGTTTTTTGGCTCTTCTGAGGGAGATGTTGTATCGACGTAGGACCTAATGACCTTATCCCAAAGATAGTTGGAATTGCTACCTTTCCAAAAATATATATATTTAGTGGCGCATTTATCCTTTAAGGACAAAAAGGACATTTGAAAGTATCCTTGTTGTCTTGATGTTTTTGTATAAAAACCGTTATATCGGTTGATCTATTAGATTATATACATATTTAGTTATATATTCTTGAAAGACAACGGTGTGGAGCTTATTTTAATATTTATTTGATGATAATTGGTGTTATATTTAAACCGTTTTTTAATACAAAACAACAAGGATACTTTCAAATGTCTTTTTAGTCCTTAAAGAATAAATGCGCCACTAAAGATATATATTTTTGAAAACCTAGGAGTTGCAGCAATCCTTGGGATATGGTCATTAGATCCTACGCCCAAACAACATCTCCCTCAGAATCCCCCTTTTTTTTTTTGGGATTTTGTGTCACAAAGTTTTTAATATCGAAGTTATTTCGCAGCGCCCATAAAACACCGTCACTGAATATGCACAAATAAATGCATTCCAAAATCTTTATAATATAAAAATATAAATTCCGGTATTTCTAGTAAAAATAAGGAATATAAAATGCAGGAATTTTAATTTTAAATTCGGGGGCTACTGCCCCAAACACCACTACTCATTTATTGAAATCCTTTCTTTGCCGACGGAAGGTATACGTAGACGGTAAGAGCTTAGTAAATAGATATTAGTAAATAGAAAGAAAAGATATTTTATTTTTAAAGTCGGGGCTACCTCCTGAAGCCTCCATCCTCTATTATTGGAACCCTGTTATTAGTGACGGCAACAAAATTTTATCGCTTCAATTAAAAAGCATCTTTTTATCACTTTTTAAAATTTTTGCAAAAGAAATTTTTAAAAAAACAAGATTTTTTGGAAAAAGCAAAATTTTTGGGAAAAACAAAATTTTAAAAAAACAAGATTTTCAAAAACAAGATTAAAAAAAAACAAAATAACTCTAACATATATCTTTCCCACATGTATATTATCGTTTTTCTACATACATATATAAAATATATTAATTTTTACTGCGCGTATAGGATTGTTCAGTTTAGGAATTCATGACATATAAGTTCGAAACAATAAAAATTAAGTACATAAAATTAAGTTCAAAATTCGATATAGTCTGGCAAGAGCTGGGTCCTCACGCAAGGGTTAAGCTCTTGAGTTCATAAATTGTACAGTTATTAAAAAACAGCAAATTGAGAAATTTTTAACTTTTGTCCAAATCAACGTTCGTTATTCCGTCGTACATATGGGGTGTTCCAGAGCATGCGTATCAGTTTTTTAAGAGGGTTTTTTAAAATTTTAAAATTTAAAAGAAAGTTTGATAACTAAATCGAGGGTGCTCTATCGATTGGTGGTACTTTAAATTTCCTGAAACGACCGCAAATCGGTCTTTTAAGACGAAAAATTGCCTAAATAGGCCGAAATCGAGATTTTCAAATAAGAAGGGGTGCTTTTTTATGCAAATTCGGATTCTACGTCAAAAAAATTATATCAATACATTTATATATCAGCCGACTGATATATAGTGTAGTGGTTTTATCATCTGACTACTAATCAGAAGTTCCTGGAATCGTATCGCACTCAAGACATGGATGTTAACAAAACAAATTTCAATTATTTCTTTGATTTTAATTTGGAATACAATTTGGTTATCACTAAAATAGAATGCTCCTCTGAAGGCAAAGTTATACTTTACAAAAGATATAGTTTTCCACGATATATCATAAAATTCAAAAGAAAAAAACCATTATATAAATTGTGTAGGTATGCCAAATCTCTGGGTAAAAGCTGTTAGAGTGTAGACTTGAATCCCATGTACCTGAAATTATACTAGTTACTTTAACATTTCAATACGCTGTCACTACAATTAGCAATAAATGTGATACCAATTAACTATTTTTACAACAATATTTCCAAAATTTACATTTTACATTCTCAGAAACTAACAAAAATAAAAAAATTACAACAACAGAAAATCAGAATATAAAAATTTTAATTTGACCGATGAGTGAACATCTCTTTTATTTATTTATAACTGAACTGAAATAACACACCACTTCAAATCAAACTGAAATAGCACTCCACTACAAATCTTATTTATTATATAGGTACTATACTAATAAAGTTAAATTTGAATTAAAAATGGATTTCACAAAAACTCTACTATTTAATAAAAACTAATTCCTGGTAGATTTTTTATAACTCGTAAAAATTCATTTCAACCATTGAAATAAAATAATTTCATAACGATACAATATTAAAAACCTACAATATGTGAAAATTAAACTTTAAAGGACTCACGGAAGCAACTTTACTAAAATTTTCATTAAACAAAAAAAAAAAATTATTACAACAAAAAAATATAATATTTTTTTATTTTATTCTAGTAAATATTTACAAAAATCCTTAAAACACATAATTAAGCAGTGTATAATTTTTCAATTGACATAATCCACACAGCAGATTCTAAAAGGAGTCAATTATTTTTCATTTTTTTTTTGTGTTTATTTGTTTGAATTTGGTGTAATTTCATTCACCTACGAAACGTAATCAATAAGTACATGTTACGCCGTATATGTACACAGGCATATGTACACTCAAAATTTGGGTAGGGTATACCTAAGACTGTATTCTTTATTTAAATATTTATTTTTTTGTGTTAAATTTTATTTTTCAGTTTATTTTTTCAGTCGTTTTCCTTTGAAATTTTATTGAATTTAGTAAAAGAAAAATATTAAATAAAATGTTGAAAAGTTGTGTAAAACTTTTGGAAGGTTTGATTTTGTTTTTATATTATATTATTATATATATTATTATGTGTAATATTCTATGAAATTATATATTATATATATTTTTTGCCTTGGTATTCTTTAGTTGTTGTTTATAAAATTAAAGGTAATGAATTCGGTATTGCTGTTATAGTCCTTGTGTCGTTGTCGTTATTCGAATGCGTCATTGAAATGTTGTTTAATATTGGATTTTTTTCTTTTTAATGTCGTTGCCTTGCCGTGATTTGTTAAGAATTAAAAAGAAAAACAGAATTTTTGAATAGATTTCAATTTTGATTTTTGTAAAAAAGTAAAAGTTTGATTTAAATTTTGAAATCAATAATGTAAATTTCTTAACTCCAAGACAATTGGGGTGAAAATAAAATTATTTTTATGCTTCCATCTATTTGAATTAGCTGTTAAAATGTATTTTTTTTACTTTTATTTTCGTTTTTTGTAATAGATAAGTATAAAATTCAATTCTACTTAAATTAAATTTTATTTTTAATGTTGTTAGTTTTATTATAATATTAATTTGTAAAAACTATATCAATAGGCATAGTTTGAAGTGTCTGAGATGCAGTAAAAAACCATTTTATGTATTTTGGTGATAAATTAAATTGTGTCATCGACAACAATGTACCTATGATAAACATATAAGTCTTATATACAAATTAACAAAATAACTTATCATTTATATTATTAAATTTGAACCCGTCTGAATGTTAATTTCAGTATGTATTTTACAAACCATAGTGCTTTGAGTTATGCAATGATCTATTCAATTTTTTACATTATTTAAGGAGCGGATTAATGCAAAAATTGACACACAAATAAAATAAAAGAAAATCTACACCAATAAAGTAAATATAATAATCTCTTTTAATTTGGAAAATGAAAAAAATATCGAAGAGTTGAAATTTGTTTTGAATGAAAGAACATGATGTTTTTTGATTTAATTTTTTATAATATTAATATGGAGACAAACCACGACAAAATAAATGCACTAAATTAAATATTTAATGTTTGTTAAGAAAATTAGAAAACTCTAAAAAAAATATTCCAATATATAATGACATTTTTATAATTATGAAATTTTTATTATATATTTCGAAATATTATACTAGGAGCTAAATTCAGACACGTTCCAAAGAATGAGAAAAACGTTTTTAGTTTTAGTATATTAAACATTTTAAATTTTACAAATTAAAATTATTGTTACAAATACTGTATGCGATAAAAAATTAAATAAATAAAATAAAATGAAAAAAATGTATACGGAAAATGTTATTTTTGTTATTTAGTTTTTTTCATTTGCAAGAATCTAAATTAGAATAACTATGGCCATTAAATGTCAAGGATATTAACTAATTAAGTTATTTAATTAATATATCTCAAATTATAACATGTTACTTTGGTCAAAACATAATTTACATAGGATTTCAATGTTATGAGTGCCTTCAGGTACACCGTGTTATGATATTCAATTATGAAAATGATTATAAATGGTATAGATTAAATAATGATGAATTGAAAAATAAAAAAATACAAAACTCCATCATCTTAGATCAGATTACGTATATTCAAAAAAAAATGTACTTAGTTATAAGCCCTGTATTTTTAGTAGAACTTAAATAGATATCAAAATTTTTAGATCCTATATATGAAGGTTCAGGTTTGAATAAATTCTGAAATCCTCTTAAATTTAGATTATAATTTAATTTAGGAAAAGTTCTTCAAGTCCTGAGACACCTTAGACCCTTTTCGAAGTGGAGATTATGTTATTAATCATTATATTAAATATGTTAATTGAAAAAAATTCGGTACAAATGTCTGAACCATTTCCGAATCGATTTTTATTCTTTTAAATTATAGATATCTTAAAAGAGACGTAGCGAAACTTAGTTTTTCAAAATTTTGTATGTTTCAGTTAGAAATTTCAATTTAAAATTTCACTCGATCTATAAACCAAAACTTTTAATTTATCAAGTTGTCGTAACTCATCCATCGCCAGAATTAAATTTACTATCATTTAAGCGGTAAACACAATTGCGACAACCGACCACCGACTACCAACGAAATTCGCTTCGCTCAACTATTTTTCGTCAAATGAAACACAATTGCAGCGAAAAGAAAAATAAAAATAAACAAACAAAACAGAAAAGCAAATGGCGGAATTTCAAAATGAAAACATCATTTTGAATAATTTATTAATTTATTTGTAGCATCATCAGATCCAAATACATCGCTAATAAATCTAAATTTATATATATGTATCTAAATAAAAAAAATAAATAATTATAAATTGTAGAACATATAAAACTTCTAAAACAACAGAATTATATTATAATATCAGATTTCAAAAAAATTGTTTTGTTTTTATTTTTTGATGCTTAAAAATGCTGTCAGAAAAGTGAAATCCAACTACCAGCGAAAAAAATAGAAAATAGCCTTATTTCGACGACAACGAAAATGTGGTTGAGCGATTTTAGTTGTTTATATCCAGATCAAACTATACTATACAGTTTTTCATAATATATTAATCGGGTTTTCGTTTTAACTGATATTTTGAATTAAATAATTTAATTAATGTCAAGTTTAATTTTTGGAAATAGCAACATACTTCTTTTTTCAGTTCTTGTGATAGAGCTAATCATTCTTTTTTTTTATCCTAAATTCAATAAAAATTATATATTTTACCCGTATTGCGGATTAGTTTATATTAATTTAAATGGCGGTGAGTATTCATTTCCTAAATCTTTGATCAATCTACCTGTTCGCTCGAAATTGAAAAAAAAAAATATTAATTTTCTTATTTTTGGTACCCTTTTTATTAACTATGTATTATAATACACTACACTGTTTTATAGTCGAATATTTGACAGGAAAAACAAAAATAAACCGAAGCAACTAAAGATAATAAAATCCTAGTATTCTATAGGATTTAGAATTATTCGATACTGTATATTTATTGTTTCTATTTTTTTTTTATTTTCTTTTTTTATATATATTACAATTTAAAGCATCTTACTTTAATATGAAAAAAATATATAAAAACAATTTTGTTTTTTTTTTTTGTTTTAAAGGGACAATTTTTTTAGTTAAATTTTAATTTCTACGACATTGTCTGTTCATTTTTATGTTTATAACTTTTTGATTTCTAATTCATATAATATTATATTTGTATATAAATAAATTAAGTAATATATATTGTATTACTATGACTCAAATTTTTATACAGTACTTAAATCAATATTTTATTTGAAAAAAAGAAAATTAAATAAGAAAAAATAAAATAAAAAAAGGATTCACTTGCCTTTAATTCTTTGTTGTTATTTGTAATTCTTATATTTCTTCCTTTATTTATTTTATTTTATGTTATATAAATGTATTTATAATATATATACATATGTATATGCAAACATTTTTAAGTAAGAAAATAAAACAAAATTTCTTTATTTTTTATATTTCCTTTTTATACCAAACAATTTTTTAAGTTTTAACATTTTTGAGTAAAAAGGACGACGATGTAAGGTGAAAATAAATGAAATAGCAAGTATTACATTTTTTATTCTATTATTTTATTTTATTACTTTTTTTTTATAATTTCTTTGTATTTTTTTTTTTAACAATTTGTACACACTTTTCAAGGACAATTATTATTTCATTTTAATTTTTTTTGGTGATTTCTAAGCATTTTTTTTTTTATTTAACTTTTTTTAGCAAATATAAATTTTTGCTTTTCTTTATTTTCTACGTTAAGAGGTATAAGCGATTAGAATCCTTAAGATTGTAATTTTAATATTTACCTTTTTTGTTGTATTTCTGATATATATATATATATATATATATATATATATATATATATATATATTTACATATAAGATATACTTAATAATTTAATAATAAAATGAAAATTTACATAATATATTTGTATATCAAATTATTTTTTATTAATAATAATAGATTTATTTTTTCCTGTTAATTTTGTTATTCACAACATCCTATATTCAATAATATGTATATATTTCTAATGTGTATATATTTAATTATTTGACGAAAACACGCAAATAATATTCATAATACGACAACACGATTAGATTTCTCTTGTTTTTTTTTTTTTTTAAGGATATGTATATATTATTGTTGATATATAATGTGTTATTATTTATAAGTCTATCACTACTTTAAAAAACAAAACAAGAAATATTACCTTTTTTGTATATTATTATTAATAATTTTTACTACTTTAATATAAGTTAAAATATAAATTTTGGAAAAAAAATAAAAGATAAATTAAAAATAAAAATAGGAAAGAAAATGTTTAATATTTTATTTTATTTATATAAAATTTATTTTTTCTTAATTGCAGCTGTATCTTTTATCATTTGAAAATTTTAAATTATATCAATTCCAAATAAACTAACTTATTCAAGCATGTAATCATTATATTGTATAAATAATTACTTTTACATTATAACTATTCTGCTTAGTATTGAATTTAAATTAAAAAATACTTGTTAACGTTCAAATTATAATTTTTATATTATTTATTTATACTCCTTTTTGAAACATATTATAAATACTTCTATTATTATTTTTTTTATTATAAAATTATCTTCTTCTATAGGTTATTTATTTTAATTTTCACATTTTCCTTATACTATCTAGATATTTCCTATTCATATTTATTAATTTTTGATTTAATTATTGTGTCTTCCTCTTTGCTTCAAAAATTAACTATTATGTACTATTCATTAATAATTTAATTTAATTAAAAATTTAATTTTATAATTTTGATTTTATTTAAATAAAATAAAAACTATTTAATATTATATACATTTTATAAATATATATAAATGTATTTTATAGCTTGAAATTTATTCACTATTATATTATTATTTATTTTTATCTTTTATTCTTATATTATTATTTATTCTTACACTCTCACAGAATATTATTCGTGTAAATTTTAATTTATCAAATTTATTATTTTAAGAATTTGATTGAGAATTCGAATTATTTAGAAAAATTTTGATAATTAAATATTGTAAAATTTTAAAGAATAATAATTTATAAATATAAGAACTAAAAATAACTCAATATAAAAAAATATTTGAAAATAATAATCTTAAAGAAATAAATTAAGATATTAATAGTAAAAAAAAATTAATAAATAAATATCCTTATAGCTCACTTTATTATTACTTAAATATTTTAACTTCTCAGTTTTTAAACTTCTATTTCTGTTTTTTTTTTTTTTTTTTTTTTTGTTTACCGTTTACCGAAAAATGAATGAATCCTTCGAGCTTAAAAAATATTTTGCGACCGTATAGTACTGAATTAAATGTCAAACTGAACTAAAAAAAAACAAAAAAAAATTATATATAAAAAATGTTTATTGTGTTGCTTACAAGTACTTTTACTACATACAATCTTAATACTTATTTTTTTTTTGTTTTTGAAAAGGATATTCAACAAGGATATTTTAAAAAAAGGAAAATATATAAAAACAAGAACAATATTATGATAACAAAGTTGTAAGGAGTAAAAAAACAAAGTTATGCACTCTCAATGTAACCATATTTCTACATATGTAATACTATGAGTACAATATATGATTATAATAAAAGAAATGAAAATTTTAAGGAAAATGGAAAAATTTTATAAAATTGTTTTTTTTTAGTACATAAAGTTGTTCTTTTAGTACAATGATTTCTAAATTCCTATTTTTGTTTTCTGTATAATAACCAAGTACATTTTTCATAGTACTCTATATAGGAGGGGAAATTAAAATTTATTTAATGAATTTTCATAATATAATCGATAATCGTACAATCCAGTAATTGGAAATAATATCTAAAATACATTTCCACTTATTTTTCTTTAGTACTACACATACCTATGTCCTATATACAAATACACAAAATATTGAAATTGAAATATTTTGTTATTACAAATTCATTATAAAATTTTTGTTGAAATGATTTTTAGATCTAGCAGGAATGATAAAACAAAAAAGGTACTTTTTTGTGAGTACAAAATAAAGTTAACATTTATTCTACTGGAATTTATATTGGGGAAGTTTTGTATTTTAATGAGAGAAAAAAATAATGATAGTTGAATGAGAGTAATCAATTTTTTAAAAATTTGTTTTCCCATGCAATCAATTTTAAAACTACTTAATTTTTATGAAATTTTTATAATGTTTATGTATGAAAATAATATTATTCATTAGTTCGTTTTTGATAGCTTAACTTTCATCGTAGTGTTTCTTTGTTGAAACAATATTGTATTCAATTTTTTTTCTCGATTTATATTAAAGTTTCAACTTTTAGTTTTTGTTCTGGTTTGTTTCTTATTCATGTAATGTTACGATTATATATCGGTTCTTTCTCTCTTCTTTCGAGAATTTACTTTTCAGGTTTTAAAATGTTATTATCTTGCATTTTGCCCACTTTATTTGTTTTTTTATATATCAGTTTCCTTTAATCTTAGATTAAAACTATCTACTAGTTAATCAAAACTGACTTGAACAAATTGTTGTTTCAAAAATGAGGAATTAGTTTATTCATAACATTATCGAATACCTAAAGTGTTTCCTTTAGGCTTGAGAGCACTTTAAAATACTTTTCAGTACAACTGTTTATATAAGAAGGATGTACAATTTTGGTGTCTGGTACAAAAATACTTTTTTTTTAACTCAAGTTAATTAAACTGGAGTGTGTCAACTGATGCAGTTGAACGGCACCAGATATATGAAATAATAATTTGTTTTTTTGATACATCGATTCTCCACAACGTCATATCATTACTAATTGTATTTTTTTATTTAAACTGATTTAATATTTTCTTTTAATTCAAAATATCATCTGTCGTTATATGTTATTTCAACTTGCCTTGTTGCATTGCTATAAATACTATATTATAGCAATACAATTTTAATCTATTTGTTAGTTTCTTGAGCCGATATTACAAAAATAAACAACTCATAAATAATATAACTAAAATTTTAATATACTACAACAGAATAATTTTGTTTTTTTTTTTTTTTTGTATTCTATATTGATGGTAATTTAGGTAGAAATACCTTTTCGTGTTCAACTAGCTAATGTTCGAGAAGCAGTACCACAAATTCCGAATATTTAGAAATAGGTATCCAAAAACTTGTTTTGTTGCTATAAGCTTTAAAAAAACAATATAATAACAATACAAGTGTTAAAATATTACCAAAACAAACAATTGAAATTAATTGAAGCCCTTAAATAAATGCTACGTTATTATTGTAGTAAACACATAAATATTTAATAGTAAAAGTTATTTATTTTATTATGGTGTTCTAGTGATATGTGTTCTGCAAATTTTGTTTAATACATCCAGCTAAGTTTTTGAGTGCCTTAGTCGGATCAGTTAAATATTAATTCTAAGATACTATCTTTTGTTTATTTTAGACAATATGTATCAGAATTTAATTAAAACTTCAAATACCTAAATACAAAAAAAAAACCATTCAAAATAAATTATTTTAATATCAAATTTTATTTCCTTAAAAATATCACAAATCATATGACTACGAATTTTTTTAAAGAAACTATAAAATTATTATGACATCAAAATGTGAAAACGATCGAAATTTACTTTCACCAAAAAATTACTTTTATAAAGAAAAAATAAATTGATAAAAAATTGTAAAATGTTTTTGCAAAATAAAAACGTGCGTTCTAAAAATAAACACAAATTTAATTACATAAATATACAATACTATAATATAATTATATAGAAAATTCTTATATGCATAGCTATATGGTTATATATATACATACACTAATAAAAATATTATAAAACTTTGTTAGAAGATTTTTCTGGTTCTGATATTGATACCGTGACATTTTTAATATAAAATTCGTTTTTTATGACTTTATTTGTATGAAATGTAAATAAGAAAAAGTACCATCATTACAAAAAAAAAAAAAAAAAAATGCTATAGAAAAATAGAAAAATCATAAAAATTAAATAAAAAATATATAGCTAAGAATTAATTAAATGTGTGTGTATGAATAACAACAAATAAATATATACACATATCTAAATACGGTATTATACAAAAAGAAAACGTGAATATAAAAGTTCAACTAATACCCTAGCCATAAGCAAATTTAATTCGCCCATAATTTTTTATATCAAATAACCTTCAAATAAAATACACGATTTTTTTATCATAAAAATTTACCCACTTTTTTTTTCTTGTTTTCTTTTAATTATTTCATTATGAAACCAGCTGATCACAGTTGAATTATAAAAAATAAATAATATATATATATAAATATTTAATAAAAAATAAAAATATAAAAACTAAAACTAACAATAACAACACAAATATTTAAACACCAACAAAAACAAAAACGTACGACAATGAAATATTTTTTGTAATAAACACTAGAACTACCTAAAACTCATGTAGGGTTATTCAAGAGAAAATATCCTAATATGGAAAACCAACAAAAAAAAAAATGGAAATTGACTTGCGCTTTTCACAAATTGAATTTATGGAGACTAGAAATACAACACGGAAGGATAAAAATATTCTATTATGTACCTTTTTTTTTATTATTATTATTTTTTATTTTTGTTTAGTTTTCCATTATAAGAATTACATTTATCTTGTCTCGGTTTTTTAAAGGACTTCAAGGTAGCAGCTATATTATTATTGAGTCGGCAAAATATTAAAATTAATTCAAAGGTCATTGTACGTATGTACGTACGTATGTACATATTATGTCATATTGTTATATTTAGTGCCTATCTACCTACCTGAATTGAAGTCTAGGGTAATGTAATTAATTCTAAATTTAAATCTAAATGAAATACGAAATAGAAAGAGATTTTTTTTTAATAGGAAATAAATGTAATATAAGAAATTTTTAATTAAGTAACCATTAGTGTTGTCATTGTAGAAGGTTGATGAGTAAATAAGTAGTTAAGTATAATATATTGTATATGAAAATATATTTTGTGTATCTTGAGAAATATGTTCAGTAAAACTTATTAGTATAGAATGTCAAGGTGGGACAGGACATTCACATTTTAGGCCCCAAAAATTTAGATGTTTTAGCGTTTTATTTCATTAATATTTTTGTTGCATCGAAATATATATTTAGCACAATTACACGTTTGTTTCCTTAACATTTTTGATTAAACGATTCTTAGAAACTTGAACCGTTGAAGAATTTTTTTCTGGCTAAAACTTATATTTAAACAGTTTTTTTCAATGTTAAAAAAATATTAGAATGAAAATAACGATCCTCTTAAATTTTCATTTATTTTAGCTAAACTTTCAATATATATGTACATCCACTTGTACATGTCAATATATTTTATGTAATATTTGTATTTAAGTATTCCAATATTATTTTTAATATTACAAAAATAATTTAATTATTTATTATAACGAAGAAAATGTGTTATGTTTTTATTACTATAAATATAAATTTAATTTAATTAATTTTATAAAATTATTAAATTCATAAGCATGCAAAATTACTTCACTACATAATTATCACTTAATGCGAAAATTGATGAACGCAATAAGGCCTCGTGTTCTATTCTATTCATCTAACCTTTTAGCAGTACAAATTGTTTAAATAATAAATAAGAATTAGACAATCAAGATACAACAATATTTTTGAGAAGTTACAATTTTTGATATTGTGAAAAAATCAATGTGTCCACGTTTATTTTTGGTTTAAAGTTGCAAGATGATAAAAATGATTTTTTTTTTAGTAAATTGGAATTGACTCAAAGATCTATCGGGGTTATAACATAAACTTTTTTTTATCAAATAGCTACTATTGCACAACAAGTAACTTAAAAAAACTAACATTTTGCCGGTTTAAATTAGAAATTGTACCTATAATATCGTTGTCCGCATAATTATTATACACCGTATACGCCAAAATGGTTTTCCGATTAAAATGAGGTTTTATTAAAGATATTAAAATATTAACTAAGCTAGTCGATAGGATATTTTTTTGTCATATGATATTTGTGTCTGTAAAAGGATTCTTTAAGATTTATATCTAAAAATGAAAAATTTGTTAAAATAATTATTAAAATAAGCTAGAATTGTTGTTTTTTTTAAATTATTTTTATTGTAGTAATAATTGATATGTTAATTTAATTTAAATACTGCTTATAAATAGTTTGTATGATATTATATTATAAAGAATGAATAAAGTCATATCTAAATTTGTAAAATTATTCATTTAGAGTTCTCCAATGACGGACATTGAATGTAACATTAATCCACATTATGTGATTCACTTAGTTTATAAGTTTTTTGTTATTTGAAAATAAAAAGAATAAATAAAAATCTATAAAACAAAAACAAAAAAAAAATGAAAAATTTGAGTCTGGAATTTATAATAGCATATCTATTTAATTCAAAAATTCTGAAATGGTGTAAACGGCAAGTAATTATCCGGACGACGAAATGGTCCCATAAAAGTTACTATTAATTATTGCTTAGTGTTTTATAAGTAGTTATTAAATTGGTGTAGTAATATATTTAGTGTACAGAGCAAATGAAAGGGTTAAATTTGTACCTTTTCACAAAAACCTACTGTTTTGGGACCCAAAATAAGGAAAAATTCACCCTTGGTCAAATTGGCCTTCCCCAGCCAGTTTTAGGACGTGTTCCTTAAAAAGAACAGTGTACATAACGAACACTAAAAGTTTATTTTCATGAAAACTTAACATACATTTTTATTTATTTTAAAAAAGAAAATTGTAACAAAATATTAATTTAAAATAACATTAATCCAGTCTTCAATATAATTATAAAAAAAAAACATATTTCATCCTTCTAAAATCTAACTAAAAAATATAAAAATTTAATTTTATAAAAGTTAATTGCATGAATCTACACGAAATCTTTCAAAACAATTTTTTGGGTGCAACGCTCTATCACATTTTATGCAAATAAAGTTGGCATTCTTGTGGTAAACACCATATCGTCTTTGGTTGTTGGATATGTATCTTATGATGTGACCAATTTCATCAATGCGTACATGCCTATTCCGTAATACAGAATTAGCAATTTCTTTACGAAAATCAAGCAAAGAATCGGTTGTGTGACAGAAATTTTAATTTTTTTTTGTTTCGACCACCTTCGGTATGTTGTTTCGCGTCCATTATCATAATTTGTAGCTATCATTACGCATCTATTGTTCTTTCATCTGATTACGAGAATACCAGTGACGCTCTATAGTCATACGACCCTCATTCCAATTGCTCTAAGTCCTAAATGGTCTATAGCACCTTCATGCTCATCATCACTCGCATCTAAATCACAGTCTGTATCCATTCCAGGTAACTCAATCGGCGGTATAATCGGCATAAATTGTATAAGTTTTACGTTCTTCTGTATCAAAGTTCTCTAAGAGATCTGCGATTTCACTTATTGTTAATGTAATTGAAAACAAAAACATAATATTTTTTTAATCGTATATCCAAAACTTGTATAGATAAGTATAAATAAATATTGTGTTTGGACGAAAAATATAATATGTAAAATTACTGTTCCTTTTGTACACTGTTCCGTATAAAAAACACTTTGTTTTCAACCAATTTTTTTACTGAAAAATTTAAATTTTAATTTTTTCAAAGCAAATATAAAAAATGTATTTAACTTCCAAAATAACTTTTAATAAAGTTGGGTTTTGTTTTTATTTTTTTGTAGAAAAATTTAATAATATATTATATTTATACTTTTCCGACATTTTTTTTTTGATTAATTCCGCACAAAATCCAAGTTTTCAAATCAAATTGAACCGAAGAACTGTGAAATACTCAATAAATATTTAAAAGAGATCAGTTATCCATGTTTCAGTGCAAAAAGAATATACATAAAGCTAACGGGATCTTTGTACATAGTCAATTTGTTGGTGTTCTTTATAACAAACAGTATACACTAATGGGTTAATCCGATAGCCTAACCTGCTAGAGCTTAATAAAAAAATAATTTATTAGAATTTTAATTATAATAAATGTTAATGTAAATAAATAAATATAAAACTTGCAAAATTGTTGTTATTTTATAGAACAAAATGTTTTTTTAGTTAATTATAACCCAATAATGGCCTATAAACCGAAAAAGAGTATAAATAAAACAAATAACAACATGATAATAACTCGGAAAAGTGCAAGTCTAAAGATTTGATTTAAGTTTTACAAATAACATTAATGTGAAATTTTAATTTTCATTCATATTCAACTACACATTATATTGGTTTGAGTATCAATTTTGATTTTCATTAACAATATTTTTTAATCTAACCACTTAAAAAACTTTTTAATTCATTTAACCTTCATTTTAAAAATTCTCCATCATTTCAGTAAATTTCTAAAAAGCTAAAAAGAAAGAAAAATAAAAAATCCTTCAAACTATAAATTTTTGTAATACAAATGTAAAAATATCCTTTTTCCTCATCCTCTTTATTTTACGCTACATATTATTATATAAGAATGTGTACATACATTGTACGGCATTTATTATATACAATATTAAATTAATAATATAATATAATTATTATAAATACATAATATAGTTTTGTAAATAGATTTGAATCCTAAGTAAACAAGAAAAAAAAATTCCTGTAAATTAATCAGAACGCACACGTACACTAATGTGTTTATTTTTATATAGAAATATACAATGTTTAGAGCGTTTTCTTTTAAAGCTTAAGGGATAATCTGATTATTTTTGGTTTTAGTTTAATTTTACAATTCTTCGAAATTTTCATTGTTATTATTGTATCTTTTTTTTTATAACTAACCGAAAATTATGAAAAAAGTAAAGTATTTAGTATTATAAATAATAATAGTAATAAAAATAAAAGCAAACAACAAAATAATTTTAGTCGGAAAATTAGAAAAGGAGAAACTTACATAACTTAGTTTTCATATTTTGTCTCAAGTAAGATATTAATTATTTGTTTTTCTTTACAAAATTTGATGTTCATTTGAAATTTTAGGTTAATCAATTTTTTAGAATTATTATTATATTTTCCGAAATTAGTATTTCGTAATAATTTAGCAGGATATTTTTAAAATAAAAAGCGATTTAGATAAATAAAATTAACAATAAAAGAAATAGGTTTAAGGTGAAGAAAATAATACGATACAATGAACAAATGGAAAAATGTTATACTTCAATATTGACTTCATCTATATATTTATTTGTTATCGAAAAATGTAAATTTTGTGTTTTAATAAATTCATTTGAATCTAAAACAAATAATCTACCAATTAACACAGGTTATTATCAATAACCAACTACAAAAACTTAAGTACTACCTGCCAGAATCCGAATGGGATTGAGATTGATTTCATATGATAAGAAGTTAATTTAACATGCAAATAAAAATAGAATCAGAATTGGAATTTTCGAATGAATTCGATCGAAATTAATAAAATAAATGAAAATTGAATTTAGTTGAATTTCATAGAATTTCAAGCCACTTTAATTTTACTTAATGAAATTCATTTTAGAATACAAAAACCGATTTTTTTTTTTTTGATTATTTCTCCTTAAATTATTAACAATTTAAAATTAAAAATTTCACCATATTTAAAAAGTATGGTATTATTTGTTATTTTTTATTAGTATATTTTTTATACTAACTGAATTAAATAACAGTTTTTTGCAAGAGCATTGCTACTTATTACAGCTATAATCTTATTTTAATAAAATGTAAACAAAAAGTAAATATTGACGAAAGTTACTCAAATAAATAAAATATTATTAAGAATACATATTATTAAGATAGATTTTTGTAACATTCGCGGTCTCTCAACAAATTTCCATTCCGTCGAAAGCCATCTACGGCTCCAAAATCCAGCAATTTTAGCACTAAGTGAAACACAAGTTGTGAATAATGATATTAACTTTAATATCAATAATTATTCGCTTGTGCCACTTTTTATACCCCATAGAGGGATTGCTTTGTATATACGAAATGATGTAGCTTATAAGACTCTTCAAAATTTTGAGTGCTCCAATCCAATTTATCAATATAATTGGATGAAAATACACGCCGATAAGCACATCATTCACTTCTGTTTTATTTACAGATCGCCTCAAGCGAATCAGCTAGAAACTGATATGCTTATAGAAAGACTATCCAACCAGATAAACTCAATTCTGGAAACCAATCCCGAGTCTGAGATTATTCTGGCGGGAGACTTCAATATTCATAACAGAGACTGGCTTAATTTTTCTAGTCACAACAGTCCCGAAGGCAAACAAGTTGAACTTTTTTCCAATTTTTTCAACCTTTCTCAACTTGTCAAAAGCCCTACGAGGATACCAGACCGACGCGACCAGAACGGACACCTCCTGGATTTATTCCTAACTACCCATCCAGAGAAATATTCAATCTCTGTTAACTCTCCGCTAGGTGGTTCCGACCACTGTCTTGTAAGCACAAGCTTCGAAGTAGGCACAACAACCAGTTCTTCTAATTCTTCCAAAAGACTAGTTTGGCATTACCACCAAGCTGACTGGGAAGGCTTCAACAACTTTTTAAATGCATCGAACTGGTCGTTGTGTTTCCAATATAAAAATGTCGACTTTGCTGCAGAGGTGATTACCAAGAGGATTCTATTAGGAATGAAAACTTTCATTCCAAATAGCCTTAGAAGTATAAAACGAAATCCCTCAGGTTGGTTCAACGACCTCTGCAGCAAAGCTCTGAAATCCAAAGAAGAAGCTTACAAAAAATACAAGAACAATAAAACAGTCAATACGTATGAGAGTTATAAAGTGGTTAGGAATAAATGTAAAAAAATTATCAATCAGCAAAAATTCCTGCATAACCAAAGATTGAGACGAGAAATCTTTGATCTCCCCAACAACAGCAGGTCTTTCTGGACATTTGCTAAAAATGTTGGGCAAAATTTTTGCAAGTCTTCGTTTCCACCTATGATTGATAATAGTACAATTATATCAGATTCTGTTGGAAAGGCTAATCTCTTCGCAAAATTATTTACAGCTAATTCCACACTCCCTCCTACAGCCCCAAATCCTTCATCAATCCCTGTTCTAAATTATTCCTTAGGAAGGATCTACTTTAGAACAAGAGCTGTAGCAAAAGTCTTGAAGAATCTCGATATAAAAAAATCTACCGGTCCTGATGGTATACCTGCATTTGTGCCATTCGCTATTTCTAAGTTTCTGCGCAACTTATTCCATTTGTCCTTTTCTTCAGGAACTTACCCGTCCTATTGGAAAGTTGCCCAAGTTTATCCTATTCCTAAAAACGGTGACAAAAGCAATCCTTCAAACTATAGGCCCATAGCTATTACTTCAAAAACGATGGAAATCTTAATTAATCATAAGCTGAAGAAATATCTTGACAGTAAAGGTATAATTCATGATAGCCAATACGGCTTTCGAGCCCAACGTTCCACCGGTGATCTCATGACATGCCTCTGCGAGAAGCTCAACACCAGCCTGCATCAATCTGGTGAAGCTACTGTTGTAGCTCTGGATATATCTAAGGCTTCAGTATTAGTTTAAATTCATTATTAATTTATTTTGATCTATTTTTCGAAAGCGTCTCTAGTTTATAATACAACTTTAAGTAGCCTGTATCTATTTAAAGTGGAGATGGTTTTAATGCATTAGGAATATTATTTGAGGTTCTTATAAAAATTACATTTTAGATATATCGAAATGCTTTAGAACGATTCAACCGAAAGGTCACAGATTTGATTCCCAACGAACACAAAAAAATGCCTTCTCAATTTTTCGAGCTGGTCCAGGCAACTATATTGCCACCACATTAAAAGTTCCCTTATTTTATAACAATCAGCTTAATTTGAAAAAAATATTTTTTTTTATTTGCCCTTACATCTATTATAAAATACAGTAGAAACAAAAGTTTAAATAAACTTCAATTGTGTATTGTTACGTTAAAGAAGGGAATTTCCCATAATTCTTTTCTTTAACAGTTAGTGATAAGAGTTAATATTTACTAAGAAATTAATTTTATATATGTATATAAAAAAATAAAAACGGTATGTACAGTAGCCCATTTTATTGGTGGCAATATAATTCCCACTGCCTTAGATCGATTTTCATTTGGTGGCAATATTTTTGCCATTGCCTTTTTATAGATATCGAAAATTTTTCTAGACGACATTCAGATAGAACAATATATTGAAGAAATTGATGGTTGTGTATCTAAAAATTAATTTCGACAATTTACAAAATGAATTTATAAGCGGAAATATTGAAAATAATTTGAAGACGAGTGGAACAAAATTTGATGAAGAAATTAATATTTCTATAAATAATTCTGAAAATTTTGAGGATGAAAGTAGTGATGATGAAAATTCTGATGACGGGGATCCCCCATGGAAAAAAGATAGTAATGCAAAAGATAGTAAAGGAAAGTAATCTTTATGCATTAGTATTACAAATCATAATTTTAATGGCTATATAATGTAATTTGCCCACTATGGATTTGTATGGGTCAATATATCTTAATTTTTAATACCAAGTACGGAGGCTTTGTAAAAGGCTAAAAAAATTACTGCAAAATTTGCACTCAAATTACAATGCCAAATGCCCAAATATGGTGACCCAAATTTGGATCGGTTATATTAAATAAGACCAATATTATCCGAATTGAATAAAAATATGGAAAAGACAGCGATATACACTAAATCTTAGTCTATTGACGAAAGCATGGTATTTATTATTCAAATATCAGTCAAACATAAAGCAATATATGCCACTAAAACCAATAAAAAGATGTTTCAAAGTTCGGGGAAGATGCGATTGAAAAACGGGTTATTTGTATTTTTGTGATATATACACTGGAAAAAAAGTAGACAGCACTATTGAAAAGGGACTTGGCGCATCTGTTTCCCTACTTCCTGGTAAAAATATTAATTATTTAACTACAGTTTGCATTGTTCAATGTATAGGTGTATATCTTTAATCAAAAACAATATTCCAACTTAGAAACCCAAAACTTTTATTTAAGCTTAGAACCCAAAATTATTCTCAATTATTTTAAAAAATTTACGGATTTGTAAATTTTGAACTTTATCATATTTTTATGGATATAAAATAACCGTCAACCATTATTTAGAAAAAAATATTTTGAGTATCATCCGTAGCTCAAATAATATTTATTTTAAATCAGATCATGGCACACAAAGAGAAAGCCTCATATACTTTCATATACGTAAGACTGGTAAAACTTTCTTTATATAAATACAAAAAAAAAATGACTTATTGTTTACGATCGGAACTTATTTATTTTCATTTTTTTATCTTTTATTGTTACATCTTTTTTTTTTTGTTATTTTACTTTTATTTTTACTAGAGCACACAGTTTGTTTTGTTTTTATTTCGTTGTACAAATATTTTTTAATAAAAAGTAAAAAAAAAATTTTTATCGTAAGAAAATAAAATAATAAAAAAAGCAAACAAAATCTCCCCGGTATTAGCGTCCCATACATTCCTCTAATACTATTTATTACTTAACGAATCAATCCCAGGTTTTTTAAACTTATTTCAATAATTTTACAGTTTTTTTTTTTTTTTGCTGTTTTTGGTGATGTATGTTACTTATAATGTTTGAAAGTTTCTTGACTTCCTTCTAACATGATTATCCTGAAAATGTTGTAGTATTTTAACATTCAGTACACCTCCGTACATATAATGTTCATTTTTTTTTGTTAAAACAGAAATAGACTTTTTTTTCTTGTTCAACAATTCTTCGTCTTGTTGTTGCTGTTGTTTGGATTTCGTTGTTGGGTTTTGTTAAGTTTCATTTTTATTGTGGGATTGCTTTTTAGTTTGTAAATTGCTACAAGTTACTTAGAAAAAGTAACCGTTATAACAAAAAAATATAGCAAGCATAATCACCATTATATTTATCCTTATTCCAAGCTAATGTAGTAGCCAAATTTTTCTTAAAACAGTGATACCTAGATAAATAGAACAAAAAAAAATAATAATATTAGTTGTATTTCAAAATTTAATTTTAATTTGGATTTTATATCTGTTGAATTTTAGATTTTCTAGACTTTTATGAATAATGGACGTAATTTTCTTTCCATATCTGTGGAAAATTAAAATTCAAAAGATTATATTATGTCATTCGCCTTATTGACAATTCAAAATGACGTCTAACCTTGTTCCACTTTTTCGACAGTTCCGTCACGGAAAAAGCGAGGCTTCCATGACTCATTTTTATACAGTAGAAATTCTTGTGGAGTTCAAACCCGCCTAGGGAAATTCGTTTATAGTAAAATTTTCCCGAATCTGGAACCATATTCCAACAAATGTGTTCCTAAAATCAAATAACAGGCCCACTTATTGGTGAACTTCAAAGATACAATAAAAGGATAATCCGTTATAGTTTGAATTATTTAAACAATTAATTGAATTATACAAATAAATTACACAAATAAAAATGTTTTAAATGATATCAACAATTATTTAGATCATACTTTCGTCTATCAGTGTTATACCATGTATAATCGTCGAGTTATTCAGTATGCTAGAATATGATAGAGAACTACTTCAAGGCAAAAATCGCAGAAACATAAGCTATTTTGGCCATATGATGAAGAAAAGCAAGTACGAACTACCCTATTTAATTATCGAAGTAAGAATCGAAAGCAAGCAAAAATTCAGAAAACAGCAGATGTTCAGCGTAAAAAATAAAAAAAACATGGACGGGCCTGTGAACAATCGCAGTATGGGTCCAAGCCGATTACCGTGAGCGATTTTTGAGAAACGTCTCCCAATTTATGACGTGAAAAAATTCAAGTGATCCAGCTTAGCTCCCAGAAGTGGAAATAGTAGTAGAAAAAGAAGAAAAATAATTGCGGAAATAAGAAACAAAAATGTAAGTCCCCTTATATCCTCATATTGAAGATATACTACTAATCATATATTGTTGTCAACAATTCACCTAAAAATTATACAATAAAAATACCATCAAGCCAATTGAGGCTATGTGTTGAAAAACATATAATTTTGTGCTACCTCTTTGAACCGTGTTGCTCAACACAAATAAAACGTTAATAATAATCATATAAGAAGTCATACATTACACGAGAGCAGCTCGGCCTATGTATTCATTTCTGGAGTCTTTTTTATGAACTCGAATGTTGAAAGACTTTTTCCATAAACAGGGGAAAATGCCCGATTGAAGAGATAAATTAAACCGAAAAGAGATGGGATGCAATAAGTTAATCATGCATTCCTTAAGAAGTATCACAGGAATACCGTCTGGGCCAGAAAAATCGTCTTTTAATAAAGAAATATGTTTCAACAATAATCTGGAGTTATAAGAATGTTTTTGACTTCAAAGTTAACACCTAGATTATTCTGAGAGAAATCATTCAGATTGCTAAAATAGCTTTTATCAGGAGTGAAATAATTTCTTGTAGTTGAATCATTAGAAGATCTTCCAAAATAAAATAGAAAATCTTCCAAGAGAAAATACATGACTTCATTCTGATAAGATAAGACTTATAATTTCTGTCAAGTAGGACTTTAAACTTTTCAAACAATTGGGAATAAATGAGATAGTCAGAATGGAGTTTGGATTTGAGAAAATTATTCCATGCAGCACTGCTTCGATCTCGCAAAGAACGAATATTGTTGTCATACCAAGGAGGTGACAAATTTGTATTTTTTATAGGTTCATAAAGAACTGACATAGTATACATAGAGATACATTCAAATAGACGAATAGAGTTGATATCATTTACAATGAAAACTTCTGAAAAATTTATTAACCGTAATTATTGGTTATTGAGAAGACTAAAATTAGCTTTTCGGAAGTTGAATCTATAAGAAGTTTCAAAGGGAGTTTCCTCCTTCAGCGTATCATAACAATAAGTTGCGACTAGAGATGGATGGTGAACATCAATGTTGCAGAAAAAGAGATTACTCTTTTCGACGTAAGAGTCAACAAAAAAAAATTTTTAATTAATAACCAGATTAACATAACCACAATTTAAATTATGTAAAAAAACATATAATTTTTTTTTTCTGAGAGTACGAATTCATTAGTTGATCTATCATGGATTTGTTATGTATGAAAGACAAAAAAGTGGTGTTCTTAGTGGGTTTAAGAACCTCACTTACAATTGTTGCTTTGTGCGCGCGTGAGCGAAACCACTGTCCTTCGAGGATTCCTACCTACCTACAGAAAAAAAAATAAGATTCATATAAATTGATATGAATTAATGATGATTTTGTTATCCAGAATTTTTTAAATAAAGCTACTACTGTGAAATTGCACAGGGACCCACTAGTACGTGTAAATTTTCATGCCTGTAACACAATTGGTTTTTGAAATATTCCTGAGAGTTTTTAAGAGTTGTATTTCAGCTACACAACATTGTCATTTGATAGCTTTGTAAAGTACCATGCCCGGTTCCTTTTGATATCATGATTAACTGTGCAAAATTTTAGAACTTTATCTTCTAGCAAACACTTATCAACATTGGATTTATTTTTCTTTGAAACAGAAAGATAACCAGAAAAATCTAAATAAGAAAATAAATGAGTAGAGGTTGAGTGAGTTAATATAAAACTATAATAATAAAGGCTTCATTTTATGTCAATGGGTCAATTACAACATTATTATGAACGGAGTTTATTTCCTTCTTTCTCATTTATAATTTTACGATTTATACGCTTCCCAATTCTTCTGAAAACATCATTCAACATTCGTTGAACACACACATCTGATTTAAGATGTTTGGTGCTGTTTGGTCTGCTATATTTTGCAAATTGTTGATATGAATGAAATTTGTTGAATGTAGAAATTATTTACCAACTTAGTTAATGGAAAAGCATCAAATATTTTGTCAGTTTCTCATTATAATTATTTTTAGTTCAGATATTACGATTTTGAGACTGTGGTTCCGTTTTTGTAATAATTATTTACAAAAAGAAGTTGTTTAGTCTACTCTTTCCATTCTACTTAGAGTGGCTTGGGTGATCTATCTAAAGGACTGTGAATCCGAGTTTGATACATCTTTAAATTGAGCTATTATTTCTTCTTATCAATTAAGCTACAGACAAACATTGTCAGTTCCATATGATTCATAATACCTTTTATTTTATATTAAATTATTTAATTAACAAGAAGTGTTAAAATTTATGTACCTATCATATATGACATACCATGCAATTGTAACAAATTTGAACTCATGTGTCATATTTTTTTAATATACATTTTTTATGTGGAAAATATAAAAAAAAATTGACGCAAATTGGCAGGGGAATTTATTTTTATTTATACAATAGGATATAAAACAATTTATCGGTATATTATATATACAACTATTCACAAATTACCTAATAGTCGGTCGTACTGGGCTCAGGACATTACAATAGCTTAAGTTACTATCACTGTGAGAAAATTTGAAAAAATTAAACAAAACATACACTTTGCGATATAATGAAAAGTCGTAATGATGTGGCACATGATCGTGGAATATCTAAGAGATGTATTAAATAACATAATTTATACCAAGGCTACATCTACAATTTTGAAATATATACGGGACAAGAAGACTTAAAAAAAAGCACGCAACTGAGTCTAATTTAGGCGCTTCATCAAATGCTGTGATCAGGTTAGTCCGCCCTCTTCTAAAATATGTTAATCACTCCTTGTATTTCGATAATTATTTCTCTTCAATAACATTAATTATACATTTGAAAAAAGAAGGTATTAATTCAATCGGAACAATTAGTCGAAATAGAATTCCAAATTCCAAATTACCCGCACGAAGAGATTTCTTCTTTATTTATTAGCATATAAGTAGGTATTATATACTAATTTGTTTTTTATAAAATATGAATTCATTAATTTTTATTTTGATATACATATGTATGTATTTTTTCGTGATTTATTGTGATAAATTGAAATATTATTTGTTTTTATGTTATGTGATAAATGAAATTAATTAAAAATAAGCAATAATAAATCGTTATTGTTTTGCTCGTATACTGTATAGTGTGTCATATTTGACACATAACCTTAATTCAACTTTATAGCCATTTTACAGGTTTGACAAATCTGGGCCCAGAACAAACTTTAATTATTAGATACAAATATATCATATTCTAAAATCTAGTTAAAATTGAAGACTTCATACAATTAAGGGTTAATAATCTTCTTGAACACAATATGAAGAATGCGCTATTCAAAGGTGTATGACTGTATAATGTAAGTGTAATATATAGTCTTTTGAATCAAAAAACCAAACAATATTTTGTTACTGAATCTTGGAACAAGGTTTACCAAAGACGATATCGTATTGACGGCATGGTTAAAGTATTTCTATAAATATAATTTTTTTTTTTTGTATATTAACACAAATAAGCTGATATTATTTTTATTTATTTATTTATTTATTTGTTTTATTCTCAAAAAGAGCGTTAGCTCATACAGAGTGATTATTATTAGTTAAAATTTTTTTAAATTAAATGTTAAATATACATCATAGTAAACAACAAGTGGAAATAGAAGTAGAAATAAAAATATGATATTATAAAAAAGAAAAGAGAAAACATAGTAATAAGATATATAGAATATTTACAAAATAGAAAATTTTTAACAATTATTGAGGAATTATATTATAATTCAATTATTAGAAAAGAAAAAAGAAAATTATAATAATTTGATTAATTAAAATTTTTTATATATTTTTTAAAACTTATATAATCTTTATTTTTGATTGTAGTTGGAATTTTATTATATTCATTGACCGATGTGCTATAAATGTTGCTTATACCTCTTCTTGCTCGAAAATCAGACGCATTTCTTGTATTATGTTGATGAACCTCTGAACCTTGTTGAAGTGTTGTGTTGGTGATTATTTGTTGGTGTACTATTTGATATATATGACTCACTTGTACTAATTTTATTTGATCCTGCATCTTTAAGATCTTAAAGTTCTCATATAAACTGTTAGTAGACGTTCTAATATTTAAGTTATACAGGTTTTTTATAGCCTTGTTTTGCAAGGTTTGGATTTTTTTCAAATTCTGCAACGTACTTGTTCCCCATATTATTAGCCCATACACTATATTTGAGTGAAATAAACTGAAATATAGTGACCTTTTTAATGTATGTGGTATATTATATGATATTTTTTTGAATATTCCTGCTGCTCTTCTACATTTTTTCATAACTTCGATGACGTGTACATTCCATGAAATATCGCTGTCAATTATCAAACCAAGATATTTAAAGTTATCAGCTTTCTGAATAATGTTATTATTATAGAACAATTTTAGATTTTGACCGATTGGTGCTTTCAATAACATGTATTTTGTTTTGTTTGCGTTTACAGTTAATTTGTATTTGTTGATTACTTTAAATAATATTTCATTATCTAGGTTGATTTTATTTTCCAATTCCTCATAGTTATTCTCGGTATACACAATTGCTAAGTCATCAGCGTACATAAATATTTTCCCATTCAGTTCTAGGTTAGCAATTTCGTTTACATAACACAGAAAAAGTGTTGGACCTAGCGAGCTTCCTTGTATTACACCGTAGTTAACATCTTCTTTTTTACTTTTAAGTTTCTGAAGCTCCGCGAATTGTGACCTATCACTTAGATAGTTTTTGAACCAATTATATGAAGAACTTCTAACGTCCATATTGAATAGTACTCTTAATAGTATCTTTCGATCCACAGAGTCAAAAGCTTTTGAGAAATCATAAAAGAGAACTCCAACTTTTTTTTTTTGATTTAGGTTTTGCTCAATTAATGTTATCAGATCAAATAATGTTGCTTCTGTATTTGAATTTTTTCTAAACCCATACTGCCTGTTACTAATTATGTTATTTTGAATTAAATAATCAGAGAATTGTGCATTTACCAATGTTTCAATAATTTTGCTGAGGATTGGTGATATTGCGATAGGTCTGAAATTGTTTATATCATTTTCGTCTCCATTTTTATATATTGGTGTAATTTTACTTTGTTTTAGAATTTTTGGAAATATTGAAGTGGTAAGTGATGTATTTATTAGTGAGTTTATATATGGTGCAATCTCATTTTTACATTCTTTAAATACTTTTGTTGGTATGTTGTCAGAACCAGTCGCGTTGGAATTTTTCAATCTCCCAATGCATTTCTTTATCTCGCAATAGTTGACAGTTTTGAATTTAAATCTAATATTTGTTTCGGAGATAGGAATTATTGTTTCTTTTTTTATTTGATCAGCTAATACTTGACCAATTTTACTGTAGTGATAATTAAAATTATTAAGCTTATGTAATTTGTCTGACTCCGTCATATTATCATTTAGAAATTTGCTGTCCAGATTATTATTTGAACTAACTATCATTTCCTTCACATTTTGCCAAGTTTTTCTTGCATCGTTACCACATTTTCTGAATTTTTGTTCATAATACATTTTTTTTTTTGTTCTTTTTAGTTTGGTTAACTTATTCAGCCAATATTTGTAGTGTTCTTTTATGTGATCATTTTGAAAGTCTTTAACTAATTTTTGATGCCAATAATTTTTTGTTTTAATTACATCAACGACTTCATTATCAATCCACGGTTTTGAGTTCCCTGTTTTATTTTTCTTCTTTACGATAATACTACATTTGTTTACTCCATTTGTTAAATAACGATTTAACATTTCACATTTTTCATCTGTTGTTAATATATACTCTGTATTAAAAATAGGTTTCTCTGATAAATATTTTCTGAGTGTATCATAATTAATTTTCGTATATGTTGCATTATTAGTTTTTATTTTATCATTACAAGAGAGTAAACTAGTTTCCACAAACATTATGTCATGGTCAGATATGTCGTAGCTTAATTGAGTAATATCAATATTTTGATTTATATTATTTGTTAGTATGTGATCTAAACACGTGTCGGTAGCAGGTCTGGTTATTTTATTATTGCAGAAGAAAAAACAATTGGAATATATAATATTTTTATATTCGTTTATACGCTGATTATTTTTTTCCAATATATTAAAATTAAAATCCCCAACTATTAGAGTATTAGAATTATTTTTAAAATTGTTCAGTTTGTTATCAAAGATGTGTAAAAAATTATCAATAAATTCTTTGCTTTGTATAGGAGGTCTGTATACGGCCATAATGTGAAAGTGCTTATTAGTTTTTTTTAAATTAATTTTAATTGTTATAAAACTAGAATAATTATCACAGAAAGTTTCTTCTGTAGAAAAATGTATTGTTTTGTGAATAAAAATTCCAGCACCACCACCTTTCCTACCAGATCTACAAGAAAGAACTTTTTGGTAACCTGGAATGTTTATGAATTCTTTTTCTTCATCATCTATCCAAGTCTCAGTAAATATAATAACATGAATAGTATTGGCAGCAGAGTCAAGTAAGTAGAGTACATCATCAATTTTGTGTTTTATGCTTCTAATATTCATATACATAATTTTTAACGAGTTTTTGTTTTTGAATTTTAAAGTTTCTATATTATCTATACGATGGGTTTTTGGGAGAAACGGCAAAGTGAAATCGATGTTAAGATTAGGTATTGATGTCATCAAATGATGTTATATCGTAAATTCTGACAACATTACTGTTGTCCTCTTTTCTTATAAAAATCTTGCCGTCCTTTACCCATGCGAATTTTATTTTTTTTTCTCTTTTCAATTCTCTAGCTTTTTTAAATAGATAATTATTGTTGTTGGTTAGTTTTTCATTAATGTAAACAAAAGAATCTCTTATGGTAGGTGGTAAGTCATTGATTATGGCAGACAATTTAATACTAGTTCTCTTTTTAGCTTCAATTATTTTTCTCTTAATAGTATTATTTTCCAATGTTACGATTAAATTTTTAGGTAATTTGGAATGCTTAGAGAATCTACTTTCCAGTTGCACGTTCTCTATCTGTTCTTGTCTAACATCTACACCTAGAATTTGAAAGACCTTTTTGCTTACTTCTAATTTATTTTCTATTTCCTCCGGTATTCCACAGATTTCCACTATATTTTTGTATTTATTTTGTTTTAATTCTTCTATTTCTCTGGAATTTCTATTTATTTTTACCAATAACCCTTGGTTTTCATTTCTGAGGTTAATATTTTCTTTTAACATTGTATTTTTATTTATAAATATACAATTCTTTATTTATATAATAATAATCATTTTTATATTATTAGTATTTTATATTTTAGCTTAGGCCTCGATATACCCTACTCACTCTAATTCTTTACCTTTTTTTGTGTTGGTCTTTATAAATTTTTATTTTAGAAAATTTTTCACTTCTTTCAAATGTTTTGTTTATTTAAAGAGAAATTTGTCGCAAGCATACAATTCATAGTATAGATAGATACTATATAATGATAGAACTGTTAAAGAATTTTCAGATACTTTATTTTCTCAATTTTTTTATTTTTTTTTTGTTCTTGCCTTCTGCATTTTTATTTTATTTTCTATAGTAAGTTAAATGTGGATTAAATTGTTCGCTTATATACTGAAGGCATTTCATTTGTTTTCTTTTTGTTTTGATATTGAAGTAGGTAATCGTGGACTGTTAATGTTGATAAAATAATCATCGCTTTGTTGATTTTATAAAGAATTTTCGAATTTAAGAGAATGTAATAATAATTTGAAAAAAACAAAAATTACAGTTTTAAAGAAATACAAAAAAAAATTGTCAAAATGTAACAGTTTTAATTTTTATTTTTTTTAAAAACATTTTTTTATTTGTCTTTGCAACAAACGTTTTAATAAAATAGGAGCTTAATTAGGACAAATACATTATACTTGATGTCCTTAGAAAGAGATAATTATTTCTTATGAAAAAACACTGCATTTGATTTTATCAAACTCATATTTCAAGTGAAACTACACAAAAAATCTATAAGATATTATACCATATTTAAATTTAAGGTACCTATTTAAATATAAATAGGTATAGTAAGTACCTAGGTACCTAAGTTTTTGAACAACAGCCATAAAAAAACATTGAACGATTATTAACAGTATTCAAAATGAAAATGTATGATGTATATGGATTTTCCACATGTATTTATATTGACAAACACCTATTTGAAACAGCATGTAGACGCTAATCACAACAAACACGAAAACATACAATATGGAGTCTAATGGTAGAACACGGTGTATAGAAAAGAGCTCTTACTTTTCTATTTGCCAGATTGATATCAACTATAACAGTAAACTAGAAAGCCACCAGGAATTAAATTCAATATTGTACAACGTAATAATGTTCAATTATTCTGTAATATTTCTTTGATTAGCAATAGGTATCATGTGGAGCAAATTTTTATTATAATACCTAACCATCCATTAAAATAAGATTTGGGATGGATTTAATAATGTTGTAAAAAAACATATGCTAATAACGAACCTCTGCACGTCCACCATTCAGCCATTGTTTTTCACTTGCAAAAAAATGAAAGAAAACTGAACGCATTATCCTGAGATCTTTTATGCTTGACATGATTTATGAACATTAAATACCAGTCAATACAAATGTTCGAACAAAACATAAAAACAAAACGTAAATTTTGTTGTTTTCAATGTTGAAATAATGAAATTTTTTATATCAAATATATGTATCCTAAATAGTACCTAAACCGTATAGGAGTTATAAATTCAATTTAGGTTAGTTTTTCTATGAAAAGCTGGAAAAGATTTATAAAAAAAATATATGTATTTAAAATATTAAGTTTCCACCTTAATTTTGGAACTTTGGAACACATTTTTTTAGTTTAAAACTTCAATAAATACCCGAGTACATCGTCAGTTATATATAAATGTCATTAGAATAATAATTATTACAATTAAGTTGATTTATTATTTACATATGCATTACCATATATTATCCTCTATTGATTGAGAATAAAAATATTAATCAATATCATACCAAATTGAACATGAAATGGTAAAATGATTATAATTTTGTAGCAGGTTCTACTCCTTCTTCAGAATCAAAACGTTTTAATCTATATAATTTTACTGTTATTATTTCTCAAAAAATACTTTTGATTACAATGACATTATTGCCCTTTAAAACAGAAGCAGTATTATTTTACAAAAAATCTCACCAATTATTTATAATAATGTGTGTGTCTCTTTCTATTAACCATAAAAGTATGAAATTTGATACTTTCCATATTTTATACTATATAAAATCTTCAACGGAAAATCAATCAATAAAACAAAATAAATAAAATAATCATAATAATAACAATCATAATGATAATGATAATAACAATAATAACTACAACAGTAACAATAATAAACTTTGTAATTTTGATCAACATTACCTTGTTTTTTTTTTTTGTTTGTTCTTTTTATTATTAATTTTATTATTATTAAATACTAATACACTCAAAATTTATTTCCGTTTACTCATACTTTCAATTTCATATTATCTTTATGTTTCGTTTTTATTAAAGGATAATTTTATTCATAATAACAAGGGTATAACGTGAAATAAAGCTAATAATAAAAATGAAGAATTTTTTAGTTTGTTTTTGTTGTTTTTGCTTATCACAGCACATTTCATCTTTTCTTCATCAGCGATATTATATTAAATTCCCTTCCAATATTATAAGACTCTTTAGAACCCAATATAATTTTTTTGTTTTATTTATTTATTTCGTTTTTTTTATAAATATTAGAGAGAGTGTCATAAATGTAAACACTAATGTACTCGTATAATATTATATACATACATGTATTAATAATACTTAACGTACTTACATACTTATATATAATATTATTATACAATGTTTCAAAATACTTGAAGAAACTTAGTAAGTAGCACAGTGAAATCATAATATTATTATCCTTTACCTGTAACTTAACAATTCAAAAACATCGTGCATCTGCTAACAGGATAGTTGAGTTTATTTTGACATTTTTCTAATCTAATATTTTACTAACCCTACTGACTGGATGATCATATTATATTGAACAATCAAATGTAGCAAGCTTTCGTTTGCAAACTGTGCTTGCTCTAAGCATTAAAAATTCAAATTTTAAAAACTCTGTCGCAAACAAAAAATTTTCCAGCAGCATTTTGCTTTTGCAGTATGTGTTTGTGAAAATCCCTATTGTCTTCATAAATGTAGATACATTGAAAAATTGGTGGTTTTAAGGTCAAAAGTATTTCAGTCAAAAATTGAAAAAAAGTTATATATTACCTAAGTTTTTAATTTTACATATCGGTTGCATCTACTTCAACGTTTAAGTCACTACTATGAAAAATAATCTTGTAACAATCTTATAACATTACTGACATTTTTAACATTACTGACGTTTGAATCTTATAACATTATTGGCATTTTTATTTTCCCAATTGGGTAAAATACATAATTTGACTAAACTTTCAATGAAATGGATAAGTAAGTAACTTTGAGTTTTTAATTGAGACCAATATAATGGGATAAGTACCCTCATAACTGACTTCGTGGAATTTAAGCCATTTAAAAAGGAAAAAAAGAACGATAGTAAAGATAATTAAAAGATAAGATAACAAAATTAGAAAAGATATAAAATAAAAAGAAATAACAATTTAAAATATATTTATTCATCGCCCTTCTAAGTTATCTATTTGTAGGAATACATAAGTACGTAAGTGGTAGGGTGTTCCATAGTTTAGAGGTTCGGTTGATAAAATGGTTTTTATATATTTTATAGTTTCGATTCGAAGAGCCTCTATTACAAATTTGTAAGAGAAAGCTAACCTGCGAGTATTACACTAAAATGGTTATATTTTTGGAATAATATTTTTTATTTCGTCAAGGCAATGATTGAACAACTATTTATAAAACAGGATGGCTGCTCCTAAGTGATGGCTTAATGATGTTAGTTGTTGTAAAAGATTTTTACCAGTGTTAATTTTAATGGCTCGCTTTGTTATCTTATCTCAGTACTGTGGGGTGCTACTGGTTGCGCCAATCAAAATATGCAAGCTGTACTCAAATAATGGCCGAATGTATACCTTATGTATTATTAGGAGGTTACAAGATGTAAAATATTTCCTACTTCTGTTTAAGATACCTTAAAATTTCGCAGCTTTCTTCACGACAGGAAAAATGTGATCGTGCAATGAACTTTTGCCATAGAATATTTTTAATATCTCTGGGTTGTTGAAGCACAAAATTTAACCCGATTTATACTTCTTCGAATCGATTTTTTGAGTTGCCCTCTTAGAGAACAAGTTATGTTATTTCGTTCTCTAAGAACTAAAGTCTAAGTCACTTCAGCAATTTTACCAAAGAAATACAAGGAATTAGGGATACTCATCTTAAATACTTTTGCCCTAAAGACATAAAAATATTATTGAATCTGTACTCACATACTATAAGTCGTCGAATATTCCAAAGACATATTTTTAATTATATGTTATATGTATAAATATTACACCACATCTGCACATGTATGTAATCGAATCGTCATTTTTAGTTATTTATATTAGTGTGAAAGAATTTATATTAGTGTATCAGTTAACACATGGACTTCCATTAATTCATTCTAATTGGGAGAAATAAATTAACGAAAGCTCCTTCTTTGACAAATAAGTAAATATATAATAAATTAGCGATTACCGAATAATTTATAATACATGGATGATCGAATTTTAAAGTTCAGGGTTACATGAATAGAAGCAAAAAGGAATAGGTTTATTGTGGTATTAAAAAATTTCAAACAGTTTGTAACCGGAATGTGGAAAATTAATCTTAATAGCAACACTAAACAAATGTATGAAGCAATTCTTGTACCAATTCACCTATTAAAATTATTTGTTGGAAGGTTTCAAATTATTTTTAATTTAATTTAATTTTTAAAAGTTGAAGCGTTTCCACTTACATATTACAATGTAATATTTCAGTAGAAGTAGGAAAAGATAGCAGAATTAAGTTTGTTAAATGTAATTTCAAATTAAAAAATAAAAAAATAATCAAAAGCTGAATTAAACAGATCTTGCTGTATAGGTTGGCAATGTTCATCATTACAATGTATATAATATTCCAAAAATTATTCTATTTTTGTTTTGTTAGTGTGTCTGAAAATAGTCCTTCAAAAAATAATCAATTCAGTATCTAGTTAAAGAAAACAAAAAAAAAATTTTTTCTTTTTTTGATACTGTTTTTTGATTGTTGTTGTTGTTTAAATTATTTAGCACAGCAATTCAATCTCGCTTTTAACTATATAGTCCCCCACCTACGGATAAATAATATGTTATGTGAAATGACAACTAAGTAAGTATAAATATGATGCTGGCAATTTATATGTATGCTTCACACATACATAAAAATAAATATATTATAATCGTAAAATTGATGAGAATAAGGAATTATGAAAGGCTTTAAAACGAACAAGTCAACACAAAAGATTTCGGGAAATTTTTCATCTCAAAAAGAATTGCTCAATTTTTTCGTTGTTGTTATTGTTACAATATTTGATCTATTTATGGTTAATACGAAATCAACATAATTGTCAAAAATTTCATCAGATTATACCGTGAATTATAATAATTTACAATGAAGAAATTAATATTAATATTTTCTAGTTTTAGGAATAATTAGAGGAATGGTCAGAATTGGACAATTTTAGTATAACCGAACCGAATTCAGCTCCGAACAGAATGCTCAATATAAATTGAAAATTTTAAATATATATACTTTTTCTTCAATTTCATGATGACGTGCTCCAGCACTCATACCATTTTTTTGGAGGTCTTCCTAGCAGACGGTTGATACTATTTAATCAATCATTACAACCTTTGACAGGCGACCTTCTGTCATTCTATTTACATGGTCTCTTCAGTTTCTTCTTCTATTTTAACCCCAACGGACAATATCTTGAATGTCACATGCATCTCTGATGTAGTTGATACGTTTTATCTCCAGAGTGTATCCACATATTGCCCCAAAGTTCGCATGTCTGTTGTTCACATTTTATGTTTTGTTTTGACTATGAGTTTGCGGTTGTTTAAATAGCGTACGTTAGTGTGGGCCAAATACAGCTTTTGTATATTCGTGTTTTGTTTTTTATCAGCATGTATTTGTTTCTCCATACCACATATGGGAGACAACTTGAAATGACTGTAGCTTTTCCTACTTGGGTTCTTATTTCTAATTTTCTGTCTTATTTCCAATAAATTAACTTTTTAATAATTACACTTTTTTTTTATTATTTGAGCATGATATTTTGAGTTTGTGTAACACGTAATTATATAATAAAAAAAAGGGCAATTATTCTAAAATCCTTGAAATGATATTGTATTCTAGAAATACGATTTCCATCGTGTTTCTATTTAAATAGTTCATGGATTAAAATCTAGTCTATTCAAAAGACAGAAGCGTCATCTTAAGAATGATACTAAGGTTTTCATATGCCTAATTCTATAACACCAATCAACTACAATATAATATAAATTGTCTATCTTATAATCTAAATTTCTACAGGCTTCTACGATAAGCAATGGGTAGAACACTGAACATAATAGTCTATAGAAATATTGCCCTGAATCCAAAGTTATACTATGAAGACCACCCAAGGAAATTGTGAAAAAGTAAAAAAATAATTTAAGTGCATTTCGGGTGTAACTTGCTTTATTTAATACAATACATTTAAATAATTTTTTTTTAATTGCCATATAAAATGATAATTTGTCAAAAATAATAAGACATATTATAATAAAAGAGAGATAAAGACAGACTGACAAATTATTTACTACACAATCTCTTTTATTGACTTGATCATCTTCTTTTTTCTGAAATTATTTTCAAAAGAGCACACAATAACAAAAAAACAAAATTGAAATGACTTAAATAGAAAATATGGCCCATATAAAGGATAAAGACAAACTGATGATATCCTTTATGTTTGTTGCTCATACAGCTACATTATTTTATTTTTTTTTTGTTTTATTTTTTGTTTCAGTTTTCTTTTTCTTTGTTGTCATTATATTTTCATAGTATTTATGTTAAATAAAAGAATAAGATAATAAATTATGATTGTGTATTGTTTGTTTGTATTTAGATAGAAATAGAGAATCTGTAGAACAAATAGAAATGAAATAAAGGAGAATTGATGTTATCTTGAAGAAATAATAACGACCTAATGAAACGTTATCCTTTCTGGGACTTGATTACGACTATTATATTACATATGAAATTACTATAAAAAAATATATATAATTTACACTAGATATAAAAAGTTTTTATACCGATATTTTATTTAAAAAATATTTTTATGATTTTATATTTCAGTATAGTTTGCACAATATATTCTGAATTGGATATACACTGTCAGATTGATGCTTAGAGCAAGCACATCGAACATCTCTTATTAGACGAAAACTTGTTACATTTGATTGTTAAATATATCACCATTCTGATTTTGATTAAAAATATTTTAAAATAAACTAAAAACTTGTGGAATGACACTTGTTGTATGTCATTGTAATATAATTAAATAATTATTATAATTTTTTTTCTCAAATTGAATCATATTAAAATAATACTAGTATTCGGTCGCTCCTCGAAATTCGAGGAAATCTCATAAAAAAATGGTATCCAATTTCATTATGAATTAATAATATAATAATTTCATCAATAATTTAAATTGATTCTTGATATAATTATTCTTTCATTGATTTATCTTAGACAACAACCATATTTGCGATATTTTATTTAAAAAAAAAAAAAAATCAAATTTTAATTTAATTCTGGCAATATAAAACATGTACATGAGTGAGTTGCGACAATTTGATAAATTAAAATTTTTGTATGTGAAGATGTATGTAGACACTTATACATGAAGTGAAATTTAAATTGAAATTTCGAATTCTAAATTAATAAAGTTGGGAAAAATATTTGAATTCACTATACTTCTTCTTTTAAATAACTATCATTGAAAAGAATAGTAATGAAAATCGGTTGTGAAATGGTTCATATATTTATAATGTAATTTTTTCAGTTGTTTACAGATTAGCCAGGTTGCCGGATTGGGCTACATTTTTCTCGATTTAGTTACAAAAATTCTTAAAATGGCTACTTCTTAATTTTGGCTTGATTGAGCTTCATTTGTTTTACTGAATATTTGTTCAGTACAATATTTAGAACTAAAATTTTTTTTTAGAATTTATTGGAAATGTATAAAAATAATTATTATTAGCTATTTCTTATTAATTGCGATTAAGCCTTTGTTAAATGGCATGGCTAAACTTAATTTATTTTTTCAATAAACTCCAAATGCTTTCATAAGAATTACAATAAATACAACAATAAATCAAAATGTTAACTGTAATAATTTTCCACCCTAACAAAAATATTAAGATTTGCAATTCGAAAATAATGAAGAAAAAATATATTAAGAAACCGATACTGCTGATAAAGAAGATTTAACAAATTTAATTATAGAATTTAACGATAATATTGCAATAAAAGAATGTCCTTTTAAGTTTAGCTATATTTTATTTTTATTTATCTTTTGCCACATGAATTTTTTATATGAATTTTAAGTATTTCTTCTTTTTAATTTATTTTTTGTTAAAATGAAATTGTTATTAACAAAATTAGCTTACTCTTAAATATTTTCAATATTTTTTTTTTCTTTATTCATTTTTTATACAAATACAATAATTAAACTAAAAAATAAATGTAAATGTAACAAATTTTTTTTTATCTTAGCTTTACAGCTGTGTGATCTTATAATTTTAAGATTTAATTTTTACAACATCATAATAAGTTTAAAGTACAAATTGAACATTTTTAAATAAAGGCTACCTTGGGCTGCTTATTTTCCAAATATAGGCTACTCATCTCAATAAAAAGCTGGCAACGCTGCCTATAACAAAAAATATAGTAACTTTCTTTTTTATTTTCATTATGTATGGTATGCTGAGTTGACGCAGATTTATGAGTTTAATGTCAACAGTTCCAGGATGAAAGAATAAAAAATCTCTAGTTTAAAATGCCATGTATTAGCATTAAAAAAATACTATATCTGAAAAAAATTAAGATTATTATGGAAAAAAGAAATTAATCAAATATAATTCAGTTTACACAGCACAGTGAAAAACGTAATAATAAACCTGTATATTACCATATGATTAATAGAACATTTGTACATATATTATGTAGGGGTACTACATATAGCATAATTTTGAAAAAAATTATCAACTACTGAAAAAAAACGAGCATTTTACGGATCAGGATTTATTTTTCTGAAACAATTATAGAAATAATCATTTCTGTTTCTTTTTCACCATTTTATTCTTGGGCAACAATTGGAATTGAAATATTATTTAATTTCTTCATTAATTCATTTCTTCATCCAATATTCTATCTAATAATATAGTGCGATATCTATCGGTGCATTTATTTGGATTGTGAAAATGTAAATTAAAATGTCTGCTTTTACTTTACTCTTGTTTTGCATTTGTGAAGCTTTGTGTATAAACTTTTATATGGCTAAAACTTTAAATTGAAATTTCTAATTGAAAATTAAATTTTTTTTAAAAAATATTTAATTTCGCTACGATTTCTGTTACACTTACACATCTATCATTTAAAAAAAAAATAATGAAAATCGGTTTGGAAATTTTTTGGAGAAATGGCTTTGGAAATTCTTCAGTATTTTTTTCATTTACAGATTGAATATTATGATTACAACTTAATAAATTACTAAATTATTTATTTATATATTGTTATAAATTTCTTTTTAAATCTCAAATGTTTTTAACTTCTCCCCACTAACAACACAAAAACACCATTAAAAAGTCACTGCTCATAGAACAGATATTTTTCGCTGTAAAATTTATATAGCGCTGAATAAAATCACCGTTCAGTAGAAAATTTGGTCGAGTGCTACAGTAATATTGCAGCGCTAGATTATACTTTATACATTCAGACCGTTTTGCTCTGCTTAAATATTTGTGTCGAACACAAATCACAATAATTCTAGTATATTTTTTTACTTTAGAGAGGGTAAATTTACAGTTTACAGTTAAGCATTGTTTTGGGCATTAAATTAGAACTTCCACTATTCGTGAAACTTTCAAGTTCGGTTTGGCTGGCACTATTCGTTTGTTCAGTGCAATACGAAAGTATACGAAATTATATTTTAAATGAGTTTCAGAATATTTTGCATAGCAAACTATCAAACGACATTCTCAGTACCAAATACCTATGAGAAAATACTTATTAACCAGTATTATACAGATAGATCATGTTGTACAGTAGCTATTTTGTATCTGGATACTGTAGACAGCTGCTTGTAAACCTGGCGGCTATTGATTACTATCACTATTGCTAACATAACACATCACTTGGACAATACTTTTATCCAAATCTCATTCTAAATATTTTCGCAACAATTTGAAGTACTAAATATGAAAAAAATTTATAAAGTTAATAGAAGTATAATTTTAACCAGCACTGTACCCAATGAAGATTAGTTGTATATGTACATACCTATTATATAACACCTGTAAATGTAGTTTTTAAATTTATGAAAAATGTTATCATGAAAAATATCAGAATTAACAGATGGTTTCTAAATGAGTCATTGGAATTTTAGAAGTGATTATCAATGCAACGATAATTAGAATAAGGATATTTTTATAGAAACTGATTTTATGGTGCGATATCTATTATGAATTAAAAAATATTTTAATGACTGCTCATCTACAGTAAGTACTTTTATTATTTTATTTTAATTCCTGGATTATTGCTTGGAAACAGAAGTCAATGTCAACCTGCTAAAAACTTCAATAGTTCCATGTATATTTTTTAATTTAACCCGTTACTGCTTCAATGTGTAAACACGCTGGGTGGCGCAATAGGTAGAGCGCTTTCAATCAAAAGGGCCCAGGTTCAATTCCCTATGAAGCAAAAAAAAAAAAATTTTATCGGTTTTTCGATCTGGTCCAGTAACTTTTGTCATTGGAATAAAATAAATGAGAGTAGTTATAATCTGGTAACAAATTAAATACAATGGAGCTATTCTATTTAAGAAGGCTTAGTTCCTGACAATAGCAGTAGTTTGCCACATTTAATGAGCCAGTAATTTGTCAAATAAATACTCGAAATATTGTAGATATTGTAGTGTAAAATTGCAGTACCGAACTTAATTAAGCACGAAAAGGTGATTCTACCAAGAACATAAAAAAAAGCAACAGTAAAGCTATTTATTACATACGTGATATGAATCATGTTAAGATTTAACGGTATTTCGATGTTGTCGTTCTTTTTATAATTAGATCCCATAGCTTCATATAGATTTTAATATCTGCTTATGAAGTCAGTGACCAGGTGAATTACTTTTAACATATTCATATCCACCGGTTTCTGAGATAACTTGATTTAAATTTTTTTGAATATTAAACAATTTAAAACTGATTGTCTGGTATCTATTTTTAGACAATAGGCAAGCTGTATAACTTATTATTGATGTTAGTGTATATATAGTTTGATGATTTTTTTAGGAGTTACGAAATATACTCTACAACAGCTGCTAACATGTTTTTTATGGTCTTAACAGTAACTTAGGTAGAATACCTTTTTCGTGCTTAATTTAGTACGATACTCCAAGTTTATACGACTATACAATATTTCGAGCATTTATCAAATTATTGGCTTTTCAACTCATTAAATCTGGAAAACAACTGCTATGTCAGGAACTTAGCCTTCTTAAATAAAATAGCTTCATTTTGTATAATTTGTTACCAGATTACACTATCAATTATTTTTTGTCATATATTTTATTCTAAAATAAAAATTTAATTTTGAATTGTGTTACTAGTCTTTTTCAAAAAATGAATTTATGAATTATAATGATAGTATAGTGAATAAAATAAATAAAATAAATAAAAAAAAAAAAATAACATATTGGAGCAGCCAAGTTTTATACCGTGCAGTGCATTTTATAATTTCGTTTATTATAAATGAAATCTTCAAATGCCAATGAATATCGGCATTGCCAACATACCATGGAGCATGACTATGTTGCGCGCAGTACCTTATTTTGAAATGTTTGGATGGTTTGAATATGGGTTTGTTGTTGCAAATCCTCATATTTGAATACCATATTGCTAGACTGGGTTCAATATTTAATGATATATCAAAATATTGTTATAAGTCGAGATCGTAGAAATCGGCGTAACTAACCAATACAGTTCTCTAAATTTGAACCGGAGTTCTTGTTTCTTAATTTGAGCATGCCTTTTCTACTTCAGTTTGGCATTCAAGGGGATGCCAACATATTTGGCTGCATTCTCGTGTTATTACATTATTGATTTTAACTGAGAGAGGAGTTATTATTTTTTTAAAGTGAAGTTTATATGATTGAGTTTGGCTTTATTTGAATATAAATTTCCAATTTTTGCACCAGCTAGAAATCACGTCATTAGCTTTCGGAAATTTCGGTATTAAATTTTATTTCAACATACAATAATTATTAATTAAAAACATCTTCATAAAACTTTTACTTTTAATGAAAAAAGGGTGTAAGAAAAAGTCGAAAATAAATCAAAAATTTTAAATTTGTTTTCTCTATTTCCAATTAAAAATTATTCAATCTGTCCCCAAGGCTTTTATAAGGTTACTACAAAATTTCCTAACGACTAAAAATTTAGTATTAATTTCATATTTATTAGAACCTTTAAACAATAAAATAAATTATAAATAAAAATATCTTATTTGAATAATGACTATGAATTATTATCTAAAATAAACCACAACTCATGAATAAAACAAAAAAAAAAAATTATTTTTATTAGTTTTTAAACCCAGATCATAATAAAAAGTAATAAATTTGTTGAATAACGCCATTTCTTTATGTAAACTTTCATTTTGAAATAATCAGAAAAAAAAACGAATTTCCCAAAAAGAAAATATATTGAAATTCTCTTGACATTGGAAGTTTATCAAAATATAATTGAAAGTAATATATCATTTGTCCATTTGAAAAGGACGAATAAGAATATTTGCTATTCCAGTTACAAAAAAGAAAAACAGAAATAAATAAATATCGCGCCAACTTTAAAATTATTTTAAAATCAAAAATTACACCGTAGTAACAGTTGTTAACATAAATTTATTAAAATATAGAGATTCAACACTTTATTCTAATAAATAATTAGATGAAAATAACATAAAATCACTGGCCTATGGTCAACTGATGCGATTGCATGACAATTATGATGATCATAAAAACACGTTATACCGTTAAGTTTTGAGATTTTGTCCATTTTATAAAGATTTATCTTTCTTTAAGGTATATGAACCTTCAAATCTATCATGTTTTAATCTATTACTCTGTCTGAAAATATCTGCTTTATAAATATTTTCAGAATTTGTGCAGTGAAATATTTGAATGTAATGTTGATAAATGTGAATATAAATGCTGTAAAAACAATATGAACAGGATTATGTGGAAAATAATACAATATAGACAGAGTTTCATGATGTATTCACATTGTTATGAGTTTTTTCATTAATAGGCTCTTAAAAAAACATATTTATAATAAATATGGTTAATGAAATTTATTGTTTATATTTTTTTAGTATTTCAAATTAGGCTTTCATAAACAAGGAATCAAAATTCTAAAATAAATCTAAATAAAGAATCTAAAAAAAATGATTAATTAATACAAAATTAAATAAGAATTTAAAATTCTTGCCTATCTTTCAGCTTAGCTCTGATATTGTCGTTTTTATTTATAATCATCGCTGTTGATATTCTAGTTAGTGACATTCGGCATATGTATTGCCTAGTAGAAAAGGCGAATTTTATTTTCTAAGTGGTTTGAGCTAAAGCTTGTTACATCTTTGAAATTAATTTTTTCTGCAATCATACCGATTCAGTAGACATATATTTGTTACGATTTATATGTATAATTATATAGCTACTTAGGCCGAAAACAACAAAATTCTAATTTCAGAGCACCATATAAATTGAAATTTAACTAAACAAAAAAACATTATAACTTTTTAAGAGCTTGAAAAGAAAAAACTCTTATTAAAAAAAATATTTTCAATCAAGCAAATCTGGCTCAATAATATGTTGTTAGTCTCAATTAAAGATGTGTATTAATATTATTCCTTAGTTTACTGTAATGTGTATAATAATGTTAGTATTTTTAAAATGAAGATGATTGAAATCAGTAAATCTAATTAAAAAATCTAAACTCCCAATTCTAGAAATGACTCGATACAACTGCCATATACAAATTATTATACAAATTAATACGATATTAAGTGAGTAAGCAGTTCTCTCTCGATTTAACCAAGCAATAATTCTAGTAAATTAAACACTAACAATTCTATATTAAAGTAGTTACAAAAACTTTCTATACATAATTGCTTTTTTGAATATTGGCTTCACCAAGGAATTGCGTGCTTTGATATGAAGTTATTAATCACCAGGAAAATAAAATCTAAATTAAAATTTAAAGATTCTAAAATACTGTAATTAAAAATGATTGAAAAGTCGAAACAAATGGTGAAATAAATATTGGAATACAGATATTCACAATGCATGAAAATACTTGGTATAGTAAACTTTGAATATGCGTTCAAAAACCATACAAAAAAAAAATAAACTATGAGTTTATATAAAAAACAAAAGTTAGTTATTCATTCAACCCTAAACAATCAAAATATGCCTATACTAAAGATGAGGAAACAAATAAAAATCAAAAACTCTGTACCATAAAATCCTTTTCTTATAATTTTGTTTTAATTTTTTTATTTTGTTATTTTATAAATCAGTGTGTTATAAATATGGAGTATGTAATGGAAGAAATCAAGGGTCCAAGAAATACATCTTTTTTCTGTTACATTTTGCCTTCTAATGCAAAGGTTTTTTGTTTTTTCTTTTGTGTAGTGGCCTCCTTGAAATAAATCTGGACGGAATTTTGAAAAAAAAACACAAAGTTACAAAAAACGAAATTGGTCTCTTGAGAATAATACTAAGACATTTTGAGGTTTCAGTAAATTGCCTTTTTTCTACTTGGTCTTTTATAACTCCTTAACATTAGATTTTCTTTTTGTATATACTTTTCGAATGTTCTGTTGTTCTATTTTTTATCATTAATATTTAATTTACCATACAATGTGAAAAGGATTTGAATTAAAATACGGGCCTAAATCAAAAATAAATTTAACTGTTCTTTTTTCGCAGTTTGGAAGGACAATTACAAAATTTCTGTTGTCCAATTATTTTTTTTTTCAATTTACATGCAATAGGTAGAGCTCCTGCCTTTCAACCGCAAGGTCTTAGGTTCGATTCCCGATGAACCAAAAAAAAACTATGCTTTATGGGTTTTTCGATCGAGAATAGAGTACTCTCTTTGTCATTGGGATAAAATAAATGACAAAAATAATTGAGAGTAGTTATAATCTGGTAATAACTTGAATACAACGGAGCTATTCTATTTAAGAAGGCTTAGTTCCTGACAATAGCAGTAGTTTTCCACATTTAATGAATTGATAAGCCAGTAATTTGATAAATAAATCCTCGAAAAACATTGTAGATATTGTAGTGTAAAATTGCAGTACCGTACTTAATTAAGTACGAAAAGGTTTCTACCTAAGTTACTGTCAACAACATAAAAAAAAACAAGAACGCATCTAATTATTTTGTTGTCGGTATTCCTTTCTTTTAACGGAAAATACATTATATTTGACGCTAAAAAAAAATACAAAAGCAGCATTTCTTTTATATTTGGTGTTACTTTTATTTTTAGTTATGAACTCAGAAGCTTCACACAAGATCAAGACTCAGTCATGTATTACCTATTATTACCAAGACTACCTAATAAAATATAAGTCAAAAGGTGAACATATCAGCAATTCTGTGTTTATTTACACTAGAAATACAAAGTTTTTGAAACATTTTAACACCATAGCAATCCAGTTGACAACATATTAATCTTTACCAAATTATAATAATGAAATATTATAAAGGAATATGAATAAAGTTGGAATTACGTTTGCATGAAAATCTGACATAATTTGAAATTGACCAAACAATACTTGTATTTGAAAATATATTTTAATTTTTGTTTTCATTATTTTAAAAGTAAAAGTAATTGAGATTATAAATAAAAAATTAAATTTCGATCTTAGCCATAGGCCGTATGATCTTCAAAATATTTTTGAATAATAAATAATAAAAACTAAAATTTGCAATTAAAAAACATAAAAAAATATATACATAAAATAAAAAGAAATAACTTTCCATTTGTACCAAATTTGGAAAAATTTTAATTTTAAGCTTAAAGTTAAAATCTGAAGTTTATTTTAAATACACAGACTAAATTAACTTAATAATATATGAAAGAGGAGAAAGGAAAAAAAAATCTAATACAAAGTAAAATTGAAAAGAAAAAGATAATAAAAAAGAATCTTATCTATAATCTATAATTAAACTTAAGTATAGAAATTCAAAAATTTTAAAATTATTTTTATTTGATCATAAATCCTTAATATTTGAGGATGTTTTATACGCTTTGCACATTATAGCAAGTACCACATAATACCGTCTACGGTTATCTTATCTACAGGTGTTTTTCTTCAACGTTGAATTCATATTTTTTGGAACATGAGATTGACTAGCAGAATCAGGTACACTTTTTGATGGACTGTCCAGGCAAATCTAGAATTAGTTAAAAATGCAATATTGACAAAAAATATTTGTTTTTTGAATATTATTGTAAATAATTCATAAATTTATTTTGGCTTATACTAAAATTTCGTAACGAAATATGTATTGACGGTCATCTTCGAGTAACTAAGTTTGGTTGTATTGTGAAATTTAATAGTCCTACTAATTTTTCTTCGAATATTCTAATATAAACATCTGTGTGTAAGCTTCTCAAAACTATAGACTAATTTTATTGATCCACTTTGGTAAGCCAATAAAGTTTTCGGTATCAATATAGAAAATAAGTATATATATAGAAATTCGTAATTTACCTGACAATTTTATATGAATATGAAAGTTATCTTTTGGGACTGCCTCCCTTTCTTCTTATAGAGATTTTACTTACATTTACATGATCGGTTGTTAACATCGGTCGCACAGTAACATTGTACTGTATGTTCTTCTTATTAATAATTAAAAAACTCGACTTCTCTATTTTTTTTAGAAATATTTTTTAAAAAAAATAGGGAAAGTCGAGTTTTTTAATTATTTTAATTAAATATTAATATTTGACGATTTGAAGAATTACACATTTTCTTGTTTTGTTTTGCTATTTTTAGATTTTCGAATCCGTTGGGTAACTCAATTAAATCAGAATATAATTCATTCAACATACTTTCAGTTTCAGGATACGCTAAAAAAACATTCAAGATATTTTGACAATTATTTTCATTTTGTCTTAAAATAGAATCTCAAATGTGTCAACTCTCACATCTCTATCGTAGAATGCAAATCTTAATTGAGCATTCGCAGCTATTTACTAATAAATTTAGATATAATTATTCTTTGTCCTCATAGCTTCTGTCCTTTGTCCAATATAGCTTCTACGGCTTTTAGTAGTCTGCATTTTATTTGAGTATCTATACTTCTTTAAGCATTACTGAATTTATTGAATATCATATTAGCTAGTTGATCAGAAAAATTGATTGAGAAAAATTCAATTGATTTCAGTTTTATGTTATGAGTAATTGAGGCACTTATTATTTCAGATTTTTTTTTTTATTATTTCAGATGTATAGTTAATCATTATTATTCTAAAATTTTCCTGCAAGAATTTACCCAAAAGCTTAATCCGGAAAATCCCAAAAATATTATATATACCATCAAAATTTAGATCTAGAAACAAAGCTGAATTCGAACCAAAAATTGATGAATTAAATAAAAAAAATGCATATTTTACCTACATTAAATTACCTGAGGCAAAAGGATAATGTTATAGGATCACAAAATATTTTAATCCAATTCATAAGAATATGGGTTGTATAATATTTATATGAAAAGATCAAAATGTCCTTTGAGGCTAAGTATATGATAGAAAAAAAAATAAAGTTTATAATTTTTGTTTCTATTTCATTTCAAATCACAAAATTAATGGCCTTTGTTTTTGTGGAGATTTAAAATTTTGTTCGTTACAAAATTGCGATAAAAATCTTTTCTTTTGTATATACTTTTTTTTCTTTTTTAAAATAGATATCAATCAGCCAACCAATCAGCGCCAACTAAATGTAATCCTCTGAAAGATTCCATAAGAAAAATGGATTTTGTAAAAAAATTTAAATAAAACAACAACAAAAAATAAAATTAAATAAAATTTATAAAAGTGAAATTTATTTTAATGAAGGTCAAGCAATATTAAAAAATGTAATAAGAAAAAAAAAACAAAATGGAGAATAAAAATAAAATAAAGGATAAATTGGTCTAATATTTTTCTATTTAGGTTATTTAATCTCTGTTGAATTATCTTAAATTTTTGATTATTTTTGTAAGAATATTCAAATTCGGTTCTTTTCTAATATAATGTTTCCATGACCTTAGATATAAGATTTTAAAATACTTTTGAATATTTGGGTGTCTACCTTCAATTCGTTGTGCTTACTTCCTAATATAAGAAGTAATTATTATGATACGTTTTATTAACAATAGGACGCAGCCCACTTAAAATTACGAGTATTTTATTATAAAAAATAAAAAGTACTTAAATTATTTAAATTTTCACTTCACTGAGTTTGTTACATATTTCATTTATTATAATTTATTATTATTATTATTATTATTATTATTATTATTATTATTATTGTTATTATTATTATTATTATTTTATGTAGTTTGTTTCTATAGTTATCCACATTATTGTAAATTTATTTGTTTTCGACAGGATCTTATGCACCTCTATACAAACTCATACTGTCTTTATTCTTCAATGTTACAAATTGATCCGTAACAAAAACCTGGTACACCTTAATTTAAATATATTTTTAAAGTTGGCCAAATATAGGTTGTAACGATCGGTAAATATTAAAAACTTATAATTTTTGTGGAAAAATTTGTTGAAAAATATAAGTAGTCTGCTTTTATACCCTTCTTAACCCATTCCCGCCGGTGGCCTATATATAGAACAGCAAATAATATGTCATACAAATACGTATAACTTCCATTAAAATTAACTTAGCTCGGTCAAAGTACCTTATTTTGAAGTTAAAAAATAAAGTAACATTTTTCAATATAGTAACACCAACTTTTCAGTTTATAAATAACATTTAAACTCAATTCAAAATGTAATTTTTTTAAAAAGTTAAAAATAGTAGAGGTGAATGTATAAAATGTTAAAAAATAAATACTGAAAAATATTCAATTGTGTTCAAACTACCAAAATTTATTTGTTAAGCATTAAAGAAGCATCGACAACTATTAAATATTGGATTTTAGTTGAAAATATTAATTATTTTTTTATTTAAAAATTGGTGTCTCTACAACGCATATAGAGAAACGAGAATTTTGCAAATTTCAACGCTGATATGAGTGGTGATAGAATTGAACAAAATAGCAATAAGTAGAGAATCATGCTAAAAGGTAAGGATTGTAGTGGGCGATTTTTATTTTCTAATTGGTTTAGCAGTTGTAAACGTTTGGAATTTATACTTTGTATCATCAGACGAATCATCTCAACACATCGCAGCAGTCACTATTCAATATTTTGTAAATATCTTCAAAAAGCAAGAATTTTTTAAAATAAATTCTTCCTCAACAGAAGTCCCCGAAACAACAAATCGCGTTCTTCCCAAAATGAAAGAACAGCTTCGCTCATTATTCCATCACTTGCACAAAGCCTTATTAGTCGCTTATGTTTTGCAAAGTATACTAAGTTTTTATCATTCAATTTTTAATTGAATTTCTTATTTATTTTTAATTGTTTTTATTCCATTTCGGGAATATAATGTTTAATAATTAAAAAAGTTTCTAAAATTTAAATAGTTTTATTTTTCTTTATGTATTTAATTTATAATATTTAGTTAGTTTGTTTCAATGTATTTATTTTTGTCATTCGAACGTAAAAAAATATAATAAACAAAAATAATATTTTTATTTCTTTAAACTTTTTGTTTTAAAATTATGCACCCATATTTGCCGGTTGGCCTATTTATAGGACGGTCCATAGATCGGAACCTACAAGGGTTAGAAGAACCAACTTGACTCTTATCTAGCTAAACATTACTCTGGTTTTAAAATATTATTCGTTTTAGATAACGGGAAAGGGTAGCCGGCGGGAAAGGGTTAAGTAGAATAGTTGGAAGAATATTGTTATGTTTAGATGATTAAATGGAATTTTTCTTGTCACATTCGTAAGAGCATTAGAAACAACTCATTCATGAATGTAAACTATTTTGTGTGATATTAGATGCAATGGCTATATTGCTCAATTTTTGTTGTTAGATAGACGAAAATAATCGGAAGATCCATCATCTATCGTTCTATTTTCCGGGGGAGATCAAAGTACCTACAATAATTTAACGCAGTAACGCACTAACTAAAACTAGCCATTATAACATATTCATTTTGTTTGATTGGAAATTAAAATGAAACTAGTTTAGAGCAAGGTATGAATTTTCTTCATTTACGTTTTTCACTTCTTTCTATTTTAAGTTTATGAAAGATAGAATAGGATTCGACTTCGTGAGATTCAACTGAATTTAAAACATATTTCTGCAAATCGTTAGTTAAATATATTTTCAAATTAAAAGGATCCAATGGAAAATTAACTGCAATGTGTCCTATTCACTATTTCGTCGATAATATAATAGGGAAAATTTTCATTAAGGTATAGTGTTTTATAAAAAAATCTATAGGTATCGATAAAAAAATGTATTTATATAACTAATTTAATTAAATGATGGACTAAAAAATATTTTATTAAAATATTTTATCATCTTTTAAAATCTTCATATGACAGATTGGCTACCAAAAAACATTAAAAATAGTATAAGCTATAGTTAAAGGAATTTCATTTCATTAATAATAATAATTTTCCTTAGTTATAATTTTTTATTCCATGTTTTTCATTTAATATAATTATTATTGCTATCAAATAAATCAGTTATAATTATTGTCTAATTTTGAATATGTCCATATAATAATGTATAATAAATTAATTATAATTAAATTAAATATATTATTTAATTAAATTAAAATTTAATAATTAAGTATAAAAAATAATAATGACAACATTTCAATAACAAACACAACACAACTTTTATTTTCCACTTGAATTTAACCCAACAAAAAAATTTAATTCATTTTGGTCCCTTTTAAAAACAAGTAGGAAAAAAAATCAAATACCAACATATTTTATTAAAAAATATTTATATATGTATATGAACCCATAATTAAAATATCATTCACGTTCCAATTATATTTTATAAACTTTAATAAAGGTGAAATTAAAACATGAAAATGAAAACACATAATTTTTATTACGTAATAATATAATTAAAAACAACCCATATAATAATATTATATAAAATGTCCAAAAGTAATCTCTAGAATCCAGTTTGTACTTGAGCTAACTACAATAAAAACCAAACATTACAAAAAAAAAAAAAAAAAACGACAACACTGAAATATTACCAACAAATAAATTACCTTTATAATTTTAAAAAAATTATTTCTACATTTGAATTTTTTTACTGTTTTTTAAATGGGTAAAAGTATTAAAAATTATATACGTATATGCGTATATACGTGGTCACCTAAGTAAAATTTTTATTCAAACGCCATTTTTAATTTTCAATACTCTGAATTCAACAGTTTGTTTTATATCACGTTCGGTTGCATATTGTTATATGTATAATGTGAATTACTAATAAGTAAGTTAGGTATATTAGTTTTAAAAGGGGTTGTAACGCGTTTTATGGTCGTTGTATCCATTTTACGATATAGGTAGAAAGAGAAGGCGCGGAATTAATATAATGAATCTAAAAGTTTTTTCTGTAACCCTATATGCAGCATCTGTTCTGTTCTGTTCTGTATCTGCTAAGGGAGACGTTTGTACTCACATTAGCCTATAAAAATATTAATCTGATCATCCAACGGGTTGATGTGCCTGTCGTGTATTAAGGTTTTATCAACCATATTTCAGCAAATAACAAGGGGTCAAGCAATTGATATCATTTCATGAAAAACGAACGGTATGTCTCCGATAAGTAATTGCAATCGTATCATATATTATCCTAAAGAGTAATATCACAAGAAAATGTATTCCAGCGAATGAGGCGGCAGTTAATAACGACTAGTTTTTAATTATAAAAGTTCTATAAACGAACTAGGATTTTTACTATAGATATGCTTATTCAATAGGGAACCATAGATTTAAACAATGATTACAATAAACGCAATACTAACTGCGAACGTCACAAATTTATATTGTTTATTTATTTATTTTACCAGCAAAACGAAAATATTTTAAACTTCTGTCAGACATATTATGATTTTAGCGATAGAGTGTAGAACAAAAGCTTCACAAATTAAGAAAATCTTCAAATCTACTGAGGAAATCAACAACATATGAAATAACCAAAACGTTGTGGGATGGTAGAGGAACAGAAAAATAGAATGATGCGAATGTAGATTTGCGATATTGATGTAGGAAAGTAAATCAGGTAGCCGAAAAACAGGTGCTCGAAATAACGAGCGGCTGCTGTTTTATAAAAATAGAACGAGTCTCTGTACTTTAAAGTTTAAAATAATATAAAGTACAGAGTAATGTACTAAATATTATTATATACTAAATATTATTATATACTAAATAATGTACTAAAATAATATTTCATATTCATAAATATTTTTCATTTAAACTGATTCTACACATAACTCAATAAAAGGCATTTAGAACCCATTATATTACAGCGATCAATATTATATTTACAACCAAAATATAAAAAAAATAAATAAATAAAAATAAAAAAATCTGCATTTTTATTAAATTGGTTTTTTGTTTTCATTTAATTTTTTCTTTCTCCGATACTAAAATTCAGTCCACTCTTTGTAACGTTAATATTTCGAATGTCTCTTTAACATCAGGACCTGATAATTATTCACGTATTTTTTAAGTAAAATCTTAAAAGAATAAAAAAAAAGTAAAAAAAACATTAAACATACTGTGAAACACATGCACATATACACACACACACAGGTCATGACTATACACAAATTTAATTTTTGTTTTATGGTGACCTCCATTCCGGTGTATAAATATACATATATTAAATTTAAAAGTTCATTAGAGGAACCGTACTATAAAAAGAAAATTCGAAATTGAATTTATGATGCATTAAATTAGAAATTTTCAGCCAGGATAAAATTACTGAAAGTAAGTAAGTAATAAGTTCTTTATAAGAATTTTTTTTTCTCTAGTATAGTCTCGATAAGTCTTTTTCCAAAAAAAAAAATAGTAATGATAATAAGCAAAAGTAATTTTATTTAAAAAGAATAATTTGTATATCATTAGGAGACAATGTTTATAGTTATTATAACTTATAAGTGCAATTGATCAACATCCTCCTGATCAGAAAAGTCACCAAATTTGTGCTTGAGTGTATGTCTACTCAAAATTGTGAATTAAATTAAATTAAATAGTGCCATTAATTTTTGTAAGAAAAGATGAGAGAGTAAGTATTTAATTGTTTCATTCAAACGTATTTATCTAAACAATAAAAATTAATATATGAGTTTTTTGGATTACTCATTTCTAGTCTGAGTTAGCCAACTAACACTATATTCAATTTGACCAACATATACAATAAAATAAAACAAAAAAAAGTAAGCTAAATTTTCTCATATAGTTATCAAGTAACTCATATAGTTTTCTCATATAGTTATCAGAAACTCATCAAGTTGGTAATCCAGAACATATTTTCAATATGATAAAATAAAGTTGGGTATGATGTAAAGTTTTTTTTTTGTATACAATTTAGGTATTCACTCTTTAGTTCTTTCTTTGTTTTGCACGTTTATATTCTGTTTAGACAATGTATATTTTATTTGATATTTTATAGATTTTCACAATTTTATATCCTTTGTATTATCGCATAATATTATCTTGAAATGAAACAAATACTTTTCTTGTCTTTTTTTTTTGCAATGTTTCTGAATATGAAACACAACGCCATATGTCCTTTTAGAATGTTGTTTTTTGATTATTTTGTTTTTTTTCGTGTTTTGTTGTGCTAGAAGTTTTTGAAATTTTTGACATGAAAACTGTAACTGTAACTACCAAACAAAAGAAAGGATATTAATTTTTTGTTTTTCGTTTATTTTATTTTTATTATATCTGTTTTCTTATTATTGTTCTTATAATTTTCAACTTCTGTTACTTGGGTTTTCTTTGAATGTTTTACAATTAGGTATCCGTATCCTTTTTTTGTTTTTGTTTTGTAATTTTTTTGTTTTTTTTTTTTCTTTTTGGTAGTAATAAAATCCAATTTGCATATAAATTTGAATTTATTAGACAATTTTTTTATGAAGCTTTTTTGCTGTTATATTCCATTTAAATTGTTGTTGTAAGGACATTGAGGTCAGCGTTTTTAACGTGTTTTCATTTTAATGTGAACACATTTTGTATTTTTGTATATGGCGTAATAATATGTTGTCGGGTTGAATATTTTATCCTTTTTATGTTTTAGAATTTTATTTTAAATGAAAGAAAGTAGTTATATAGAATGTCTGAAAATTTAAGAGAATAATTTTTAAAATATGATTATGGAGGATTGTTAAATTGTCAAAAAATATAAAATTTTAGATTGCCTCCAAACTAGTGTTTGGCAAATAATTTCAATGATTATAATAGGGGATATGTTTTTTATTTTCTAATATGTTTTGCGCTTATATGATTTCGATACAATTTATTTCTATTTCAATGATGATAGATGATATGGTGCTTAGTTAAATTATCATTCATTTTGAAATCGGTTCGTATACAATTTCATATAGCAAAATAATTGATTCAGGGAGCTTTAAATTTTCAGGCTATATTCATATTTTTAATAAAATACAAAAATAAAAGTGCAATGAATTTAAAATAAAAACAAAGGAACTCTACCCAGATATTTTTAAATTTCGGTATGTAAGAAACCTTTGAGTGTGAAATAATACCGTGAAACAAACAATACTTATTTTTTCCAGCATTTACTGAGTATTCATTTTTATTTTTTCAACTCCTCTGATAATTTTTAATCTTTCATTAATTTTTATTTTTTAAATTAATTTATATGTTTATTTTATACTTTTTACCTTTAGCCTTTCCTTTTAAGTGGATTTGGTTAACCTATTTAAGACTCAGGATCTCCTGTTGGAAGTTTTTTATATTTTGTTTATTTATTTTTCTTAAGACTTTTTTGTATAGTACTATATATTAAGCCAGTTCCATTTTCTATTTATTAACTACTTTGTTTAAGGTTTTATTGGGCTCTTCTCGAAAGATTATATGAACAAATTATTTGAATATTTATTTGTCACTTTACAACTAGTGGTGCAGCTGTTATACTATCTATTACGTAAATGTCTCCGATCTTATCTTTACGTTTGACTATAGATATCAAACATGTTTTTCCTGTGTTGTTCATACATTAATGCAGCTGGTTCTTGCAGCATTTTTATAAGCTTCACCATTTAATTTCTGTGGAATTCTTGTTTTTTTTAGTATAGTACAAACTATTGTAATACCCGGGTACCTAATGTATTTGAGAGTTTTAATTACAAAATTTTAGATTTTATGTTTTATTAGGTGACGAGTCGGACATTATTTGCTGAATCCTCTTGAACAAATAAAATTATATGAATAACATAATATTTATAGAATATTTATTTTTTTGTGAGAGATAAAAATTTCTTAAGTTTAAGTTTTTTTTTTCTCATTAGTTTTTCCACCTACATGTTGTTAACCCAATTTCCACAAAAAAAAAAAAACGAAAACAAATAAAAATATTATAAACCATTCCTTTGAAGTTAGTTCGGGTTAACTCTATGTTTTCACTCTGTCAACTTTATTCTACAACTTTGAAGTTGATATTCTGGTTCCTTTATCCTACTACCTTTGCTAAAGAAATTTATAAAGCTATTTTTCATTGAATATTTGATTAAATATAAAATCTTTGAGAATTATCGATTGAAAATTTATTATTACTTCCAAATTAGCTAATTTAGCTGATATGATATTTAACGTTCTACTTTCAGAATAACCGAATTCGAAGCCTCTTAAATTTGCACACAAATTTAACAATATTTCGTTGTTTATATGAAATGATATTGGTTTTGGTATTATAGAGTGCAAAATAATTTTTTTTTTATTTATTTATTTTATAGAGTTTTATATGAGGGGCCCATCAACCTCCTGGGTTTTGTCGAGAATTTTTGTTTTTATGTTTATTTAAATTTTTTACATTATTATTATTATTTTTTTTTAATTGATTTTAATTTCAATAAAAAAAATGTATAAAAATTTTTTATGATAAAAGTAAAAATAATTAAATATTGCAGCAATAATGACAACAAACAAATAAAATTTTAAATAAATGATCTTGTTGAAATAAAAACTAGAATTAAAAAATTAAATAAAAAATGTTTGTGTTTTTATAAGTTTTAAAAATTTATAAATTAAAAGAGTGTTAAAATAAATAATATTAAATAAAAATAAAATTTGACTTAGGTACATATATTTATATTTTAATATCTGTGAATTAAAAACGGTGTATTTTGTTTAATTGTTTGACATATAAATAAGAATTACAAAGTAATCTGTATTATGAGCTGAAAAATAAAAAATGTTAAAGAACTTTTATCTGTAATAAAGAACTTTTATCTGTTCTGGTTTACTGTTTTTTTAGATTAAAATAGAGTCGTTTCAATAAGCTTCGAAAGCAAGCTAGAATTAAGTTTAAAGATTACCGTAATATTTTGTACACTGAAAGTTAAAAATTTCGATATAACCGAATCGGACAGGCATTCATATGTAGATTGCAAAAATTCAAAATTTATTAAAGGTTATTTGAATCTTTGGTTAACAAAGTAAAAATTATTTTATTAATGATAAAATAAAAAAAAAAAAAATTGTTATCAACGCATTAGGTACAGTAGGTACGTCTGCCTTTCAACCCTAAGTTTTCCGATGAAAGAAAACTTCTTTATGGAGTTTTCGGCCTGGTCCAGTAACAGTTTTACAAAATCTTATTATATGAGAGAAGTACAGGAAATTGGGATAAAAACAAAACATATATATATATATACTACTACTACTATTTAGCTACTATATAGTTACTTAAGTATATTACGTGTATTCAGTTAATTTTAATAATACATTATTTTACTTTTACTCATTTTATGTCCCCAATCTGCACATACTATATAAGTATGTCAATTGTTATTGTAGCAATATAGTATATATAGTATTAACACTTAGAAGAAATATTGATAATAACTCGCTAGTGAAAATGTTTTGTTGTTTAATTTTTTATAAAGCGTGACTCTTTAATATGAACAATGTAAACGGTGAACAATGTGAACAATGAACATTTTGTTTTGCTATTTAAATAAACGTTATATTGTTTATATATACAACTAATTATTATATTCAGAAGGCCCCAAAATCGAATTCTGCTCAGGAATGTAAAATATTTTTCTACTATTATATATAATTAATTTTATTAAGAGATATACTTTGATGATATAATTAGTGTATATTAGAAGCAATTGAGCACAGTATAATGGATGGTAGTTTTCAACATGAAGTTACACGAGACTTTTATTCAACACTATATGAAAACTAACTTATGACGACTTACATGCTAACTTATGCTTTGCTACCAGACATATAAGCACAAAAGTTTGTACTGAATCATATTTTTTCGACATAAGGTCTAATATTATAATACCGTAATAAAACATAACATCTTATGTGATAAAACTAAACCAATTACCAACTAAAGCAATATTTTCCTTTTTTTAACATTAGCTTTTGGTAAACCTAAATACTACTAATCATAACTATACTAAAAAATATCTTTGTTTTCAAAAATAAATTTTGTATCTATATTTTTCGACTAAAATTTTGCTACTGAACATTTATTTAACTTTTTTTAGATAATATAATATATACTAGTAGATCCCCTGTGCAATTGTACAGAAGTAGTTCTTTCAAACACAATTTTATGTAAAAATAAATATTTGTTTTGGTATAATTGTAGTTGTTTTCTGAATCGCTTGATTATTGAATATATATATATAATGAAATTAAAATATAATACCTAATACTTTATGACGAAATTAACACTAATTTCAATATAACTTAACACAATAAAATCTCATTACTCTCAAAGTAGTAGATCAATATAATTTAATTCGTTTACAGTCAAAAACGTTTGAAGTCACAATTTTGTTATAGCAATAGGTCAACAGTGAATTAGTTTATTAAAACACTGATTTATATATAGTTTTTCTATTCTTTATTACAAATATGTATATTTTGTGATTACATAAAATAATTGCTATTTATGAATAAAATAAAGTTTAAAATTGTTATACGAAAGATCTTTTATTGAATTTGATTTTGTTTATAAAGATGCCATTTTTTTTTTACTACGCCTATAGTCACAAAACGGTTATAGTTAGAAATATTACTAAAATTTAGCGAATAACTGTAACCGTGTTTTACTGCATATATTTTTTTTAATGATAGCAGAAGCAAATGAACTAAAATTTATTATATAATTTTTGAAGAATATGATCTGATCTGATTTTTGTTTTTCTGTTTTGTTTTCAATTTTTGTTACTTTTTTCTATAAGTTTGTGTGTTTATTTAAAATGACAGAATTTTTATGAAGCTTTTTTAAAAATTTCCCGTAACATAAATTTCTTTTAGAGTATATATGGCGCTCAACTTGGAAATAACCGTCACTACTTGGTGTAAATATTTGAAATGTTTTAAGTATTCAGCATCAACAACTTGTTAACATTTTAATATTTTTGTGGTGTAAATAATTTACTATTGAATTATTCTTGCTTTTTTACTCACCACGTCGTTCACCTTGAATATTATAATATATGATATGTCCCACATGGCCTTCCTTGTCTAATGTATATAAGATTATAGGAGATACAAATTATGTAGTGATATATTAGAAGATAAACATTTTTTTTCAGATAATAATCAATAATCGAACATTATTTTGGGAATATTTGTTATTCTTATTTTTAAAGAACTTTGGGACTGTAGTCGACCAAAAAATCCTTCCATTTTTGCAATATTAAAACTAGTTATAGTTTACAGACTATAACCATTAGTTTATTTCTGACTCAAAGAAACTAAGATATAATAAATGAGATTTTCGTTCCTCATTTATTTTGTTTTAACAGACACACTTTCCGAACGGTAACAGGGCCTAAAAATTTGTCTGCATATTAAAAATGCATATAATATAAACTGATCAAAATAAATAAATAAATAGAATAAGTCCAAATATTAATTAAATATTGGCTTTTCCAATGTTATAACACTACAGAAAAATCAAACTTTCTTTCTTTAATCTGTCCAAGAAAAAATATTTTACTACAGTGTATTTATATTACAATACGTGCTGTCTCACATAAAATAAATTATTATTTCCTGCATTTCCTGTGAGATGCACAATCAATTTTTCATATAGACTAGTTTAAATTATTCTACTCCTTCATTCTATTTTATCTATTTTTATTATGGTTTGCTTTAATAATGCAACATACGTTCTACAATATAAATAGTTTTAATATTTTTTTTTATTAAATAAACATCCTATATATGGTAGATTATTTTAGAATTGCAATTTTTAACTTTTTTATTTGAAATACCAAAAAAATTTAATTCTTTAAAAAAAAAAATGAAACAAACAAACGAAAGCTACCGAAATTTAGTAATCTAATAAAAAAAAATTGTTCATGATGTACAATTTTATTTATTTAAAAAATAAAAATAACAGCAAAAAAAAGGAATTAACGGGAAATTTTTAATGGAATATGCGATAATAAAAATAAGATAAAAAAATAAATATTCATTTTGTTAAAATGTAATGTAAACATTTCGATTGGGCATTAGGGTGTGAAAAAGATAAAAAATTTAGAAAAAGGATTAATAATACTTTAGTAAAAAAAAAAAAAAAAACACAATTTTTTTGTTTGAAATAAATTCAACAAAAAATTATTGAAATTATGAAGCGTTACAGTTCAAAGGACCATCGAACCCGAATAACACAAATTCAATATTATTCATTATTGCACAACTTGGCTTTATTACATTTGATTGGGGTTGTTTTTATTAGAAACAAAATTGGCAAAAAAATTTACAATTTATTTTATATAAAACTAGTTTAGGTTTGGAGATCTGGAGCTATGCGTGCATAAATACTTTCATCATCAAATCAATTTATCCAGAATGTGGAAAAATCAATTTATAAAACATAAGATTCCTAGAATATTATTTTATATGTTTTATTAAAATTGAAATTGATTGATTGATTGATTACTTTCAGATTCGCCAAGAAGAGGGATTCATCTTTTATTTTTATAAGTAAACTAGCAGAGTTAACCGACGTTGCCCGAGATATTGGATAGGAATTTCATAGGAGCTTTCTTTATTTTTAATTTGGAACGGAAAATATTATTTGATGTTTCTTTTTTAGTAAGCATTGGTTGGCGCCTATTGTAGGTAGTTACGTGAATTGAACTGTTAAAGTAGAAAATATATGTGATAAAGACACAAACCGAGCGAATATGAATTGATACCGCTGAAGATAAAAATTGCTTTTTGGGTTGGAACTGTAATAAGAAATAATTTTGACAACTACATAATTGCTTATTTCTATGTTAGTATGAAACTTGTTTTAAGTATAGGTAATAGTAATAAACATTTTTATTTCTATAATATTCAAACATTAAATTCTTAATTTGATTTTAGTATAAAACTTATGCTACATGTAAATAGTAACAAATTAATTTTTGGTACTGTAAATTATTTAATTAATCAATTCTTATTCATAGGTTTTATATTGTTCAAAAAAGAGCAGTACAAAATTTTATTGAAACCAACAACAAATTTAGTAAGAAGATAAAAATGCAAAAGAAAACTTAACCTTCACTTTGGGCAGGATTAACGTATGTTAATGTGTCTAATTTTTTTAGTAGATATTGAATATATAAAGAAAAGTTCGGAAAAACGTGTCTATACCCAATCTTTTGGCAATTTAATTTTTTTTCTTCGTTGTTGGACAAGATTAACATATGTTAATATTTTTTTTATGGAAAATGACCATGAATGTATGGTCTTCTATAAAATTTTTGTAATTATTTCGATAAGAATTGAAAAACAAGATAAAATGTTTTGAAATATTTTAAATTAAAATAGAAATATACTAAAATTAATATATTTTAAAACATAAAGCAAATAAAGCACCAAAGGTTTTTTGAAAAAATATTTTTGCTATGTTAGAAAAAAGAAAAATTCTCTTACGAAGTTAAATTAAAAATGTGTGTCAACCATTGATGTGTTGAAAATTGCGGCGAATGTTTCACAATCAGTTAAACTTCTTGTTAAAGGATAGCGGACCTATCGATTTTTGTCGGAAAATATTTTGTTGTCTAGCCTTTTGATATGTTGATGGAATTTTATTCCACTTTGTGTCATGTTTTCCAATAAAATATTGATTTGAATCAACAATGTGATTATTTTCTTCTTATACTTTTGATTCATCATCTAGTGACTCATCCTCAGAATCATGACCATCACTTACGTCTAAGATGCATTTTTTAAGCATCTGATTCTTCATTTTCATCTTTGTCATCATTATCATCACTTTCGACTCTTGAGGGGCCTTCAACTGGTTCAAATACTATTTCTTCCGGTGGTTCTACATCAGCATGTTCATCATCTAGCACATGTTCCACCAATCTGAAAAATATGCTTGTTCTTCCTCAAACGATAACCTGTGTAAATAAGTTTTTTGCATCTTTTGTGTGCGTTTTGTTTTTAATTTTTTTTTTTTGATTTTTTGTGTTTCTTATAGTAAAACTCTATAAAAAGAAATGTCATATACCTATAACGGCATTTTTTTTAAACTTCATATATTTTGAATAGTTTTGCTTTACTTCGAAGAAATTTATTAATATTTACACCAAAATGTAAGAAATTTAAAAAATGGGTTTTTTGAAGAAAAACACTCATTTTTTGTGTTTTTAACAATTTTACTAAAAAATATAAAATTTACTTACCTACCTACCTGAACGGCACATAAAATTTTAAACTCTTCCATATTATTACAAATATTGAAAATTCAATAAATAATCTTTTCAAAGTATATTTATTTTATATAATTTTTTTTTTATTTCACTGAAATAGATACACTGTTGTTGCCGGAACTACTAACTCTGTTATAAGTACTTTGTAGCAAACGGAAGTCCCTAGTAGCACTTCTTTTTTCTAAAATACCGGTATTTCCAAAAAATATCTTAGAGAATAGATATCCGTAGGTAATAAAAGCAAACATAAAAGTAACAGTAATGCACATACAAATCACTTATTTTTATCAAAAAATTCTCCACACAAAATATAGGGAAAAACCAAAAATATAAACATATGTTAATCTTGCCCGCTTGCGTATATTTCATTTGACGCCCAAGCGAAGGTTAAAAGGACGAAAACAGAAAGACGAAAAAGACAAAACGATAAACCAATTAAATTAACGGACGATAAAATAATGTTTTGCTAATTGTATCTTAAAATCAAACTCGATTATAAATAACATTTTTAGTTTCACCTTCAAGAGCAAGAATAAATAAATTATTGGGTTATAAACCCACCCTTGAGCAATAAACATAAAGTTGTACATGGGAGAAATATGACGATCTTAAATCCACTCCGCAATATTTAATAGACTGTCCCTGGTATCTTGTTGATCGTAATTGGGAACGCAAGTCTTACTGGGAATTGCAATCATTTAAAGCGAAAAAGCAAATCTGTCGGAATGAGTGGTAATCATGGAATAAAACTATTTCATCCGTGTCCGTGTTAAAATGATCGCGTCAATTACAATTCCCGACATCTTCTTAATACAAAAGCTTGTGCAGTTGCAAAATTTTGGCGGGTCGAAGTTACGTGGTGAAATAGTTGGTGATCCCGCTTTAAGTAAAAAACGATGTGGTGGCAATCTAGCAGGATCAAGTTAGAGTTAGTTTAAGAACGCTGGTGGAAAAACGATGACTTCGTCGACATCTACTATTTCGTACTGACTGCTAGTATATCGATTGACTTGTACTGTTGTTGGTAGCAGGAAAATCATTTGATTATTAATTTGATTAGTGCCAGTGTTGATTAATGTTTAAAAAGCGTAGAGTGTATAGATTTTTACACCTTGCTTTTATTCTAAGCAAGTTCATTTATTTAATTTTTTGCTATAAAACTTACTTCTTCTTTAACTAATTCTTTCTTGATGCTTTAGGTCAGACGTTATGACCATATAGAGTTTTCTAAAAGAGCTCAAATTTAGCTTGTTTATTTTAACCTTTTTAGTGCAGTTGATATTGCTACGAAAAATTTGTTGCACCAGTTCAAAAAGCAAGTTTTAAAAATCTTTTTTTTATTTTGGTTTAAAATTTGAAATATGTACAAACAACTATTTTTAACCTACAAAATATTGATATTTATAATGTATTATAATGATTGCCGAGCCCAACTATATAAACGGTTATGAAGAGGTATAGCTCTCTCTCTTCCTGTTCAACCAAGAGAACGGTAGTATAAAGTAATATAAATAGCTTTGCAATTGTAATTTTTTGTTAAAAAGGCCCACATATCCAAAGAGAAAAGGACCTCAAGTGGAAATTAAATTTAATAGCTTCGCAAAGCACTATAGATAAGAATAAGAATAAATTAATGTGGCTAAATAACTTCAATTAGAATTAAGATTAATAAATAGTTATATCAAAAATTAGGTTATAATCTTCTAATATAACTATATCTTAATTTCAAAAGTACAATCTATTGAATTGAATTTTTATGCCATTCAACTAGAAATGAAATTTATAGTTAAATTGTACCAAAATTGTTATTGAAACCAGGAAATAAAATCTTATCAAAAATTTCATCCGTATCCTTTTTTTTAGTAAAAAAAAATAGTAATGCCAATTATTTAAAAAATAAAATAAAAAAAGTATTATTAAAAATTTAAACGTTTTAACAAAAAAAAAACATCAATAATAGCGGAACTAAAAGTTTTAAGCGATATCCTTTATGAAAAATAAATTTTAATACTCGATTTATTACAAATTAGAAACTTATTTATTTCACATGTCCATTTTATTGTTATTAAATTGAATTAATTTAGGAGCCCATGGTGGTAAAATTAGTTTTCACCGATTTACAATAGTGTTTTTTTTTTTTAAACAAAATTAAAAGCAAGAATGGTTGTACATCAGTATTGGACAAATGATGTCATTTGTCCAATACTGATGTACATGTGTACATGTTTGATTTGGGTTTCATTGTGGCCTATTGGATGATTTGTGATTGAAAAATAAAAAGTTTTGTGTTCACAGTGGAAATTCCGAGATGGTTTAAGTCCGGTTATGAAAATTATTTTATAGTAAGAACATCTCGATTGCGAAAACCCGTCCCAATCGAAGCATTCCCAATAAGAGAAGGATTTTTTATTTATGGCTTGCAAAGGTTTAAGACGAATATTAACAACATTGTTCGATCTTTCCCACAAAACTTTTCTTCTTTTTCTTTCTTTCCTTTCCTTTAACTAGCCTTTCCTTTTTCAAATAATCAACGGTACGCCAGTACTTAAAGGTTCAGAATCTAAGTTTTGGCTATAATATAAAAAAAAAAACTTTGCGATTTTTCTTCGATATAAAAAAAAAAACTTTGCGATTTGCAATTTTTTTAAAATCGCAAGAGGTTACGAATGTGAAAAGGATAGAAAAAGGAAAGTTTTAATCAAGAAACTAAACAAGCTAAAAGGAATCAACGATACCCAGAACAAAACACAAACACCAAAATTTAAAATAATACCGAACTTTGTAGTGAATCAATCTAAGGCAGTCTTCTCTGTAGAAGAAATGCACCTTTTAAATAAAGGTTTAAACTACGCTTTAAAAAGTAGAGTTCCCCGGGAAGAGATAATTGTAGACATTGAATCAAATATAAAATATTTGAATGAAGAATGCAAAAATGACATTAGGGGAGAAATTAAAAAGATCATCAAAAGTGAATGTCAAACAACAGATAGGAAAACTTGTAAAGAACAACAAATATTGAAATCTCTAAAAAAAAAAACCAGTTCATTACTTAAAAGCAGACAAAGGAAACAAAATAGTCATTAAGGATAAAGAGGAGTATGAAAATCTGGTAGAAGAAAAACTTAAATACGGGAACTTTTTCGAACTTAGAAAGAATCCCTTGCCAGATTCAGTAAGAAGAGTAGAAAAAATTCTAAAAGAATGTAAGGGTAGCATAGAAAAGATAACAAACTTAAGAATGCCGAACCCTTCATTGCCTAGAATTAGATGCCAATCAAAAATTCACAAAGATGGAAATGAAATGAGGGAAATAATTGCAGATTCCAACTCACCAACATACAACATAGCAAAATGGTTAGTAGCAGAGTTCAAAAACCTAGGAAGAGAAATGAGCACAAGAGCTATAAAAAATACAGCTGAACTGATCGAAGCAATAAAGGATACTGAAATAGGGGAAAGTGAAGAGCTAGTATCATTTGATGTCAAATCACTTTTCCCTAGCATACCAGTTAAAGAAGCCATTATAAAACTAGAGGAATGGCTCAACAAAATGGATGATTCGAGGGAATGGAAACAAAAAACCAAATGCTACATAAAATTGGCAGCCCTTTGTATGAATGAAAACTATTTCATGTTTAGAGGGAAGTATTACAAAACCACAAAAGGCACACCTATGGGAAATCCACTATCCCCTATATTGAGCGAAATCTTCATGAATTTTATAGAAGAAAGGATAGTAGAAGAAGGAATTATGCCCAGGATCTGGATGCGATATGTAGATGATATTATCGCAGTAGGGGAAAAAACCAAAATGGAAAGTTTACTTGTTAAACTCAATAACATCCATAACAACTTTCACAATGGAAAATGAAAAAAATGGCGAAATTCCGTTCCTAGATATCAAATTAATTAGAAGGGAAGGAAAAATAAATTTTGATATCTATAGGAAAATTACGACAACTAAAAGAACTATCACTTCCGATTCAAACCACCCCCATGGACAAAAGATGGCAGCATATCATACAATGATTAACAGACTACTGACCACACCTTTATCAGAAGAAAACTTCAAAAAGGAAAAATTATATATTGAGGACACAGCAGAAGTAAATGGATTTATGAAAGAAAATGTTGAGAAAATAATAAAGAAGAAGATCCATAGAACTGAAATGGAAAATCTCTCAACTTTATTCGAACAAAACAAAAATATGGAGAAGCCAAAACGAATCTGTGTAGCACATTCCGCATACACAAAAAAATTTAGCAATATATTTAAGAAATACAACTTAAATGTAGTCACTACTAGCAGAAATCTCAAATTATGTATTCTGTTAGGATCTGCGAAAGATAAGAAAAGCATAGAAGAAGTAAGTGGTATATACAAAATATCATGCCAAGATTGCACAAAAACTTACATAGGACAATCTAAGAGGTTAATTACAGTTAGATTCCAGGAACATATGAGGGAAGCACAATTGGCGAGGAAAAGAAACTACACGAATTTTAGGTCAGCTGTAGCGCAACATATAGTTGAAGAAGAACATCATATAAATAAGAATAGTTTAAAATTAATAAAAGAGGTAAACAAAAATAATAAACTAGATATGTATGAAAGCCTGGCAATATCTAGAGAACCTGTTAACAACAGACTTAATAATGATGTAGGTAGTGGATTCTCGCCATTATTTAGATTACTTTAAAATTAAAAATCAGGTTCAGGTAGAATTAAGATCATAAATACTAGAATAAGGGTTATTGCGTAAGACTAGTTTAAATGCAATAAATAATAATTATACAAAAAAAAAAAAAAAAATTTAATAAATAAAAACACTATAGATTAAGTAACACTATTAAGGAATTACTATTGTTAACAAAATGAGCATATTATTGAGGGTTCAAATTATATAATTATATGTAAGGATTAGTGTAAATAATAGTCGCAAAGCACTGATGAAGGAAGTAAGTTGCTTCCGAAATATCGATATTTGCAAAATAAATACAAATGATTAGTGAAAGGAAACTCGACTTTTATTCCATAAATCTAGAGTATATATTACCCAAATACCATGTTTTTTTGGTAAATTCCGTTAATCCGTTTCGGTACGTTGGTCTACGGCTTTTTCGCTTCGTTGTGTCATCTATGAACTGTGACCGATTGACTGGAAATACTTTGTAAAAATATTGTTTCTTGGCATAGAAGATCTCTGGTTTGTTTGTATTTTCACTGGTTGATCACTGGTTTTTGATCCCTTCCGACACGTCGATCTTGAAAGGAAGTAAGAGCTTCGGCGGGATATTTTCCAAATTTTCTGAAGATCAAAAGTTTTTTTGATCGAAGCCCAATAAACATGTATTCAATTTGAAATAAATTGACCACGTAGTTTCAGAGATACAGGTTTTCATTCAAATTAGGGTTCTACCAAAAATCAGGTCCTCTAAGCTTTGGGCAAGAACGTTCTTATCAGGAATCAACATGTGTACAAAATTTGAACCACTTGGCCCAGTAATTTCTGAAACAAAAAATTTGGTCCAAAACAGAGCTCCTACGTCCCCAAAAATTTTGTAATAAGAAAACCAGTTTTTATCGAAATCGAACATGTGTCCTAAATTTGAAATATCAATTTTCATTCACATAAACGCTCGGACGGGAAGCAGGTACAAAAAATGTCGCAGAAAGTGCTGACACTGGGATCCAAGGTGTGTTCAAAATTTCAAGTTCCTAGCTCAACAGGAAGTAGGTTTTAAATGCTTTAATAATTCTGAACGGTGTGAAATATGCCACGGTAAATTTATAAAAATAAAATAAAAACATTAAATTTATTAACTATATACAGCTTTGCGAACCTATTTATACTACTTTATACTACCGTTCTCTTGGTTGAACAGGAAGAGAGAGAGCTATACCTGCTTATAACCGTTTATATAGTTGGGCTCGGCAATCAATGGCGGACCTACGCAATCGGATGGTTATCGGTCCGATAGATGGTTATCGGAAGTAGTATTACGTGGATAATTTATGTTTCCCCTATACATACGGCACATCGTGACTGTTTCTACCATTGACCGTCTCAACCGCATCTATTGTTTCAAGAGGTATAAAACTATATAAATTCTTATAAATTTATAAATATCAACTAAAATTTAAATATTTCTTATTCGGTTGATGCTCTTGGAACTACTACAAACCCTACTACTACCGCTAAAACTGCTCCGATTTTCAGGTTAAAAAATGTAGGACTTTTTTTAAATGAACGTATTTAAAATTCGAAATAGTTTTTTGGATAGCGCAAATATAAAAGAGACTTTAAGCCGATATCACTGACAGTTGTGGTTGAACCGAAAAGCACGATTTAAGAATTTGTAAGAAAAAGCTGTCGTCTGCAAGACAATATAGGAAAATTTGTTGACGACTTTTTAAAAAAAAAATGTCAATCATAGTAGCATAGATCAATTTTATTTTTAGTGATAACCAAAACGCTAAACTATTTATCATTTATTTTTCATCCCAATGATAAAGGGTACTAGACCAAGCCGAAAAATCCAGAAAGCATTTTTTTTTTGCTAATAATTCTAACAATAGTTTTTCTTTAGTATTATCTCTCTTTAGGGATTTTAAAAGTAAACAGTATTGCAGATATTTTTGTTTGAAAACGTTATATTTTTTGTATTTATTTTTTACGGTGAGCAGTTTTATGCTGACGTGACCCTCTCAATTCTATTGTACTTCCCCGTTTGAATGTTTAAGCTTTAGATTGAAGGAAGGAATCTTTGTTGGTAGGCGTTTGGGTGGTGAATTCTTGTGGCTGGTCCTGAGAATTGATTCATAGTCCGGTTTTTCAAGGATATCTGATTACCTTGTATTCCTTCATGTTCAAGACTCTACAATCTACATAATAGTGACTCTGTTTCATTATATTAGTTTTTTTTAGCTTTGTTCAACTATGAGCAAGCTTTGATTTAAAAATTAGAGAAGCCAGTGCTTTTGAGGCATCTTTGCTATCTGAAATTATATAAGTGCTGGACCTTTGATTTCTCTTTTAATGCATTGTAACACCGATACTTCGATGGAATAAGTTTTAGCTTAAAAGCCAGTGGGTGTATATATTCTAAGAAGAATAATAGTTTGATTTCATTCGATTAGAATTTTAAAATAAGGGTTTGATTATACCCGATTTCATTTAAATTTTTGCTTTATATAAACTAATTATAAATTCATATAATTTTATTAATAAATTATACACCTTTACAAGCAATATTACAATACCAAAAAATTAGACAGATTTTCTGTTAAAAAATAATAATTCAGTTACCCACCATGTTTAAAGAGATTAGTGGTTTATTTTTTCTTTTATGAAATTTAAATTAAAATAAATTAAATTATTCTGGTGAATTGAATTAAAAAAATAAAAAATAACTTAAAGAAGTTTCCAAGGACACATGAACACTTTAGTATAATATAATATAATTGTGTCCTATATACATACTCGTATATGTATACCTACAATCTGTATACAATAAAGTTTTATATTTCAATTTAAGAATAACTTTAATGATTCTAATTAGTTGACAAATTAAAGTTTCCCGTAAGTACCATTATTTCCACAAAAACCATTTTTTTTTTCACAAAGATTGAAAAGTTTGCTACCTTTTAAATTAAAAAGTTTCGAGTGTATGTCTTACTGTAGAATTTTAAATTGAATTAAATGAATGAAATTCAATTGGAATTCACCATGGTGAAAAAAAAAACATTATTTTCATACCAATTGACAATAACACAATACATTTGGTGGAATCAGGAATGAAAGTTAAGTCTTGGGATTAGTCGAATATGTATATAAAAAAATTCAATGTAGACTATTGGTATTTGATTTTTTCAGTATTAGTATCATTTATTTATTTATTTTAACAGTTGATCCTACAGATAAATCTGTAGGCCAACTTTATAGGTCCTTTTCCCTTTCGAAATGTTGGCCTTTTTATTAAATTAAATTAATTATTTGGTATAAATTTTTGTATATTATATATTTATATTATTTTTTTTATTAGTTATGTTATATCTTTATTAATTATTAAATTATATTTAAACTGAAAATTACATTTTCAGTAATTTTCACCATTTAAAAATTCTTTCGGTTTTCACGTGGTTTGAACTCGTGCTCCTTCGGTCGTTACATTACTACACTCGAGTGCTTTACCTTGGCCACTATTAGTATTATTTTATATTTATTTTATTAACTCAATAACAGATTTTACATATATCACATATTCCAACTGACTAGCTAAATGGCCTAAGTCTAGCAACATGGTGCTATTAATTGTTAGCTGTTTGTCAGATATTACCGTGAGTCCGGTTTAGTTCTATGATAAAATTCATGCCGTAAAACATAATGTAAAATGCCTGAAATTACTATGCATTTTAAGCTTAGTCCTTAAGAAAAAATTTAGTTCAATTGAGTAAGATAAAGATAGTAATTAAACTAGGTAAAAACTGTATAAAATGAAATAAATCACTTTTTTAACATAAATATCATATAAAAATAAAAAAATAAAAATTATTATCTAGATAGAGGTTTTTCTATCTTAGACATCTTTCCTTACATTAACGCAAAAATATTCTTATTTGAAGTAAACTTCATTCTGAAGATTACGCTATCTTCTGCAAAACGATAATACTTTGAGACAATACAATTCTGTCTTATTCACTGCGAAGACATTGTATAAAATTAATATTAATTAATTATCTTTAAGTTAAATAAAAAAAAAACTTTTAATTATCATCATTATCTTCATATTATTAATCTGTAAATTGAAAAAAGTACATTTCACAACCGATTTTCATTATTATACCTTCAAATGATATAAAATTAGACGTGGTATAACTAAATGTTTTTTTTTAAATTTTTTTTTAAAAAAATAGGTTAGTTTTCATGTATAAGTATACACATACATTTTAACACAGAAAAGTTTTGATTTATCAAATTACCGCAACTCACCAATATATTGAGCTTCTTCCTTTCTTCGCCAAAATTAAATTGAAATTTAATTTTTTTTTTAAACAAATTGTTAGGTATACGGTTGTTGGCTAAGATAAATTTAGAAAAATATAGTGCGTGCAAGAGTAAACTGAAATCATGGTACAATAACTAATAATGAAATTTCGAATTCCGAGGATCGGGTAAATACTTATACTATTATGGGAAGGAGCCGTTATTTTAAAATTTAAAAAAAAATTATTGACTAAATCGAGGGTGTTCTATCGATTTGTGACATTTTCATACTTCTGGGAAGGATCGCAAATCGGTTTTTTAAGACCAAAAATTACCGAAATTGGCCGAAATCGAGATTTTCAAATGGGAAGGAGTACTTTTTTATTCAAATTCGGATTCGATGTCAAAAAATATATAATAATATTATGTGGAAAATACAATATAATTTTATCAATTCATTGTTAAATGGTTAAAAGGTCTTTATTGAATACCATATCGATAAGAGGTTGTTAATTATTCAAACAATTATTTTACAAACTTAATTTTACAGTTTCTTTAAGTTAGTTTTAATGAAGAATTACAGGATCAGATGTATAACTGCTTGACTAGAGCATTATTGACCAATTCACCGATTCACAAGAGTGGTATTAATTAATTCATACGTTGGTTCGACGAGCTTTATTTTTTTTTTAAATTTTTTATGAATGCATCACTAAAAAGCAATTTCATAATATTTTGTTTTATTTTCTTATGTATTGACTACCGTACATTTTTCATTTGTGATCCAATGTGCATCAATTATTTGTATGAATCTCGGGATGAAACACAATGAATTTTCTCGTCGGAGCCCAATCTTAATTTCACATTTATCAAAAACGGATTTTTCCGAATCAGCTTGTTTTAATTTTTTTTTTTTAAATATTATGTAAAATTTACTATTAACATGAGAATGTACCATTTATTAAAAATTCAAAATGTTTCAGCTGTAAGGAGAATATCTCAAAACTCTGAGTATATATTTTGTTTTATGTGCTTGACAGTAACTTAGGTAGAATCACCTTTTCGTACTTAAACTTAACGGTACTGCAAGCTTATACTACAATATCTACAATGTTTTTCGAGCATTTATTTATCAAATTACTGGTTTATCAACTCCTTAAATGTGAAAAACTACTACTATTGTCAGGAGATTAGTCATATTAAATAGAATAGCTTTATTTTATTTAGGTGATCCCCAGATTATACTCTCAATTATTTTTTTGTCATTTATTTTATCCCAATGACAAAGGGTAGGTACTGGACCAGGTCGAAAGACCCAAAAGCATTTTTTTACTTCATCGCGAATCGAACCTGAGAGCTTTCGGTTGAAAGGGAAGCATTGTACCTACTGCGCAACCCAGCGTGTAAAAAAAAGTATATAGAAGGAAATTAATTAATTGAAATTGGTTTGAAATTGTTGTGGAACAGTTGAACTGCTAAGTTTCGATAAAAATAAATTCAAATCAAAGCTTGAAGAAATTTTATTCTTTATTTTTTTCTCATTTAACATATTTTTAAAATATTTAATTTCAAGTTTTCAAAATCCACACTGTTTAATTACATTGCCAACATTATTTTTATTGAATACACCATAGGTTACATTTTTCTACAGAAAATTACATGTTTACGCTTAAGCTAACTTCAAAGTGTAGATTGTAGACAGAAAAAAGTACACGTGAAGCAACAATACTACGTAGAAGCTCCTTAACCAACCTATGACCTGGCTTGATTCGATTTGACCCAGTGATATGAGTGTCTTAAAAAAACGGTTAACTCTGGAGTTAATTATAGACTATGATTTATAAGAAAATTAATTTTTATTTGTGTTTACAGTTTCCTATTTATTCATATTTTATTTTTGGTTCTCAATTAAGTTACATGGTCGTCTATTAGTTAAAAATATATCAATTTAGATTGAATGCTATTTATATTTAGCACTTTTGAGAGGTTTTTCAATATTCTTGCAATCTTAGTATTAAAAACAAAAATCGCAGAAATTAGAAACAAATGAAAGTATGTTTCAGTTGGGTACATTAATTAGTACAAAATATCATCTCTGTAAAAATACATGTACTTGTATGTAGATGTGAAAATTTGGGAAAATAAATGAATTGAATATTATTATACAAAAATTTTCCGATCATTATTTTCAAATTCGCATCGCCCTTAATAATATAGCTCATCACATAATTGATATATCAATCATTAGAAAATGGCTTCTCAGAATTAAAATTTAAAGTATAGAATCTCGTGTACTTCAACATTTATTAAAAATAATAATTATTAAATAATAAAATAAAAAATAAGTATACTTATTAAGCCCAGTGCTATAAATATTATAACCCAGTGCCACAAAAAGTATCTAAAAAAAATGGCCCAATCCACGGACTACTTTTGATTATTTATTTATGTTATAAATGGATCGTAAATAGACTTCACTTCACGTTATAATAAAATAGGGCTGAATTATAATTAAATCAATATGATGATGGAATCATATAAATGCCTAGACACTTACATTTTTTCTGATAATAATAAAAAAATGTTAGTATTGAAATATTAGGTGTGAACATTTTTTCAACGATAGAGAAAACTATTTTTAATTTTTTTCATTTTCCCATTGTCCAAATAAATTTAAAAAAAAAAAAATAATTTATTTGAAACTATACAGTCTTATAACATTCTTCTCAAACGTTCTCTGTAAAGATCAAACTCATTGTACGTTCAATAAATTGAAAAAATATCAAATTATAGAGTATAGAAAAACAAGCAACAAATTATATGGTTCCCAGTGTACCTCAAAAAAAAATTTTGAAATTCAAACATCAGGATTTTTATCAAGAAACTTTTTTGTAATGAATATTTTTAAAAGTTAGGTTGGGATCGATTTTGGTCTTTGTATATAAGTTTTCTGATAAACGAATGTTCAAATTTTTTTTTTAGTATTCAAAGTATAATTTCAACTCTTGCTTGGCTTGTGTAAGGATTTAATCCTTTTTTATGCAAATAAACATACATACCTACTAATATATACATAGAATAATACAAGTTTATACAAGTTTATAGAAATTAAAAAAATTTCATTTATTTATTTTCTTTGTTAACATGTTTTTCACATGATGTTATTAAAAATTTAACAAAGTCAGGCAGAAATGATTATTAAAATTTGAGAATTTCTTTTCTTTTTTCGCTTTGGTTTTTGTTTTTGTCCTTTTATTTTTTGAAGACATTTTTCTTTTTTTTTTTTTTTTTTAAATTCTTTCTGTTATAATTCTTCTGTATTTTGACTCGTTTCACCGCCAACACATAAATAATATATTTACATGTCATTCATACCATGTCATCATACCATTCAATTCATATACCATTCATCTTGGATCCAGAATTAAAGCAGAAGATAGGTATATCATTTTAGCCTGAGATACATTAATTTATTTACTAAAACTACTTATAAAATATACGACATCAATTTTATACAAAGATATTTAATAAAAATAAAGGCATTTAAGCTCTTCAAGGAACAAAAATATTAAAATCCTACTAAGAATTTCAAAATCATTGAAAGAGTAATAAAAGTTGTGGAAAACGTATGAAAAACTTTTAGACTTTTAGGAGATTTAAAATAAAGATGGGATTTAGCTCCAGTTTATAAAATCAATACTGTTATCCATTATCGTTCTCCCATTGATTCTATCTCATTGTCTGTACATATAATGAGACTGAAATAATGGCTGAAATAACACAATCAAACAATAATTGGCAAACTTCACAATCGTAGCAAACTTCGTCAACTGGGAATTTTTCACCCTATACACCACATATGGGGTTACAGAACAATGATGATGATGATGATGATATCACTGAGGAATATTCTGAGTATGATCTTTAATTTAGGTGTTCTTAAGGACTCAGATATTCAATTACATAAATACGGAGTATCACATTGAATCTACTTTCGGCTACAGTTATACAGGCGGGAACAGACCGCACCACTCAGTATGGATTTAAGTCTAATCTAATCTAATCATCGGCAAACAAAAAAAATATGAGTAAGCCAGAATCTCTTGTTTGATTAATTCAAAACAAAATGTTTATAAAACTACTCGTATGTATAGGTTACAATCAAGAACTTTAAGTCTGCAAAGACTGGGAAAATTACCGATCATTATATTATGTTAAATCGAATTTAAAAATATTACACACTATATTTGTGATTCTTGTAATATGTAAAAAAAAAAGATATAAAAATAGAAAAAAAGTTGTAAAATTTGATAAGGTTTAACAGAATAATAATTTTCATGACAAGGATACTTCTACATTTCTTGTATTTCAATATTTACAACTTCTTCATTCTGAATTTTGGGGTGACTTAAAGAAGCCTATTTTCAAATATATAAATTAATAATTTACTATAGGTATAAGTCAAATTATTAATTTGGCCTACCCATTCCCTCGCCAAAATTTCAGTAATATTTTTCGTAATCATTACAGATCATGAGGTATTAAAGAAAGTTTGTCGAAAATTCTAAATGAAAATTTAGAATTTTTTTTTCAAGTAAAATAAACATAATTTTTACATTTATTAATTTGTTAATCGGATTTTTTTATTTTTAATGATAATTTAAATTAAAAAATTTAATTTTTGTCAGATTTTCTTTCACTAATCATTTTATTTTAAATTGAAACCTGTCAACACAGAAATTATTTAATATTTTTTATAAGTTTGTGTACGAAATTTCTAAAACGAACATCTATAGTTATAGAATTTTCGGTACCTAAGCAAAGTAATTACAAATTATGAACCACTTTTGTTTTTGTTCTTCGGAGAGTTTTACAAATTAACAAAGAAAGAAGTGAAGAACAACGTTGTAAATTGTGGAAATCAATTTCCAAAATTATTATTCGATCTGTAAAAGCTTAAGCGTATTAAAATTAATTTTCAAAAACTATGTTTTGCCTGCCAAAATTTTAGAACACTTCGTGAAATGTAGGTTAGACAATAATCGTAAATATGAACTACTTATTCGTAAATTTCGAATAACATTTATTCTATTCGATAAGCAAGAACACGAACAAGACGAAGAACTTTACTTAGAAAATTACGATGATTAAAGCGAAATCGCGGTTCAAGATCACACGCTGCAAGTAGAGTATACTGGAATGGGTATACTGGAATTCTATTTTGGGTTTTTTAAAATCCCGTCCGGGTTAAAATTCAGCTTTTTTCATTTGTATTTATTGCCAAATTTTATTAAAATATTGTTTCTGAACAGAAACTTTGCTGTGCATAGCTATACAACAGTTTGATTACAGAAAAGGCTCGCTTTTTCCAAAAATTTATGAAAAAAAACTTGCCTGCAGAAGATTTATCGACTTTGCAAAAAAAAATTAAAAGTAAACCAAATTTAAAAAAAAACTGGATTTTGATTGAACAGGATTACAATGTATCGTAGTAGATCCATAATATCACTCCCAACATTTCTTTAGAGTATGATCTGAGTGTAAATTTTACCTTCTTTCATCTTTCGCTAGCAAATTTCATTCACCTATGCAGCTATTTTCTGTTTGAATGCTTAAGTTAACAAATAAAGCTGACGTATGTGAAGCGAGAATAGCCCTCAATTTTTTTGGTCTGGTGTACATGCTGATGGTATTATTGGTTTTTGAAATTGATACTACATACAAAAATTTGTTTGTAATCGATCTGAGAAAACTTGTGGTTGCAGAATAATAGTACTATTTATAGGTTGTAGAATAATAGTATTATTTCAAGAAATGGTACAGTGAATAGTACTTCAAAATCGAGTGACTTAACACCTATACAACAATATTTTCTATAAAAGTATTTGAAGTCATTGATTTATGATGAAACAGTAACAATTGATGCTTTAAAAATCAATATAACTCGTCTTATTTCAGAAATGAGAATTTTTTTGAAAACGAAGAGAGAGCTAGTTGAGATATTTTCTTATTTGAGATACTCGTGTTATATATATTTTTGTAAGTATTATAATGTGATAAAATAATATTTTAAATAAAAATTAGATATAACAAACTTAACACATCACTCTAACAAAATCACTTTTTATAATTCAAATTATTCACCCTTAACCCAGATAAGTTGAATACACCTGGTAGTGCAATTCTTACAAATTATTCTTATAAAATTTTATGACTAATCTTTTGCTTATATAGTTTCTTAATTACATTACTTACATCTGGCATAGATTTTGATCCAAAATCCCTTTAGTACACTTGATATACACAACTTATTAGTGATTTTTGTTTATTATGTTTTTTTTTTCTTTTTGTAATGTTAACCAAAAATTTTAATGAACTACAACAGATTATAAAAGCTAATTAAGTATATAACCTGACCGGAATTTCTTTCGATTTCAAAAAACATAATTAACTTTTAGAAATTTTTTTTTGTTATTAAGTGTCCTATTAACGATCTACAAAAAACTTCCATCATTACTTTTTAAAACAAAATTTAAATATAATTTTTAAGGTTTTGTAAGATGACATAAAATTAAAATTCATCCAAGTTAGGTAGATTTTTCCTTTTTTTTTTAAGGACCAGTTCATCAAAAAAAAAAATTATATATACAATACTACGTTTACATTTTGTATATTTTAAAACCATTACTGATTTTTAATAACCATCAAAGAAAAGAGAAACAATTTTTCTAATGATTTTCTAAAACTTTTACAAAAGTTGAGAGAACATTTTTTTTTCTCTTTCCATAACCCCATCGATTTTTTTGTTTTAAATTTTTATTTTAGCAAAAAAAAAAATTAACGCAAAAATATGTGTATATTTTTATAATATATAATATAAAATATGTATATTTTTATAATATTTTATAATATAAAGCACGCGGAATCTTTTTAAAATCCAAAGGTTGAAAATCGTGAAGTTGCTGTTTAACTAACCAATATATGTCAAATATAGAGCACTACATTAGTTGATTGGGCTGAAGTCTACGCTCTTGACTTAGAACAATGTTTTGATGTATAATCAAATATTGAAGCCAGTTTGGCCATGCGGTATTCAAATATGGCGTCAGCTGGTTATATTAGAATTTTCAACAAAATTGCTCTCAACCCTTGGACATACGACAAAATTCTACTAAAATATCTTTATTGTAAGTAAATTAAAGACATTATAAAACTGTTTTATTTAAATTTGATTTGGCTCATAATTTAGAACCAATAAAAAAATATAACAAGGTAATTTCTTTAAAATGTTTATGATTTCTTTTATAAATTTCTTCTATTACAAAAAACATGGCACATTTTTATCATTTTGAACATTTTATTAGTGTTATAATATAATACATAATATTATTACTAATATTTAGTATATTATATTAATATTATACTAAAATTCAAAAAATAGTATGTGAAAATTAAAAATTTTCTCTTTTTTATAGTAAAGATTATTACTAACAACATCACATTTGGCAATCTTTGTTTATGTTTTTGTAAGACAAAATGAATTCCATAAAAGTACAAAAGAAACATTTTTATAACTTTAAATTAATTTTTGCTTCAATATTTTTCAATATTAAAAAAATAATATCTAAATTTGAAATAAAAAAAAACTATTATTAAATGATCAATGAGTTCGAAACTCTGTTGTTATAAAGGGTGTAAAAATGTTTAATCTTTTAATTTTTATTTATTTATTTATTTAACAGTGGACCTACAGATTAATCTGCAGACCAACTACAGGCCCTTTTCCCTTTCGGAATGTGGGCTTTTAGAATATAAAGATAAACGAAACAATATTTAAAAATTTACAAAATATAACACTTAGTATCTAGGAAATATAACTAATAATCTAAAACAGAAAAAATTAAACAATTCAACAATTCAACAATATAAAAATTTAATATCAGTTTAACAATTTAACAATTTAACAAATTAAATATTAAACAATTCAAAGTACAGATACAGACCAAGATAGAGATAATTCAAGCCAATGAGGGGGCTCACCAGGAAGTGCAAAAGTAGCATTTACACATTCTGGTTTGCGCCCCATTTGTTGTAATCCAAAAATATATTTTTGAATTAATTTAAAATATAATATTATAAATAATTATGTATTTGAGTTCTTAGTCTTAAATAGTAAGTATAGATAAACTTACCAAGTATTTTATTTTATTTATTAAAATAATTTTATTAATTTATAAAAACAATGTTTCACCAAGTGCCAAACAAAAAATCTTTTGATTTTTTAATAAATTTTATTACTGGAAAAAGCTTTATCGGCTTTTCAAATCATTTTTTTTTATCTAATGGTAAGGTTTTGGGGGCTATAACTCTTAATTGATCTTTAAGTATGTTTTATTATTTTGAAAATTACCGGTTTTAAAATCAATACATGTTTTTTTGACTAAATTCAATGGCATTTGATTGAATGTGAATTATTCCGCCAATTTTCCACACGATTTAAAATCTTGCGGTAACATTTGCAATATTGTTAAATGAACCTTTGCATAAATCATCTTCTTTATAACTTATCAACGATAGCGGACTTCCAATTTCAACATTCTGTACTCTACATACAATAAAAAGAGATTTTCGCCAATTTATATGGGAAATTTGTCTTAGGGTCGTTTGTCATAACATACAACAAAAGTTTTTGTTTTACTGTGGACATACGACAAAATAGATTTTCAATATACGAGAGTACTAAAAGAAACTTTGCAACATGGATAAGCGCATTTTGAAGAGCATATTCTAAGACCCATAAATCACTTTATATCAAAAAAACTGACAAAAACGTTAAGTATTTAAGCAGCTGACGATCGGACAACATCATATTCAAACCATCCAAACTGCATCATAATCAATGCTGTGCTCTATGGTCTATGGTATGCTCTATGGTATGCTTGCAATGTCGATATTCATAGAAGCACGAACATTTCATTGATAAGAGACGAAATAATGAAATTCGTTGTACAGCATAAAACAATCAAAAATTTGTTCAGCGACCAACACAAACAATCCCAGTTGCGTATAAGCTTAAAATTTTCAATCTATCAAAACCTAGATATAATATTTAATGTATTCTTAACTTGAGACTATCTAGTGCTTAAGTATTTTCTTCAGTTTATAATTTTCGTCATATTTTCAAATATCTGAATTGGTAAAAGCTTCGTTAGCTTACACATTAAATTTAATTTGTATATATTCAAAACTAAAAAAGCCACTTTCTGATTATTTCCTCAATCTCTAACAATCTAAACGTTATATTTGAACTTATTGAACTAATATTGAATTAATATTGCTCAAAAACTTTGTTTAAATAGATTTGGGCTACGATATGTATGATTGTGTATAATATACAGTAAAACAATATTATTAAATTGGACCACCGATTGGAATTTTAAATGTCACCATGTAAAATGAGTAAACTGATGATATTGAGTCAAAATTTTTGGTATGAACCTTTAAAATATAAAAACTAATCAAAACTAATCTAGTTTGTATATATTTTTTTATTTCTCATATATAAAAATATTAGCCAATACTTAAAACTTTAAATATTTATTAGTTCGTACTTTTTTACTGGAAAAATTTCAGTACCAGTAATTTAACTTGCTACTGTAATGAATTTTTAAATTCCTTTAAATCATAGTGTACTGAAGTATAATCGTAGTATGACAGCATAGATCAAACTATTGCGCTTTGCGAGGTAATTTCTGGATTTGGTGTCTGGTGATGATCCAAGCTCATCCTTTTTTCTGAAAATAACTTTAAAAAATACATTTAAGAGCCACATTTCTGAATCATTTCGATGCGTCGTCTTGTAATATCTTCAATCTAGTGCTGGATTAGTATAGCTGGTAATCTGTAGAAAACACTCAACACACTATATTTTATAAACCTGTATAGCCGTACTTTAGTTTGTCTAAACAATTGAGTTGAAATCTCCCCGAAATACAAAGCCACAACTGTACAAGGCGGCCATTGTTCGCAAACTTCTATATAATTATTAAGCGTGAACACTACCAAGTGCAAATAAAAAGCAAAACATACACTTGATATTTTTGAAAGAAAAAATTTTCATCAAATTCATGGTCTGTCTGACCTACTCTGTTATTTGGAGGAGAAGATATATATCGCCGAATTATAACAACTGTTTAGCGACATTGACCTAAATGAAAAATGCTCCAGCTGAAATCTCCTTGAACTCAAACCCTCGAGGAAGAAGACCATATACTATCACTCGAAAGATATAAAAAAAACTTCCAAAATTTTTGAACCATCATTAAGTGTCCATCATGACCCAAAAGTCCTCTAAAGAATAATGACGAATTGTAATGGAAATTAAAAAAAAAAAAAAAAAAAAAAAAAATGTTGTGGTTGTTTAAAATTATTTCTAAAAAAAGGAAACAACAATGGAAGAGAGCAAGAAGTAACTTTTTAATGACTAAAAAATGAGGCCTAAAACATCCTTTTGTGTATAGGGACATTAACATTATTAACCAGTTAGGACCTATTTTTGCAATATAACATAATATAATAAGGAGAAAAAAGGATAAAAAGTTTTTTTAAAATTATTATTATTTTTTTTTTTACTTGTCTTATTTTTAGTAACTTTTTTTTTGTTTTTGTGCTATTTTTCTCTTTCAGAGTTCTGACATCATTTTATATGTATATTTTATATTAAAAATTGTTTAGAGAAGCACAGATGTGGTATTTGTGGTTCATTGTTAAACAACATGTAAAACAATTTCCTTATGTTTGGCAATAACAAAAACAATAACAACAACAAAAACATGTTCTTCCTTTTTGTAATAAAAATAATTATGATGTGTCTAAAATTGTAACCAGAATGTTTTAGTTCGAATATGGAACATTTTGAAAACAAAAATAAAGTTACCCTTTCAAAAAGGTTAAGATTCTTTCTAAATCTTAAGGCAAAGGTGTACAAAATTTATAAATTTTTGTTGAATTCATTTCAAAGGCTAGTTCATGTTTTTTTTTTTTGTTTTTTAATTTGTTTTTTGTTGTTCCCCTTTAATCTTGTAAATATAGTCTTGTTAAAATTATATCCAAATAATTTAATAAATCCCTAAATTCCTGAAATTAAGTCAATAAATTACATATTATTTTGAGAGTCAGAAAATATATCCTTAGTATTATTTTTACAAATTTGACATGAAGGAAATCGTTTAAGGCATAATTTTTTCAATGTAATTGGCAATGACCAGCTTCTCTATCAAACGAAATTTAATTTGTTTAGTTGAAAGTTTGAATTTTTTTAATAAATTTTTATTAACTCACAAAAGAAATCTCTGTAATTACTTTCACTAATACATTAGAGTACTCTGTTCTGGTTTTATTGCGAGGTGTCACAATACTGGACTGAACTTTTAAAGTGGATCAGCTAATTAGGATTTCCTCCGTTACTTTCAAATTCTTATCCTGATTCTGAAGGTTTGTATAGAGTTAAACAGCACAATGCGGCTCATTACAGGAACAATGCGATCAACACCGACATGATGGTTACCCGTGCTTAAAAACAGAACGCGTCTCAGCTTGCGAAAAGATGTGTTTAGAAAATACAATAAAATAATGCTAAATAATTAATTACCATTCCATAATAATATCAATATACTGTAGTACAACATACATCGATTAAAATCATGTTCCCACCAATTGTCAAAAAAGCCCAGCATCTAATTGAAAATGATTTTAACATTTTTCACGAATGGACAAAGATCTTGCATATCCACTTCCATCACACGATTTTCGATTTTCGCGTCAGTAATGGTAAACGGCGAACAGAATTCGAACATACCATGACAAATGTGCAAGATGTTAAATTTAAGTGACTACAATATCATAGATATTATAATTTAATACATTGTTTGGATTAACATAATATTTTGTTTTGTTTTTCGTTAGATATTTGAATTTTTGTATCTAACTATTGTTTAAATGAATATAATTATTGTAATGTATTATAGTTTCTATACGTTAAATAAATCTTGATAGCTAAATCTGGTAGTGCTGACTAAAAAAATAATTTTAATATGTTTCAATATCTAGGTTTTGAGGGATGGGATGTATATTGTATATTTTTTTAAGAAATTACTTATGATTTAATTTAGTTGCGTGTAATTAAAGTTAATATGTTTTCGAAACAGCGAAGAGGTAATGACGTCTCCTTTAATAATTTTAGTAAGAAAAACATTAGCCACTTCTCGTCTTAATTTCAAAGTTTCAATAAGAGAATTAGTTGTGTGTTGCGTTGTTGATTATTAATTGATGTAATTGTTCAGCCTCTGTTTATATGGAGGTAAAATCAATGGATTTGACTAGTGGAAGCTTCATAAAGCAAATTATATGCAGTATTTCAATTCTATTGATATAAACATCATAAAAAGGCGACCAAACTTGAAAGACATACTCCAAATTAGATGTAACGAGACTTGAATGCAATAATTTAAAAACTGGATTGTTTGCTGGATGGATTGTTGAGTTTCTTTGACCAACGTTTTTAAAAACTTGACATAGAATATTGGCTTTATTGATAATATTACAAAAATGTGATTTAAAGTTAAGCTTGTCATTAAAATTACCTCTAAGTCTTTAATTGAACTCACTTTAGAAATGCTATGCCCAACTGATTTTTTTTTTGTTATTAGCTTCCTAAATTTATTTACGATCTATGGAAATATTTATGATGTAATTTATTTATTTTAACTTGTGTAGCAGTATTTTCCTTTGAAGACCAGCTCTTGTATAAATTTACAATATAATTGGTCTGTTATTTCTTTTTTTTCTTATGTCTTATAAATCACAATGAATTCTTCGTTTTAGTCTTCTCCCCTGAAATTTAGTTGCCATTAGGCTGCGGACTAAAATGTTTTGAATGAGCTGGAAGTTTGAGTATGTATAGTAGGTGCTATATTTTGCTATTACACTGCTGACAGATTTAATGTTTTAGTGGTGTTCAATGACCTTATTTAGCACAAACCAAGACGCCTTTACACCTTTATTAACACCTATTTTGGAATCTTAGTTTGATGCTGATATCGGTTTTCACTGCAAGTCCCCAGGCTGGATTCCATATACCCAAATCGGTCGGTATATGACTTTATAAATTAAGATCTTATTTGTTAATGATGACTGTGTGTTATTTGCCATTAGCCAATGCGTACTTCTTAATTTGATAAAAAGCTGTTCCTTTTTATTGGCAATAATATATTTACATCCAGCTAAACCTTTTTTTACGTTCTATCGTTGCAGGCTGGTGTCAAAAACCAAATTGATGGTCCAGCAAAACCTCACGATCTTCTATAATTGACGATGAATGATTCTTTAGCTTAAGCTAATTGGCCTGTAAGATGTAGTTGACATTTTTTTCATTTCTATTGATGTTGTTAATTTTACTGGAAGATCGATTTGATAATGCAAATCAATTACTTTGTCAATTTCCCACAGGGTTTTTTCCTCATTTGCATTTTTCCAATGCTGAAAAACTTTGTAAAAATGTTTGGCGAAAGTATCTGGCTTTTTTTGTTTTGCGGGCCAGTTTCTATTTATTTTTTTAATTGGATTATTTGTGGTTGTTGGGCGTTTTACGGCCTTTCACAGATAATAATTTATTTTCACACTGTACAACTGATGTAGCACAACACTATATGCAATTGTGTTAACAAAAAAGAGAAAAACATTTTATTATCACAGCTAAAATGAAAATGGCACTAAACTAATATAAATTTGAAAAGCGGTAAAAAAATTTCTTTGATCGCAAGGTAACAGAATCCTAGAAGGATAATAATATGATATCTAAGCAGATGTTTTATTAAATATTAATTTGTTTCAAAAGAATGTTTTCAACCAAGAGAAATAACACGTAAAAAATTATAACTTCTTTAATTATGATTTTTTTTTTTTGTTATTTCAGTTGGAAAGATTTATTATTAAGGCCGGCTCAAAAGGTTGTAATATTATTAAATTGAAAAAAATTATTAAAACTCAGTACTTACCTTATAGTTTTTGAATTATCCGAAAATTAATGATAAATAATTTAGTCCTGTGTTAATACGTTTTTGAACATGCATCTGAACGATGATATAAGCTTAATGGAATTAACGAATTTTTTTGTGATATTACTTATTGTGAATGAAATAGTCGGAATCAATTGTGATTAAAATTAATTAGATAAGATGCTGACCACGCAGTACCTTTTCATCTTAAATAATTTTTTTAATAATTCTTTTAAACATGATTATTAGTTTATGTTCACATGTTTTTAATACATTAAGAATTGAACTTTTGAATATCGAAGATATTTTTTTTTTAGTTTTCAAATTTTCACAAATTATGTGATCAATTTATTGTTTTTTTTTATGTTCTTGACGGTAACTTAAGTAGATCACCTTTTCGTGCTTAAGTAAGTACGATACCGCAATTTACAGTTCCCAGTAACATTTGAGCTCGTAAGTTAATCTTATATAACAATACATCATAACTAAAAAGTTTTGTTTCTCATTCTAAAAATTGATGTACAAAAATTGTATGTTTGATTTGTATACAAAGTAGAGGAGTCATACAACATATTTGTTATTCATGAATCATATTCATATTGCTTTATAAAACTTATTTCTAAGTATTGATCTGGTTCTAAATAATTTACTGAAAATGCTTAACAACTAAACAGTTAAACAACTAATTTTCCGAAACTAAATTTTACCAATACATGCTCTTTTCTTATAAACAAGAATATCTATTAATAATGATATACAAACATACCATAATGATTTACTTAAATAATTTATAATAATTTGTAAATATATAAAAAAATTAGTGGCCTCGGTAGCCGAGTGGGAAAGCACTCGAGTGTAGTAATTTAACGTCCGAAGGAGCACGGGTTCAAACCCCGTGAGAACCGAAAAAATTTTCAAATGGTTAAAATTACTGAAAGTTTAATTTTCAATACAACCACATCGGTTCAAATATAATTTAATAATTAATACAGATATAATATAACTAATAAAAGAAATAATATCTATAATTATAATTGACAAGCATTTAAGGACCTGCGCAGTAGACACTTTTTCATTTTATCTCGATTCTTCTTAATGAACTTCTAATATAATAAATAACTTGTTTATATAAAAAACAATAATGCGCACACAGTTGAAAATTTTTTACTCATATGATTTTACTATTCAGCAAATACATTATGCATATTATGTGAGATCTTATTAAAATAATAAACAAAAGTAAACAAATCAGTTATTATAATTTACATATGTACTTGCAAAAAACAAAAAATTGATATTTGATTATTTATCGTGTAAATTTTATAAGTCAAGAAAAATAAAACAATAAAAAATTCTTTGAATATTTTTATTATTTATTTATTTAGAGTGCGCGACTTAATTTCAAAAAGAATAATATTTGTTAAACTATAATGTTTTATCCACATAGATTAGTAATTGGATATTGCAATTTTTTTATATCCAATGCTTCTAAATCTTATTCTTAAATCTTATCTTATAAATTTGGTTGGTATATACGTATTTTTTCAACACATTCAACAAATTTATTTGACTAAAAAACCATAATTTTTTAAGCTATAGTTACGAAAACTATACAGTTGTTTTCTTTCTCAACTCCTACTTTTTCCAATGTCTAACCTTGTGTCATATTTATGATAATAACGGGGATATTTAACGGAGAATAGTCAAAGTCTGAGAATAAATGACAATTCTGTCGTAGCTGGAGATAAATATATTCTGGGAATAAATTGTGTCCCTTATAGCTCCGATTAGGACTTCTGCGATTATTAAGTTTGATTTTAAATTTTTGACTGCTAACAGGCTTCCATTGCAGAGACCACGTTTGGTATTTAGGTTATTATAACACAAAAATTATTATAACTTCAACTTTCAAATTAAGTTTATGTGCAAGCATTCCACTTGGACAGCAGTCATTTAAAAATCCCAAGATTAAATGGTTGAATCTTATTATAGTTTTTCTAAAATATTTAATACTTGTTCGTTAATTGTATTCGATATCAGAATTCTTAAAGCAAAGTATCTACTTTTTTGAACAGGCAGCAAAACTATCTGCATTCAAACTATTTCCAAAAATTTCTGGTAAAATTACGCTCGTGTTTTTCTTTTTTTTCTTTTCTACATATTATCATCATATTATAGTGATAAACACATATCCATCAATTTTTCTTAAATCAAACAGAACAAAAAAAATTGATTCAAAACAATATTTTTTTTGTTATTTCCTTTCGACATTATTTCCGTTCTCTTGAAAACAATTTAAAAAAAAAAAAAAAGGAAAACAAAAAAACAAAAACATGAAAATTCAAAAGAGAGAGATTAATTTTATGTATACAACTTTTTCCAAATGCATGTGATGGGAGTTATTATTTTTGTGTTATGAATTCTGCTAAATAATTTCTGTTTGTTGTTATTGTAATACTAATAAAATGCCATGCTAACGCAGTAGCAGCAGCAGCAGCAGGACATTGCGTTTTATTATTTTATATATTTTCGTCATTTGTAGTAATCATGGTTTTGGTTAAAAATATGTATAATGTATATACCTCTTTAATTACAAAAATATTTTATTTATTGTAATTTAATCTATTAAATTCCACTTACTATAGGGAATATATCGGAAACGAATCAGTCGATGAGGGAAGTGTATTTATGTGTCCAAAATAGAACTTACTAACCTGAAAGCTATATATTAAACATTATTGGTTTGTGCCTTATCGTGAGAAGTCTATGTCAGTACGTAAAATACTGTTATTTTTAAAATTATAAGTTGAATTATAATTACACAATAGAGGCCCCTAGTAAATATATAATATACAAAAATATATACCAAATAATTAACATAATTTAATAAAAAGCCCACATTTCGAAAGGGAAAATAACCTATAAAGTTGGCTTATAGATTTATCTGTAGGATCAACTGTTAAAATAAATAAAAAAATTATTAAAGAAATACATGTAAAAAAAAAATGTTATAAGTTATAATAGCTAAGTGTGTAAAAATTAATAAAATTACGAAACTATGATTTTTTGTCTCATAATATGTTCTTATAATTTATATTAATTATTTGTATTGTTTCGCTTCTGAAGTTTTTATACGAACCACATTTTTCTGAATGAATTTCTAATTTAACCCTTAAAATTGTTAAATTTAAAAGAAAAATTACATATCAATTTATATTACACTAAAAATTCCCGGAAGCCGGAGATGAAAACTTAACGAAAATGATACGAACACATTTTAGAGGAATAAGCTTATCAAAAAGACATACTTTCGTACTTCTTTACATGCGTTGATATTATTTTTATTCAAAAAATTTAAAATTTTGTTAACAGTGGATAATAACATTGTAATATTCGAAAAAATAAAATAAAGCACTTTGCTTTTATCTTAAAATATAAATAATTTGTTAGAAACAAAATAATCTATACTAAAAAACAAAAAACAAAAAAAATTACACTTCTTGTCTTTTTCTTTGTGAATGCGTTCATACATAAATCGAGATAGCAATAAATTTATCAAATAATTAAATATCTATCCTTTTCTTTTACTTCGTCCTTCAGCCTTCAAAAGTTAAAAATATTTTAACTAAGAAATTGGATGAATAAATTTGCCCGGAGAGGATTTTTTGTGTATTTGTTGGTAAAATAAAATTTTTTGATTGGTTAAAAATTTTGTCCGGACGTTCGTCCATTAAGAGGAAATCCACCTTTAGATACTAAAAAAAACTTAAAGTAAAATTTATTAATGAAAAAAAATATATTCACATTTGATTGAAATTCATTTGCAAACTTATAACTAATTAATATAAATATGTAATTGAAAACCAAAATAAAATTCAAACTTATTAAAAATCTGCGTGCCAGACACATGTGCATATTTTATCTGTCAAAAATTGTTTTTTGAAATAATGTAGATAATTGCCGCCATTGATGCACATACAATTTGTTTGTATAGTAATATAGTATGTAAAGTCAAAAGTTATTAAAAGTGTTTAATAAAAGTTTTAATTTAATAATTTTTGAAAAAAATTTCAATCACATATTTTGTTATCTGTCGCTATCATGATTGTAACAAAATATAATTATATAAATAAATTAATGCTAGTTTGTTGTGCATATATTTTGTTATATCTAAATATTTTAAAAATTTATGATGAATATTACAACAAAAAAGAAAGAAAATCTAGACTATGGACTAGAGAAATTATCCTCCATTTCAAAATAAATAGTTTTTCTTCCATTAACTAATTTAAAACAAATTTTTACAAAATTAGTTATAACCTATTTACCACAAAAAACAATAATAAATATGTAAATATTAAATAATTTTTATGACGTTTGTCATTATTTTTTTATTAGTATGAGTAAAATGACCATTTTTACAATCTTTCGTGTGCCGCTGCGCAGCAAAAATTGGAAATAGAGATATCTACCATCAAAATTCATTGCTTGCAGAATTACATATAATTGGTTCCATGTAAAACTATATATTCTAATTTATTTTTGCTGCGATGCATGCATAGTTCTGCACATGTATTTCAGGCATTAGACTGCTATTTTATATTTTATGTTTAAAACTAGTTTTTGAATAACATATATGATATACAACATAAAAGCTAAATTTGTATATTGATTGTATTAATTATTGTAAAAACGTTTTTACAAGCAAAATAGACATAATAAGTTTTGTAAAACTAAAAAGTTGTCGATAAAACTTATTTACCACAAGAAAAAAAATTTACAACAAGAAAGTTAAGTCTAATACCAAATTACGTTTTTGTTTAGAGATTTGTTTATTTTACAACCTTTATACTGTATAAAATTATTTTTCGCGTTTTCTTAGTCTGGGAAATGCTACAGGGGTATTTTATATTATAATATCTACAATGATTTTCTAGGATTTATTTATCAAATTACTGACTTTATCAACTCATTAAATGTGCAAAAAGTCATGCTATTGTCAGTAGCTAAGCCTTCTGAAATGCCTAATTTTTTTTACATTTTTTATCGCCATTCGACCTAGTATCGTGTACCTCTCACATCATGGAGATAAAAAGAAAAAAAAAATATATTTTTTCTGCGATCCTATAATCGATTACGCTATAGTGCAATCCTATAACCGGTAAGCTTTAAAAATAGTTTATAATAAAATATTTCATTGTTACTTACAGTACAGTCTTACTTGTTTAGGCGAATCATACTATAATAAAATATCCTCTCTACTTATACTTCAGAAATGTTTTATTAGAAATGTTTGTAACAAGAATCGCTTGTATTCAACATTTCAATTATTTTCGCATCTTAAAATCTTACATGTAAAATGTTTCAATTACTTTAAAACTTGGAAAAAGTTTTTTTTAAGAGCGGATTTTTTAACTTTAGAACATTACAACTTGAGAATTGATCATACCCTATTAGTTAACATTGAAAAGAAGATGCACTATCATGCGACTTCTTCAATCTAGTACTGGAACGTATAGTGCGACGAACGGAAATAAACACGGTCGGCAATATATTTTTCAGATCTGTTCAACTACTAGGGTATGTCGACGATATTGACATCATCGCCAAATCGCAACGGGTGGTCGTCGAGGCCTTTAGACATTATTATTGAAGAAAAAGCGACACGAATGGGTCTTAAAATAAATGAGGGCAAGACAACATATATGTTGTCGACAAATAAAAAGGCCTCTCAACATTATATTGGTCAAAACATCACTGTCGGTACACATAATTTCGAGGTAGTACAGAAGTTTACTTACCTTGGAACCAGCGTTAATCCCACCAACGACATCAATGTGAAGGTACGGCGAAGAATAACTTTTTCAAACTGTTGATGCTTCGGTTTGTCAAAATATCTCAGGTCAAAGCTCCTTTCTCGAAACACCAAAGTACAAATCTACAAAACGCTCATACTCCCGGTTTTGTTTTACGGATCAGAATCATGGACACTGCCGGAGGCAAGTGAGCATGTACTTGGTGTCTTCAAGAAGAAAATTCTTCGTCCAATATATGGTCCTGAAAACAACAATGGGGTCTGTAGGAGAAGATATAATGCCGAACTATATAAGCTGTACAATGAGATGGACGTACTCACGAAAATTAAAGCCAAGAGACTACAGTGGCTCGAACATCTAGAGTTGATAGACGAAAATGCTCCAGCCAAGAGAATCTTCGAACCCAGACCCGAAGATACAAAACGTCGGGCATACCAAACCTTCGTTAGAGAGATGAAGTATCGGCGGATTTAAAGCAATTTTTAATCTTTAACTGGAGAGAATCCGCACGTGACCGGCAAAAATTGAGGATGTTGATGAGTCAGGCCCGGGTCCTACATGGTCTGTTGGCCACCTAAATAAGTAGGTATTAGTTAACATTCCTCACAATAAAACTTAATTTCCGCAAAACAAATTTCCGAAATTCTTAACACATAGTATCAGGTAGACTTGTTAACAAACTTCCACACTCACAATTTTATTCATTGAAAATGTTTTTTTAAACTAGACTAAATCTTGGCTTCTGGGTTTTTATCATGACACGAAATCGATATTTTCCTAGAGTTTTTAAATTATTGTTCTTAATTTTTTCTTTTGCCTTTTTTGGCTGCTAAATTCTATTTTATTTTATTAACCTTTACCTAACATTTTTTATTAGTTTTAAATTTTTGATTTTTGTTTTTATGATTTACATTTAGTTTACGGTATTGTCTTGATTTCGTATCATTCATCATAATTTCCGATTTTTACTCTCATCCCTAAACTTTATTTAGACGGTATTGTAAATTTTTTAAAACTATTCTGGTTTAAAATATACGATGCCAAAATTCTGCAATATAAATGAGTTTAAAGACTTACGGTTCTACGACATAATTTCAATGATCAAAAACTAATGTTTCACATATTAATGAAATATAATTTAAAGAAAAAAGCTGCATACAAGAAGAAATGTTTTAAAATCAAAATTAAACAGAAAACATTAGGACTATCCTTCTTAATTTTTCAAAATAATTTTAACAATTTTCACTTATTTTTTTTTTCCACTATTTAAATTATTAAAACTTTGCTATTCATAAAAAAGAAGAAAAAATAAAAACAAGAATAAAAAACATTGCAGTGTATAGGAAAATATCATGATGGTACAGCTATGTACAAACGGGATATTTTATATTATGAAAACATGCAAAACGTCTCATGCATGGCCCTAAATACAAAAAAAAAAAAATATTTTTTTAGGTTAATTTACTTGAGATACACACATATCTATAAACAAAAAAAAGAATGAAATTCCAGTGCAGTGAATATTCTAATAGGATTTTTCCGTTATACTCATATTAAATTAAAAGTCATGAAAGTTAAGAGATATTCAAATTAGGATATAAAATATTAAAATTATCTACCACTGAAAAATTATGTTTGTTATGTGTGGTAGAATATTTAGTTTTTATTAAAAAAAAAAAAACTCTTAAAAATGCAAGAAGTTCAAAAAACAATAAAAAAAAAGTTTCATCTCAATATGAACTTTAATAAAACTTGAAAAGAAATATTTTGAAATCAAGAAGGAGCTTAAATTTCAGTTTTTAAATTTTTCATTTCCGGGAAAAAATAGTGGAAAATATATAGTAAGCAAAATAAACATAGTAGAAATTACTGTTTTCTCTAGAGTTTTGAAACAGCAGCTTCTTTTGCAATTTTCCTTATTACACAATAATTAAAGATAAATAACGGAAAATTATTTTTCCTACAAACACATGCATCATATTCAGATACCTTCCTACTCGGGTTATATTAAATTTTAAGAAAATTGAAGATTTTTTAAAATAATATTTTAAAAAGTTGCTTGTGTTGGACCAGTGAATCCTCAAAATTTAAAGAAGAATATACAAAATTTTTTTCAATATTATCATATTTATTTATTTTTTTACTGTTATATAAAAGCTGAATTTTTATTTTTCCTACACAAACAATAATAGCTACCTATGTTACTTAAAAGTTTTTCACATTATTTCTGATTGAATTGTTCAACGCAAGTAACTATTTTAAGATTGCAGGGTATATATTTTCAAAAATTAAAAAATTGTTAAAGAGCTACTAATAAACTAAATTAATGAAAGTTGAGAGTAATTAATAAGTTTTAAATGTGAATTGAAAATCTAAATTTAAAACTTAAAGTATCTAACAAAATATCTAAAAACTCAGGATAAGGAAGACAAACATAATAATATGGTTTGATACAAAAGACTCGTATTGATAGAAGATTTTCTAAAATGAATTTCTTAAAAGAAATATCTGTTGTTGACAAATAAAAAGACCTATCAAGATCATATTGGTCAAAACATTGGTCACATATTCGACGTATATCCTGTCGTCACATATTCGACGTAGCTCAGACGTTATCTACCTTGGAACCACCATTAATCCCACAAACGACATCAATGAGGAGGTACGGTGAAAAATAACCCTTGCATTGCTGCTTCAGTTTCATAACATCTCAAATCTTCTATCACGAAGCACCAAAGCTCAAGTCTACAAAACGTTCATGATTCCGGTTCTGCATGATACTAACATGGCAAGTGAGCATGCCATTTGGAGGTGTAGATATATAGTATAAGCTTGCAGTACCGTACTTAATTTTTTTTTTTTTTTTATGATCTTGACAGTAACTTAGGTAGAATCACCTTTTCGTGCTTAATTAAGTACGGTACTGCAATTTTACACTACAATATCTTCTTATATATAATTCTTCGCCGGTGTCAGCATGTACCGTTATAATTTTTTGTTTGAAAGAGAAATATTGTTTCTGTTTCATGCATACATTTTGTTTTTAACATAAATGAAGAAGTGAATTTATTTGCAATCAAATTGGAAGAAACTTTTTTCTTTCTTTCTTACACCTCATCAAGAATGCCTTTAATATAGGAGAAAAAAAAATGAACTTTACTCAAATTGATTTGAATGAAACGGAATATTCTGTACACATTTTTTGTTATTTTCTTTTGTTGTTTTTCTTCTTAATACTTCATAGTAGAAAAGAATATTCTTTAATAAGAAGATATGCACTGGGGAAGTCAAGATTCCATTTACAAAAAAACTCCATTAGTTAAAGAAGCAAAAAACTATTGTTTTTCTTATGTAATAAGTTGTGAGAAAGAAAGAGTGCGATATAAATGATTTAAAAAACCATTTAATTTTTGAAATTTAATTTTAAATAGCCCACGGGCCACGGGAGAAGAGATTTCTAATATATATGGTCGCTGAAATCAACGTATTAAATTTATTAGGGTATCTATGAGAGTAAAGAAATTTTAATGATTGATTTTTTACAGGTACCTACATAACATAATATTGGTTTCAAAAACATATCTTATTTCTTAAACATCATATTATTTTCTTTTATTGTCTTATAAGGGAAGTAAAATTTTTTTTTATTTCATACAGATTATAATTGATGTATTTTCAATATATAAATTTTTTCAGGTATTGAGCCAGGTAGTTAACACCAAGAACCAATAATTTTTTTTTATGAATGACTCGATGCATTTTTATTTCCTTCAAAATTAAATTTTGACATTTAATAATCAATGATCATTTATTAATTATTAATAATATTAGAATTTATAAATAGGAAGGAAATTTGAATAGCAATAATGTTTTTTATTGCTATGCATTTTTAAATGTAACACATCTCGATATTTGTTCGATAATTTTTTTCCCACTTTGTGTTTTGAATTTTTATCTCTCTCTCACAAATTAAATTCTTATTTTTGTCTATTTCTTACAATTTTGGAAATCGACTAGAAAAATGGTAACCAATCATTAACAAATTATAAAATTTTATTCCAGTGCATTTTCTTATTAATGGATCCTTTACCTACTATCCTTTGATAGTTGATGCGTGTGCGGCTTTCTATTATATAATAATTTATGTACATAAACTTTCCCCTTTTTATTTCAATCTACTGAGAATTGCTTTTGTTTTATGGATACATTTCTTTAACCCAAACGAAAGAGAAAAGAAAAGATAACAACAAAAAAATCAAATAAATGTCGAATTAGCACGTAATTCTTTCTGTTTCCTCCCCTGCAAAACAAAATGGATTAAAAATATTTAGAATAATAATTTCAAAGTTATTGAATACAGTCCTATATACTTGAAAAATATATTTTAAAATCATTTTTTGACTACATTGATTAACGTAAGTTATTACGTATTTTTTTATGAAAAATAATCAAAAAAACTTTAATCAATTTATATAATCAACTACATAAGTGTTGGCTTAAGTGTTAGCATTTAGAGCAACGTTTACACATAAGATTTTATTTGATAAAAGTTACTTATTTATTTATTTAAGGTTTGTTTGGCTCAAATAAAAAACAATGATTTTAAATATATAGAAATTAAAAATTATAAACAAATAAAATAAAAAATAAAAAATACAAGAAAATGAAAAAAAAAATTTACCTATTAAATTTTTAAATAAATAAAAAATACAATTAAGAAAAAGTTGAAAAAATCTTATAAATGTAGGTAGTTTAGTATATACTAATTGTTATTATCAATACTATTATTTATAACAATCAATATAACAACAAAAATAATCAAACACAACAAACATTAAACAAAAAGTTTAACAAATGACAAGAGTCGATTTCGATTTAAAGGAAATAATTAGTTTCCAGCATTTTTTGTTTCAAAACTGTTTGATGATAATAGGATAATATTCTATTTTTTCATTAAACAAAGTGGTATGTCAAAATTTGTGGAACAACGTTTACAGGACAGTCAAACTTTCAATAGTACAAACTAAACCTTGATGTCTAAACGTTACCTAATCGTTAGTACCTAATTTTAGCCGTTTTTTATTTCTAAATAAAAAATAAATAGTCTAGATAAATAATAAATGTACCTATATGTAATATATGAATATATCCTATATCTATTTATTGATATTTGATATTGTAGTCTTTTGTATTTTAAAATAAAAAAAAACAGTAGTTTTTAATTTTTAGGTTTTCCTAATTTATAAAAAAAAAAGAAACAGTAAGACGCAGGTTTCCCGTCCGAGCTGCATTTGCAATGACTATCAACAAAGAGCAAGGTCAAACTCTCAATAAGGTTGGTATTTTACTTGATGCACCAGGTTTTTCACATGGATAACTATATGTCGGGATTTCGCGCACTACTGGGAATATAAATCATTTGAAAATTGTCACCGAAGAGAATAGAACTGTGAGAAATATAGTTTTTAATGAAATATTAGTTGATTAAATATTTCAATCTATATCAATCCAATTATATAGTCTGTCTGCTAATCTACTAATTTAACTAAAGTATCAAATATTACTAAAATATTGTTGATAGGGGAATTTTTGATATTGATAATTTATAATGCAGTACAACCTAGAACACTCTAATTTTGATTTTTCACTATATATAACGGTAGCAAAAAGTTACGTAGTAACGGGTATTTAACTCGTCTACAACAATTTGAGTATTTATTTTTACTGGCTTATTTACTCATTAAATGTGGAAAACTACTACTATTGGCAGGAACTAAGCCTTCTTAAATAGAATAGTTTCATTTTATTTACTTTGTTACCAGATTATACTCTCAATTATTTGTTGTCAATTATTTTATCCCAATGACAAAGGGTGCTAGACCAGCTCGAAAAACCAATGAAGCATTTTTTTTTTTTTTTTTTTTCTTCATCAGCGTGTTCTGCAATTAAGCACAGAAAGGTGAATCTACCTATCTTACTGTCAAGAGCACAAACAAATATATATATAATGTCGAACGAACTCTATGAGCTGTATAATGAAGTAAACGTAGTCACGAAAATCAAATCCAAGAGACTATACAGTTATTCGCTAACTAAGAGCGGATGGATGAAAATACTCCAACCAAGAGAACACCTGAATCCAGACTCAAAGATACAAGACATCGGGGCAGACCAAATCTTCTTTGGAGTGACCAAATATTGGCAGACTTCGTATCTTCAATTGGATAGAAGCCACCAAGACACTGGTGGACATTGATTAGTTAGACCCAGGACCTACATGGTCTGTTGGTAACATTATTAAGTAAGTAAGAATATTCTAATATGGGAGTGAGAAACAGTTTTAAATGTTATATGCTTACATGTTGCCAACCTAGCTATTCCGCTCAACCTTCATTGTCGCAGTTTTAAAAAATAAAATGCAATGGAAACTTCTGAACACTTCCTTTGCAGCTGCCCAGAATTAGCTAAAATCAGACTATAGAATTTAAGTGAAGCTTTTTCTAATAATTGGTATTGTTCTTCGAAACAAAATTGATAATTTAATCAATCTTCTCAATCTCTCAGGGTCGCTCTAATACTGAACTTCTTGTAAGAGTGATAATGGGAGAGTGATCGCTTGAAACAACTAAGAATAACAAATAGGTCACTCGAGTCGTGGTATTAACAATTACATAATTAAGTATTAATTAGTTTTCTAGATGCAACTGGAACGGTCACTTATACCTACCTATCTTTACATACCTGTAAATACAAGGTTATGGTAGACGGAGTTTCATATTGAGTTCATGTAAAATAAATATTTTTATTAATAATTATTTCACATCTTTTTTTTCATTTAATTTAAAAAAAATTTTATTCCAAGATTTTGCTTGTTTAAAATGTTCTTTTCAAAATATCGATGGTGATCCTCGAATTGAAAAATAAATAGCTTTAGGCAAGAAAATTTTAGTGAATAAATATGAAAATTGGTTATAAAATGAAAAATTATTATTTTTAAAAAGTAAAGACTGCAAAATATGATGACATTACTAAAATTTATATGACAATACAAAAACTAAATAATTAATGTAACTTTAAAATTTTGTGGGTTCAAAAATGTTGGTCCTTAGAGAGAAAAAAAGAATTCTCTTTCACCGAAAGTTGTTAGTAAATATCCTGAAAACTTCTTTTTGTAAACAATAATTTTTTTTCAATTGTTATTTTTTTTTTGGTTTGTTAAATCTAAAAATAATTTTTTTAATATTAACTAAATTATACTGAATTTCCTTTATTCTCATATACACAAAAGGATGAAGCAATTATGAGAAATTTAACAAGAATGTTAAAAATACAGAACTTTTTAGCCAGAAGAAGCACCAACGCATTATTTTATCCTAATATCATTTTTGACTTAAGTAAGCCATCAAAATCTAACTCAATAAATTTATTTAAAATTTCTAAGAATTTTTTTTCCAAAAATCAACAATGGTGAGATTAAATTTATAAACAAACGATATCAGGGTCCATGGATACTTGATAATATCTATATTATAATATACAACAGCACGATTAGTGAAGCCAAACTTTTCGTAGTTTTTCGTGTGCCTTTGTTTTTTTCTTCATTCAATCAATCAATCAAAATAAATTTTTATTTTATATCTGTATTTTGGTGAAAGAATTGTAATCGGATGTTAGCTCAGTAATTGGTTAAAGCGTCATATAATATAAGAAATTTTTGTAAGTTCAATTCTCTTTTGAGTCAAATTTTTTTTAAATTATTTTTGTGAGGGCGATTCTGTTTTGAGGAAAAATTTTTTTTAATTATTTTTTGATTATCGCATTTGGTTTTTTGCACTTTTAGTAGGGAAAAAAAATTAATTAGTAGGATAACAATAATATAAGTTTTAAAGAATTAAATTTATAAAAAATAAATACACGAAATTTATAGAAATTTATATAATGTAACTAATATTTCTTGCCAGGTAAAGAAGGACCCAACTAAACTAAACTCCTACAGGCCAATAAGTTTGTTACGTAACATAAGTAAACTGTTTGAAATTTTTTTTAAAAAACAACATCATAAGCAACATAAACGAAAAATCGTTCCTAAGTAATTATCAATTTGGATTTAGAGAAAAACACTCAACCGTCCATGCTACAGGCAAACTCATAAATGTTGGAAAATCAATAATAAAAATTGTTTTAGTACACTACTAATAGATTTGAGTGACGCTTTCATAACAGTGTGGTATGATGGGTAAATAAAAAAACATATTGATTGTAATTAACCTTTTCATTTAATCAAGTTAATCAAAAGTATGATACAAAATAGATGCTTCGTGATAGAATCGAACGGCAATTAAGGCTTTTTTAATAGCAAAAACTTTATTCTACTCAAAATACTTAACACCAAGAGTCAAAATTATAGCGTATTAAAATTTATTTAGACTCAACTACGGTTATTCGATATGGTTCAATATTAGCGCTTCGATATGTGAGAAACGAAGGTTATCGGAAAGAAAATGTCTTAGATTATGCCTTAGTGAATATAGAGAAACCAGCAATTCAAACCACTATTTATCAAATAAATACATTTATAATAAAGCCAAAGTAATCAGAATTGATAATTTTAAATTAGATATTATCAGAAGACACTATGCTAGATCATCAGAAAATAAGGAAAATAGCCTAGTTAGTCATTGCACCTTAAGAAAAGATGAATACATTGAAGAAACACTTTGCACAGGGTTTATAGCGTCTAAAGTATTACTTTATCTGGATAAAAATAGTGACACACTCAAAGACGAGCTACCGACAAAAAATTTTGAGTAATCCAAGGGATTATTATGACAACAGTTCACCAGTTAAATATAACACTCACTTGTCTAACAGAGATAAAAGCAAAATGGTACACAGGTGTTTATATTGATTGCTAAATTAAACGAAAACTGGAAAGTGATCAACTCTACAGAGTGGGTGAAAAATATAAAATTAAATTATAACAATAATATAAATATTATTTATTTAAATACCCAAAGTCTTCGAAACAAATTATATGAATTAGAAGGTTTAATTAAATCATATGAATGTGATATCCATATAGTAGTTCTTTCAGAAATCTGGCTAACCAAAGAAGAAAATAAACATTTTAATTTACCAGGTTATAATTCTTACTTCTGTTACAGAAGAACTTCTTATGGCGGCGTAGCTATTTATATAAAAAATTCAATCACCAGTAATTTCATATTTGAAGAAGAATATTTTCTTTCAAATATATTAGTAATTAAGTTAATAAAGTACAATATAAATATTATTGCATTCTATAGATCTCATCACACAAATTTAGATAATTTTATCAATAAAGTTGATGAAATTACATCAAAATACAAGCATTCATTTATACTAGGTGACTTTAATGTAAACTTGTTTGATAAAAATAATAAACATGTACAAAACTACTCTAATATTCTAATGAGTAATGGATATTTGATTTATAACAAAATATCATCAGAATACGCTACTAGATTACCTTCAAAAACTGTAATTGATCACTTCATTACAGATATAATTAAATTTCAATATTACTTTCACGTTCTTGATTCTACACTATCTGACCATCAACAGTTTGTAATTAGTGTTATCCTAACTCCTACTAAAGAGTCAACTCAAAAAACAATTACAGTCTTAAACTACGACGAGTTATCTAGAAATAATTTCTGAAATAACCTAAACTCATACCAAACTATAGATAGTTTTGTTATTGAATTAAGTGGTCTAATACGCCAATATACAAAATATATTCTATCCAATAGTTTTAAAAGAAAAAATGATTGGATGACCCCGGAAATTTCTGAAAATATAAAACTTCTCTTTTTTCAGATATGAAAGGAAATATCCGAATGATGAAAATATCAAGACCCTTTATAACAGATATAAGAATAAAGTAAAAACCTTAATCATCGAAGCTAAATCTAAATACTGCTCTGATCTATTATCCAAAGAGCCAGGAAATCCTAAGAATTTATGGAATGTATACAAAAAAATTATTCTTAACAAAGACCTTACAAATACAGACAATCAAATAAAATCCATTAATTTCAATAACAAATCTTTTAACGATCCGCAAAAGATTTCAAATTTGATGAATGAATATTTCACCACAGTTACCGATAGTCTAAACCTTCCTTCAAATAACATTAATCAGAATAGTTTCAGAAATTTCTCGCGAAACACCTTCTCAAATTTTCATTTATCTCCTACAAATTCAGATGAGATCATTCTGGCGATTAACTCATTAAAATCCTCAGCTGCTACGGGATATGACGGAATTTCAACGAAATTTGTAAAAAAAATTTCAAACAAACTTGCTCCTATCTTATCTAAATTTATAAACATATCTTTCAAGACATGTTATTTTCCAGACTGTTTGAAAATGGCTCTTGTTACAACAATCTACAAATCAGGTGATAGCACTGATCTATCTAATTACAGACCAATTTCTGTGCTCCCAGTATTCTCTAAAATATTTGAAACTATAACAAAAAATAGGTTAACTAGCTTCCTAAGAAGTAATAATATTCTTCATCCAGAGCAATATGGTTTCGAGCAGTATTCAAATACTCCGGCAGCTTGCCTAACACTAACAGATTTCATCACCAAAAGTATGGATGAAGTAAAATACACTGGTTGTATTTTTATTGATCTAAGAAAAGCCTTTGACTGTGTAGATCCTAAGGTGTTATTAAGTAAGCTTTCCAGCCTTAACTTTAATAGTAGCCAAAAAATGTTTTTCGAATCATACTTAATCAACAGAATGCAATGTGTTCGTAATGAGAGCAATAAGAGCGATTGGATGGAGATAAAAAAAGGTGTTCCTCAAGGCTCCATTTTAGGACCTGATTTATTTAAAATTTATATAGACGATTTAGCACGCCTTCCACTACTGGGACCTATTCAGCTTTATGCTGATGATGCTGTCATAAAATATTCCGAGAGTAGTGACAACCACCTTTCTTCTGCAATATCCGATGACTTAAAAGTTATTGACAAATGGCTAATAAATAATAGACTACTAATGAATGTCGATAAAACCAAAATCTTGCTTTTTGACAATAAAAAATTTATCAATACCACATTCATGTACAATAATACATATATTGAAGTAGTTAAAAGTTACAAATATCTTGAGTTGATACTAGATGAAAAATTAAGATGGGATGAGTATATTAACTACATTGTCAAAAAACTAACACAATTTGTTTTCTTATTAAAACGATTGAAAAGATTTTTCAATTCTAATATACTATACATCATTTATTCGTCATACATTATTTCAAATGTAATCTACGTTAATCCTTTTTGGAACAGAGCTCCACAAACCTATCTGAACAAAATTGATCTTCTTATCAAAAAAGCCATTAAAATCATACAGAACTACACTACATTGCACCCCACTCATATGCTCTATTCTGGAAAATATATCAGTTTCAATAAAATATGTAAGCAAGAACTATACATGGTTGCATTCAAGATAGTAAATAGCAAAATAAAGCATAATTTCATTTTAAATAGGAATATTGACATACACAATCACAATACATGCAACAAAACTAATTTTTATTAACATTCTTTAAAACAGAAAAGCAAAGAAATAATTGCGTATATAACTGTCTTAAAATCTATAACGAGTTACCAAATGAAATCAAAAATATTGAAAATATTTGTATCTTCAAAAATAAAATTAGAGAATTACTTAATCTATCATAAATATTGGGGATTTTAAAAATGTGCATTCATTTCTCTGATCACTCTGTATTTTATTTATTTTTTAAATTTTTTTTTGTTTAGTTTTTTTTTTCTTACTCATTAACTTAACATTATTTTTTATAAGCATAAGAATTTTACAAGTATGATATTATGCTGTAATTCATAACAATAAGACCAGACAGCGAAAGCTTAGGTCACCGAATTTTTCATATCAATCTGAAATTATATCAATTATATATAAATAAAAAAAAAAAAATTGTGAATTATTCATAGTCTATAAGTATCAACATCAATGTATCATTATAAGCTAAATCAGAAATATATGAATTAAAAAAAAAAAAAAAAAAAAAAAACCCTTGTCCTTTCCTTTTTGTTTCACTTATATTTTTTAATTCTCTAATTCTTTTATCTTCTCGTTTCCTTCTTCTAAATATTTTTTTTCTTTTTATTAGTGTCTGTTTTTCTTTCTAATGCTTCAATTTTCATCTCTTTTATTATTCTTTTTTTAGCCTATAAGTTTTAAGTAAATCCATAAAACTAAATCGAACTATAAAACTTCAATCGGCTTTAGATTCTTTTTCGAACTATTTTTGTAATTGGAAAATTATGATAAATCCAGAATAAATCGCCACCAACCAGGTTCGAACCGGGGTACCCTCGGTCATGGATCCTGTTACATAACCACTGCGCCGCCGAGGGTATAATTATCCAATATAATTCTTGGGTATTTGAAAGAGAGAACATTTTCAATATAAAAACAGCCATTATCGCAGAGGACAGAATAACAGTATGACATGTTTGAGGTTGGAGAAACAAATAAAGGAAAACGTTAATTTCATTACTATTACAAGAAGTTTTGAAAAACATTAACTTAGTCTTAGGGCTTATAGTTAAATGATGAAAAAAAAAACCAGTTCCTAATAAGCTGCAAATCGTAGTTAATTTTAATTACAACATCCATCAAATTAGAGCCACTATAAGAAAAAACAGTGTCATCTGAAAAAGCAGTCGACAGCCCATTATAATTTTGATTTAAGAGAGAGTTAATATAAATAAGAAATAATATCGGCCCCAACACTGAACCTTGGGGAACTTGAAACAATTATGATATTTTGAAAAAAAATTTTCAGTTTTTTTCTTTATTGTTATTTTTTTTATTTGCACAAGAAATAAAAGGACAGAAGAAAAAGGAAACCTCCGTTTTATTTGAATTTATTTTTAATACACGACTAACTAAAATTGATATTGATCAGTTTTACAATCATTTGAATTGTTTTTGCTTTTTTTTGTAAAATGTAGATGAATTAGAAATATCCACCCATATAAGTACATGAATGTATTTATAATATAATAATAATTGATAATAAATGATATAGGTATAGGTACACCAAAAATGAACTATATAAATACGCTAGTGTTTTTCAAGCAGAGCTGCTTAAAACCCTTATTAACATTCATACGACCAAAACAAAAGTCACCATTTTCGCGGATAGTCAAGCCGCTATCAAAGCTTTGGTGGCGGACACTATCTGTTCTAAGCTGGTGGAACAATGCCGAAATGAAATTGGAAACTTAGATAACCGGTCTCTACTATGGATTCCTGGACACAGTAACATAGATGGAAATGAGAGAGCCGATGAACTGGCAAGGCAAGGTTCCAATCTCGACAGGTCCCTTGAGGAAGACATTCACTGTCCAATGAGAGTCGTCAAGGAGCGCATCCATTCATACTTTCGGGCCAGAGCGACTGAAAGGTGGCATAGACTAAATACCTGTGCGACTTCGACGAAAACATGGCCCACGTATAATATAGAGTAGTAGCCATCAGTACGGGTCACTGGCCAATAGGAAGCCACGCTGCCAAGCTAGGTATTCCTTTCAATCCCCACTGTCGCAGCTGCAAGGATGAGAATGAGGCAGAAATTCTTCAACACTTCCTTTGCAGATGTCCAGCATTAGCTAGAGTCAGACTCCGGACTTTAGGTGAAGCTTTCCCCAGCAATATAGGTTTCATTGCGGAAAGCCAAATAGGAGATCTGATCAACCTTCTTAATCTCACAGGGTGGTTCTAGTACTCAGTCCCTAGAGAGAGTGTTGGCTGTTTACCTATATATACCTACATCAAAACTATTGAATATTATATTAAACAATTATAATTAAGCCAATTATATGTAGGTATATAATATAATATGATATTATTATTCATATATCAAACATTGAACCATTCTTCTGGCCTGGAATGTAAAACAAAAATGAAATACTTAGATGATTAGATGAGTTCAAATTGTTTTTGTTTTTTTTCTTTCAAAACAAATTTTTTATTGATTATATATTATTATAGCTCCAAACGCATATTATTTTTTTCTTGGCGAAATCATCAAAATAAAAATTAAAAATAAAGGAAATGAAGGAAAATTATTGAAAATAAAAAAAAAAAAACAAAAATTTATACAATACATATTGCAAATTACCTAGTATGTTTTTTTTTAGGTTTATATTTAGGATAGTTTTAATAAAAACTAAAAATAAAATAAACATAAAAAATTTAAAAACCATATTTAAATAAAATATGGCTAATTTATATAATGTTCGATGTTACCACGTTTAGAATCAAACTCTGACACTAATACATAGAAAACATTTAAAGTGTTAACTACTGGACGCATCAATCACTGAATTGTTGTATCATTTGTCAAAATTTGTATCAAAATAGATACTCAGAGCTACTTCGATGCAAATTTTCAAGAAGATATGGTTTCAAAAAAGCTTCCAAATTAGAAAATGTTTTTGAATTATTACAAATAATCGATATGAAAAAAAGTCAAAGAATAACTCTTTCAATGTGATTTTTTTAATAAAACTTATAACAGTTACAGTTTATGATAGAATAGTAATATTAATAGCAAACCACAAAAAAATAAAAATTGTTCAAAATTTTAAGTTAATTTTTATAAAATTAACTCTTTTACTTATTAAAAAAAAATAAAAAAAAAATCAGATAGAAAAAAACTTTTTTTATAAGATTTTATTAGACATCAATTTTCAGTAAGTCTTGAATATGCAATAGCAATCAATAAGTCACAAGGTCAAACAGCCAACCTTCACCCATGGTCAACTCTAAACAGCATGTCAAAAGCCTCCACTGTTATTCTAGCAGAACCAATTAAAACAGAGAAAAACTACTGACAGGGACAATTTAACTGACAATGTCTAGGAGGTTTTCTAGAATATCTATTTTATCCTATTTTTTCTATATGATAAATCTTAAAAGACGCTCATAATAATTGGGAAACGGTAATGGTTATGTATAAATAAAATTTTCGGAAACTATTTTGTAGTAATATTCCAATACACTACGTTTTCCCAATTAACGCGAAAAATCAATTAATCGGCCAATAATATCAGTTATGGTAAAGAGTTTCGGTGGTTTCAGAGTGGAGTATGTGGTATGTAGAGTTAGAGTCCCACATAGCTAAGTAGCTACGAGCGTGGTCTGTTTAGTATTTTTAGAAGCTTTCACTTTTCATTAAGAAAAAAAGAAATAATAAAAACAAATTAAATCTTATATAAAAAGTTTAATTCTATCTGACATATTTTTTATTTTTTATTTTAATTTATCAATATTAAGTTAAAACTTGAACATTTTTTATTTTTTTGTGGTTTGCTATTAATATTAATATTCTATATCTTGTTGACAGATACTTTATACAAGTCAAATTTTTAATTTTATTAAAAATAATTATATTTTGCCGTTTCACAAAAAAATTCTGTTCTTTTGCTCGGCCGGGTATGTACCCGGGGGTTTCTTCAAGTTTAACTAAATTATTGTTAAATGCTTAATTGATATGTACATAATCTCATTTATAGGATTATAATTTGTTATTAATTAATAGTGAATGATATTTATAATAAAATGGTGATTGTTATGAATTTATGGATTATATTTTTTATTAAGAAATTGCAACTCACAATAATTAATATTGACAATAAAATCTTTGATTTCATCTTCAGATATAAGAGTGAAATTGTAATATCAATTTATTGAATTCCTATCAGCATTCAAATTATAATAATTATTACCTTCAATTATCTCCGTTAGAATTTTAGAAATATTGTTTACAATTTATTTTATTTTTACCATTGAATTAAAAACATTGATAAAATCTCTTTCAATGAATTCCTTTGTTCTAGAATATACGTTTTTTATTTATTAATTTAAAAATTTACAAATTTTAAAATGTTCTGGTAACATTGAAGAGACTTAAAACGAAAATTAAATATCATGTACCAAGTTGAGTTCTGAACGTGTTAAATTCAATTTTCAATTCAAGCAATATAATTGTCTAAATTTAATAAAATAGTCTTATTACAAATCACAAATTTAAGGGGGCAACAATTCTGACCCGGATTCAGATCTCTAAATGAAACCCTTTTGTACGATAAAACCGAGTCGAGTCTGTTAAACTTAGAGTTTTTAGTCATTACTACATATAAAGATTTTACAATGAAGGAAACGGCTGACAGTCATGCCGCTCTGGGCACTGATGTTCCAATTATATTTTTTTTATTTTTCATACTAGCTATTTCTGGCAAAATATTTTAAGAATATGTTTTGAAAACGTTAAGAAAGGAGAACGTTATAAGATAGTTTCTCTAAACTAATATTCGATCAAAATGGTTATTTATATTTTTTCAGTTATGGTGGTGATATCAAAATTATATTTCAACATCATTGGTTATTTTATTTAATAACATAATTATTTATATAAATGAGAAAGTAATTTATTAATTTTTAAATTTTTAGTAAAATTTTGTTAGCACTTATAATGAGATTTAGCTTTTATAATTCACATATTGGTTTCTTTGAAATCCATATATATGAGTCTAAATTATTCAAATATTCAAATCATGAGCCCTCTAGGTAGTCCAACACTATCCAGCACCTACTGATGAATTCCATGTGAACCGTGAAATTGATCAGTGTTGATTTTCGGGATTTTAGTGCAGCTAATCAATTACAAATTTCCTAAATATAAAATACTTTAATAATATATTATTTGTCATTTTATTAAACACTTTATTCGTAAAATACTGTCTCAATCTTGTTTATTATGATAATTTTTTTTTTTTTAATATTATATAATTGCCGTGAATAATATTTTTGTTCTAATAGCAACCAAAAATAATTTCAACTCATGCTCCTAAGATATTTAATTCAAAAACATTATAATAAACAGTGATTTTATTATGTTCATGAACGAAATGATTTTTTAGACAAATCGCTTTTAGCTTGGATGAATGACATCAAAAAATTCGAAATAAAAATATGAAAATGTAATGACAAATAAAAATTCTTATACACGGCCATTTGATCTCGAATATCAATTATTTTAACATATCCATTCATGCATTAATTTGTTTTTTTCTTTTTCAAATGACCTTTCAATATTTTGCTTACTTCTTTTCAATTTTCTTGATATAGATTTTTTATCTTTCTTATATGGTGGTATTATTTCTAAATGATGTTTCCCTATTAGAATACAATTTTAATTTGGTGTCTGTCATTACGTCTCCTAACATCAAAGTATTTAATAGACTCAAGCCATTAAAAAAATTAATAAAAAAGAAAACAAAAAATTGTAATCTTTGATAAAATCAAATCTTTAATTCTGTTAAATATTTTCAAACACCCACAAAACCAAAAATTTTATATTCACTTCATATCATCGAGTATAAACATAGGTACATCGATGACCTTTTAAAAAAAAAAAAGATATTTTCTGATGTGATTCTTAAATGTATATTTTACGTTTACTTAAAATACTTTTTTTTCTAATTTTCTTCTTTTAATTTGGGATTTCAAAGTCAAAACTCAAAGGTCCTTAGTTTTATGAAAATTAACAACTCGAGAATTTGATTTGAGTTTTTGGCTACATAAAAGAGTAGTATGAATGATTTTTATTAATTCACATGAAAGTGATATCAAATTCGAAATAATATTAAATGAAAAAACGAAAAATAAATACAATCATATAATGGGTCATATAGAGATTCAAAAGGATAATAAAACTGTAATATAAGAATAATAATAAAAATAAACAAGAAATACGAAAGATCAAGTTAATTGTGTGAATGATTATACGAGTTTATGCTATTCACAATATTATACTAAAAAAATTAATATAGTGTTGCCATTTACTTTAAAATAATATATTTATAAAATTACATATTGCAGTTAGGACTTCGTTACGACAAAGTTCAAGCAATTGTTCTATAATCTAATTTTCATCATCATCAATAAGAGATTTCTCGAGCCGATCGGCATAATTTTTACATTTAATAAACTTATTGAACTACATCTTTTTAAGATCTATGCATATAAAATAGACTGTGACATTCAAAGTATTTGACTGACATTTCTCAGGACCTCGATTATGTGAAATGCATTTAAATACATAAGATTTCTCTCTTTTAAATATCCGCTAAAATTCTACTTATTTTGTATATGCATTTAAACATTTTTCAGTGCTTTAGAAATTGCTGACATTGTCCTTTTCTCCTTTTCTCAATCTGTACAAGAAATTTTATTTCATTATGTGAACAAAAAATATAATAATTTGTACATTTTTAGCCTTATAATATAGCCGGGTCTGATCTTTGTGGAATAAAATAATTAAAATCCAAAACCATTGGCAATCTTAATAATGCATACAAAATTTCTACACAAATAAATGAGTGCGAGAGAATTAAATATTATTGTAGAAAAATAAAGAAAGTGTCAGTAATTATCACAGGGATCATGAACTCTCTTAAGGATAAAAAATTATATCTATAGACACTAAACAAAAAAAAACAAAACAACAAACGAATAAAAAAAGGAATTTATAAAAAAAAATTAACTATGAATGTGTTTAAATGAACTTTGAAAGAATTAACAAGGATTTTTAGTATTTTGTAAGGATTTTCATAGATATTTTTTTTTTTTTTTTGTTGAAATAAAAAGAAATAATTGTATGTAGCCATACATAATAAAATAACATAGTATTGTAGATGTAATACAGGGATGTACATATATATGTATATATGTATGTACAATTTTCGCTAATATAAATGGTAGGATATGAGAAGAATTTCAATTTAAAAATCCGTAATCATTCGATCATGTTAATGATTAAACGATAATGATAATGATAATAATATTCTATATAGGAAATAAACTCGATGACGTAGGTTCAGGTTTATTGGAATAAAGTGAAAAACAGTAAAAATTTTACCAATCAATGATTCTATGTGTTACAAATATTAATAACAGTTTATGAAGTATGTTTTCAGCTGCCTCATCAATTTTATAATATCTATATTTTTTATTAATATATGTACACACTATATATAATACACAAGATGAACAACGTGGTGAGTAAAAAAGCAAGAATAATTGAACAATAAATTACACCACTAAAATATTATTAAATTTTTCGCAAGTTCTTTTTGCTGAATATTTAAAACATTTTAAATAGTTATACCAAATAGTGACGGTTATTTCCAAGTCTTAGCGACATCTATACTCTAAAATAAATTTCAATCTTATTTAAATTTATGAGAAAAAGTACAAAAACGAAAATACAAACAACAATTGAAAACAAAAACCAGATCATACTCTTTAAAAATGTTATAATAAATGTTAGTTCATTTGCTTCTGCTATTTAAAAAATATATAAACATGGTTAAACACAGTGAAACATGGTTATAGTCATTTCTTTAATTTCAGAAATATTTGTGACTATAGCTGTTTTGTGGCTATAGGCGTAGTAAAAAAAAAATTGCATCTATATAAACAAAATTCAATAAAATACCTTTCGTACCTATAACAATTTTAAACTTTATTTTTTTCATAAATAGCAATTCTGTTATGTAATAACAAAATATACATATTTGTAATAAAGAACAGAAAAAGATAATAATATAAATTAGTTTTTCAATAAAATAATTCACTCTTGACTTATTTTTTGTTTTATTGCAAAAATTGGCGTTATATTTTAATGTGATTATAAACGACATCGATTGTATGAACTTATATTACTCTCTTTCAAACAAATTGTTGCCTAATGCTATAACAGAATTGTGATTACCAACGTTTTTGACTATAAACGAATCAAAATACATCGATCTACTACGTTGAGAGTAATGAGATTTTATTGTGTTAAGTTATATTGAAATTAGTATTAATTTCGTCATAAATCTATAATTATAATTGACAAGCATTTAAGGTCCTGCGCAGTAGACACCTTTTTATTTTATTTCGATTCTCCTACTCATTAATGAACTTCTAATATATATAATATATAAGATTGTATATAAAACAAAAATGCGCACACAGTTGAACATTTTTTACTCATATGATTTTATTATTCAGCAAATACATTGTGCATATGTGAGATCTTATTAAAATAATAAACAAAAGCAAACAAATCAGTTATTATAATTTACATTATATGTATACTTGCAAATGAATCTATGTACATATGCCAAAAAAAAACAAAGAAACAAATTCATCTCAAATAAAAAATATAAAAAAGCAAAAACAAAAAAAATCAGTTGAATTGTTCATATGACTAGCAAATTTATTTTTATTTAGTAGAGTTAGAGTACTTCATTTTGATATAGTAGGTCACTTGAATTCTTCATTTTTATCTTTTTAAGTAACTGTTTCTAAATTTTTGTTATTTGTAGTAATAATATAGTTTTTATTAAAATTATGTGTTATGTAGGTATATATATACCTCTTTAATGACAAAATTTTTTATTTTTAGTAATTTTATCACTAAATGCCACTTACTATAGGGAATATATCGGAAACGAAGCAATATATGACGGACGTGTATTTATGTGTCGTAAATAAAACCTACTAACCACAAAACTTTTTATTAAACACGAGTGGTTTCTGCTCTATCGTGCGAAGTTTATGTCAGTACGTAAATTACTGTTTTTTTAAAAACTTTAAATTTGACTTCAACTTGAAATATAATTACTCAACAGGGGCCCCTAGTCTATAATTATAATTGACAAGCATTTAAGGTCCTGCGCAGTAGACACCTTTTTATTTTATTTCGATTCTCCTACTCATTAATGAACTTCTAATATATATAATATATAAGATTGTATATAAAACAAAAATGAGCACACAGTTGAAAATTTTTTACTCATATGATTTTATTATTCAGCAAATACATTGTGCATATGTGAGATCTTATTAAAATAATAAACAAAAGCAAACAAATCAGTTATTATAATTTACATTATATACTTGCAAATGAATCTATGTACATATGCCAAAAAAAAAAAACAAAAAAACAAATTCATCTAAAATAAAACTTCATCTAAAAAAAAACAACAAAAAAACAAATCACTTGAATTTTTCATTTTTATCTTTTTAAGTAACTGTTTCTAAATTTTGGTTATTTGTAGTAATAATATAGTTTTTATTAAAATTATGTATTATGTAGGTATATATATACCTCTTTAATGACAAAATTTTTTATTTTTAGTAATTTTATCACTAAATGCCACTTACTATAGGGAATATATCGGAAACGAAGCAGTATATGAGGGACGTGTATTTATGTGTCCTAAATAAAACTTACTAACCACGAGTGTAGTAAGCTCTTTTTATTAAACACGAGTGGTTTCTGCTATATCGTGCGAGGTCTATGTCAGTACGTACATTACTGTTTTTTTAAAAACTTTAAATTTGACTTCAACTTGAAATAAAATTACTCGACAGGGGCCCCTAGTTTCATTATATTACATATATATTCAATAATCAAGCGATTCAGAAAACAACTACAATTATAGCAAAACAAATATTTTTTTGTATATAAAATTGTGTCTGAAAGAGCTACTTCTGTGCAATTGCACAGGAGATTCACTAGTCTATATAGAATATCATTGAATAACAACACTAGTAATATCACAATATTCTAAGACTCTAGTTCTAGTATATTCAAATATTTTAAATATATTTTTATTTATCCAAATTTATGAAAATTGAAACATTTTTCTCATCTTTCTAATAATCTTAATGGCTTACTATATTTCATATTAAATTAAGAAATTATTATATAAACATAAATAAAGTAATATAAATTTCAGCAAAAAAAAAGAAAAAGGATGGTGAAATTGTTTGTCTTTCACTGCTTTTAGCAAAAATAAAATACTAAAAAAACATAGGTCCATAGTGTCTCAAAATATATTGTCATTTTGCATTAAAGTATGATCATATTTCGAAATTAAAACTGAAATTTTATTGTAAGTTGGCATAAAAAAAAAATAACAACAGCAAAAAAAAAAACAAAAAGAAGTTGTTAACTGTGATAGTTTTACAGCCACATTCAAACGAATTAAATTACAAAATACGTATTATTATTTTTTTTTTTGAATTTTTAAATCTTTACAAAACATCCTTGAAATAAAATAATTAAAAACGACAATTTTACAGTGATTTATTTTAAACTATTAATAATTATTTTACATATTTAGGAGAAGTAGATACATAAAATATCCTTTTAAATATTATTTTTCTTTTTAAATACACAAAAAGAAATCTAGATATTCGAATATTTTGGTATTAAATAGATTTTATACTATTACTCGTATATCCTCTTGGTATATTAATATAGTATGATCCTTTAAATTATTTTTTTTATCCTTTTTAGCTGATGGTATAATCTGAAACCATTTTTTTTTTATTATTTGTTGTTATTTATAAATATGTTTAAATTATATATAGTTTTGTTTTATAACTTATAGCTTCAGATACCTCATAGCAATGTAATCATCTATTATTCAATATGAAAACATGGAAATTTCATAACAATTAACTTGGTATACACTAAGATATCTTTTACAAACTACAATTTATTAAGATATGATGCTTACTACAATAAATGTTGATAGTTTTTTTTTAAAGAAAATCTGTAACATACACATATCTAACGTTACAAACATAATATATCTACATATATATAAGATCAAATAGGATAGAATAAATATCTCGAAGCAATTTTACTTCACGTCTATCGAATTATTAAGGATGTTAGAAAAAAATGACTATTTTATAGCTGACATAATATAATTGAAAGAAATAAATGTGCAAATATTAGTAGAATTTCTTCTCAGTTCGTAAAATGCTACTGGTAGACTGTACTAAGCGTTTAATTAGCTTAAGATAAATGTAATAACTAAGTGAGAAAAGAGAAAAAGTAATTATACTCAGAGAGAGAAGAGAAACAGAAATAGCGGTATGGACGCATTCTGTAGAATCTAACTTTGCGAAATTATTGCAGCGTTCCAGCAAATTTTCTACTAAACGGTAATTTAATGTAGCGCTAAAGTAAAGCGCTACATAGTTTTTGTAGAAAACAAAATCTATGCTATATAGAGCAGAGACTTTTTAATTATTTTTATGTGTAGATATTTTGATGTAAAAATTTATTTGTTTCCTACATGAGTATATTAAATTTGCTGAGATGTGATAAGAAGTTAAAAAATCCTTCGAGATTTAAAAAAAAAAAATTGTAATAATAAAATAAATAATGATACTTAATAAATATATAGATAAATAACTTATTGATTTATTAAGTTTAATTTGAAAAAAAGTTTTTATTCAAAATTTTTATAAGAATTATTATTAAATTATATTCGTATTAAATTGAAATAAAAATTCGTGCAAAGTCACATACAAGAAATACATTTGCTGCAAAATGTTCAGTACAACAATGCAGTGTTAATTGCTTCATCGCCGCTGCTATTCGTTGTGGCGCTAGATTCTACTGAATGCACCCATTCATAGTAAAACTTTTAAATCGAACATAATGAACTTAAAAATAAAGCTATAGATATTTGTTTTCTAATAAAAAATCAAATTTAATTGCATGAAATATAGAAACCAATAAAATATTACAGCATCTTATCTAAGTCCTGTTTACAACCTATATTACATTTTAAGTCACGCTAAATATTACTTCCAGTTGTTTCTATTTCTATTTGTGAGTTATAAACTGAAAATAAAATTTATAACATCTTTTTTAATTTTGTATTATTATAGAATTGATTGCATAATTAACCATTCTGTTATCGTTGTTTTTAACACAAAACAGTTTCGAGAGAAATAAGATCGAAAGCGCTCATTTCAAAATATCAATATAAAAACAAAAAAAAATGAAAATATTGAAGATAACGAGTTTATTTTCGTATTAAGATTTCGCTATTTTCATTATGTTTTGTTTATTTCTGCCAGCTGACGGTAGTAATTTTATTTTAACGATACACTGAAAAGCAAGTCATATCTTTTCTCAACAGAAATTAATTTTATCTTTTTCTTTTTTCTTAGGATATCAAGCAATGGATTATTTTGAAAATGTATCTTTTTAAGCCGCATAAAATGAGTGTTAGAAATTTCAGTACACACGATAATAATATCCTTGCAAGAACTATAATTCCTTGTTTTGAATTTTTTTTTTTTTTCATTTTACTTAAAAAATTTGGTTCGAAATAGCTAAAATATTTCTTTTTTGTTTTTAGCTGTAATGTTTTAGAAAATTATTTATACGCAATAATTAGTTTTAGCAAAAATATATTATACACATACTTACTAATATTTAATTTAATTATATTAAGGTAAAATTGTTTTAAACGATTTATACTTGATAAAAATAATGTAGTTTCTATATTTTCTGATATTTTTGTATGTATTAATTTAAATTTTTATTAAGGACAAAGTTATCAATATGATATTATTTACAGGAAGTAAAAGTGTTCTAAGCTATTTTTTGTATACATTTTTTTATTATCATATCATCATCATCTATAACATCATAAGCTTCAGTAAAAATCATGAACTCTTTCAGTTTAGATAAGATTCTAAAAATAATAGATGATTTTATATTAAGATTTGCTAATAATTGATACTCGTAAGAATTTCGCTTCAAACAGGATCACTATGGTTTAATTGTTTACTTTAATTTAGAATGGAGTTTTTCTCTAACCAACACTACTGGAACCCATCGGTAGCTATTGCAGTGTTGGAATACCTAAATAGCTCCGAGTCCCAATTTCATTTTTTATCTCCTTTATAAATATAACTTTTAGCTAATTTTGTGTTTCGCTTTCGATTAACTTTGTTATTCTTGAATAACAATGTATTGACTGATGACTTAGTTATTCTCTTTTGTTATACTATTGAGAGCCTACGCAGTACAATTCAAAATGGATTGCCAATAGTTTTAGTTAGAGGTAGCTTATGACGATCTCTATTTTATTTTTTTTCGTAATGATAAAATAGTCAATGACAATATTGATTGCCGATGTTATTGTATATTGATAATGGTATGAGATAAAGTTAATTACCGAATAGATAAATAAAAGAGACTTGTACGCTAAATAACTAATTAATTTTATTTCAAAGGATCATCTTATTTAATAAATATATTATATAACCCGCAGATTAATCTGCAGGTCCACTGTTAAATAAATAAATAAATAAATAAATAAGTAATTAAAAGCTTTTCTTTAATCCAAGCTTTTATAAATTAATACAATTATAATAATTTCAGTTAAAATATTTCTTTAATATTAAATAAGTCACAAAACACTCATTTCATTAGGATTACTGTATACAAACTTATTGTAAGTTCTCGTACGATGTAACCTAGTGAAGTTCGGAGTGCACCAGTCCATTTGTGCGAATTGTACTCAATCTTAGGTGGGATATGTAATAGATAAATATTTTAACGAAAATTAGACCTTAAATCGTGAAAGAAAACACAAGCAATCGGTAGAATTCTTACTATATTAAAATTATGCTCATTCCACTGCATTTTTAGGTTAAGCTTCATACCCGAAATATTAAGACTTTCAGACCATTGTCTCTCCTTGAAATTGCAGTCAGTTTTTTTTGCTGGACCATAGTTAAGTGAGCTATAGTTATCATGTTTATCTTGAAGATGATTGCGGTAGAAGTGGGCTTAAGAGAAAAGGAAGGACTAATGATCGAAGAGAAAAAGTCTTTGATAAAAATCAAGGAAAGAGTATGTGATAAGGTGGAGTTTTCAGGATCACCAAGCGGTTATTATATAATAATTGTCAGTTAAACTATATGCCGAAAAGGCAGCCCAAGCTAATACCCTGATTAATACAAGAGTAAACTCTTGTTGCTAATATTTATTTAATCTTAAGTTGTTATTTTTATCATTTCTTGTAATGTTTTATTAACTAGTTTTATTAATTTCGATATAATTTTTGTCCACAGTATAATCAACTTTTTAATTGTAATTATGTAGTTATATAGCTCGTACGGAGAGCTTTTCGGCTCTTTTAGAGAATATCACGTAAAAGACGGTGACACCGGAAATGTATCCAAATAATTTTAACCGAAACAATGTACATACAAATACAATAAGCCAAGTTTTCTGAACTGACATCATTGTGTTGGCGACACGGTACTTTGTTTACAATTCCGATCACTCTAAACACATTGTCTCTGAAATAAACGTCAAATCAAATGTCAAAATATTATACTCTTGTGGATACCTATTTTGAAGATAAATTTTTAAAATATTTGAATTGAATATATTTGTTAAGAATTATATACGAAGATTTAATATGGACAATTTCGTAAAAACATTTTTTATTGTTTTTTTAAAGAAAAATCTTCCATATGCTTTAGTTAGCCTTATAGTTAATAAAAGCATCTTTTTTTCGTGATTCCTATTTAAATTATAGTAAATTAAAATTAAAAAAAAAAAAAACATTTTTAAATTTATTTTTGAAACACGAAAACTGAAATAACTGTACCAAACTATACTGTGTATCAACAAATTTTCGAATACATAATTTAACAACCGGTGTCGTGAAAATGAGCCGCGGATACACTATAAAATTAATTACCGATCATGAGCCAATGTAAACAAATTTTATTTCACATTTAAGATCATACGTTAATATGTTATCGAAGTTGTCGATACATTTACAATGTCACGGAGAATGAGTAAACTTTTAAATTACTTTTATTTAACTTTTATTCCAACTTCTTTTTAATTTCAAAATGGTTTCACATTTTAACTTCATTACATCAATACTATGTCACAGCAAGAGAATATGACCTACTTAATTAAATTGCACGATAGCCTATTATTGGATTTGCAACAGAAACCTATTAAACATGAAAGTTTAGGTTTAAGTCAACTAGAAATAATTGTAAGGGTAGATTAAAATACGCAGTTGAAGAAAAAAGTAAAAAAATCTCAAGAAGGACGTGATACTTTCAATCTCTTTTCATATTTTAATTTTACCACTTTTACAATTTCCATTATTTTGTTTTTGGTTGTATTGGTTAAAAAAAAAATTATTATATTCTTCAAATCAGATTGTTCACCCTTACTTTGTTTTTCTATTTATTGTTTTTTTCTTTAAATTACGCATTTTACTTTTATTCTTACTGAATGGTAGACATCCTTGAAAACATAATATCACTGGAATGTAAAGAATTTTATATTCTCTTATTCTGCTGTTTCATCATTTTTCAACTGATAAATTCAAATCTGAATTACCATTTTGAAATCGTTATTTACCTGGTGATACCTTATTTAATTCTAATAACTATCTGGTATACTTATTTCACTTGACCTTCATATTGAAATAAGTTAGAAATATTAAGTCAATTTTTGAGGTATAAAAATGGTATCTGATTATTTCAAAGAAAATTTAATTTTTGGGATGTCATCTGACCACTAATATAAGGATTCGAGATCCGCTCAGGGAATGGATATTTAATAAAATTTGTAAAGTATCATCAAGTTTTTGAAATAAAAGAAAAAGCAAAAATAAAAATTTTGATATGGATTAAGATTTTATCGAAAATTTTTTTTTTGTTCATCGTGACAATCGAACCTGTGAACCTGGGACAAGCGTTCAACCTACTGCGCCACCCAGCGTATTTACTAAATCATTATTTACGACATTAACCATAACAATTCTGATAATGCTAATCAAGTCTGGTTTCAATTTAATTGCAAAAACGTTGTTAGAATAACTATTCAAGAAATATGAATGCTGATTCTATTCATCCCTGTTAACAGAATGGCGATGAACGCAAATCAATACAACACAACAGTAAATTTAGATATTTTAGAAATTCGAATTTAAAAGTACTTTTCTGTATATACTGTGTTTTTAATTTCAATTGTTTTAAATTATCTTTAATTTTACTCATTGTATAGCTTACCTATATTTAATTATTGTGAATATGTAAACATTTGAACTAATAAGAATAAATAAATTACTCGACTTTCTCTCTCTCTAATCGTTCTTATCTCTCAATCGATCTCTCAATCGATCCATCAAAATCGTTTACTCTTAAAGTTGTACTTAAAGATTTTAAAATTCTCTTACGGATCTCTAGACTACTATTTGTTTTATTTTGTTCTCATTATCTACTAAAGAATCACTTTGTCTATAATATAAGAAGAGTTTCATTTACTTAATGTTAAACACAAACAAATGTGGTTGAATGAAATGTAATATGTATAACATTTCATTCAACCACATTTACCGTTATTATTATAATTTTTATTGAAGAATAATAAAAGAAAGAAAGAGATAGAAAGTAATAAAATGAAATTGTTGAATAATAATATTGTGTCCTTTATGAACTTTTCTTTTCATTATCATTTCTTTTTTTGATTCTTTGGTCGTTTTCTTTGTCTCTTTCTTTGTTCAGCAAAAATTCCAAACAAGTTTTATGGTGATTTTGTCATTTCTTCGGCACAAAACAAAAAAAATAAAACAAAAAAAACGGCAATAACTTACAACATTATTTTTTCATCATACCTTACTATTTGTTTTGTTGCCCTTGATGTGTCCGCTTCAAAAAAAAGACAATAATACTTAGATGGATTTAAAGTTATTCTTGGAAAAAAATTGTTTTCTTTAAATACATAATATTAAGAATGAAAATGTTTTAAGAATTTCCACTTAAGAACCACTTGATACATAATAATAATATTTTACTTCATATTAAAAAATAATAATGCCAAAGAAAATCACTAGATTTCCATACTTTTAGGTTTTGAGGTAGATTAAAGTAAATTTTTGGTAAAATTCGATAAAAATAATAATATTGTTCTTTATGTATTGTGCAGTCAGATGATCCTATTTTCCTCAACGAGAAAAAAGTAAAAATTTAAAATTTTTATTTAAATTGTTGAAAAATAAAATACCTGGAACAATATTTTTACAACAATGAATAATAATTATAAAAAAATAATGATAAAAAAACATTAAAGTCTTTACCGATAAAATTCTCAAAATATAACGTTTTTACAAAAAAAACTTTAAAAATGTCTACAAAATATGTAACCTATGTAAACTGTCAAGAACATAATCAAGATGTACTGCAAGTTTATACTACAATGGGCGTTTTCATAAAGTAAATCGGAGCATAAGCTCCGAGCACTGTCAGAGCATACAGAGTGAAATCTGATTAGAGCGTACTCAGAGCACTCTGATTTAATAAATGAACAACATACACAGAGCTACAGTTGTCAAAAATGTTATTAACATATTGACTATTAGTAAACAAATAGAAATAGTTAAAACAAGTATTAGAAAAAAAAAATTAAAACCAGTATTATGGATAAAGAGATTATTTTACAACAAGCATACAATATTTTTTTCAAAAGTAGGGATTCGGAAGACAAAGTGGTAAAGAAAAGGGTGAAAGTGGAAAAAAATAAAAATTATGCTGAATGTGTTGTTCGGCGATTTTCATTCAAAACATTTCAAGAACATTTCAGAATAATTCCGGTTTTTTTTGAAGAAATGTGTTTGAAAATACATGCAATTGACGATGATGAATCTGAATTAGGACAACATCCGATAACAACAGAAAATCAGTTTATGATTACGTTGTGGTACCTGGGAAATCAGGAGTCTATGAGGTAGGTCCATATGTTTTTATTTTTGTCCATGCTTTATTTTGTGTATGTTTTTAGATCAATTGCTGATAGATTTAGGATATGTGTTGAATCTGTTTGGAAAAGCCTGAATTTAATTTGCAATAATTTAATTAAATTGAATAGATTAGAAAAATTTATAAAATGGCCCCCTTTAGCAGCAATTGCACAAAAATCCAATCACTTTGCAACAAAACATCGCTTATGATGTACATAAAATCTACAAGTTATATTTTTACTAAAACTAAATGTTAATTTTAATTACATATGATTGGAGGAATTGATGGATTGATTGACGGGTCACATATTCATATTAGATCTTCTATTCATTCACTAAATTCATACGTCAATAGAAAAGGTTTTCACTCAGTGTTGTTGCAGGGCATATGTAACCATGAAATGAAATTTACATATTGCTATGTCGACGAAGCAGGATCTATTCACGATGCTTGACTTTTAAGTCCTAATAAACAAAATTGAGACAGGTTAGGTAAAAGTTTATAAACTAAGTAATTTTATATACTCAGCTTGAATAAATATTGCAGGACCATTCAATATTCGAGAAGACCAACATTTATTAGGTGATTCAGCCTACCCATTAAAAAATTGGCTAATAACTCCATATAAAGATTATGGCCACTTAAGAGAACAGCAAAAAATCTTTTTTATCACAGTCCATTCTAAATGCAGGGTATATATTGATGGAGCGTTTGGGTTGCTCAAAGGCAAATTTCGTCGATTATTTTAAATATTGATTGTCTAAAATCTGATTTGAATGTAAAATATATCATTAAGTCTTACATATTACATAATATATGTTTAAATAATGAAAGAAAATATATTAAAGATGAAAATATTGCTGAAATCGAAGATATTGAAAACAGCTACAATGATGAAGCTACTAGTGAATCTGCAGAGTCTAAACGAAATAATTATTAAATACCTTGTTTTAAAAAATAAAATAAAAAAAAAAAACAAAATAGAACTATTCACTGTTCTAAATCATCTATGCTTGAATGAAAAAACTATCCAGTTTTAAATGAGTTTCTAATGTTTACATCGTTGTACGATGAGTTGATGAAATTCATTTTTTATATTACTCCTGGTTCATACGTCCAATTTTTCATTAAGCCAATGGCCAAGAGACTTAAAATAATATACGCGTTCAGTTGAAGGACTATTAACGATAACACTGTATATGTTTTATAAAGTGTGTTGTATCTGATTATTTTCATAAATTTAATCTCATTGTAGTTTATTTTAAGACCAAGATTTTCAACTTTATTACATATTTTTATACTTTATTATAGATTTTTACATCTTTCAAGTTATACACAAAGAATGTTGTATCATAAACGTATCGAATGAATTTTGATAAAAGTGACACTTTTCTGATTCTATTGCTTACTAGAAGACATTTTATTCTTTAATGTTTTTGGGCAACAAATTTTATATTAGCTGCCTGTTAAGAATATGAAATTTTAATTAATTGCATTAAATTGTTTTACATTCTCTATCATTCCTAATATTTTCATAAGCAGACAATAATATCAAACCTTGTCAAATATTTTTTTGATAATCAAAAATCTTATATGAAAATATATTTCTAAACATTCCAGAAATTTTATACGAATACTTTTACGAAAAAAAAGCTTCCCCTATAATCGTTTCTTTTTTCATTAAATTCAAATTGCATCCTTCTCAAATCAATAAAACATGTTTAAAAAAATTTTAAATAAGATAATTAAATTATTTTCTTAATTGTCTTAGAAAATTTTTATACCGACTTTTTTTTTTAAATTCGATTTTCGATATAGAAAACTTATGATTTTTTATAATTTTCTATAGTTTCATTTCGTTTTCTGTACAAATATTGAATTACATTTTCAAAAGTTTACACTTTTCTATTGGGCTTTAAAATTTTACACGTTTATTTTATTTTAAATTAAAAGATTTTCTTATAACATAATATAGTTATGTTTGATTTTAGTTTACAACTATGATGGTCTCCAATAAAGTGTAATAATAATAATGAGATAACAAATAATAACAAGTATAATTAAGAGACTCCCGTATAGCAAAATATAAAAATATTGCACAATCAAGTTTCCTAAAGTAGAAGATACGTATTTGGTATGACAAGAAAATTTAAGTATGAAAGAACTACTTAATTTCCAAACTATAATATGTAAATACTATGAAGTTAATTAACCATTAAAACCAGACAATTAATTATCATACACAATTCCATCGTTTTGCCATAAAAGGCAAACTGATTATTTAGAAAACTTGTTTGTCAAAAAAAGAACATTGTAGCTCTTATATGACCTGTGTACATACATAAAACAAAACAGATAAATTTAGATGTATAATCAACAGATGAATTTCTATTATATAATAGTAAACATTGGGTCTCACAAAAATGCCTGTAACAAATTAACAAATGGTTTGACACTTGTTATATTCTGTAAATGGATAATGAAATTATCCTACCTAATCGAAATTGACAACGATTTGGATATGTTAACAAGCACTCTCCTGTGAAATATTGTTTACATAAAGTGAAGCTTGATAAAAATGAAATTAATTACCAAATTTATTGAAATGCGAGACAAAATTATGATAAACCACATTTGCTATCACAAGTGCTTATATTAGTTAATATATAACTGTTAATATATAACAATCTACTTTTTTATTCCAAAAAACTTATAAGTTGGGCTGTGCAAACAACTAACAAAACGACATCCAATATTTTTTGTTAAAGTGCCGAAACTCAAATTAATTATTTTTATTTGTACTTAATTCATTCAAAAATTATCTTTAATCTCACAATAAAATTGAATTGAAGACATTGTGCATTATTTTAATTACATGGAATAACAAAAAGAATATTACTAAGATTATATTCCTACATCGCTAGATGATTATATTGATAAATTTTATGCAATGCAAATTGTAAGACAAGCTGATTGTACTCTTCACTGCAAGCCTCAAAGTCATTCTTTCAATACTTCCAAACTGAAGAATAAATTTATAATATCCTTTAAAATAACTTTGTTCAAACCAACCAAACCAACCAGAACATGAAATAAAGTTAGAGAGAAAGAGACAGAGAAAAATAAATAGAGATACATATTTTATTAAAACCATTTTACTATTTTCAATTTTATATTTTATCATATTTTTTGTTTTATTTTTCTTTTCTTTTTTCCTCTGCCTGCATAATTATATCCAAGTTTAGTAGAGAAAGTTTTCCAAATTACAAAGTTTTGTCAGTTTTCTTTAGATATCCCGAAAAGTAAAACAAAGCAAAAATGAAAAATAAAACCAGCGAAACAACTAGCGGTGCTCATTAGCTCTAAAACACTAAAATTCAGTGAATTGAAACATTTCATTTATTTAAAACTATTTTTTTTTTTGCTAATTTTACAATTTTTTACAAATATTAATTCTTTTAGCAGAAATGTAGGAGTCGTGTTTATCTTCAATATTTAATTTGTGGCTTTCTGTGATTTTGACATCCAGCTTTTTCTCCATCTCTTAAGATGATGATTTTTCTCTTATATTATCTTTGTAATCCTATGTAGTTCCACTCTTTTTGAATAATCTGCGGAGTCAAGTTTTTTATTTTTCCCTCAACGAACTATATCTGAGACATCGTAAATATTTCGGTTGTCCACACTTCTAACACTATATTAATTTTTAGCACCTTAGTCTTATCACACCCAGATCAGCCATACATTCTTCGGTGAGGAGTTATTAAGAGTAGTTGTTTAGCTGAGTAAGATTTTTTAAGTTCTTGCGATTTATATGGTGTCTATTTTCATGATTACCTTAACCCATTTGCAACGGTTGTACTATATATAGTACAGCAAAATAGGTGTCACTTTTTAAGTGTAAAAATTTGCGTTAAAATAAAGTTAAAAATATACAAAATAAAGTTATGTGCAGCAAAACTGGTTTAACTTCAGATAAATATAATTTTTTTGACGTAGAAAAAGTGTGCTTTTTAAAGTTTGTGTAAAAGTGGAGGTGTTATTTAAAAATAATAAGAAAAAAATTAATTATAGCATTATTATTTTGCAAAATAAATTAAATTTGATAAATAAAGATAAACAAAATGAACGGAAGAATAAAACAAAAAATGATTATTTTATAAGTTTTTTACGTCAATAAGTGAAATTGGGTGTACTATAAAAAGTACAACCGTTAAAAATGTATACAAAAAAAAAAATTTGTTCTTTGTTTTCAAAATACGTCACTTAAATGAAAGCAAAAAAAAATTTTATGGAAGAAATCAGTTTAAAGGCCTTGAGGAAGTAATTGAAGCTGTTCTGCAAGAAGATAGTTATCAAAATAATGATTCTGAAGAAATTTTGTAAATATTGTTCCAACAGATTTAGATTTTTAACGAATTATGAAGAAATAGATGAACAAAATATTTTTGAAAACAACATGCCAAGAGATGTTATTGGTACTGTTGAGTTGGATATTCAAGAATAAAATAAAAACTATAAAGAAAGTTTATTTAAATAGAGCTGGACCAAGTTCAATTTCGTGTACAAATGAAGCTAGAGCGTCTGCTTACGACCAATATCTGGATGGTAATTTTTGTAACTGTTTACCAATTAAATGGTATTTACATTTTCAGATAATGTAAAAATTTATTTATCATCTGACAAAATGTATAAAGTAAGACCAATGATGAATATGGTTAGAGATAGTTTTCTACAATTTGGAAATTTTTTAAAAATATCACAGCCAAGTCAGCATAATGTTTTTTTTGATAATTTCTTTACGACACATGCCTTAATGAAAGCTTTAAAGGAAATGAAATTTAATGCCACAACAACTGTTCAAGAAAACTGATTTCAAATTTGTTCTTTCAAAAAAAAAATAAAACTTTTAAAACCAAACCTCGTGGAAAATTGCTTATATGTATAATAGTAATAATTATTCAATTTTTCAATCTTTTCAATTCATCATTTAAATTTCAGATATGATTCAACAAATGATTTATTAGCTGTGCAATGGATAGACAATAGTGTTTGCAGAACCATAACCAATTTTGATCATATAAGACCAATCAATTATGTCAAGCGCTGCTCTAAACAAGCTATAATAATTGAAATTAATGAAAGGATTTTGCACATTTCCATAAAAAATTTATTCAAAAAAATCTTTATTGTAAATATTAAGTAAAAAGAAGCGTTTACCATATCCAACAAAATGTCTCTAAAATACTTTATGCCATTTGAGAATTTTCGGATAAAGCAAAAAAATGAGAGATTGATTAAAAATTTGTTCTAAATCTTTCTAGACAAGAGGTTTATTAATAAATAAAAATCGAAATCCGTTTTAAAGAAAAAGTTCTGCCAAATATAGAATTTTTAAAATAAATGTTTTTTTTTTCAGATAGAAGAAAATCATCAAAAGAGCCTTCTACTTCTGTTCTATGTGTCGGGGAAGAACGAAGTGAAAGACTGTGTACTAAACCGACTTTAATGTACTAAAAATGTCCCATCCTTTTGTTAAAATTAAACCTAGTCTTTAAGGCTAACCATTAATACAATTTTGGCTCTATTGCTTCAAATAACTTTGATCAAACCAAATTCCATTAGGACTTATTGTAAGATAAAAGATTTTATCTTAACACAGTTTGAACGGTTTCGTCTGTTTAAATCTTATAATAAAGTTTTGACTGTCAGCTAAACGTGAAACTTCGGCATTGACATGTTGAGAGAGACGATTTTATGTCGTACAGCCAATATTTTTATTTCGTCTTTTATGAGAGGAACCTTGAAATCCATATGAATATAAGCATTGCGAACAAACAAAGTATAGCGAAATATTGTTAATGCTCCAACAATGTTTCGCAATACTTTGTTTTGAAATGTTTGGGGATAGTTTGAATATGTAGTTGTTTAGCACAATTCCATTTTTGAATAGACTGTCTTTAATATCTGATTGTAGATCAAAACTTTTTTATACGTCGAAAGCCACCTAAATACCACAATGTTTGTATTTTAGATCCAGTTTTAGTTTTTTTTTCTTGACGTTATTGTTCTTTCCATCTAAGTTTTGCGTCAAGTGTCATACTAAAATATTTTGCAGAATTTTGATATGGGATGACATTGTTTAATCTGACTTTTACAAATTTTTTTAATTTGTAAAGTTAACGTGCGTGGATTTTGCTTAATTCAGTTTAATTCTCCACCTTTTGCACCAAATGGAGGTTTTATTATTGGCTTGTTGCAATTTATTTGCAGCTTCATTTATATTTTTGTTCATTGCTAATATAGCCGTGTGTCATTTATAGCCCGGAATATCACTGGTGTACAGTAAATATAGTATGGGACCCTGTATACTACCTTGTGGTATTTTTGCGTGTATATTTTGTAGAACAGAGTAATCTTCTCCTTGTTTAATTTAAAACAATCGACTCGATAAATATGACGAAATCAGTTCGACATGTTACAGGGAGCAAACTACGTAGCTTGCAGATAAACCCTTCATGTCATACTTTGTTGAAGGCTTGCGCAACATCAAGAAACACTGAAGAGCAAATAGAAGAATAGTTACAATATTCATAGCTTGTCTTTGATTTTTTAATCTTTATTTCGCTAAAATTTAATAACGTTATCGGAGTTTAATGAAAAATGTCAGCGCAACTCGCAAAATACTATCTTCTGTACACTAGTCTATCCGTTAATATTACTATCTCAGTATTCTTCTTCAGATAGTTTTGCTATACTGTAAAAAATGTATTAGGCCCACACATCATTTAGCCAATTATTTATTTTAATAATAAAGGTTGGGAATCACTTTTTTATATTTAGTTCCGGTATTTTATATAGAAAAAAAAGAGTCGTAATTATCATTACAACATCCTTAAACAGTACGAACCTTTCGAATTGAATAGGATATTTTAAAAACCTTAAAAATAAATAAAGAGAAAACGTAATGAGTTTTCTAATATTTACAAGTTTATATAATAATATTATCTATGTGTATATGTATGTGTGTAAGAATCCTTTTTAATTTTAAACTAAAACTTTTACATTATATTACTATCTCTTTTACATTTGTTATTTTTTATCTTTTTCCTTCTCTCAGTTACATAATAATAATATTATTCACAGGATAAATTTTGCAAAAAGTTTTTGATAAAAGATTAAAAATATGCTTTTAATAAATGCCAAAATTTTAAGGACTTGTTTTTGTTTTCTTTTTGTTTGTAAATATAAATGATAAAACCTTACAACATTATAATATGTTTTTTTTTTTGTCTTTCAAAATTAGGAATAGGTGAGTGCTAAAATGAAAAATTAAAGGATCTATATAGTATTAAGGACATACATAATTTGAGTAAAAAAAATAAAAGAACAAGCAAAACAAACAACAAAAAAAATATTTACCTAGAAGGTCTTTAATGAGTAAAGTTTTAGACTTTAGGGCATTTAATTTAAATACGAATAGTTTCAATCCAAAGATATATCCATATATAATATAATATACATATTAGGTAAATATGTGCTTAATAAACGTACCTAATATGAAAATAAAAAAATCGATGACACTTTTGCTTTCATTGGAAGAAATTTAATTTAGATTGAAGTAAGTTATTATATAGTAAATAAGAACTGTGAATATGTAAAAATATATATGATCATAAAATTACTCTTCAGTTCAATTTAAAATTTAATGTTAAAAAACTACACACTTTATTTAGAATTTATCTGTAAGTTACAATTAGATTTATGCAATATTATATGAAATTTTATATAAAATTAATGAACAGTCTTATAATGAAAAATCTATAGTACAACTTTGAAAGCATAATGAATCTAAGTTAGATTAAAACTCTGGGTTTCAAAATCAGTGGAAATGAGTAGAAAGTCTACTATAAAGTTAGAAAACTAATTTATTGAATCAAGTAATGAAAATATTTACGTACAAATCATTCAAAATCCTTCAAATCAACATTGATCAAATCGGTATCTGATTCATTAATTCACATCTAAATCTCAATTATCCCATGATTTATTTTCTGTGTTGAAACTATTGTGATTTTCTTTTTGTATTCTTAGTGAATTCATTTTTATATATTCAATTTGAAAGCCAGTAAAATATTAAAAGAATTTGGTTCGGCATACATCTCTCTCAACATACCTAATAGATTTTGCACGTTGTATAACAAGTTGTAAATATTCATGTTTTTTACTACGTGTTTGGAATCCAATAATATTTTTTTTTGTAATAGTTAACAATAGTAATAACTATTTTAGCATTATTTTCCCAATATTTCAGCATTTCAAATAATGACATTTATCTTCTAATTTACTAGAGTGTAATAGATATTTCAAACAAACACAATTTCAATGTTGAAAATGGTCGAATATTTTTCTTTTATTTTCTCTTTTCCAGCTTTGATGTACATTCATAATCTAAAATTTAGAGCCTATATTAGGCATATAATATTTTGTACATAGGTAAAAATTTGAAATTATTTCTAGATTATTACTGTTATGCATAGTTTTTAATCTTTATGACTATATGAATATTGATAGGATAAGATATTGGATAGGAAATAATTTAAGCAAAAAATGTAATTATAAAATATATGGAAAATATTTTACATAATTTAAGATAATTATAACCTTTTTTTAATTTTCATATTTTCATTTTATATGTGATACAATAATTACTAAATATCTGACATAAAAATATCATATAATTATTGTAATTATTGTATGACACATTTGTAATGTAATTTAACTTGCAATTTAATGATCTTCAACTGTAAATCTAATTGGACAAGAAAGACGAGTTGTCTTTTACTGACAAAATGCTTAACCCATTTTTCGGTTTTGATGATTTTCACATAGCCTATTTTTTACCTTAACATGATAATTCTAGTCGTCATTTAGGTACATTAGGCTTAGATACTTAAATAAAAACGTAAACAAATCTGATTGGTTTAGATTTATATAAATAAAACCCTTTTATTTTCAGTGTTGGTGTTTAAAACTAAAACTGATTGTTACAGCTTTAACTTAATTTTTGTAACATTCATTTTTGATTTTTCTTGTTTTGTCCTGAAATATAATATAAAATTGATACTAAAAAAATTCGTAGGTACTCTACTAGTATTTGTCATAATATTATGCGAATAAAAAAATACCTGTGAAATTTTATTGAGATAAAAAACAAAATTGCACATTGGTAAGTAAGCTTGCAACCTAAGTTTTAGCTTCTGTATTTCAACAACGATGCGATAAAATCGAAATATAAAGGTGAGTCATTTTGTACTCAAATATAATATAATTTTTTGTTTTATTTATTGTTTTTACGATTAACAAAACAATTTTTCTAGAATAATGAGAAAAATCAGCTCTAGGTTCACGGACGAAGGTAGAACAAAATTATTCCAAATATTTGCTAAAAAAAGTTCAAGTTGTAAAAGATGTGCATAATATATCACATATCTATTATATGTAGGTTATACATTGGGTAATCTACATTACTGGTAAGTGAACTTACTAATCCTTACCAATAATATTTAAGATGGGTTCATATAGTAAACCAGCTTATCGTTTTATAGTATCAAGCATGGTCTACGCTAATATATGATTATTACTTGCCTGTTTTGTTGAATAAATTAGTTTGATCTAAATGTATATCTTATTTTCCACAAAGGCTTAGATATTTTTAAGATTTATTATGTTGTAATACATTTTTCCATAAAATCTAGTAAATAATAACAGTGTTTTAAAACAAATAGAATATAATTATGTTACGTGTATTTGTAGTAAAATGTTCCAACTCAGAAGATCTGCTCATAAAAGGGATTGTAGATTAAGGAGTAAAATTTTTAGGTTCGAAAATTAAATTAAGGCTACGAAAAAATTTAAATGAATCGAAAATATTTTAGTTGCTATTTCTAATATTCTATATATTCTAGTTGCTAGTTGCTTGTTTTAGTCACATAAATAAATGATTTTGTAAATATAAAGTACAGGATTCTATATAAGCTATTAGATTTTGTTGACTTTCCCGAAGCACATGATCAGATGAATATGTCTGGGGATACATGGTATTTTTAGTTTTATTTTAAGGACAAAATTCACATTAGAAAACATTCTTCTGATGCTTTTAATGGATTTGTATATAAGCTTTTATATTTGTTTATTTATTAAATAATATAAGTATGCATATTGGGTGTTTTTTATCTAGTAAGATAACGGTATGAAAATATTTGCTTTTTAAAGAGAGATATGAAATATTATTTGATTTTTTTTTAAATATTCAACTTACTACAATATTTCTATAACGGCACCACTTATCTTCATCAACTGAACGTTAAAATATTTATTGAAAAGTTATATAACTTATATATATATATTTAACAGATATAACGATTTATATATAAACAAACACGTTATAGATAAACACGTTTCTTCACGTTTTTTTCTTTTCATTGTTGTTACTATATTTAACCAGTAGGTACTTGTAAGTAGATTTAAGATATTCAAAACTTATGTTTTTTATCAGTTTCTTATATCAGAAGTTTCTTAAATTTAACAACTCCAAACATTCATGATCAATCCATCAAGGTGAAACATATTTTGTAGGTATTTGTTTTTATTTTGTTTTCACCACTGTAGCACGATATTTTGAAAACTAGATGTCAGCTATTCGGTAGCTATTTTATTCAAATATGTTTTATTAATATTTAAATGTTTTAATTGTTGCTTGACAGAAGAATAGTTAATTTTTTTGTTATTGTTTTCAAATTTTACATTGTACATTATATTTAAATTTTGCAATTCAACAACTATACCCAGATGATCAGATAAATCATGATGGAAAATTGATATATAAATATCTGATTTAGAATCATTTAACAATAAATGATCTAAGCAGCTGTTGGATTCCGCTCTGGTAATTTCTTTGTGACAAAAATAATAACCATTAGACTCTACAATAGTTTTGTAAGTTTTGATATTTGTGTCATTTTTATTATTAATGTTAAAATTGAAATCACCAATAATTAGTTCTTCTTTATTTTTTAGGTTTTCAAAGTGATTATTCAATTTAACGAAGAATCTATCAATCAATGTTGACGAAATTTCTGGGGGTCTATATACAGCTGCTACTTCAATTTTAATGTTATATTCGCTATGTAGTTATATTCATTACAATACATTTTATTAGTTGTATATTTTACATTTGAATCAATGAACATACAAGCACCACCGTCTCTTCTAGATTTTCTACAGGAGTATACAGCAGAATAATTTCTTATGTTATAACATTTATATTCAGTATCTACAATCCAAGTTTCACTAAAAATTATTATATGAATAGAGTTTTTCTGGTATCTAATAAATATGTTAAATGTATTAGTTTGTTTTAACATCAGTTTTAGATGTCAAATTATATTGAAAAGTATCATTCAACATTTAAGTTCTTGTTGTGCAGAATTCTGATTATTTTGTTTTTTGACGATTTACTATATGAACGATTTACCATCCTTAACCCAAGTGAATTCAATATATTTAGTTTTTTTTAAGTTTCTAGCTTTCTTATACAAAAAGCTGAAGTATGGTGTTAAAACATCATTGATAAAAGTTGGACTTTTTAGTTTAACTTCATTAAATATTTCAGTTTTTATTTTTTTTTTTAGATAGAAGAAAATCATCAAAAGAGGCTTCTCCTTCTGTTCTAAGTACCGGGGAAGAATGAAGTGAAGGACTGTACCGACTTTAACGAATTAAAAACTGCCCTTCCTTTTGTTAAAATTAAAGCTAGTCTTTAATACTGCACTCTAAAAACTTTTCGTTGTAAATTTACCTCGATAAGCGATGGTATTCTATTGCCATCGATTATCATGGTAAAATTACTCCATAAGTGTAATTTAAAACAATTACAAATTTAGATGTAAAATGCATTAAAAAAGGTTCCTGAAAAAGGTGTTCCTGATGTTCCTGAAAAAGGTATTTTAGATAGTAAAATTTTGATTTTGTTTTTTATAAGTTTTCTTACTTAACATTGCAATCCAAGAAGAAGTCATTGGGCATACATTTGAAACATCATCCAGAGTTGCTTCAAACTGGAAAGAAAAATATTAATCAATAGTAATTTTCTTCATAAATTTATCTTTTTAAATTTAGAGCTCAATTACATAAAATCATCTTATATATATTACAAATTTAAATTTACCTTTCTCCAGTAGCTCATCAATGTCAGGCAATGCAAAAAAGGTTTTCTTAATCGTTCTATCGCCGTTCCAAACTTTCAATAGGTACTTTTTATCCATGTTGTCATTATTAAAATTTATCTTTTAACACATTTAAACATTATGTATAATATTAATTATTAATAATTTTTGAACTTATAATTAATTTAATTTTTACTTAACACAATCAAACACAACTTAATAAGAAGACTTTCTATTGACAAATGATGATTTCACATGAGCACGCTTTAACAAACCTGGCAAAAAAAGGATGGAAAAATGAAGGTTGACGTCTAAATTTACAACGATAATAAGAGTAATTTTCAATGCAAATTTACAGGCAAGATGTAAAAATAAACTAATATCTGTGCAAAACTAAAACAATTCGTTCAAAAGAGTAATTTTACGCATTTTATGTATTATTTACATCGAGAAGAGTAAATTTACAGAAAATATTACACATATGTGTTTAAACTCGCAAAAAAAACTGTAACTTTCCATTACCAGTTTAATATTGCATTGATTATAAATGTAATCCCAAATTTGTTTTCCTTTTTTATAGCTTCCATCACTTTACTTTTAACCTCTACTTTGCTAAATTTTTGAATTGCCTTTCCATATTCTTAATTCCTTCACTATCCACTTTTAGTTCAGCTGCAGATAAAATAGTTGATACAATGGAATTGGAATCTTGAGCAACCATCTTTTGTGAGACTCCACTTATTTCTATGCGCTTCATTAATTTTTTTTTTGTTTAATTTTTTCCAGTTCGACTCTATTGTACAGTAATTCATCCTTTAGTATTATATTTTCATTTCGTAGATTCATGTTGTCATCAATTAATGGATCTATATCTTCAATTCACTAACCTCAATTTGAGGTTTTTGAAAGACTGCCAATACCAGGTATCCTTGAAATATAGTTATTCAATCCATCGCGGGTATAAATTGTTTCATTTCTTAAAATTATAAATTGTAAATTATAAAATTAAAATTTTATAACATAATTAAAACACGATAAATGAATACAAAAATAATTTAGTAATTCATGCAATTAAAGAATTCCAAAAGTGGTGTATTTCTCTAAAAATAAAACTTCTCTCAATAATCCAATATTTAAAAAAAAAAAAAAATTAAAGAAATCTACTCACTTGGTACAAAATTCGAAATATACAATTAAAGGCGTAATGATTTGCCAAAGGCAATTATAATAATTTATATATTGTTATTATTTATGATTGCTGCTATCCTTCCTATCGTTAAAATCAAAAATTACTTAGGAATTATTTTATTGAATCTTTATACATTTACGAGTTGTCCATATATACTCAAAATTTGTTTATTTTCATTGTTCCCTTATTCATAATCATGAATCTCATTTCCTGAATTAATTTCTTTCTTATAGAGGCTCACTGCAAAAAAAAAAAAAACTAGAAGTAAAATAAGAGTATTTTCTATTTTTTTTTCATCTTTTTAATTTACTTTTTTTTTTTACTCTTCACTTTGTAAAACTTTATATACACATTTACACATAAAAATACATAGTTTGTACCACTACAAACTATTTTATTAGAATTTCTCAAGTAAATCCTTAAGACACAAGTAATCCTTAAAATTGAACCGTAATGATATTTATTGACGCTTATAATTTTGACATTGAATTTGTATATTATCCATGAAAATAAATGGCAAGTATATAAGGTTAGGAGCTCAAGGAGTTTTTGTCTAGGTTATAGAAAATCAAAAACAAAATAAAATACTGAAGAATACTTGAGGAGAATTGAATTTTTAATGTTCATCTGGTGAATAATATAAGCAGAAAAATTTAATTTTTTTCTTTCAATATTTAATACTTATAATCAAAATCATCTTCATCATCATCATTATCATCATTTCGATTATTTTTATTGTAAGCAATTGCAATTTATTTGTATATAATATAATGCGTTCGTTTTTAACAAAATATGTACTACAAATACTGTTTTTTTTTCTTTCCAACACTATTTTCCCCTGCTAATAACAATCTGAATCTGCTTAGGAATACATTTTACAGGAAATCTGAAGAATAAATCAACAAAATTATTTTCTTCGGAAACAACAAAAATTATTATTAACATTAAAACATATTTACAAATGATTCTCAAAGTGTGATTTAATTTTTTTAGTTTTCGTTTTTATTCTATGATAACCATCATATAATAATCTATAGAATTGTAACATGGATGATAGTAGAAATGGTAAAAATTGTTAATATTATGAAAATTATTAATGTCCGTATTGAATTTTTGTAAATTTTTAGTGTTAAGTTTCAGAAAAAACTAATTGAAATGTGGTACAACATGTTATGTCAATACCAATTTTGATTTATACCAATTCAGATAATTTCAACTAATATATAATTTTCATAGTTAGTTTTGGAAAAAAACCAAAATACATTTCATATTTTTTCTTGTTCTTAAGAAAGCAGAATTAAGCCTAAACTGTAAATTGAGTAAATTTTTTTAATATTAAGTAAATTTATATAAAAATCGTTCTATATTTTGTATTATATTAAAACATTTTGACTGTAAATTTGATAATAAAGAATTTTAAAACTAAAACTAACTAAAAAACTGGTGAATAATTGTTTCTCATACACACAGCTATGTGTCTTAACTCTTTCAGGGGCAAGAGTTGAAAAAAAGTTAAAAGTAAATATTTTTTTGGTTATTTTTTTTTTAATGCATTCATTTCAAGCAAAATAAAAAATATATACACACTAGTGGATCCTCTGTGCAATTGCACAGAAGTAGTTCTTTCAAACAAATTTTTATGTTAAAAAAATATTTGTTTTGGTATAATTGTAGTTGTTTTCTGAATCGCCTAATTATTGAATATACATACATAATGAAATTAAAGTATAAATACCTAATACTTTATGACGAAATTAATACTGATTTCAATATAACTTAACACATTAAAATCCAATTACTCTCAAAGTAGTAAATCGATGCATTTTAATTCGTTTATAGTCATAATTCTGTTATACCAATAGGTCAACAATGAATTATTTTATTAAAACACTGATATATATATATATATGGTTTTTTCTGTTCTTTATTACAAATATGTATATTTTGTGATTACATAACAGAATTTCTATTCAAGAATAAAATAAAGTTTAAAATTGTTATACGAAAGATATTTTATTGAATTTGATTTTGTTTATAAAGATGCAATTTTTTTTTGACTACGCCTATAGTCACAAAACGGTTATAGTCAGAAATATTACTGAAATTTAGCGAATGACTATAATCGTGTTTTACTGCATATATTTTTTTAATGATAGCAGAAGCAAATGAAATAACATTATTTTATTATATAATTTTTGGAGAGTATGATCTGATCTGATTTTTGTTTTTCGGTTTTATTTTCAATTTTTGTTTGTGTTTTTGTTTTTGTACTTTTTTCTATAAGTTTGTGTGTTTATTTAAAATGACAGAATTTTTATGAACCCTTTTTAAAAAATGCCCGTAATTGGAATTTCTCTTAGAGTATCGATGGCGCTCAACTTGGAAATAACCGTCACTATTTGGTGTAAATATTTGAAATGTTTTAAGTATTCAGCACCAAGAACTTGATAACATTTTAATATTTTTGTGGTGTAAATAATTTACTATTCAATTATTCTTGCTTTTTTACTCACCACGTCGTTCATCTTGTGTATTATGATATAAGATATTCCTTCTCGACATGGCCTTCCTTGTATAATATAATATAAGATATAATTTAAACGAAATGAAAAGTTTATTTTATTGTTTATTTAAATAAAAAAAAGGTGCCAATTTAAAACTTTTTTTTTTATTATTTACTCTTTAATCATAAATTAAAATATGTTTCTTTTTTATTAAAATTGAATATTATAAAATCTGTAACATAAATTTGAACAATAAAATTTTAATATAGGTTCGATAACATTTCACCAATATACTAATAAGATTTGCTAACCAAAATATAGTATAAATTATATTATATTTATTGTACCTACATTTTAGCTGTTTTAGTACACATATATAGGTAGGATAAATGCTGATTGGTATAATATATATTATATGCATTCATCTACATGATACATCATAGTTTCAAAACTGTCAACTATGAATACATTCCTTGTATGGATAAGTAATAAGGATATATAATTTGTATTCTTAGATTTATTTCAAACTAATTGGTTTCGTATTTTGTTGAAAAAATTCGGAAGAGAATAATAATGAAAAATTACTTATTTTTATTAAAAAAATATTGTTTTTTGTTATTAATTATATTATATTATAAAAATTAATATTATAATACATAATAATAAAAAAAATATTTTTTTAACAAAAAAAAAAAAAAATTTTAATTAATAGAGAATCGAACTCACAATTTGTGATATTTGTAATATTAAAACCTATATTAATAATATTATCCTACTAATTATTTTTTTCATACTAAGACTGCAAAAAACCAAATGCGATAAATAAAAAAAAAATGAAAAGAATCAATATTTAAAAAAAAAAAAAAATTAAAGAAATCTACTCACTTGGTACAAAATTCGAAATATACAATTAAAGGCGTAATGATTTGCCAAAGGCAATTATAATAATTTATATATTGTTATTATTTATGATTGCTGCTATCCTTCCTATCGTTAAAATCAAAAATTACTTAGGAATTATTTTATTGAATCTTTATACATTTACGAGTTGTCCATATATACTCAAAATTTGTTTATTTTCATTGTTCCCTTATTCATAATCATGAATCTCATTTCCTGAATTAATTTCTTTCTTATAGAGGCTCACTGCAAAAAAAAAAAAAACTAGAAGTAAAATAAGAGTATTTTCTATTTTTTTTTCATCTTTTTAATTTACTTTTTTTTTTTACTCTTCACTTTGTAAAACTTTATATACACATTTACACATAAAAATACATAGTTTGTACCACTACAAACTATTTTATTAGAATTTCTCAAGTAAATCCTTAAGACACAAGTAATCCTTAAAATTGAACCGTAATGATATTTATTGACGCTTATAATTTTGACATTGAATTTGTATATTATCCATGAAAATAAATGGCAAGTATATAAGGTTAGGAGCTCAAGGAGTTTTTGTCTAGGTTATAGAAAATCAAAAACAAAATAAAATACTGAAGAATACTTGAGGAGAATTGAATTTTTAATGTTCATCTGGTGAATAATATAAGCAGAAAAATTTAATTTTTTTCTTTCAATATTTAATACTTATAATCAAAATCATCTTCATCATCATCATTATCATCATTTCGATTATTTTTATTGTAAGCAATTGCAATTTATTTGTATATAATATAATGCGTTCGTTTTTAACAAAATATGTACTACAAATACTGTTTTTTTTTCTTTCCAACACTATTTTCCCCTGCTAATAACAATCTGAATCTGCTTAGGAATACATTTTACAGGAAATCTGAAGAATAAATCAACAAAATTATTTTCTTCGGAAACAACAAAAATTATTATTAACATTAAAACATATTTACAAATGATTCTCAAAGTGTGATTTAATTTTTTTAGTTTTCGTTTTTATTCTATGATAACCATCATATAATAATCTATAGAATTGTAACATGGATGATAGTAGAAATGGTAAAAATTGTTAATATTATGAAAATTATTAATGTCCGTATTGAATTTTTGTAAATTTTTAGTGTTAAGTTTCAGAAAAAACTAATTGAAATGTGGTACAACATGTTATGTCAATACCAATTTTGATTTATACCAATTCAGATAATTTCAACTAATATATAATTTTCATAGTTAGTTTTGGAAAAAAACCAAAATACATTTCATATTTTTTCTTGTTCTTAAGAAAGCAGAATTAAGCCTAAACTGTAAATTGAGTAAATTTTTTTAATATTAAGTAAATTTATATAAAAATCGTTCTATATTTTGTATTATATTAAAACATTTTGACTGTAAATTTGATAATAAAGAATTTTAAAACTAAAACTAACTAAAAAACTGGTGAATAATTGTTTCTCATACACACAGCTATGTGTCTTAACTCTTTCAGGGGCAAGAGTTGAAAAAAAGTTAAAAGTAAATATTTTTTTGGTTATTTTTTTTTTAATGCATTCATTTCAAGCAAAATAAAAAATATATACACACTAGTGGATCCTCTGTGCAATTGCACAGAAGTAGTTCTTTCAAACAAATTTTTATGTTAAAAAAATATTTGTTTTGGTATAATTGTAGTTGTTTTCTGAATCGCCTAATTATTGAATATACATACATAATGAAATTAAAGTATAAATACCTAATACTTTATGACGAAATTAATACTGATTTCAATATAACTTAACACATTAAAATCCAATTACTCTCAAAGTAGTAAATCGATGCATTTTAATTCGTTTATAGTCATAATTCTGTTATACCAATAGGTCAACAATGAATTATTTTATTAAAACACTGATATATATATATATATGGTTTTTTCTGTTCTTTATTACAAATATGTATATTTTGTGATTACATAACAGAATTTCTATTCAAGAATAAAATAAAGTTTAAAATTGTTATACGAAAGATATTTTATTGAATTTGATTTTGTTTATAAAGATGCAATTTTTTTTTGACTACGCCTATAGTCACAAAACGGTTATAGTCAGAAATATTACTGAAATTTAGCGAATGACTATAATCGTGTTTTACTGCATATATTTTTTTAATGATAGCAGAAGCAAATGAAATAACATTATTTTATTATATAATTTTTGGAGAGTATGATCTGATCTGATTTTTGTTTTTCGGTTTTATTTTCAATTTTTGTTTGTGTTTTTGTTTTTGTACTTTTTTCTATAAGTTTGTGTGTTTATTTAAAATGACAGAATTTTTATGAACCCTTTTTAAAAAATGCCCGTAATTGGAATTTCTCTTAGAGTATCGATGGCGCTCAACTTGGAAATAACCGTCACTATTTGGTGTAAATATTTGAAATGTTTTAAGTATTCAGCACCAAGAACTTGATAACATTTTAATATTTTTGTGGTGTAAATAATTTACTATTCAATTATTCTTGCTTTTTTACTCACCACGTCGTTCATCTTGTGTATTATGATATAAGATATTCCTTCTCGACATGGCCTTCCTTGTATAATATAATATAAGATATAATTTAAACGAAATGAAAAGTTTATTTTATTGTTTATTTAAATAAAAAAAAGGTGCCAATTTAAAACTTTTTTTTTTATTATTTACTCTTTAATCATAAATTAAAATATGTTTCTTTTTTATTAAAATTGAATATTATAAAATCTGTAACATAAATTTGAACAATAAAATTTTAATATAGGTTCGATAACATTTCACCAATATACTAATAAGATTTGCTAACCAAAATATAGTATAAATTATATTATATTTATTGTACCTACATTTTAGCTGTTTTAGTACACATATATAGGTAGGATAAATGCTGATTGGTATAATATATATTATATGCATTCATCTACATGATACATCATAGTTTCAAAACTGTCAACTATGAATACATTCCTTGTATGGATAAGTAATAAGGATATATAATTTGTATTCTTAGATTTATTTCAAACTAATTGGTTTCGTATTTTGTTGAAAAAATTCGGAAGAGAATAATAATGAAAAATTACTTATTTTTATTAAAAAAATATTGTTTTTTGTTATTAATTATATTATATTATAAAAATTAATATTATAATACATAATAATAAAAAAAATATTTTTTTAACAAAAAAAAAAAAAAATTTTAATTAATAGAGAATCGAACTCACAATTTGTGATATTTGTAATATTAAAACCTATATTAATAATATTATCCTACTAATTATTTTTTTCATACTAAGACTGCAAAAAACCAAATGCGATAAATAAAAAAAAAATGAAAAGAATTTGACACAAAAGAGAATCGACAAAAATTTCTGATATTAAATGATGCTTTAACCAACCCAGCTAATATCTTATAAAAATTCTTTACCCAAAATATACACAAAAAATAAAAATTGATTTTGATGGCCACGACCTGCAGCATCACTGATTGACTGAATGAAAAAAAAATGAAACACACGAAAACCCACGAAAAGTTTGCCTTCAAAATCGTGATCTTGTGTATTATAACATAGATAAAATAAAAATTGAGTTGTATCGCCACGGCCTGCATCATCGCCGATTGATTGAATGGAAAAAAAAACAAGCACGCGAAAAATCACGAAAAGTGTGCCTTCACTAATCGTGCTCTTGTGTATTATAATATAGATATCCTTAAAAAGTCCTGTGTAAGGACGTGGTATAAAAATCATTAAAGCAACACTTAGTCTTGCTCAAGCACAAATAATTCTTACACCATGAAGTTTGCCTTTATTTGTTGGTGACTAGAACCAGTTTCACGTACAGATGATTCAATATACGGCTTTTTTTTTATTTGAATGGCTGTTTTTGTACTTCTCTTTTCAGTATTTTATGGCGTATTCAAAAGACTCCGAATTATATCTAACTTGAACTCTTTCAGGGGTTAGTTGTCATAAAATTTTGATTAAATGTATAGCATTTACCACGAATACATCGAGAAAGTTGGATTAAATTTGATGCCACCATTTTTTACTTTTCCTATCGATCTCGTAATATTTTTTTAGTTCCCGGATAATTTATTATCAGGGAACGGATAATTTACTAAGAGGGAACAACTTTAGTGGTAAATACATCGCCCTTGAAAGAGTTAAAGTGAAAATGAGTTAGACTTTTAACATTAACAATTTTTAAGACTTTCTTTTTCAATTTTCAAGACTTGTCTTTTTGGTTGATTTTTAAATTTTTCAATAATGTCTATCAAAAAAATCAAATCTATATGTTTGTTGTATTTCATTACGGGTTTCATATAAAATATGTATAGATATTTAATTCTTTATTTTCTAGTACTCCGATGTATGGAAGCATAATCCTTCCAAAATCAAAATAACGTCAAAAGGAATAGTTTTATAACAGCTTTAAGTTTTTCAAAGAAAATTGAACTGTTCTAAAAACAAAACAATGTTCTGTTATCTGGAAACTACTTGGTAATATTGATAAAATATTTTAGTTGATGAAATATTAAATACAGTTTAACTGCAATAAATTATAAACAAATGGTCCGGCCAGATAAAAAATAAATAATATGATGAAAACATTCAATTAATCTTCAATTTCAGGAAAATTTATATTCGGCTCTGCCAGTTGTTGAAAAAGAAAGAAACGTCATGTAAATACGATATAATAACTAAACATACAATAATACCCAACATATCTCAAATGTATGAATTACTTAATTTGCGAATGTTGGGAAAACCTTAACTAAATATTAAGGAATCTGCAACTAACATAGATTATCTTGTTTCATTGAATAAAAATTTATAGGCACTTTGACTTTCAGTTAGAGCCGATGAAATTATAAAAATTATGGAATCTCTAACACCAGATTCAGCTACTGGACCTGATAATACATTATCAGCTAAAGTATTAAAAAAATTTCAAATAAAATAACTCCAGTTTTGGTAAGATTCATTGGATTCATCTGTTTGTCACCCACAATTAACTAAAAAAATAAATTATTGTAACACCTGTGTGTAAAAGTTGAGATAATACAAACCCAACAAATTTCTGTTATAATATTTGAAAATATAATTAAAAAAATTTGTAAAAATCAAATGCTGCTTGTTTTCAGTATTAGCAGAATTTACAGGTCTAAATAAATCAATGATTAAAAACACTATTATATTATAAGCTAAGATTTGAATTGTAAAAAAATTTAATAAATAATATTATAATAAATATGTATGTATACTGTCTTTTTTCCATTAAAATTCAAGATTTTTTCAAACAAATTGAACGATTTTGCATTCAAATTCAACACTTTGACAAACAATTTGAAAAAATTTTTTAATTTGAATGAAAAAAAGTATAAATAATCGAATTGTAAAATATTATTTTGTTATTAATTAAATACTTATTGAATTATTGAAGAATTGATCTCCAAAAAATTACAAATTTTAGTAATTGACTCTGTTTTAATTGAAAAATCTATTAGATTTTAATTTAAATTGATATCGTTTTTTTTTTCTTTTTTTTTTTATCTATTTATTTGTAACAAATAAATAGATAGCCAACTTATTACTATCTCGATCATACAAAATATTAACAAAAAAAATTATTCACATTATGACTAATAAACTAACTTATTGAACCCATTACGATTACTCTAAGTTATTACATTAGAATTAAAATTATTTTAGTATTTTTTACATACGTTTTCTTAGTATTTTTACAACTTTCCTGAGTTACAATTTTATTATTCATTTTAACAAGGAAAAGGAAAAGGAAAAGGCTAGAAAAAACCGACTTTAATTTTACATATTTTTAATAAAACCTTACAAACTATTGAAAAGCTAACTTACAACTAATTAACCTACTATTACTAAACCAGAACTGTAATGTTTAGTTGAATTTAAAATTTAGTATACAAATTTAAAAAAAAATGTTTTTGTTGTCAATTTTCTTAGTAGCATAACCACCAGAATTTATTAATATTTATAATATGGTTTACGTCTTTTGGTGAGAGGCTCATGTTATATCCCCAAATTGCTAGTGGGGTATTGGGGTTAATATTTGGCTCGAAAGTGATCTGTTTTTGGGTGCTACGTCTAAAAGCGTGATAAATAATAGGGATATTGCTTTAATTGGATTGAATATATCTACTGCGATCAAGAAAGTGAAATGCTTCTCGAGGAATGAAACCTGAGCTTAATGAGTCTTCAATGTATTTATTTTCTGGATATACAGAATGTGAAACTAAGCTATTATCTATTATATTAGTTGTGAGTTTAACATAATGTTTTCTAATTAAATGCAAAACAAAAACTTCAATTCTAGAAATATTTGCCCGGCTATACAGTGTTCTATTGGAAAAAAAATGTTTATATTCAGTATCTGGCTTACGATAAATACCTGTACACACTCTCAGAAATCTTCTTTCTAACTTTCTATATAATCCCATAAGTGAGGCACTTATATTATACCAAATTTGGCAACCGTAAGTCAAAATTGGTCTAATAAGCGCTTGATACGCTATTATTTTAACCCTGGCCGACAAGAATTTTGATTTAAACAATTTTTGGGCTATAGCGAATGCCTTTCTCGCCGAATTAATTTTATTTTTAATATGTTCAGTAAAATTAAGATTGTATTGCAAAATTACCTCTGGATATTTCACATATTTTTTGTTTACCAATTTAATATTTCCTGGCGCTTGGATATGGAAATTTCTCCAATTTTGTCGAATGTCCTTATTACATTTATCCAAATGATGTTCGGAATAAAATGACTTCACATTTCCTAAAACTAACTCTCATTTTCCAAGAGTTAGCATAGGAAAGAACTTGATTAAACATTGACTGTAGCTTATATTGAATATTTGCAGTTTTTTTCCCCGCCACGTAAACTATGAGGTCATCAGCAAATGCTAACTTAATCTTAGCGTCACTATTAAGACTCTGTAATAAGGCGCTCAAAAAGATATTAAACAAAATTGGAGAGCTTACCGTTCCATGTTGCAAACCGTTTTTAATGCGGAATTGTTTTTCAGAATAAATGTTACCAATTTTAACTACAAACGTCTTATCATGTCATAAATAATTTTCGTTAGAAGAATCGAGTAATTGTAGTTTATAAGTTTAAATATTAAGCCTTCAATCCATACTGATTTAAAAGCAGACTCAAAATCTATTAGGCAAGCACCCACGTAGTTTTTATCATTAAGATACCAACATACGTCTGATGTAAGCTTATTTATAGCATGTATGGCGGAATGATTTGCTCTGAAACCAAATTGATTATTAGGTATGACACCTTTATCTGCTGCAACTTAAGTCAAATATTTGTTAATTAGTCTTTCAAATATTTTACTTTGTTAGGTAACATACTAATTGGTCTGTAGCTTTTAGGGTCTGTAGAAACTTTTCCAGGTTTTTTAATTACAATAACAGTAGCTTTTTTCCAAAGTTTTGGGAAATATGAATTCAACATATTATTAAATAAGGAACAATATTGAGAAATTATAATATCGGGTAAATTTTTTAAAACTATGTTAGGAATATTGTCCGGTCCCACAGATATTTTGTTATTTACTTTTCGAAAAGCGTCATATACATCCTCAAGAGTGGCGAAAAAGTTATTATTATTTTGATTGGTAAGAAAAGAGTTGGCTTTCATATTATCACTAAAATTAATTAAAGTTGTATTGTTTAGCGCATCATTATTTTTTAAGTTGAGAAACTGCGTTACTGCTTCACTTATTAAATTATATTGTGTCGTATTAAGTGGTGGAGCGATATTTGAATGACTATTCTCAATTTCAGAACCAATAACATTAAGAATAACCTGTTCGTTTGAAATAATTAAAGTGTTATTATGGGCAGCGTTCTGATGAGCTGAACTTATATTGATTGCGTTGAGTAAGTCAGTGTCGTTGTGGCTTATTTCCAATGATACACTTCATTCATATTTTTATTTCTGAAAATTTTATTTATTTGTGGGAACATGTTACGGGAGGGAATAATTGCTTTAACTTTTTTTTCACAATGATTGCTTATAGCTTTTCTTAAATTTTCTTTTATTAAAATATTTAGGTTTGCCAGAATGGATTTGGCTCTAGTATACACAGGATTATTTCTATTTTGAGTGCTCCTATAAATATTTTTCATGGCGGTTCAAATCCAGCTTTTCTCTTTGTGTAATTTTTTCAAAGTTGGAGACATAAATTTGTTTAAGGAATTGTCTGGTTTAATCTTTGGTGCTACTGACTCGACAGAATCAAGAATTAATTTAGATAAAACTTCTAAATAGTCATCAATTTCAGCATTACTTAAGTTTTTATTATTTGGAACTAAGTTAGTTTGGCCATTGGTTTTTAACATGTAGCTTAACTTGAGTTTTTTTCTAAATTTATCCCAATTTATGGAATTATAATTAATTTTATGAACCTGCTCTTCGTTTTGAAAAATTAGATTTTCGTTTAGGTTAGAGTCAAACTCAATTAAAATGGCGTCGTGATCACTGTCATAAGGCAGGGTTTTCAAGTTACGTAGGTGAGTAATAATATCTAATCTACTGTCTGCTATGGCTAAGTCTAGATACGAATTTTAAGGTTTATAGGATGGTGAATTGGAGAATAGGATTGGTTATAAAGAAAGTTTCCCCTAACATTATTTTTAATGTTAGATCATGAGGAATGTTTGGCATTTAGATCGCCAGCGATAACATAATAATTTTCTGGTTTATTCAGTTTGAGAATCTGGAAAAGCTGGTTTAGTTCAGTATTGAATATGTTGGAGTTTTCGTACGGTGAGTAAATTGAAATAATTTTTATATTTCTATTATTTGACAACTTTAGGGATATGGCACATGTTTCAATACATTTAAAATTATTTAAGCTTGGGACATTGATATTACTAAATTTTAAATTGTTTTTTTATGAGAATAGCCGTACCACCACCTCGAACTGAGTTACGTCTGTCTTTTCTAATAAGGTTATAATTTCTAAAACATATCTTATGTTTTGCATTTAATTTAGTTTCACTTAGGAATAAAATATCCGGGTTATGTTCCTCTAAAAAATTGAATAGGTAAGTTCGTCTGGTAATAGAAACCAAGGAATTAACGTTTATAGCTATTATTTTAATATTGACAAGATTATTAGTACAATTGTTCATTATTATTTTCTGAAATTATATTGAACAGAAAGTCTATTCTCTCAACTTGTTCATTTAGTTTGTTAGTTAAAGTGTTTTCTAAAGAATTAACCTTATTTTTCATGATATCTAAAGCATTTTTTATTTCAACTAATAAATTATTAGTAACATTATTATTGCCAGACATAGTGGCAGCATTATTGGTATTATTTATATCAGTATTTGTATTGTTATTTCTGTTATTTTTCAATAAATCCGAAAATTTTATTTAGGAGAAAGATCTCATTTCAAATTTTTCTTTAGATTGTTCCTTTTTAAGCTGTAAAGCTTGTTTGAATTTCATGAAAATCGGACAACCTCTATAGGTGGAAGGATGACCCGTATTTTTACATAAAACACAAAATAGTTTTTCGTTATTTTCGTTTTTGAACTCCAACGAACATTTGCCTGGGTCATAGTTTTGGCAACCTTTGACACATCGATATTCCATTTTGCAATTAAACGCTGTGTGTCCAAAATGCTTACATTGAGTAAAATCCGCTTTTTTAAATTTTCCCAAAATATTACCTGATTTTCCAGGTATTTAATTTTCAGAATATTGGCAACAATACTATCAGGGCTCATTTGTACAATAAATGTAGGTAATAATCTATTATTTTTTTTTGAAATACTCGTTTCTAAACGAAATACTTTTACAAAATTTTCTACGTCTAATTTATATACGGATGTCAAAATATGTTTTGGGTTGTCACTTTCATTTAAGCCTTTAAGAACCAAAGATTTTATTTTATTTTGTTTGGGTGTAAATGTGTAAAAATTACAATTTATTTTTTCTAAAACATCTTTTATACTATTGTAACTACTTAAATTGTCTACTATTATGGCGTGTTTATTAGAACCTAGCCTTTTTATAAAAACATTGTTTATATTTAATTTTTCTTTAATTATTCTTTATATATCATTAGGGTTTTGATCAAATACATTTAAAGGTGGTAACTTACTTATTTTGTTTTCTAAATTTTTGTTTGCCTCAATATTGGAAATGTTGATGTTTATTGCAGCAGGTGGTTGAGAACTTGATTTCTTTCCTTGATTTTTTTTTTATATAACTTCAATAAAGTCATTTATATTGTTGTTGTAATTATCGTTGTTGCCATTATTGTTGTTGTCATTTACGACCATTTCACACTCATCGTTATCATCATTTAAAATTTCAAACTGATTATTATAATTATAATTGTTTTCATTATTATTATTGTTATTGTTGTTATTATTGTTGTTATTTTTTTTATTATTATAAATCTGATTATTTGATTAATCTAATTTTTTTTTTAATGCTTTGTTTTCCTTCTTCAGGTTTTCTAATTGTTTAAGAATATTATTTTGGCTATTACAGCTTTTCAGTTTTGCATTTATATTCTTAAGCTTTTTGAGAACCATAGAAATATCATTTTTGCTTATGATTTTATAGTGGTCATTGCCACTAAATTTAGTCATAAAACTTAAATTTTTGTTTTTATGTTCACAATTATTTTATATTTTAATATTTGTTTTTTTTTTTGTTATTGTTGTTTTTTGTTTTTCTTTTTAATTACTTTTTGGAATTAATCGATTGAGGTTTAATTTCTTCACTTCAGTACAACACGTCCGATCACTTCGAAGGTTGATCAATCACTTTCTTAAATTGATATCGTAACTGCAGAATATTTTTTAACAATTTTAGAACTCCTGATACCTATAAAAAAAGAAAAAATATATTTATTTTTAGAATTTTTCTATATCATTTCAAGTTTTTATACGGTTTTCAAATTTCAAAGTTTCAAAAATTTAAATTATAATTCAAATTCCAAGAATAACTAGTTATGGTCAATTGAAATGTTCAGGGTTTCCTTCTTTATTAAGCTAACAGTGTTGTGTAATAGCTATGTTTAATAAAAGGAAAAATAGTCATACCCGTTAAAATAATTGCAATTCTATCAAATTTTGGGAATTTTATAATAAATGTTAAAGTCAAATTTCAAATTGACTGAAGAACTATTGGATCAATCGATTTAGCTATTTAGCATTTTTTATATTATTTTTACGTATTGCATACTAGTTTGTTCTACATAAGCCAAAAGGTATAGTTTTCGAGTAAACCAACATTGAACTTTAGGTATAATTTTCGACTTTCTCCTTTCCTTCGTTAAATAATTCCAAGTCTATGGGACGAAAACTGTAACTACTTTAACACAGAGATTCGCAATACACAATTACATATACAATCATATTACATATTTTTTTTGTTTTTTATTTTTTTTTATGATATATCTGCTAATTCAAATGTGCTAATATTTTGTGGTACTGAACCAACTTGGAAAACCCACAAAACTTTTTTTTTGCCTTCTTCGGAAATTGAAACTGGGACGTTTCGGATGAAAAACAAGCGCTTTACCTACTACACCAACCAGCGGTTGTAGCTACATTACACCCATGACATACATTTTAACTACCTTACCGTTTGGTAACCGTTTTTTTTTCGGTTTTAGATTCTGTCGAATCTATCTTAGATATTCTTTGATTATCCACCCCTAATACATAATCAACTTCTTACACTGACTTTGACAGCACCTCATTTTCATCCGGCTTCTTCAGTAAATTAATTATTAAACAACTAAGCACATAAAATAAAATAAACAGTGTATGTGAAATGTGCTTACTAAGGAACTGACAATAAATATCAATAAAATTAATCGGGCCAAAAGACTAGGTCGACCACGGTAAGCTACTTGATTGGTGACAAACTAAATTTAAATGTGCAAATTTTCAAACCAACACCAAAAATTACTAGTCTATTTAAAGTGTAGAAAAAATGACTTCTCAACATATAAACATTTTAATATGCTACAATTTCATTACATATGGGTGGGAGTTTGCTAAAAATACAACCAAACTCCTAAAAGTTTAAAATGAAGCGATAAAAATATTTTGGATTGGAAAATAGAACTTCTAAGAACGAAACACAATGTACAAGAAATGATATTTATGGAAAATAAGCAAGTTTATAAAGAATATAACTTAAGAAACAGTACAAGTACATTTACAATATAATACTGGAACAACTAATTATATACAATATACAGTATTAACTGAACACTATTTTGCTAATGTAAGCCTAATGTAAGCTCCATAGTACATTTCAACAAATATAATAACAAACAAAAAGACACTTAGTTAACCAAAAAATGTTATTTTACTATACGAGTGTAGAAATCAATTCATCCAAATGTTCTGTTATTGTAGCTCCTATCGAAAACAGCCCCCCGACTTTTTTTTCTGAGTTACTTACAGTTAATATATTTTCATATAAATATTTAGAGTCAATAACAAATCGTTATAGTTAAAATTGTAATAAAATTTAATTTTTTTGCCTCCTAATTAAAATGACTATCGTGCAATGACCATGATATGTAAACAGTAAAAATGTTAAGATATTTCAAAACGATTTAATTTTCCAAATTTTGCAATTCAACATTTTATTAATAACAATCCTGGAATTTTTCTTTCCTTGTTAGAAATAAATCATTTCAAAAATTATATCAAACTTGATATTAAAATATTTTATTGAAAATCAAAAATTAATATCTTATATTTTATAAAAATTTAATTTTAAATAAATCGCTTCAAACCATCAAAAATATTTTTATATGAACGTTCAATGTCAAAAAAAATTTTTATTGAACCATCAAAGTTATTGAAAGTAATTTGACTTTATGAAAGCATGAAGGTTCTTAATTAACTTTTTAATAAAATAAAAAGATAAAAAAAAACAAAAAAAAAAATGAACCAAAACAACATCAGAAAACTTTTTTTAAAGCTTTTGTTGTCCTTTTAAATAAAAAGGATGAAAGAAAAATTAAAGTATAATAAAACAAAAACAAAATGCTTCAAACTGTCAACTATAAAAAAAAATTCTCCACTAATCAAAACTTTTAATTTTTCCATTCTCTATTCCAGACATTTTTGTTGTGGCTGGTTTGTCTTTTTTTATATGAAACTTTATTATTGGGTATTAAAAATCAATTTTTCCACTTGTAAACCCCTCTTGTGAAAATTTTTTTTAAACAAATTTCCAATCATATTCTCTGATTTGCTGAAGTATATACTTAATAATATGATATTCTGAATTATAAGCTATAACTTTCAATATTTCTAGTACAAGTTTGAAACATCAGTATTAAAAAAATCAGCATTAAAAACAATTTAAATTTCGTTACCCGCTGTATTAGACAGAGTGACCAAAAATGATCAAAATGATAAGAATATTTCATTCGTATTATTATAAGGAGCTGCACAGCTAAATCAGTATAGATAAGTCAGAAGTTTCGGTTTATTTGTTAGTTTAATAGCTTCGTCAACATAATTCAATTTTTTTTAAAATTTTTAAAGTTTTGAACTTGTTTTACTTAAACCTCCAGATCTTTGTATACTATTTTTTTATTGTTTTGATAATTCTCAGAATAATTTAATAAGCATTCTAATTTCACACCCAGAGTTTCAACACACATTGTTAATTAGTATACTGATTAGTAGGTATTCATAGAGTACAAGTCTATTTCTTATTAGACTATAGTCTTATTTTAAGACGATTAGTTTTTCCATACAATATTTTTCCCGCAACTATACATTTTATTCAACATGAAGTTATGTATACGGCAAATGAATATGATAAATGGAAACGATCATTAAATTTCAACTTAAAAAATATCTAGGGAGCTTCAATCTTTTAAAGATTGCCAATATGGCTTTAGATCGAAAAGTTCAACTCCAAATCTTCAGGCCTTTTTGACGTAAAAATACCACCTTGCATAAAAAAATACGATGAAGCCAAAACTGTAGCCCTAGATATATCCAAAATTTTTGATCATGTCTGACATGTTACATTACTAAAAGAAACTTGATAAACATCTGTTGGGTAATTGCTCTGATGAAATAAAAAGTATTATGGCCAAAATACAACCATTCCAGCGTAATACTAGCATGGCAGCCCTTTCCCACAAAATTGTAGTGGAGGCTCTTCGAACCATCAGGGCTGTGGAATATGGAAGTTCTTTCATCAACCGAACCTCTAAATAGTGGAACCCCCTACCATCTTATTTGTTTTTGCACAACTATATAACTCAGAAGTTTTCAAGACACGGATAAATAAATATCTTTTAAGATGTGAATTTTATGTATACTGGCTCTTCTATTCTATCTATTCTATTCTATTATATTTATTTGTTATTCTTTTATAATTTTATTTTTTTCTTTACTATACTTCTTTTTGTTTTTTTTTAAATCTTTTAAGTAGCTTAAATTCTGCTAAGGCAGTTAAGCGTGTTGGTGTTTGTCCCATTATTTTGCTTCAACAAAAAAAAGAAATAATACCACATGAACGAAATATCACATTTACCACTTTTACAGTCTCTTGTCGAATGACAGCCTAATTTTCAGATTAGATACAAAATAATAGAATATAAAAAATAATGTGTTTTGTTTGCCAAATATATACACAATTTATTTAACATTCGTCTGATTTCCTGTGTAAAAAAACAAGAGACCTATCTTAGTATGCCCAAATTGTATTCATGATTTTCTATTTTCACTAAAATGCTCAAAATGTACAACAATAAAATAAAATGACTTAAAATATCCCAAAAATTTATTCATTTTTTTAATTACAATTAAAGCAAATTTTTTTACCAGTATCCTAGAGTTTTACTGGCACTGCATTCAGAAAAAGTTATTCATAAATATTTTTTTTTTTAATTTTGTCAAATTGGCTTCGGTTTTCAGACTTTCTCCTGTTACATCCAAAAACCAGAAAAAAAAAATGTCAAAGAAAATTATGAATAATTTTGCAAAATTATCGTTCGAGCAGATAATAATGAAAAAAAATCAGATAGCTATGGTAAAGAAAAGGCAATGGATTTTAACATTAAATCAAAATATGTTAAAAAGAATAGTTAAAATCCCTTCAGGCAATAATCCGCAATGTTAAAATTCACATGATATTATTATAGTAGTAAAAAATATATGTATATATTTTCATGTGATCTTCGATTATTATTAAAGAGTTGAGCGAAAAGAACAATGGAAAATATTTGAACTGTTTTGTTGTGGATTCTTCTAATGCTTCTATTGGTCTATTAAATCTTTCTAGGTAAATAAAACAACTCAATATCTAAGACATAGACATACTTTTTTAATGTAATTAATCGTAATTCAAATCGATTGATAATTTTTCAACGTAAAATGGAGATATAATAAGCTATGACATGTATTTAACAACTAAAATATTATTTAATCGATGTTACATCGAGACCTACAGATGTAAACCATAAAGGAAGAAATAGCTTAACAAAATAATAGCTAGAAATAGCTTAACGTTAACATATAAAAATAAGATGTCAGTTTTGAATTACCCTGTTTTGATGGTGGTAAAAAAAAAAATTCAAAATTAAACCAATGTTACCTTGAAAAAATGTTGCTATTTAAAATTATTGTCATAAAATTTATTAAAAATGAAATGTAGTTTCTTTGGTAATTCCTATGATAGAATTTCCATGGTTTATCATTGGATTAAAAATTTGAGTACAACCATTTGTTATTAAAATATGGGAAATATTTTTGCTGCTACAAATTCGGAAACGTCATTTTTGAAATAAATTGGGACAACTGAAAACAGCACTTAGCCAGCTCGAGCTCCATGAGTCAATCAACTAAATCGAAAATCGATTGTTGAAATAATATTGTAAGAAACTTTTGGATCAGCATTTATCTATAGCTTATAAAATTAGTGCATAAAAAAGATCAATATCTGCCAGAAACACTATTATATTAAAATTTTCGACTCTTCTGGCGGAGATGTTGTATCGGCGTATACCAAAGTTTTTGCCGGCGCAATTGCTAGCTTTCCAAAAATATATATGTTTAGTGGCGCATCTAATCCTTGTTGTTTTGGTGTTTTTGTATAAAAACCGTTATATCTGTTTATCTATTGACTATTAATATTCAGTTATATATTCTAGAAAGAAAACGATCTGGAGCATTTTTTAGCATTTATTTGATGATGATTGGTGCTGCTGTTATGGTAAAATAAAAAATGCACTGTTAAGGACATATATTTTAAAAGTCGGTAAAATCAATTATTTTCGAGATAAAGTGATTTGGTCACCAGATGGTGTAACATTTAATTCAGAAGATTGCTATTTCGTAAAAGGCACTTTACTAGTTTTATGTAGAAAAAGGATAAAAAAAACAAAATTTTTATGTCTTCTAAAATATTCGACGTAGATATAAAAAATGTATGTAAGAGTTATAGAACAAAAAGACGTAGGACGTAATGACCATATCCCAAGGATAGCTGGATTTCCTAGATTTCCAAAAATATATATCTTTAGTAGCGCATCTTATCCTTTAAGGACGAAAACAACATTTGAAAATATCCTTATTGTTTTCATGTTTTTGTATAAAACCGTTATATCTGTTGATCTATTAGATATATGTACATATATATATATTCAGCTTTTATCTAGTAAGATGACGGTCTGGAATATATTTTATCCATTATTTGATGGTTGGTGCTGCCGTTATGGAGATATTGTAATTCAAAGTAGAACATTAAAGATATGTGTTTTTAGAAAGCTAGGGACTTCAGGTATCCTTGGAAGGTAGTCATAAGATCTTACGCGGGTAAAACATTTCCCTCAGAATCCCATTTCTGTTAACAGTCACATCCTTTCTGTATATTTTTGTATGGATCTGTGACACCAATGTCTTCCTATACTGCTTAACTAATATTAACCACAACAATGATGAGAGCATAATGATTTCAGTGGCTAAAAAACACATTTTCATTTTTAATCACGTCTAAAACATAATATCTCAGTTAAAATGTTAGAATTTCAAACAAGGTTTATGAATTTCAAACAATGTATAAGTACATTATGTACCTAGATACATACAATGAATTAAAATATTTTTTGTTCCATCAATCAAAAATTTCTAGTTTTTCTAATATTTTCTGATAACTTATCCCATCTATAAATATTTGCAAAACAACTAAGTTTATCGATAAATTTCCTTGTCAATGAATTTCTTATAGAAACCAAAAAGAACAAGAAAAAAAGAAAAAAAAAATCAGATCGAGTTTATTTTAAAGTGTAATTTAACTTTTTCTTTATATAAGAAACTACGATAGTTTTTTAGTATGTAGTAGATATAACGTATCTACTCCAGTATCATAGCTGTCTACTAATATTTTCTATACATAATAATATTATAATGGTACATTATTCTACCAATACAGAAATTAATTCCTTCGAAAGTTTTTTTTTTTTTTTTTTTTACAAATAAAAAAAAAAAAAAAACCTTGTAACAAATATTTAACCCAGACAAAGGAGAATAATTGAATGAAAAAAGAAAATAATTGTAGGTCCTTAAGTTTCTTTTAAAGAAATATTAGATAGTAAAGTAATTTAATTTCTATGGGAACTCTTAAAAGCGATACATTATTATTGTATAAATTTTTTGATAGAATTTAAAAGGATTTATTAAATTTCCATCTAGCTGTGTTTGTATTGAATAATGTTTTGGTATATGAAATTAACATCATTTTTGAGTAAATCGATATATATATATATGTTTTATTTAATTTGGATGATTGTAATCGTACTGAAAGTGATTTAATTATTTCGCATTATGAATAAAAAGGAAAAGTAGAAGAGTGTACAATTATTCTGTCAAACAATGACTGGTTCTTAGTGCTGAATAATATAATGAATATGTGTTTCAAAAATTATTTTAATTAAATCATGTTGATGAACTTCATCCTTTAATCACTTGGGTGTTCTTAAATTTATTTACCCTTTGCTGCTAAACTTTAGTATATAAGTAAAGAAAAATGTTTGTGTAAACCTCTAAAAAAAAAATAATGAGTATACCTAATGCCAATAATTTCAATAATTTCCCAAAAGCTTTCGTCATAGGAGCACATTAAACTAATCGCCAATATAATGTGTCTATATAATGTGCCAATATAATAAGTTTTTGCGGACTCTGGGAACTACTTATTACTAAAAGTTAATTCTATTAAAGACTTAGGTGTGCTTTTCGATGATAGATTAACATTTAAATTACATTACAATCACATTATAATTAAATCAAATTTCTTATTAGGATTCATAAAACGTTGGACAAAGGAATTTTCTGATCCTTATATTTTAAAAACCACTTATACAACATTGTTCCGACCTAATTTGGAATATGCGAACCCAGTATGGTTTCCATTTTATGATGTTATTTGTACATTATATGAATTGAAGCTATTAACAGAACATTTTTAAGATTTGCCCTTCGTACTCTTCCTTGGGAAGATCCCATTCCTTTACCTCCTTATGAGCATCGATTAAACCTAATTCATTTGGATACCCTACAAAAAAGGAGAGAAATTGCGGAACTTTTATTATTAAAATTGTTAAACGCAATATTATTTCTCCACCTATTTCTGATCAAATTGTTATTAACACCAATTCTCGACTTCGATCGGTTAATCTTTTTACTGTGGCACACCATAGAACTAACTACAGTAGATCTGAACAGAATGTTAATGTTGAGAAATAAATATAAGGCCTTAATTTACTTCTCCCTCTAAAAGGTTATTTTAAAAAACAACTACACCAATTAAACTAATTACATACTTACTCATAACATCCCTTAGTATTTAGTAGTGTTGTTAAATTATACAAGTTTATAACTATATACAAAATGTAATTATATTTTGTATTATTTTTAATTTTTTTTTTCTCAAATGTTGACTTTTATTTATGTAAGTAATTTTTAACTAGTTGATTTAAGCTTGAAATAAAAAATAATTAACCTAAATAAATTTCATACCAAGTGTAGGTTAATAAAATCAGTCATTTTACCATATTTCTCTTAATATGATGTTGTTTACTCTTCAATGAGTGCCAGAGAAAGTTCTAACCTGAACGTAATATTTAATGCATGTATACTCAGATTGTACTCAACTGTACATTTAATAACTACCTTTGCTTTAAATATATTTGTTTTCTGCATAAATTGATAACTTCTGCATATCCTCCTTACTTTTGTTATAATTTATTTTGGTAGATTCTCTCGAGCTGTAATTATAACTATATTCCTTATCATAATGGCAGGATATGTCCTACATCATATTTCGTCAGAATTAATTTTCATTTGTAAATGATTAGAAATTCTCTTCCAAATTATATTAAAAATGCTCTTATATTAAGAGCCTTTAAATACAAATTTTTAGATTATGTATTGAATTTCCGTCTTCCTTGTATTGAATTACATCTGTATTATTTACTTTTTACTTTCTTCATAATTATTAATAATATTTTCTTCTACTAACTTTAATTTTGATTTTAATATTAGTTTTAATTTTTTTAATTTTATAATTTTTTTTTTATTCCTAATATTAATTTAGTTCTGGAAAATCAAAATATCAACATTTAATTTTCTATTTCTAATTAGATTTTCTGACTAAATTTAAATTGCATTTTCAAATGAAAGTGTTAAAGGAAATTTTTAAAATATAGAAAAATCTAAACAATAATGATTATAATCAAAATAAAACTATTTCCTTTTAAAATACTTGACTTGGGTATCTTGCTTAGCATGCCTATAGGCAGGAGTGTTGAAAAGTAATAATTTAAGAGTCTTATACTTTTGTTCGGTAATTCGTTGTTGTTGAAGTTGAAGCCAAATTTAAAGTTTTTAACAGAACAGCAATTTACGTACGACGCAATTTACGTAGAAACCACTCATGTTTTCATAAAAATTTAGAGGTTAGTAAGTTTTATTTAAAAATTTATAAGAAAAATAAATACTGCTCCCGCATATACTGTTTCGTTTCGACATATTCCTATACTAAGTGGCATTTAATGGATAAAATCACTAAAAATAAAATATTTTTGTAATTAAAGAAGTATATACCATCAAATACATATTTTTAACCAAAACCATTAGATTACTACAAATGACCAAAATATAGAAAACAATAATTTAAGACAGTTACTTAAAAAAATTAATAGAATAAATTTCCTTCAATTATGTATAAAAATGATAAGATGTTGAATGACACAAAATGGCTATATTTTATTTAAAAGTTTGAATATTATAAAACCAAATAGAAATTTTTAGGACCCGTATGCGCATTTCGGTCGTATATACAACTTATTATTTACATATTAAGAGTTTATTAAGAAGAAGCGAAATAAAATGAACTGCGTAGGTCCTTAAATGCTTGTTAATTATAATTATAGATAATTAATCATTTACAAATGAAAATTAATTTATTTAACCTATACGTTGCCTCACCTCAGTCAACAATAGCAGAAGTTAACACTGTCGCCACAAACAGCTAAAATTTCTCTTTGAAGCAAGTAATTAACAAAATACATAACTATTTTATATATTTGATGCAGTTGTTGACAAATTATATGACGTCATGTCAATAAATTATATATTTTTAAAAATTTTTGTCTTGCTAACAAGCTCAGAAAATCAAACCCGATATTTCGTATCACTGCAAGTATTTTTGAATCTCTTCGTTATAACTAAAATTTTCTTATTATATCTTTTTCAATTTATTTTTTACATTCTCATATTATAATTTTATTTCTGATATCGTTTTTTGAAACTAATTTGAAATGTACATCTATCTTCTTCTATACTTATTGGAGGGAAAGTTTGTTTGGTTGTTTGTTTGCTTGTTTGTTCGCTATACACGCGCTCACAGTTTAAAGATAGAGATCTGAAATGTTGTACAGTTATTCATGGTCAAAAAACGAACCACCGGGCGGAGTACTTTACACAGCAATCAAATGACAGATTTGGATAACTGCCAGCTTGGATCTTTGGATACAAATCCTAGCACCTATCAGGATAGTCTTTCAAAAACCAAAGGTGTTACAGATCTGAAAATTTACACTTGGGTACTGTTTCACAAATAAAGAAATACGACTGTTTCGGATTTCGTATAAAAAACATTTGTAATAAACTAATGAATTTAACACAGCTTCAATGCCGAAATTGAAACAGCAACCATCAGTACAATTATACAAAGTATTGAAGAATTGACTGAAAAAGTAATTCCAAATTTTATTAATCAGTATCAAAATTTTACATTGCTATTTGAAATGGCTATGGGAATTAGCTACAAAAAATGTACCAATTCGTTTTATAAATCAGAAAATACTGTAGAGTATTCCAAGGGATCCATGTTTACAAATCGATAGATACAGTTATCAATGAAAGTTAAGCTGTTAAGTACCGAACAGAGTTTCTTTATTCATTGGATTTGACACGGTCTCCTCCTCACCAAATTGAATTAAAAGTAGCACCTTCAATATAGCTTCGACGAAAATTTAGGCAGCCAAAACTATGATACTAGATTAATAATAAAAACTTTGCATACTCATTTCATTTAATTCAAATTCAAATTGATTGTGGAAAAGGCAAATATATCTTTATTTTAAGAATATCGCAATAGCAAGGAACGTGTTTGCTTACACTTCATCAAAAGACAAAACTAGAAATGTTTTTTACAAAAATATAATTTGAATATAAGTATAGTTTAAGTTGTAGTATTGTTACTTCTGTTATCGTAGTAAAAAAAAATATTAAAATATTTTTGATAAACCAATTTTATTTCAATTCAACTCATAAATCAAACTTCATTGAAGTAAATTCTATTCATTTTGTGGTCAACCCGGACAACGTCGGGTAACTTTACTAGTATTAAATAATTGATAAGAAGTAATAATTAGTATTTTAACATAATTCTCTTTCTCCTTCGTCTTATGCTCAACAAATAAGTTCTGTTCAAATTTTAATACTTTAAAAATATAATTTTAGGGTACTTAAAATGTTAAGTTAATTTTATTTTTTTTTATTTTAACTAAAGTACTTCATTTACCAATGCTGTGCAATAGATTATTATTAAAATAACAACAGGAGGAAAATACCACTCCAATTTAAGTTTGTTTTCTATATTTCTCTTATAAACTGTTGAAATATTTTGGTGTTCATTATTTTTATTTTTCAAAATAATTGCAAATATCTTCAAATAATAAAAAATTTCAAATAAGTTCTTTTGGCAAGTTATTATAATGCTATTAAACTATTTTTATTAGACTTTAATTGGCAACCCAAACAATTTAAATACAAATTTTTAGTTTTTTAGAAAAAAAGTATAGAAAAAAAAATATGCAACGATAGCAAATCAAGATAACTCAAAATTTAAGAAAATTTATAGATTATTATAATTATGGTAGGATACCTATTTATCTACAAAAAAAATACATCACTTTATATAATTCAAATATAAATGGAGAAAAAAAACCAATAGTACACAAAATTAACCAGAGTATCTGCCATAGTCAGCTCGTAAGCGAAATATAATCTATTGATCTAGGTTTGTAGATCTCGAAATATAATCTATAGATCTCAACCTGTAGGTAATGTGAACCAGAAAAAGTGTATTTCAACTACAGGATATTGTTAAATATCTGATTTCTCTCTACAAGGTTCACATTAAGAGGCATTGCCTGATAGCATTTTTTTTTTACATTTCCCAAGCCGAGGTTTCTTTTAGAAAGTTAACCTAATTTGTAAATTGGCTTAATAAGAGGTGAATTACTCAAACAAATTTTCTCTTTAAATCGACAGAGCAGTGCAGTACGAAACTACCAGTTTGGGATTTTTTTAACAAAAATTTAGACACTATCTATCTAATGCATCCCTGATTTCGTTACTATGTTTCTTATCTGTTAATGTGTATCCACATATTATTTGCCTGAGAGTTCGCATTTTCTGTTTTGTTTCCGCGATTGTCTCTAGCTAATAGCGTACGTTAACCCATTAACAACGGCTACCAGAACCCGTTGTCAGAATTTAATAATTGTTTAACAGTGGTATATTTTTAGTTCCAGATATATCAAATATAAAATTTCGTGGGGCTGATTTTCCTAGATCGTGAGATCTAGCCTGTACTTTATGTAGTACAACCGTTGTGAGAAGTAAAAAAGAAATTAAAATTTTAAAAATGAAAAGCAATGTTAATTTTTTTGTTTATGTTAGGTTTCATAGAAATCAATATCTGAGTTATAAAAAGCAAATCACCATTTACAATAAAGATCTACAGATTAAAAAAAAATAGATCAAAAAGCCGTAATTATTCTTAAAATGTTCTTTTATCATAACTTGCAACCTCATGTTATATTTCTCTAGCATATTTAATCAAATGAGATTATTATTTCCAAACTGTTTAACCATTAGCTCACAGTGAATCGAGATTATCGTCTGAATATATTCATATTTGAAATACTTTTTTATAGATCTGCTAAGTGTATAAAAATTTATAAAACAGGATTTTGCACAAAAGCTTAAAACTGGCTGAAATAGCTTAAAATTTACTCAAAGACTAGAATAATCCATTTTCCCAATGAAAAAACAAATTGCACAGGCTAAGCTAAAACTAAGCTAGTACTAAACCTTTGACAAAATTCAAAATATTTATTTATGGGTTTAATCAAATGCATTAAAAGTAATTTCAGAAGCTATCAACTATTGGCTCTTTAATACTGAGATAATACAACGTGCCCTCAAAATGATGTAGACATTTATTGAAAGAGTTTTAGTTGAGAAGAGTTTTAACATTGATAAATTATTTCAAAAACAACATACTTGGTTAATATGAAATCTATATCTATAAATTCATCAATAAATCCATATAACTACTTTTTTAAAATATGAAGTAGGTATGTGATCATATTTATAGGTATCACTTGATAAAATCGCAAACATCAGAATTTTTAATAAAAAAATTTTTTAAATAAAGTTAAACATTTTATTTTTTTATCTTATTATAAATTAAATTCTTTCGAATAAATTTCCAATTTAACACAATCTATCTACCTACATGATATTTTAAATGACATAACAAATATTTCAAATGTTTTCTGGCCTTATACCTATAAGGCATAGGATCATCAAAACTTCAGCTTTTTGGTTTAACTAAATCAAAAGAAAAAATTATTTTTTATCGTATATATGTATTTATGTAAATTTACCCTGTATTTACGTTTTCCACTGAATAATTTAAAAATATATATGTATAATGTTTATGTATATATATTGTTTTTTTTTTTGCAAAGACATGGATTTTCCTAATTTTTTTATAAAATGATATCCGAACATTACGATGATGAAGAGTTGAGTTAATATATTCAAAAATCTAATGTGAGAGCTTAGATTTAAATCTTTTAAGCTTATATTTATATATTCATGTACATATGCCTATAGATGAACTGCTTAAGTAAATATTATCGCGATCTTACCTTTGTTCTTTGAAAAATATAAAAAAAAAAAAATGTGATGAATTATGCAAATATGTGATAAAATATGTGTTAAAGGTTGGTTTACATTTTTAAGAATAGCGAAAAGATATTGTGTGAATTTTAGGCATTATTAAAATAAGAAGAGAGGACTATTAAAATGTAACTTTAACATTACAACATCTTTTTGGTTTTATTATTCTTCAGCAATAGCTATTGACGAATATAGGGCTTGGAAAATTTCCACCTTAACTTAACCATCACTTCAAAAATATTTCACTATTATTGAACGGTCTTATGATTTTTGAACTCTCTAAAACTTTACAACGGTATATTTAAATATTTACGTCCAAATTAGCTACTTGTTGAGTTGGTTTTCCTAAATTAAATTCACACACTTATGCTGCAATGAGACACTACAACTTCATTGTCAACTATAAGTTTTTTCATATCTGCCGATATTTCATTCATACACTCTACATGGCCTACCCATTGAAGACGTCTTATTCTGACATTTTTGGCTAGGTCCATGTCGTTGAACACCTGGTATAGTTCGGTATTGTATCTTCTTCTCCAAACCCCTTCGTAAAACACAGGACCATAAATGCGGCGAAGAATTTTTCTCTCAAACATTCCAAGTGCATGCTTTTGGTAATGTCCATGATTCAGAGCCATATAGCAGCACCGGAACGATGAGCGTTTTATATAATTGTGCCTTGGTATTTTTGGATAGAAGCTTTGAACCAGTTGTTTGGACAAATCGAAGTAACAACGGTTTGCAAGAGTAATTCTTCGCCGTACGTCAACATCGATATTATTGGTGGAGTTGATGTTGGTTCCAAGGTAGATAAACTCCTGAACTACCTCAAAATTATATGAGCCGATAGTGATGTTTTGTCCTATTATAAATGTTAAGACATTTAATTTGTCGACAGCATATATTTTATTTTATTCTGATTTATGAGAAGACCCGCTGAAAACAGGTAAGAAAGCAGGTAATTCTCTTCAATCTGTGTAAAGATTTCGATGACTGCTCGTCGTGATATTCCCATAACTAATAAGTTTATACGCCCGAAAATTTTAAAAATAAATACATAGAAAAAGTTAGACGTATAAAACTTTATGTATAGTAAATATATTAGTACCATTTACCTATTTAATGCACGAAAAGGTATACAAAAGTAAAAAACATAAAAAAAACATAACAAAATTACATGTAATGTGAAATGTAATAAATATTTGTTTAATATTCATAACATTTGATTAGCTGGGATCCGATATATTTGATCATTTTTTTTTAAACCTTAACTCGTTGTTACTAATAACGTCTTGGATCTTAGTTTTTAATAATTTCATTCAGTCGGTGTACACGGGTTAAAGTGCAGAAAGATTGCCTTTCTTTCATATTCTCTTTCCTATAAGCTAAATTTGCGGTGGGGATATTTTGTCTGCACTGAGAATTCTGACATATCTATCATATGTCTGTCATATAAATTTCATAAGAATTTTCTATCATATAAATTTTTGCGATATTTTTAATAAGACAAAGTATAGTTATAATCATTATAATAAAAATTTATTAATTTATTATATAAATTTATTATCATAAAAATCCTCTAAAATTTAAAAATCGTTCAATATTTAACACTCAAAGTTTTTTCTTAACTAAAAACTACAAAAATAATTAAAATTATCCGCTAAAATTCTCTGTTACTAATAACATATTACTCATGTACATCGGCTAATTGGTTTAATTCAAAAAAATTCACCTAATACTAAAATCATCTGACTAGATGTCCCATCGAATATTTCTTAATATTTCAACCATCGTACTTTGTTTCATAATTGATTTTGTGATTATTACACTTAATAAGCGACTAATACGACTTAACATTTGAAACATTCTATTTTCCAATTATTTATTTACTTATTTTAACTGTTGATCCTACAGATAAATCTGTAGTCCAACTTTGTAGGTCCTTTTCTCTTTCGAAATGTGGGTCTATTTTTTATTTTATATTATTTTTATTATTATTAAATTTCATTTTTATTAAATTACAATTTCAAATTATAACCAATATGTAAGCAATAATTGCCCAGACTATTGGCTTAGATCATTTTATATATTTTTTTGCACATTTTTCACACCGGCATCCAACTTTTTTTTTATATATAAAAGTTATTTTAATCTAAAAATATAATATTATATTTAATGAAGCATATAATTAAAGAAATTGTAAATATCTGTGGCCATTTTTATTTTTATTTAAAATAAACAAAACAAAATTAAAGCATATTGCAATATCATCTCGTTTAAATTATCTTTTTACTTCTAATTTTAATTATTTTTAACAAAATAAATGCAATACAGTGAAACATTTTGTTATTAGAAAGGTTTTTTTTCTATTTGTATAGATAACAAAGAAGTATCATCATGAACATGGGCATATAGATTTTAATTTTCAAAGTTTTTTTTTTTAAATTTAACTTGAAGGGAATAAAAAGCCCATGAAGCATAAAAATATATTATAAGCTTGGTATTATAACAATAATTTCTAAAAATATATTAATTATCTGTGAAATTTTTTACATACTCCAATAATATTGTTCTATATGCAAACAGATCTTTATCCAAAAATTTCATTTCTTTCCATTATATTAATCGAATAAATATATTATAAAGGTTTTTACTTTTTTTTTATTTAAATAAATATTTTCTTTTAAAAATCAAAAGGATTTCCGATATTCAAATACTTTGTATTATTTTTTTGTTACTCTTATTTTTTTTCTTTTCCAAAATTATTTTATTACATCACATTATGTATATCCTGTTTTACTGCTGGTGTAACAAAAATCCTTTCACCAGCGTAAAAGTTCAATTGTCAAAAGCAAAAAAAAAAAAAAAACAAAATTGTAAAAAAAAAAATAAATAAATGAAAATTCAAAGCTAAAGAAAGGATCATTTTTAAGAAATATTTATTACCAATACTATTATACCTACACTACCTGTTTGTTTACATAACACAAGGCAAAATTTGTTTTTTTCTTTGTAAGTTTTTGTTACTTTTTGTATTTTTAAGAGGTTTTTTTTATTTATTTTATTTGTTAGTATCATTTGGTTGAAGAGCTTTACCTTATGTCAGCATTAAATCGGAAACAAATTTTTATTTTTTTTGTTTGTTTTTTTTTTTCTAAAAAAGGATATACGCATTATGTACGTATGATAATTGCGTCAATACATTTTTCAGCAAAGTAATTTTTTTCAGTTGACGTCTGAGAAAATCTGGATTCTATGGAAATGAGAAAATAAGTAAACAGGATTTCTAACGCTGAAATAATAATACACATAGCTACATTATTATTGAAAGTCATTTAAAAAAAAAAGTTATTTATTGGTCGTACGTGCCAGCGTTTTATTTTTCATACCTAAATAATATTAAATCATTTGGTATTTTTGCTTTGTTGATACTGCTTTTCATATTTAATGTAGCACCCCGCCGGAGTTAATATGGAATTGTATGGTAGGGAAACAAATCGAAAATCTTTAAAATTAATATCTGTAATTGGAAATTATTAGCTGTAAAGGCATATTTTTAGAGTGATAGTGTTAAGTAGTTTAGATGAAATTAAATTTTATAATCTAATTGAAAAAAAAGCAAAGTCTAAATGCGAATAATAAGAAAAATAAATATACTAAATAATTTAAGCCGATAGTGTCTAGTGCATAAATATTGATCATAATTTGAAATTCTGTGGTAATTTGCCAAAAGATGATATCAACAATTTGCAATTAAGTTCAATCAGGAAGTTCAAAAAATTTTAAAATGACTTGTCTTTACAAAATGCTATTCAATTAAAAAGTAGTATTGGTTTAATGTTATCTGGTATGTTTCAATAAAAGTATTATTATAAATAGTAATTTTAATAATATTGTTAAATCAAGTTATGATAAATTACGAGACATGGAGAAGATAACTATATTATAATTATGTTTCAGCATATTAATTAAAATTATCGTGAATGATATAAGTAATTTGCAAAATCCGAACAGTAAATAAATAATAAGACTTTGTTTATATAAATATAACAAAAATTTGATCTCATTTTATTTATTTCTTTCAATTTTAAATAAAAAATTAAATAATATGCATACATTTTTTGATTTTAATGTTTTTCAACTATTATTTTCATCTTCTTCATGTAATAAATAGTTGTATCCAGATTCCAGCATCACCTTTTGTTTGTAAATGTTTATAAAAGCTGTGTCCCTATTTATTAGATGTAAAATAGACAATAAATCTTTTTTCTTTTCCGGATTTATTAAATTGACATCACTGCTTGAATTCGGTACTTCCTAATTTAAATAATTTTCCAAATCAATACCTCTACTTTTCCTCATAAAATCTAATTATGAAACTCTATCTCGTCATCTAAATTATTTAATTTATATATTTTCCAAAGATTTTGTAATTCTTATTCATTGTATATTTCACCAATTAACGGAATATCCTTTTGCGCCTTTTTTTAGTTTTAGAAACACATTTTTAAAAAGGTGTGAACATTTTTTGAAATTCTTATTCTTCATCTCATGAACAGCCACCGGAATTTTTCCCCAAACAATTTTCACTAAGTTAAACCACTACCTAGAAACCATTATGTCCATTTCTGTGTTTTTCTGGGACCGATCAATTCGAGCGTCATCTGAATCACATTCTAATGACTGTTGTCAGAGACAAAAAAATATTGATCTATGTATTCAATTCAATATGAGTTGATTACGTATTGCCCAACATCGCATTGTTGTCATATTCATATTTCGATTTTGTACACAACAAGTAACTGAATATGTAATTTCATGTTTCACTGCTTCTAGTAGAAAAATACATTTTTAATAAAGACAAGAAGCTATTTCGTCAGAATGGTTCAAATTTCAAATTGACTGTTTGGTGGAATATTATTTTCTTTTGCTGTTTCGAACGTTCAATTCGATACAGAGCTTGGCATGTAGACTAATTCTAATATTGTAACTTGATTGATTTAAGCTCGGAATAAGTAAATAAATAAATTCCGAAGGTGTGAAATCTTTTTCAAATTCTAGATCATCTAGCTACATCACCTTAGCTAAATAAAATATAAAAATATTTTTAATTTGGTACTTTCATATAAAAAATAATGTAATAATAATATTTGTATCTGTCTAGCTTCTGTGGCAAGCGGGCAAGCATCCGTTTTGCCCTTTCGCTCACAACTGTTTTATTTATACTAAAAATTTATTCATATTTATTTAATTTAATAAAAATTTTTATAATAATAATTAAAAATAAAAAATATAATAATATTATTTAAAACATTAACCAACAATTAGTCAGTACAAATACGATATAACTTAACAGATAAATGAATTCCGTTATTTTAAATTTTACCAAAACATGATATTATCTGCTAATATCATGTATGGGCAACTACTGAGGCAATATCATCTGCTAATATCAATTACTGAGGCAATATCATTAACAGAAATTAAAAAAAAAAATTAAATTAAATTAAATAAAATAAATATTAAAATTATATGACGTGAACAAAACAATATAAATTCTATTGGTCAAATATGAATTGATGCATTTTCATAAAAAGATTAATATTCGAACCTAATTTTCACAAATAAAAAAAATATTACAGTATGCTGTAAAATGTCAAAAGCTTTATTAAAATCTATGCAAATTACATAGGTATGATGTTATAAAGCTTTCTTCCCCATTATTAACATAAAAATGTTGAGTTTGATTCAAAAAGAATATTGTTACCACATATTTATTTTTAATGAATCCAGGATAGGCTGATGATTATATTTTTCATTTGATTTATCAAAACTCTAAAATAGCTTCTAAGCTAGTACACAATGTATGAATTATAAATTTATTGCAATGTGACAATTTGTACTGATCATATTTTACATTTTCTTGAATAAATTAATAATTAATAAATTGTATTAAATACTCAATACGAGCTCTGATAGCTCCTCTTATATTATAAATAAATAAAATAAAAAAGAAATATTATCTAGTACAAAGAGGAGTGTTGAATGTGAACATCATTTTGTGGTGATGAAGGAATCGCTCTTTTGTCCCCTTGTATATATAATAGTTCTAGAATCTAGATGCTCAACATCCACCATATACATTTATACTTTTTAGTTTTAAATGAAACCTATTATAGATATTATAATTTCAAAAATATTATATAAGTCTAAACCGTCGTGTCTATTACACAATTGGATTTTGAAATATTCCTGATAGTTGTTAGGAGTTGTATAACACAAACCCGAAATCAGTAACAATCGGATCTCTTTATTTGTGAAAGAATATATAACTGTAACACAATTGGTTTTTGAAATATTCTTGAGAGGTGCTAGATGTTGTATGGCAGCTACCCAAATATATGATTTAATAACTTTGTAAAGTACGATGTCCGGTTCCTTTATTAATCATGAACAACTGTGAGAACTCTAGTTTTGAATTTTTTAAACAAAATTCTTTTTTTCTGGTTTTAATATTGAGAAACAAAGTCTACGAAACTATCAAGTAAACAGAAATAACCAAAAATTTATACAAGAAAAATAATAACCCTATAGACGCTGTTGAGTTAATTTAAAAGTATATAATAGACTTATCGATTTTGAACAGTCATTGTTTGTTTTCTTTATAATAGTATAGAGTTCTGGGATTTTGTCATAGTAAATTAAGATTGAAAATTCTATGAAAACTTAAATTTATCTCAAAATATCAAATGAACGGGTTATCATGTTTTGGTAAATTACCACCGGGTTGTAAGCACGGATGAGGTTCAGAACAATGGTGAATAATAGTAAGGTGGAAATCAGAAACATCTGTAGACATATTAAACCAAACTTTATAGGCTCTTGGATTAAAATAGAGATATAAGTAGATACGAAATGTCAAGGCGTGTAAAATACAGTCATTATAAATTTAGTAACTTACTAACAAGTGAGGTCAATAAAAGGGGAAATAACTGATTAAACTAAAGCCATTGGGTTTGGTTAGGAAACCCAACCAAATTCAGTGGTGAAAAACTTGCTGAAACAACCAGATAAGTGTATCACTTACTGATGTCAATAGACCGTCGTAATACAATAAACGCCTTGATAACTTTGTAGATTTATAAAAGATGTATCATGAATATGTACTCAGTATTTACCAATATTTACCAGTATTTACTTACTATAGGTAATTGTAAAAAAATTCTAGATCATTGCAGATCATTGTTAAAGTCTTGGTTGTTAATAATCTTTTGCTGGTATAATTTGTACAGCTGTAATCAATTTTCAAAATTAAATTTAACTGAAGTACTTCAACTTAACTTTTGGGTTTTCCAATATGGATGATATGATTTTGAAGTGACGTTTCGGCCATTTGTAATATGTTGATCTGTCATTTTTCAGTAATATTTACAATTTCATCATGAATCGTCGTGAATTTACTGATTTTGCCTTGGAATAACTTGAAAACGATAACGATTTTTTTAAGAATCACTTTCATCTGAGTGGTTCGGTAAATAAACAAAACTGTCGATTCTGGTGCGATGGTGGTCCACAAATTATTCATGAAAAACCATTACATTCACCTAAATTGACAGTTTGGTGTGGTTTTAGGTCTGGTAAAATCATCGGTCCGTACTTCTTTCGAAATGAAACTGGTAACACCGTTACTGTCAATGGAGAGCGGTATAAATCGTAGATAACCAACTTTTTATGGCCGAAATTGGAAGAAATTGATCTTGACAACATTTGGTTCCAACAAGACGGGACTACGGTCCACACAGTAAGTGCCACAATTGAATAAATGGGTTCATCGAATTCGTTCCTGCAGAAGAAATCGTGGACGCCATTTGAATGACGTTTTATTCAGAACTTTTTTTCTATTTAGCTTAATTATAAAAATGTCAATTCTATTAATTTTAGATAGGTTATAAATAAATTTGTTTGAGTTTTTATTCAGAACTAAATTGTATCGATTGTACTTCACCTTAAATAAAAAACATTTAAATTTCCTTAACAATTAGTGTGTTTTTTTTTTAAAAAGAAATCATATCACTCTTACTGGAAAGCCCTATATCAAGAAAATTCCATCCTAAATGAAGTCGAAAATTTCATCGATTCATTTTTTATAAATGTATTATTGGTTGGTATTCAACGATAACAGAACAATATTGGTCAAGTATTTTATCTTTCGATTAGATCAGTTTTTACTTATTTAAAAGGAAAATATTAGTTTCAATTTGAGTGCATTTAAATATTACAAAAAATTTACAGCTCTGTTATAAATAAATGTTTCAAGTCCCAAAAATTTTCTCAAGTTGGGAACTAGTTTTTGATATTTTTGGTTATAAAATAATATTTAAAATGATGAGTAACAAAACTAAATATAAAATCTTACATCCTATCTCAGACAGACAGATAAATATTAACTGAATATATTTCAAAATTAATTGTATAAAAACATAACATATAACTAGTTTTCTCATTCAAAATTTTTTAATATGAGTTAAAAAATTTACGTTTTGTTTTTACGTTCATTTTTCATTTTTATCATTTTATTGGAAAAACTTGTTTGTTTGACTTGTAAAGAAACCCTAATGGATATATGCATCAAATTTTTTAACAGAAATGTCAATTTGTATCTGTATTGACAGTAGACTTTCTATGATAAAATGAAATTTTTCTGTGAGAAGAGAAAACTCCTTAACAATCAAGGCATTCCTATAGTAAATGTAATAATTTTTGTTTTCGTTTTAATTTTTGTATCCGTCAATTGTGAAGGTGTTTAAGGCCAGAAAATATTTGAAATATTATTTAAGATTTGACATTGATATTAAAAAATTCTTTTCAAGTACAGATTTTCATTGTTCATTTAAAAATGCATATTGGATAATAAAATTACAAAAATGTAATTATGTAATAGACAGATGATGTAACAGTAAAAGTATTATATGTTACATACATATGAGAATAAATTTGAATATTTACGTAATAAATTCAGATTTTCAAGTTATGCATTTAAACTTGTTATTCTGAAAATTATTATAGAACATTTAAGGTACTCTATCAGCCTAACTGAACAACACTGTCAAGAAGTATCAGAACAACTGACCCGTTCAATTTGATAGCAATGCTTAATTAAGCTCGCTGTTATTTTCATCTTGATATATAAAATGTTGTATCATGAGAGCTAAAAAGTTGATGATTGTTTTTGTATGAATTAATGAATGAATTATTTTTTATTTATTTTCTTAATTTTCTACATTAGTTAATTAAATATAGAAAACTACTATTTTAATCTTGAATTAGGCCTTCTTAAGTAACATAATTCTACTTTACCTAAGTTTTTACCTTTACTTTCAACCTAAGTTCTTACCTTTGCTTCCAAACCTTCTCATTAGTCTGCACAACATCATGCCGGTCGGTAAATACGTTAACAGATACATAAAAATAAGCACCTTTAAAATTAGGAAAACATTCGAATATGTTTAAACCAACTACTTGAATAAAGTCTAAAATATGTTCAATTTGTTGGAAATATGGGAAAAATAAACTCATGTGCTGAAAGGAGATGGAATATTTTTGATTTTATAAATTTATTACATTTGTTAGAATACATTATATTTTTTGATATATTAACGACAAATCATCAAATCTGAAGCACAGAAGTTTTACATAAGCTGAAGCATAAACGTTTTACAAATTGATCAATAAGACTTACCTATATTCTTAATATAAACCGTATAGTTATCAAGTACATTATAAATATGAACTTCTTATTGTTATTATCTAAGATTTACATTTTATAAAAATTCACCTCATCATGATACTCTTTAGTTAATATACATATGTACATTATTATTGTCATATGAATAACTTTTAACTTCATCCCTCCAACCTACATTACACTCTGGCAAACATATTTATTCTCCTAAACCATATAATACATTTAAATAATTCTTTTATTGGGGTTTAACTCTAGAATTCATCTATGTGTGCTATACAAAATAAAAGGATATTACTTTAGAGACAGTTTTTTTTGTTCTGATGTATTACGATTATAACAGATATTACACAAAACAAAACAAAAAAAAAATACACATCGCTTCTAAAGGACAAGAAATCAAAAGGAAAATAAAAAAAAAATTTATTTCTATATCTATTATTTCAATATGTGTTAAGGATTTCCGAGGACAATTTGTATATGTTTTGTTGCTTTTAAGTTTGTTGATAGGATTTGTATCCTTAGAAAAAATGAAACAACACATTTAGATTTTTTCCCCTTTAGTCCTTGTACAAAAAAAAAAACAAAAAAAAAACTTTTTCACATTTAGAATAAATAAAAATGTTTAGAAATTGACGACAACAAAGTATAAAATTTATTGCACTGTTAGGCACTTTTAAAGGGATATTTATAAATCGATACAATATAATAAGAGGGAAGAAAACAATAAGATAAATTGACAAAGATTTCCAATTTAATATTATTTTGTCTCTTTCTTACTTTGTTTTTTTTTCTCTCAAAAGCTTAAGTTATTCATAGAATGAACTTAACGTATGTATTTGTAAAACCGACTTTGTTTTCCAAAAATATTTACAGTACATGATTTCTGTAACATTAATAATTTTTTGGATATTATTTTAAGCTGATCATAATAACTAAGTATAGTTATTATCTACAGTATAATGAAATTTAATATTTAAAAATTAAGAAAACATTTAAATTTGATAATATGAGTTTGGATGGATTCAGAAATACAATACATAAATTTTAATTATAGTCAGCTTCCAGTAAAAATAATGTAAACTTTGGTAGGAGCCAAATCGAACGGTTTTTAAAGACATTTAGTTGACCCTAAACATAAATTTCAGTAAACGTAATGAACTGCGTGTTGATATGAACTATTCATGTATTGATAATACATCAGATGACTCATTTTTTATATTCTAAATAGATATTTTATCTGAATTCAAGTTGGGTAACGTCTTTGATCTGTATACAGTATTGAAATGGTAATAAACAATCATTTTGGTTGTCACCCACTTTCAAATTTACTAAACAGCACATTTTGGTAACAACGAAAATTCAATACAAATTTTAATAAGGCAAATTTTTTTTACCATTAGTGCAAAATATATCAAAAAACCATTTTAAGAAAGTCAACACCACAAAATGTTTATTCAAAACCAAATTTCAAAACCAATTCAAACGCAATTTCGAAACCGAATTTATTTAGTTGTTGGTACTAATGTTTATTCTATTTGTATATCAGCTAACCAACGATGTGGAAAGCTATATGCACATATCGACATTATATGAAGAGTTCTAAATAATCTCAAATATGAAGTAATATCAATACTATGTTTATTAGTTGTGAGAGCTTAAGTTTGCAGTGTGATCTGTGAATGTATAAGTTACAAGTTGACCACTTTCCAGCAAGTCAAATACATAGATTCAGAACAAAAGTGGACCAAGAACTCTATATTGTGGCACTACGGCATTTATTTCAAAATCTTTGAATTTAAATTTGAATCGTCTGTTGGAGAGATATGATATTAATAGCCGGTGAATCTGAGGTGGTAGCTGTTTTTGAATGTTATATATTGATTAATATCATGATATTTTAGGTGACACATTTTTTTGTTTTCGCCTATGAATTTATTAAATCTTTCTTTCTATTTGAAAATTACAATAAGTTTTAAAAGATAAAAATAGAATCGTTAAGGGATGTATTAAAATAAAGGTTGGTGTACGGATAGATTGTCTTATTTCAAAGATAAGACAAAAAATGTTTTCTCTGCTAGACTGCTAATGTCTTCTTTTTTAGTCTGCTGCTAATTGGGATGTTCAGTAGGTTTCTTGCCAATAAATTTGGATGACACGACAGTCTGGTCTCGTAGTTGTTTGTGACCTTTTCAAGATCATCTTTTACTGCTGGTATGTTTACGAAGGTGCATTTGTTATAACTCTTCGAACTTGTGATTGCATTCTTTGTATTATCCCCATATATCAGAGTTCGAAGTACTTTTGCATAGTTGGCATCCATATGATTTATAGTCCAATTTTAGTTGTGAGAGTTTACCAATTAACCAGTATAAAGTATTTAACTTTATTTTGAATTGATCTCTTTTACTTGAAGTATGTTTTTTCCAAGTAAGCCTTCTATCAAGATGTACTCCGAGATATTTAACATCATTTATGTTTATCTGTGGATATGACCTTGAGTTGAGTGTAAATATTACATGGATACTTTTGTTTTATTTATTTTCATTATCCAGTTCTTCAACCAGTCTTAAATTTTATGCACATATTCTTGTAAATCTCTAGATGTAACCTGAAAGTTTGTGTGAGTGCTTAAAATTGGCATCTGCAAATGTGGAGATTACTATATTACCATTTACCAGCAAGTCAAATATATAAATTTAGAACAAAAGTGGACCAAGAAGTCGAATATTGTGGTAGTAGCTTTTCATAAGGAATAATTACTTTCTATCGTTGGCGATAAGTCAATGAGGGAATCACTTATTTTTTTTTCTGCTGAAATTCTTCATATATGGTTTAATTTTTCCTGGTTTAGCCATCTTTTAAAAAAAGGGGATCGAGTTAATGCGATTTTTGCCTTTTAATGGTACTGATAAACATATATTACGTGAAATTATATATTTTTTATATTTTAGCCAGTTTGTAGACTTTTCGGGACATATTATTGTGTAGCGATATCATCTAAATGTAGATTAGATACATATATCACTAATGACAGCGATATTCAAAAATATAGATGTTACATGTCTGTCAGTAGTATAAAACTAAATGGTACTAACCTGTTTTTTGAACTCTTCAATTTATTTTATCGGTTCAATAACCAAACTAAATGAATTGTTTCTTTACCAAGTAAGTGAAATATAAGTAAGTGATCGTTATTTTTAATTATTAAACTTCCCTTTAACCGTTATATCATCCGACTATTAACACAAGTGTTAATCTTAAATTTTTTTTAACAAATTCGTTAATTTTTTCCAACCAATTTATTTTGTACAATTTTGTACATCAGACCTGAGTATTACATATATTTTGCTTGAAAATTTATTCAAAATTTCTTACACATTGCGTTTGTTTGGCTGGCATTATAGCATTACGTTCATTCTGCTTAAAGCTTAATAATTTGAATCTTATAGGGACTTTCTAATCCATGTATAAATAAATATGAATTTATACTCGTTATAAAGGATTTAAGAAAATTTTTTTTTTTCTCTCTTTCATTTCTTTGTTTTGTTCTCAACTTTTCAAATTGAACAGTGTGAAACATATCTTTTGTACATTGTTTTTTTTTACATTATAAATGTGTGTATGTGTGTGTAATTTGGTATTATAGGTAAAAATATCAAAGACTAAGGATAAAGATAATTTAAACCATTATGGTGATAAAAAGGATCTTGAAATGAAATTGACTTATGGTTATATTTTTATTGGTATTATAATATTTTGTAGATTTAAATGCACACATATACATGTTATATATAGGTATAGATATGAATAATGTTGATACTGTATCCTGTTCATATAAAAGAAAGGATTAGAAAAATAAAGCAGATTGTTTTATAACAAAAATAATCTAAGGATACTCAACTAAAAAAACAAAATTGTTTTTATTTACAAGGATTTATTATTGTAATGATGGAAATGGTAAGTTATTAGAAAGGAGGAATTTTGGGTGAATATTATAACATATTATGAAAATTTGTTAGGTGGAAGATTGGAAAATTTGTTTTATAATAGTTTTTTGTTTTTATACAATATTTATATACATAATAAAAAATTCTTAATTCCGTGATTAATCTTTAGAAACAAAAAATAATAATAACAACAACAATAACAAAATTTCATTATAACAATATTTTCATTTACAATAAGTAAATACATATTATATAAAACATAGTTGACACTATTGGTCTTTTGTTTGTTATTTTTCTGTTGTCGAGGTTATTCATATGTATAAGGTTAAGGCTATTCATATTATATGTGAAAAAAAGGATTACAAAATAATTTTTGTTTCATTCTCTAAATACCCTACTGAGAACTTATATAAAATTCTAGAACTCATAATAAAGAATAATTAATTACGTTGATCTGAAGTAATAAATTAAGCTTTATTGGAAAAAATTGGAAATTTTCAAAAATGAAAATTTTCCAATAATGATCAGTTACAAATTATTAATATTAAAATTAGTAGGCTAGGGGTTATGAATTGCAGATTTAATATTATGTAATTATGAATTGGTATACCTAAAAACGAAAAGGTAAACTAAATAGGCCAGATTTCCATTTTCCATTGGGTCTCGACTTTAAAAATTGTTTAAATTTGACAAATGAAAAATAGGAATATTTTATAAGTTTTTCCAAAAGGCAAAGTCAGTCTTAAACGTTTAATTAAGATAACAAAACATATATATTTTTTTCTTATTCTAACCGTATGAAGTTAGAAAAAAATTTAAATTCAAAGTTTAATCATGCCAAGCAGAGAGACGTGGAAAACCAACCCACTCTCTTTCGACAAAGGAGCATTTTTTTGTTATGTTATTGACATTAATTCAAGTAGAATTGCCGTATTTTACCTTTACAGTAATACAACTTCAGCTACATATTTTACTATTATATTTATGGAGCTATTTAAAATTTCGAGCGTTATCTAACTCATCAAATGTGGAAAATCTACTACTATTGTCGGGAACTAAGCCTTCTTAAATAGCGTATTTCCAATTTATTTAAGTTTTTACCTGTTTATAGGTCAAATATTTTTTGTCACTCATTTTATCCCAATGAAAAATTGTACTAAGCCAGGTCGAAAACACCTTCATCGGGATTTGAATACGGGATCCCTTGTGTGAAAGACAGGTTGTCTACCAACTGCAACACCCAGCGTATCGTTAGTGTAGTATATTAGTGGCTCTAAAAAAATAGATGATGGAGTATCGAGAATATAATGAGAAAACCCTCTGGTCCCATATATATTCAAGCCTAGTTAAAAAAAAAAACAATTTTTGCAGGCTGAAGTACATTTTGTTGAACTAAGTGTGCGACAGAATAAAAGAGAAACTACAAATGAAGAGAAAATCTACATTATCACAGATAGTAAACATACTTGCAACACATAAATACCATCACATCAAAGCTAGTATGGGATTGGTCAGAGATGCTCACAGCCCTAACGAAAAGAAATAATGTCAAAATAATATGAGAAAACATTCTGGCTTCGCAAGAAATAAACCCATAGATTACCTAGCAAGAGAGGTATGCTGCACACTGCAAATAAAAATTTGACTGAAGCAAATTGATGAAGATTTTTGGGCTAATTCTCCTGGCAATTTTCAACTTAAAATAATTTTACATTACTATATAAATCAGTTGTATTAAGTTAAGAAAAATTGTATTAGTAAATTGACAAAATAAAAAAAAACAGAAAAAAAATGTTGACAAAACGGTTGCTAAAGAAAATTAAAACTACCTAAAAACGGCTAGTCTCATATGAAAGTTGTGTATGAAAAAAATGTAGGGTGAAACGCATCAACACAATAAATAAAAAAAAAATTAGAGAGTTTTTTTCGAGATAATCAACATTTTTTACAAGATTTTCATATGTTACAAACAAATTTTTTAAGTTTGTGCAGCTATTATTCAAAAACAGTAAGTCTAATAGCTACTCATCCAACACATATCGTTAATTAGGTGCATTAATTTTAAAAAAAGGTTATGAAGAAGATGTTGCTTCAGTTTCCATTCCTTCGGAACTGTACTGGATATTGTTTGGGCATAATTTTAGTAATCTGATTTTCTTTAATCCTCTGTAGCCCAGGTTTAATTTAGAGATAGACTCCTCATTTAAAATAAATTTTTTTTCTAAAATACTTCAGGGAATAACCCATTAAAATATTTTTGCTCTAAACCGAACCATGCTGTATATACGAATACCCTGAGGTTACGTGTTACCATTTGAAATGAGCCACAAAATCTATGTACCTAGAGTAATACAAATCAAAATAGTTCTCTTTTTACAGTCTAATAGCTTGAAATAGATCTAAAATTTAAGTCATAATATACTATATAGTTTTATGTTTGTAAAAGAACATAAAAACCTATAATAGAAATATCAAAAATAATAGAAAAAAACTTGAAATTAAGTTCATATAATAATACGTTAATCTAAAACTTACGTGAGCATTTTACCTCCCCTAAATCTATACAAAAGGAAAAATTCTTTTGAACCTTAGTAAGTTTTCTCATAAAAAACTATACTCAAAAAACTAAATTATAGTAGATAAATAATGTAAATTTGTATAGAAACATTTTTTAAATAGAAGAAAGTCAATAAAATGTTCTGAAGCAAATACAGCCAATAACATTTTTCCATTGGTTGGCTGTACTTTATGGATAGTTTTACCTATAGTTTCAAATTTTTAACATTTATTTTTGAAATTTTTATGCACTATAAATCATTATTACTGCCTAAATTTTACCATACTATACCTATGATTACTATTTACATTTTAAAATAAACTAAATTCGAACTGTTTGTATAGAAACTTAAATTTTAATTTACCATATTGAAGTTTTATACATAAACTACCTACATAATTTTCAAATAATTTCTTTTTATAACCGAAATATTATTCTTTTTTATTCCAAAATTAAAAAAAAAACTACATAAATTTTAAAAGCAAGATTCCTACATAAAAAAGATTTTTTTGAAATAAAAATTAAAAACAAAAAGATCAAATCTGGGTAAAACTTACCATTTTGTGATGTTCTATTTTAATTTCAGATATTTATCGTTGAATACCATACAGTCCATAACACATGGGTGTGCGGTCGACAATTCAAATTCATTTATAAATTTAAATTTCGAATGATTTTGGTATACGAGATGGGGTGAAAAACTATCCTATACCTTATTTTAACCTTTAAAATTAAAGAGAAGTTATGTCAACTTGTCACAAATAAAAATTGTTATACCATGTTTTCTGGAGAGAGAAATTCAAAGAGGTGGAAAACCATAAATTTGAAATATTTTTGTTTTTTTCTTTTTTTGTTTAATTTTTCTATAAATGAATCCCAACTTGGTTACCTCTTAAACTCTTTAGGTATATTACTTAAAAGTTGTATACTAAATTTATCTCATATTCTAGTATGAAAAAATGAAAACAATTCTATTGTGGTCCATTTACGGCCTACCCAAAAATGTAGGTATACATATCGTTCTTTATTTATTTGTAACTACTTTCACATTTAGTATCTCATCTACAACAACCCCAAATTCATAAATCCATTCGAAATGGGATTTATATTAATACCGCATAATAAATTTTTTTATCCTTCCATTTATCCAGTATGTACCTATACATCTATCAAAGATATACGTGTACTATTATATAACGGTAAGTATATAATATAAATGTATAAGAATTTAATAGGATTAATTTAAGAGTGATAGTGTTTTTTTCAATCTATCAAAGATAATGGTAATTTAGGAATAATTGTTGACTTATACAGGTGAATATGTGCGTATCTCATAGATAAAAAATGAAAATATGTTGGAAATTTTCTTAGTAACTTATTCTTATTATATTTATTAGATTGTTTATGTTTTGGTAGTTTTTTTTAAATATAATATGATAATTTTTTATGTATGAAAACTAAAAAAAAATTAGAAGAATAACTAATATTGCATAAATAGATTATTTTAGAGTTAGAGAAACCGCTCAGATTCATACAAATATATAACACATATGCAAATTACATAATATGGACCTGTCATGCTAGTTCAAAAACTCCTTCAATTCATCGTGCAAGTAAAAATCACAATAGAAATTGATAGAACCAAATCATTAATGGGACATTGGAAACTAAACAGGTGTATTAAATACCAGTGATTTAATGCATCTTGGAGTGGACAATATTACTGATTCTCATTAATAATAATACTAAACAGATAATGCATTTAATAATGTTTAAGCTTTTTGATTTATTAAAACTAGCAAAAAAATAAGTTTGAAATTTAATAAAATATTTAATGAGTCTCAGTCTTTTAGATCCACAATATTTTTTCTTAAAAATTGCATTTTATAAAAATGGCAAAAAAACGAAATTGTGTTCTCTAAATTTAAATTCTTTTCAATTATAAGCTTTGGAGATATTTCAAAAATTCAAAAATTTAACTATACTAAAATATAAAAGCACTTAGTTGAGAATAATTGAGAAGATAATCATATTCTACCAATTTTTATCCAAAAATATGTTACAAAAAAAAAAAAAACAAACAAAATTTACAAAATAAAGAGAAGATAAAATATTTTATAAAGTTTAAACGGAAATAAGAAATCAAAATAGAAGCAAAAGTAGGTTTCCTGTTCGAAATTGATTTTTAAGTAAATCTGAGATTAAGGGATTGATTTAAAAAGTGATTTTTTTGCGTTAAAATAGATTTTCATAAATAAATTATTGCACAAAAAAGGACTTATTTTTGTTTATTTATTTTTTTCTGTATTTTTTGTGGTAATTCAATCGAATTTTAAATTGTTATAATTTTGAGCAGTCTTACTACAATAATTTTCAGTTAAATAGTTTATGTTTCTGACAAATACAATGACAAAAATATAAGATCATTTATAGGTTTACTATATAACTTCAAAATGTGTCATTTGAACAATTGGTCTTTCAAAATAAAATTGAGGTCATTGAAAAACCACTTGACATTTTAGTTTAAATAATCAACTAAAAAGGATAATAATTATATAATTATAGTAGTTTACCACATTGATTTAGTCAATTTCCACAAAATTTTCAAATATTAGCAAAATTATCATCATTTCATTTTATATTTCATATACCAAAATTTTCTCATTTACAAAACAGGAAATAGATTTAACTTTGTCAACTGTAAAGTAAACAGATTTTTAAGCACGGGCGTACAAAACTCCCTCCAACATCGTAAATAGACGTAACATTATAAACATTCTAGAAAAATATCAAAATGAATTGAAAGAAAATAAATCCACTCCAAAAAGAAAGACTCGTTCAAGTTCTAATTTTGCCACATTTCCTATAGTATACTGTGGCATAGTCTTTTCAGGTATGAGATTTGAATAGATTCAGTACCATATAATACTATAGCAAGAGTTATAACGCGATCAAGATAGCTAAACAAAATTGAGATCTGTTGATAAAGATTGAAGTTTACGGATGGAGGACAGCTGCACAATGGAGACAAACAAATTTTAAAAGATATTAAGGCTCAAACTAAGCTGTATAATCAATAGATGATGATGATATACAATTTTATAAATGATAATATTATTTAATACAAAAAACCTATATTGATATAAATTATAAATTTTTAACCAATAAATTTGTTACATACAACACTTAATATTAAATCGATTTGGAAGCGTATCCATTTTTTAAGACGAAATGTTTGTTCGAAAAAAGCAAATATATGAACTTGCCATGAATAAAAGCAACGAGCGTAAATCTAAACTATATACTGATATTTTAAACAGTTATCAGGATTGACACTCCTTGCTTTTATGCATGGCAAGTTCATATATTTGCTTTTTTCGCACAAACATTTTATCTAAAAATTTTATCTCCTTTTTAGTGCATTTAAAGTTGCCACCAAAGCTGTGTAACCCTTACAAAAAGCAAGTTTTGAAAAGTTTTTCTTTTTTTTTTTATTATTTACTTTTTAGTCATAAATTAAAAAATCTTCCTTTTTTATTAAAATTAACTATTATAAAATATGTAAAATAAATTTTAACAATAAAATATCAAATCATTTCAGTTATCTCTTTATTGATTTGGTGTTGATGTTTCTTTAAAATGTGTTAATCGGTAAAATTATCTAAATTCCTATAAATTCCGTGTATCTGAAAAAGAAATACTTATCTTTAACAAATTTTCCTTTAAAACCTATATTAAGTTATCCTACTAATTCAATTTTTTTCGTACTAAAAGTCCAAAAAATCAAATGCAATAATCCAAAAAAAAATTTTACTCAAAAGACAAACGAATCGAATTAACACGAGATCTCTTATATTAATTTAATATCATCAAACATTTTATAAAGCACGACGATAATATACATACATCTACAAGATACATTAATATTATATACCCTGATAAAACATTGTCAGGACTTCGCTCCTACTTTTATAAACATTATCAAAGAAAAAAATTGTTTTACACAGTAAAACTTTGCGATTAAATTAGTAAATGTGGAATTTGTGAAATCATAAGCTGCTGAAAATTTTCAACGCCTTTAGTTGGTGCTGAAAATTTTTAGCACAAACTGCTGCGCATTTTTCTGTAGAATATCATCATTGATCAGTTGTTTTGAAAAGTTTGTTTCGAAAAGATCAAAACCAAAATCATTGGTGAACCCGTTCATAAGACAAATTCAAATTCATATGACAAATTTTAAACTAAAAGTCGATCTTTTTAGTTAATATTTATAATTATTCTATAAATGTTCAATAGAGAAATTTTAGTTTACAATTTATGATGTATGAATTTCAAATTTAAAAATCCCATATCTGAAATAACAAATCTTATATTTTTACACTTGCTGAAAAATCTGCTCCCAAAAAAGCAGAAATGTGTGTTGAAAATATATTTGAATGAGCACAGAAATACGTGCTGATTTGTGTGCTGAAAAATAAACTTAAAGATGCGCCTACTGCTGAAAATTTATGTGATTATAGTAATTAGTATATTTATATAGTATATTTATATGTGAATGTATTAGTATTTGTATTATAATGGAGGAGAATTGTGCTGAAAATTTTCCCGATGCTGTATATAAATTCAAATGAACTCATGTGCGGCATATTTTTCAGTGCAGAATCGACAGCGAAAATGTGCTTCTTTTTTAACAGGGTAGTGTCAACTGCACTGTCAACTGTCAATATATGTATAGACTAAATAAGTATACAACATACATAATTTGTATGCTTATAAGAGTTACTTAGATTTATTTTAAACTAAAGTTTTCGTGTGTGTTGCAATAATTGAGAAGAGAATAATAATTAAAAATTGCTTTTTTTTTTGTTATTATATTATATTATAAAAATTAATATTATAAATTTTATAATATAATAATAAAAAAAAAATTTTTTAAAAAAATAATAATTTGACAATCAAAGGAGAATCGAACTCACAAACCTTGTGATATTAACATGACGCTTTAACCAAATATAAAATAAAACCCCCTATTTTTATTTATATATAAAACCCTATTTATTTTGACCCCTACATTCCCCAATAGAATGAATAAATAATATTGCAAGCTAAAGAAAAGCAAGTAAAAAAATTAAAAAATATTAATTTTTGTGCCCATCTTTCAAATGAATAATTTATAGAAAAATATATCCAATTTAAACAAATAAAAGAAAACTGCAAGAACCAAAATGAATGCCAAGTTGAATGCAAAAGAAAATTTTAAACTAGAATGGACAGTTGTACATCTGTAACTCCACGGAGGTAACAACAAGATTAGAAAAAGAAAAAAAATACGCCATTAAACAAAAATGTTATGCTTAAATTGATGATATGCTAAGAAAATTGTTTTCCGGAAATAAAAAATTTGTCTTGAATTAAATATTCAAATGAAGAGGAAAGAAATATTGTTTTAATACTTGACCGGTGAATATGACGATGGGAAAATCTAGTTATGTAATTATTGTTGAATCACAGTATTTTTAAATGAAGAACAAAAACGTTTTGCAATAACTGCATCATATTCTTAAATTTAAAAAAATGTTTTTGTTAGAACCTTGCTTTAAGAACAAAATAAAATACAATACCACATTGTTCTGTACATGTACAGGCAATGAAACACAACTAATACATTGTCAAAATATTTGATTCATATTTTTTTTATTTTTGTTTTTTTTTTTCATGAGCTATTTTAAAGCACCACAACTTATAAATCGTAACTTGACATAACCAAAAAGAGTAACAGCAAAAAAAAAATAATAATAATAAAATCGAAAAACATAAATAAATATAAAAAAAAAACCGATTATTAAAGTAGCACAAGTAACTTTTCCGTAAGCACTCATATGTTTTTCTGACCTAATATTATTAAAGAGCTAAAAACAAACCGAATATAAAGTATTAAATAAGAATTCACTTTACTGTCATGGGAATCATTTTCCATTCCATTCTAATATTTCATTCCATACACACTTTATATTTATATTTTTTTCAAGTATAGTTTTCATTTTTTTTTTTTTTTTATGGATAATTTATGGGCATATCCTACCGAAGAAAATGGAGAATCGTTTCAGTTTTGAAAATACGCAATTTAAAAAAAAAAAAAAACGATGAAAATGAAAATCATTCGAATTTTAAGACACAGGTGTGCTCAACATCATAATTTTTTTCGTTATGTATTACATATTATTATACAGTAAATAAAATTTTATTTGTGAATGTAAAAAAAAGAACTACCAAGTTAGATAAATCACTATAAAAATATTTTTATTAAAGGGTTTTATAAATACATACAGTATTTCTTATGTTTTGTAATAAAAGTGCTCAAAATGAACAACAGAAAATTATTCTTAATCGACCACATAACTGTTTACTCGTCTACCAAAGATGGTGAAACACTTTTTATTTTTCTAATGGACTTTTTTGTCATTTATTTAATTCTATTCTTAATTATTTACAATCTATGTATTTAAACAGGAAAATATTGTTTCGCTTAAGAAAAAAAATATGCAAAACAAAAATCTATACCATATATGAAGATAAGTAAATCTTCTGTGCTGTGTTATTTCCTAAAATCTAAACTTAACAAAGCTCAATAAACGACCACAACAAAGATAAAATAGCTAACTAATAAAAAATAATAAATCTGAACATTTGATCTGATTCGATCGAAATTTGAATTCACAAAGAGAGCCAAATTAATCACTTTTTAACAGTCATCTGAACATGTTTACATTCATAAATTCATAATTATTGTAAGTCTGATTTCTGGATTTTATGCCAGAACAATCCGTTAATAGTACAGTTAAATTTTCTCTATTTCGTTTAATTTTCCGACTCCATTTCGAATAAGTATTGTAACAATATTATAATTATTTTTTCATAGTGTTTATGGTATTTTTTTTATTAACAACCATTTTTTTATTTTCCCAACTTAAAAAAAAGGAAAACATTAAAAAAAAGGAAAACATTAAAAAAAAAACAAACCAAAAATTGTAAGACTTCCTTAAATTCATTTCTTAGCAAGTTAACGGAAATATTAATTTCTAATTTTAATAAAAAATATCCCAAATTGCAGGTTTGTTAAACAAGGGTTTCTATATCTGAGACAAATTGGAAAGTTTGAATAATTATTAAAGGAGTGGTCTTTCATTTAATACTATGAAATTCGTTAGTAGGTATATTAAAGAGTTAGACTATGTATACAATTGATTTTTTATTCTGATTGATTCTATAACTGATGATCCTGTAAACAACAGTTGTGATTTAACACGTACTACTCACTTATCCATGTAACATTTTCAACAATCAACATATAAGAATTCAAGAAATTATAAGATTTTTATTTTATTTAGTTGAAGGCTTGGTTAATATAAATATAACTGTATTCAATTTTGATTTGTCAATAACTTTGTCACAAAATTCACAAGAGCTATAAATGGATACAATATAATCTAAATAAATTGGCTTTATTTGTCTACCACTACCCATATGGTGGTTATGTCATTTGATTACTAATCTGAGTGTCCTTGGTTCGAATACGAATACCGCTCAGAGCATGGATGTAAAATTGAATTTTGCTTTCATTGTTGATTCAATATTTTTTCATATTTCTTGACTTCTTCGTTTCTTAACAGAAAAATTAAATCACGTTATTTAAAAGAGCCTAGTTAGTCATTATAATTTGACATATACTTAGTTTGACATTAGATTTTTTTTTTTTAGATTTTTAGAATTTATTTATTTCCATTAATATCGAATTTTTTATAAACTAAGTCAAATTAAAACTGAATATTATCAAAACATAAAGTTCTCAAACCTAATAAACTAATATAATAAATTCAATAAAATTAACAAAGGTAAAAAAAAAAACTATAATAGTTTATTATAATATATATAGTTTATTAGTTGAATTAATAGGAACAAATAAATGTATAAAATTCAATAAGAAATAATATAGTAAAAATAACAAAATCTTATATTATTATATGTAAGAAAATAAGTAGGACTATTCGAATATATTCAAAAGAATACGTGTTGAATGTATTTGGTACTAAATCAAAAGTAATTATAAATTAAAGCTAGTAAAAATAATTTAAAAAAAATAAAATTCAAAACAAAATTAAAAATAGTGTAAACAATGTATCGAAAAATGTAAAGCAAAAAAGAAATATAAACTAAAAAATTTATGAAAAGCTTAATATTGCAGTAAACAATTTACAAGTATACTACAAGTTCAAGCAAAACAAAAGAATATAATATAATTGAAGTATGAAGAGAAAACTACATTTAATCATGATACATATAAAAAACACTTATTTAATTAATTAAATTAATTTTTTTAATTAATTTAAATTAATTATTTAATTTCTACCATCAAATAGTGATTCAATTTTAGAGTGATCGAACTGAAATAACCAGATTTTAAACTGTCTAAGAAATGAGTAGAGATTACGTTCTCTTCTGATAAGAATTGGTAATCTATTGAAAATTCGTGGCGCCACATTAACAAAGCAATTCCTAAATTGTGTTGATCTGGCCATTAGAACAGCAACACAATTCATATAATTAATACGTAAGTTGGAGTTAATCTTTGATCGAGGTAGCCAGATCTAATGAAAAAAATGTTCATAGTTTTGTAGATATAAAGATGTCTGAGTGGCAAAATACAGACTTTTTTAAAAATTGGGAAACTAGATGATAGACGATTAACATTAAGCTTGGTTCTTAGTAGTCGTTTTACACATTCAATTAGTTCATATGTGCTCGTATCTAGTACCAGTAAATTAGTAAATAATTTCTAAAAAAAATATTACACGTTAAAGGGTATGTAGAAGAAATCATCGTACTGAAGCTCTACCAGTTACTGATTAAAGCAATAGACAAATAGGTAAAAAAAAATTGAGTATAATCTTGATGTGGGTATGTAGATATAAAGCTTAGCTAAAAATATATAAAATTATTTTTAGAGCACAATGTAGTTCTTTTATTAATAAAAAGCACATTACAAATGAGAAGAAAAAATTTTCGTGTTATATAACGAACTTTCTTACAGGTAAATTTTAACTGAGTTAACATTTGTAAAACCTTAACAAATCACTGGTCACTTGGTGCAGATTGCACACTATGACGTCAAGTAGATAAATCAGTAAAATGAATACGTAAAAATGAAACAGTGAAAAAATATTTTGTTTTTAATATGAGACGGTCATAGAGCGATTTGTATTGAAAATTTGCTTCAGTAAAATGTGTTGTCATTTCGATTAGATTTCATAATATTTTGTTTCTCTGATCTTAACTTCAACTTTAAAATACAAATTAACAAAAGAAACATACTTCGTTTTTGTGTTTTGACTTTATTTGAAATGTTAAGCTTAAAATCTTACAATTAGAAAATGAATTTGTTTATATATTTTTATTTTAATTCAAGTAAGTTTCATCAGTTTCCAGCACTTTATCTAATTAAATTATTCATAAATACTATATAATTCATTTAATTATCTGACTAAAATAAAGAATTAAATCAAGTTGTTGGATGACATTGAATAAACTGTAATGTGAACTGTATTATAAGAAAAATATTCAAAAACAAAATTTACCACTTTCGATGACCTCTGTACTCTCTGAAGATTATAAGAAGCTAACTGAGATATACCTAATAAATTCACCCAACTTGTATATATACAATTTCCATATAAAAGTAATAAAAAAATTGTTTGCACAAAAAATAAAGAAACTATAAAAATTCAAAAGATGACAAAAAACAAAAATAAAGGAAAAATTGAAAGAAAAAAATAAAATAATAATAATAAAAAAGACTTACAAACTTCAAAGATACCTTTACTTCCTTTTGCTACACATTTTTAACTTCCGTTTTCTCACTTTTGTGACTCAAAATCAAAGTCATAAAAAAGGATACATTAAATTCTGATGTGTCCTCTTTTTGTTTTTTTTTTTTTTGCTTCTCTTCAAGTTTTACAATAAATACTTCCTGATACATCAGACTATACTACAATATGGAAGGAAGGTATGATTTTTTATGGGTTTTAGCTTATATTTATGACCCCTGCTTTATGAACTAAAATTTTATTATTTTCTCATATTTTTTTTTATTTTTTTTTTTTGTTTATTATTTTCTTTTACACTTAAACTAAACAAAGACAGAAAGATTATAACAATTTTGTTATAATAATAACTTATGCGATTCTTTATATTAAAAGAGAAAAAAATCTTTTAAAGTTTTCCCATTTTCTTTTTTTAAATTATTACAAAACTATTTTTTATTGCCTTAGGAAGTGAATAAATGAAAGCTTTTATTATAGAAACATCTTCTCTCTTGGCTATCTTAATCTAGAATTTTATTTATTTTATCTCAGTATTAAGGTAATTAATTCTTTATATACGTTTATAAAATGTTACATGGTGTCAAAATAATTTCATCTTAATTGCATATGATTTTAATGATGCTATTTGTTCTCTCTAAAATTATAATTTTTAAATATGACTTCTTTGTTTATTTCGAAAATTTTCATCCATTTTGTCCAGCCATCTTGATCTTAAACCACCTCGTGCTATAGTATTGTACTGTACTGCGTCAATTACTCTTTTTGATATGTTTTGATCCTTCAACATCAACACATGTCGTGTCCATCTTAGTCCTTGTGCGTTAATAAATGTTAGAATGTTATGTAGGTGAAGCACCATTCAATTTGTTGTTGTACCTCTACGTTTGATCATGTTTGGTATTACCGCATTGTGATTTATTTTGAGACCAAATATTTTTTTCTCACTCTTCGTCACTGTCCAGACTTTCCAACTATAGACTAAGACCTATAGGTTGTATTATGTATCGTCTTGTACAATTCTAATAATTTAATTGTCATGTTTTAAATTTTAGATTTGAAAATGCTTTTGTGTGCCTAGAAACATTTTTGTCCTGCTACCATTTTATTATTATTTGTCAAATGCATGTCATTTTTATTTATTGTTAAGGCACCTATAAGATATATTAAACTCTTTATTGAGTTACTGATACTCTTTGATTTTGTTGTCATACTAGGGCTAATGTTTTAAAAGTAATTCATTTGTAATCTAATCTAAACGTAATTCTTTGTAATCTGCATTGATTCGAAAAGCCTCAACTCTTGGATATAGAATCAAACCGAGACAGAGACGAAGTACGGAACTTTTATAAAAAGCCCAAGCAGCTTGCAGCTGGTTTCAAGTTCCGTACACACGCGCTGAGGAACGATTCGGTAACGATTCAGTAACGCTGGGATTGGAAACTATCAGTGTGGCTTCCGTCCTGGTAAATCAATCACCGACCAGATGTTTGCATTAAGGCAGATCCTGAAGGAGGCACTCGAATTTTCAAAGCGATACTCACCATCTTTTTATCGATCGTAAATCTGCCTATGACAGCATACATCGATGTGGGCTTCACGCATCAATGTTGTAATTTGATTTCCCAGCCAAGCTTATCCGTTTGTGAAAAATTACCCTTAAAAACAACCCGATGTACTGTGGTAATTGGGAAACACATTTCTGATTCATTTCGAACATGCTCCTGATTCCGACAAGTCGATGCGCTGTCATGTAGTTTTTTTAATCTGATGTTGGAGCATACAGTGCGACGTTCCGGTGTGAACACACTAACACAGGGCAATATATTTTACAAATCGGTGTAGTTATATACAAATTAAAGAGGAAGTAGGTAAAGCGGGTCTTCTCATTAATGAGCGGGTCTTCTTCCATAATACCAAGGCACAATTATACAAAATGCTCATCCTTTCGGTACTACTATATATGGCTCTGAATCGTGGACATTACCAAAATCAAACGAACATGCACTTGGTATGTTTGAGAGAAAAATGCTTCGTCGCGTTTATAGTCCTGTGTCTGACGAAGGGGTTTGTAGAAAGAGATACCATGCCGAACTATACTAGTTGTTCAACGACATGGACCTAGCCAAAAAAAGTCAAAATAAGACGTCTTCATTGGCTAGACCATTTAGAGCATATGGATGAAAATGTTCCAGCTAGGAAACTCTTCTAATCCAAGCCCCAGGTAACACGTCATCGAGGGAGACCACACCTTCGTTGCAGAAATGAAGTATCGGCAAAGATGAAAAAACTTCAAATCACCAACTGGAAAGATTCCGATCGTGACCGAAGTCAGTGGAGGACAATTTTGCGTCAAGCCCAGGACCTTCAAAGTCCTGACAAAACATTTAATTTAATAATGGAAATTAGATTTATTGTAGAGTGACTTTGGTTTCATAATACTAGTCAAAACTTGCTTTCATAAAACCACAGTTTAAAGTGATACCTTTAAATGAAATAATTATTTTGTGTAATTGAATCGATATATGGGAAGTTTCTGCGTAAAAAGTAGTTAAGGTGTGCAATAGTAAAGTCTTTGTAAAAATTGTATTGAAATTCGAAAGAATAATGAAAAAAATAAAACGATCTTCTAATAATAAACGAATTAATGTAGCCTGTCTAGTTAGATTTATCAGTTCTAATGTCAGAGATAAAGTATAGTATGACAGTCCCAGTGATAACCAAATATATTACAAATAAATTGCACATAATATTAAAAAAAAACTTTTCTAAAGCATCCATGCTCTGAGCGGGATTCAAACTAGACTAGGGATTCAATCTTCTGATTTGGACTCATTTGACCTACCACTTTATGCGTTGAACAAACTGAATGAGATCTTCGTTGACAATATTTCCCAAACTTTCTCATTTTCCATTTTCATAACATTTTTCAACTTCCTCGAACTTTAATTTCATTTAAATTATGGTTACATAATCACTTAAAATACTTTTATTTTTACCTTTTTTTCCATTTCCACCAAGAAGTTACATTTATAATGATTCAAAATTACAAAACTCATATCTACGAAAAAAAAAATTCAATTTTGCAAATTTCTTTATTAATTTTTTTTTTTTTTTAATTTTTCATTTTTATTTGAACACAAATGAATGTTACACTACAGTTCTTTAAAGTGATTTAGTGCCCATTTCTTACAATATTATTAATTTTTCAGATTTTTGTGTTTTTATTTTTATTATAATTTTACAGCAAATTACACTGCACAATAACGTTAATGGCATTAATGGTGATTTTAATTTGATTTATTACCCACCACACCACTATTTTAAACTACACTATATATAAAAGTAAAGATAGTTCGCAATTATTGCTTTTTGTTTTTTTTTTGTTGTTTTTACTTGAAGATACCAACGTGTCGTGTTGTTTCCAAAAATGAACCATTTAAGAGTTCATTTTTGGACAATTTAATGAATATGAGAAAGAGAAAACAGTGTTCTATCTACTGTGAAATTGAAACAAACAAAACAAACCAAAAAAGAAATAACTAAGTTGAGTTTATTAAAATAATAATTTATTGAATGAAGAAAATCTACATAATAATGTCTTCTACTTTTTCTTCTATATATAAATTCTATTTAATAATTTCCTTAAATAGTGGACAAAATAGCGGAAGATGAGGGTGCTTTAACATTTCAAATAAATTAAATTTTAAGTGTCTCTTTTATTAAAAACAAAGAGAACAGACAACAGCATAAAAATATACAAAAAGATTCACTATAAAATACTCATATAATATTATTATGATGTGAATAAACAGAAGAAGAAGGGTAAGAAAGTGTATGGAAATGAAAATAAATAACAATATAGCACATGCTATGTGAGAAAAATATCTATTATAAAACGACACCATAGTATATTATGTACTGTATACATAGTTGTACCTACTATGAAAAAAAAAAATACTGCTTTACATAAAAATAGTCATTTTTCATAATCGTTTGAAAATACTCTCGAGTATCATAATTTTTATTACTATAAAAATTATTTTATATTGCCGTTATTCTATACAATATTAAGGTTTATAATACAGTCATAGTAATCAAATTTTTTTTTTTTTTTGTAAGCTTACCAGTCATGGAATTATGGATAAAAACTTTCAATGATCAATTCTTCATTACTAAAATGGAAATAAAATAAAAGTTTAGTATTCACCCGCTCTTCGAATTTCGAGGAAGTTTGATAAAAAACAAAATCGTGTTAAATTGCATTATGAATTGTTTTCCATCATTTCAATTTATACTTGATATTATATTTTATTTTTTTATTGTTTTATCTTAGACAACAACCGGATACGTAATAATTTATTTTAAAAAAAAAATTTAATTTAAAATTAAAATTTTTGTATGTTAACATTATTACTTATCCATGGAGTGAAATTTGAAATCGAATATTTTAAATCAAAATTAAAAAATTTTTAAATAATATTTAGTTTTGGTACCTTTTAAATATACTATATTAATATATTATAGTATATTATGTAAAAGAATAATTGTAAAGAAAAGTTGTAAAATATTTCAGATATTTGTAACATCCTTTTTAGAATTTACAGTTTAAATATAATGATGATGATGTAATATAGTTTCAAATTTTTTTTTTATTTCTGTAATTAATTTCTTAATGTTTTGAATATTTTCAATTTTTGCTTTTGTTTTTCACAATTACAATTTCTGAATTTCACTATTTATATATTTTACAAGAGTAAAATACAAAGAGTATTTTAGAAAAAAAGTTAGAGTTGGAAGAACGGTGTTGCTTAGTTGGGCGAGCATAGTTGTTTTCAATTCGTTTTGACCTATAAAAATAATATTTGAATCAATCTAGACATACGGTCGTATAATGCAATCTATCTAAAAATTTCAAAACAAATTATTCCGAATTAATGTCAATGTTGCCTCGTATGTTTCCAATCCTGAAATTTTTATAGAAATTATGTACTAGCCTTATTATAAAAGATAAAAACAAATTACGATACTTCACAAAATTTGTCTTTTGCAATACACCATAATGTAGAGCTTTTACGCTTATCTGACAATTAAAACATTCAACAAGCAAATCTCTTCAAATTGAGTTAGGCTAAATTATTTTATTACTCATTTGAATTTGTTTTGATAAAAAATATATGAAGTTATAGAGCCAATAAATGTAAGGTTAATTGCAAGTGTTTTATTGGTTAGTCAAGAACTAATTTTAATTTTAACCAAATAAGAATCTTTCTTTGTACTGAAAAACGTACATAATACATTTCCAAGAGTTCACAATTGTATTGAGTTTAATCCCCATATTCCTCTACTCTCAGAATATGATAAATTTTTTGAATTCTATTCGAACCAATTTTTAAAATTATTTAAACGATATTTGGTTCTAAATTCAAATTACATAATATTATATTTTTATATATATTTTAATTTAAATGTGCGGGTTACATAAAATTCTTCCAAAAACAAGAAAACAAAAATAAATAAAAAACAACAAAAACATTTTACTTCAATATTATTTCTTTGTTATTCACACCGCGATCGTAACGAAATACCAATTACAAAATCTTAAAATTATAAAATTCCAAAAAAAATTATAAATCTCAAAGTCAGAATAAATTAAAAAATAATAATAATAGAAAATTCAAAAACGGTAACATTTTCAATGCAAAAGTTTAGTGAAATTATGGTAGTAACCTTAACATATCTTTCAACCAAAACAGGGTTATCGGTGGAATTAGAAGTTTCTTCCAGACCATGCACCTGTAACCAAGTATATACGGAATTTTGAATTAGAAAGTATTTTATAGGTTTTAGAAGATCAGAGTTCAGTTTTTCAAAATTACTTTAATACAGTATGTATTGTATGTATATCCACATCTCAATAATCAGAACAATATTATATTAAAAATATGCAAACAATATGGAATTCTGTTGTGTTATGTTAAATTCTTGATATTTTGTAATTAAGAATTTTGTATTTGACATTTCGTATTTTTGGATTCTGTATTTGGTATTTCGTATCCATCACCATCACAAAAATGATTATCTATATTACAAAACTGCGGGAATTTTTAATAGTAAATAAGGAAAATTTTTAGGTGTGATGATGATCAACGTTAAATGAAATTATTATATGATGATATGAAAATGGTACTGTAACTTACTATAAAAGATTACGACCAATAAATTTTAATTGAATCATTTTGTGACACATTGTTATTCATCGTATATCCAACATACCACAGAGATGTGAACGTGCAATCCAGAGAGTAATATGAAAAAATAACAAAAAAATTAAAACAGCATGATCAACGTGAACAACAACGACAGCAAAAATACATGCATACAAGTATGTAAATAAAATATTAGAACGACAACAATGTTTTCAAATAAGGATTTTCTTATGTGAAATTAATCTGATAGTTTCATTATGCAAATTGAGTTGTCTAGACATTGTATTGAACATAATGAGACTGGATCGTTTTAAATAATTTTTCGAGTAGCTTATAGAGCTACAATACCATATACTAAAAGAAAGTCAACGACAATAACAATGAGAAAATTTAAGTTTTATAAAATAATGTACACAAGTCATTTTTAATGATTTTAAAGTTAATTATAGAAATAAGATAATTATGTTAAAGTATGCGATTCAAATTAAGTAATTGGAAATTAGAGAATGAAATTTGAAAAAATAATGTTTACATAATATAAGGGTCAAACACATTGAATAATTATTATTTAATTACAATAATTAAAAAAGAGTTAATGATTATATGTGTAATTTCAATAGAGGCTTGTGTGCTCTGAGATTTGACATCGTTCTATAAAAATAAATAGTTTTTATTAAAAACGCTTATTCAATATTACAAGTGTCTATACATTTATTAAAGTAATTGAGGTACATATTAATTTATGTACTTGTATGTGAAATAAAATATAGGCATAGGTAATATAATTCCCAATAAAAAAAATCTAATTTCTTTGTATCGGATTTATTAGAGGAAAAACTTATAACTTACTTGATTTTAATGGTTTATTATAAAACTACATACATGTGATAACTTTGTGAATTCGGTAGTTCTCTGTTTTGATCGTGAATGACTGGGTAAAATTTCAGAATTCTGTATTTATGGCTATGGACTTATATTATGACAACATAAAAAAACAAATATAATTTATAAGTATAAGGTAAAATAAGTATAAGGTAAAACATAAATAAAGTTTGATTAATAAAAAATAATATAAGATAAAAGACTGTTCACATTATTCGAGATATATATGCAAGATGATACTGTTAAGAAAATTTTTTTTTATAGTTCAATTTTTTATTTATTCCATTCAATTTCTTATTAGTCGTAAAAAAATTTAACTCACCTTACAATTGAAATTAATTTAAAAATTTATAAATTTTGTTTATTTATTTATTTATTTTAACAGTTGATCCTACAGCTAAATCTGTGGGTCCACTTTATAGGTTCTTTTCCCTTTCGAAATGTGGGCCTTTTTATTAAATTATATTAATTATTTGGTAAATATTTTTGTATATTATATATTTATATAATTTTTTTATTAGTTATATTCTAACTTTATTAATTATTAAATTATATTTGATCCGATGTGGTTGTATTGAAAACTACATTTTTAGTAATTTTCACCATTTGAAAAATTCTTCGGTTCTCACGGGGTCAATTCGAACTCGTGCTCCTTCGGTCGTTACTTTACTACACTCGAGTGCTTTACCACTCGGCTACCAAGGCCACTATAAATTTTGTTTTAAGTTAATTGTTTGTTATATCATTTTGTATGTCAGTTTGATTGCTTTTACAATATTATAATTGTATTTATTTTTTTTTTCCTTTGGAAAAATTTAAAATAAAAAACCAAATTAATTATACTTTATTTTATAAATCTTATTCTAACTAATCCTAACCCTTAATCCTAGCTTAAACTAACTAAATCAAATACATAACGCCCCATTACTAATATCAAAATATTTCACTTTTATTCAAATTCATTTCCTACAGATATTTATGTTATATTCAGTAAAATGCATTAGACTCCACAATATTTGCATACGTGAACTATACTTTATACGGCCTTTAAGATTATAAAAAATAATATTAAGCATAATTTTGTTCTAAATAGCATACACAGCAATGATAAGCATACACAGTCATAATACTACAAATTGTTCTAATTTGTACTTATCATTATTTAGCACAAACCAGCAAAAGAATAATTGTTTGTTTAAATGCTTGAAGTTGTATAAAGAATTTTCGACAAAATTTGACAAACAAATAGTCTACAAGTTGATTCAATTACAATTTTCAAAAATGAAATATAAGTGTATACCTATATATTAAAAACAAAACCCAATAAACCAAATCAAAATAAATAGAGAAGAATAAACTCTATGATGATTATAATAACGTGATGGTAATGATTATGGTATGATAAAAATTGTATGGAAAAATTGTATGGAAAAATTGTATGGAAAATTTGAGAGTCATCTTAAGCGATTGTGAGATGTGTTGTTAAATGCTTTTATAGAACGCAATAATTGATATTTTGATTTAAAACCGAAAAACATCGATCGTGTTATGTCTTGTTTGTTTGTGTAAAAAAAAAAAATTATTAATATAATAAATAAAAAATCAAGAAAAAATTAAACTATTTAGCTTGGCAATATAAATTTATTTGCAAATTTGTTTTTTTTTTCGTTTTTCTTAATTTTTAAATTTTTATATTAATTTTTTATTAATTTTTTATTTCGTTTTCTTAATAAGATCTCGTTAGTTTATTTAAAATAAATTTAATTATACTAAAAAAAATAAAGGATCAGACAGCTTAAACCTAAGCTATGATCAATAAAACTAAATTTAGTATCTAATAAATCAAAATGTATAATTTATAACAAAATAAATAAAGAAAATAAATATTATATTTTCCAACTACCTAAGAATAACTTATTTTAATTCTTTTGTCTAGTATTGGGACAAACATTATTCAGACCATAGTCAATGATTTTGCCTGAAATGAAGCTTTCTGTCTATAATGAAATAATAGAGGGAATGCTCTGAGTTTTGTATCAGCCTTTTGAAATTCAGTTATATGAAATGTTCGGATGCTATAAACCCCCGGTTACATGCTTTTCTTTATGTATTGATCATTATATAGAATATATTTGTTATTAGACCAATTTCTGGGGTAATCAAGGCTCTATTAAAATAATTCTTAATTAATTTTATTATAAGCTATCGAACATAATATATTTTATTTTTGAATTATTATAAATACTAGTTAAATACCCGTTACTACGTAACTTTTTGCTACCGTTATATATAGTGAAAAATCAAAATTAGAGTGTTCTAGGTTGTACTGCATTATAAATTATCAATATCAAAAATTCCCCTATCAACAATATTTTAGTAATATTTGATACTTTAGTTAAATTAGTAGATTAGCAGACAGACTATATAATTGGATTCGTATAGATTGAAATATGTAATCAACTAATATGTCATTAAAAACTATATTTCTCACAGTTCTATTCTCTTCGGTAATTTTCAAATGATTTATATTCCCAGTAGTGCGCGAAATCCCGACATATAGTTATCCATGTGAAAAACCTGGTGCATCAAGTAAAATACCAACCTTATTGACAGTTTGACCTTGCCCTTTGTTGATGGTCATTGCAAAGGCAGCTCGGACGGGAAACCTGCGTCTTACTGTTTCTTTTTTTTTATAAATTAGGAAAGCCAAAAAATTAAAAACTACTTTTTTTTTTTTATTTTAAAATACAAAAGACTACAATGTCAAATATCAATAAATAGATATAGGATATATTCATATATTACATATAGGTACATTTATTATTTATCTATACAGTTTATTTTTTTTTTTAAATAAAAAACACTAAAATATTAGAAACAAAGTAAACTAATATAGCTATTGTTTTTTATTTAAAAAATTAGGTACTCACTATTAGGTACCGTTTAGACATCAAGATTTTGTTTATACTATTGAAAGTTTGACTGTCCTGTAAACGTTGTTCCACAAATTTTGACATCCGACTTTGTTTAATGAAACAATAGAATATTATCCTATTATCATCAAACATTTTTGAAACAAAAAATGCTGAAAACTAATTATTTCCTTTAAATCGAAATCGACTTTTGTCATTTGTTAAACTTTTTGTTTAATGTTAACTTTTTGTTGTGTTTGATTATTTTTGTTGTTATATTGATTGTTATAAATAATAGTATTCATAATAACAATTAGTAAATACTAAACTACCTAAATTTATAAGATTTTTTCAACTTTTTCTTAATTGTATTTTTTATTTATTTAAAAATTTATAGGTATCTAAATTTTTTTTGTCATTTTGTTGTACTTTTTATTTTTTATTTTATTTGTTTATATTTTTTAATTTCTATATATTTAAAATCATCGTTTTTTATTTGAGCCAAACAAACCTTAAATAAATAAATAAGTAACTTTTATCAAATAAAATCTTATGTGTAAACGTTGCTCTAAATGCTAACACCTATGCCAACACTTACGTAGTTGATTATATAAATTGATTAAAGTTTTTTTGATTATTTTTCATAAAAAAATACGTAATAACTTACGCTAATCAATGTAGTCAAAAAATTATCTTAAAATATATTTTTCAAATAAATAAGAATGTATTCAATAGCTTTGAAATTATTATTCTAAATATTTTTAATCCATTTTGTTTTAGCAGGGGAGGAAACAGAAAGAATTACGTGCTAATTCGACATTTATTTGATTTTTTTGTTGTTATATTTTCTTTTCTCTTTCGTTTGGGTTAAGGAAATGTATCCATAAAACAAAAACAATTCTCAGTAGATTGAAATAAAAAGGGGAAAGATTATGTACATAAATTATTATACAATATAAAGCCGCACACGCATCTAGTATCAAAGGATAGTAGCTAAAGGATCCATTAACAAGCAAATTCAATGGAATAAAATTTTATAATTTGTTAATGATTGGTTACCATTTTTCTAGTCGATTTCCAAAATTGTAAGAAATAGAATGTAATAAGAATTTAATTTGTGAGAGTGAGATAAAAATTCAAAACACAAAGTGGGAAAAAAATTATCGAACAAATATCGAGATGTGTTACATTTAAAAATGCATAGTAATAAGAAACATTATTAATATTCAAATTTCCTTCCTACTTATAAATTCAAATACAATGTTTTTTTACTTTTTGTGTATTATTATTTTAATTATTTGGATTTTATTTTTTTAAACAATTTTTTATTTTATAATAAATTTTTGTTTATAACGTATCTTCTTTTGTATCTCTTAGTAACAGTCTTAAATTTTCATTAATTTTAAATATGAAATGATTATGTTTTTTAATTTTTTAAATTATATGCTTAAGTAATGTATAACATTTTATTTAATTATTATTTTCTTTACTTGTTACATTTATTTTGGATTTTTCGTTTGTATTCTCACAATAAATTTACTTCTTAATTATTGTAAATATTTTTTTTTTATGTGGCGTTTAACACTATTTTTTAAATAAAAAATGTCACTAACTATTCTCTTTTTTGTACATTTGATTTTTAATTTTGATTTGTTATATTTTATTTTGGAATTTGATTTCAGTTTTGGGTATGATAGAACCATCTAATTATTGTAAGTTTTTTTGTATTTATTTTTATATAATTCTTTGTAATTTTGCTTTCTTATATTTAAGACTATGATGGAATTGACCGAAAAGAAAATAAAGAATTTGAAACCTTTAAAAAAAAAATTAGTTTAAAATTATGCAAATTCATAAGACCTTATAATTATAAATTCTTTTTTACACTGAAAATTCTGTTAAAATACGAGTACATAAATTACAAATAACACGCATCACGTCATTAAGTAAACAAAAAAATTCTTAGTTTTAATAAACTAGTTCGTTGAAATAAAGAAAAAATTCCGAATTTTAAAGTATGAGTTCGTTGAGATAACGAAAGATTTTATATTTGGTTGATATTATTCAAGTAACAAATATAAAAGTACACATACATATATTAATTAAGGCATTGCTAATCATAGAGGAAATTATTGATTTTAACAAAGGAATTTATTAAAACAACGAACACTATTATTAATCTAATTTTAATGAAAGTGTTTGTACTATTAATGAATTAGTTGTTCAAATATTGTATTAAAAACTGCATATTTGTGTCAATAAGTCCTAATTCGTTGAATCAATAAACAGTTTATTAAGAAAAAAAAATAAAAGATGTAATATTTTTGTAATATTAATGAATAAGTAATTGAGGCAACAAAAAATATGTTAATAATCGTTGTTCATTGATATTACGAAATTTTTTTTTTCAGTGTACTTCAAAAGCACCTCAAGAGTTTAATTGATGGAGTATTTCCTCCATTCAACACATGGAAACTCATCAGTATTTATTACAATATTGGACTACTTAGACAACTTTTCGTTTTGAACTCTTATTTCGAGATCGGGATTTTAAATAAAAATATTTACAACAACTTCATAGTATAAAATCTAGATCACTGATATACTGAAATGTGTCGTAACGAAATCGCTGTGATTTAAATACCATGATTTTTTTTTACTTCACAGAATGCTAGAATAACGAAACTTTACCACATCAAATGAATTTATATAAAGATAATGAGTACATTTACTTGATTTTATTACGTACAAGTCTTAATTCGGCACTTGGAATATATTAAGAGGAGGAAAGAAGATGCGTTTATTGGGGTATATGTACAGCTTTTACAAGAATGTTCTACTAATGTGAATAACCATATTAATGTGAAAATAAACATAATTCACATATTAATTTTTTGCAATAAGTTTATTTCATTTTAATAAATTAAAAATTATTTTCTGCACTACTATCAAGCAGAAACAGATTTAATAATATTTTATTTTCATTTATTTAATTCGTTAACGTAGGTGAATTTAAATTGCTAATACACTCATAAATCAAAAACAGAAAAATATTCATAAAATGTCACCAATTTTTTTTTCTTTCTGGTGAACATTATTCAATTTATCCAATCCATTTCATCTCAATAAATTATTAAATATAATATAATATACAGTTTAATTTATTAAAGATATGAGAAATAATGTTACACATAATATCATTATTTTTATTTTTTTATTTTATTTTCATTTTGTAATTTTCAAAAAAATTTAAAAAACCTTTCTCCAAATACACCTGTGGACGTGATATGATTTTTAAAATTTTTAAATAAATTTCGTGAATCAAAAAAGAATTTTCCTAAAATCTGAAATAAAAAGCCTGAAACAATTTGGTTTCTTAAAATATTCTTGTATTCCTCCTTCAAAACCAAAAAAGGATAATTAAGTTGTTCTAACCAACTCTAAAATATTATTTGTTCATATATTCAACTTTTAATGCATCTATTGCTATAATTTTCGGTCAATTTAATGTAGAAATACCAGACATATAATACTTACTCATCTTCATAGAAAATAACTCATGTTCAGCAAATCCCCCAAAAGAATTACCTGGGAAATAACTAAAACTACTAAATTGCTTTAACATCAATAATATTAAAAGTTGATAAAAATTAAAAAGAAGAGACTATGTAGTTCATGAATTTCCAGTTAAAAACATTCTCAAGCCTTTACAAATACGCCTTCTCAAATACGCAAATTACTAATAAAAGCACTGGAAGCAATTTTGAATCTATGAATTACACAACTTCAAGCTGTTTAATATATAGGTTTTTGATCGTTTTATATCTCAAAAATTCAATATCAATGCCGATGTCCCTGAAGATTCGACTCTTTCTCCAACATTAATTATAATATTTATAAATTATTTGCTATCCACATTATCAAAATTTTCTTTGCTGATGATAGTTGATTCCCTCGTATTTTTTTTTTTTTTGACAAAGCCACTAAAGTCACCTAGATTTAAATAAATAGTGATCGAAATAAAACATCTCAAACTCTAAACAACGATCACTAAAACATTCTTTGGAAATGTGAATAATGTAAAATTTACCACTGCAAAACCTAGAGCTACCTAAAATCAATAAATCAAAGTCCTGTAATACCAAATATCCTTTTCACACGAATTAAAAATTGTATTCTAAACGATGAATCAACCAAATAATAAGATTTTAAACACATACCCTATAAAACAAGAAAGCTAAAAACAAATCCATGAAAAGGTACCACAAAAGTGTGAGTGTGAACATAACACGAGCTGAATGAAATTCAATCTATCAATCAAACACTCATCTCAGTCATACGGAACAGGCAAGATGGCACAGATATTTAGAATTTATAAATGTTACCCATTTTTGTTTTCAATATTAAAATAGAAAATATTTTAAAATATTACTTTTAAATATAACCTGAGTTTTATTTTTTTGCCTCATTGTATTTGAATAAAAAAATTGATAAAATGTGGTTTTATTGCCATAGGTTACATAATATAATTGTCATAATATAATATAGGTAATTCTAATATTTAAACTAATTTTAAAAAATGTTAAAAAATAATTGATTGGATTATAAGATTAATTTTTCTTATTAAGTTTTTATTCAAAATTTCAAAGTCGGACCATTAGCAGGTGAAAGCAATATTTTAAAAACAGGTTGGATTTTTATCAATACCTTAAGGTGAGTTAATTAAAATTTTCGATATGTTAGTGTAAGTGAATTATACATTTATTCTTGTTATCAGTTGTATTGTATACTATTTTATGTGCTTTTAGCCAATTTATGTATAAGAGGCGAAATAATTACGCTTACTTTTATAACAATTAAAAATTATTTATGAATTTCTTTTAAATATATTATTAAAAGTATATATGTATATTAAAAAATATTAGCACTTAACTAGCTTTACTCTAATTTTTAATCACACTTAGAAATATTTTTTTTAAATTAACCAATTTACCATGGACTGTAACTGTTATAAGTTTTATTAAGAAAATCACATTGAAAGAGTTATTCTTTGACTGTTCATATTGCTTATTTGTAATAATTATTCTTAATCAAAAAATATTTCGCTCATATAAAATAGCTAGTTAATTCTCAATTTTTATCTTTTTCTTTTATATTTAAGAGTTACCAAGCAATTTTTATTTTTTTCGATTAAAATAAAAATCATTTTCTGATTGTGAAGCTATTTTAAAACATATCTACTTGAAAATTTACATCGAAGTAGCATTAAGTTTAGGTACTAACATGGGACTAGATTCGTATGAAAATAGATACTTAGAGCTACTTCAATGCAAATTTTCAAGTAGATATGATTTGAAGTAGCTTCACAATTAGAAAATGATTTTAATTTCAATCGAAAAAAAAACAAAAATTGCTAATAAGAATTATTTTTAAACGAAAAAAATAAAAATTGCTGTAACTATTATCGGTAATAAAAAAATAAAAATTGAGAATTAACTATTTTATATGAGCAAAAAAATTTTTTGATTAGAATAATTATTATTTTTAATTTTTTTAAATAAATTGAAATTTTATGGATCTTTTGTGAGATCGATCAAGGACCTCTTACCGATCACATACATATACTTTATTTGATATTACGATAACTCCTTATGAATGATTTTTTTCATTAAAAAATTGATCGATAATAATTATTTGCAGTCACTGCAATTTACTCTTACGACTCTCATATCGTACTTTTTCTATCGCAAAACTTATTCTAAAAGAAAATATTTGTAAATATAAAAAAAAAATAATGCATTTTGTTGATTTTCTGTTTGTATACAATATTTGTATATTTCAGAAATCTTCGTAAACGGGTTGAACCATTTTAATATGATTTGAAAATTTAATAAAATTTTAAATTAATTTTACATAAAAACAATCTGTTATCTAGAAAGCGGTACAGGATAATATCAATGGCTTAGAACACACTTATGCTAAGTCGGTAAATTATTTTGCCGGTCAGCATTTTAAAGGTAATAGCTAGCAAGCGAAATATGTTTAATTTTAATATCTCTTGAACAATTTTGCTTTTTTCCAAAATCGGTTTAAATCTTTCCAAGAATAGTCTTTCAAATGGTTTTGATAAGCACGATAGTAATCGATCTGTAGGGTGTAATCTCTTCACTTGAATGACCTGGTTTTGGTATAAGTATTATTTCAGCAATTTTGCAATGGGATGGGAAGTAGCCAGATTCTAGAACAGCATTCATAATATACATCAATATTTTATAACCTTCTTCTGGCATTTCTTTTAATATTTTACGACTAATTTATGATCTAATTGACGCTTTTTCTGTTTTGATATTATTTTTAAATATTGAGGTTATTTTGCCCATAGTAAAATTCTTGATCAATAAATCCATTTCTCAAATTGGAGTGGTGAGAAAATTATATATTTCTGTATCCACGTTTATGCTTTCTGATGGAAATGGTTTAAATACTTGCTTAAGGTGTTCTGCGAAAGCTTTTGCCTTTTCTTCATTACTACGTTCCCAATGCTGGTTATTAGTTCGGATTGGTGGATTGAACTGCTGTTGTTGTTCCAGTTTTTTAATAGCTTTCCACAATGAATAATCCGTAGCCTCTTTTGATGTTCGGTAGGTAGGTAGGTAGTATTGGCTGCCGACAGTACGTCGACACACTTAGACCGGTAAGGTGCATTGTCATACCAGGGGAATTTTCTTCGCCTAAGACTCTACTCGTTACACCAATTGGAGATTTTAACGAAGCGGTGGAGATTTTTCATATTAGTGTTTTCAAGGCCCCTCAGCGAGTCCAGAAAGAAGGCTCCTAGAAGGGTTTTCCTTTTATGCTATAGAGACGACAGGAACAGAGTAGATGTTGGACAGTTTCATCCTCCTCTCTACATGTTCTGTAAGACAAAGTCAGACAATGACCCGTAATGACCCCTACCATAGTGCTAATGTCACACCTTTTCAGAGTTAGTAGGTTAGCTGTTATGGTGTTAAGTTACGAAGATGTTCTTGAATAGCTTAATTCTTAACATTGTTGAGTAGTTTAATTGTTTTGTGGCCCTGTTAAGTTTTTTCTTATCACTGGCCAACCTAGTTGTTTGCAATATGTGTCGTAGACTCCTCTTTTCAATCACTTTGGTTTCGATAAAACTTGGACATATTTTAAGTTTTTCTATATTTTTTGGTAGTAGGTATTGTAAATGAATACGAGCTTACTGTTACCATATTGTCATTGCGCCATATTGTTATTAAGGTACACATTTTCCTACAGAGTTCACAAACTCACTTGATTGTGAGCTCATTAACTTGAGCATTTCACGCAAAGTAAGGTTACTAATAATTTTACTATGAAATCTAGAGCCATTCAAACTTTGCAATGCCACAAGACTATGTGTTTGGAAGGTGTTGGAAAGACTTTTTATCCGGAGCATAATAAATTCAAGTAGACGTAGGGATAGTTTATTTAATGCTGTATTTTGAACTTTTTATTTCACGTTAATAACATGACTCGTATACAACTTTTTAAAACGACAATATAAGCAATTCAATTTACTGTGCAATTGTTTACATTCTATTTTCTTATTAGTTTCATCTAGGATAAATATTTATTATATACATATATTTATATATTAAAATAAAGATATATAAAGGTGTATAACAAAACATGAAGGTAACATCAAAATCATAGAATGTGAAAGAAAAAAGTTTAGGACCCATGAATACCTCAATTTATCACAGTTAATGTTTTTAAAATATTCTCGTTTTTTTCTTCTTGTCTGAAAAGTGTATAAGAATAATAACAAATACAAAAAAAGAAATAAAGGACTCTTTTAAAATTTGATTCCAACTAATCTATCAAAGATTCGTTTGTAGATTTTTTTACCATTTTATTATTTTTCTTTTTCTTATATTTAATTAATGAGGCTGGGTTATTTAAAATAAAATATTCTACTCTACTTTTTCAATGACCCAATAATTTGTCATAGAATAATGTCAGGTTTCAAATTATTGTTATTAGAAAATTAGAAAATTACTTTAATATTATTTTGATTAGTTTTGAAAGAAAAAACCTTTTGAGAAAATGACTGATATTATTACATTAAAAATTTCCATTTAATGAAATAAATTAAATGGTGTAAAATTTCTATAAATTAAATTTATTATTTAGAAAACATGTTTTGCATTAAATAAAGGAATGAGCAGGACGACCTGAATGAAAAATAAGAACTAAGCTAAAAAGATTTTTTTTTTAATTTAAGATTTATAGTTTGTGTAATTTAAATATAAAATAATGAAATCCCTATTTGTAAATTTGTTTAATATAAAACATTTAATCCTATTAAGATTGCTTCAACTTTCATTAATTTATTTATTTCTTATGAAAATTTGTTATTTAATTTAAACTCACCAGCAAATATTAAGCTTGCAATGGTATTTAATTATAAGCTGTATATATATAAAATAATTTACACTATCAATGATTTAACAATAAATACAACACCGTCAAATTAAATAATTTACACGTATTTTAGTAGGTGACATAGTTCTAAGACAAATAAATGCAACAATTGCGAAATTAATTTAATCGTATTCAGCAGTATTTTATCCTTATTCAGCAACATTTGATATAACTGCAATATTTAGATTTGTAAATATAAATAATTTTAATAAAATATATTATAGTTCCATGAGCCGTCAAAACAATAGAAAATTCTATCACGAAATTCAAATAATGGTTAACCAACCTAGGTTAGGTAGATGGGTACTTCATGAAAACAGAATTCTTATATTTTATGTTTTACCCCATAAAATACTTATGACTTTCTAATACCTTTAAATTGAGTTATATTTTATATTTACAAATATAAGAATTAAGTTTTATTTATTTCAAATAGGAATCCTTCAATTTTAACACTTTAATGGCAACATTATAATTCGATTCTCTTCAAATTCTCTAGAAAATGGGTGTGTGTGTTTTTTTTTTTTAAATTGTTAGTGTTCATACATTTCTCAAACAATTTTAAATTTATTATTAAAAAAATGTATAAGAAGTCGAATAATACAAAAGCTCCATATCTGTACCTATTTGAGGCAATTTATACTTAATTTCAACCCAACTTAATTGTTTTCATATTTAATTTTTTCTTTATTAAACGACAATACCAAAATCAGTTTTCGCCTTCCAACACTTGTTCTGAGCTATGTTTTTTTATTTTTGTGGTTATGGGTTCTTAGTTCATAAACAGGCAAAGAAATTTATTTCCTTATTCATTTTGACAAAAATATTTTACAGACTGCTAAATCAGATTTTTGTTGTTTTGGCTCTTTGAAAATCTACGAATAATATGAATCAAGACTAAATCGGCTCTGCTAGAATTTCTTTAACTATATTAAAATACAATTAAAATATAAGAATACCGTAGTAATGATTGCTTAAACTATTACATAATGATCTAGAACTTATAATATAAACAATTTAGGAAATTGTATTCAACAAAATGGACATGTGATTTTAGGTTTAAATTTATTACTACAGCTGGAAAAAAATAACTAAATAATAGTCACATGGCCTTATAGCTAAACAATATTGTAATATAGATGTTGTTACATAATAGGTTAGTTAATTTGGCTGCGAGTTCATTGCACTTCGCCCAATAGGTTATATACTATTATAAATATTTAAAACCATTTTTAGATCGTTCTCGATTATAATTGTACCATCACAAAAAGCCAGCTGAAAATTAACACATCATGTATCATCCACACCTTAATTTAATAAGCAATATCGTTCACATAATTAAAAAATAAAATTCTAACTGCGGTATAGATATCTATTCTAAATACTTATTTTCGTTCCTTTCTTACGCGGAGCAAGGGATCTTGTAGTTGTAAAATTGATTTTTAAAATTAGGGAAAAGGACATGCTCAACACACAACAGAAATTAGCAGAAAAATGGAGAACCGATTGTTATCAAAAAACAATATTGTCGAAGCAGTGAGACACATAAGCAGAAGAATACCACCGATTTTTAAAAATTCTTAAACAGTAGTCTATGAGTTATTTATATAAATTGTATATAAATCAAAAAAAAACTGATAGATTAACAAACATTTTCTAGGTTTCGTTTAATTTAGTTAGGATGTTCCAAAGAAAATTTGCTGGTTTTATAAATTTTATAATACAATAAAATTTGATATGGATATATATTAGGGGTTCTACTTGATGATAAATAATGTATGTTTTCAACAATATTTTTGTTTCATTAATTAATTTATTAATTATTTTGAATAATAGCTCAAAAATACATATCTTATGCCAATACTCTAATTTTAACTTATTTTTAGTGCTAATTATAGTTATTTAAAAATATAACTAGTCCAGTTGATACATATCTTGTTTTCATAAACGCAGAATATGCGTAGAATTGCAGGATTTGTGTTCATAATCGAATTCATGCGATAAATCTGCTAAAGTTAAAAAGCAGGCGCTTGTGTTCGTAATGATCAGTATTGCGTCAGCGTCGGTAAGATTTTGCAGGTAGAAAAAAGTTTCTGCAATTTCTGCAATACAAATAAAACAAACTAAAATGGACTCGCAAGATATTTTGTAAGTACATATTAAATTTTAATTTATTATTATTTATTTAAAAAAAATAATTATTATCTTTAATAAATGCTAAAATATTTGAATAAATATTAAAATAATGTGAAATATTTTGGTATTTACGTATGTTCTCCACATATTTGCTTAAGACGCAGAAGTGAAAGTCTTAATTAGAATGCTTCAAATGGAATTCGAGTTCATTTTCGGGAAGAGGAAAAAAAGTATTTTGTGGAGAAAGGTGCTAAGCGAAATTTTAAAAGTTTGTAATGGTTTTCTTTTTAATGCAACTAAATAAAACACTCTTAAGCTAAAAATTTTTCTGACGTTTCTGAACACAAAAATTTGCGTAGATTTTTTCTGCTCATCTGCAGATAATTTCGTGTTCATAAACATCAGAGAAAAAAAACTGCACAGTAGCGACGCATTTTTTTCTGCGTTTATGAAAACAAGATTTATGTTTAAAAAAATATGAATTCAACGGTTGACGGAAAGATATCTAATATCAAATAAGCGGTAAATGAAAATAAACCGTAATCTGATACGTCTTATATTATGTTATCGATGTTACAACTTATAAGGCGATCGCAAATGAAATGGTGGAGATCAATGACTACTTGATATCTAATGTCGATTTTATAAGTCAATTGCTATCTTATTAAATCTCCTCAAGTATGAAAAAAAATATATATTTTTTCTATAATAGTTTTTCTGCATCACATGCAACTTTTATTCATATTGTCACTTTGACGGGTGTGGAATTTTTAAAGGCATTGCAAAAGCCTAGTATAATGAAACTAAATATTGTTAAATATACGAATACATTTAGTAATATCATAACTTCAAATTACGATTAGTGTTTTAGGGTTAAAATTATAACCAAAAACTCAAGACATAAAATTAATATTGTTGAAAACTACGAATTAATGTACTGGTATTTAAAGAAACTGAAATAAAATATATCAAATAATACATTATATACACCAGACCACAGTAACAGCAATTTATGAATACAGCTGGATGATCTCACGTAAATTACAACCTATATAGCGTCTAGTTTTTAGTATTTTTATCTCTATTTTAAATATTTGCTTCTTTTAATATTTCTCTATACATATCTTTGAACAAAATATTCCAACCCACTATATACATATTCTATATTATTGCATTCTTATTTTGTGTTGGGAATTAAAAATATCGCAATATCAAGGGAAAGAAGAATAAAACATTTAAGAACGGTGTACATTATAGAGAGAAAAAAAATCAATTCCAAAAATAAAAACAAAATATTCAGTACAAATTCCAGAAGCAAGATGCACTGACACGAAAAATGCTCCATTTTGTATTTCATCTTTTGTAGTGATATGAAATATTACACTGCATTCAAAAATCGTTTTTTGTTATTTCAAATGATGTTGGTTCTATTATTCTACTGATAGGACTGATCACGTTTCCAAGAAAAGATGAAAATTATAATTTATTTTGAAATTAAATTTTTTTGTAAATATACAGGAAAATGTTTTAACTTTTCTTACCTTTAAACTATTTAAAGTCAAATATTTAAAAATTTATATCGGAAAAGGATAAGTAAATTTACGAGAATCTGCTGGTCACGTCCATGTGTCAATAGCTTTTTTTTTTCTTTTTCGAGAATTACGAATTTTCTGCTCAAAGAAGGCATGTATGAACATTTAGTTTTATTCAATTTAAATAATAAAAATACAAATCTTTATTCTAAATAATGAAAAACAATGAGAAAATGTAAAGGATGTGTTGCATATAGGGTTGTTATTAGACAACCATAATTGAATAAAAAAGCTTACGTAGTCTGTGATATTTGTTATTCTGAAAAATTATTAATTTAGAAGAAGTTTGATACCAATCTATGCAAATATTTAGAGAGGGTTTAACTTGAAATTCCAAAACTCGAAACTCCGAAGTATAGTGGTGCAATCCCAGAAATATTACACTGCTTAAAAGATTTTCCGATGAAAAAAATTTTAATTTTGTTTTCAAATTTTGCAGTCTATATTTTACTAGTTTCAAGGAAAACACCGAAGGCTTTCTTATTAAGCAATTTTACTTTCAGTTAGTATTAATTGTTATTATTTAGTTAGTATTTTATTTCCGTTACTTCGATTTCTGGAATTTTCATTTCTGATTTTAATTTTTTTTTTCGAGTGGGATTTAAGAAACTTGAGCTTTAACTTTCTTAGTTTTGAGGTTCGGGATTTCAACGTTAAGCTACTTGAAAGATATAATTAGATAAACTTAAGCAAGTAAAATATCGTTGTCATAATGGGTCGTGTGGTTTGATAAATACGCTACTGATACATATTATTAGCTTCATCAATTAAAAGTTAAATTTTTAGTAGCATCATTTGTAAATAGTCCTCTTTCGACAATTTTTGTTTTGTTTATTATGATGAGTCTGGCATCAAATCATTTTATACTATACATCAATTATGTTCCAAAACAGTCGTTCAAGGAAACTAAAACTCTTCTAAGTTTCAATAGGAAACAGGTTATCCCTTGGCAGAAATAATACAGATTTATAATAACAGATTATGCCTTGGCAGGGATAATTACAGGCCTGGTCCTAATAAAGAAGCATCTTTATATAACTTTCAGCAGACTTTGCTACTTGGGAATATAGCTCCCCGAATAATGAGGATAGCTCTCATACCATTGACGAATATTCTAAATGTGATCACAAAATTAGATATCTTTAAGGACTCAGGAGACTAATAGCACTGACTAATAACAAAAGCTCATTTGCGGCTACAATGATATAGGGGATAAATGTCCTTCCGAAATTACATAATCGAATCAAATATATGAGATGTTATTTGATCATTTATTAGTTCTGATGTTATATGCGGAAGTTGTCGCACGTCAATTTTTCGCAACGATCTGCAACAGACTTTTATTTTTCTGACTAGCCTTCTTACCGATTTGTCTCGTTTTTTTATAATTTTTGATTATGTATTAGATAGTACTTTTCAAACTGCTTCGTTATTTTATACTACTAAAAGTACTCAAAGTTAGAATTTGTCGTATATAAAATCAAAAGAGAATTTGTGAACATAATGCAAAAAAAAAATTAAGTTGCTCTCACCCTCGGATAAAAGATGAATTGAAGTAAAGACTGGCGTAAATTTGGCCTATTATATTCACATAGGATTACCAAAACTCGTATAAATTTTTACAAAAAAGAATGTAGTTAAAAGTAAAGCTGATTTTTCACAGTACTAATATTCATCATACGAACTTAAATGAATTATTAATTATTATGAATAAATTTTGGTTTTAACATGATTTGAAATCCTCAATTTTGTACCTTTAACACCAAATGCCAAAAATCTGAAAAAACTCATAAACTTGGTTTTTATATTAATTTTAGTATAAAATATTTTTACATTTAATCAGCCGTAAGAAGTTTAATTACGGGCATATATAACAGAAACATCTTGATTTTTTATCGCTCGTATCATTGTAACGGATGTTTAACAACCTTATCAGGGTAAATAGCTGAAATTTTGGAATAATATTTTTACTCGAATTTTTATTTAAAATTAATTTTTAAATATTTTTTTTATATTTTTGTGACAGACCCAACCAATATTGCATAATCTCAGTAAAGTAAAAAGTGATGACTGACATGAGTGAAGTAAAAAGTGAAAGAAGACTGACGTTGTCAAATTTATAACTAGGTGGTCTAATTAAAGAAGAATACAATTTTCGGTTTTAATTTGTTCTTAATAGTTTATATTAATGATGGCTTAATGTATTTGATTGGAATTAAATTTATTTCAAATTATGCCAATGGTAAGTGGAAAAAATTTGTTTAAAAGTATTTTTTCTAATTCATACAAATAACACCTACATCATAGAAAGTCAAAAAAAAAAAAAAACAGAACTGAACATTTTATTTTATTTTTTTGAAGTTTTGTCTTAAATTGTCTAAAACAGATTTCAATTTCGCAAAGCTAAACAAAATTAATAAAATTTTTATTTGAAAAAATTTAAATGTCAAAAATATATACTTTAATACAGTTTCCATAATATTATAAAAACTTAATATTTTCATTTGTATTTTAATAAGCAAATAATTTGAGAAGCAGAAATTCTACAAAAAGGTTTACGACTAATTTCTTCTTATTAAAAGCAAAACGAAGAGGGAAAATTGTTATATTAACTGAAGCAATTCCAATAGGAATGAACATAATATATATACATGACACCGGAAGGTCTTTCATTTAAAAATTATTTATATAGTTAAATTCATTGTTCATAAACTGCTAATAGAAAACGATAAAATACATATAGGTACTATTAGATTTGAAAAAGAATAAGAGGTACAGTAGTAAGGGCACAGTATTAATAGTCCTACATGTTATTTACATGTTGGTATTCTATTTCATGAGCTACTAATGAAATTATTAAAGAATGATATAAACATTTTTTTATTGGTTTTGTATTTTTTTTTGATAAAATTATATCTGTCATCTGATTAATTTGAAAAGACTTCACTGCTACACTAATCTGTCCCTATCAAAACACTAGAACACATTGAATTCAACAATTGCAAATTTGAGTGAGATAAATTCAAGCTATGTGTATCATGTCACTGTTAAGTGATGATGGTATTGATTTTGCGTTTTATTATTTAATATTTAAATATCCATCATATTTATGATGTATAGAGCCATTCAAATGTCTTCTAATCTAAGAAAATTTAATTAAAATAAAGCTATTTTATTTTCATCTCATATAATATTCACAAAATTTGGTGGGACCTTTATTATATCTTTTTTATATTTTTATATAGTTTCAAGTATATGAGATGAGCAACCTAAGTGCTTTATATAGAGATTTGATACAAATAATAATTGTATACAATATAGTTTTTTCTTTAGAATTTTATATCATGTATCTATACTAATTTAAATGTTGAAAACTATATCTAATGTAAAGTAACTTCTCCTTTATAATAACATAGTTTAATTTTTAGTGATAATCGAAACTCTCAACTATTTATCATTTATTATTATCCCAAGGAGAAAGGGTACTGGAATAGGTTGAAAAAACTGTAAAGCATTTTTTCTTCATCGGGAATAGAGCTTGAGTCCTTCGTGGTTGAACTAAAAGCCAGATGCACTACTTACTGCGCCATCCAGCGTATTTAAAAATAAATGGAACAGGTGCAACTAATTTATGATTATGTATAAAATTTTTGTATGTTTCAAGCTTAAGACACCTTTTTATATTGTTTGTGGTAGTAGTTCTGATGTGAATTAGATATTTCGTTAGTGTAGATACGTTTATTCCCAAATATAACCATAATTTTTCTTTTTCATCCAATGCTATATAATACATCCAAAACCGGATTAACAGTATTTTGTCTTTAAGTCGATCGTTCACAAGTCGAATTTAATTCTGTTTCGTTTCTTTTTGATTGTTAGCTTCAACGGGGAATTTAGCGGATTATGTTGTTTTTTCCCCTTAAAATATAATTACAATAGATTATTTTTTCTTCTTCATGTAAATAACTTCCAAAAAGTAAAGTAAATTTATTAAACTTTTTAAACTCCATTAAAAAGCAACTCATATTAAAAGACTGCCACCACTATAACACATTCAGGCAATATTTCCATAAATAATAATTTTAATAATTGTATCTTCGCATCGCAATTCTAAACCAAAAACAAACAAAAATTTAACTTCATTCTCAATGGAATTTTTTTTGATTTTTTTTTTCATATTTCGAGTAAATATACCTACCCCCACCATATTTATGTAGTCTCATCACTTCTTTTATACATTATAAAAATAATATTTTTCTTTTATACAAAAAGCAATTATGAAATCACAAATTGCTTTGTAATTTTTATAGCTTCGAGGTTTTTATTTTATGAAAAAATACTAAATAAAAAATAAATAAATAAAAAAAATATTCCCATTTAGGGAGTTTAGGGAAGAGAGCAGCAACAACATAACAAAAATATTTCCTTCCATTGAATTTTGTTTTTCTTTGTTTTTTTTTTTTCAAATATTGCTATTTTTGTTGAGTGGATTTCATCTTCAGTATTAACATTATTCCTAACCACAATATTTTCTTTATTTCCATTCACTACAGAGATACTACAACTGGCTGATCTCACACAGATAATTACAGGATATAGAGAATAAGAATTATTTATAGTGCGTTGGGAGTACGGAGGCTAATATACTATTGTCTCTATTAACAAAATTTTAAAAAAAAATATGAATATATTATAGAATAACAATTGTATATATACTATACACACACTGGTGTCTGTTTGCTCTGTATTTGTATATGTATACGTGTACATATGAGATTTTAACTCAAATACAAAAAAAAAATATTCTAGCTATGAATTTCGTTTTAAATGGTCCTTGGTTTCAATTTTAATATTCTTATATCGTAAAAGGATCTCAAAGGAATTGTTTTCATAGGTAATATTTCTTTGTGTATTTAAAATTGAAAATAAAAAAAAAAACACTTAACTGTTATAGTTAACTTTATTTTATTTTTTTTAATAAATAAAAGTCTGAATTAATGGCATTAAAAAATACTGAAAATTTAAATTATAGATAGTTTTAAGAAAGAGAATTTTAAAATGTACTTTTAAGTTGAACTATTGTACATTCAGTTGGTTTTTTACTATTTTCAAATTCAGTTAACTTTCAAAAATAATTTTTCGTATAACAAATAAAGCATTAAACCAGTATATAGCAGTCTAGTACGTTTATCTCAAAATTTAATTTTTTTAGTTTTCCTTACAAAATCACTGCTTAAAACTGATTGTAATACAAAATGAATAGTTTGCTAAGGAGAAAAAAAATGTAGCTAACAAACACACTAAACTTTTTCATCTCACAGCAAAAAATCTATAATTATAATTGACAAGCATTTAAGGTCCTGCGCAGTAGACACCTTTTCATTTTATTTCGATTCTGCTACTCCTTAATGAATTTCTGACATAATATATAAGATGTATATATAAAACAAAAATGCGCACACAGTTGAAAACTTTTAACTCATATGATTTTATTATTCAGCAAATACATTATGCATAAGTGAGATTTTATGAAAATAATAAACAAAAGCAAACAAATCAGTTATTATAATTTACATTATATACTTGCAAATGAATCTATGTACATATGCCAAAAAAAAAGAGAAAAACATTTTCATCTAAAATAAAAAATATAAAAACAACAAAAAAACAAATCACTTGAATTATTCATTTTTATCTTTTTAAGTAACTGCTTCTAAATTTTGGTTATTTGTAGTAATAATATAGTTTTTATTAAAATTATGTATTATGTAGGTATATATATACATACATCTTTAATGACAAAATTTTGTATTTTTAGTAATTTTATCACTAAATTCCACTTACTATAGGGAATATATCGGAAACAAAGCCGTATATGAGGGACGTGTATTTATGTGTCCTAAATAAAAAATAAAACTTACTAACCACAAAACTTTTTATTAAACACGAGTGGTTTCTGCTATATCGTGCGAAGTCTATGTCAGTACGTAAATTATTGTTTTTTTAAAAACTTTAAATTTGACTTCAACTTGAAATATAATTACTCATCAGGGGCCCCTAGTTAATCATATAATTACAGTGAGTGCCAAAAAAACAAAAGTATTTTAACATAGCTGTTATTGACCTCAAATTTATTTATAAATAGCTAGTTTGCGTTTTCAGAATTTTTCCTGGCAAGTTTCTGGATCTTTCCTGGAATTTTTCGGAAGGAAATTTCCGGGAAGGACACTTATTACATTCAGGCTTTTAATTCTAAATTCTGAACATACCCGAAACTGTTTACGAATATAAAACTTTAGTAATTTTTTGAACAACGTTTGGCTCTATATTGTGATAATAAGTACCTGAATACTAACTGACAGTCGTTTGTCGTCGATGACAGCCGTATTTGATTCTTTCCATTTTGATATCTACAGTTTTTCTTGTCCAGCATTACATTTTTAAAGTAAATTATGTTACACTACTATTAATTAAAATTTAATTCGGAAATTCCAATGTCAATTCTGGGAAAGTTATTTGAAAAAATGCTGATGAAAAGATTGATCCTAATAATTGAAAATAAAAAGCTAATTCCAAATCATCAATTTGGTTTTCGTCACAAACACTCAACAATTGAGCAGGTGTATCGTATTGTTTACGAAATAAGTAACTCCTGTGAAAAGAAAAACTTATGTAATGCAGCATTTCTGAATATTAGTCAGGCCTTTGACAAGGTATGGCACCTAGGGCCCAAGTGAGTTTTACGAAATTTTAAAAAGTTATTTGCAAAATAGATTCTTTTATGTTACAATACAAAACGCGTATCTTGAATTGCTGCCAATTCACTCTGGAGTTCTTCAAGGTAGTGTTCTTGGACTTACATCGTGTCTACTATACACAACTGACATGCCATTTAATAATGCAGTAAAACTAGCAACTTTTGCAGACGACACTTCCATATTTATCCATATTTAGCCACCAACATATTGCAGGAACATTTAAACCTACTACAAATAAGGCTTGACAAATGGAAGTTTGAGTAAACGAGCTACAATCCACACATATCACTTCCACTTTAAGGAGAGGACTTAGCCCGTCAGTTTCATTTAATAATAATAACATTCCTCAAAAAAATGATGTCAAATACCTAGGACTTCACTTAGATAAACGACTAAACTGGAGAAACCACATCAACTATAAAAGGAAGTAGCTCGGTATTAAGTGGAAAACCATGTACTGGCTCATAGCGAGAAAATCACAACTCTCCTTAGAAAATAAAATATTATTGTACGTTTCCATACTCAAACCAATCTTGACTTAAGGCATTCAACTATGGGGAGTTGCGGCCAAAAGCAGTGTGCAAATCATCTAACGATTTCAATACATAGATTATGACAACAACAATGATTTCAGCATTTCTTTGACAATGATTTCAGCATTCCTTCAGTTTTACACTCTGATGAACACGTCTGGAACTAGGAGACTCAAAAGAATGTTACCTGGAGATATTTTAAGGTGATTAAAATTAATTAAGTATGTGGCTGTACCATTGGGTGAACTACTTCAAGACAAAATTCTCAGACAAAAATATTTGCTTATTGTATTTTTGTATACAGATTGTAAAAGAATCAGAAATTTTTATTTTAAAAATTTTCAAATCATTAAATTTAATTCTGTATAATATGAAAACGTAAATAGCTCTGGTGTTTTGCAAATTCAATTATTTTAAAATTGCGTAGGACTCATCAACTCTGATCTACAACTCATAAAAATTTCTGTTAATTTTAATTTCTGTTACTTTTTTTTCAAAATTTCAAATTGATTTGTTTCTGGTTTTTATAATATTTCAATATTTTACTCACCCCTCTAACTTATTTGACATAAAAATTTGTACAGGCACAAAAAATTTCGTGTGAAGGATGGATGACCTAGATCAACTCATTAAATAGCTAGTTAGGTATATTTCATAATAAAAAATCAATAAATTCATTTTAGAGAAGGTCAAGGTTATTTGAATCACATAAACTAACATTTTCATTAAAATTCTTATTTTTTTTTTTTGGTTATTTTTAAATTTTTTGTGAATTTATTTTACTAAATTAGAATTCCTGAAATTCCTACGTCATTTGTTATTGTTGTTGCTTTTCTTTTTCAAAAAAGTTTTCTTAACTTTGTATTTTATAAATTGTATTGTATTATGTAGGTACTATGAAAATATGAAAGTTTAAAAATTCAGCAATACAGTGGTGATGAGTTTCAAGTAAATTGGCAAAAATTAGAAAGATAATTATTATAGTTAGTATGAAATATTGATCATAATTCTTAAAATACTGGATATACCTACTGTTGTATTTTGTATAGTGTACATTTATAAAATATTACGATGTATAGCAACTCTCTAATTTCCTAATTTGTAAAATTAATTATAAACACATTGGCAGACACACTCTCACTCTAACAGATATATTTTTTTTATTATAATACAGAGCCACAACTTAGCCGAAATATAACATATTCATAGTGTAAAAAGTACATATTAAATGCATATTAATCAAAGTAAAACCCTAAATCTTAATTGTCTCCTGAATACTCCGTTTAAATTTGATTATGATGTACTAAGGAACATGTATGAATAAGAACAATGTGCGATGTACTAATGAATTTTAATCAGTGATATCAAACTGTTCAAATTCAGATACCATTAGTATTGTTTTCTTAGCAGCACTTAAATAATCTACCACCTTATAATAATATTTTGAGATAAAATCACTCATATGTTAAATATTTATTTATGAACGTTATTTTTAAATGATAATAACATCTATACGTTGAAGGTTAGCATTCATCTATAAACTGCTAATAATTAGAGAGTACCCTTTGGTCTTCCTATTATGAAATTTATACTCTACGGATTGAGGCAATTAAAAAAAATCTCTTAATATTTACGTTATATGTCACCAACCTTGGTTGGACCACCCTAATTTCGTCACCACATGAGCACACACATTGAACTTAATTCTTCTTGCAACATTGAAAAAAATATGCGAAGTTGTGGATGCTATTTTTATCACTGAAGTGGTTAAAGGAAATATTAATTCTCCTTATATTTCCAACTTAGTTCAAATAAATTCAATAAGAAGCTCACGCTCTTCTATCCCTTTACCCTTCCTTACCTTTCAACGAACTAATTATGGAATAAACGAAACAATCCAAATAATGATGATCATGTGCGTCTTTCTAAAGATACCCTAAAGAAGCGGTTTTATTCTGAATTATCTGTTTAATCTAATTCATCTTTCTAACTTAACTCATCTTTTAGTTACTAACTTTCCTTCAGTTACTGATATTATAACATATAGTAGAAATTTATTCTTAAATTTAATAATAAAATAAATGAATAATTCGCAAATTATTTTTGTTGTACATTTCAACTCTAATTTTCTTATAATGGTCGAAAATAGTCGGATGTTTTCCTTTTCATTTTACTGACATGCTTATCATACAGATACGCGTATTTCATTTATTACTTGCAGACTTCCTCAGTGTTTTGTACTCGACTGAGGAAAAAAATCTAAAATCGTCTTATTTATTCTTTTTGCACAGATAGCAATTTGACGTTTTCCGTAGATGGATGGTTGTTTATGAAATAGCACAGTTAGAGGGTTGAGTAATAATATTATTACTTGTTTCATTATTGGTATTTATTTGAAGTAATATTTCTGACGTTAGAGTGACAGGTAGGGGTGGTGTTATTCGTTCTAGTATATTTAACTACAAATTTAATTAAAGGAGAATATCTGTTGCCTTGGTCTTTATTTAGGAATAAGTCGTTTTTAGTTTTCTAAATTTCGATGCTTTCAGCTGAATCTAGTTTTCTAGAATCTCTAATGTAATTTACCATTACTATGTTTTCTTTCGAAATACTGTGATTATCTTGGATGATGTGTCCTGCTACTTTGTATCTGAATTCTGTCGAATTCTTCCTCTTAGCTAGTTTTCCTTCTTTCAGGTGTTCATTGACTATTGTTTGTATGTATTGTATTGCGCAATATAAACTTTGTTGCAATGACTGCAAGTGATCTTTTATATACCTGATTTTTCGATTTGTTCGATTGGGTCTTTAGTTGAACCTAGAATAGACTTGAGTTTGTTGGTTCTGCTGCTATATACGATATCTAACCTGTGTTTTTTTAATTTCGCTCTGAATGGGAGAGAAATTTCGCTAAAACTCAATGCCACTCTTCTTTTGGATTGTTGATCAGTGGGTATGTTATTGACGGAATTCCGTTGTAAACTTCTTTCCGTTTACTGAGTAAGTCAGTAATGGTTTTTCTGAATATCCGTTTATTCTCGAAAATTCAAGTATGTGTTTAGTGTCTCTTATTACACCTTCTTGGGAGATGGGAAGTGTTAACAATTGATGGATCATGAGCTTGAAAGAGGCAATCTTATGTTGATAGAAGTGGTTGGAGGTATTCTGGATTACCCTGTCCGTAGGCTTCCCTTAGATTTCGAGTTCTATAGGGACGTTCTTGTTTTGGTTGACAGTGAATCTTGGAACGGTAGTTGACCTTCTTTTTCTACCTCCACTGTAAACTGTATATTTCTGTGAAGTCCGTTATGAGTAAATCAATTTCCCTTATTACAGCAAAAATATCATTTACGTATCTCTTCCAAAATCTTGGTAACCGTTCTTCTGCTAATAAATCTGATTCCATAGAAATTTCACTGATGAATGAAGAGAACAGGTTCCCAATTGGAGAAATCTTTTTCTTACTCACACAGATAGACGAGTTGATTTCTATTTATCAAACCTACAAACCAACTGTTGCCAAGTTCTGCTTTTGAAGCAATTAATAAATAATTTAATTTGGATAAATTTTTACATATTGATTCAATTTACTTTCTAAGTACTTATTAAAACCTATTTCAATTTTATTATATTATTTCTGTTTTTTTTTTCATTATTGTTCATTTTATCTTTCCTGTTTTTTTTTTGTTTTTCATTATTACTTCTTTTTAATTTTTATAATTGTAAATATTATTGTAATCTTAATTAATTATTGTAATTTGTTTGATAATGAATAAGTAAATAAATACCCTAACAAAGCATACTTTAGCAAAGCTGATCATCATCTTATAGCACTACAGCTCTGCAACTTTGGACTTCATCACTATGCTCCTCCAAAAAGGTCGATGTTGTGCCGCTTGTCTCCAATTTGGGATTTGTAGGGTTTGAGTATCGTTTTTCACGTTGTCTGCCCATCTACTTCTTGGTCTTCCTCTACCACGTCTGCTATTGGGCTTTCTATTCAGCACCACTGCTTGCTTTCGGCTTTCGTTCATTCGACTTACGTGGCCAGCTCACCTTAGTCTTTGGGCCTTTGCAAACCGTTGATAACAGCAAAGCTGATAATAAAATAAATATTATACTCTATTTACCCTGCAGATCCAACATATTGGAAGTTATATGCAGCAACGTATACTGCTAATGCCGTATTCCGATCGTATAGACGTATAGTGTAGTGGTTATAACATATATAACGTTTGCAAACTTAAACTTGAATAATTTAAATCAAACTTGTAAACACTTGAACTAAGTAAGAATAAATAAATAAATTTATTTTATATGCTAATCAGGTTCGATACTTATTTGATCGACAACAGTATGCATATATATATAATGTATAATATATAATATATGTATATAGAATAGATAATAAAAAAAAATTGAATTTAACATTATTGACTATATCGTGAATTTTGTAGGACTTAAGTTGTTTTGTTTTACCAATCTCGGACTCAAACCTTGCTCCGAGCGGAGTTTATCTTGATGAGTGATGGTGATAGCATCGTTCGTGTTAAATCAAGAGAAAATATATAATAAAATAAATAATGGTGAAACAGAATAATTAAAAAATCTGTCTAATAATAAAAAAAAAAAAAAAAAAAAAAAACAAAAATTAAATTAAAGAAACAATAATTATAATATTTAAATTTTAAAAGTTAACAAAAAAAAAATCTAGTAAGAAAACAAAATAAAAATAAGTTTTTCTCATCTTGGGATTGCTATAAGCAATCCAAAAAAATGAAAAAGTTGAAAATAATAGTGATAACGGCTGAGGATTAACTAATAACCAAAACCAAATTACATAGACCGAAAAGTAATGGTAAATAATAAATCAACAATAATGTCGGAAAATAAGAAAATGAAAACTCTTAGAGGTGAGAATAATAAACTAAAATTAAAATTACATAACCTAGAAAAGCAAATTGCAAGTTTATTAAAAAATAAAAATGATAATGCTGAAATAAATGAAGCACATGTTAAAAGTAACAGTACAAGTACAATTCAAAATACCAACAATCGATTCTCTCCACTAATGGAGTTACAATTACAATCACAAGAGATGGATGATGAAAATACCTATATTTCACCAAATGAAGAAATAAACCAATTAGAAAATTACCATCAAAGTGAATTTGAAGAATACATAACGGTGCTCTCTCAAAAAAACTTACAAACTAAAAGAAAACAAATTAATAAAATCAATACCAATACTGAAAATATAATAAAGAACCAAGATTCTAACCCAAACAAAAATAACACTAACACTAATACGAAAACTAATAACAACACAAATAATATTAATATTAACAATAATAATAACAAAAATAATAATGATAATGAATTAAAAAAAAATAATATAATGCCACCATTAAGTATATATAATACTGATGTAGAGCTATTAAAAAAAACAATAAAACTAAAAACTAATAATTTCCTAATAAAAAAAATTAATAATGCACACGTATTAATTTATACATATAATATAAAAGAATATAAAGACATAATCGAAATTTTAAAAAAATCAAAAACCAACTTTTATACATATACGCCGAAATCAGAAAAAAAAATAAGCCTTCTTCTCAAAGGCCTAGACGCGTCTTATAACGAAGAGGAAGTATTAAACATCTTAAAATTCAGTGAAAACGATAAAATAAAGTTTGAATCTATCAGCAGATTTAAAACCAAAAAATCAATGAAAGAAGGAAAAATTCTTTCATATTTCATTGTTCAAGCGTCAGCAGATACTAAAATCTCTGAAATAAAAAAAATAAAATCTATTGATAATACAATTATATATTGGGAGAATATAATTAAACAGAATATTCTGCAATGCACTAAATGCCAAAGATTTTCCCACTCCGCGGCAAATTGTTATATGGATCTTCGTTGTGTGAAATGCGGAGAGAATCACACACCGGGAGAATGCAAAATACAAACAAAAGATGAGAGAAGCACGCTATTTTGCATACTTTGCAAGCAGCATGGCCATCCAGCGTCATATAGAAAATGCCCTGAGTATATAAAAAAACAACAACAAAAAGAAGAGGCAAAACAAATTCTCAAAGAAAAAATTACAGCTAAGTATAGTATGTATAATAATTTTACTAAAGAAAATATTTCATATGCTAATGCATTAGGAAATAATAACAATAATAATTATAATAGCAACAATAATAATTACAATAGCAATAACAATAATTATAATAATAACAACAATAATAATTGTAATACCAGTAATAATAACAACAACTGTAATATTAATAATATATTTGATGAAATTAAAAACCAAATGAAAGACATACAAAATAAATTTGCTTATTTTGAAAAAACTATTACTGATAATTCTAATAGAATTGAATATATATTTGAAGTTATATTACCCAACCACCAATAATAATGTCACAAGGCCTTACTAATAAAATAATTAAATTAATTTCTGTTAATGTAAATTCACTAATATCATATAGCAAAAGATATTCTTTAATACATTTCATTAAAGAACATAACCCGGATATTTTGTGCCTAAGCGAAACAAAATTACAAGAAAAGCATTGTATAGCATTAGATAATTATGATTTGATAAGGAAAGATAGGATTGGTGAGTCTGGAGGAGGCGGCACAGCCATATGCATTAAAAATTCAATTAAATACAGCATAGTAAAGAAGGACATTTTTGAAAATAACGAATGTTTAGAGACTTGTATAATTTCTATTAACTTAAGAGACAAAAATAAGCTATTTATAATTTCAATTTATGCACCTAATACGAAACAAAATAAGTTTATAAACGAATTTCATGATATTTTCCAATGCTTAGACCTAGGAAATCTAAACAATTACTATATAATGGCGGGTGATTTAAACGCAAAACACTATACATGGCTTAATAAAATTAATAATACTCGAGGATACCAATTATTTAGTTGGTTAGAATCAAATAAAATAGCTTTTAAAAGTAAACTCCTTTTACCAGATTCACCCACATATCCTAGAAGTAACTCTTATTTAGATTTAGCAATAATAGATTCAAGAATTAATATTAATACTTTTGAAACTTACAACCGAATACAAACTTTAGCATACGACAGTGATCATAAAGCAATATATGTACCTTTTGAAATAATGAGCCAAGATCCTATTAATAATATTCCTATTAGGGAAAAAGCATATTTATACCATAAAACAAACTGGAATAAATTTAAGAAAAAATTAGATATTAATCTCGATAAGGAATATTCTAATAGTAGGGAAAAAATTGTTGATAATGATAACATAACTATTAAAAATATAGACTACCACTTAGTTAAAATTCAAAATGTAATCATAGATACCATGAATGAAACAGTACCAAAATTTACCAGACAAAACCACTTAAATAAATTTCATTCTAAAAAATTAAAAAAACTACTAAAAAAAAAGAGTGAAATACTGAATGACATACACAAAATTTATAAACAAAACCTCAACTTCTCTTCGCAGCACATAGGTCTATTAAAAAGCCTATTAAATAACATTAACATTTTAATAAAAGAGACGATTAATATAGAAATTAACGGATATTGGCGAAATAGAATACAAAAAATAAAACCTAGCAATAATATGTTTCCAGAAATTAAAAAAATTTTTAAACAGAAATCAACATTGGAAATTAAAAAACTAGAAATTGAAAACCACGATCTGTTGACACAAGCCAATATAGACACTACAAAATTGAGTAAAACGGATACAAATAAATATATTTTAAAAGAAAACACAGATATATTTAATGTATTAGGTAAGTTTCTCGAAAACTCTCACAGAAACACTATACCATCTAATATTAACTTTCATACCCATGTCACAAATAAGATAAAAGATTTAGCAGATAGGAAAAAACATAAACAAGAACACAATATACCTTTATTTAAATTTAATAACTTTAATCGATCAACTAACGAGACAGGTAATCAAAACATATTCACTAACCTAGCAGAATTGAACGAAAAATTTAACAATCTGAATAGAAAAACTTCTTCGGGAATAGATCGAATACCTAATATAGTACTCAAAAACCTAACAACTAAGTGTATGCAGAAATATGTAATTCTTTTTAACAATTCATTAAACTATTCCTATTTCCCTAAAATATGGAAAATAGGTAAAGTAATTATGATAAAAAAACCGGGTAAAGATCCAACAAACCCAAATAACTTTCGTCCGATAAGCTTGCTTCCTAACATCAGCAAAGTATATGAAACTCTAATCAATGATAAAATATCAAACTTTGTAAATATTAATCATATATTACCTGAAAATCAATTTGGGTTTAGATATAAACACAGCACAATACACGCAATTAATAAACTAACATCTGACGTTTGTTGGAATATTAACAAACAAATGGCGGTGGGTGCCTGTCTCGTAGATCTAGAAAAAGCATTCAATAGCGTTTGGCTAGAGGGTTTAATATACAAGCTACTTCAATTTAAATTTCCACAACATCTAGTTAATCTTATACATGATATGATTTCTGAAAATAAATTTATTATGTCATGTAACCCGAACAAAATATTTAATATAGAGCAAGGTCTACAACAAGGTACGGTAAATTCACCAACTCTTTTCACAATTTATTTAATAGAACTACTGAAACGACTAGAATATCTAGATGGCATAAACTATTCCTTAGCATTCGCTGATGATCTAATTCTTTACTCAGCAGGTAATAAAGTTGAAGAAATTCAAAACAATGTTCAACAAATGTTTAATACTACAGTTGATTATTGCAAAATTTGGTTATTAAAAATAAATTTAAATAAGTGCGAAACAATACTATTCAGAAACACTGTTGATAAAACTAACTTTAATATTAGGAAAAACTGGAAAAATTTTGCAATAAAAGCCCCTGACAACAGTAACCTATATAACAAAAAAATCGTAAAATATTTAGGAGTCTATTTACAACAAAACCTAAACTACAAAGAACATGTAAAACAATTGATTTCAAAAGGAAATAAAGCATTTATGGCATCAAAAAAACTATTCTATAACAAAAACATTCAAACTAGGGTTAAGATAATAGCATATAAATCATTCGTGAGGTCTATACTATCATATGCAGCTCCCATATGGTACAATATTAGTTCTAGTTTAATGGAGAAAATTAGAAAATTAGAAAGAAAATGTATTAGAGTTTGCATAAATAAATGTCGTAAACCAGAAACAGTGTACTTGCATTATTATTCGAATAAATATATTTATAATAATTCTAAAATAAACAGATTCGATAATTTTATAATTAAAATAATTAGAAATCACTATGATAGAGCGTTGAATACCTCAGAAAATGGTCTAATATCTAATATATTCTACCATAATGAGGAATTCATAAAGAAAAGTATGCAAACGGGGTTCATAGCCCCCGAACATTTCATATACCTAGATTCAAAAGGGTACATACAAAACCCAGAGCATGTCCCTCTATTATTTCATTATAATAGACGGGCCACATGCAAAATTATTGATTATAATCCGAATAATATGCAGGATAATCATTTGAAATATGACATGTTTGTGCCAATACAGGACAAACAAATTAAAAGAAATTACTGGTGGTTGGATAGTATAAATTGATATAAATAATGGAGAATTATGTATTATTTTTAGTTAGTTTAAGTTAGAATTAAGGAATAGAATAAGTTAGATTAAGTTTTTATTAAAATAATATAATTAATTTTGGTTTTTAAGTCCATTTTTTCCAAAAATTATAAACAAAAAAAAAGTTACAATTATATACAGATATTGTAAGAATCATATATACAAAAAAAAAAAAAAAACAAAATAATAAAACAAAAAATTAACTAAAAAGAAAAATCTTAATAATTTTTAAGTTAATATAAATTATTATAATAATGCTATTTTTGTTAAATTTTTTTTATGGCTAAGTAAAATATGTAAAAATTAAATGGAATAAAAAAAAAATTAAACTACAAAAAAAAAAAAAAACCTTGCTCCGAGCATGGATGTAGAGAGAAGTAGTTCGATTTATCTTTTGAAATTAACTGGGAATACAATTTGAATCAAAATAAAGATGCAACTTTGCTATGTTATCACAGATCCACATTTAAATTATTGTTATATAAAAAAAATAAAGCTGTTGTTTGATTATTAGTCTACCTAGAATTTACGTAACAACAATTACTGTGTTCATCTCATAGTCATGCAATAATAAAAATTCAATTAATCATTTTAATTTAATAAAACATTTCAATTCAATTTAATTAATTTATTTACTGAAATATTTACATTTATATACAAATACATATAATTGTACAGATATCTGATCTTATACTAATTAATCACACAACAGAATAATATAATGTACATATTTGTTTCTAAGTTCTAAGATTTTTTGTTTTTATTATTGAGATTGTAAGAGGAAAATGCAATAATAAAACAAAAATAACGTGTTAATCAGGTACACCCTGGGGAAACAAAATATAGCTATATAGCAAGATAAATGGGAAACAAATGGGAAAGATAAATGGGAAGCAAATTTTAATCGTAATACAAAACCTATTGAACGTTTATAAAACGACCGTGCTTGACTCTTACAAGAGCTAAAGAAAGAAATCTACTAGAAAAAAACATTGATTTGTAATTTAAGAAAAAATTAACCTAATAAATAACATTAATTTCTAGACTTATTACAATCATTCAAACTAAAAGTATTTAAAATGTATATATAGTATGGTGAGCTTCAACAATTCATCCTACTTAACACAGAGTGATTAAAACCTTATACAAACATAATGTTTCCTCCGTAGTTTTATTAAAACTATGCAAAATATATTGATTAAATCAAAATTTTGATCATTAAATTTTAATTCTGCCTCACGGTGCTTCGTGTACTACTACTGCTTTCAAAAACTAATAGCTATATTTAAATTAAACTATTTAATATTGAAAATCTATTTTTGGAAATTATTTTAATTGTTGAATGAATAAATTTTTCATGAAAATTTATTATTAAATGCGTTAAAGGAAAATTGATACATATACATAGGTACATTAGAAAACTTATTATGAATACCAATGTTCATAGCAATAAAAACTATTATTCAGTTTTTGAATAATTTTAAATATAATTTTTTAATAAAGAAATTTTCAATTTTGATTCATGATCATTATTTTCATATTACAAGTTTACAACAATCAATGTCAGGGTGAAAACAATCAAATCAAAAAACAATTTTAAATTACTCTTTAAATTATTTTTCCGAATAAAAAAAAATTAATCATAAGAATTACATAGCTATATTTATTAATAAAAATTTATTAAAGTTGAATCATTTTCGTTGAATAAATGAAAATCAGAAAAATTATAATGAAAAATCTAAAGAAAATGTCAGGGTGAACAATACTATTAAAATGTACCTTAAAATATATATAAAAAGTTAAATATGAATTAGCAGGATCTAGCACAGCTTAATTAATGTAATCACAATTATATAAATTTACATTGAATGTACAATTAAAATGATTATATAGACATTATACACAATAATTATAGACGATAATAGACTAGATATAGATTAAAATGAATAATTGTACGAACCGTCGCAAAAGTATTCTTTGTAATAAAGTACGTGACATATCGTAGCCTTGCGCTGAGCAATTAGTTCATTTCGAAAAGGGTTCAGTGTGTTGAATTATAGTTTGAATAGTTTTACATGTAATATTTTATATATTTTATTTGCGCATTGTGTCACTGTCACAACTGCAAGAAAATTTAGGGCAATAGTCAACACACATCGACAACAAGTTGGTTGCTAAGCTATCAAAAGACAAACTTACAAAAGACTTGCAATTAGCACTAGTTCGAATAAAAAAAATATATTGAATTGTCTTTGAAATTGTTTGAAAAAAAATATTAGAATTAATCAATATATTTAACCAATATTCTCCACGTTTTAGTTATTTTTTATATTTTTTTTAAACTTAATTTTTTTACCTGTCCTGTATATCTTTATATACTATTTTTATTTTTCGGTCTGAGGCCTCAGTTATCGTACATGTTATCATACTTGTTTAAATGGATATTCATAACAACTGTATTCATATTATACAACAGTTATAATGACAACAATCATAATAGTTCATTACTAGGTGCCCCTGTTGAGTAATTATAATTCAAGTTAAGTATTAGCTTTTATGTGAAAACTGTGGGCCTAAAAGATTTTTTTTATCAGAATGTTAAAACGAATGAATGAATGGCAGGAACTGAAAAAGAATTATCTTTGTCAAAATTTGAGTTTCCATAAGTTGTTTTCCAATTGAAATTTTATAAATTTTAATGCAATGTGATCAACATGATTCATCATTACAGAATTTGAATTAATGAAAATTAATTTATAATTTGTGTAATTTACTGTGTTAGTCTGTTTTATTTGTTTTTTATTCATACTCCTAATTATAAGTTATTTTAAACCGAATTGTACAAATCAAGATAATATGGTACTCCATGAGTAACTAACATTTTAATAACAAAAGAAAGTAAAAATTATTTTAGAAGAAGTAAGTAGCAGAATAAATTAAATCTAACGATCCAAGAAAATTTTAAGAAAAGTTAATATGTATCTTTATCTACCTTACCTACCTATATTAATTGTACCTCATATTCACTCTCTTGATATTTGCAAATAGTATGGTTATTTGGTTTTTTTTTTGTTTAATTTTTTTATTTTCCCTTATTTTTGGTGAATAGAATTTTCATTGTATAATTTTTGACAACTAACTACATTATGATGATGATGATATGATGATGATATAGAATGTAGAATGTATAGTGAGAAATATTAATGCGTTATGATGAAAGATGATACGTATTTACTTTACATTGTTGGTGGTGTCTTGAATTGATAAATGTGTGAGACACATTGCATAGTTAAGAGACAAGGAAAAGTTACAGTTAGATTAAAGAATGCAACCTTTTGTTTCATAGTACAAGGGTTGAGCAAAAAATGCGTCTTTATTTCATTAGAGAATTATACAAACTGATATTAAAGTGAGAGCATATACAGTTAATTTTAAAGTTAAGAAATATAGATTAGAAATAGATATAGAATTAAACTGAAAACAATTCAATTTCAACAATAACATACTCTTTGTTCAAATTAGTTGAAGTTAGGTAGGTATCTTATTTAACAATCTGAAGATATTTATTCTCCGTAAGTTAAACTTCCTTATTAGCAAAGTTATAAATTTATTTTTGTTATTGTTTTCACTTCTATTTATATAATATTCGTATCTGAATTAGGATGGAAACCATTTTGATTGGTACATAATCTGGTGTATACGTTTTTAAAATACACTCATACTTTACGCCAGCTGGTTAGCAGTGGCATTATACGATAGTTTTAAATAATAACTATGTATTTTTAAATAAAGTAAATTCTTCATAATAATGTAAAATTATTGCAATTTGAATAACTTAAATCAAACTGAACTTACAATTTATTTATTATATCCCGAATTATGTAATATTGAAATCGTTTTGTTACGTTGTCTGTCATCAAACTTCCGACTCTAGTTAGTTTAGGAGTTTTTCAAATTATTCTTTAGACCATTTTGTATTTTGCAACCAGTGTTAACATTTTGTTTATGGATTGTATTAAAAGGTCATTTCTTATTGTACTGTTCTTAACATATCATGGAGCATTCATCGTACATCTGGAATGCCCTTGACATATCTCTTTATTTAAACAGCGACCTCCAAAAAATTCTAGACTGAAGAAGTGTAAATAGGTTAAAATTTAATACTTAAAAACAGATATCATTTATCATATCAACAAAGTAAAATCCATTAATACCAAATATTCTATTCGAAAATATAAATATTAAAAACTGGGATATTCTGAGAATTCTGAAATAAACAGCAAACACGTGACACGATAATATTTTTTCTGAAATAATTAATGATGAAGACATCATTTTTTTTTTTTTTCTTTTTCCGAAAGATAAGAGGTAGTCCCCGAAGGACATCAAGAGCTCCAGCAGCGTGTGCGTCTTGATAGTTATAGTGCATCTTTTTTCCGTTATAACCAATCTACGTTAGATCGACTAATGATTTTTTTTTTCGTAAATTTTCGGTCACGTGTTTAGGAAATTATTATAGTGATAGTTTCCATGAGGGATCGCTAACATCATAACAATTACCGTGTAGGAACTTTATCATTATGATATTTCCCGTGAAGGAGATAGCCACAGCAATAGTTCAGCGTGGGAAGATTATTTAGATTTTTTCGCAAAGGAAAATTATTGAAATAATAATTTCCGTAAAGGAAACTATTATCGTAGAATTTTCCATTTTAGGTAGTGACCAGCTAGTGGGGCTTCGTTCTCTTGAGTCGATGGACACTGCTGTCGATTTGAAGAACTGCTGCCATTTCCGATTTCATATGAGTTTGCGGTCTCTGCTCGTGTTTGACTGCATGTTTCTTGATCTCATCCGTGACTATTTCAATGTGCAAGTCATGATGGAGATCTTTGTTACGTACGTACTATGGTGCATTTACTATACCACGGAGCACTTTATTTTGAATTTTTTGCAACATTTCGATGTTGGTTTTCTTTGCACAGCCCCATAATTGGATACGACACGTCCACACAGGTTTTTTGAGTCTAATGTTTAGCTCTTCTTTTTTCTTTCTTATATGTTCCTTCCATCTTAGCTTAGCATCGAGTGTAATCTGTATTGGCATATGGTAATTTTTTGTTATCGATTGAGATAGGAATGGTTGCAATCTTTTTATATGTAAAGTTTATATGAGTTTATTTGCTTTTATTAAGTTTTATGCGCCATCGGTGGGTCCATTATCTTATTTTCTTCACTGCATTTTGAAGTTTTGTTGTGGAGTTTTCGACAGATACGTCAACTGCAAGAATCGCAGTGTCGTCTGCAAAGGTAGCCATAAAAATGTTGTCAATTTGGGACATATCTCTTGTATATAGCAGGTAAAGAATTGGACCAAGAACACTTCACTGTGGGACTCCAGCAGATATTTCTTTTACTTCTGAATATTCTTTGGCATAACGTACACGAAAGCATCTATTGGTCACATATGATTTTAATATTTCATAAAATTGTCTTGGTAAATCACGATGTAGTTTAAATTCAAGGCCTTGGTTTTACAGTTTGTCGAAAACCCGATCAACAGCTAAGAAGATTGCTGAGCAGATTTTTTTTTACTATATTTGTGATCCGATGCACTTGATCAATTGTAGAATGTTTGTTTCTGAATCCAAATTGATGGTTCGGAATCAGATCTCTTTCTTCAATAATCGGGGCAAGTATTTTGAGGAGCAGTTTCTCAAATATTTTTGATATAATAGGTAACAACGATATTGGTCGATATGATGTTACCTCTGAGACGGTTTTCCTTGCTTCGGTATTAATATTACTTCTCCAATTTTCCATTGTCTCGCAACATATGTGAACTGAAAACATGTGTTAAATATATGTTGTAGCTTTAACAAAATTAAATCTGGTAGTTCCCGCATGATTTGTCCATTGATAAGATTGCCTTTGTAATAAAAAAAATCAATCAAATCAGTTTTTTTTTCGATGGATCAGTAGGCCAATCGGTTAGGGCACCGGAAGAAATAAATTCACAAGTGTGACTTCTTCCAGATTGATATATAGCTCTATCCCTCTTGTTGTGACTATTCTTGGACCCCAGTTTCGCACTTAAGTCCCCTCCGATGATAAAATTGTTTTCAAATATTTTAAGGAGATTTATGAAGTCGACTCTAGTAGGTGAGTGCCTTGGTGGGCAATAGATAGCCGAGATTTTGGAGTCCTTATTTTTGACCTTAATGTTAATTTTTGTGTTTTTTGTGTAATTTGTGTTTAATTTTTCAGAATTGTAAAATATAAAAAAAAACCCTATCATCTTATGTGTTCACAAAAAGACATAACTTAGAACGTTTCAAATGATGGGTAAATAAATATATCTTAAACTGTCCGAAAATTTGTATACATGTACAAACTATTTATATTCTATTTCTTTCATCTTTTTTCAAATTTGTTTATTAACCATAATTAGGTTCTTCTGAGGAAGATGTTGTACCGGCGTAGCACCTAATGATCATATCCCAAGGATAGCTGTAATGGTAGCTTTGCAAAAATATATATCTTTAGTAGCGTATCTTATCCTATAAGGACGAAAAGGACATTTGAAAGTATCCTTGTTGTTTTGATGTTTTTGTATAAAAACCTTTTTTTTTTTCTTTTTTTTTCAATGTTTTATTTTTGACAAAATATAAACATAGTTTTTCCAAATAAAACTAAACAAATTCATTTATGACTATATTACAATGTTCTTGGCAATGTTCTTCTTCTAACAGGTAGAAGCGCTCACATTTATATTTATTATTATTTAAGTTATCTGTCAAATTTAGAAATTTTATTTTGATTAAGTTTATAATAATATGAATAATGGTTACAGTTAATTGTAATTTGATTTCTTGGATTATTGAAAAAAATAGGTTTGTTACAAGATAAAATAAAACCAATTTTGAATATAAAGAAACTACAATTACTTAAAACTAAACTAAAGTTAATTAAACCTAAGAAATTATACTAAACTAACCTACTCTTATGTTAACTTAACCTAAACTTGTTGCTTGATGGAGTTTATCTTATCTTTAAGAGGAATATAATTATCATACTTAAATAAAATAAGGAAAAAAAATATTTTTTTTTTAGAAATATTTGCCTTCAATTTAAGCGTACTAAAACTACAAAAATAAACTTTAGAATCGCAACTTGATATAATGTTTTCATAGCAAGTTATGATTGTAATTACGGAAAAAGCAAATTAGCCGAAATTCTAGGAAGTCTTGAGATGAGATTAAGAGATTTGGTAAAAAGTTCGGCTAATATGGATATTTGATATTCCATTATTAGTACACATACATATTTAAATTTCACCTTTGTTGAATGCAAAGAATATCTATAATCTATATTAACAAGAATATACACTCCCATTTTACATAAACCTAATTTTTAAGAAATACCGAACCGAGCAAAATATCATTAGCTAAAACAGGTAAAATTTACATTTACTTCTCGTATACCAAATTTATTATGAGAGAGAAAAGGTACAAAACAGATGTTTGCCTTTTGCTTTATACTGTAAAATAATTTTGCGTTCTCATTATTATCCTTTGGATTTGTTTACGTTCCCTCCCATTATTTATATGAGGCAGGCAATGGTGGCAAAAAATGTTAGTTCTAATTTAGTTTGTTCCCCCATACGATGATGAATTCTGATCTTTTATTATTTTAATATTTTCGTTAAACATTATTATTTTTCTATATAAATATACCTGTTAAAAATATTAAATTATAATTAGATTGCAATAATATAAAATATTATTAATATTTTTGTCAGTAACAGTTCGGAGTTACAAACATTATTATTTTTTATTAATTATATTAGTAAACCTAAATATTTTTTATATTGGTATACGATTATAAAATAATACTGAGGACAACATCTATTTACAAATCACAGAATTTAAAGAATATGATAACGCTGTTTTAGTTAGGGCTCCTAAAAATCTTATGCATAGTTGATACAATTTAGAAAATAATATTGTTAAATATTTCAACGAAACTTTTATTGAAATTTTTTTTCAAAATTATTAATTTTTTTTTATTTAATTTCATTTGTTACTCTCCTTTGTTTACTGTATTTTTTCTTTTTCTTACACGTAAAATTCTTATTATCGCCTATTTCTTACAATGTTTATCAAATTTGCATATGAATTTTTGTGCAAACAAATGAATACATACATGAGTTCATACTCTTTTTATGGATATACTTTGGTTGAATAGTTATTGAAATGGGTATTTTGTTGAATTAAAGCAGATTGAAACAAACATATAAAGTCCAAGGCAAGTTAATTAAGGCAAATATAATAAGTTCAAGTTATTTGTGTCTAATACACTTAAATTTAAAGGTAACTTTTTATTAGAAACGTTTCTTTTATAGTGATATTTTAATGGTATTCTATTATTGTTTTCAATACAATTGTTTTTATCTAAGAAGATAAAACCTTCAGGTGGAATGAATCCTGATTTGATTGATTTGATAATGTAGGCATCGCTTTCGTACCAAGGATGACAAATTAATGAGTTTTCTGTAACTTCACTGCTTCTTTGTATATGGTTGCGTATGAGACGAATTAAGAAGTTATCAATTCTAATTATTTGAGCACAGTTATAAATAGTTTTGTTTGAATAATAGTGTATAAAGTTAGATGACGGTTTTCTATGTAGCCTAAGAACATGCTCTAATACACTTTCTTACAAATAATCTTAGTCTTTCCATTGAAGCATCCCTAATATTGAACCAAATTATACTACCGTATGTTATAAGATGCCTAATTAATGTTTTATAGCATAAACTTTTTACTTCTTTGCATAGTATATAAAGACCGTTTTATCTGTTGATCAATTAAATATATATACCTTCAGTTATATATTCTAAAAAGATAACGGTCTCGAGCAAATTTTTTATATATATTTGATGATGATTTTTGCTGCCGTTATGGAGATATTGTAGTTCAAAATCAAAAATTTTTGAAAAAAACAATCTTTATTTTCTTTCTTGAAAAACCGAATGCCTCAAGATTTTACCATAACTGCAGCACCAATCATCATCAAATAAATGCTAAAAAATGCTCCAGATCCATATCTTTCTAGAATATATAACTGAATATATATATTATTAATATATAAACAGATATAACGGTGTTTATACAAAAACATCAAAACAACAAGGATACTTCCAAATGTCCTTTTCATCCTTAAAGGATAAGATGCGCCACTAAAAATATATATTTTGGGAAAGCTAGGAATTCCAGCTATCCTTGGGATATGGTTATTAGGTTCTACACCGATACAACATTTTCCTCCCCCATTCATTCTTCTTTTTGGATCCTTCAAATGGCTTAAATTCTGTGAAGAAAATGAGGCTGCTTATCCACTTATATTGTCCAGAGTTTCAAAAAAAGCTAAATTCGAACAAATAGTTCTATACCAGAAACACCAAATTTCCAAATAATTAAATGTCGAACTTCAAAATTGGGATTGAGTTAAAGTTTGAGCTGAGATTTGTGCTGATCTTTCCAATCTAATAAAATACAAAATTGAACATAATTTTTCTTCCAATTTGATTCCAGATTGAAATTCTGCAGAAAATACTGCAGATTTTGTGATTTATGACAATTACAACATAAAATAATAGTTATGATGTAATACATCATTTTCTCGGGAATAATTTAAAATTTTCAAAATATGTGATAGAAATATAGATTATTATGCCGCCATATTCTTTTCTCCTATTTAAATTCTGTATTTCCTGGTATCTAAATTCAATTTCATGTTACATGCATACAATATTTTTCAATAGTATTAAAAGCAAAATTCTATGTTACTGGTTATTAAAGACTACACTTCATTTGTAACTATAAAAACACTTACATTCATCCTTATAGTTATAATTTCCTGTCATTTGCAAAAATTCTTTTTGATTATGTTTTTTTTGTTTGTTCTAACAATTCCGTTCCATAATGTAATTTTAATGATGCACCTATAAATGTCGATATTTTTTTCTTGTCTATTACTCAAATCTAAATGTAAGTATGATGATGATTCTTTGAAAGGAGAACGAAATGTGATGCATCGAGTTTATCATAAAATAAAAAATTTCCTTAGTATGATTATGAAGTGAAAATTAAAATATACTTCATTTTGTTGTTGTTGTTATTCATGGTTCCTGAAAAATAAATATAAAATGCTTAGATCTATTTTGTTTCTATCGCATGATTTATTATTTCCGGATTTTGAATAAGAATTTCATTCAATTTTTTTTTTTTGTTTGAGATTTTAGTGACACAAAAGTATCTATAAATATATAAAAAAATCTATATTCTGTCAAAAAACTAAAAAAAAAAAAGAAAAAACGCTGTCGATTCCAATAATAATACCCGAAAACTACAGTACTTTGTGAATATAATATATGAAATATTAATAATTATTGTTCTTAAAAATTTTATTACTCTTTAATACTATTCACTTTTTCATTTCGTTAACGTGAAAAATGACATAAAATACATCTTATTTCACTTAACTAATTTTAATGAGCACCAGCATTCAATTTCAACACAGAAGTGCTTGTCATATAAACCACAGAGGATAATATTCGGTCGACTTGAAAGATCGCAGACCTGTCAATAATTATTACTACCAACTTTAGAGAGTACGTATGTAATCAAAGCGATGAGTAAAGTGAGTTGGAGTTATTTAAATGCTATTAAATAACTCCAAAGCACATTCTGGAACAATCTAAAGTTGTATATATTTTCTTCGATTCTTCTCAATATTTATACTAAGCACATCATGGGCAAATACTAGATGAATGAGACGGTGTAATAATCGTTGGTGGTAAATAAATTAATAACGTTTGATTTGCAGATTACACTATAATAACATTGCCTGTACATGAGCACGAGTTACAAATAATCATGGAAAAGATAATTCAAGTTAGTTTAAATCAAAGAAAAAATCAAAGCTTATTAAAATTAATTATAATTGATAGGCTAAAAGTGATAATCAGCAGAACATTTGATTATTGGAAAAAATTATAATTACCTCGGGATCGATCTTGTACACACTTGCAAACAGACCAACAATAACTTCTGAAAGAAAGAACCAGCGTAGAATCAACACATATGACATAAGAGAGGTCAACCAGGAAATAGCATGGAAAAATGTCAGGACGCTTAGAAACATTTCTTTTACTGTTATTTACTACGCGAAAAAGGGTAAATTAAAAGAGAAGAAGTATGATAAAAATGACTAATGAAGAAGACTTACTAAATCCAAACTCTTCCTGATGTACTTAGTTGAGCAATATGCTAAAGTTGAAAGAAGCTAATGCCAATTGAATCGAAATGAAAACTTAAAATTTGTATGACGAATAATTTTCTATCTAATTTTATTTGAAACCGAATTATTTACTTGAATTATGAATACCATTAACCACATTAACAAAAAGTGGTTAATGTGTCGTCTGTTACCGGTGCTCCGAAGAAGTGTTCACTATATAATATTTTTATGTCATTTCAATTCTACAAAAAAACAAAAATTGTGCTACAGAGAGATACAGATATATTAATTTTAACTATCATTCAACAATTTTTTTAATGCATTTTTTAATTTTTTACAATATAAAAATTAAATAAATTTTTTGTTTTATTAACAAAATATAGTGCTACAACATTTGAATAATCTACACTTACAAAAGGGAAAGTTTATTGTTTGTTTGTTTGTTCGCTATACACGTCCACAGTTTTAAAGATAAAACTATGAAATTTTAAACAGTTATTCATGGTCATGGAACTGCACGCAGTACTTTACAAATCATCAAATGACAGGTTTAGGTAGCTTGCATACAACTCCTACAACCAATCCGGAATGTTTCAAAAACTAATTCTGTTACAAACATGAAAATGTATACAACATAATATACTCTTTCACAAATAAAAAAATACGACTGTTACCGATTTCGAAGAAATTGGAAGACAGGCTCGGGTTGCTGCAGTACAACTCTTAGCACTTCTCAGGGTCATTTCAAAAACCAATTGTGTTATAGGCATGAAAATTTACACTTAGATACTCTTTTGAAAATAATGAAATACGACTGTTATACCGATGTCGTATAAATAGAATTTGTAATAAGTTAATGAATTTAACCCAGCTTGGTGAAGGACGATCAGTACAATTATATAAAGTGTTGAAGAATTGACTAAAAAAGTATTTCCCGATTTTAGAAATCAGTATAAAAAATTTACATGGCTATGTGAATTAGCCACAAAAAATGTGACAACTCGTTTTATAAATCAGAAAATACTGCAGAGTATTCCAGGGGGTCTATGTATACGAATGGATATACACCTACCAATAAAAATGAAGCCGTTAACTACCTAAACAATTTGAATTAAAAGTAGCAACTACAATATTGTTTCTACGAAAATTGAAGCAGCCGATTTTGTCATGGTAGTGAAAAAAATATTAAAATATTTTTGATAAACCAATTTTTTTCAATTCGATTCATAAGTCAAAATTCATTGAAGTAAATTATATACATTTTGTGGTCGACTCGGACAATGTCGAGTAACTTTGCTAGTTTAAACTAAATTTTCGAAATTTTTGGATAAACTTAAAAAAATGGAAGAGACTGTAGTGTGTACAGGCAGAGCTGTTTATTTCAACAATTTTTTGATTTTTTGTTGTAAATTGTAATACCTATTCATAAAATCGGAAAAGCTAGTTGTTCCGTTATTTTACTTTTCTAAAAAAGTATGTTATTTTCATCATTAAAATGAATAATATTTTAAAATTCTATAATTTTATTGTTATTTATTTATTTATTGTTTTTTTTTTGTTGCACTCTATCAACATTTTAACAAAGTTTTTTTGTCCAATTTAAAAGCGGAATTATTGTAAAAAAAAATTATGTAGTTTTTTTTTTTTATTTTCTTTTATATTGCATTATCTTTCCATTTCCATCGAAGATAATATCAGATAACATGAATCTTGTTAGAATTCCATTACAAAAAAAATAATTATTAACAATGGCATATTTTGATATTTACAAGTAATTATATTTTTTTTCAAATTAGAATTTAAATATTACAATTTTTATAACATGAAGTGTCACTTATATCCGAGTGTATATAAAATATTGCGCAACTATTAGATGTTCAATTGAGTGATAAGAAATTAAAATTACCAGGAACTGTAAAATATTTTTGGTATTTCAATTGATACTCATTAAATTAAGAATAAAAGGACGAGTAAAAGTACCAGTCATATTTTATTATACATCGAGATTTTTTAATTCGGTAAGAAAGAAATTCGCTATATCTCAAAAACTATTAAAATAAAAATTTTTATCGGTCAGTGTTAAAATATTAGCGTGGCAGGCTCATTAGACCTGTTTTAATGTATGATTACCAGATTTGGTATACGATATTATTAGTGCTTAACTTATGGAGTTATAGAAAGTTAGAAAGAAATTTTCTGAGATCGTGTACAGGTTGTTGCCGTAAATCAGGGACTGAATTCAAACATTTTGTGATGTATAACACAACAAATATTTCTATTGAAATTTTTATTTTGTATGAAACTATGTTACGAACCGACAAGGATTGTTATAGGAAATTTAAATTAAGATAATCGATAAAAATATATTCAATTTCATTATGAAGTTTATTTGCTAAGATATGGCTCTTCATCATGATGGATATGCCATTTAATATTTGGAATATTGATATCACCACAAAGAATTATATCCTCTCAGATTGCTCAGAAATATAATTCACAGCCCTTCAGTGATTTTTATAGATATCACTGTTAATATTTGGAGGAATATAAGTTATATTTCTAGAGACTCAGTGTTAGGTATTTTCATTTCGATAACATTAAATAAATCCTTTATAGCGATTAACACGATCCACCTTTCGGTATAATGCAACTGGAATATTGGTCTAAATCAGAATGATAATTACATTTACCACATTACAACAGCAATCCGAAACAAACATCACACACACACACATCACAAACATATACGGCATAATAATAAAATTAAAAACAAGTTACAATCATGTTTGTTAACCTACGTCAAAATAATTGTACGGATTTAAAAACGTTAATTTACACCGCGTTTTGTCGTATATCCAGAAATTTTGCATTTAAGTCAAAATAAGAATAAAAACATCAATCTCGGTGTCGCTTACGGCAAAGTAGCAATGAAATATATCTGCATCTATGTTAAATAAGATAATGCCGAATACACAGATCGATAGATCATCAAAAATTAATAAAGATGACATTTTCAGTTAATTTTTTCGATTTTGTGATATACGACAGTATAATTACGGGGTGACGATTTATATGCAGTTCAGATGTGTATCTAGATTTACATAACAGAAATATGTCTCTGAAATAATAATATTGTGTGTTTTGTTTTATTGTCTTTTGTACACCATTGCCAATTCTGAAATATATTTTAATCAATGTCATTAGATTCAGGGTTATAACGTTACAAGTCAAAATGTTAAAACGAAACTTTTGAGTACATTTTTTGTCAATGAGAATGAAATATTAGTCTGCCATCACAGACTAGTATAGAACATACTGCAAAGAATATGAAATAATTTGTAATTTTCGGAATACCTTAACTTATAAAGTACTTTAACCATATTTCATTTTAAGTTATCTTTCCCATTATGATTTTCACTAAATCAAAATTGTAATTATTTCTATTCCATTTTATTCTAAATATCTATTTTATTTATTAAATTTAAATCTGACATTTAAACAAATCAAAGTAATTATATAACTTCCATCCACTCTTCTTATTTCGTGAATGAATTTTTTTTCGAAGAATTTAAAAAGCTAAAAAATCAAAGCGGTCATTTACATTTTAATTGTAATGAAAAATAAAAAAAATGTCAGAATCAACTTAAAAACCAAAATAAAAAAAAATAAAAAATTAAATATTTAGAAAAAATCTAAATTTTTTTTTAGAAAATCAAAAACAAAAAAAAAACATTAAAGAAAATTATTTTTTGCATATTTTTATTCAATTACTTTTAATAAATCCCTATAGGCTTATCTTTGACTCATTTTCTTCATATCTTATTTTATTTTCTTTATTAAAAAAAAAAACAAAAAAATACCCCGAACAAAATATTTCTTAAGATGTTTAAACGAATCTATTTGAAAATAAAAAAAAAAAAATTAAGAAAATATTAATGTGTGTGTGTAAAAATTTGAATTCAGTCAAAACGAGCGTAATTTTTAAGCTTAAATTTTCATCAAAAGAAAATCCACGCAGACTTTTCAACTTAAAATAGTACAATCTGAAGAACAGTAAACATTTACAAAAAAAAAATAAATAAATTGCTGTCATCGTTTCAAGCACATTATACAATACCGTATTTTAATAAACACTGAAAGCTTATAAAACGATATAGTCATTTTTAAAAAAAAAATTAAATTCTATAGACTAAAGTTTTATATAAGTTGGTATTATAAAAATTCAAAAAAGTCTGTAACAAATTTTTTTACTTTTATAGATATATGCCATTACGACTTTCATTAACTCTGTAGTGGTAACTATTCATCGTTTTGATTATCGTTAATAATATTAAACTTGTTAGTTTTTAAATTACTATATCTATTATTTTCGAAATTGTGCAATACTTGGATTATTTGAGTATTTATTTCTTATTCAATTCTCTTTTCGATTAGAATTACATAGAACCACCTGTTAAATTAGGCATATTATAATCAATAAAACACTACAATGTTGTTTTTTACAATAATATGTCTATTTAGAGATTCAGCCTCTTATTTAATTATTTATAATTCAACTCAACTCAAGATACAAAGTAGGGTTGTAGATAAATGAATACTGAATGGAAACAAATAATTACATAGAAAACCAGTTTTAATTATCAAAGTTAAAGAGGAGCTTACATTGACGAATAAACTGATTTAATAAGTTACACTCACTCGCTACAAGTAGTAACAAATTTTATAGTCGTAGAACACTTACAGTAAAAGAATGATGTACCGAGCTAAAACTAAAACAAGGAAACGTAATTAGACTTGTTTTTTTTTAATGCATCAAAAAACTAAGAACAGAACCAGACAGGATATCCAAGTTGAAAGTAATACTTTGGAAAGTAAAATTAAATAACGCAATTTGATAATAAAGGGCTCGAACCAATACCTCGAGTAGTAAAACGAGAAAAGCTGGTCATAATACGATGAAGAGTAAAATAGAATGAGTAGTAGAATTGAAAGATTTTACCAACTTAGAAAAATTTATAGTATCACAACTACTGATGTAATAAAACTTTAATAAAACTCAGCTTTCAACCTAAGACGGTCGTTGAGAATGGTATACAAAAAGTTTAAACATGCAATCTTTTAAAATATAAAATGTCTAATCCAACTCAAATCATCACTAATGTAAATATCAAACATTTTAACATTATCAAGGGTATGGAGGTATAATCGAGGGTATGGAGATTTTGTTTAACCGCAGTCTCTTGTATATTGCAATGTATTAAGTTTTAGAAAAATTAAGATATCAATTAATCTACAAAATTCAAATGCCATGTACTTCACAAAAAAACAAAAGAAAATTGGAATCAATACCAAGAACTACAAAATATATTTATTCTTTGGGTAGATAGAAAACACTAAAACAATCGGATAAGTTAAATAAAACCACAAGAACCCTATATCCATTTATCAGTAGAAAATAAATTAATAATAATGAAAGTTATATTTTAGCCGTTATATTTAGCTGTATTTCATTTAGTTTATTTTCATTATGTGCATTAAACGGTAAGTTTCTACAAAAGTATACGATAAAACATATAAATTCATTGTACTTAAACTATCCTCAAAGCTATGGAAGTGAACAGTAAACTAAAAGAAAAAAAAAAGAAAAAAGAAAATTGAAAATTTATATAAACAAAAACAGTCCTAACAAAAACACCTTCTAAACCTAATAGACAACAAACATTATTCCAAATAAAAAATGTTCAGTATTCCTTAAAATACACCCAGCAAAGCTCGTAGAATATAGATAATCCATACTACCACTGCCCCTACACGGAAGGATAAATGACTTAACTTTCCAGAGTGACTTAGAATAATATTAAGCTTAGCTTCTTTCTTAGTCACCTACCAGGAATTATTTTCTCACGAAGACTAGAATATCTAGTGTTTTAGGTAGAATTTTTTTGATTAAACTTGTGTATTTATATTTCCAACAGTTTTCAAAAGCGCAATCAATTGGAAACCTATCTAACAATATCAAATGTTTTTCACAAAGCGTGTACAAATGTTGAATATATATTAATATAGTAAGAAAATATCTCAGAAAAAAACATTTTTAGTAATAGAATGTGATCATTTCAAGTAAGAATTTTATTTCCAACACAACCCCTAAATTTTTAGCACTATTTAAAATTTTTACTATTGTAAGTTTTACATTCGTAAGATTTGTTGTGTCAATATTTGGAACATAAACAACCCAAGCTTGATTTAAATGGATTTAATCATATAAAAATAAGTAATAATACTGAGATAAAGTTATTATATTACGATATAATGTTACGATTTTCAACATTTTTCAATATATACACTGACCATATTGTTATGGATATATACACAATTTTCAACGGCAATATCATGCCAAGTTCTTTGTAAAAAAATATTTGACATTCTGTAAATTGATTTTCAAAATATATTTCGTCTCCAAAACCGTCTTTACATATCAATGATGACAACAATTTAAAATGTTGTAAACTTTCTTTTTGAACCAACCGCTCCTATAATTAGAGAATAATTTATTTTATTCAAGTATTAGTTACTAAAATTTAAATTTAGCATTTCGTAATATTTATGATATTCGTACTAAAATCACTAAAAACTTTACTAAATAAAAATGCTGTTAATTGTTTAAATTTAAAGTAAATTTATAATTGTTATTAATACTTTAGTGCAAGTAACTAATACTAATATGAATTACAATAGTTCTTATTTTTGGTACCAAAATTCAAAATTTGGTAAATGCATACTGTGATTAAGTATGAATCCACAATATTATTTAATTTGCATTGGTATGGTAATGCTGCATACTTTTTGACTTACTTCTTTTTTGAAATACTTCATTGACTTTTATACATTCAATTAGTTTTTCTTATTAACGTGGTCGCGGAAGTTCGTAGTCGGGAAAAAAAATCAGTGTATAATTAAGAAAATAAGAGTATAAGAGTTTTAAATAATAAAAAAAAACGTATTTTTGGAATTCACAAAAAAATTTTATTTGAAACGCTTTCAAAGTTTTACTAGCCTTTAACAAAACTTAAGATAAAAAACAAACAAACCATCAATATTTAATATTAACTATATAAAAAGAATTTGAAAACTTTAATACAATATAGCTTTCATTATTATTTCATTTATTAAAACAAAAAACAACTATTTAAATTACTATTAAACCTTTTTATGTACATTTAAACATTCACAGAAAAAAATTAAGAAATAAATAATTTAAGTTTTTTTTGTGAAAACGTAAAAAAAAAATGTATACGGTCTAATAATAATATTTTATAATGAGTGATAATTGTAACAATAAAAATTTAGTAGTATAACGAAGTAGTTGTAACTGAGGACCCAAATTGTGAAATATTTCTTTCAAAAAGCACAATACAGGAATCAATTGATATAGCAAGGATTCTTCAAGAACTAAAAGGTTCGGAATTTGTCAGTCTAATGAACTTAAATTATTAAAAGCAGAATATAATTTTTAAATATAGTATAAGTTTATAATGTATTCATAAAAAAACTCCTACAAAAGTAATGTTAATCTTAATAAAAAATAAATTTAATTTCAATTAAAATAAAATATGTTTGCAATATATTAAGATAATTAAGTTGATAATAAAACTTTTGTCCTATTAATTCATTTTTAATTTTAAGAAAATTTTATTTTATATAATTATATAATATCATACATAACTTGTGTAATAATGATGTAAATATGACTTGTGCATACAAATTATTTTTTGTATAATAAATATTTTTGGAAAAAAACATAACATTTTTTCAATTAATTATAGGTGGACAACGATTTAAAAATTAATCAAATCCTAGAAGACAGTACTTTGATTGACTAAAAATCAAAACATTATTCCTACAAACTAAATAATGCTTTCTTAATTTTAGGAGAATTTTGTAATTCTTTTAAGTAATTTTATGACTTCAATTTCAAGCTTATATCTCATTATTTAGTAAGCCATTGCTAAAATTTAAAGTACAGTTTATTTTTTTTACTTAATTTTAGTAAACTATTCCAGTAAAAATCAAATAGTTTTTCTTAAAATCAAAAATATATTCCCTAATTTTAAAACAAGCTCGCCATTCTTTTAAGTAATTTTTTTACTTGAATTTAAAAATGTTTTCTTATTATTTAGGAAGTCAATACTAAAATTTAAAGCAATATCTAGTATATTTGTTACTAAATTCTAGAAAAGTATTCTTAAATTTTAAAACAAATTCCTTTTTTTTAAAAACATCTTGATTTCTTAAGATTAAAGACATTTTTTTCCTTAAAATAAAGATTTATGTTTTTGGCTCGAAATTAAGTCATTTTTTGTTAAAATTTGGTAAAAATTCGCTATATTTTAGTAAATAATTCTTTCAGTGTAGTGAAGGAAAGTTAGGGCAGGAGGCGGGTAGAAGAGAAGGAGGACAATTGCGAACGAAAGTGTTAATAATCGTCTTATAATTATGTAGGTCCTAAAAATAGAATTTATCATATTTGGGAACACATAAGATGGCATTTGGTTTCACCTTCGCTATGTTAAGGTTAAAAAATGAGAATTTCCATAATTTTTCTTCTGCCATATAAAGATTTCTATGGTATAGGGATAGCATATGCTGCCCTTCGTATTTCAGTAAAGGTAATACAGATTTAATCTGCCCATCTTCACGTTTCTACTAGATACGTATGAAAAGGTGAGAGAGCTTTGACTATTTGACGATGTCCAAGAGGAGCAAAATAAACATTGACATTTGGGCCATTGATATGGTGAATAGTCCGTTTTTGGGGTTCATCCAAATGTCTTACCGACATACAAGAAGCGCCACCCCAGATATGAGAATTGTACTCTATTTTGACCCGTATGAAAGCTTTATAGATTTTCAATAAGTCGTAGGATGAGAAGTTAACCTGACAACGGCTAAGAAAACCTGACTGCATTTTTTGCTCTAAATTTTCTGTTATTTCAAAACAATAAAAACAATGAGTTTCAGAACTTTATATATTTTTTCGACATATACAGAAAATAATAGAACCTACTTACTGGGTAATATTAGTTATGACAACTCATTATTTTATCAAAATAAAAAAATCAAATTTAATAATAATTATAATTAATTAATTCAAAAATTCTTTCGCAATATTTTGGAATACAAAATTTTACAATGTAGGTGGAATTTTAAGTTTATTATTAAGTTTATTTAATTCTAAGTTTATTATTGAAAAGTGGTAAGGAAGGTACGGAACACATAATTATTTCTCCACTAGCAATTAAGGTGTTAAATTTACGATAAAAAAATAACTTTGTTAGAATTTTCATTTTCATTATCAAAAATAGCATAATTCAAAAAAATGTAAAAATAAAAAAATATACTATAAAAATTATCACAAAGTGCTTAAATTATTTGTTAATTATTGTCTAAGCCCTTTATACCTCTAAGGCATTTTTAACAAATAATAAATAAATAAATATACCAAGTCCAAAAAAAAAAATAATAAAATGATTTCCTTGAGAAAAGGATTCTTAGATTGTTTATTTACTCAATATTGTAAACTGCGGTTGTTTAATTTTACATCACTTATAAATATTTACAAAACTCTACCATTTCATTTGCAATTTTATTTTGTTTTGCTTTAATTTTTTGTTTTCGGTTTTTATTTATTTTCGTATCTCTTAAATTTCATATTCAAAATTATTTTAAGATATAAAAAATTTTCTATTTCGTGTTTTTATAAAATTTATTTCTTTTGATTCAAGACGATAAGAAATTCAAGAGAGAATATTATTATTTGCGCGTATTACGAGTTAATAATATACCTAAATTTGTAGAAATATATGTATATAGAAATGTATAGATATATAATAATAGGTAAGACGATGATGATAACAAAATCTGATTTAAATCTGAGGGATTCAAAGAGCAAAATCATTAAATTTTAATCCTTTTTTTTAAATCTCGTTGAAAGATTTGTTTCTTTCTTTTACTTTCTGTAAAACTCATAACATTAAGTGAAATTTTTTTAGTAAATAAGTTGGTTATTTATTTAATATTTATTATTTTTATTATATAGTTCTACGTAAACGCTACCTCTATTCTATGAACACTATCATTGCGTTAATGTCAATTTCAGAATTAAATGATGTGTGTACATTCTAATTAATCTAAAGAAAATCTGCATCCAACTGTGTAGTACTTATCGATTTTGAATAGATGTTTATTGAATAGACCATGACCTAACCTAACATAAGACTATAAACGGTGTCAAGGTTCTGATTCTGATCTACTTTCTCTAATTATCTGATTTAATTAGTTAATATTAAGTTTAAAAAAGGCTTTAGGCTGTAATAGCCCTTGGAAAATATTCCATGTGACTTATTTATGAATATTAAAAAATTGAGAGACTATTTTTTATTTTACCAATTTAATTTATAAATTTATTCGTTATGATAATTTGATTCATAAGTCTACATGGTTATAATTATCAGCAGATTTCCACAGCCAATCTTATTTAAACTTAAAGTGAAATTTTTAAGAATATCCTTAAACAAAAAAATATTAATAACTAATTTATTAAAATAATAACTAATAATATTAAAAACTTTTATAACTAATCTTAGAACACCGAAACTTTGGTATGCCAATCTAAATATACACATTTCAAATTTTCGTGGCTCAGTAAAAACGAATTAAAATTAGATTTATGGAATAAAAGTCGAGTTTCCTTTCACTAATCATTTGTATTTATTTTGCAAATATCGATATTTCGGAAGCAACTTACTTCCTTCATCAGTGCTTGCGACTTTAGTCAAATAAATAGCAAAATAAATACAAATGATTAGTGAAAGGAAACTCGACTTTTATTCCATAAATCTAAACATATCACTAAAAACAAATCTGATTATCAAAAAGAATTAAAATTGGTAATTACAAAATCAGTTATCCAAAATCTTATGATCGGTTTGGCTTCGTTAACACATCCCGCTACATTATAGTTTTGAAATAAACCCAACAGATCCTGACAGCGAAACAATTTGTTAAAATAAAAAAATTTATTTATTTTATTAATTTTCTTATAACAGTGCACTTACACGTATTCAGTTAAACTTCAGATCATATTTCCTTTTGAAATGTCGACCTACATATACATTTTTTTTTGTTTAATTTCTTCAATCCCATATGACAAAAGGTATTTCGAAAAGACTCTATGAACAATGACTCAGGCCGACGAAAAATCTATCTCATTTTGTTTCTATATTGGAAAGTAGATTTGAATCATTTAAAAGGCAATCACCTACACTGAGCCACTCAAAATTAATATAAATAAATATAAATTGTGAATGGTACTCTAAGTATAAGTTTTTAAAAATGAAAAAAAGAATTATTATTATTAAAGATAGACAGACTTCCATATTTTATTTTGGTGTTGTCTAAAATATTAAAGATTGTTTATTGAAAAGTCTGATTATTTGAATTGTTTGGTTTCTACTATACAGAAAAAGAGAAAAATGGTGAATTCAATCAAAAATTAAATCTGTTGGATAGATCGAAATATGTATTAAAATTATAAATATGTTTTATTTATTTACTGTATCAGCAGTTCACCAGCAATTTAATTATTTACAATAAATAGGTTTTTTTATATAAAATTTTTGTTAAGCAATTGTCATAGAAATATATCTGCTTCTGATCCAATTGAAATTCTGTAAATTATAAGATATTTTGATTCAAGATATTCGAGTCTTAAAAACTAATTTGTTTGTAAGACATGTATATCCAAATATGGCTAAAACCTATGCCGAGTTTATAATAATTTTGAACTAGACAAATTTTAGTTTCGGACTAGTGTTCCTCCTAATAAGCCAAAAGCTGCCATCTTTTGCGTTTAAAAGCTCTTATGTTCTTCCCCCAAGTTGACCTTATGTTAATTTCCATCCAAAAACAATACTTACACGTAACTTTGTTTACACGGTTTAAATTTTGCACGTTTTTATCAATTTTTGCTTATTTAATCTTAGGCATTTGACTTTCATTAAAGAATATAGATGAACATTTTTCCCTATTCAATATAAATGTCATATATAAAATTTTTTATTCTTATTCACTATAAGACGACATAAAACAAATTAAATCTGAATATTCCTCTATGGTGCAATACAGTTGGAAACTCTAAAATTAAATATTTTGTTTAATAAATAAATAAAAGAAGGGATTTATCGGCTTTACAATTTCATTTTAAATTTATTTAAAATGTTTTTTTTTTTAGAACATTTTCGTTTTTTTTTTTTTTGTTTGGTTTCTTACACTTTTATCATTTACTTTTTAAATGTGTGTATATTTATTTATGTGTATATTTGTTTAAGATTTTCGAAAATATCTTAAATGTCATCGCAAAGACAAAAATATTGTAAAGCGTTTCATTATTGTGTGTCCGCTTTTTTTTTTTTTTTTAATTACAATGAACGTTAATTCTTTTTTTCAAATATAACAAGAAATTATAAAAATTTTCCATACTTTTGATTAAATTAATTTTATTAATGTTGACTACACTAAGTGCTCGGGTATTTAGAACTCAAGTAATTAGGACTATAATAAAAACCTATAATATAAAACCTAATAAAAACTAATAAGAATTTAATTAAATGATTCTAAATCTAACAGACTCACTCTCTTCAATTTGACAATATTAACTTGTAAGGAGAGTTCCAAAATGTAGACCAATAGCTAAATAATATTTCGATTAAACTAATTTTATATAAATCCTATTATAAATAACTTAATTTTGAGTATCTAAAAAACTGTCGCTAAATACCTAAATTGTCTTACAACTTCCTCCATCAGCATTGAATAAAGTTCTTCCATCGAATTCTATCTAATTTCTTTAGTTACACTCACATTTTCTGTTGGGTGCTTAATTTGGATAAAACCGTATCCTTCATGTTTTTCTTGAGCTTACGACATCATTATGATGTCTAGGGACTTTATTCGAAACATTGTTTTGCGTTTTTTTTTTTTGGGGTATATTACTATACGGAGTATGATACGGTCTGGGTATGTTACTGTCAGGGGTATTCTTAGAATATGTCGGATTCAGCGCCATTTTCTCTATCGAAGTTCCACATTTATTTTTTTCATTTCAATACTTAAGTTATTGTTTCCATACCGGAATTATTGATATGTTGCTTGTATTTTGGGTTGATTTTTTTTTGTTTAATTCTTTTTTAGAATTGCGAAGGCAATCGATTATTTAACTTAACTCATGGCGCAGATATTTTGCACTTTGGCATAACAACAATCATGCTTTATTAAATGGAATTTAGAAATAAATATTTTTTTTAATGTTTTACCAGTTTTTAATAAATAAAGAGGATTGCTAATATTCAATTTATTTTTTTTTTGTGAGACGAGAACTCATTAGTTCCAGTTGTGTCAGATGGACGAATAGTTAATCCTTTTTTAGACTGAGACTAGCCTGATATCTTCCAATCAGATGTCATAAATCTTTTAGTATAAATATTGGCATCAAAATCGCCTCTTCGATATAAATATATCTATCTTTTAATGATTGTTATGACATTAGACGTTAGACAGACATGATTTCTCGAGAATAATACAACTGTATTTAATTTGTTAGTAAAAATATACTTAGCTGATTTATGTGCATATTCAACGTAACATTTTATTGTTATATGAAAAAAATAGTGCTATAAGACTTCTGCAATGTTGTTATAGGTTTAAAAGTGCGTAATCCGATAACAAGAGTTAAAGTGTTGTTATAAGAATAGAATTGCTAGAGTAGCAGTAGTTGTGTTATTATTTTACTGTATTCCCATATTGTTACCAACACACTTACTGTGGCTTTTGAATAAATATTTAGAATAAATATTTTGCGACTACCATTATTTTCTACAAATATGGTAAAAAAAAATTTTTTTTTAAATAGACATTATTTTGCATTCTTTTTAAAAATTTAAAATGATAATAACTTACTAATAACTTAAGAGAATAATTATTTAAATACCAAATTCGACATTATGTATTAATTAACGTACATTATTTAACATTTTAAAGATGCAATTTAAAAATATATTTTCTTTTATTTATTTATTTATTATTTACAAATTTCTTTTCCATCCAAATAATTTTTAAATTTATATTAAAATAAAACAATTTATTATTCTTAGAATATATTATTTATTAGTAAGACATTTTTTATATTATAAATTATTTACATACAACAATATAAAAATACTTAATTAACATCTATCTCCCTTTCTCATGAAAAAAATATAAACTCTATAAAATTATTAATTTCAATTAAAAATAATACCTATATCACTCTTGCACAACATAATTTTTTCAATATAAAAACATAATATACACTATATGTATAGATGTATATAATATACATATATAATGATATACACATATGTATACTAATCATATAACAATATTACTTACAGTTATTACTCCGGTGCCTTATAGGATTCTCCATTTTAGTGCTATAATGTATTTATATCGTTTCGCAACAATTGCAGGGTACTCAAATTAACACTAACACTCCTATAAGTGTGTTTATGATAGTGTTATAAGAGTTCGCAAGAGTATTATAGCAATCAAATTGTTACTTGGGAGGTTTTTCTTGGTAATTACTATAATCTTAAATAGATTCGTCAATCATTTGAATGCTTTAGTTAATAAAAATGTCTTTTGTACAAACATTCATTTCACAGGTATGGAAAATGAGAGGCTACCGTATTGATAGATGGCCAAGAAGGTGAAATAAAGTCATTAGTTTTGACATTTGGTACATAGGCACTAAAATTTAGACACATAGAGTTACGTATACATGTAAGATCGCTTGTTATGGAATTAAATAAAGAAGATAATAAGTCAATGATTGTTTGTCTCTGATTAAGCCAAAATCTTATCCAATAATTTGAATGGATATAAAAATAATCTATACACATCTCACACATCAAATATAAATCTTTATATTGTATTTTGTGAATAATAAACAGTAAAGTTTATAAAGTAGATACTGAAAGCTTAGATAGATTTATTTAGTGCTTTGAATCATATTGCAGATTTGGAATTCGAAAACTACAAAGCTAATAAATAAAAATTTTGCTAACATTCTTATTCAGAGACCGACCTAACGGTCACAGATGGAGTTATAAAACATAATTTGAATAAATTTTATCGAATATTCTGTTCGCTGTAGATGAAACATTTTAAAATAATATAACCAAAAAAGTGTGGACATATTTCACTAAATTAATAATTAACTAGCTTTGTGACCCGCCATAAATGACGGAAGCAAAATAAATTATAGCATTTCTTTCCTTCATTAGAGTTTTCATTTCAAGTTTAAGAAAAATACGTATTTGCTTATTAATTTATCATACCTTTATTTTTGTATTATAACGCTTTTAATTACCATATAAACAGAATATTTGTAGTAAGGTGCAAATATTTCTATTCCCTAAGGGTCATTTTCTCGATCATTTTAGCGACATCCTTTTTGCCAACATTGAAAATTTATCTTATAATTCAGAATTAAGTTAATCCTGTTAACATTCAATAACATTCGCTGCATAAGTTTAGCGTCAAAGCTTATAGCGAACAAATAATATTTTATAATGAACAACAACTTTGAACGAAAACAATTTTAAAAACAAAAATAAATAAAATTGTAAATATAAAAAAACAATAATATTGTAGGTACACATAATATATATTTTGATAAATAAAATAAAAACTCGTGTTGGAGAAAAAACTAAAATACAAAAATTTACTGCAAACACATATGTATTTACAAAACTGTTCATAACGTGTGAACCATTGATCGGTTATTTAAAATTTCATTTCATTTCAAAAATTCATATCGAACTGTTCATGTTAAAATTCATACATAATTATTATTTATAACATACATTAAAAAGAACAACAATCAATTTAGTTTAACCGATACCTATATATACCTACCTACTATATTAAAAAAACAATTCATCACTCTCTACAACATACATTTCTACACACTTGAAGAAAACAAATATACTTAAAAATTATAAATTTACAAAGATAAGAAATAAAAAATAATAGTACAAAATTTCATTTAATTTCTTTAAAAATGTATAGGTTGTTATTGTTTTTATGTGTAAATCAGCAGAACTAAAACCTAACCCCATAATATATACTAAATATTATATACGATTATTAATTTTATATATATATTTAAAAAAAAATAAAAATAAATAATAATTTTAACTCATCATCGCATCACATTTCTTGCTAGACTATATATACCTATAGTACTATAGTAGAGGCAATGCATACGGTAGCAAAACTATGTGCTATGATCATTATCATAACAACAACAAAAAATCAAAAAAAAAATATGTAGACACATATGCATATTGTGTATAATTTTAAGTAATAAGAATAACCTTTAAGTGCATTATGTTTTTTTTTGTGTTAAATGCTGTTTGCCTTTTGGTTATTATACCATATTAAACTATTGATAAAATTTCTATTAGTCCTTCTTATTATAAATCAAAAAAATTGTTTGTTTTATTTATATTATTATTATTATTTTTAATTTTTCCTTATTATTTGCGAAGAAGACTAACATTAAACTAAAAAATATATTTGATGCAATGGTATTTTTTCCTGCAAAGGTTCAGCATGGTATACAGGGGTTAAAAAAGAGTAACAAAGCAATTTGTGTACATATTGCAATTTTTATATGTATTGGAGTATTCCGTCGAACTTACAAACATCCAAATAAATGCAGAATAATATATATATAATATTTAGTTATTATACACCCTCAGCAGAAAATTTTAGTAGATAAAACTTTAAATTAATTTAGTGAAACATTTTTATTTTATTTTAATTATTTTAATTTCAATTTTATTTAAATTAACTTTATTAATTAATAACTTAACCCAGATTATGCGACTCTCTTTTTAAAACATAGTAGCTGATAAATTTTAACTGTGTGGTCAATATGTTGATGGCACATTGTAGATCTATGTTGCATCGTATACAACAAATGCAAAAAATTTGACACACATTTTTTATTTATTTATTTTATTTTCGAGCTTAAATCAAGCAAGTTACAATATATACTAATAAATACAATTTTGGTTAAATTACATATAAAATTATAATTTAAGAAAAAAGAATAACAATAATAATAATAAAAAAAAAAAAATTATTATAATAAATAATAATGCATATTTACTATTTTGTTTGTTCCTGAAAAAATATTACTCATATATTAATTCGCAACGCTCGTTAAATATTTAAGTATACCTAATCTACTAAAGCACTATGGTCTACCTTAGTTTATATAATATCATATAGTATTTCTTCGGTTGTATGAGTTAAGTTAATTTTATTACACAAAACCTTTATCTCAATATGAATTTATGAAAGAGGTAGAAAATCTTACGAAATACCAATCTGTCATAAAGTATTACCTCCTTTTTTGACAACATTTTTATTTTAGATTACTTAAACTGATTGACATTTTTTTATTGAAATTGTTGTCGCAAAAGCAATAATTAATAACTGGCTGCCCATTCCCAGCACATTTTAATTATATACGAAGAAAAAAAATAAGACACAGAGATGTATTATTTTGGCGTATAAATAAAATGATACTAATATAGTCACACTGATTTCGAAAGCAGCCACTACTTTTTAATGTCAAACCATGTTCAGAAAAATAAAGAAAATAATACCGTAGTTTTACAAGATATAACGAAACACTGTAAAAACTGTTAATGACCTAGTACCTGAGTGGTGTAGATTATGTTGATCAGAATAAAAGTTTATATAGAATATCAATTAAGATTCAAAAATAGTTGGTATTAGCCAGTTTTTGAAATTATTAACACAAATGTAATAAAATTAAAAATTTCTTTATTAGAAATGTCTCTGGGATGAGAAATTACTGTTTCTAAAAATTTAAATACACGACATAGTATTGAAGTGAACTTTTAAAAGTACTTGGACAATATTGAGTGATAAATTTTTAAAGACAGAAAATAAACCATTCTTATTAAAGGATTAACAAGGATGAAAAAAATTATTTTTGATTTAATTAAATAAATAAATATATTATATATATGTATATAATATACCAAGTATATAGTTAAAGAGAATAATTTTTATGTTAATTAAAAATACTATTAATGTTCAAATTATTATGAATTTTTTGAATTTATATTTATTTTTAAAATTAAAGTCTTTCTCGGGAAATATCGATTTTTTTTTGTTTATATTGTCAAAGCTTTCCCAAACACTATTAATCAAATGTTTTTATAAAAATAATTTTTTAAATTTAATTTCAAAATGGTGTTATACTTATTGACAATTAAAGTAAATTAACTGAATTTAAAAATGTTTTAAATCTAACCATTGGCACAAATAAAAATAAAATAATAAAAAATTAGTTTATAATAAATCTCTCTATTACCAAATACATTCATTTATCATTCTGTTTTAAAATCTTGAATCTACTCTACATTTATTTCTATGAAACTATAGAAAAGTAAGTGTATACTTAATCCACGTGTATACTCATCATAATATGTATTTACATTGTCAAATCTACTTATTTCTATTATTGGATTAGATGAGATAAGATCTTAGTCGACCGAACACTACTCGTAAAACAAAATTGAACGATGCTATTAATGAAGACGAAGCATTATGTTTAGACATTATGTTTATGCATAAAATATGTTCTACATTTAAATTAATTGAAATTTATATCAAAAAATTAAAAAAAAAACAATAACTTCTTGTATGTAATTGTTAATATCTCAATACTCTGCTTAACAAACAGTTGGATATTGATTCCACAGTTTTAAAAAAATACTTGTAGCTAAAAGAGTTTCTGAGCCGAACTATTGATAAAATTGAAGGAAAATTAAGAAATAAAACTTTAAAAATAGCATTAGTAGTAAGGTTTAAAACTTTGTATTTCCACAAAAAATAGATAAAACATTTTCAACTGATACGTTATGTTCGTATGCCTTCTTATATATTAATCATAAGAAAACAAAAGAACCAATTAGAAAATGTGATCTAAATACCAAATTGGGTATTTTTCATTTGTCAAAGCCAGTTATTAATATTAAACAATACTTATTGACAAGAGACCCCTATTTATTAATTATAGCACAAGTTAAAGCCAAATTTAACGTTTTTAACAGACCCCGGTGCACTTCTTCAGATAGCCGCCCTAGAAAAGTTCGTTTCTACATCCTTTGAGGTAGAACTTTTGATGCATTTTTTTGAATGTAGTGCCCCGAGGAGGTATAAACCTCAACAAAAAATTAAAAAATTTAAGGCGAATACAACTCATAAATAATTCAAAAATTTTATTTTAAATTTAATTTGAGATATGTATAAAATTCATTTAATTTCAATAACAAAACCGACTTCGTAAGAAAAAAGATATGGTTTTCTACGGATTCTAAGTGCTGAAGCCGGAGGAAAAGTTGGACTAATATCTAACTTTAAAGAAATTTGCTTAGCTTCACCAATAAAAACTTCAAAATTTTCATCTGTTCTCAAGCTTCTTAAAATTCTTTCGTTGAAAGTAAAATATTAGCAGCTGTCGATAAACAAATTCCTGGGACTTTGTAAATATTTACTTGCTATGTTAATCTTTTCCAAGATTTTAACCCAAATTACCAAAGAACAAATAACTTCAAATTTTAAAATATTATTATCTACAGCTTCTGCAGTATGTCTAGTTAAAGTAGAATGTCTACTTTACCATCTGGTTGTGAAAAGCGGTTTGAGTTGAGACTTTGAGAGTTAATTTAGTTAAGCTTAATTTCATTTTTGTTTTCGTCTTTTTTTATAACAACATTCTTTTTATTCGAATAAGAAGGCATATACATACAATATATATACAATATACATATATCCATTTTAAAAAGGCAATTTACAAAAAAATGTCACCACTCTTCTCTTAATCAATTCTCTTAAAGATGAAGTTTTATTGTATTGGAATATGAAGGATGGCACAAAATAAAATTACCGTTGTTTAAACTTTAACATCTTATCTTACAGAAAAATATTTTATGTTTGTTTATCTCTTATTCTCTTTGTTTAATATTGATATGGCATGGCAGTGGCATGGCGGTGCCATATTTGCGCATAGGGATCATATGAATGGCACAAAGAAAAGGCTGTTCCTTAAATATTGATATCGTATGGAAATTTTTTTTTTTTAAGTACCTATGTATAGAACTTGCTTATGTATATGGTACACTTTTTTGAAGTTGATAAAGGTGTGCCTTAAGTAGTCAAATAATTATAATTTAATTTTAATTGGCTAATGAAAGAGTTAATATAGATTGAACGATTTTTTTACTCTTTACATTTAGAGTGTCAGTTGTCAGTATTGAGTATTGATAATGGACATTCTTTGGGATTGATGAATCAATATAAAATAGTGAATAGTGTGATTAGTAAATAGTATACAATACAGAAAATATTAAGGAACAGTAGAAAATGTGTGTCCCTTTAATTTAGAAAGCTTATAGAGAAGTTTTTTTTTAAGTAGGTATAGGTATATGGATCTAGAAGTTTGCTTTATGTATATTAATGTAGGTACAGTACAATAGAAATGCGTTACTACTAACTTATACTTCATGAATTTTTTCTATTTTATTTGAAAATTATTGAAATTTTTAAATTAAGATTTTATATTTTGGGTAGTACCAATAATATTACATACTAGTTATTAGAAATTAATGAATGTTTTAATGCAATGTAACGATATTTTTGATAATGATACAAATTACAAATGTGGTGTGGTGATTTAGGAAAGCATATGCTGTGTTCTCTTTCTTTCTCATTTTAATTTTCATATATACAGCAATCATAAATAAAGTATAGTAGTTTTTACTTGTTTTAACTAATGGAAATATTTTGTTGTGGTATATATAAAAAAGTGCATTAGGTATAAAATAGGAAGGTGGGTGGGGTAGTTTGTTTTTTTTTAATCTTTTTGTTTTCTCTCTATTTTGGTGAATATTATTTTTATTGTATAATCGTATAATTTTGAGGTGAATTGTTGACAGCTAACTCTATTATAATAATATATGACACCATCCAACCTGTTCTAAGAAGAAAGCCCGCATGGAAAATTAGTTCCGCGGGAAATTTCCCACGACGAAAACTCCCCACGCGAAAAATAGCACAAATTAGCCTAGGAGAAAAAATTACTACAAAATAATTTCATCCTAAGCCAAGAATCAAGAATTTAAGGTAATAGTTAGATTTTTTGGAAATTCATCAATATTTGAAGACGCTCTATATAAGAAGAGAATATAAGAAGAGGCTTTACAGACAATCATTAATTTACTTGTAATTTATTTATTCAATACTTTGTTAGGCTTTGATAAAACCTTGTTGCAAACACCCTATAGTAACCTTTATCAAATTATTAATTTACAATTTTTTCTTAGGAAGATATCTTTGATAAAATTAATGACCTGAATATTAATTTAAATGCAGGCCGAGATAATAATCCCGATATAGTTATAAAATATAAAAATGTATAAACAGTTTACCTTTACCCTCGTATAATTTTTCTAAATGATTGGAAAAATTCGAATAACATCACGGTTTTGAAATATGGCTCAAAATCAGTTGCTAAAAACTATAGGCTTAGGTATAGCTAAATTGTCAGGTATTCTTAGGTTTTTTGAATCAATTGTTACAGAGGAAATTTTATATTCTTATTAAAAGTAATATATCTGATAATCAATATAGTTTTATATAAGATAGATAACTAGTTTATCAGTTTTTCACATAATATATTTTTAATTTTGTTTAAGATGGATAACAAGTTGATGCCATCTTTATTTACATCTCGAAAGCGTTTGATAAATTTGATCATTTTAAACTTTTTCCAAAATTAGAAGATTTGATAATTTATGATTGATGATGATTAAAATGGATTCTGTCACATTTATCTCAACATATACCTACCTATAATATTAAATTTATAAACTTGTGGCCACTTCGGCTTTTTTGTAATGCCGTTATAAGTGGCTGTTGTGATTTTGAATATACATAAATGATGTAAATTATATAATTCTTGACAGTAACTTAGGTCGAATCACTTTTTCGTGCTTAATTAAGTACGCTACTGCAATTTTACACTACATCTAATATTTCGAGTATTTATTTAACAAATAACTGGCTTATCTATTTATTAAATGTGGAAAACTTTCGTTTCATTGTATTTAATTTGTTACCAGATTATATATTCTCTCATTTATTTTTGTCATTTATTATATCCCATGGACATAGGGTACTAGCCCAGGTTTAAAAACCGCGCATTTTTGATTCATTGGGAATCGAACCCAAAAACAAAAATGGGTCGTTTCGGTTGGAAGGCATGCGCTCTACCTACTGCGCCACCCAAGCTGTAATGTTATTGACGACTCTAAAACTTATTTCAATTATTAAGTCATATGAAGATTGTCTTAGACCTTAAAAATTTTTTTGAATGGTATTCCACAAATGAATTTATTTTGAATATTAAAAAATTAAAATCAATTTGTAAAAAAAGTAGGTACCATTATTCAAAAACGTTGTTTAATTCATAGCTCTGAATTAGAAAGTGTAGATCTAATTCAAGATCTAAGGAGTTATATTAAACAATAAATTAACTCTGACTTCTCATATCGGTTTCATTATTTCAAAGGTTATTTCTATGCTAGTTTTAATACAACGTGATTCCAAACAATTTGTGGATTCAGTTTTACATTTAAATTTTTGAATACTTCTTTGATTCAACCTCATCTTGAATATGATTTCCCTATTCAGATGCAATTTTTCACCAAACACATTAATAGAATTGATTCCGTTCAGAAAAGTTTAATAAAGTTTTGTATTCGTAAATATAATTAGGAACATCAGATGCTAATTAAACCGTAATCTTATTAAGATTAAAATTTTCCATCATAAACGTAATTTTAAAACAGTTTTTTTCACATTTTATCAGTCAAAAAAAATTGTCCTTTTCTTTGAAGTTTATTTTATATTTAAGCGCCAAGATTCAGGACTTTAGATCTAAAAAATGTTTATATTTGGAAGCGCATAAATGTAATTATAGAATTTCAAAGCACAAAATTTAGTTGTAAGTAATTTTAAATGTAAGCAATAATCTGCAAGAACTTGATTCTAATATAGACTTTGATTAGGTACCACTTTCTTTAATTTTCCAATTCCTATTCAAATATCTTCTTAAACATTGATTTATCTAGATAAAAGCTAGCTGATAGTTCTAGATAAAGAATTTTAGTTTTGTTCCACGAGAGAATAAAATAAGAATGTTGAAAGATATCTAAAAATTATGGACCATCAATGCAGCCATATAGTTTCTAACCTGCCCTTTCAAATTATCTCATCATATGATAATACGGTACTCTATTATTGTGTTTGTAATACCACATGATGAATGTATCTTTATTTATTAAAAAGTGTGGGATATAGTCATGTTATATTTGGTTATAAGTATATACATACATGCTTACATTGAGTACTAGCAATCAAAGATAATATTATCATCATAGCGCCCACGGAAGAATAATTTCAAAATAAGAAAAAGTCTAAATTTTTATTTTAAAATCATTTAATTTTATTTTTTATTATATTGGAACCATAAATTGAAAAATAAATATGGATTTTTTATTGTTTATGAGATCCAAATATGAAACAGCTACTCCAGAAAAAAAAAAAAATGAAAAATTGTCAAATTGTATCCTTGTTTTCAGGATATTTGTTTTAATATTTGTTTTCAATTTCATTAGTGAAATGTTTTTTTTTAATACGCTCTAGCTATTTACTTTAATTTTCAAATGGAATTCAGTTTGGTATTCAGGTTATATTTATATTGTTTTGCAGACTGAAATAGTGGAGTGAAATAAGAAAATTTTACAAAATTTGCTAAGAATTTGGTAAAAACTTAAATAAAATGCAGTCATTCTACTTAAGAAAGCCAATTTCCTGTAGTAGTTTTTCACATTTAATTAGTTGATAATACTACAAAGTTGATTAATAAATACTCGAAAACCATTACCCATTCCACTTTGTATATCATCGCCATTTTTTGAGTTTTTGACTAATGAATTCTTATATTCTATAGGTTTTGAAAAATTCTGTGCTATTTTGTTCCATAAACCATAAATTGATATATGGAGCAATTTTTATATGAAAAAAGCAGTGCTTATATTGTTAATTCTCTTTTGCTCCATATGCATTACCATGTGCTTACATAATACGAATTATATTAGGCATACATAATTAGAATTATATTAAGTACTTATTTGCTCCATAGGTATTCAATTTTAATATTATTACCATTAAATTTTCTACACCTATGAAGTAAACATTGAAGATTATTTTCTAATGCTTGCTTCTGACACGCCTAATTGTCACATACATAATTTAGGAAATATCTGGATGCAGCTTTGGTTGCCCAAAATGTACAATTGTTATCTGTAGGAAACAATTGCGCCATTAAAAATAAATATGTACAGTAAAATTTTTAATGAAGAGTTTAATTTGTTAGTTTGGGTACCAAAAAAAGATTTATGTAATAATTGTTCAATTTATGTGATTTATGTAACAACTCATGAGATTTATTCTTATGATTAACACAAAGCTAAAAATATGGCGAAGGCTGAAAGAGATTTGGGTTGCACAAATGTTGATCCAAATCACTGTATTGTTTACTTCGATTTGTAAAATGTTATTAGCAACTGTTTCAAAAGATAATTCTTCCATATTTTTCTACAAACGAAAACTAAATGTATATAACTTAACTACACTGTCAATTATATCGGGAAAAGAAAAAAATATACAGTCGGCGAGGAAACGATTTATACAAATTTGAGTAAAATAACTTTGTGAAGCTTTATTTGTATAACATAAAGTCGAAACAAAATTATCGAAACCGCCTTCAAATATTTCGTTCATTTATTAAATTAAATTTAAATTCTTATAAAACGAAAATAGCTGTACAATCTTCCCAGACTGGTGCCGTATATAACATTATCGGTTGAAAAATTACCTTAATAAATATCATTTTATTTGTTATGTGGATAAGGTTAATTTTCTGTTAATAAAGGGATATGACATGCGAGTACATCTCTTAACTTTATCAATAGCGATAGAAATTTGTTTTTGAAAGGTTAACCTTTTATCAAAGGCAATACCTAGGTGTTTAATAGAATCGACCCAGCTAACTTAATTAGCTAACAAAAATTCATATTTCGATACATAATTTTGAAACAATTTTTTTAATTATATTGGAAAACGCATCTGCTCTTCAGAGTTTCTTAATGTTGCGCAAGCTTTCGACAATGGCATGAAGTGCGATTATTTCAAATTAAGCAAGGAGAAGATTACTCTGCTCTACAAAATATACATGCAGGAGTACCGAATGGTCCCCATATTATATTTACTATTTTTTTTTTTTTTTTTTTTATATTATAGCTAAAACTTAGGTTTTGAACCTTTAAGTACTTGCGTACCGTTGACTATTTGAAAAAGGAAGGGATAGTTAGAGGAAAGGAAAGAAAATGGAAGAAGAAAAGTTTTGTGGGAAAGAGCGAACAATGTTGTTAATATTCGTCTTAAATCTCTGTAAGTCATAAATAAAAAATCCTTCTCTCATTGGGAATGCTTCGATTGGGACGCGGTTCCACAATCGGGATGTTCTTACTATAAAAGAATTTCCATAGCCGGACTTAAACCATCTCGGAATTTCCACTGTGAAAGGGTGGGCACTTGATGCCTCTCGTGTTGTGCGATTAAATTGCTTAAGAGGAGGAAGAAGTGATTTTAATTCCTCGGAACAAGTGCCAACACCAAGCAGATATCTATAAAATAGAGTAAGTGCTCCAACAATACGACGATGACCAAGTGGTATAAGGGATGAGGTCACATTTATGTCGCCTATAAGACGAATGGCGCGGTTTTGAACTTTGTCCAAAAAATTTAAAGCAGTTTTTGGTGCACCTGCCCATAAATGTGAGTTATACTCGAGCTTGGGTCGTATATATGCTTTATAGATTTTTAAAAGGTCTCGAGATGAAAAATAAGTTTTGCAACGGCTCAAAAATCCTAAACATTTTGCGGCGCTTTTCGCAATATCAAAAATATGCTCATTCCAGTGCATATTTTGATTCACTCGCATTCCGAGAATGTTCAGATCTTTGAGTCGCTGGATACCTTCATTTTGAAGCCGGAGAAACGGTTCGAATGTTGTTAGCTTGTTACTAACAAAACAGCTTTGAGTTTTTGAAGTGTTAAACTCGACTCTGTTAGCTTTACCCCAGTCGACAATTTTGGCAAGGTCGTGATTGAGCGCGCCGGCCATCATTGTTCTTTTGGAGGTGACTGCGGAAGCTGTAGCATTAGTTTGTTTTAGAAAATCATATGATGCTACTAGAGTGCTGTCATCAGCAAAACTATGGATTGGATTGAAAGTTATTTTGAGAAGGTCATTAATGAAAATGAGAAATAGGGTGGGGGAAAGAACAGAGCCTTGTGGAACACCAGCATTGATTTGAAGTTGGTCGGAAAAAGAACCGTCAACTGAAACTATGATAGATCGATTTAAAAGAAAACTTTCAATCCATTTAGAAAAGGTTGAACCAAGGCCTATAGCGTTGCATTTTGCTATAAGAGCAGAATTGCCGTATTACATAATTGCCAATAAGCCGTATTGGCTATCATGAATTATACCTCTACTCTCAAGATATTTCTTCAGCTTATGATTAATTAAGATTTCCATCGTTTTTGAAATAATGGAAGTAATAGCTATGGGCCTATAGTTTGAAGGATTGCTTTTGTCACCTTTTTTAGGAATAGGATAAACTTGGGCAACTTTCCAATAGGACGGGTAAGTTCCTGAAGAAAAGGACAAATGGAATAAGTTGCGCAGAGGTTTAGAAATAGCGAAGGCAATGTGTCGCAGCACAATTGCAGGTATACCATCAGGACCGGTAGATTTTTTTATATCGAGATTCTTCAAGACTTTTGCTACAGCTCTTGTTCTAAAGTAGATCCTTCCGAAGGAATAATTTAGAACAGGGATTGATGAAGGATTTTGGGCTGTAGGAGGGAGTGTGGAATTAGCTGCAAATAATTTTGCGAAGAGATTAGCCTTTCCAACAGAATCTGATATAATAGTACTATTATTATCAATCATAGGTGGAAACGAAGACTTGCAAAAATTTTGCCCAACATTTTTAGCAAATGTCCAGAAAGACCTGCTGTTGTTGGGGAGATCAAAGATTTCTCGTCTCAATCTTTGGTTATGCAGGAATTTTTGCTGATTGATAATTTTTTTACATTTATTCCTAACCACTTTATAACTCTCATACGTATTGACTGTTTTATTGTTCTTGTATTTTTTGTAAGCTTCTTCTTTGGATTTCAGAGCTTTGCTGCAGAGGTCGTTGAACCAACGTGAGGGATTTCGTTTTATACTTCTAAGGCTATTTGGAATGAAAGTTTTCATTCCTAATAGAATCCTCTTGGTAATCACCTCTGCAGCAAAGTCGACATTTTTATATTGGAAACACAACGACCAGTTCGATGCATTTAAAAAGTTGTTGAAGCCTTCCCAGTCAGCTTGGTGGTAATGCCAAACTAGTCTTTTGGAAGAATTAGAAGAACTGGTTGTTGTGCCTACTTCGAAGCTTGTGCTTACAAGACAGTGGTCGGAACCACCTAGCGGAGAGTTAACAGAGATTGAATATTTCTCTGGATGGGTAGTTAGGAATAAATCCAGGAGGTGTCCGTTCTGGTCGCGTCGGTCTGGTATCCTCGTAGGGCTTTTGACAAGTTGAGAAAGGTTGAAAAAATTGGAAAAAAGTTCAACTTGTTTGCCTTCGGGACTGTTGTGACTAAAAAATTAAGCCAGTCTCTGTTATGAATATTGAAGTCTCCCGCCAGAATAATCTCAGACTCGGGATTGGTTTCCAGAATTGAGTTTATCTGGTTGGATAGTCTTTCTATAAGCATATCAGTTTCTAGCTGATTCGCTTGAGGCGATCTGTAAATAAAACAGAAGTGAATGATGTGCTTATCGGCGTGTATTTTCATCCAATTATATTGATAAATTGGATTGGAGCACTCAAAATTTTGAAGAGTCTTATAAGCTACATCATTTCGTATATACAAAGCAATCCCTCTATGGGGTATAAAAAGTGGCACAAGCGAATAATTATTGATATTAAAGTTAATATCATTATTCACAACTTGTGTTTCACTTAGTGCTAAAATTGCTGGATTTTGGAGCCGTAGATGGCTTTCGACGGAATGGAAATTTGTTGATAGACCGCGAATGTTACAAAAATCTATCTTAAACATAATAACGAACAATTTAGAAAGAGAAAAGGAAAATAAATTAAACTTAACAAAAAGTACCGAAAAAAAAAAAATATATATATATAAAAAAAAAAATATAAATTAAATTTTTTGGCCCACGTACCACTTACTTATACCACCCCTGCAATGAATGCAACTGAAACCAACATCTACACACAACAGTTTTTAATACCTTATTGGGTGTAGAAATACTCTCAGAAACATTTACTGCAGGTTAGAACAATGTACGGTAATAACAAAATAAAAAAGAAGAAAAAATTATAGTGCATAATGAGAGAATTTTGTAGAAGAAAAAGAAAGCCGGAAAAGAAAAACGAAAAAAACTATATTACTATAGTGATATTAAATAAAAATATAAATGAAGTTGCAAATAAATTGCAACAAGCCAATAACAAAATCTCCATTTGGTGCAAAAGGTGGAGAATTAAACTGAATGAAGCAAAATTCGCGCACGTTAACTGTACAAATAAAAAAGTGGAGTAGCACATTCCAGTAAGATTAAACCACATCATCATACCATATCATAATTCCACAAAATATCTTGGTGTGGCGCTTGAGGCGCAAAGCTTAGATGGAAAGAACACGTTAAGAATACAAATCTAGAACTGGATCTAAAATACAAACATTTGTATTGGCTAATTGGGTGAACATCTACGCTTTCGACGTATAACAAAGTTTTAATCTACAATCAGATATTAAAACCAGTCTGGGCATACGGTATTCAAATATGGGGTTGTGCTAAACAACGGCATATTCAAACTATCCAAACGCTCCAAAACATACTTTGTTATCGAAATATTGCTAACGCTCCCTGGTTTGTTTCCAATGCCGACATTCATAGGGAGTATGTACGCCATAAAAATCGTCTTTCTCAACATGTCAATGTCGAAGTTTCATGTTTAGCTGACAGTCAAAACTTTGTTAAAAGACTTAAACGGACAAAACCGTTCGAACTGTGTTAGGATAAAATCTTTTATCTTACAATAATTCCTAATGGAATTTTGTTTGAGCAAAGATATCTAAAATAATAGAACCAAAATTATATTAGTGGTTAGTCTTAAAGACAAGTTTTAATTTTAACAAAAGGATTGAAATTTTTAGTATGTTAAACTCGGCAGAGTCCTTCACTTGACACATAGAACAAAAGTAGAAGGCTCTCTTGAGGATCTTTTTTCTATCTGAAAAAGACAATTTTTGAATTAATTTTCGAAAAATAATTTTCTTGAACAAAACTAAACCTCATGGAATAAATAAAATGTGCCAACTGAAGCTACCTAATTTCTTCAGAAAAAATTAAAAATTTGTATGTTGGTTTACAAAGGTATAAAGAATAAGACAAAATTATTTTCAAAATTTTATTTTTTTTTGCCATTTAAAGGAGAACATACTTATTGAACCTAGACATCAAGGTTCTAAATATATAGCTTTGAATGTTAATTTCATTTAAATTGAGTTAATTTATTTAATAGTTCGATTTGAAACGTTTCGTACTTATTTTGACTTGTTTCAAACAATTTGAGTTGTAAGTAATGTTCTTCAATAAATTTTTGATCTAAATCATTATGTCCCATATTCATTATATCCAAATGATTTTTGTTCAAATTTCCATAAAAATCTCTCAAAAGCATAAGAAACCATTCAATATGATATTTTATGTAGTTCTGTATTTTTGTATAGTTATTATAAGTATTTTGAATACGTTCTAGCAAATCATATTGCATCTTTATAAGCTTAACAAGTTCAAAATTTTTGAATCTATTATTGTTTTTTATTTTCCAACAATTTGTCATTACTTTATTTGTATTTACTCCAGGTGAATAACCAACGACTGGATTCAAACCTGAAATTAAATTTCATTCTTATATTGAAGTTACATTAGTATTAAAAATTACCTGAAACTGTAATTATATTTTTATCACCACCTGCTCGAAATGACAAATAATTAACTAGATTCAAATTATGTGTTTTCTTATAGAGAACAAGAGGTTCTGAACGTCCAAGAATTCCAATTTGAAATACATTATTTGACCAATCAACCCAATAATATTTATTACCATATGCTGAAACTTGATTATAATTGCGATTTTGCGACACATTATCACCTTGAAGAATGATTACATTTTCCGGATCACTAGTCACTCTAAGGGTAATTGAATCACTAGTAACTCCAATTTGATTACTCAATAGAACGTTACAAAATTTTCTTGATTGACATTGAAATGTAATACGTGTTGTTCTCGGGGCATGAAAGTGATATACATAATTCTCTTCTTGGAATTCTGAAAATTAAAAAAAAAATTAATAAATTAAACTTTTTATTATTTACAATTAAAAATATTAAAAAACACTTGCCTGACCCAATTTAAATATTAAAAACAGAAATTATAAATTTTAAGTTGTACTTTTTTTGTTTTTTAACAAATTAAAGGTATGCAATATAAAAACTAAATAAATAAAAAATGGTAGTATTTTTAAACATACGCATATACCTGTAACATTTTCAGTTATTTGACATTGAATAGAATCATTTGTCAATAAAATATCATCATTTCCTATGTATTCCAATTTTGATGTAAAATTCTGTGCAAAACTTAATTGTTGTGATAATTGAATCACAACAATAAATATCAAAAATTCATATTTCGATAACATGTCGTCAAATTTTGAATTAATTTTATTAATTATAATATTATAAATAGAAATTGGTTCACCTTTAAATTAACTATAAAATTATTTTTCAATTTCATTTTAATTTATATATAACTTAATATTGGTTTTGTTAATAAAAATTAGTGCAATTAAATAATATTCAAAAGCTTTTCTATCTAATCAATTTAGTTAATTATATAGTTATTTATTTTTGATAAACCTATATTATTTACATAGAGTGCTTAGTACTTGTATTATTTGAGCATTTTGTAACATTTACTTGAAAATATAATCAATTTGAAAAGACAATATTTGTAAAAAATTTTGAACAATTTTGAGAGCCGCTGTTTTTTCTTTTTTTTACACCCTTGACAGTAACTTAGGAATCACATTTTTGTGCTTAGTTAAGTACGGTAGTGCAATTTGACACTACAATATCTACAATATTTCGAGTAATTATTTAACAAATTACTGGCTTATCAACTGGCTTATCAACTTATTAAATGTAGAACACTACTGCTATTGTCAGGAACCAAGCCTTCTTAAATAGAATAGATCCATTTTGTTACCACATTATACTCTCAATTATTTTTTGTTCGTTAACTCAGCGTGCTTAAAATTCAATGTCAAAAACCAACCGTATCTCATTATTTACCGGATTTTTGTTGTTTTAATTAAATTTTATTCAAAAAATACACTTTTGAAAAGATCTTGTTGACCGCAACGTGCATTTAAGTTGTTTTTATTATATATATATATATATATTTTATTAGATTATGTATATATTTATTAGTTTGTATTTTCTTTATATAAAACGAATTTATTCATATTAATACTTTATAATATTATGATCACCGAACCTAAGATCATTTAAAAAGCTCCCTAGCATAAATGAAATAAAAAGGCTATAAGAGAGCTGAAATGCAACAAGTTGGCAGGCGATATTCTCATTCCAGCCGAATCACTACAATCAAACGTCTAGACTACAGCTCAACATATTAATTCAGTGATCCGGCGAATCAATGACATAATATTTTTTGTAATAAGAAGAAATAATTTCAACATCATGGCAAAAGGCCCTAATTTTCAAACTACCAAAGAAGGGCATCTTGACTTACTGCGATAATTGCAGTGACATCATATATCATATAAGATCATAATCAACGCCACTTGCAAGAAAAACTGGAGAAAACGATTCGTGTAGGACCTTAGTCCTGTAGGATTTTAGTCCTAATTGAAGTCGTTTCGATTCGGCCATACACTTTGAATAATCGTAGAACAATGAATTGGGTTTAAACCCACATTAAAAATGATTTTCATCGACTCTAAGAAAGTGTTTTAACACAATCAAAAGCGGTGCAATATGGAAAGCATTAACGGATAAAAGATATCTCAAACTGAAATAAGAAAAAATAGATTTTGTAAGCAATTTTTGCTACTTTGAAAGCATATAACAACACAAGGGTGATTTCCAGCATTTGGAATATTACAACCGATATGGAAGAACAACTAAATAATGACATATACGGTAGTGAAATTTGGCTAATATCAAACAATGTCAACAAAAAGTTACAAGTTTTCATTAATAAGAATTATATGCCAAATATTCTGGCTTAACTCAATAAGCAACAAAGACGAAGAACCCATATTTAAGCAAATCATAAGAAGGAAATGGAGGTGAATAGGCTATCCACTTAGGAAATCATCAAATGGCTTTACGCGAATGACGCTTGAATGAAACCCATAAAATATTTTTAGTCTGATCGCCTAAAAAATGCAAACAAGCTAGTATACTAATATCAAGTGGGAACATGAAATGTATAACAAATACGTAGTACAAACAGCAATACGTAGTACAAAAAATGCGTAAGTATATATATTTTACATCCTTTTCGCATTACATTGATGCAATTTTGCGAAAGCGGCAAATACAGTTTCAGGCACCTAGTCGTCCAAAGAACATCGAAGAGCAAACGAAACAGCAGCTGCCAATCGAATTAGTTATCAAACTAAATGTCTAATCTAACTACAATTATATCAGTCAATCAGAGGTTGATTGCGCTCACTGTCATTGGTAGGAATTTAAAAAACTTGCAAGTCTATAAACCCTTGAACATTGTAAAGTTACTCAACAGAATGCAAAAAAATAAACTGTGTTTGAAAATAATTCAGTTGACAGTACATAAAGATTTTAAAATATTTTCTATCCCTGCCTGAAAATGAGACTTTAGCAAGGTTACATTTTCAAATTAATAACATTATTGTAATGGATTTTTATCTTACGATACCTACAATAATATACAAATTACATTATATTTTATAAGCAATGATGAGGAGGACCCCCGTTAAGTCTTAGGTGCCTATTACACATCATTCTTTTCATCAATCATTTCGTCCATATATTGATAATGAATGATGACCGATGACACATCAACCGTTATTCTTTTAATACATTTTGCAATGACACACTGTGGAAGTGTTCTGAATATATAGATAATTTTGAAACATATATGAATATTAAAAATATAATTTTTGGGGGAATGTTTTTAACTTCAATTTAAGTTGAATTTTTAAAGTAAATGTTGGGTATAAAAAACAACAAATTATTTTTTTGCTCATTTGAATAATATATCAATCGTTTTTTACAATAACTGCTATACTTATTGCTATACTTATTAATATAAAAATTATTCTTTTTGAATTACATCACAAATTATTATTATAACCTTATCTGAACAATCCCAAAAAAGCCATTTTTTTAATTCCGCCGATTGATGGAATGATTGACAGCATGATTGATGGGAATTTTGCTTGCATGATTGATGACATGATTGATGAGAATAAAACCACCATCAATCATTTCTCATCAATCAACGGTCAATCAACGGTCAATGATTGACAATATATGGATGAATGATTGACGAATGATTGATGTGTAATAGGGTCCTTAAAAAGTTAAAAAAGTGTTTCGGAAAAATCAGGTTTACTATAAAAACCTACAGTATTCCTGTCTTGTAAAGTGTAATTTTAAAGAGTTGGTTTCGAAATCAGGGTTATACGCTTTTAGTATGTACATATATAACTTCGATTTTCATACTTTAATACATACTATGTAATTTATATCATGTAATTTATAGCTAATTAACTAAACAAAAGTTATAATTTATAATTAAATAAATATAAGTGCTTGAAGTTGAGTCATTTTGTATTTTTTTAAACTATTTTTCATAATGAAAACTGATCCAAAAATGTTAAATTACTATCCACAATACTGTGACAAATGTAAGATTCTGTTTACAGTTTGCTAACCAGAACCCATAAGTTTATAATTATTGTTTCAGGAATAACACTTAAAATTACGCATCTTTTAATATTAGAAAATCCTTGAATTTCGTAATGAAGTAAAATCACTGAAGCAAACAATGAATTAAAAAAGGATTTTTATTTTCTAAGCCATTCCTATTGCGTCTTTATACATAAACAATAATTAAAAGAACCCTTTTTTTGTGGTATAAAATCTACTGAGAATTATATAAAAACAAAAAAAAAAGGTTAGCTTAAAAATTGTCCTTTTATTTCAGTTACACATAATTTAAGTCCTTTTAATTATGCAAACTTATTTTCTTTTGTTTTTGTTCTTTGAAAAAGGACAGAGTTTTTGTTTCTTTTTTGTTGTAATTTTTTTTAAATGTTTACAAAAGCCTTGACTTAAAAATTTTAAGTTAAGGAAAAGAAAAAGAAGATGAAATTAAACTATTTTTGTTTAGGATCTTGTATAAGATTAGCTTTCGTTACATGGAAAAGTTAAATTAGTGCAATTAAGACATACCATATATACCAAATATTTAGAAGCTTATTCTTTGAAGTTATTTACACTAAAACACTCTATCATTTCGTTCTCTAACCGTGAAGAGCGCCATCCGTTCATCGTTATATAATGTATAAATGATTAGATAGACCTGTTATTGGAATTTATTCTATTTTAAATCCTTTAGTACATCAAAGATCGATATGATTTAAAATCATTATCATTTGACTTATTGAACTTTTTACTTTGTATTGGTCTAGCTCTAGCAGATGTAGAAAAATGAACAGTACCTCAATAGTAAGTAAAAATTATGTACATTATCTAAGTTCGCAAGCTTTAATATTAAAATTACAACTAATTTAAGGCTAAAAAAATGTAAATTATACATATAAATCTTTAGTATAATAAGTTTAAATAGCTAAGTAATACATTTATCTTATTTATTTTATATACTTTTATATTAACTTGTTAGTGTCTATATGTATGTATATATGTTTATATGTTTCCGTGGTAGGTTGGAATTTGTTTGTTAATATTAAAACCAAAAAAAATTATTTTGTTTAAAAAATTTAAAGATAGAATTCTGAAATTTTGCACAGTTACTCATGATGAATAAAGCAACCGGACAAAATACTTTACAAAGCCATCAAATGACAGGTTCGGGTTGCTGCCGTGCAACTCCTTGCACTTAGGGCTTCCGAACATTCTCTATCTCATTCTCTAGATTTTATGATGTTACTTTCAAGAGCTTTTAAGGCAGCCTGACTGTCACTAAAGATTCCAATGACTTTTTTAAACCATCTTTCCTCTTTTATTATATTCACTGCTGCGTTTATGGTAAAGACTTCAGCCTGGAAGACTGTGCAATGTTTGCCAAGAGGAAATGGGAGTTCCAGTTGTTCTTTTTCAAAGAACACTCCAGCTTCTGCTTCTAGAGCCGTAAGGGACCCGTCAGTGAAAATGTCCGAGGTTCTAGCCTGCTCTTCTGAACAGTGCCAGCTCTCTCTTGTCGGAATTTCTACTTCGTATCTCTTCTTTAGGGATACGTATGTAGTGATGTCTTCTGTTGGCATGAAGAACTCTTTTTGCTCCTCCTATGGTAGGTAGGTAGAAGTGGCCATTCCAGCTACTTCTGGAAAACCAATTAGCACTTAGTTGTGCCTTTTTGATACCACGACTCGAGTGACCTATTTCGTGTTGTTAGTTGTTATTGGTGGGCGTTCTCTTATCTTCACTCTCCCCAGAGACTTAGTACTAGAGCCACCCTGTAATATTAAGAAGGTTGATCAGATCTCCTATTTTGTTTTCTGCGATAAAACCTATATTGCTGGGAAAAGTTTCACCTAAAGTCTGGAGTCTGACTCTAGCTAATGCTGGACAGCTGCAAAGGAAGTGTTGAAGAGTTTCTCCCTCATTCTCATTCCTGCAACTGCGACAGTGGGGATTGAAAGGAATACCTCTAGCTTGGCAGCATAGCTTCCTATTGGCCAATGACCCGTACTGATGGCTACTACTCTTGCTATATCAGTACGGGACTTGTTTAAGAGTTGTTTGGTTTTATTAATATTACTAGCTATTCCCGGCGTAGCATTAGCATCGCCGGTCTAGCATTAGTATTATAAATGAAACAATTTATTTTATTTGTTTATTTTCTTTATTTTCTTAAAAAAATCAATGTTTTAAATATTTTTTTATTAACTACATAATAAATAAGTTAAATTGAAAAACTTAAAACTATAATTCACTTTATTTAATATCTTAAAAATAGTTTAATATTTTAATACTTATTCAAACATTTCATAATATTTTATACTACACTAACACTATCAAAAGATCGTACTCTAGTCAAAGCAACATACAACTGTGAAATAGAGAATTGTGTTTTTAGTGAAATATTTGAATAAATATTAAAATGTTAAACTATTTTTAATAAATAAAAAATATGTAAAATGTTGATTTTTTTAAAGAAAATAAAGAAAATAAGCAAATTAAATAAATTGTTTCATTTATAATGCTAATGCTAGACCGGCGAATGTTACGCCGGGAATAGCTTGTAATTTACAATATAGTTTGATCTATCTATAACTATTTTTTTTATATTTCTTATTTAGGTATTTATTTATTTATTAAACAGTGGACCTGTAGATAAATCCGCAGGCCTACTTCAGGTTTATATTTTTTTTCACTGTATGTATTAAAATTTTATTTTCACAACAGGTAGGTAGGTATTATAATACGTACGGTATCATAAATTATTATAATCGTAATTATTATTGTTATTTAAATAATAATACAAATGAATAAAAAAATTAATAAAATTATAATTTACAATATTTATAATATACTTAATATGTATAATATAATAAATAATAATTTTATTTCTTTTTCATAGAATCAAATTGAAAATTTTGACCGCTAATAGTTTTGAAGAAAAACTTTTATATACGCTGCCTTATACGTTTTTGAATTGTGTTTATAACGTTTATAACGTATCGTAAATGATGTTCATTAAAGTTTGCCATCCGACTTTGTTATAGAATATCATAAAAATTTTTTTTTTAAATAATAGTGTTCGACACGCATTTTCGTATTTCGCAAGTTGAAAAAGTGATTTTGCGAGAAAAGGTATTTATAAACTCCTAATTGTGTTATGCCAATATATTGAAAGATATACATTAAAAAATACAAAAAATGTGTATTAACTATTATAATTATTATTCATCAATACAAATAATACTTGAATAATTGATTTACTATTTAAATATTTATATTTCATAAATGTTCTGAAATTACACTGAATATTTATATTTGTTTATAAGTATTTATTATTAGTACTCGTCAAGCATATTCGTATCTTCGTATTTTGCAAGTTTAGAAAGTGGATTTTGCATGAAGAAATATAGTATACTTTGTAACTACTTGTGTTTATCTTTGATATATGTAATTAAAGCTTTTGAAATAAGATTTGATGTAATTGCAATAAAATTTGTAAATGTAATAAAAATAAGTAAAACAAAACTTTCATGAAATAAAATCTGATGTCTAAACCCTCCCTAACAAATACTATTAATAGAGACGTACATTTCAACAACATGTGGCGATCAGAGATGTCGCTGGCAGTATAGATATGAAATTAAATGCATTTAAACTAAATACATACCACACCCACATTAAAAACACATTAAAATAGCCATAGATAAGTTTTTTTGTGTTTTTATTTATTATCATAATAGCCCTAACTATTTCAAAACTCAAAATAAAAAAACAAAACATTTATTTATAGAATTTATAATTTTACTTCACTTCTTTTAAATTTTGGTTTTGACGTTTTGGTATGGTTAAGTATGACCATTATAGTAAAGGTTATGATTGGTGACGACTTTGTTAAATCATATCGGATCAATATGACTATTATAGTTAGGGGTAAATCCAATAATTATTCTTTTTATCTTATTGTTCAGTTTTTATTGACGCCTTATGACTATTATAGTTACGGTAAAGCCAATAATTATGCTTTTTCTCTTATTGTTCAGTTTGCATTGTTATCCCGCTAGGGTCTCTGATGTGAGTAAGGGTAGTCTGTGATTTTTCTTTTTAAAGTTTTTTTAATTTTTATGTTTACTAAATTTGCCGTGTATTGAATTGGAACTGATAATAATGTCATAACATATTTTGTTTTTATTGTTCTTAGCAGATCGTAAATTTCGATTTATGATTCTCCATGTACAATATAATATTTACTCGATACTATTGCGCACTTGAATTTATACTTTTGAATTAAAGAGGTAAAAAATATATTTTCTATATTTACTATTTGTTTTACCGGTAAGTTTTTTTGCTGTAATATCGTAATATAGTAATATTTTAACAAAGCTATTATAATAATATTCTGATAATTCGGTTTTTGTCTTTGTTACTTTGTTTTTTTTTTTTAAATTAATTCATATAATCAGATAGTCAATGCTATTGCTCAATAGGTGAATTGTTTTTAGGTTAATTTTAATTTGTTTTTGGTTTTATTTGGTTTTCTCGTTTTGGGGTTTATGTCTTTAAATAAAAATTTTCACACTATCGTAATTGTTAATAGTTCTAATAAAGCTGTCTAATCTAGTTGAAAAAAGCTTCGTGTTGTAAAAGCTGTGTGTAAAAGTTTAACAGACGTTTAAGCGTATTAATATATAAGATACGCGGACCATGTTTTCCTCGAGGTCGCACAGGTATTTAGTCTATGCCACCTTTCATTCGCTCTGGCCCGAAAGTATGAATGGATGCGCTCCTTGACGACTCTCATTGGACAGTGAATGTCTTCCTCAAGGGGCCTGTCGAGATTGGAACCTTGCCTTGCCAATTCATCGGCTCTCTCATTTCCATCTATGTTACTGTGACCAGGAACCCATAGTAGAGAGATCGAGAACCGGTTACCTAAGTTTCCAATTTCGTTTCGGCATTGTTCCACCAGCTTAGAACAGATAGTGTCCGCCATCAAAGCTTTGATAGCGGCTTGACTATCCGTGAAAATGGTGACTTTTGTTTTGGTCGTATGAATGTGATTAAGGGTTTTAAGCGCTTCCCTAATTGCAAGCAGCTCTGCTTGAAAGACACTAACGTATTTAGGGAGACCATAAGATTTTGATAATTCTAGATCTTCTGAGAAAATTCCTGCACCTACTCCGCAGTTCATTTTAGACCCATCGGAGAAAATTCCTATATCATTTTACCTTTTCTTTAAAGCACGCTTCCAATCGGCCCTGGCAGGAAAACCTACGTTAGTCTTTCCTGCCAGGACATTTTTTACAATGTCTCACAATTGATTATGATTGGTTTTCTTAATGACATGAATTCTGATAGTCATTTTCTTAACATTAACTGTTTTCCTTGATAATAAATGCTAGCTGGGGATCAGATAAACTGTTATTGTCTATTCTAAAATTAACATTATATTTATTGCTCAAGTTTATTATTGTATGGTTAATTAAGGTATTAGATTCTGCTGAGTTGCCACTACAATATTATAACTACAATTGCAACTACAATTTTCGAATAACAAATAATTAAGTTAATATGCTTACAATTGGATAATTAAAGATAAATAAATTTTTGCATTATTTGTTCAAATCAATGACTCAAATTTAGATATCAACTCAAATTTTCTCAATTTATTATTTATTCACTTCAGTTAAATACATAAGATATTAACTGTTAAATATTAGACCTTGAACCGTATGAAAATAACTCATCTCTTATAGAAAATGTTTTGTTATCTTTATTCAATAGTATAAAAAGAAATAGCAATTTTTGATTAGAATTCAAATTTAGCTTTTATTTTAGTAAACGAACAACTATACAGCTTCCTTGTAATTGATATAGATGGTTTTTTAGGTATATAAGTTATAAATAGAAAATACATTATTTAACAAAGTTTAAAGCCTTTGACGATAGTTCTTATAATGTAATATCCTTATCAATAATTTAAATTGTTGTCAAATAATTATAATAAATCTTATATATAAAGAAGGATGTTTGTATGTTAGTATGTATGTATGTATGTATGTATGTATGCATGTATGTTTGTGTCAGAACTCCTCCGAGACGCATGGACCAATTTCAATAAAATTTTACAGGATGGTTTTTTACTACTTGGAATCGAACCCGTGATATGTTGTTTTCCAAAATTCTGACTGGCTCGGGTACCTGTCATACAACTCCCAGCACCCGATAAAAAGATTTCAAAAACCAAAGGTGCTAGAGAGCGGAAAATTTGCATACAGGTACTCTTCCAAAAATAAACAAATTTGCCTTTCACATTTTTTCGAAATTTTGAATGGTTCGGGTAGCTGTCATACAACTCCGAGCACCCGATAAAAAGATTTCAAAAACCAAAGGTGCTAAAGAGCGGAAAATTTGCATACAGGTACTCTTCCAAAAATAAGCAAATTTGACTTTCACATTTTTTCGAAATTTTGACTGGTTCGGGTAGCTGTCCTACAACTCCCAGCACTCGACAAAAAGATTTCAAAAACCAAAGGTGCTAGAGAGCGGAAAATTTGCAGACAGGTACTCTTCCAAAAATAAACAAATTTGACTTTCACATTTTTTCGAAATTTTGACTGGTTCGGGTAGCTGTCATACAACTCCCAGCACTCGACAAAAAGATTTCAAAAACCAAAGGTGCTAGAGAGCGGAAAATTTGCATACAGGTACTCTTCCAGAAATAGAAAAATTTGACTTTCACATTTTTTCGAAATTTTCACTGGTTCGGGTAGCTGTCACACAACTCCCAGCACCCGACAAAAAGATTTCAAAAACCAAAGGTACTAGAAAGCGGAAACCTTGCAGACAGGTACTCTTCCAAAAATAAACAAATTTGACTTTGACATTTTTTCGAAATTTTGACTGGTTCGGGTAGCTGTCATACAACTCCCAGCACCCGACAAAAAGATTTCAAAAACCAAAGGTGCTAGAGAGTGGAAAATTTGCACACAGGTACTCTTCCAAAAATAAACAAATATGACTTTCACATTTTTTCGAAATTTTGACTTTTGTGTATTAAATTGGAACCAAATCGGTCCAGTTTCTGAGATATAAATTTTCGTTCAAAAGAGCTCTGGTGGAAAGCAGGTTCAACAAATTTGGCAGAAACTGCTGTAATCGGGATCCAAGGTAAAATTTCAAGTCCCTAATTTAACAGGAAGTGGGTCTAAAATGCCTGAATTTCATATATTATGCAGTCCATATATAACTTTCTAATGTAGCTTTAATTTAGCTTATTTATTTGACCCTTTTTAGTGCAGTTAATATTGGTAGGAAATATTGGTGATAGTCATTCAAAAAACAAGTTTTTAATTTTTTTTTTATTTTATTATTTTTAGAGAAGAAGAGAAAAAGGGATGAAGAAAACAGCAAAACAAAATTCTCATTTTTATTTATTTCTATCTTTCAATGAAATAAAATAAAGAAAAAAATTTTTTTTTAGAAATATTTGCCTTGAATTTACGCGTACTAAAACTACAAAAGACTTTAGAATCGCAGCTTGATTTAAGGTTTTCAAAGCAATACAGAAGAAAGTCGGACAGGCCGCCCCGGATATAATGTCGTCAAGAGTGACGCCTTGAGTCGAGTATATACTGTTCTGCCAAAGTCCGGCGCGAAAATCCGATGTTATCAATCACGTTTGGCCCGGACATATTCAACAACGCATTAATTATTCTTGAAGATAAATATGTGGCTATGATCGGTAAAACATTACTGCAACTCGGCCTATCTTCACCAGTATGAAACCAACAAAATGAACTTTATACAGATTACATACGAGAAAAGAACTGCAACGTCGAAGAGCTGAAAGCGTAATATCGCGAAAAAAATACCACTTCTAAATCAAGATCAGAAAAAAGCATACAAAATTATCATGGATCGGGTAGAGAACCAACAAGGTGGTATTGTTTTTCTTGATGCTTCGGGGAGCACAGATAAAACATTTTTAATAAATCTAATTCTAGCCGAAATCAGGGCTCGAGGAGCTCTTGCCATTGCATCTTCAGGAATCACTTCAGCATTAATGGAAGGAGGAAGAACATCCCATTCTGCACTTAAGTTGCCACTAGTGCATTCAAGTTCGGATATTCGAATATTCGAATATCCGAATATTTTAGTAAATTTCATAGTATTCGTTATTCGAATACTATCCTCGAATATTCGAATATTTTTATTGGTTTTCTTTTCAAATTTTGCTCGATAAAAATGAGCGAAAAAACGCACCCTATTTGATTTATTATCTAGCTTCTATCAGCTGTTTTAAAGAAAAAGAATTGGCAGCACGGATCTTCGCTTGTCATTTCATTATTAATTGACATTTCGTTTAAAATTAATATCGTTTATTTTGAATTTTGATGGATCTTATTTTTTTTTTTGAAGAAGCTTAGCTCATAAAGGTAATTAGAAAGTATTTAATTAGAAATTCAAATAAATACCGATGTTATTTTGTTATAGCCCACATAATGTATCGTAAAAAAAAGTCAGATGTTTGGAACTACTTTAAAAAACACGAAAATAATAAGGAAGCTGTATGCCTCAAATGTTCGAGAATTCTATGTTGCAAAGGATCAACCACCACTCCTTTAACCATTTGAAAATACACGGCATCTCAATTGTAACACCAAATGTGGAAGAAGTCCTGCCGAAAAAGTCTAAAAGCGATAATAACACAATTTTAGATTTTATTAAACCAACAAATACAAAATCTCTTGGTGCAATATTATCGCGATGTGCTACTAAAGATGGAATGTCTGTTCATGCAATAAGAAAATCAGAACAGAGCAGTTAAAGGTTATCTTGAATATAACAAAGTCAAGATGCCAGCAAATGAAGCTACAATATGGAAATACATTTATGAGTTTTATAATCAAATGAAAAAGGAAATGATAGTGAAAATTGAAATATACAAAAAGGAAAATGGAAAATTTTCAATAACTGTAGATGAATGGACCGACAATAGTGCTATTAGATATATAAATGTCAGTTTACGTGCATATCATAGTAGTACAAAATCATTTGAAAATTTTGACTTAGGTTTGGTAGAAATTAAAGAAAAGGCTGATGCTAGAAACACTGAAATATATATAAAACAGGCACTCAAACATTGATATGGACGTAGATATTGTTGCATCAACTCATGATGGCGCAGCGGTTATGGTGAAATATGGCAATAATATATCTGCTATTTCTCAACTATGTCATAACCACGCGTTACATTTAGCAATAGTTGATTCGCTGTATAAAAAAAACATTCAGAACAAACTTATAGTGGAGAATGTTTAGAAAATGACGATAATTTATCTCCCGAATCAATTGACAGTGATAGTGAATATAGTTATAGCTCATTTAATGATGAAAATGATGACACCAAGTCAGTTGATTATAGTGATTTTCCAATTGAAAATACCAATTTGAATTTACAAATTACAGAAGAAGATTGTTTAGTGGACTTGAATACAAAACTTTATATTGTTGTTAACAAAGTACGAAAAACAGTCAAAATGTTTCGAAAGTCTCCAGCTAAAAATAACAAATTGCAAGAATATGCTTTGAAGCAAGAAAGTAAAAAACTCCGCCTGCTAATTGATGTTAAAACAAGGTGGAATTCAATGGCTTCTATGATTAGACGATTTTTACGACTCAAGGATTGCATTAATCATACACTAGTTGAATTAGGTATGCCAACTATGCCTGAGAGTGATGTATTAGTCTTAAACAACTTGCTTAATGTATTGACACCACTTGAAGTAGCAGTTCAAGAGCTCAGTAAAGATAATGTAACACTCGTAACAGCTGAAGGCGTTTATAAATTTTTATTTAATTCTTTTACGGGAATTGATAATGATTTAAGTAATATATTACTTATCGAAATAAAAAAAAGAATGGACCAAAGAAGAGATAAAGTGTTAACCACATTACTTATATATCTTGAAACTGGAACTATACCGCGATCAACAGAACATTTTACCTATGCATCCAAAAGTTCCGCTAAAGATTTAGCAGAAAATATTATGCAAAGAATTTATCCAGTAGATCTCAATAATAATAACGATACTGACAATGGTGATGATGATGATGATGTACTGCTATCTACTGAAGGCAATGCAAACACAAATGATGATAATGGACTTCAAAAACAGCTGCATGAAGCAATCTGCTCCATTACAACGATTACAACAAACGCTTGTGGTTTTTCTGAATCCACAACTGGTAAGAAAAAACTTACTAAAGACTTTAACTTTTTAGATGCGTTTAAAAAACGAACAGATAATTTAAATATTTTGTACAACGCCCTTATAACAATTAGTCCAACTTCAACAGCTACCGAGAGAGTTTTCTCTACGGCTGGGATTATAAAATCAAAGCTAAGAAGTAGTTTGAAGTCAAAGCATTTAAATGCAATTTTATTTTTAAAATATATATTTAAAAAAGAGGATCTCAATTCTCAACTCAAATAAAATAATGAATTGGTAATAATTAATTTTGCGTTTTACTATGTTCTTCTTTTATTTCTTTGGTATTAGTTATGCTTTTATTGACTTTATTGGTTACAGTCTACTATGTATTTTACTATTACATGAAAATACAATAATTCGAATAATATCCGAATATTCGAATATTTCAACAAAAAACTATTCGATATTCGGATAGTAAAAAAACTCGAATAATTGAATGCACTAGTTGCCACTAATCTCCAGACAGGAAAATCCTACCTGCAACATTAGTAAAGCAAGTTGTCGAGCACAAGTGCTCAAGACATGCAAAATTATCGTATGGGATGAATGTACCATGGCTCACAAGAAAGCTCTCGAAGCCCTTGACGTGACTGTGAGAGATCAGAGAGGAAATAACAACCTTATGGGCGGAGTTCTGGTACTTCTATGTGGAGTTTTCGGTCAAACTTTACCCGTCATCCCAAAGTCAACACCAGCCGATGAAATTTACCCATGTTTAAAACATTTTTCTTTGTGGAGACATGTACGAAAGATAAGTTTGAAACAAAACATGAGAGTACATCTGGGGGATGACAGTGCTCACATTTTCGCCAACAAGCTATTTGAGATCGGAGAAGGTAGATTTGCAGTTGAGCCATCTGGAAAAATAAAATTGCCATCCGATTTTTGTAATTTGGTGTCGTCCGTCGCAGAACTAATAGATGCAGTCTATACGGATATTCAGCAAAACTAGCATAATTTGAACTGGTTTCGAGAGAGGGCAATTCTTGCTGCTAAAAATGATGATGTCAGCGAAATGAATAATCAAATACTTTCCATATTACCGGACGTAGTTAATGCTGATGAGGTAGCCAATTTTCCAACAGAACTCCTAAATTCTCTTGATCCGGCTGGATTACCGCCACATCGTCTTTTACTGAAACTGAGATCACCAATTATTTTATTACGGAACCTCGACCCCACAAAACTTTGCAACGGTACAAGACTTTGTGTTAAAAAATTGTTGGCAAATGTAATTGAAGCGACTATTTTAACAGGGAAGGGACAGGGTGAAGTCGCTTTCATCCCAAGGATACCACTCATTCCAAATGATCTCCCTTTTAACTTTAAGAGGTTGCAATTTCCAGTTAGACTTGTGTTTTCGATTACGATAAACAAGGCACAGGGACAGTCTATTAAGTACTGCGGTGTGGATTTAAGTGTGAAGGCGAAACTAAAAACGTTGTTTATAATCAAGTTTTATCTTGAGAAAATTATTTAATCACCCGTCAATTTAATTAGTTTATTAATACTTCCTTTTTCAAACTAAAAACGAAGAAAAAATTCTAGGAACTTTAACTTTTCTCGGACAACGCCGGGTAACTCCGCTAGTAATATAATAAAGAAAATAGTACGTTAAGATAAGTTGTAAAGGTCATATGTGTCAAATACTTTAATACAAGCTCTTACAGGTCTTAATTATAAAAGATACATAATGGCAATTGTCATATTATACATTTTAATAACGTTAATGTAGACAAAATGGAGTTTTATATGTATAAAATATTACTTAACACTTTTAAAACTACAAAAACATAGATTTCAAAAAAATGTCGTTTAACACTTTCTTCGTCTAACTCCTAACTCCTAACTCCAGCAATTCAATATTAAAGATACATTTGGGCAAAGTATTAAAGATTTTATTTTCATCATAGTCTAAAATTTAATTCTGTTTTATTTTTAATAATATAATTTTCAATTCAACAGACAGATTTCATATAACAGAGATGTTTAAAACATTTTACAACTAAAATTAATTTCCATCCGGGACATTAATTTTCTGTCAAATAATTCGTTAAGGAATACATCTTTAGTACTTTCTTTAAGTTTATTGGGTTACCAAAAAGAAAAGAAAAACAAAAAAAAATGTACTATGATCTCTTTATAACAATAATCGATCATTTGGGTAACAATATATTTTTGTTCTTTATAACTTTTTTGTCCTTTATATTTTTTTCTTTCTTATCTTTGTATTGTCCTACTCCAAAAATTCCTTCTATAATTTTCCATATTGATTTATTCTTGTTTTGTTTTGTATCTTAATGAGACAAATTTTTACTGTCATAGCTAAAGTTTTCGAAGAAAATTTAATATAATTAATTAAAATATGAAAAGTCGAACAGTGTTTGTGTGCATATTATGTAATTATGCTCGTAGTTGTATAAATTCTGTTAAATATCCTTTTTCCTAATTAATTAGTGTTTCTTTTTTTTCTGTTTTTTATTTTGATTTTGGTTTTTTGATGTGAAAATCCTTAGAGAAAGCTTTTGCTAAAACCCAAAATAAATATTCTTATATATATATATTAATAAAATTAAATTTAGTAAAAAAAAAAAAAAAATGAAATCGAAGCCACAAGACATATTTGACAATTTAAAGCATTAAGAATGAAAGAATATCCTTAATTGATCCTTTAATTTAAATTCAGAATTTTTATTGGCGTTCATTTCAAGATGTTCTTATTTTTTGTTTTATGTATTTTTTTTTTTTGTTTATTAGTTTTGGTTAAAATTCTATGTGTTACATTTAAATTGTTAATAATTTTTGTTGGTTTTCTACTTAAAAAAATAAAATAAAAATAAGGACCCTTTTTTTGTTATATTGAAATCAACAATACAACGATTAAGTTTAGCTAATTTCTTATCCTTGTAAAATTATTTTTATTCATTAGAGAATCCTTAAATGAAAATGGAAAATAAAAGCAAAGTATTTTTTTGTTGTAGATAGTAAACAATATTGTTTTGATAATAATCTTTGTTGGTCTACGTATATATATACCCTACAATGAGTACATTGTGTTAGAAATTTCAAGGATATTCTAAATATTTATTCGCTTTTGCAATATACTTGAGACAAAAGGTATTCTAATAAACTTACTTCAAAATACTTTAATCCCTTTTATACACCCAGGTTCAATAAAATACGCTCACTTACATTAAAACATTAAATGAAACAAAATTTAATTTCGGATGCGAGCGTTTTGAACAAAATTCAAATTTAATTAAGAAAGTTAAAAAAATCATAATACCTAATGAACAAAGTATTAGCTCATTTAGATATATATCAAAATTTGCAATAACAGACAATATTAATGATATTAAGCTCTATTTTTATTGAATACAGAAATAGGAAAATCACTACAAATCATCAAGCTATTGAATCATTTAATAATAAAGAGAGCAATATTAGACTTAAACATTTGCGTCATGATAATACAAGAAAATATACTGATATATTAAACACTCTCTGTTCCAACATTCTGGTCCTATCCCAAAATAATACTTGAACATATAAAAATAAGAACAGAATTTTCAAAAATTACCTGATATCCAAGTAATAAACTGTTTAATTAACAGTAATCCAGTGAGGCGAAATCTCACAGTTACTCTTGAAACATTCTTATTTCATTCTTGCTTAAATGAGTACTAGCCAATATGCACTGAAAAAAAAATTGTTCGTAATATCAATGAACAGCGATTATTAACATATTTTTTGTTGGCTCAATTAATTATTCATTAATATTACGAAAATGTAACATCTCTTATTTTTTTTCTTAATAAACTGTTTATTGATTCAACGAATTAGGATTTATTGACACAAATATGCAGTTCTTAATACAATAATTGAACAACTAATTCATTAATAATGCGAACACTTTCATTAAAATTAGATTAATAACAGTGTTCGTTGTTTTAACAAATTCGTTTGTTAAAATCAATAATTTTCTCTTTGATGAGCAATGCCTTCATTAATATGTATGTATACTTTTATATTTGTTACTTGCATAATATCAACCAAATATAAAATGTTTCGTTATGTCAACGAATTTATACTTTAAAATTCGGAATTTTTTCTTTATTTCAACGAACTAGTTTATTAAAACTAATAATTTTTTTGTTTACTTAATGACGTGATGCGTGTTATTTGTAATTTATGTACTCGTATTTTAACAGAATTTTTCAGTGTAAAAAAGAATTTATAATTGTAAGATCTTATAAATTAGCGTAATTTTAAATTCTTTATTTTCTTTCCGGTCAATTCCAATATAGTCTTAAATATACATAAGGAAGGAAAATTACAAAAAACTATATAAAAATTAATACAAAAAAACTTACAATAATTAGATGGTTCTATCATACACAAAACTTAAATCAAATTCCAAAATAAAATATAACAAATTAAAATTAAATACAAATGTGCAAAAAAGAGAATAGTTAGTGACATTTTTTATTTAAAAAATAGTGTTAAACGCTACATAAAAAAAAAAATATTTACAATAATTAAGAAGTAAATTTATTGTGAGAATATAAACGAAAAATCCAAAATAAATATAACAAGTAAAGAAAATAATAATTAAATAAAATGTTATAAACTACTTAAGAATATAATTTAAAAAATGAAAAAACATATTTAATCATTTCATATTTAAAACTAATGAAAATTTAAAACTAAGACTAAGAGATACAAAAGAAAATAAGTTATCAACAAAAATTTATTATAAAATAAAAATTGTTTAAAAAAATAAAATCCAAATAATTAAAATAAAAATACACAAAAAGTAAAAAACATTGTATTTTTATTTAAAGAAGTGATAAGTGGCGGAGAGTGGGAAGTAAGAGGAGAGTTCAGAAAGCGGGGACAACGATCAAATAAATGATAGAAGTGGAAGACGTGGGAACCGACAAAATGAAATTTTCAATGAAATATTTTATTATTTCAACAAACATATTTATTGAAACAAAAATTTATGTTATTAAATTAATAAACAAATTTATTAAATCAATGAAATGTTTTATTATTTCAACAAACATGTTTATTAAAACAAAAATTTATTTTAATAAACACATTCAATAATTGTTCATTGTATTAACGACGAGGTTATTAAATTAATAAATAGCTATTCATTGGCTCAATGAACAAGTTCATCGGACAAATATTAATAAATTTTTAATTGTCTCAACGAATTTTTTTATTGTAGTTACGTACCTTTTTGGTTCAGTGTGAGCGAAATTAAACTAAAGATGACCAATTTTAAATTGAAAAATAACACTTTTGGGATACAGCAGTCTTGTCAAAAGTAAATTTTAAACGGAAAAAATTTTCAAATGTTCAGATAATATAAAAAAAAAAATATTTTCAGAGAAATAATCTCTAATCTCTATGATAAATACTATATGCAACAGATCGGGATAGGAGTACAATAAGAAGTTTCTCAAAGTATTTGATTTATTTATGAATGTGTATAATTAACCAAATATAAAATGTATGCCTTTTCACATAGATTTAAATTTAGGAAATGCTTTATAATGTGTCTATTATTTTTCGAGTATTTATTTATAACAGTAAATGTGGGAAATTACTACTGTTGTGCGGAACTAGGCCTTTTTAATTATTCATTTATTTATTTTAAAATTTTTAAATGAGTCCGGAGTACTCGTTCAGAGTATATAATATAATCTAATATAATGAGTATAAACAAAAATTCAAAATGTACAAAATAACATAATTCAATTATAAACAGTGTAGGATTTACAAAACAATTTAGGACGACAAAACAGTACAAGCTATATTCACTTACAAAATCTTTCAATTTTAAACATTAATAGAACAAAGATAAAGCTGTATCAATAAACGAAACCTACTATACATGTTTATCTACTAAATGCTTAAGCATTGTTGAATTAATAATTTTGTATGCGCTAAATTTTGAAAAGATAATAATTTCTCTGCGGAAGTTTAAGGTTTATAGTTTAAAAATACTAATTTCTAATAGTGTATTTTCATTTTACTTTAAGTTGCGACCAAGTTACTTTCAATTATTTGTTGTAATTTATCAACTTTCAATTTTCTTCGAAAACTTTAGCTATGACAGTAAAAATTTGTCTCAACATGTTATCCCCATGACACAGGGTACTCAACCAGCGGGAATTGAACCAATTACCTTCCGATTGAAAGACAGACGATCTAATTACTATTCCAACCAGTATGTAATTTACCAAATTTTCTAGTAAATTAAATTAAACCACAACTTTAATTTAATATCCACGTCTTTAGTGAGATTCGAACGGCAAATATTCCGATTACTCATCAGATGACAAAATTATTATACTCTATCGGTCGGAAACTCTCAAGCTAAATTTATCAATCCGATATATTTCTTGATTAGTGAATTTTGTTTATTATACTCTTCAACTTGCTGGGCTGTGTGAGCTTTCAGTGAAAATAACTTAATAAAAAAATTATATATTCTTAATTGAATTTGCAACATATTCTATTTTTTTCTGTTACTTTCTAGTATCCTCCCCATATTGTTGAAATGATTAAAATCAACTTAAAAGTATAGAGTTCCTAAAGAGTATTTTTCAAATTACAGTTCCTTTGTAGAGACTGAAATTGGTTTTGCTTAGGCATAGCAAGTGATCGTGTGTCCCTGTCATAATTTGTTATTTTCTTTATAATTATTTTCCACAAAATTATTTCATCTCAGTTGAATAAATACACGTTTTCAATTATATTTAATAGAAAATCTGTGAGTTTAATTATATTTAATTTCATTGAAATTTGTATTATTTCATTTATATTACATATAGGGTTTGCAATTTTACACCGACATTTTTTAATACCGTTCAATACTGGTATCAATGAACACATAATACCGGTATCCGGTATTACATTTTTTCCAAATGAAAAATGATAAAACTTTACAGAAACATGTTAAAGAACAATTCGGAAAGGAATTTATTTCTAGATTCAAAAATCGTCGGAATAGCTTACTTGCATTGTTCAGTTAAAGAACTGCATACAAAAGGCTTTGATTGATTAAAATTTAAATGCAGAAATATCATTTTCGGAAATTGGTTTTTCTTTAGCATCAGCAGTTATTTCAGTTCTTCTTCCAATCAAACTAACTGTTGAAGCTTGTTGTCGTCATGATAGTACTCTTCTTAGCGCAAATGCAGCTTTACTATTTATGTTTAATCAATTGCCAGAACAGAACACTGCTTTAAGTAATGAATTCAAGGAACAGCTAATAATTCGTATAAAACAAAGGCGTACTGATTTATCGAGGCTACTGCAATACCTGCACAATCCAACTGAATCAGAAGATGACGACGAAGATGAAATTTTTAATCAAATTAACAACGCAACAATTATAAAAATAATTATAAATTTATTGGAACACTTATATAATATTGATGATGATGATATTGAAAACTTAGGAGCCTTCCATCGACGTTTCCGAATCATCTGCTGATTCTGAGCCAGAAATTCTAATTTCGATGACAATGAAAGAAAAACTAGAAATGGCAATTTCCAAGAAATTTAATGTTATGAAGACTGCGAGTGAAATTTCAAATAACGATGAATTCTAAAGTACTTTAAAAAATTATAAAACAAGAGTTAGCATACTTCGAAGTAGAACATATAAATACCGAAATACCGATTTTGAAAATTTGGTCCGGTATTGCAAGCCCTAATTACAAATAAAATATAAAATATATTTGAAAGAAAATTTTTTTAGAAGTTCTCAAAGAAATTACTCTCAACTCTCAATTCCACTTAACTGACAGGTGTCCATGGACTCATAATATTTTAAAAAAAATAATTTCTTTACAGTAATTAATTTTATAATAAACGTAATTGTTTCTATTGTGATATTGAGAAATAAGAATTAAAATTAAACTTAAATTCATATTGATTCCAAAGAAAAATTCCTATTGTAGGTAGAAACAACGAAAAAAATATTTTTTTTTTTCATTTTTTCTCCCTTTTTTTGTTAATTGTTGTTTCTTTTTATCTTTTATTAGTTTTGTCTTTTCAACAGGATGTACGCACAGTTCCATTTACAAAAAAATTAGAAAAACAAAAAAAAAAAAAAACAACAAAAAACCAACTTCAGAAATATCCCTTTTGTAAGTCAATTTAATTAAGGACATCATTTTCTCCTAAGAATTTTAAAGCATTTCCCTAGTGCTTAATTTTGTTGTTCTTCATGATGATTTTTATTTTAATTTCTTTTTCATTTTTTTTTTTGTTGTTTGTTGTTTTTTAGTTCATTTTACAAATTCCAACACTCTATTGTTTTTTCGTCTTTTTGTTGTTATCCTTCCACAATGGTTGCCTTAGTATTTTTTTTTTCACCGCCTACAGATAAATATCTTGAAAATCTGTTTTCACAAATTGGACATTTTTATCTATAAATGTAATATTTTGTGTTGGGGTATACATAAAGGGAACTCTGGGACTAAGGCAATTAAACAAAGGATGCTTATAGCGTCAAATATTTATATATTATGTACTTATCAGAGAAGAAGAAAATCTTAGGACATTTTTCTGTATTGATATAATTTTAAAGATAGATTTTAAAGATTTCTAATCCTATTAAGGATGTAAGGGTGAAAAGAATTAAATGAAAAAATGGAAAACAAAAAAATAAAAATAAATGACGGATTTTCTGGAAAAGAGCAAAAAAATCAAAGAAATAAAAAAAAAATTAATTAAAAGGCCTAAATAAATCGTTTTACAAATTATAATAGGCGAATATCCTTAAATTATTATTATTTTGTTTTTTTTTTCAAATTTTATTATTTATTTATATTTTGAATTTAATGGATTAAGTACAACCCGAAGACATCTTTTCAAAATGATTATATATATGTAACATCATTCAAATACTATTTCTATTCACAAACGAGTATTTATTTGTATGTATATATTTCAATTATACAGCTCTTAACAATCGCAGTTCAATTTAAAAATGATAGTAGTCGCAACATGGGTATATTTGTATAAGTTTTAGTTATTCAAAAGCCCAGAATGCTTTCATTAAATTAAGTTGATTAAAATACATTAGTATAGGTCTCAAATCTGCTTCATGCTATTAAAATTTAATTCAAAGTCAATTTTTCGCTTGCTTTTAGCACCATATATTTTTTTTTAAGCTTACATACATAAATTTTAAATAACACTTAATAAATTATTTACTTTTCTACCAGCTTGTTTTATTCAGTTTCAAATTAAGTACAGTAAGCACAGAATTAATAGAAATAATTAAAATAATACAAAAATAATAATTAGAGCGTACTTAAAGATATTCGACAGAGAGATGTCTGAATTCAATACTGCTTAACATAACGTTCATCGGGACATATACTGCAATTCTAAAATAATAAACGAGGAAGTATAATACAACTAACCCTTCTGTGTATACCTAGATACTCGTGTATGTGTTCCTATTTTCGTTTTGAATAATTCCACCTTTATTCATTCAAATGAACCTAAGTTTCATGATTCCTCAAATTGGACTATTATTAATTAGTTTGTTGAAAAATAAGTCAAAAACTGGGTCCTACTTTAGGAGCTTTAGAAAAAAATTATCATAATTCCCCACCTAACATACCTAAGTATGTTCACAAGTTTTATATGAAGTATGTGTAATATGTTTTTCTGAATAATGAAAATAAAAATTAATGATTATAAAAATTAAGCATATTTTCAGTATTTTTCAATTCATATTTTTTAAATATAAAATAGATAAAATAAGAAAAATTCTGTGTGTTAAATTTTTTAATTTTTCACAATAATATTGCTTTATTTCAAAAGTAACATTTGCAATTGAAATTTGAGTTTTTTTTTTCATGTAATATGTAATAAAACCGGCAGTGAAATCTAAGCTAAACAGAGCAGTAAAAAACTTAAGATGATCACTTCTAAAAATACTTAAGTGAACTTACTCCTACGGAGAAAACGGATTACTCTCTATGGAAAGCAGCAAAGAAACTCAATCGTCCCACCTTGAAAACTCCTCCAATTCGTCTACTAAATGATGACTGGACATGGAAAGATAATATTGACAAAGCCATAACATTTACCAGCCACCTTAAAAATGTGGTTACACCAAATAAACGAACTAACGAAGATAATTTACTATGAAGTAGATTATAACCTACCTCCCATAAAAGTTAAATGAAAAAAGGTTAAAAAAATATACAGTCGGAGATAGATTCTAAAAAGACTGCAGGTCACGATCAAATAAACGGAAAAATGTTATTAGAGCTGCCAGCTATCACCATAAAATTAATAACAAGGATTTTTAACTGTTCATTAAAACTAGCTTATTTTTTTAATAAATGGAAAGAGTCGCATATAATTATGATACGAAAAACAGGAAAAGGTGAAACACAAGTTAATTCATATCTTCCTATTAGCCCATTACCAACTATTTCAAAATTATTTGAAAAAATAATTCTAAATAAATTAAGCCCGGTATTGAATCAACTCAATATAATATCTAAACACCAATTTGGCTTCAGAAAAGAACATGGGACCATAGAAAAAATTAACAGAATTGAAGTGTCGCTAATCAAATCGACATTTGAAAATAAAGTATATTGCTCAGCAGTCTACCTGCACTGAAAAAATAATTTACTAAAATACAGCGAATTTTTACTAAATTTTAACAAAGACATTACTTAATTTTGAGCCAAAGACAAAAATCTTTATTTTAAGGAAAAAAGTTTTTTTAATTTTAAGAAATCAAAATGTTTTAAAAAAAAACGGAATTTGTCTTAAAATTTAAGAATACTTTGCTAGAATTAAGTAACAAATATACTAGATATTGCTTTAAATTTTAGTATTGACTTACTAAATAAAAAGAAAAAAATTTTAAATTCAAGTAAAAAATTTATTTAAAAGAATGTCGAGCTTGTTTTAAAATTAGGGAATATATTTTTGATTTTAAGAAAAACTATTTGATTTTTACTGGAATAGTTTACTAAAATAAGAAGTAAAAAAAATAAACTGTACTTTAAATTTTAGTAATGGCTTACTAAATAATGAGATATCTTTAGATTAGATGAGATAGCTTTAAATTGAAGTCAGCAAATTATTTAAAAGAATTACATAATTGTCCTAAAATTAAGAAAGCATTATTTAGTTTGTAGGAATAATGTTTTGATTTTTAGTCAATCAAATTACTGTTTTCTAGGATTTGATTAATTTTTAAATCGTTGTCAAAATAATTATAATTGAAAAAATGTTATGTTTTTTTCCAAAAATATTTATTATACAAAAAATAATTTGTATGCACAAGTCATATTTACATCATTATTACACAAGTTATGTATGATATTATATAATTATATAAAATAAAATTTTCTTAAAATTAAAAATGAATTAATAGGACAAAAGTTTTATTATCAACTTAATTATCTTAATATATTGCAAACATATTTTATTTTAATTGAAATTAAATTTATTTTTTATTAAGATTAACATTACTTTTGTAGGAGTTTTTTTATGAATACATTATAAACTTATACTATATTTAAAAATTATATTCTGCTTTTAAAAATTTAAGCCCATTAAACTGACAAATTCGGAACCTTTTAGTTCTTGAAGAATGCTTGTTATGTCAATCATTATTGATTCCTGTATTGTGCTTTCTGAGAGAATTATTTCACAACTTCATGTTGGGTTCTCAGTTGCATCTACTTCGTTATTATTATAAACTAATTGTTATAATTATCACTCATTATAAAATATTATTATTAGACCCAATAAATTTTTTTTTTAACTTTTTCACTGTGTGGTAAACAGTAATATCCAATTTATAAGTTTATTTATTGAAACACTTATAGTTTATTCATTTAAACACACATTTAAGTTTTTGTTTATTTGTTAATTTTTTCTGTGAATGTCTTAATTAAAATAAAGGCTAGTAAAACTAAGTGAAAGCGTTTCAAATAAAAAAACTTTGTGAATTGCAAAAACACGTTTTTCTTTTATTATTTAAAACTCATTCTAATTATACACTGATTTTTTTCCCGACTGCGAACTTCAGCGACCACGCTAATAAGAAAAACTAATTGAATGTATAAAAGTTAATTATAAGGTATGCATTACCATACCAATGCAAACTAAATAATATTGCGTATTCGAACTTATATTATAGTATGCATTTACTAAATTTTGATTTTGGTACTAAACTGTTATTATTATTTATCATATTTTGGTACTGGTATTAAACTATTTTCCAAATTTAGGAAATTAAGTATTAATAACAATTATAAATTGACTTGGAATTTAAAAAATTAACAGCATTTTTATTTAGTAAAGTTTTTAGTGACTTTAGTACGAATATCATAAATATAAGAAAATGCTAATTTTAAATTTTAGTAACTAATACTTGAATGAAATAAATTATTTCCTAATTATAAGAGTCAGTTGGTTTAAATAGAAAGAAAATTTTTTACTTAAAATAAAAACTGCTATTTTGATATTTTAAGACCTAATCATTTAGTTATAAGGTTATTTTACTAAGTCTAAAGGAGTTTTCATTATATAATAAGAATTTTTTACTTGATTTTAAAATTAAGTAGTACTTTTATTTAAGTACATATCATTTTTTCAGTGTGGATACTTTACAAGCATTTTCAATGTTTCGTTTAAAGGACTACTGTACAAAATTAAAGCCCTGCTACCAAATAATTTCTATAGTATTATAAAAAGTTACCTAGAAGAACGAACATTTCATGTAAAATTAAATGAAGTACTGACACACACTTATGAAATTAAAGCAGCAGTCCCTCAGGGAAGTATTGTAGGCCCAATGCTATACTCAATTTATACATCTGACCAGCATCAGCAGATGTATTAATTTGTACTTCTGCTGATGACACTGCTATACTATATCATCCACTTCAAATGCAGACCATGCGACTTTAAGACTACAACAATACCTAAACAAGGTCAAAACCTGGTCAAATAAATGAAAGCAAAAGCGCACACATAACCTTCACTCTTAGAAAAACTCGTGTCCACCAGTTACCATAAATAATAAAGTAATTCAACATCATCAAAATATTAAATACCTGGGAACTCTCCTCGATCGGAGGCTAACGTGGAAAAGCCATATAGATATAAAATGCAAGCAGGTCAAACTAAAATTTTCAAATATGTACTGGCTAATGGATGTACTGGCTAATGGGCCGGAAATCGATTCTCAAACTATACAATAAAATAATCCTGTATAAAACAATACTTATATGCCTATATGATGGTTGTATGTCATACAAATCTGGGGCTCATACTGCGCTACAAACTTAGAAAAAATTAAAAGGGTTCAGTCAAGCATATTACGTAATATAATTAATGCTCCATATTATATAAGAAATATAAATATTCAGAGAGAGAGAACACAAATATGTTCAGAAACTGGCTTTACATCCATATAAACTGGGAAGAAACATTCTAAATCAACTGACATACCATACATTAAAAAGAATCGATCCTCTAATGATGGCATCATTTTAGATTAGAATAATACTTGTAACAATTTCAGCAATCAACATGTATTTTATCTTTTTAATTAGAATTACTATATGAAGCTCTTAAGATTTGATACACTTTCTGTTAGTTTCTTACTTTTAAGAAATATTCAAAATTATAAGTTATTAAAACAACAAAATGTAATATGTATTTCATACCGGGGTATGAATTAGGTGTTGATGGAACGCTTTTGTTCTAAATATAGACAGAAGGTTTAAAGAGGTCGCATTTACATAGAACCCAGTAACGTATTAAACCGCCCATCAAAAAATATTAACACAGATTACAACACATGAATGGCAACAGAATAAAAATACTCTGTTATATAAAGTTGCGCAGTGGACAAAAGGAGAGCCAGAGAATATATAGAACTTATCACCATATCATATCATTATACTCCGTCAATGGCCGTCATAAAGGTATGAAATAATGATAAATCTCCCAATCTTCCCAATCACAAAATGCGTCAGTTTTAAAAATAAGACAAATGCTCACAAGAACGCATGTTATGACTGAAGTACACAAAACAATGAAGACGAAGAACAATACTTAAATCTCTATATTATAGAAGAATACATTAACTATAATTTTCAACCTACATATTGTAGAAATAATAAATTGGTTGTATATAGAAATATAATCATAATATTAAAACCCTACATACCGCCAAATAGTTTGCAAATATAGTTATTAAAAAGTAGTAAAATTTAAATCAAGTTATCTCTGTCTGATTCTAAATTACCATTCCAAAATATATTTATGTTAAGTTCAATTCAGGTTTTATAGCATCACAGAATTTCAATAATGGCATTGAAATACCTAAATTTTAATTTTAATTGCAATATTTCTAGCATTCCATAATGATTGTATAATTCACAAAAATTTTCATTAAAATGTACTCCAATTATGTATAGAACATATCGAACAAAACCATAAGTACTTAACTTTAAAATGATAAATTCAAAGTAAATAAAACTTTTAATACATTTTAAATTAATTACGATTAATAACCTATATTTTCTGTAAAATGAAAAATTAATTAAAATACTATGATACTATTAGATATTTAAAATAGGTTAAATATAAATTTATTTATAGAATTTTCTGTTAGAAAAACTACTAATTTGTATATCTAATTTAGAGACCTAATTTTAAAATTTAATAATTTAGATATCTATGTCTTTGATCTATAATATTTACATTTATCTATACGTTTAATATTTGTGTCGATTTCTGTGGCCCGGTAGTTTTTCAATTTACAAATTCACTCATCGATAAATTTCCGAAGTTCTTTATCTTTTAAATCCATTTTTTATTTTTTGTTATTTTTATTTTAAATCGTGATTACCATGTTATTTAAAGTTGTTTAAAGACTTAGGGCCCAAGAGTACTTTTTCATGGAAAACATTTATTTAAAAACCATTAAAATATTATAAGCAACACAGCTAATTCCCCACTAGGTTTCAGAAAGGGGTCCAGACAGTTTGATAATTCATATATCATTAAATTCTTATATACTTGTCTTGTCCGTGGAATTTGTAAGCTGAGTTTATTCACCATTTTATTGTAATCATGTCAATAGACGTGAAGTAATTCAGAAAACATTACTTCGGTTTGCTCTTCATAATCTGACCTTCTAATTATCCCCTCCTTTTACTAAATTAATTTCTACTAAAATTATCACAATTAAATATGTTACAGTTCGAAAAAAACTGTTTCTAAATGTATTTTTAAAGCAAATCCTAAACGGGGGAATTGATTGACATGCTATTAAGCGACTGATCGACACTCATTTGAATATTGGAAAATAATTCGATCGGAAAATTTCTTTAACTTGGTATTTCACCGAACTATAGAAAATATGAACCAGTTCATAAAATGTTTATCAGCTTAACCTTAATAAAACTATATTGTAATATATAAGATAATATTGTAATATATTTAAATTAAGGACAAATAAATAAATAAATACAAAATGGAAAAATTAATATCATAAACCTTCTTGTGACTATTTTTGTTACTGTTATTGTTATAACAGTGTTTCACCACATTTTTGGTATAATCATATTATACTAATTTTTTAACAAATTTTTTTTTAATTACTATGTAGATACATAATTATTTTTAAAAAAAATTATACGTTTTTCGCTCAATTTGCATTAATTAGAAATATAAAAGCAACAAAAAAATATGAATTTCATTAAACCAAATAATTTTGGTATTATCAAATAAATTTTCGATTTTAATTTAATATTTAATTTTTTTAATTATCATTTTCAATTAAATTATAATATTAATGACCATCGCAATTTTAAATATATAATATTATGTACCTAACTATGTATAAATTAAATGTGTGTATATTACACCAAAAATTGTTTGGATATCATTCGAATTGTGTTAAAATATTGTTAATTCATTATAAATACATGAACTAACCAAAAAAAATAGTGTGAAAAAAATACATGGCAACATAAAATTCACTAGAGGAGATAGAAAAATATAATGAAATACTGTTTCAGTACATAAAAGTAATAACTAAAGATGGAAACATATTACAATCGATATCTACACAAAAGAGGAATTTTAACCCAACAAACTTTCCAATTGAGTCGCATTACCCACTTGGACTGAAGACGGACGTAACACATATTATACAATAGATTATATTACAATAGACGGCAACATATTACAATAAAATAGACTAGTTAAGTAACTGCACAATTGTCAGAAGAAAACATTCAATAAAAAAAACGCTATGTTAGAGACACGACAAGAAAAACTTGATACAATGAAGAAAGCATATACCAAATGATAACGACGAAATATCGTATCAAATGTAAAGTATCGAAATGGATAACATAATCGTATCGTATAGAAATGGATAACATGACTTGTTCGTTCAAACAAAACAAAGACGTGGGCAAACCTTTAAGATTTGTGTAACATACCAAACATTCACTGCTAAATTTCAAAATAAATATACAAAAAACATAATTTAGAATTTATTTATTTATTTCAATTTATCTCAAAAAAAGCTAAAAAGCTCGTACATTAGAGTAGTGTACATTATAAATAATTAAGAAACAAAAAAATATATATCAGTGCAAAAATTTAAATTAATTCCATATAGAAAAAAATAGTACTATTAAAAACTAGTTAAAAACGATAAAATATAAAATATTAAGTTCATTTGTATTAAGGATTTTTAAATCAGAAAAAACACAAAAGAAACATAATAGAAATTTAGGAAAAAATAAAAATAGATTTAAAAAGATGTAGATATGAAATTAAGCCCTATATTAATTATTAATGATATTTCTTTTTGTGATACTTTTCAATTCAGTCATTCATTTATTATATTTTATTAAATATTAGAATTCATTATAATTATAATAAATTAATTAAAACTTTTAAGCTATTTAATTATATTCAGATTTTTTATGTCATTTGGCAACATATTGTACGAACTGATTACATTTTTCTTGACAGGCACCAAGCCATTTAGATTTACACAAGCAGAGAAGCGCATATGAGTTGCCTTTCTTGTGTTGTGTTAATGTTCATCGCTATTATTGATAATTGTTGTGTTTGATTTAATGCAGTTTTTTGTATTCTATGTTTATGTATCATTTGGAATACTTGCAGATTGTCTTTAATTTTAAGTATATTAAATTTATTGTGCAAACCTTCTGTAGGTGTTCTTATGGCGAGTCCAAAGATTTTTTTTATGGCCCCGTTTAGAATTCATTGCAAGGAATTTATAATTTTTTCATAAGTGTTAGCCCAAATTCCAAGCCCGTAAATAAGCAAACTGTTAAATAGAATATTGATATTTTTAAGTTGCGGGGAATTCTGTGTGATATTTTTTTTAAATATTCCTGCAATTCTTCTGGTTTTCAACCTAACTTCATTTACCTGTGTGTTCCAGTTCATTTCTTCGTCTAGAACAATACCTAAATATTTGTAACTTTTAACTGTTTTGTAACTGTTTGTTGTCGTAGATCAAATACATATTTGAATTTTTAGCTTTTATTAACATATATTTTGTTTTGTTTGGGTTGACAATTAGTTTATTATGAATAGACATCGAGTTGTTAATCGTTGATGTGTCTGTATTTATTGTATGCTCCAGTTTTACTAAATTATCTTCACTCTGAACTAAAATTAAATCATATGCATACAAAAAAGCTTTTCCGCTTAACATCCAAATAGCACCAGCCCCAAAAAACTACCTCGGATAACTCCATTTTTAATATTACTTGTTGTAATTCGAATCGATTCGCATTCTGAATATTGTTTTCTGTTACTAAGATAGTTTTTGAACCAATCGTACTCAATTAAAGAGACCTCACATTCAAAAAGAATTCGTAGCAGAATTTTTCTATGAGAGTCAAATGCTTTGTTTAATTAAAAAACACAAGACATATCTTATTTAATTTACTTCGCTGAGGATATAATTTACTACACCAAATAATGCAGCCTTTATAGTGGATTGTTTAGTTAAACCATATATTGTAGGTGGCAAATTAATTTATTATCTTTAAGATATTGGGAAAATAGATTACAAACATAAGTTTCAATTATTTTCCCAAAAGTTGACGATATCGAAAGTGGCCTAAGGTTGTTCACTTTTATCACCAGATTTCTTATAAGTAGGAATTATTTATCTTTAGAGTGTCTGGCATGATACCTTGTTGCAAAGAAGCATCAACTAATTTCATAATTGATTCAACTAATTCATTAGAGCAATATTTTATAATTGTGGTTGGTATCTCGTCTGCACCGGAGCTATTAGATGAGGACAATCCATGTATTATTGTCAATTAAGCTAGAAGCTTCGGTATTGACATGTTGGATCAGACGAGTTTTATGCCGTGCAGAGCATTTCATTATTTCATCTGTTATAGATGAGATCTTCAGATCTCGATGAATATCGGCATTGCGAACATACTATGGAGCATTGACTATGTTGCGCAGTACCTTATTTTGGAACGTTTGGATAGTTTGAATATGGATTTGTTTAGCACATCCCCATATTTGAATACCGTATGCCCAGACTGGCTTCAATATTTGATTATACATCAAAACTTTGTTATAGGTCGAGACCGTAGAATTCCGCCCAATCAGCCAGTATATTTCTCTATATTTGAACTGGAGTTCTTGTTTTTTGATTTTCACATGCTCTTTCCATTTCAGTTTTGCATCCAAGGTCATGCCAAGATATTTAGCTTTATTCTCGTATGGAATCACGACATCATTAATTTTAACTGAGAGAGGAGTTACTATGTTTTTGTGGGTGAAGTTTACATGACTAGATTTGGCTTCATTTAATTTAATTTTCCATTTTTTGCACCAGTTGGAAATTTTGTCATTAGCTTTTTGCAGTTTGTTTGTAGCTTCTTCTATAGTAGAACCAACTGCCATCAACGCTGTGTCATCCGCAAAGGTTGCTATTTTTATATTTTCTACTTCGGGTATATCACAGGTGTATAACAAATATAAAATTGGACCCAGTATACTACCTTGCGGTACTCCAGCTTTTATATCTCTTAGCGAGGAGTATTAATTCTCATTTTAACCCGAAAAACTCTATTTGAGAGATATGATGAAAATAATTCAACATAATTTTTATGGAGCAAACAACTTAGCTTTTTGATGAGTTCTTCATACCAAACTTTATTTCTTAAAAGCTTGGGCTACATCTAGAAATACTCAAGAACAAATTTGTTTATTTTCCAGTGCCCTTTCTATAATGTCTGTTATTCGATGTACTTGATCTATTGTTGAGTGTTTTTGGCTAAATCCTAATTGGTGATTAGGTATTATATTCCTGTTTTCTATGAGGGGTTGAATCCTTCTCAATAGTAATTTTTCAAACAACTTCGATATTGTAGGGAGCAAAGATATCGGCCTGTAGGATTTGGTGTCGTTAGCAGGCTTTCCTGGTTTTTGGATCATTATTATCTCGGCAACTTTCCATATACTAGGTACGTGTTTAAGCTTAATACAGGCATTCATTATATATACCAAGAGTGTGAGAACTTTGTTGGGTAAATTTTTCAGCACATTTGAAGTTTTAAACATAATAAACGACATATTCATTGTATAAACGAATTTAAATTTTTAGTAACAACTATATTAGACAAATGTCCAAATAAGAAGCATAATTGAATAAGAAAAAGATACGAAGAATATAGAAATAACCAATGTAATGTACAAAATATCACGCTAAGATTATTCATAATCATATTAGATATATAGAACAATAAAAAATACTAATTACAGTGATGTGTTAAGAATACTTGCGGGAATCCGAATTTATAAGACAAACAGCTAATAATAATTTTCGATCTATAATTACTAACCATCAAATAGTTGAAGAAGTTCAAAAAATTGATAAAACCAATTTATCATCAATAAAACAAGTATACAAAATATAAGTAAATTAGACTTATATAAAAATTTTCCGACTGTCAAGGAACAGATAGATAATAAATGAACAGTTTTCTAGAAAATGAATATTCTACAATATTTAAATTAATGTAAACATATTTTAAAATAGTACACTTTACCTAAATAACCGTAGGGATTAAGGGCTAAAAAGAAGAACAACAAAATAGAATTAAGTTAGTCACTAATGAAGGTAATCGTTGGTACCGATGTATCGATATTTATCAAAAATAAAAGTATTACTGACTTGACTTGACATCAATTAAAATATCATCAAAAATAAAACCGGTAAATTAGTTGAAATAGTGGAGTTAATTCCTTGTTAATTTTTATTGCATTGAACATATTCTATTTACATTAACATACATAATTTTCATTACTGTATGCATTTTTTTCAGATAGCAGTGAATAATCAAAGCGAGCTTCAGGAACTACTTCTGACCGGAGGGAATAGTTTGAACGACTACGGAACTTTTACAGCACTGTAGTGACACACCCGGTACGTTGATATTGATTTGTATGTACATAATTCATAATTGCCGACAGGGTAGTAGTAGCGTACCGGTAAAAATGACGAATATTGTCATGTAATCGAATTACGACATATAAAATTAAAAACGAATATAAAAATATGCCACATGATTATAATATAGCTGATTAGATGTTAACGAAAAAGTTAAAACTCATAAATGAAAACGAGTTGAATTAAATTTATAAGTTTATTGTTTTTTATATATTCATTTTTAATTTTAATTCTTAAATATATCCATAACACTAAAACTACAACACTTAGTCTGTAAACAAAATTTTGATTGTAATTCTAGCTAATAGCCTCAGCATTGATATTTTGGATCAGAAGATTTTTATGCCGTGCGCGCGCATTTCATTATTTCGTCTTTTATAAATGAAATTTTTAAATCTCAATGAATATCGGCATTGCAAACATACCATGAGTATGTTGCACAATACCTTATTTTGGAATGTTTGGATAGTTGAATTTGTTTGCATATTTGAATAAAGTATGCCCAGACTGGCTTCAATATTTGATTGCACATCAAAACTTTTGTTATAAATCATGGACATAGAATTACACTCATTCAAAGAGCTCTATAATTTGAACTGGAATATTTGAACTGTATGAATTGATTAATTAAACTTTCAAAAAAGTACATTGTATATTGAGTACAATCCGGTAACAAATTAAATAAAATGGAGCTATTCTATTTAAGAAGGCTTAGTTCCTGACAATAGCAGTAGTTTTTCACATTTAATGAGTAAGCTAGTAAATTTATAAATAAATGCTCGAGATGTTGTAGATATTGTAGTGTAAACTTGCAGTACCATACGTAATTAAGCACGAAAAAGGTGATTCTACATAAGTTACTGTCAAAAGCAAAAAAAACACAGAATGGTCGTTAAAGAGATTTTTAGATGATTTAAATTAAAATTTTTAAAAAATTAATGCTATAAATTTTTCAAAGAAAACTAAATTCTACATGGAAATGTTGATTTAACTCAATTAGTTCAAATTACACTTCCAAGATATATCATATATATACGTAATAAATCATCAGTATTCCTCAGAGAAACTATATTTCGGTTCATAAAATTACTAGAATCAAACTACTAACCAATATTAATTTCTTACAGCCAAAAAAATACTTCAGTTTATCAGAAATGCATAAAAAACTCAATATTATAAAAAATTTACATAAAAAATACAAAAAAAAAAAAACACTCGTAAACTCGACACAAAATTTTAACATGGGTAAATTTTTGAACAATAAATTCATTTATGAAACTACTAGATTCTATTATGCATATATGTATATTTTTTCTCAAGTCATACAGATTGAATACTCTAAAACTTAAAAAGGTGGAAGATTAAATCAAAAACAAAAACAAAAATCACCAAACTTTAGAACAATCAACAAAAAAATTTAAATTACACAAGGATACACTAGATAACTGAATTTTCAATTTATTTTATTTTTTGTTTTTTTTTTTACGTTACTTATGCTCATATCATAGGATTCTCCATTCACAATATGTTGAAAAAAAAAGAAAAAAAAAATGTTCCAGGCTACAAGGACCCAACAAGGAAAATTTGAATTTATTTTCAATCATATAAAATAAAAAAATAATAAAAAAATGTTTAAGTCTAGACAGATTTTTATAGATTTCATGGTTAATTTTTCCAATCTAGTGTTGGCATTTTTATTCTATTTTTTGTTATTTATTTAACGATCCTTTAAGGATTCACGAACTTTTGTGTATTAGAGTTTTTATAAAGAAAAAAAAATACTGAAGCGTAATATAAATTGTTTTGATAATCATGATTTTTAAGTCAAGTTTAAAAGTTTATACCATTGTAAAATATTAAAAAATCTGGTGTTGCTAAGCTCTATAATCGTTTAGAAATTCTTCAAAAAAACATTTTTAATAAAGAATTTTGAGAACGTGTGAATATATTTTTTTTCTAAAGCAAATATTTCAAATTTCAAACTAGGCTTTAACAAATTTATACAATCTTGTCAGTTTCAAAATAAATAAAAAATATTCGTTTTACAATAAAAATAAAAAAAAAAAAAACATAAAACAGAAAAGATACGGCAAGGGTCAAGTGGGACAAGACAGAAGAGATTATTTTATTGAAATATAACCAAGAGCATAGAATTTTCAGGTATGTAATTTTTTGGGCAAATAAATTCTTTATACCAAGACGACATGACATTGAAGCAATTACCTGTTCACTTAAATTGTCTAGATTTTCATGAACAGCATCATTAAAACATTCAGTTTCATATATATTATGTATATAAGTAAATGAATCTATTTGATTATCAAGCATTACTGGTGGTTCAAACTTATTAAGCTCTTAATATTTTTCTTGTCACTTCATATTATATTAGTTGGAACAAAAATAGTTATTATCAATTCAATTCAATTAACAAAAAAATCAACATGAATTTAAATAACAAGAAGTATAAATTGAAACTTTAAAATATTGCCGTTATTTTCCTAGGGTAAATTTTTTTTTATGGAATAAAAGTCGAGTTTCCTTTCACTAATTTACTAAAAGAAGCAGCTTACTTCCTAAGCATAAATCATCAGTGAAAGGAAACTCGAACCTTATTCCATAAATTAAATATATCACGTAAAAACAAATTTGATTGTCAAAAATAATAAATTTGTGTATTTCCAATTGATGGTTCAAGTGATATATTATCAGTCACAAAACGTGATGGCTCATATTATGTTTAAGTTTTCCACTACCAAATTGGGATGTATTAAAAAAAATTTTACCATATTTTTAACTAGCTATGTAAAAAATAAGACAAAGAACTAGGAAATTCGTTTAAATTGTCTTCTCTTGTAACGGACTCAGGTAGTATAACGGTTAAAGCATGATAAGAAAAAAGCAAACATTTATTTTAGGACTTAAAATAGGGCAAATAGGATAATCAGTGATGAAAAATTGTTTTTCGTTGTTTCAAATAAATTTAAGTGATTAACTAAACAATTTGAAGAAGGCTCAGATTCCAGCACAAACCTAAAATATAACATAGATTATGCTCATTTGATTATATTATATTATCGTAACAATCCTTAATTGAAAACTCTTATTTCTTACATTATAATTTCAAGCCCATAATAAGATTTATAAATTCTAAGAATTTAAAATGTTAAAAACTTGAAAATATTTTAAAAGTCACCTCACCTCAACTTTCAGAAAACAAACAGAATATTTAAAATCCCAGTTATTTGAATCCCAGAAGGCAATTTTAAAAGATATTACTCCTTCTAGTTTACCTGTAAAATCATTTTAAAAAGAGCTATCGAGCATTTCATCACATAAGTGAAACGGACCAACAGTAGTCAAAATTCGGAAATGTGGTTGTATTGTATACAGGATTAAACTGTCTCTTAATGTTTTTCAGCTATATTGAACATTAATTTTTTCGCTATTTTTCCATTTAAAACAGCATGTCACACTTCTCTAATTTTAAATAGTTTTTGTCTATTGCTATGCCTAAATATATCGTTTACACATTCAATTAGTTCATGGTTTACTTTTATATTTACATTTATTGAACTATTTAGCATCATACATTTCGTTTTAGTTACATTCAGCATTAGTTTATTCCGGTTTATCCATTTAAAAATTGTATCAAGATTTTCATTTAAATAGTTTTATTTTTAAAATGATAGAAATCCTAATTTTTGTTTTTATAACTCCAAGCCTATGGTAGTAATACCCTAACTGCTTTTACACAGAGATTTGACATACACTGTCACACACAAGGTTTTTTAACTCTAAAATTTTTATGTTTTATCTACTAATTTAAATGTGGAAAGTTTTATTTATTGCAAAGTAACTTCGCCTTCATAATAGCATAGCTCAATTTTATTTTCATCACCAATCCACTCAAATATATTTTATCATTTATTTTAGCCATGAATTTAACAATGGCAGAAATAACAAAAATGATTAGAAATAACATTAAAACAAAAAAAAACATAGATTGTGATTAAATTAGTGTAAGACTATTAAAAGAACTGCCTAAGTTAGAGTAGAGTAAGAATATTGCCTAAGTTAAGTAAGAATATCGAAATAATTCCTGATACCAAAACCAGGTAAGCCAATTGAAAAAAATACATCCTACAGACCGACTAGCCTACTGCCGTACCAATTTAAGCTATTTAAAAGACTATTCTTGGAAAAGCTATAACCGATTTTGGAAAAAAGCGAAATAATTTCAGAGCGTCAAGTCGGCTTCAGAAATGAACATGCAACTATTGAATAAATACACAGAATAGCAGATGTAATCCAGTTAAGCCTAGATATTGTTCAGCATTGTTTTTTTTTTTTTGAATATATTAGATAACCAGATATGGCATGAAATACTCCTGCACAAACTTTAACAATTTCTTCCACGAAACTATTATTTATTACAGTACTCATACCTTATCGAAAGGCACATTTTATGTGAAGCATCAAGGTGTCTATATACACAAACCAATGAACAGACGTACCACAGGGCAGCGTCCTAGGTCCTGTTGTATACCTAATAGACTTACCAATAACAAATGATACAACCACCGGCACTTTCCCTAATCATAAGACCATATTGGAAAATCAGAGTAAATGGAGCAAATACAACACATCGAAATATTGCAGCGATTTCAGTCAAAAGTATTAAGACTCATAGCTCCAACACCATCGGAACCTACAGATGAAAACCATAAAGGAAGAAATCAGAAGTGGAAGATGCAAATTCCAAACAAGATTAGTTTCTCATTCAAATATCCTAGCACACAACTTAAGTATTACAATATTCTGCAACTAGCAAACAGGTACTAACAGACTACAACTGGGTTTTCATGAATGACTTACAATTTGTGGGTTCTTCATCCACAAGTGCATTATATGAATTTTGCTTACATATAACAACAAAAAAATCATACAAACTACTAATAATCTCCATTAGAGACAGATTGTACAGTTTACAAGGGGAAAAATTAGCCCAACAACAAAGGGTACAAAGGGTTACCAGGTCAAAAAATCCAAAAAGCATTTTTTTTTACCTCCGTCGGGAAGTTAACCTGAGACCTTTCGGTTAAAAGATAAGCGCTCTACCTAGAGTAATACCCAACGTGATTTGCCAGTAATATAAAAATAATACAAGTGGAACACAGTGTTACGGCAAGTTAAATGGAAACCTTTTTAAAATTTTCTTTTTTATTTATATCTCAGTGTAATGTGGAACAAAAAATTCTCAAGTACTCAGTTTTCCACTTTAACACATTCAATATTAAAACTTTATTTAAAAAAAAAAAAAATATTTTTAAATTCTGCTGACATTTTTTTGCATATTAAAATCAGTTTTGTACTATATTGGTGTGGAGATTATCCACTCAAAGACGAGAGAATAATAAAATTTGAAATGAATGGAAATCTTCGTGTCACATAAATTCCTTTTTTTTTATTTTTTTATTTTTTTATTTGATTTCCTTTTATTTTTTTATTTTGTTACGTTTTTTTCCTATATAGGTTAAGAAGTACATTTAAAAGAATATTTTCAGGTGTGTGACTATCATCAAAATATTTTCTAATCATAAGATTTGTACATTTTTGTTTTCTATCATTCAATTGAAAACTACTTATTTATAAGATACATTATAATAATGATGAGATATGGCTTTAAATTGTCGTAGTTAAATTATGTCTGCATCTTTTTTAAAAACCTCATCTTAATATATCATCAGACACTAAAAGTAATAACACAATGATGAGAAAATTATACGATATTCAATAGTAAAACAAAAAAAAAACAAAAAAATATTTTATTGAGAAAAATGTTTTTTATGAGAACAGAATAAATTAAATATTAAATTTGAATTAAAGAATCTGGGGATCTAAGCGCAATAAAATTCGTATGTATATCGTTTCTATTTTTGATAATTCTTTGATTTATTTTAGCATACCCAGAATGTTTAATATTCTTTTAAAATATTTTATGTCAATCCAAATTTTTGTTTAAGTACTATAAACTTCAAATAATATCATCTAAAGTTTTTGTGACTTTTATGCCAATGACTATTATGACCTATCCCAATTACTAAAATGTAAAATTAGTATGATAATATATTGAAAAATTATTATAAGATACTTGCACTAAGCTATACTCACTAATGAACAAACCGAAAGAAGATTGAGATTAGGATCTAATGAGATTTTTCTCGCACCCAGAATGAAATTAAAAAATACACGAGTTACACATAGTGATTATACAAGATGAACTCAGGGCCGAATTGACTAAAGGCCAAAATTAGCAATATACAAGATCACTTGTAGTCATTGAAACAAAGTTTATATAGAACAAGTTAGAAAAACATGAAAAAGCAACTCAAGGAACCACCTGAAAGAGCAGAACGATCGAAAAAGAAAAAAATAACCGAATTCAGATTCAAAGTAGCAGAACACATGAAGAGAGTCTAAACATTTCCAAATAAAGATACACTCATTAGACATTCGATCAAACTAAATTGTGGTGAAAGAATCGGAATATTTAAACCCTAAAATGACTCATTTCTGAATGAATACCAAGGCAATGGGAATTCTTCATTATTTAAATTTATAGAAACGCATAATATAAGCCATAAAACCACCATCTAATGTTGAAAATTATTATTTTTTTCTATTGTATAATTCTAATACCCAATTACATTAAAAATAGCTTTAGCCAATGACAAGCGAAGTAATGAACCAGGCACAGGCTGAAAAATTCAGGAATCACTTTTTTGCCTTCGTTGTGAATCGAACCTGGGACCTTTCACAGGCGCTTTTCATACTACAAGAACTATAGAAGAAGTAGAAGAATACGTAGAAATAAAATCGAAATTTGTAAAATTAAAAATATTCGACCATTTTCAACAACAATAATTTCATATTTTTTAGTATACTTGTTCTAATTGTGCCATAACTATTAACAAGGATATTAGCCTGGTTTAAATCCAGTCATCTACAACATTTCAATTCACGCTTTTTTTTTGATAAGTTGTGGCGCAAATGATTTTGGATGAATTTCTAGATGATATGAATATATTTCTTCTTTCTTTTGTATTATGGTGTTAGCAGATTCTTAAATCTAGACTTATGCTGTTATTATTACACGCGTACCAAGGAGCAGTGACGATATCTCTTAGTACTTTGAATTGCAAATGTTATACTAAGCTGGAGCAGAAGCAGAAAAAGCAGCACAGTAACATAACCTGAGAGAATTGCATCGCATAATCAAGAACTTAACAAACCAGTCCGAACAACAAAACATACCAATTAAAGATAAAAATAGTGCGCTCATGACAAACTTAGAGGATAAATTAAAGAGATGGAGAGAACATTTCCAAGAACTGAGCAACGAAGAAAGTACAAATAATGAAGCAGACATAAGAATCAGAGACAATGCAAATATCTACCCAACTGAGGGACTGCCAATATCTACTCAAGCTCCAAATATAGAAGAAATCAAAGCTACAATCAATATCCTGAAGCACAATAAAGCAACAGGTGAAGATGGAATTCCAGCAGAAATAGCCAAACTGGACCCTGACTTATTCGCAAAAACAATTGAACCACACATCAGGAAAGCATGGATAGAGGAGAATATACCACCATCATGAAAGAAAGGAATGATTGTCAAGATACCTAAGAAAGGAGAAATCAAACTGCAGCAACTGGAAAATTGCAGCAACTGGAGAGGAATCACGGTTCTAAATACTATTCATAAGATAATAGCAATTATTATAAAGAAAATATTAGAAGAAGTACTAGAACCAATACTACGGAAAGAGCAGGCAGGTTTCATACCAAACCGAAGCTGTGTTGACCAGGCAAATACTTTACGGGCCATAGTTGAACAATCAGTAGAATGGAATGCCCCACTATATCTACTATTCATAGATTTTAAGAAAGTAATCGACACAGTCAAGAGATGCGCAATATGAAGAACACTTACAAAGAAGGGAGTTCCTGAAAAAATCATCAACATCATCAAAGCGATGTATAAAGATGCAGAGACAACAGCTCAACACAGAGGTAAGATCAGTGATCCATTCTACACCAATATAGGAGTTAGACAAGGATGTCCACTATCTCCACTTCTCTTCAACACAATACTATACGACATTCTAAGAAAAGTTTGCAGTGGAATAAACGGAATAGAATGGGATCTCTTCGGCAACTTAGAAGACTTAGATTACGCAGATGATGTATGCCTCATATCAAGGAATCAAAGGGACCTACAGAACAAAGTCAACAGATTACAGAAAGAAGCAAAGAAATCGGGACTGGAATTAAATATCGAGAAAACCAAGGCAATGAGGACAAACAACAGTTACAGTGAGCCAATAACAGTGAGTGGACAACAGATAGAATACGTAGAAGAATTCAACTAGGGGAGCATTATAACATCAAGAGGAGGTGCAACAGAAGATGTCAACAGCCGTATAAATAAGGCAAGAAGAACATTTGGGAGCCTAATGAAGATATGGCAGAGCAACCAAATATCGAGAACAACAAAGCTAACAATATTCAGAGCATGTGTTAAGTCAACATTAATATATGGCAGTGAAACATGGCTCACTTCGGTCAGAATCAAACAGAAGCTACAAGTATTCATCAACAAGTGCTTGAGAATTATATGCAGAATATTCTGGCCGGCAAGAATTAGCAACGAGGATTTATGGATGATAACTGGAGAAGAACCTATCAAGAGACAGATAAATAGAAAAAAGGGATAGGTCATACACTAAGGAAATCAGAAAGCGATATAGCAAGAAGAGCTCTAAAGTGGAATCCACAAGGACAAAGGAGACCTGGCAGACCATACAACACATGGAGACGCACAATCGATCAAGAATTAACAGTCAACAATTATACCTGGGACGATATTAAGGAAGTAGTACTCAACAGAGAGGAATGGAGGTTCACTATTGAATCCCTATGCTACCACGCGGAGTAATAGGAGAAAAAAAAAAAAAAAAAGTTGGAAAATATAAATAAAATAAAATTAAACTAATTTTATACATATTATTAAATAGTTGCTGAAATTGGAAAATATCTTTGATGAGTAAAATGCCATTTAGGTTCAAAAAACAGAAAGAGACTAATCACGTTTTCAAAGCTTTTTTTGACAAAATTTTAATTTTCGGGTGCTTCTACCATATCCTCATACACCGATATTATATTATAAGACATGATGCAGTGGGTAAGTTCGAAATATATTATATACTTTTATATTAACTTGCCAGTGTTTATATGTAGATATGTATATATATGTACGTTAACAATATTCTAGCAAGATTCATTATATACTTTTGTGTTTTATCTTATAGTAGTAGATGCTCAACATCCATAACTAGTTTATTTCCTACTTTTTAGGGGGCTAGTTTGGTTTCGATAAAAGTATATTTTAAAAATTTTTATTTTTACATTATTACTTTTTAATTTTACTTTTTTAAAATTTTTACTTAATCTAAATATATGATTATTCAAATGACTACTATTAGACAAATGATTATTACCTTGTGACATAATGTTAATTTCACATATTGCCTAAAGTTCTTAGCATAAAAACCCCTTGAATTAATCTACAAAACTTAAATTGTATTCTCATTTTGTCCTGTTTTCTACGTGGAGATTTGAAGTACATGATTTTTGGTTTGATACGTGCGTAGCTATACTTAATCTCTTGAAAATCCTAATAAACAAAACTAAAATTAAAAATTGTAAGAAATTTATATCAATAATATGTATGTATATGTCAGTTTATACAAACATAATCAACTAAAAATTCTGTTTTTAGTCGTAAACTAAGAACATTTTACTCAGCTTTGTTCTACAATTTCTTTTGGTAATCTAAATAAAATATAGCAAAATTTTAACCAATCAATATTTATGATTACTTACAAATACATGTACTGTAAAATGTATTTCAATTAATTTTTTACAATAAATTGCAATGCATAGGTTTTTTTTTATTTTATATGAAGAACTTTCAATTTTCCCTTAAATGCTAATGTTTTTTAGGGAAATTTTATTTCAATATTACTAAAGGACTATATTTGCTAAGATTGATTAAAAATTCTGATACAAATTAAAATTGATTTCCATCTTACTCACATTTTAAGTACACATATTTTTCCTCATCTGACCAATTCAGATAGATTACATTTCTTCTTTTTTCAGAAATTACTAACAGTATTATATTTCATAATAATACAAAAACAAAAATAAAATAATTTCAAAAGGATAATTTAATTTTGTAAATGTGTAAGATTTCTATACATTATATGAGAAGTTAAAAAGAGACAATTAAATATTTTGAATATAGAAGCCTGCTACATTCGGAGAAAAAGGATTGATGCTTTATCAGTTGTTATACATGTAGGAAGGAATCAGTTGTTATGCATGACATGGGGAATGGTTAAAATATATATTTTCTTTTTGTTTTATTTTCCTTATTTGAATTTTGAAAATGAATTTTGGAAATGCCATTTATAATGTCACAAAATTTATTACACATATTTAAACAGTTAACCCAACATTATTGTGTAAGTAAGTGAATCGAAATGTTCACTAATTTTTTTTATTTCTGAAAATTCTCTAAGCCAAATCAAATTATTAAAAGGCAAATTATTTCTTTATTTAAAATTAGTACGTATTTTAAATAGAGTAAGCAATAACTGCTCAAATTTAAAAATTTATTATTAAAAGAAAAAATTAATTATTGATGCGAGTCGGCAGCCGCCTCGGCATCATAGCTTTCAAAACATAAACTTACTTTATTCATGCAACTAAAAACAAAAATTTACTTTATGTCGTATTTTCCGTTTTTACAATGTTACAGATTTTTTTTCCTAACTACCTTACCAACTATTTAATTTTTTTTTCATGAGTTTTGAAATATGATTTCAAAAAATAGTTGCAAATAAAATGTCTAAAATACATTTATTACATAAAAACAAATTTTACCAACTTACTTACCTTATTTTAGCTTGACCTCACTGACGCTGATCTATTAATTAGTATAATAAGGGCCACGTACGAAAACGCAAAAACAACAATCCTTCACAATGGCTCCATGAGTAACACAATAAAACTCATAAAAGGAAATAAACACGGCTGTCCACTACCCCTCTGCCTGCTCATTACGGTATTTGATGAGTTTATTAAGAAAACAACAATCACATCAAATCAAGAAAGTGGATTATCACAAACAGATTAGAAGATTTAGAATATACGGATGATATTGTATTTCTCGGCTATACAAACAGTGGCATACAGGAGAAAATAACAAGCCTAGAAAAAAATGAGTTAGAAGTTGGACTATATAAATCAACAAAATAAAAACCTAAGAATTAATACAAGAAATAGTGCCAACGTCAGTACAATCAAAAGTCATAGAAAATATCAGCGAAGTCAATTATCTTGGTAGCATAATTTTACAAAGGGAGGCACTAAGCCACAGACATGGAAAATCGGTTAATATTAGCCAGAATGGCTTTGGGACTTTTTTTACTGTACGGAAACAATTTCACATCGCCAGGTGTACTAATAAACTGCGAATTCAATTGGAACAAAATCCGCAAGGCAAAAAATTAATAGGTAGTCCACGGAAAAACTGCCGCAGATCAGTCCATAACAATAGAAAACAACAACACAACATGCAGTGAAATTTAAACGTAGCGTAGAACAGAGTCAGATGAAAGAGCTTAGTGGAAGCTCTATACTCCCAAAGGGAGGGAAGCAGAAACAAAAAAAATAATATAACTTATGCTCACCGCTGTTACATATAACACTATAATATAATTAAAAAAAGGATATCGTTCAAAGAAACGTTTACGAAAAATGATCCCATGGTGCAACACTGACTTTTGGCCTTATGTTGTAAATGTTGTAAATGTTAGCAAATTAAAATACTTTAAAATGAGGAAATTTTAAATAATTGTTATGAATCGTGTTTTTAGCATATCTAACAGCTCTGCTTTTATATAAAATTGTAAGAGAGAGTGGTTTATTTAATGAACATACCAAAAATGGGGAATTAGATCTTGAACGAGAACTTTTTTTAAAGTGTCGTTTTTCCAAAATCGTATTTTTTGTTTGCTAAAATATTTTCGTTTTTAGTTTTTATCTTATGTTCTTCAATACCGAATAATATTATTTTTTACTTGTTTACTCTAGTTATGGCCTCCTATACTATAATTCTGTAAGACAATTAAAAAAAAAATTCTTAAAACTTTGTCATTTACAAAAAATTCTTTACTGGTTTAAACCCTCGTAACGGTGGACAATTGAAACTATTTTGAGACGGAACTATTTTAAACTAGCTTTGTAACCCGTCATAAATGACGGAAGCAAAATAAATCCTAGTTTCTTTTTTTCTTTCATTATTTTCTTTGTTCCGAAATTACAGTACTTATGTTTATATCACTTTTTATTTATTTTTATTTATGTTTATATTGGCCTAACACTAATCTTTTTTTTTTTTATATAACAGAAAAAGAAGTACCATACCAACAAATTTGTATAAAATGTTTGTATTTTTGTATGGTATACTCGTACTCACTTCCATTTAGTTATAATTCGTTAGTTGGGTTCCATTTAGTATAAATTATACCGTATTAGCGTTATTGAGTCCTCCGGGAGAGCAAATTTAAGAATGGGACCTTATTTTCATATAAATTTTGTCTTTTGTATAATGTATAGGGATCTTATTTTGCTATATGAATAAACTGTTATTATGGTATTGTGTTATTTTTAAAAAAATATTCAAAATTTTGTATCTAAATTGGTAAAATTTACAAAAAATACAAAAACATTTTCATATATAATTTTCAATTAAAAAAAAACAATGTTTTATTATCCGGCGTAGAAGTAGAGTTAATTATCCTACTCTACTTCTATCAAGTTCTATTGATTGAACAGCGAACCTGAACAGTGAAGTGAAATGTGAACACTTAACACTGAAAATAAAATAATATTTTTGGAATGGAGCATATAGAACATACAGAATACAGATACAGCAAATAATAAAAAAAAACAAAAAAAAACAAAAAAAAAACAAAAATAATTTTTTTTGAGTGAAGTGAATTACGCACACAATAATGAGAAAAATAAAAGGTAGAAGCAATAAAGTAGTATAATGTATAATATTATACAATACAAATATGCTGATACACATGTGTATTATTATGTATAATTTTAAGTAATAAGAATAACCTTTGAGTGAATTATGTTTTTTTTTTGTGTTAAATGCTGTTTGCCTTTTGGTTATTATACCATATTAAACTATTGATGAAATTTCTATTAGTCCTTATTATTATAAATCAAAAAAATTGTTTGTTTTATTTATATTATTATTATTATTTATTATTTTTCCTTATTATTTGCGAAGAAGACTAACTTTAAATTAAAAAAATATAGTTCATGCAATCAATTTTTCCTGCAAAGGTTCAGCATGGTAGACAGGGGTTAAAAAAAAGCACCAAACCAATTTGTATATATATGCATTTGTATACATATGCAATTTGTATATGTGTTGGAGCGTTCCGTCGAACTTACAAACATCCAGATAAATGCAGAATAATATATATATAATTGTACTTGAAGATGTATCCTTTCAAATGGCTCTGGAAATTGTACCGAATTTTGAATTTAAAGATTAAATATTATGATTTCCTTTTATTTATTTAAAGTTGGTTATTTTTGAAGGGCATTGTATTTTATCAAAGTATTATTATGATAAGTGTCAGTAAAATTTCTTTCCCAGCCAAATTTTGCATTTATTATGAAGTAAATATAAACTCCATAAAATTATGATTTTAAAATAAAAAATAATAACTATCTCACTCACATAACATAAATTTGTTCAAATGAAATTCATTTCAGAATAAAAACATATACACAATATATATGTGCACTAATCCTATAACAATGTTACAGTAATTGCTATGAGCCTTATAGGATTCTCCGTTTTTCGCAACAATTTCGCAACAATTACGGAGCACTCAAATTAACACTAATACTGGCTAAAAGAGTGTTTATAATAGTGTTATTAGGGTGCGCAAGAGTCTTATAGCAATAAAATTATTACATGGGGTTGCAGCAGGTCTTAGTATACAATTCTCGGTAGCGATATCCAAGTTCTATGTCTTCATATACGCATCTTATACAATTTTTTGTTGTAAAACCTCCTAAAAATTGTCTGTAAAATATTTTTATTGGAAAAATCAAAAGTTTTTCATTTTATAAGAATGTTGCATATCAAATCTAAAATGTAACAAACCATGCGAATATCCTGGGCTATTTACTGTTGTGTAAACTTTTATTTTATTGACTTCACAGTAAATAACTATATGAAAATACCAATCTGTACATCCTTTTCTAATGGAAGTCATTTAGAAGTTCAGAGTTGAATATTCTTCAATTACTTTTCTCATTTAGAAAAAGATAATTAAATTCAATAGCTTCTTCAATAATATAATATAGTATACTTAATTTAGTTTTATGTTTATTATTTGCTTTCATAGCAATTTACAACTTAGTTCAAATATTAGAAATGATTAGATGAAATGATAATCCTAAAATAAAAGGAAATATCTCAAATATTTAAAAAAAAAAAAACAGAAATTGAACAAAAATAAACGTAGAAAATGTATATAAATAAATATCCTTTCAAAATGGTGAATTCAATCTGTATATAAAATTTTTTAAGAACCTACTCTTTCATAATAATTTTGCCGGGAAAATGTAGAAGAAGATTATTGCTGACCAAAAAATTTCTCATTATTACTACTTCTATATTTACTTTAATTCCTTCAAAGACCTTTCTACTGATTCTATCTAGTAAGGAGCAATATTAGCGAGTTATAATTAAGCGTTTAAAATTTTTATAAAAAAGAAACAAAATCTGAAAAAGTAAATTTTAATGCAAAAATCAACCCTCTAGGAATAATATTAAGCGAGTTATAAGCGTTTTAAGGTTTTTATAAAAAAGAAAAAAAAATCTGTAAAAGTAAATTTTGATGCACAATTGGACTCTCTAGGAGCGATATTAACCGAAATATCAGCGCTTAAAGATTTTATAGGAAAAAAATTTGAAAAAGTAAATTTTGATGAAAAATTCGACCCTCTAGGAGCAACATTAACGAAGTTATGAGCGTTTAAAGTTTTTATACAAAAAAAAAATCTGAAAATGTAAATTTTGATGCAAAATTCGACCCTCTAGGAGCAATATTAACGAAGTTATGAGTGTTTAAAGTTTTTATAAAAAAAAAAACTGAAAATGTAAATTTTGATGCAAAATTCGACCCTCTAGGAGCAATATTAACAAAGTTATGAGCGTTTAAAGTTTTTATACAAAAAAAAAATCTGAAAATGTAAATTTTGATGCAAAATTCGACCCTCTAGGAGCAATATTAACGAAGTTATGAGTGTTTAAAGTTTTTATAAAAAAAAAAACTGAAAATGTAAATTTTGATGCAAAATTCGACCCTCTAGGAGCAATATTAACAAAGTTATGAGCGTTTAAAGTTTTTGTACAAAAAAAAAATCTGTAAAAGTAAATTTTGATGCAAAATTCGACCCTGTAAGAGCAATATTAAGTTCGCTATAAATGTTTAAAGTTTTTGTAAAAAAAAAAGATCAAAGAGTAAGTTTTGACGCAAAATTCGACCATCTAAGAGCAATATTTTCGAAGTTATGAGCGATTAAGTTTTTGTAAAAAAAAAAATCTGAAAAAGTGAATTTTGATGCAAATTTCGACTCTCTAGGAGCAATATTAACCAAATTATAATGGTGAAAATACTTTGCAAAGTACTATGCATATTAAAACATTTCAATTCCAAAAAAACATTAATATCGTTGCCTTTGTACAAGTTGTTGTCATGTTTTTTTTTTGTTTGCGACCATAATGATTAAGATTTAAAAGATATACAAACAAAGCATACAAACAAGTCATTTATGAATTTAAAGTGATTTTAAATGAAAATGTGCATCGTTATGACTGTTGGTTTCTTTATCTAAGGTACATTTTTAGTTTCATCTATATAAAGTTAAATAACAAATGACAACAAACTTCATTATTAATTTTTCGATAAAAAAAAAATAAAGCAACATGAAAATAAATTTACTCTTAAGTAAAAAAGTATAAGTTACTCTTAAGAAAATTGTGTGAATATATATGTATACATAAACAAATGAGTTTATGGGAAAATCAATTTTTATCCTTTACACTTCTTTTCTTTCAGATTTTCATACTTTTCTCGGAAATTATATCTATCGCACTGTTTCTCATTTCTTATAATTTTGTTAACTTGTTTCCGTTATGATTAAAATATTCTTACTTGATTTTTCTTCCTTTTTTGTAATATTAAATCATTTTTGCGCATTTAACTGTAAGTGATAAGGGTACACAAAATGAAAAACCTCGAGATTTCAATATAACGTTTTTTTTGCTTAATATCCTATTCTTCATTTACAAAAAAAAAAAAATAATCATATGAAAATGACAGCGGTTAATGTCAACCGGATGTAAATATTTAACGATAAATACAATTGAAAAAAAAAAATTTGTTTAAAGTCTAAAAAGTAATGGAATTCAATTCAATAAAAAAGAAAAAAACAAAACGATGAAAAATTCAGAGATAAAAATGACCTTTTCAATTTACAAGAAAAAAAGGCATTTTCCGTGAATTCGGTAAAATTTCGATATTTAAGGAAATTAATGCGGAAAATAATATTTCCGGTTAAATTTTATCCTTTATTATATTTTAATGATTTTTTTATAAATCAAATAAATAAATTGTGGTTAGTCTGATAAATTCTGGGGTAAAGAAAGAAAAATAATTTAAGAAGCAGATTGTTTAGAATCACTTAAATCGCTTAATCGCTTTCAGCCTACTATTTCAAATTTAAATGATGACTCTGAATGTTATTGTTGTTTTAATTCCGTACTGCAGGTTTTAGACCATAACTGACATTACACAAAAAGAACATTGATAAATTGTTCTGAAACTCTGAAATAATTACATAGTATTATGAAAAATTAAAAATCAAACAATGTACTAAAAATCAAACAATATTATACGAATTAACTAAAAACAATAATGTAATAAAAAAAAAAAATTTTTCAGGTAGCAGTTCAGGTAGCCAACTCATCGACTCCTTCTCTCTTCTAATCTAATTTTTAGAATCATTACTTTTTACATTGTTTATTAATTTTATTTTAAAACACTTTTAAATATTTATTTGAACTTTTATAATTGTATTAAATTTATTTAGTGGCCTCGGTAGCCGAGTGGTAAAGTACTCGAGTGTAGTAATGTAACGACCGAAGGAGCACGGGTTCAAACCCCGTGAGAACCGAAAAATTTTTTCAAATGTTGAAAATTACTGAAAAATGTAATTTTCAATACAACCACATCGGTTCAAATATAATTTAATAATTAATAAAGATATAATATAATTAATAAAAAATAATATAACTATATATAATATACAGAAATATACACCAAATAATTAATATAATTTGATAAAAAGGCCCACATTTCGAAAGAGAAAAGGGCCTATAAAGTTGTCCTACAGATTTATGTGTAGGATCAACTGTTGAAATAAATAAATAAATAAATAAATTTATTTATTTTTGTATATTTTTATTGTATATCTATATTATCTTCTAAACTTATAAAAGGGAAATTTTGTTTGTTTGTTTGTTTGTTCGATATAGACGCCCTCAGTTTTAAAGATTGAGCTCAGAAATTTTGCACAATTATTCATGGTCCAAGAAGAAACCGAATGCAATATTTTACAAAGCCATCAAATGACAGATTTAGGTAGCTGCCACTCAACTCCTAGCATCTATCAGAAATATTTCATGAATCAAAGGTGTTACAGATCTGAAAATTTACACTTAGATACTCTTTCACAAATAAAGAATTGCGACTGTTACCGATTTCGAAAACTTGGACCGGTTTGGGTTGCTCTCGTACAACTCCTAGAGAACATCTCACGAATATTTCAAAAACCAATTGTGTTACAGTCATGAAAACTTACACTTAGATACTTTTTCACAAATTAAGATATACGACTATTAATGATTTCGTATAAATATAATTTGCAATAAGCTACGATCAGAACAATTATACAAAGTATTGAAGAATTGACTGAAAAAGTATTTCCGAAATTTTACATTTCGTTTCATTAATCAGAAAATACTGCAGATTATTCCAGGGAGTCCATGTATACGAATCGATAGATACAGTTATCAATTCAAAGGAAGCTATTAACTACCGAACAGAGTTTCTTTATTCGTTGGATTTGATATGGTTTCCTCCTTATCAATTGGAATTAAAAGTAGCATCTCCAATATTGTTTCTACGAAATTTGAGGCATCCTCATTTCATTTAAGTAAAATTTAAATTGATTGTGGAAAAGGCAAACATATCTTTATTTCAAGAATACCGCAACAGCAAGGAACGTGTTTGTTTATACTCCATAAAAAAAGCCCGAGGTATTTTTTACAAAGAAATAATTTTGATATAAGTATAGTTTAAGTTGTAGTATTGTTGATTTTGTTATCGTAGTGAAAAAAATATTAAAATATTTTTGATAAGCCAATTTTTTTCAATTCGATTAATAAATCAAACTTTATTGAAGCAAATTCTATACATTTTTTGTCAACCAGGACAACGTCGGGTAACTTTGCTAGTTTTTTATAAAATAATATTTTGGAAGCAGAATATACCTCCTCCTCCATCGGTTTTTGTGACCAATTTATAATAAAAATGTTTTTGTTGCTGCAAGAAATTAATAAGCATTACAAAAAACGAAGTAAAATTTTTTAAGAACCAGTTAATTTTGAAAAAGCACAGAACTTTCCCAATTTTATATACTTTTATATTAACTTGCCAGTGTCTGTTTATATATATATATATGTATATATGTATATATGTTTGGTACCTTACACGGTACCTTACAAAGCTATCAAATGACAGGTTCGGGTTGCTGCCGAACAACTCTTAGCACGTCTCAGGCATATTTGAAAACCAATTGTATTACAGGCATGAAAATTTACATTTAGATACTTTTTCATAAATAAAGAAATACGACGGTTACCGATTTCGAAAATGTGGACTGGGTCTTGTTGCTGCCGAACAACTCCTAGCACGTCTAAGGCATATTTGGAAACCAATTGTATTACAGGCATGAAAATTTACACTTAGATACTTTTCCGCAAATAAAGAAATACGACTGTTACAGATTTCGAAAATGTGGACTGATTCGGGTTACTGCTGAACAACTTTTAGCACATCTCAGGCATATTTCGAAAACCAATTGTGTTATAGACAGAAGGGTTTACACTTATATACTCTTTCTGAAATTATAATACCTATAGGTTTCACTTAAAACTAAAAAGTATAAAATGAATCTTGCTGGAATATTGTTAATGGACACTGTTAATATTTGCCGCTTGAAAAAAATCACGTATATTAAAAGAACATCACAAAGCGTTTCCGAATTCCCGTCAACAATATTCCTACAAGATTCATTATATACTTTGTGCTTTGTCTTATAGTAGTTCTAGATGCTCAACATCCACCCCTAGTTTTATTTTCTACTTTTTAGGGGGCTAGTTTGGTTTCGATAAAAGTATATTTTAAAAATTTTTATTTTTACATTATTATTTTTTAACTATAACAAAAATAACAAATATTTTAAAAATTTCAAAACAATTTTTTCTTAGAGATTGACGCCTCTTTACTACCGCTCCAATTCATTTTAAATCTGGTTTTAGTAAAAATAATAACAATAAAAATAATGGGTTGGGTTCGAAATCTCGGTTTTCAAAATACTGTTTGATCAAAATATTGCTTTTAAAAATAGCATTTTTCAAAATCTCGCTTTTTTTATAAAAAAAAATTATAAAAAAATTATGGGAAAAGGAGAAACCCTGTAGTAAATATTATGAAAAAAGCATAAATCCACCTTTTTGCATCCAACAACAGCTACGCATATTCTGGCTTCAAAACGATATTTTGAAAAACGAACTTTTGAAAAGATCCCGCGGCGTTATAACGTTTATTTCCTTAATTATTTTTATTGTTGAAATTATAATCATAATATTCAAAGATATAGAATATTCTAAGACGAATATTAACAACATTGTTCGCTCCTTCCCACAAAACTTTTCTAATTCCTTTTTCAAATAGTCAACGGTATGCTAGTACTGAAAGGTTAACAATCTAACTTTTGCCAACAATATAAAAAAAAAAAATATTCATTGTTAACTCAATAACAAAGCCTTAATTTACAAAAAATTCAATTTTGTAAATTAAGCAGTTAATATTTTTTCAAAGTAAGTGATATAAGAAATAATTTAGTGATTTAGTAACTCATCACTTTGATACTGAATGATTCCAAACTACGAAACACAAAAAAAAAAATATGTTTTTTAGAGTTTTTATTATTTTATTATGTTCAAAAGGTTAAATATTCGCCATCATTTCTAATATGTATTTAATATAATAGGAAATCCATCTGCATATAATTATATAGTAAAAATACTTTGTTTACTATTAAATTTTATAGAATAAACGTTTTATAAATTAGTCATTTATTAATGATATCCATCAATAATCTTAAATTATAGTGTCACACACCCACACACATAGGAATATTCATTCATTTGAACAATATTGAACACCTATGTATGATTGTATATTAATTTTCGTTTTAATTATGTAGAGGTATTCATAATATGCTATAATTAATTATTTTAAAATTATATTACATACCTACATAACATACATAATTATATAACTTATACAAAATTTCATAAATTCTATAATATTTCTTTATGAATTTCTAAGTAAACAAATACAGACTAATATACATAATGGTATTATACTATGATCACACGAAGCTCATACATCCAATTATCTAATAAATCATATTATGTATAGATAATTTATGTTTATATAGGTACACGATACACATAATTACGTGACTTGATTTAATGAGAACGATAATTGTATGTGTACTGTATATTAATAAATGTACAATTTTGTTCATTGCTGATGTTCATTTTGCCGTTATGTTTACTTAAATAAACTTCTTCATGTTTTATTTTATTTTTATTATTGTTGGTGTTGTTGTTTTTATTTAATTTTTTGTATGATGGCAAGCCAAATATTTTAATAATTAAAACAGTGACAACTTTTGCTAATTATTCACACTAGAATCAATGTATTTCATGGGGATTGCCGGTGAAGTATTTTTCTTATTCATAAGAAACTATTTTGTGGGTCCTTGGCAGAAAAATGTATCCAAGGTCGCATAATTTTTTTTCATTTTCTAAATCCTTCTGAAACCATCATGTATATTTAATAACACATACAATAGCTTTTCTGTAGAATATTTATGGTATATCTAGATCTACTAATTTAAATGTGGAAAACTGTACCTACTGTAGAGTAGTTCGCCTTCATAATAGCATAGTTCCATTTTATTTTAGTGATAACCAAAACTCTCAACTATTTATCATTTATTTTATCCCAATGATAAAGAGTCCTGGTACTGGGAAGTAACTTGTACGGTTCGATGATTCTCACATTTACTAATGAGCAAAACACATATAATATAAGGGGTATACAACCATTTAAATTGTCAGTTATATTTGTATTCAAAATTGAAGACAAAATTAGAATTAAAGATTTAAACAAAAATGTATATTTTTTTTAATTATCTTACCTTATTTAAATAATAGGTAGAAGCTTCAGTGAACATAGCCTAATTTAAGTTGTCATGTCACTGTCACAGTAATATAAAAATGAGCAAATGGAATTGCTACCTAAAGAAGTTGGTTTCGTTGAAGGGGTAGAATTTTATATTGTTTTATTGTGATGTGCTTTTATTTTATAGGCAATGATATAAATTTATTTATTTATAATAGGTTGTAACTGCTTTAATAAAAAAGTTACATATTAAATGTAATATGTACAAGTATATAAATAATATGTACATGAAAACGAGCATCAATATCTTCTTGTATATTAAGAAAATGTTGTCAAAAGGATTTATTTATACATATTCCTATATAAGTGTTCATACATACATACATCCATGTATATCCTTGAGGATTGTTGTACTCCTCCTGTGTACTAAATTGGATGTTTTGTATGTACATTTTGTATGTATTTACAGGTTTTGTATGTACAGGTATGTGTATAGGTAAAAATTATTGTCAGGTAATTTTCACGCATTATGAATTATTAGATAAAATTTCGTTGCAATTCAAGCAGGATAGAGGGAAAGAAACATATATATACTAATTATTGTTATTGCTGCTGTATATTCAGTAATTTTATTGTTATAGTAAAAAAAAATTTTTGTTTTAATAAAATTCCGCAATCATCTTTTATGCAAATTTACTTAGTGAACATTTTCAATATTAGCATATAGATGGCGTTTGTTTTTTTTTTTTTAATAATAAATATTTATTCATGAAGAACACAGATATTATAATATATTATGTAATTGTGTATAATTTAGTTAAAACGTGAAATAACTCAAATTTTTTTTAAAAATATTTTTTAAATATTTGATTAATAGACCCAAAATGATATAAGTTGAAAGTTATGTAATTTAGTTTAAAAACCAAAAACAAATTTAATAAGGTTAAAGCTACTTCTTAAATAAATTTTAAATGTTAATATTAATTAGATTTTTGAAATTAATAGATTTAAATAATGTAGTTAAAATTAATTTATTTTATTTAGAATATTTAATTTGTATATAATTTTTCAGTTAATACTAGCTAATACAATTCATTTTAATTTTTCATTCCAAAAACTTAATTTAAAAAAGAAATAGGTTTAGAGATGAGCATGATTTAATTTTCACTATACTAATCATTTACTATTGTAACCGTGGTGATGTTACATCGTCCGAATGAGCACGTTCCCTCTTACCTAAAAATTATAAATTGCCGTTTTATAAAACATATTTTGTAAATATTTTCTGCAAATTTAGAAATATATCAATATCATAATTCATAATCATATCTATATCCTAATAGATAATTAAAAAATGACGGTTGTCGTATGGGGCATTTTTTTATCATATTAGACTTTTTTTCGAATAATTCCGCCTAGAAAAAAATCTAGTACGAAATTTTTGGCATTACATTAGAAAATCATTGTATTTTCAATCGTGTTTCAAATCGACAGTTAAAGTTTTTAATAATTAATTTTGTGCTATCTTTCAAATGTAAAAATATATTAAAAGTAAATTGTTGTTGAATTTTGTAAATAAAAACTAAAATATTAAGATTGTTCTTTGATGTTGTACCTAAATATAAAAATAGAAGTCTAAAATGAATAAAACTTGAAAATTTATAAATAAATAAATACAATTATGTAGGTATTTCTTAAATCTTTTATTTTATTTCACTTTTCTATCTCATTTTACCTTTTATTATCTTATTTTTATTAACTTATTTTTAAAAATTCAAAAATTCCAATCCACATTGTAAACAAATACCGAATAGAGAAACTGACATTTAAAAATTTGTACTGAATAATAAATAAGTGCTGCCGGTTCAATTTATTCATCGTATCTTAAGTATATTATGAAACCAATTTCATACTCAAGCGATTGTGCGAATGTGCTCATATTAATCACCTACACTACCATGATAGGAGGTGTACAACATCTAAATGGAAAATGATCAGAAGTCATAAATGCATATTATATTCTTAGTTTTGATACTATTTAATTTCTCTAAGATATTTTATTTGAATGACTACACAAGATTTTAATGATATTTTTAATTAAAAACATTATAAAAATAATGCTTGCATACTACAAGTGTTCGAAATTTATTAATTATTCACATTTTGAAATTTTTTTGATATCATTATAAGTTTCTATAACACAATTGTCATGTTCCAAACACCTACATTATATGACAAAATCATAAAAAATAATATTCTTTAAAATTTTGAAAGATTCTTGTAATTAATTTCAACAATTGTTGTAAACTTTAGGAAGAATAAACTGAAAAAAAATAATAATATAAAAGAAAAATATTTTTTGTCACAATTCCCTATAATATTTTGGTATGATAATTTCAATCATTTTTAAAACATTATCATAATGAAAAATAGTTCACAATTATAACTAAAAGAAGTATATTTCATAAAGCAGATATATTATGTTAGATCATAATTACCGTTTTTAATATGTATTAGCATCTATAACCGAACAGCTTATTAGCTCCTATTGCGGATACCATTAAATATATCCAAATAGTAGAACTATTAATGCCAAATTGATATAGGATTTAGAAAAATAAAAAAGAGAAAGGTACAAAAATAATATATTGACAGAAAAGAAATTATAAAATTAATTTCTGATGGTATGACATACAAATATTACAGATAATTATGATATACAAAATAAACCCATATTTTTAAAATTCAAAAATGACAAAATAAAGTAATGTGAAACAAGAATTACATCTGATATATGTCCCTGTTAAAGAACTTCGTAAGATTTAAGTGTATTCTAGCTAATTTAGCCAGAACAAAGAAACAATTGTACGTTCGAATTTGCGAAATTCAAGTTAATTACCGTGTTAAGTATACTTTGTTTTTATAACACCAGGACTATCAGATGAACTACGTTTCACTCAGAAACTTGAAATGATAGATAGAATATGATAGGTAGTTTTTTCTTTTGAGTTTGTTATAGCTATATCAGCAAATTTAAAATTGAAAAACTTCATCAATTTTTGTACACTAATTTCGCTTCATAATGCTATTCTTCAATGTTATTTTAAGTTATAACGAAAATGTATTCCAAATAAATTTCATAGAATAATTGAAAAAACTGTTCACAACATCTATGTTAATTTCACACAACATCACGTCTATTAAATTTTTTGGCTAACCATATATTAATCGACTTTGTATCGTGATAGAAAAAATTTTGAAGATCATTTTGGAAAGCTTTCAGAAATAATTGCGCATGAACTTCAAAAAGAGACATATAAGCGGAAACAAAACGTTGGCCAGTGTTGTCATTTTCAAATCTAATTAATAGTTCTGCTCTTATAATATGAACTAAAAATCCTCCAAATTGAATCGAAACAAAAACAATAAAGACACCGTTTAGTTCTACAAAATTTATCAAAATATTTTGTTTGAGCATACATTTTTTGTCGTAAGCTCCCTGCCAGATGTGAATCTTCAACAAATTTTTTCATCGTATTTCAGTGGAGGAATCGGTATCATTATCGTCTATGATAGTGGGCGGTGTCAGAATTATATATAAAATTTTCACCATATTGTATGTAACGCCACCGTAGGATTAACACATAATGATACCACAACACACACCTTCGAACAACATATTGCACAATAAATAATAATTTTTATATCTTTATCCAAATTTCCGTTTTTTTTTTGTTAATAAATTTAATAAAATTAATTGATTGAAAAGATTGAATCCTTTTATGACCCGATGATTACATGTGTAATTTCTTTTTGACGGAAATAGAAAGCTTAACACAACAAGTTTAGAAAACTAACAATTAGAGATTTTGCTCAATTATATAATAACCATATTTTAATTATAACAGCTATTATCAACTGTACTATATGTGAGTGTTTATTTCTTTATTAGTATTTAAGTCAATTAGAAAATGATTTATCCTAATAAAATATTTATATATTTTTTTTTGTTTTATTTTTCGGATGAGAATGAAGTGAAGGACTGTGCCAACTTTAACGCACTAAAAACTCCTCTCCATTAATATAATTTTGGCTCTATTATTTCAGATATATTTGAACAATCTCAATTTCATTACCTATTATCTCCTTTCCCACACTGGCAAAATGTATCAATCGGCATTAAAGGTCACACTTAGTATTTTGGCTATGTATTAAAAAATAAAATTCATTACGAATTATTAAAGGATTAATTTGTTCAGCTTATAACACAGTTCGAATACTTTCGTTTGTTTCAGTCGGCTAACTTTGTCACATCTAACAACGTCTAGTTTCACTTGTCAACTGAGTGCAATACTTCTAAATTGACATGTTGTGAAAGATGACTTTTGTAGCGTACAGCCCTTTGATTTATTTTATCTTTTATGACAGGAATCCTGAGATCTTTATGAATATCAGCATTGCAAGGAGCAATGACAATTTTTCGCAAAACTTTGTTTTCGAACGTTTGGATAGTATTTATATGAAATTGTTTAAAACAAACCCATATTTAGAAACCGTAAACCCAAACTGGCGTTAATATTTGATTGAATATTTGATTGCAATGTCCGCCCAATTAAACAATACAACTAGTTTTATTTGAGTTCTAACTTTTGTTTTTTGTTGCTCTTCACATGTTCTTCTCATCGGAGATTTGTTTTGATTATTTATGTAATAAATAATTAATACCCTCTTTGTTGCCAAGGATAATTTAGGATTTAAAAAAAACGTTTTGCCTCAAACCTCAAACCGTATATATTGTTTGTATTCCAAGCTATTTTTCAACAATAATTTTCACTGAGATAAAAAGCTCAAATTATTTCCATGTATATTTTTTTTCTCATCCATATTGAAATTGAAAATATTTTTATTGTTCACCTTCAATTTAGTTTTCTTTATTTTGTTTTTAATTCCGTTAAATTTCATTCACAAGAAAATAGCACAAATCCAAAATACAATAGTAGCAAAATAAAAAAAGGAAAAACAAGAATACAATAAAAAACAAAATATAAACTTTTTCAATTAATCAGAAATGTCATTACATTAATTAAAAATTAAAACATTTTCTTTTAGGACAAAACAAAAACAAAATTTTTTAAATTTTTGTTTTAATTTTTAGATAGCAAAATATGCAATATTATTATATATATTATATGAGTGTGTGAAAGAGGGAGAAAACTTAGAAATAGAAGATGAAATTGAAATTTTATTATGAAAACTTTTATATTAGACGTACCTAAAATATCATCCTTGTAATTTTATTTCTCCGTCATAAGCTAAAATGAGACACAAAATATATTTTCATAAGTACATATTTTAGGAAGAGAAGCAATAAACCAAATTTAGAAAATAAAATATCTATTGTTAAAAAAAAATTATTATTTTTAGAATTCATAAAAATAATCAGTAACAGAATTTTGATTCATTAAATTTAAATCAACCTGAAAACTTGAGGGCTGTTCAAATTTTTGAATGACAGAGAAAAAAAATGATTTTATAATTTTTTTCTTTTAATAATTTTTGTTTTAGATTTTAACATTATAATTAATTAAAACATGGCATGAAAATCTGCGTTTTCTCACCTGTCAAAACTTAGATTTAAATTAGAGTGATCTGAAGGCAGTGAATGAGAAAACTTCGTTATTTTGATAAATAAATTTTGATTTTTAAATTATAACTATATAAAATTCAAATTAATTAGAACAACTTGAAATTATTGTAATGAAAAAACACAAACGTGTATTAGAGATCGTATGTCATAATTATAATGTACTATGTACATGTACGTTAACTATTTTGGTAACAATCAGAAATATTGAAAAATAGTAAAGCAAAATACAAGTTTTTAGTTAGTTTTTAAAATTCATTTATTTATTATACCATGTTACATATTACATACCTTAGTATTTTATCATGAATTAAATTTAAAAATTTGCAAAACAGTAATGGTAAAATTAGATAAATGTAAGATCATTCTGATATTCCTGAGAATATGTGATGAATGAAATAACAAGAGTAGAAATAATTAAATTATATAATTAAACAATATTAGTTTGATAATTCAGAACTAAAAGTAATACAACTGTATAACATAAAAAAGGAATACAAATATAAAAATAAAAAATTCAATATTAAAGTAATAAAATAAAGCAAAACGTAACGCAAAAAATTTAAAAATTATAAAATAAAATACAAACTTATAGCTATTAAATATCAATATATACATTAGAAATAATTAAGTTTAATTAAACATAATTAAACAAGAAAAGAAAATAAAATAAGAAAAAGAGAAAAAATAAAAATTCGAGATTAACGATTACAACAAAATAATAGAAGCCTGAGAAACAAAACTTAAAAGATATAAAAGAATTAGGTTAAGTTAGCAACAACTCAATTTGAGAGTGATCAAGATTCATTAAGTGAGATCTAAGATTTTTGAAAAAAGTAATAGAAGGTCTATCCGATCTTAAAGAGAAACGTAACATATTGAAAATTTTGGGAGCTAAAAAGTCATAAAAGTGGCGGAAAACTAGGTGTAAGTCTATTTTTCTTCATGATCAATCGAATACAATATGTTTGAGCAATGAGTAGGGGACGAATTTTGTTGAAGTAAGAGTCAATATTTTTTAATAATATTTTTGCGAAAAGAATGCAAAATAAAACTTTTCAGTTTTTGTTTATTTAAAAAAAATTTACCTTGTTAGTAGAAAATAGTGGCTGTCGCAAAATATTTATCTAAAAGCTACAGCAAGTTTATTAGTAACATTATAGGAATACAGTAAAATAATAACACCACTACTGCTATTTCAGCAATTCTATTCTTATAACAACACTTTAACTCTTAATATAGGATTACGCACTTTTAGATTTATAAAAATATTGCTGTATCACTTGCGGAAAATCCCATTATAACAACTCCCGTAATTGCTATAAGAACATTCTTATAGCAATACTAATCACATTATTCCCATAAAAACATCATTATAACACCTTTATTGCTTATCGGGAGTCATATAGAAGTCTTGTAGCAATAATTTTATTTATATAACAAAAAAATGTTGCGTTAGTTATTTGTATAGCAACCAAATTCTCCTAACCATCGAATTAGATTAAACTTTTTTTCGAACTTGATTAAACTGTGCAACTATCGGTGATTGGTTTGATGTAAGACGGATCCTGGTAAGTACTTCGCGCCGTAATCTACGAAAAAATGTCAGAATTGAGTGGACCAGAAAAGCTCAGCAATCTGTTATACAAGCTTATAATTGAAAACACCCGATTTATTTCGAAAATGTTCCATATTTTAGCAACTCAATGTAACTTCTTCAATATTTGGTTTAAACATATAGCGCGTAATAGACACTTAATACCATTAATAAATAATAGACTCTTAATACCATATGCAACCTATCAACCTAGTATTTCTTAACGGTATAAAAGTATCTTTTAAATTTTCTATATATTTATTAAAATACGTGTATAAAATTTCTTGCATCTATTTGAAACAATTTTTACACAAACAAGTTTTCGAAATCGAATTTCAAGATTCGTTCTATCTTCAAGTTTTTCAACAAAATTTCCAATTTATAAACAGTATTTTTTTTACTTGATAGAAAACTTATTAGATTTTCTTAGGAAATAACTTTAGTCCTTAAAATTTCATAAAACTACTAATGAATTATCAAATCGGGTATATCCAAGTTTATTGGATAATTATTTGCAAAACAAAATCAAAAAAAAAAAATCATAATGTAAAAATTAGCCCTTAAAAAAATTACAGTTATGAAAATTTAACAAAATCATTTGACTAAAATCTTGAAATTCAATTTAAACATCTTTTCTATCAAAAGAAATTTTTTATTAAAATTGAAAAGTAATAGAATTTTTTTAAGTGCTTAAGGCTATGATTTTCTTATTTTCGCTTTTCTCTTCTTTTTTCTACTTAACATTATAATATTGTACATAAACGTATAATATAAAAAATTTCAGCATCAATGATGAGTACTTTCAATGAGTAGTGATGGGTCTAGTGGCCATTTGTATTGAATATATATAACTAAAATTTGTTGCCATGTCAATCACCATGCCTTATTAATAATCCATGGGAAAAAGCATGGTCAATTAATTTTCATTCTGAAAATTAAAAAAAAAGCTGTTATATAAAATTTAAATCTTTTAAATTGTTTCATCTGACATCATTCATACAATAAACTACAAGAAAACAATTTTTGCTGCCATGTGCATGTCCCAAACTTAGTTTAAAAGAAGTACTGCTGGCCAGCAAAGAGGAAGGGATACTTGGACAAATATGAAAATAAGACAAAGAAATTAAGCAGGATCTCACGAGCAATGTTACACTGCAGACAAATAAGCGGCACATGTACCACAAATGCCGTAATAAGACAAGGTACCGATCATCGAAATAGAAGACCAAGCAGTCGAATATGAAAGCTTTTCCTAACAAGGCAATGTATTAACAACAAACGGAGAAGCATAAGCCGATGTCAACAACACACTAAAAAAGGCTAGCACTGTTTTCAATGAACTAAGTCCAATATGATAGACTAGTCAAATAATCAGAAAAATCAAAAGAATGTTCAAAACTTGAATGTCAACTGTTTTGTATGACAGCGAAACCTGTATGACGACAAATAAGATAAATTCAAAACTTCCGTATTCGCAAACACGTTCCAAAGAAGAATTTGCAGCATATTCTGGCAAACACTGTCAATAATAGGGACTTATGGCAGCTAACAGGTGAAGAGCCAGCAATGAAGCAAAGTATACGCAGAAAATGAAAATGGATAGATCACACTCTGAGAACACCACTAACAAATATAGCACAAATGGCCTTAGAATGGAACCGCTAAGGCAGTAGAAGAAGAGGAAGAACCAACAACACCTAAAGTGAACAATAACAGCTGAGTTGGGAGAAAGTCAAGACCCCTGCAGAAAAAAGAGCGAAACAGTGAAGGTGACTAATTGATGATCTATACTCCCACAAGAAATAACAGAAAAAAATGACGAGCAATTAATGTTTTTTAAGTTCGGCTCTAAAATTATCTAAGTCAAATATATTAAAATTGTTCCTCTATGCCAATTTCACGGCAAACTTAATTTTTGAAAGTTGAAAGAACCTAAAATCACACAAAACAATTATATTTCAAATAGTTCTTAGCAATTTTCACGTAAGTGACAATAATAAAAAGTTTGTATTCTATAAATAATAACTACCAACTGAACGGACCCAAGAATAGACAATTGACATCTCATGTAAAATAATTTTTTTTTATATTAGAATAGTTAAAACTATCAGTTGAATTAAAACTCGTGTCTGGAGTCCTTATAAATAGCTACAGGCCAAGTCATGTGAAAAAACAATTTTAGTTTGGAGTAGCTGATGAGATGGATATAAAACGCTATCGAAATACTTTAAACCCAAACAAAAAACTAGATAAACGAAAAACTAAACAAAAAATTAGATAAACCAATACATAGATTTTCAGTAGATTTGTTTTAACTTTAAAAAAAATATAATGAGAGATAACTTATAAATCAAGTTTTGTTGTTTTGCTGAAATAAATACATGGGCTTTCAATGCGAACAAAATGTATTTACCAATTATAAATATTTAGTTTGTTAATTTTCAACGTCAAAATTGTCATGTGTGAAACTCAAAGAATGTGTTCAAGTACCGAGGCTATTTCCATAAAGGTTATTGTATTTATTTTTCTAACTCCTTATTATTCTGTAGCACCTTTAGCAATGCCAGCCCGAAAATTTATTCATTAGAGTAAATTTCTTCATTGGTGTTGGGGGTGCTGTACGAAGTATATCACCTGCCCTACAATCGAAAGGTCTCTTAATTGTATTTATTGAATATTTCTAATAATTTATAACATTTGTGACATTTATGGTTTATTCCAATCTTATAATCTAAAATGTTGGAAGGTCTAGTCCATGATTTTGATTTGATTTGACACTTCATATTTGCTTCTTCATTCCAATTTTCTGCCTTACATAACAACTTTTTTAGCTTGCTAGTTTCAGGAATGTTTTGTAAACCAATAGTCAGAGGGTTAGGGTGTTGGACCAGTCTGGTTGCGTACCTGTTCTCACATTTCTCATTGTCTCCTGTAACCACGAGTATATTAAAATATTTATGTAGATTAATATTTCTAAGGTACCTTTGAATTGTCTCGATGCTATTATTATTGGGCCTATGCATACCAGTTCTGCATAACTGGCATGCATAGGCCCAGATTTGTTTTAGAATGGCTTTGTATAGCATCACTTTGTATTCTAGATCTAGTGTCCTAATTGTGTCCTAAAAATCTCCTAATCTAGTCCTAATAAGCCAATAAATGCGGTTCGTCTTGATTTGGGATAAAATAAATGATAAAAAATAGTTGAAAATATAATAATTTTTGGTAACGACTTAAAAATAAAATGGAACTACGCTATTTAAGAAGACTTATTTTCTGATAATAGTAATAGTTTACAACATTTAGCAATAAATTCTCAAAAGCATTGTAGTAAAATATGTTGTAAAAAAAAACTTGCAATTCCGTACTTTATTAAACACGAAGTTACTGTCAAGAACATAAAAATATAAGTCTTGAACAATAGCGATGTAGCTTAAATCAATAACTTCAAGTGCAAGAATGAAATTTTGTACTAAAGAAGCAATTACTAAGTTAGTAACAATACACATTAAATTATTAAAGCCCTAGATTTAAAAATTTGTTTACTTTCACTCGTAGACTCTCTTGCACTAACACAACCTAAACCTGCATTGCAGAAACTTGTCAAACAAATTGCAAATATTTGAAAAGCTTTTGAAGTACATTATTTTTGTCTTCGCTTTTTTTTCTTCAATTTTTAGAAGAGAAAATTTTTTTTATTAGTATTCATTCAATGTTGTTTTTTCTTATTTATTTTTATTTTATTTTTTATTTTAGTTTATCCATTCTTAAGGATGCTCATTTTTATATGGCTCTACGCGGATATATAGTAGTTAAAGTTCTTCAAATGTGAACAAAGATGTACTTGAATAAAATAATATTATTTTTATATATTTTGTTATTGTTGTTGTCATTTCGTGGTGAGTTTTTATGAGATGCAATGCAACAGTACGACAACAAGTATCTTTAATCTTCAAAAATAAAAAAAAGAGTTAGTATAATATGTGCATTGTATGAGTTAAATTTGAAAAAATAAAAGCATTGAATTTGTACTCAGTTTATTTTATTTCCATGTTCTTTTATGGTTGACAAAATTTTATTTTACTTCCGAAAAATGCAAATATATATTTTTACTCATAAATTGGAATAGAATTCAGGAACATATTTTAAAGAAAAGAAAATTAAGTTGACAAAGAAAATTCACTTTGTCCTCTGCCATACATACACCTGGTATATACATTACATACACCTCCATTACATTATGATATTGTATCTTATTTTTGACAATAGTAAGTATATTGGATTTATCCTGTTGTTTTTGATGTTATAATAATTGTGTTGCTTCCAGACTATTTTCATAAAATTTTGAATTGAAAGAAGTTGTTACAAATAAATTTATTTTTGAATTTATTTAAATATCCTTTTATTTTTTTATTTCTTTTAAAGAAAATTTGTTTTCTTTTCTTTTCATATTCAAAAGAAAATAACAAATGAATCCTTTATGATTTTAATAATGAATTTTTTTTTTGTATATTATGCAAATAATATTTTAACATTATTGCGCAATACATATTAATTATATTTCATTTTTCACAAGAGAAAAATAAAGGGGAAATAAATTTATATAATTGTTTATTTAATTATTGAGCGGTTTTAAATATGGTGCTGCCAAAAATATATGAATCTAAACCATGATAGACACAACAAACTATTAATTAGAGTAATGGTTATTGCAAATTGTGTATCAAGAAAATCTCAATTCAAAAGCAAATATTTATTAATTACTTTAAGATATCTGTATAACCCATTCAATATATATATAAGCCATAATCTTCAATCATGTAATGATAGACTACAATATGGTAAGCTTATAAAGTGTTCCCATTAATATTACGCTTCCATTCTAATTAACATTGGATGTCTCCAATAGATAAAGTCGATGTGCAATACACTAAAAATAATATTAGAATTAACAATTAAATCAGGACAGTACATACCCATAATCAAGACACATTAAATTTTTAGTTAAATCATAAAACAGAATATACGAATGAATCTGTCAATAGTTACTGTATCTTATATAATCTCAGTTCAGCCACCTTTTTTCAGACACAACTTCAAAAGATTCGTTTAAATCACGACGTATACACAGAATTTTACTTCAACCCCAATTTTAACCTACCACAATACTCTCCTCATACTATACATGACCTTAATAAACAACAAAACTGACTTTAATAATCTTATGCATATATAATATACAAGATGAACGATGTGTGGAGCAAAAAGCAAGAATATCTGAATAGTAAATTACACCGCAAAAATATTAAAATTTTAGCAAGTTCTTGGTGGTGAATACTTAAAACATCTGAAATAGTTACACCAAATAAATGACGGTTATTGCCGATTTCAGCGACATCTATGCTCTAAAAAAAATTCCAATCACAGACAATTTTTAAAAAGGCTTCATAAAAATTCTGTCATTTTAAATAAAGACACAAAATTATAGAAAAAAGTACAAAAACAAAAACACAAACAAAAATTGAAAACAAAAATCAGATCAAATCATATTGTTCAAAAATGATATAATAAATGTTAGTTCTTTTGATTCTGCTATTTAAAAAAAATATACAGTAAAACACTGTTATAGTTATTCCCTAAATTTCAGTAATATTTGTAACTATAACCGTTTTGGGCCTATAGGAGTAGTAAAAAGACATTGCCTCTTTATAAACAAAATTCAATAAAATATCTTTCATATAACTATTTTAAGCTTTATTTTATTCATAAATAGCAATTATGTTAGGTAATCACAAAATATACGTATTTGTAATAAAGAACAGAAAAAGACAATATTATATACAAAATCAGTTTTTAATAAAAAAAATGTACTTTGACTTATTTTTTTTGTTTTATTGAAAAAATCGAGTTTATATTTTAATGTGACTATAAACGACATCGATTGTATGAACTTATGAAGTTTATTAATTTATTTCAAAAAAAATGTTGACTATAACAGAATTGTGACTACAAACGTTTTTAACTATAAAATACATAAAAAAATATTTAAAATGATAATGACAGTAAAATGTTTGACTAAAAGCCAATTGTGCCTATAACCAGTAGTGACTATAACCGATTTTTACTGTAATTGATGTCAAATTGATGATTACATATTAAGATTAAAGAGATATATATAAGGATAGGCTATAATAACAGAAAAAAGTTAATCAATTCCAATACTATGACAAAATACTAAAAATAGAAAAATACATTAACTTTTTACACTTTTATATTTTATTTCATTTTTAAATAACTGTTAAAGATTTTAATTAATTTTAATTTAAATTTACTGTAATATTTTACAAAAAAAATTTTTTAATTAATAATACAGAAATATAACCACAACTTAAATTATGTAAAAAAACATATAATTTTTTTTCTTAGAGTAAGAATGCATTAATCGATCTATGATGGAATTTTTATGCACGAAAAGCGAAAAAAGGGGGTTCTAGTGGGATTAAGGCCCTCCTACCATTGTTGGTTTGCGCGCGCATGACTGATACCACTTGGTGTCTTTCGAGGATTTCCACCTACATGCAGAAAAATAAATAAGATTCATATAAATTGATATGAATCAATGATGAATTTGTTATCCAGAATTTTTTAAATAAAGTTACTACTGTACATTTGCACAGGCGTCCACTAGTTTTAATAAATTGAAATTAATGATCGAGTTTACTAACTTATTTTTCTAAATTTATGTACAATAAAACTTAAGTTAGGTACAATTTTTTTTTCTCATACTTATTTAAACTAAAACTGTAATTATAGTTATTTATTGTTAAAATTATAACAACTTAGTTATAAGTTTTGAATTTATTTGTTATTGTACTTTTTTTGTTGTTTTTGTATAGCTACATACATATATATATTTTTTTATATATGCCTTTTTGGCTAAATAAATTATTTTTACTATTGTTAAACAAATACATTGTCACCTTCTGTATGATTCGTTCGAATACTCACTGCTAAGGAGACTTTATTGCACTACTATTATCATAATCGTGTGGCTCAATTAAAGTAAAATTATATATGAAACATAAATAAAAGTAAAACTTATTAAAAATATAATATGTTATTATGTTTTATACATAATATTTATTTCAAAGACATATGATACATATTATTATATTTATTTGCTAACTGAGGGAAAACTGAGAGCACCTCTGTTGATTAGTCTAGATTTTATTAGTGGTTTTCTGGTTTTCACCTTTCCGTTAGAAATAGTGATATATCAATAATCTGTTAACCCTGAACTTAAAAAAAATACTAAATACAAAGTTAACAGGGTTAACAGATTTTGGATATATCACTATTTCTAACGGAAAGCTGAAAACCAGAAAACAACTAATAAAATCTAGACTAATCAACAGAAGTGCTCTCAGTTTTCTTTGAGAGTCCAAACTAACTTTTGAAACACAAATTAAATTTATTTTAATGTTCGCCTAAAAACGCTTTTAAAAAAACCACAACCACAACAACCTGTTTTCATGGTATAAATAATTTGCTGACAACATTACCAGGTATCTAGGTGCTTAGATATCCTTTTTTAAAAATAATTTTTTTTTCACATATGAACCATAATAAAAATAACGTTAAAAATAATATTACTAAATAAAAAAAAATATATTTTTTGTGTATGTTTCAATAAATTTACTGTTAACTGAATAAAAATGTTAAGTAAGAAAGGAAAAAACAGTTGATTGGGAGAAAAAGGACGATATGATATGATTCAAAAGCAAAAAATATTTTTTCTACTTTTTTTTTGTTATTTGTTTTATTTTTTGTCTTTAGTCTACATGAAATTATTATAGTATGTACTCCATTTAAAGAATGAAACGTGCTCAGAATGTTACTTAAAAAAAAAACTGTATTTAAGAGTTAACTGTGTTGCTACAGTTATAACGCGGTAAAGTTTCTAATAACTGAAAAATATGAAAGTCTTAGATAAACACTATTTTTTTATTTGATATCCTTTATGTCTGTATAATGCAAAACTTTCAACATAGGGAAAATCCACCAGAAATATTATCCTAAGGAATAGTTTAATTTTTAAAATTAGTTCAGACTTTTTGTTTGTTTTTTTATTATGTTGTTTGTTTTGGATTAAATAAAACACGTGTTTATTTTTTATAATATTCTTCACCTGAATAATCTGTCAGGTTAATATTTTAATGATAAAATAGCATTAACTGTTCTTATCAGAAATTTAATAATTGAAAAAATAAAAATAAATAAAAAAATAAAGTTGATTCCGTTAAGACAATAGTATTTAATAGAACAAAAACGTGAAAATCTCAATATCAAGTTTTATTTTTGTGCCTTAGGAATTATAGTATTAATTTGATTAGAAAAAAAATAAATATAGAATCATAGTGCTTGTAACATTAAAATAAAAATGAATTTTCCTTAAAAAGATTTCTTAGAAATCTGATCAAGAAGGAATATATATATATATATATATATATATATATATGAAAGACTGATCAAATAAGAACTATATATTTTTAATTTGAAGGACAAAACGGTATAAGATATCAGTATGGGTTAATGACAATTTTATTTAAAAAAAATTTCATGTAAATGACCTCTTCTCGAATTATTTTTCAAAATTTTACCCAACAATACCAATTTGTGCCCATTTTTAACACAAAACTGTAGTTGTGATGTATGAGTGTTTGCGATTTAATTGATTTAATATAATCCCAAAGATAAAATCCCAATAGAGTCATATCACATGATCTTGGTGACCAGTTCAAATTGACATTTCTGGATATTACAAAATTCTTCAAACTTTTTCAATAAATTGATTATGTCACGAGTTGTATGGCTTATCGACTTTATCTTCTTTAAATCACATATCATCTCTAATTCATAACACAAAAAATAAATAATAATTATTTCTATAGCGTTCTCCATTAACAGTAACCGCAATATACCATTTTTCAACACTTTTTTAACACTACATTTATTCAAAAATGTGATATATTTTTTTTTTCTTCGTACTCCTCTTGGGAGCATAGGTATTCCACTTGACATTTCCATAGTACTCAATTTCTAGCTGCTACTTTCACTTATATTTCACTTATATTTCCGAGGCAATGTCTAATTTCATTTTTAATCTGTTTACTGTCTGCGATTTTATCCATTTTTGACGTTAAGATGCCTGACTTACTATGTTTGCTGGGTACGTCATGTCACATACTTTTGTCAGTGTAATTGTTATTAGTGTTTGTCCAATATTATTTATTGTGTTATTTGGTTATTGTGTTGCATGATATATATGAGTATATTGATATAGATATCGATATAGGTAATATTTTTAGTTATATAAAGTATTTAATTATATTAATTATTTTAATTGATTATAAATTTTATATACGATATTTTGCTATTTTTTCGTTTTTTAGTTATATTTTATACCCCCCACGGGAATCAAACACATTTCTGTGCTCTAACCGATTAGGCCACAAGGGATAGTAAAATACATTGGCCTTCATCAATAATGCTGGCCTTCAGATCAGCATTATGATTAACTTGAAAAATAAATATTCACAATAACCGTAAGCTTTCAAAGAATTAAATTCTATAAAGCGAATTTTCCTTAAAGTGACTTGAACAATTGAAAACATTAAATCTAAACCATAGATTCTTTCATTTACCTACAGTTTTATTATCAGGAAAATTTTTTTTTACGAATATATAAAATGAGCGAACATAAATCAAAGTTAATTCAATAATATTACTAAGAATCGGTTTCATCGGAAACTTACTCCCCTGCATTCCAGATTATTTCTCATAATGTTAATTTTCAATAAAAAAATAATTATGTATATTGTTAACTTAACTTCCAAGTACCACATATCCAGAACAAGAATTTATAATAACCTACATATATTGAGGATATTAAAAAAAGAAAATAAAATACTTTAACAGTAAAACTAATTTGATACCTACTTTGCGACAAAAGATTTGAACTCGATCAAAAAAACTTAAATTAAATTGAAACATTTGAACCGTTAAGAACTCTTGCTGTATGGCTGAAAAGACAAATGTAAATATAGCTACCTATTTTTTATAGGTTTTTAAAAAACCGAAGTTTTTAATCAGCTCAAAGCTATGTTAAAAATTTGAGCTAGCTCATAGGTTGAGTTAGTTCAAATTCTGTAACATCTGAGGTAGCTCAAGTTCAACTTATATCCAATTTTGAACTACCTCGTAGATTGATTAAAATTTGAAATCATTATGAGTTCAAATAAGATCAGATTCAAAGACAATTTTTTAAAATTCGCTAAAGAAATTTAATAATATATTTTTTGGCTCAAATTCTTAAAAAAATTTTTAAATTGCATAAAGAAAATTATTCATTTATAATTTTTTATATCCAAAAGAATTTAAAAACAAAAATACTCTTTGAATTTATGCTTAGTTGAGTTAAGCTCAACCTACACTCAACTCAAATTTTGAGCTTGCTCACAGTTTAGTAAAGCACTATAAGTTCAATGCACGAACAACCTCAAAATGTGAGATAATTCGTATACCTGTTCATACACCTCACATTTTGGACTTGTGTATTTAGCTCAAAACTTAAGTTAAAAGCATTTGAGTTAGTCTCCTTTCCATTCATGACTTTTTCTAAAAATACTAAGATTAATACGCCAAGAACAAAATACACTAGGTGTCTTTTACAGTTCACTGTTCATCTTGAATAACTTTATTGCACACTCATCTTCATTAAATATTTTTGACGTATCCGGTCATACGATGCTAAGAAATCACATCATAAAAAAATTTTTATAATTACAACAATTATAATGTACATTAAAACATACACAACATACATACACAAACTTAGATTTAATATTTTTTAATCGACAACTAAGTGTCTTAATTATTAAAAAACGATTACGTTTTAATGTACGTTCAACTGAGACTAACTAACAACTGTTGTTCTTTTTAGCTTTGATACTTTCAGCCTAACTTTTGGAAGTGTTTATAATAAATGTATAGCTATTAACATAGGTATTAACTTATGACTTTTACTCTTCTACTAATAGGATGTATCTGGTTTAGTTTATTTTTAAATTTTTCTAATCAAAGATGGGCGGTGATTTGATAGAATTATTTTTTTTTAAAATAGAAGTTACTAAGTACATACACCTATTTACCACTTTACTATTATAAATAGTTTCTTACCATTACATTTTCTGTTTTTCTCTAGCCATTTGCGGCTTTTACCTGCGTAAATAAAGTCACGTAAATACTGGGATAAATAACAAATATTCTAGTTACTAGTGCTAAGTGGAATTTTTAGTATATATTTCTTAATTTTATTGACTTATGATCTGATGGTTAAGTTAAGGACAAACATAGGTAATAAAATATCCTTAAAAATGTATTAAATGACTTAAAGAGTCTCTAACAAATATTTTTAGCTATTGTAACAAAATAATTTAAAATTTTCAGGACAAAAGCAATAAATTTACATTTAAAAATATTTTTCTTCCAGGACAAAAAAAAACTACTTAAGAAAAAATAAAAATTGCATAACTCATTACTTAGTTTTAAATACGAACATCAAAACAACAATGATATCCTTTTTATTGTTTTTCTTTTTTTATTATTATCTCTTTCAATTTAGTTTCAAAGTCATAACCATCATCAAAAAGTGTCATTGCTGGTAATTTCCGGTCTTCATTGCTTTTTTGTTTTGTTTTATATTTTCTAAATAATATAAAATTCCTGTAAATACCCCCCTTTGTGTCCTTTATTTAGGTGATATTATCTTTATATTTTTTTTTTACTTCAATTTCTTAGCTTCTTTGTTATTTTGGACATCATAAAAATAAGTGTAATAAGATTTGACACGCAAAAAAAATTGCAAAAAAGAAAAACAAAAAACGAAGGAATAAGAAAAGATCCTTAACTAAAAATCATTGGTCCCTAGGTGCATTTTAAGAACCTTTTGGAAGGGTTTTCTGATATTATTTTCAATTATTTTTGTTTTCTTTTTCCACATCATACTGTTTGTGTGTGTGTGTGTGTGTGTGTGTTTTTTTTTTTTTTTGATTTTGGTAAATCCGAAAATAAATAAAAACAAGTGAATTTGAGCAAAAAAAATAAAACGAAATTCTGATCCTTGATAAAACAGAATTATGGATGATTTGATAGCTAAAGTCTTTATCTTTATTTCTTCTTTGCAAATGGATTTCATATAAAATTTCAATTTACGATGGAATTTCTTAGCACCTATATAGAACGAATATATCTAAACGATATTCAAGTAAAACTAATCAGAAAAAATTGTTTTCTTTTCTGTCCAATTTCCTCTATAAAGTTTGAAAAAATGATAAAACTGCTTTTAACTAAAATTACATACTTACATATTTGCCTTTTCTGTATAGTGTAAATTTCACAAAACTTAAGTTTTAGATTGAGAAAATATAAAAAGAAGTAAATTATCTTTTATATTTTAATTAAAAAAATTTTTTTTAATTTTTTGATTCTATTAGAAAAGTTTAGAGGAAACACAAAGTTGTATTCAAAAATTTTAAGTTATAAAAACAGAAATTCAACACAACCTTTATATTAAGTTTCTTCTAATGTGATACTATGCATGTACATACGAATAAAAATGGTCAGAGTCATGTCTGTCATTAATAAATGAAGTTCGAGTTATGGTATAAGCTTTTTCGGCACTGAATGAATAATGTTCTATCGTAGTATTGTAACTAGTCGTAACTTGAAGGTAAGAGCACTTACTATTTACCTACTCGTGATGATCATTACTCTAACATCCATCTAATTCTGAGTGAAAACAGAGTGTGAATCGGATACTACAGGGACCATCGCATCATCATAAAAATTAAAATGTCAGAATAAATAACCAGTAAAAACTTCAGAATAAAACAACTTTGCCCGCAAACTGTTAAAGATATAGGAAAAATTAAAAACTCACAAATATTAAAGTCAATTCTCGAACTGATCTGGAAGAGAAATTAAGAGAAATAAAATATTGAGTATCATCATTAAGTTATCCGAACATAATGAAATAATTTTGTGTAAAACCTAGAGAAAAATAATTTTTGTCAATAGTGGACAAAAAATCTTCACCATTATTATTATACAAAAATACTATAGCAAACGTATTAGAACCATCAGTACAGTCGATAGTAATGAAGTTGTTTATAGAATTTCACTCACATCAACAACTATATATAATTCGTCAATTTTCGGCAAACGTTTGAATACACCAATAGAAATGCTATGTTATGAATCTTCAGACAACAGCACATGAAAGACAATAATAAATTTAATCAAGATCTTTTCAAAATGCATTTATTTAGGATTATACAAAAACTACGGAATGAACATTATGTCTCATCAAAAAAGTAGAAAGCCTCCTATAGTATAATATTCGTGTATTTTAACATAAAATATTTGAAATAGAATGCAAGCTACAGCAAATAATAAAAATTACGAAGTAAGACGAACTGGAAGTAAATCCCAAAAAAATTAATTACATTGATTGGTGTTGTATTCTTAAAATGTATAACAAAAATATTGAAACATTTAAAACATGTTCATACAAGGAATACTTTCTGATGAAGTTCAATCTACAATGGACTTAAGATAAAAGTATTCAAGTTCCACACCATAACAGTCCTACTATACGACGACTGTCTATATCTTAATCATACTATACCATACTTACTAACGAAAAATAGTACCATAGTGTAGAAATACCTTTCTACACGTAAATTATATTCATTCTTATTGAATAAATATATACTTACATAGCTATATAGAATATATTAAAGCATAAAATCAAGACTGCAGAGTAAATTATTTTTTTTAAATAGAGAAAATTTATTAACGAAAATAAATTTAGAATAATTAACGAAAAAGTAGTGTTTTGTTTTTTAAAATATAGTTTTTTGGCAAAAGGACTCATGACAACGTTAGCTTTAGATTATTGAAGTTAAGAACAAAAGATTACAATAAGCAATTTCATATTAAATATAGCACACTGTTATTCATTATAACTAAGAATACAGAGTTAGGAAGAAATTAAGGCGAATTGCAGATTACCAAAAAATCAATAAAACTAAAAGATAGATTTTGTGTAAGGGATAGCATAATCCCATATCGTCGCCATCACAAACAGACTTATCGTAATATTCCACCTATTGTGAAATTAATAGATATTAAAAGCATAATTTAGCTTTTCAACGCTTACCTCACTATTTTTACTCCTTAGGTACAGTATATTCGGAAATGACAAACTTGAATCAAATTCAGTCTAATCAATTAAGTAGTTTTTTAATGTTTAATGTCAATTTGTAGTGTAATCGATTATTTAGTGAGATAAAAATCATCTAATCGAAAATGTCATCTAAACGCGCATATTTTGAAATTTCAATTTAATTTTAGAACAAAATATTACATAATGAAATCCTGTTTTATGTTAAACTTGCAAAATGATAGCATCATGCTTGTTTTTCTTATCATCAGTAACTTTGGTACATATCCTGATCATTTGTTAGTACATGGGAGCTTCTGATTAGTATAGTCAAATGACATAACACCTATGTAGGTCGGCAAGTAAAATAAATATAAAAGAGAGCTTGTAAAATTGAATACAAATTGATAAAAATATTACGACAAAGGTGAAATTGTAATCCTAGTACTTAAGTGTCACATACGCATATTTGTCATTTTTGGAAAATTAAGTTTAAAGTTAAAATACATAATGTAGTGTCAATAATACCAATATTTTAATGGGACATTGTTTAAATGATGTTTGTTCACGAAACCTTTTCGTTACATTATGGTGTGACTTAGCAACTTATTTTTGCATAGGATAATAAATTTTTGAAGTTAAATATTGTTATATTTGTCGTATATATGCAAAAATAATTAACGATCACTAATCTATAAATTATGGCGCATATACGACAAAAATTATCTAATACGACATATACGACAAGCATGAAAAATTTGTATGACTAGATCACTTATCATACGTCAAAAAAACAAAAAATATTGAAATACAAGTCGAATATTATTATCGTTAGACACTTTCTTTTGAAACTTGTATTCCACTCATTTTTATGTTAGTAATTTTGGATAAAATTTCTGGTCCGATTTCTTCTTTAAAACTCTGAAAACTCTGTTCTTAATATCAAAAGTCTGCAAAAGTATATCAACAAAAGAAGTTTTATATTTTAACTTTAACTAATAAATCTTTTTATTTTGTGGCACACATGAATCGAACCGGAGAACAAATTACTTGATATTAGGCTTATTTTTAAGTACTTTTTCTAAAATTTTTAAAGCACTGTCTATATTGTTCCCTGATCTTCCACTTTATGCTTCAGTTCATATAGAGTAGTATGTTTTCTTATCAAGCTATCTAGATCTTCAGTATTCCTATTGAAATTTAACATTTTTTCTAAAATTTATTTTGGATAAGTATTATCAAAGTATTATCCATTAAGTAGTTCAGAGATCATTAATTTTCTAAACATTAAATGGTACTTTAAAAAACTTCACATTATATAGTTTATACATACTTTTCTTCATTTATATCCATATTTAATGATTTCGCGCACTTCTATAATAACATAACACTGAACAACTTTAACTAGTTTATTGTAAAGTATGTAAGAAAATGATTCTCTACATACTATGTGAAATATTCTATTTATGTATGGTACACAATAAATGTTCATGCAAAAAAAATAACTGTTGTAGTTATAGTATATATACGACAAATAAGGTTTTAACAAGTAGTTACAATTTGGAATATATGACAAACTCGCAACTGATATCTTTGGAATGAATATATGAGTAGCGAAATTCTGACTAGTAGAAATTCTGACCATTTGAAAGATCTAGTTTTGTTTAGTATGAATCAAGTCTTAAGTCAGAAAGTGCCAAAAATTGTATACAACAGTCAAGTACTAAGGTGACGAAATGCAGAAGTAAAAATAATTGTAACAATTACTTCCAATGCGATTGTGATAAAATCAACGTTGTCAAAGTGCATGTTTTGAACCATCAAATGTTTTAATCATTAAATGTCTTAGTTTGATATTTTCAATTATAGTGTTGTAAGAATTTTATTAAATTTTAAATAAGTTTTGTTTTTTTTTCTAAATACAAATTTCACAACTTTAAAAATAATTTAAAAAAATGTATATAATATGTATTTTTAAATTTTTAACAACCAAAAAAACATTTTATCGTTTTGGTTTCGATTCGCGTTTTCTTATCGCATCACCCAAGCTTAAAAAGTTTCACCACATTTACACGTTTTCCCATATCGTCTCATTTATTATCCAACAAAAATAAGAACAATTTATTTTATTTTTGTTTTTTTTTGTATTTATTTTATATAACTAGCAATTTAATTATTACAAAATACATCTGCAAACATAAAATATAATTAAAATAAAGAAACAAAATAGAAAAATAAAAAAATTTCTTTTCAACAATTTTTTTAATCACCTCTCATTTACCGAACTATTTAAGTTGCACATATTTCAATGTTAATCTAAAGAATAGAAACCCTTTTTTTCTGTTGTTTTTGTTTTTTGGATTGAAACTAAAAAAAATTTCACAATATAAAATTTTCAAAAATCATTTCATCTCTTTTTTCTGTAGTTCTTTTTTTATATTTTCTGATTGTGATACTCAACACTCAACAGTACACACATTCAATTTCAAATACTCAATTAATTTTCTCAACTCTAAACTATTACCTTTTTGGTTCGGGTAATTGGGGTGGTGGTACTGGTAAATACCAGAGGAATATATTATTTTCTTCGAACGTAAACGGTTTAATTTTTAATTTAGTTATTTTCTGTTTGTTTTGTTTTTTGTGCTTTTTGTTTATTGAATAAAAAACTAAATTTTTTAAAGTTGTATTTCTAACTTAATTTTTGTTGATGATTCTATGCACATTTCTTTTATAACAAAAATTTACACTTAAAAGACTCCTTTAAAATTAATAGGATATGTTTAATGTTTAATGAAACGCTGAAGAATACTTTCGACAATGTATAAGTGAAAATCTGATAAGTGATAATAACCCTTGATTTTTCTTAATTTTTTAGATGAAAATGTGTCGTATAAGTGACAAAATCGCTTAAATGTCAAATTGTGATTAGATATAGTTAACGGGAATAATAATAAAAAAACTGACATTCGCATATGATATTGTGATTTACTCTGCAAACGATACTATGGACAGCATATAGTACAAAATCAAAAAAATATTCAACATTGTATTTAGATTATTGTAAAGTATGAATGTTAAAATTGAACTTCAACAAATACGAAATCATTCTGTTTCCAAATACTGTGATACATGATAAAAAAATTTTCGATATTAGGAAAAATTGGCAACAATTTAGTATTAAATTGTCTATTTTAACTCTCAAGACAAGAAAAGTTGTAAAATATCTTGGGGTTCATTTACATCGAAATTTTAACTTCATTGATAATGTAAATGCGAACCATAATGATAATAAATCTTTTATGGCAGCAAAAAACCTCTTCTACAATAAATATAATAATAAAAGAGTATGATGTACCTATTAGTGATGGTAAAACATTAGCTTAATGGAAAAAATATGGAAGTTCGAAATAAAATGCATTAGGGTTTCGCATTAATAAACATAGTAAGCTTGAATCTGATTATAAACATTTTTATTCTAATAAATAATTGTATGAAGAAACAAAAATCATAAGAATCGATAATTTTATTATAAAATTAATTCGAAACGTACCATAAAAATTTTAGTTGAGTGTAAATATAATATACCGTTAAATAATTAAATTTATTAGTATGCTAACAACAAATAATAATGTATAGTCTAAATAACAAAATAAACTCGGTAGGGATATCTACCAAAGTGTCGGCAGAGACCACGGCTGCCGGCGAGGGCTTGGCTGAATGTACTAGACTTTCAGATGAGTCGCCAGTGGGGAACAACAATTTAGACAAGCTGATTAACCCTTTTAAAAAGAGTGCGAGGGTTCCAAGGTCGCCATCAAGGATGACCGAGCCAATAATTGATATACGGAGTCAAAATAATAAAGAACCAAACGAAAACCATATACTCCAAAAGAGGCTAAGCGAAATAGAGGCATTATGTATGTCACTAAAAAAAGAAATTTCGGCATTAAGAGCAGAAAACGAAGCTTTGAAAAAAAGAGAAAAACGTAATGCACCAAATGAAATCATCGAGCAAAAAGAATATTTCACGGATGAAGATGAATTGAGCAGAGAAACTGACTGGCTGCTCAAAAAAAACAAAAGATCAAATAAAAAAAGAAAAGCTACTTCTTCACCTGAAGTTGAATCGTCACCATCTGGTTTAACAAAAACCTATCAAGAAAAAAACTCCAAAACAACTGAATTTGTGAGCAAAAGGAAAACCAAAATTCCACCTCTAATCATAAGTAACATAAATGATTTCAAACCATTAAATAAAATGATGCAAGCTAAAAATATAAAATATGAAATAAAATTGCTAAACAATAAGCAGCTGAAAATAAATCTGGAGACGGAAATGGATTATAGAAATCTAGCTAAAGATCTCAATGATACCAAATACGAATGGCATACTTATGAAAGCAAAATAAATAGACCAATAAAAGTCATGGCACGCGGCTTGCACCAATCTTGCATGCCAGAAGATATAATAAGTGAGCTTCATAATAGGCAATTCAATGTCATCAATGCAGTAAATATGATAAAGAAAGTCAAGGAAAATGATAAACAGGTAACTGTTAAACTCCCAATTTTCATGCTTATCTTTGATAGTAAGGAAGACATGAAAAAAATTTACGAAATCAATCATATTCAAAACATGATAGTTTATATTGAACCTCTGAGAAAAAGCAAAGATATTCCTCAGTGCAAAAGATGTCAGCGTTATAATCATACGCAAAAATTTTGTAATAGGGAGCCTATATGTGTGAAATGTGCTGGTAAACATTTAACAGCAGAATGCGATAAGCTGAAAACTTCACAGCCAAAATGCTCCAACTGCCAAGAGTCTCATCCAGCAAATTACAGAGGATGTCTTATTGCCAAAGAACTTCAGAAAAGGAAAAACTCTGTTTACCCAAAATTAGTTAAAAGGCAACAACCAAGAAAATTTATATCAAAGAAAGTAATAAAGGGAGTAACTTATTCTGCCATAGCAAAAGGCAAACTCAATGAAGATGTCTACCAAAGCAATAAAAATATGAAAAAAAATCGAGATTTCACTGCTGATGAAACACCTAGAATAGCTTATTCATCAAATGCAAATAATCAAACGCCGAGAAGAACTCGTTCGTCAAACAATCAAATTCCGAGAAGAGCTCGTTCAACAAATACGAAATTGATTGCAGAAAAAGAACAGAACGGAACTATATTAAAAACAATGGAAAAACTAATGAGTCTGGTAGATAGAATCTCACTAAGATTAGATAACTTGGAAAGTAGGTATACTGTTAAGTATCCTGATATGCCACATAACTCAATTAGATAATGAATAAGGACAAAATCACTATATGTACTTGGAATGCGAATGGCATTAACAACAAAAAACAAGAATTGGAAATGTTCCTAAACTTACGAAACATAGATGTCTGTCTCGTGTCAGAAACCCATCTAACAAAGGGGCACAATTTAGTAATTCGTGGATACAAAGTATATCATACAATGCACCCTGACAATCTACCAAAAGGAGGTAGTGCGGTCATAGTAAATGATCTTATTACCCATCATGAACATTGTAACATACAAAGTACAGAAATGCAACTCACAGCCGTACAAATAAGGTGCACAAAGCAAAATATCAACGTAGGAGCGCTGTACTGCCCGCCCAATCACGCTATTAAAAAACATATGTTCAAGAGCTTATTAATGAAATTAGGTGAAAGATTTATTCTTGGAGGTGACTACAATGCTAAACATCTAGAATGGGGCTCCAGGATGACCCTTACTCGAGGTAAAGAACTGAGAGAGGCGCTGAGAGAAACAGGTTGTTTATTTCTTTCAACAGGAAAACCAACATATTGGCCTGCAGATATAAACAAAACTCCTGATGTGTTAGACTTTTTTATAATGAAAAAAGTATCAACTAATTTCACATCTATAGAAGATAACTATGACCTCAATTCCGACCATTCTGCTGTCGTCCTAAAATTAAATACAACAATAGTGAAAAAATCTTGTAAACCATTTTTAACCAACTCATCTACAGATTGGTTAAGCTTCAAAAAGATTCTGCTAGAAAAAATTAACTTAAGAGTAACATTAGACAATGAGGAACAACTAGAAACTGCTACTGAAAAACTTATGCAAGCTGTCCAGTTTGCAGCTTGGAGTAGTACTAAGACAAAAAAATCAAAAAAAATCAGCCCTAGATATCCGGTGTATATCCTTAACATGGTAAAAGAGAAACGAAAAGCGAGAAGGAGGTGGCAACAAACGCGTGACCCATCCAGCAAAACGGATCTTAATAATAAAAGTCAGGAGCTAAAGAGAGAAATAAAGAAATTAAATGATAGATCTCTGAATTATTACCTACAAAATTTAACAGCTACTAAAGAAACAAATTATTCTTTATGGAAAGCTACGAGTAAAATGAAGAAGTCTATTGTGCATTCTGCACCACTGAGGAAAAATGATGGCTCATGGGCAAGAAGCGATAAAGAAAAAGCTGACACTTTTGCAGATCATCTCGCTGAAATTTTTAAGCCCAATGAAATGAACACTGTTATTGATCTAACTGAAATATATAACCATGAAGATATAAATATTCCCTTAATAAGTCGAAAAGAAGTAATTAAGGAAATAAAAAACCTAAAATTAAATAAAGCCCCAGGTTTTGATTTAATAACTTCAAATGTGCTAAAAAATATACCCAACAAAGTTCTCACACTCTTGGTATATATAATGAATGCCTGTATTAAGCTTAAACACGTACCTAGTATATGGAAAGTTGCCGAGATAATAATGATCCAAAAACCAGGAAAGCCTGCTATCGACACCAAATCCTACAGGCCGATATCTTTGCTTCCTACAATATCGAAGTTGTTTGAAAAGTTACTATTGAGAAGGATTCAACCCCTCATAGAAAACAGGAATATAATACCTAATCACCAATTAGGATTTAGCCAAAAACACTCAACAATAGATCAAGTACATCGAATAACAGACATTATAGAAAGGGCACTGGAAAATAAACAAATTTGTTCTTCAGTATTTCTAGATGTAGCCCAAGCTTTTGATAAAGTTTGGCATGAAGGACTCATCAAAAAGCTAAGTTGTTTGCTCCCTAAAAATTATGTTCAATTATTTTCATCATATCTCTCAAATAGAGTTTTTCGAGTTAAAAATGAGAATGAATACTCCTCTCTAAGAGATATAAAAGCTGGAGTACCGCAAGGTAGTATACTGGGTCCAATTTTATATTTGTTATACACCTGTGATATACCCGATGTAGAAAATATAAAAATAGCAACCTTTGCAGATGACACAGCGTTGATGGCAGTTGGTTCTACTATAGAAGAAGCTACAAACAAACTGCAAAAAGCTAATGACGAAATTTCCAACTGGTGCAAAAAATGGAAAATTAAATTAAATGAAGCCAAATCTAGTCATGTAAACTTCACCTATAAAAACATAGTAACTCCTCTCTCAGTTAAAATTAATGATGTCGTGATTCCATACGAGAATAAAGCTAAATATCTTGGCATGACCTTGGATGCAAAACTGAAATGGAAAGAGCATGTAAAAATCAAAAAACAAGAACTCCAGTTCAAATATAGAGAAATATACTGGCTGATTGGGCGGAATTCTACGGTCTCGACCTATAACAAAGTTTTGATGTATAATCAAATATTGAAGCCAGTCTGGGCATACGGTATTCAAATATGGGGATGTGCTAAACAAATCCATATTCAAACTATCCAAACATTCCAAAATAAGGTACTGCGCAACATAGTCAATGCTCCATGGTATGTTCGCAATGCCGATATTCATCGAGATCTGAAGATCTCATCTATAAAAGACGAAATAATTAAATGCGCTGCACGGCATAAAACTCGTCTGATCCAACATGTCAATACCGAAGCTTCTAGCTTAATTGACAATCAAAACTTTGTGAAGCGACTAAAACGAACAAGACCACTTGAGTTAGGTTAAAACCTTTTATCTATTAAAACCCTATTGGATTTTGGTAGATCAAAGGTATCTATGTTTCTTTGAGTTAAATGTAAATTAATGGTTAGTCTATAAGACTAGTTTTAATGTTGCAATAATGATAGGAGTTTTTAGTGGGTTAAAGTCCCACAGTCCTTCAAACTGCCTTCCCCGGTAATAGGTAGTCCCTGAAGCCTCTTTCGATGATTTACTACTATCTGAAAAAAAAAAATTAGTATGCATATTTTCAATGATTTCTTAGAACCTAATAATTTGTTTAATTTATTAATTATAAGTACTACGTTATATAGATGATATTTGAAATAAATGAATTATTTTAATATAATAAAACAAAAACAAATAATATTAGCCAGTGACTTTACGTAGCCCCACCGAAAATAATCGAAAAGTGTCAAACCGAACGACCTTGGAGGACAATTTCACAGGACAATTTCTCAAAATCAACGTATTACAAAAGACCTCTGTTAACCTTAATGTGTGTTCTGACTCGTATTACTGGATGTAATAGAGTCTATAGAGTCCCTTGTAGAGTCCCTTGTAGATTTGCAACACTCCATAAATGGAAATTTTGTTTGTTAGCTTAACCATATATACCCAAAAATGAGCTTCATCGCTGCTATGAGGGATAATTGTGTATGCCACAAGTTCTGTGAATCGACGACGTGATTTTCAAAGTAAATTTAGTTAATTTGGTAAAGTTCTGCAAGCGTAAATCTATTTATAATGATTTGGCAAAGGATACTGTTCATAAATATCAAAAAATGAATGCAAGTTAACTTTTTTGTAACACTTTTACAAAAAAAATACTTATTGTAATTACAAATTAAATTAGAATCCAATTGTTTTTTTTATGCTTTTTCTTATTATAAATGTAGGTAATAATACTATAAATTAAATTATTTTGTATTATTAAATAGTCGTTATTATTATATTAATAGATAATATATCGAAACAAAATTTCATTATCTTTATGTGTATTTTAATATACCTGTTGTGGACACCTGTTATATTTTAATATACCTGTTGTGTTGTATGTTATATTTTCCAAAATAGATAATTGCAACTGAAATCACAAAATAATTGCATTGCTATTTTCCGTTTTTATATGAATTTGAATGATGATAAACATGTTTAATTGTAAATTAGAATTATATGTTAATTTAATTTTTGTGCTATCTATAACATAGTCGTACGGATAGTTAGATACAAAAATCAACAAGAACAAACAAATAAACTGAAAATATTGAACAAAAACTTTATATTTTATGATATCCTGAAAATACATCTTATATATAAAGAAGATTACAATAACAAACAAATATTCCACATACAAGCGATCTAAACAAAAAGACCAGCTACAAGCTATGTTAATTTCAACAATTTTGCCTGGTTCTGGTATCTGCATATAACTGCCAGTACCCATCAACCATATTTAAAATGCCAAAGGTGTTGATGGGCAGACATAAAAATTTGTGCGCTGGTACTCTAGAAAAAACAAATAAATACATATTTTACCATATTTCAAAATTGGGACTGGTGTAATATCCACAAAGAATATAATTGGTTTTTAAAATAAATAAAAATACATTTATTTCTATTTTCGGAAATTCGCCCTAGTTCGGTATTATAGTTTATCATCGGTCACTTTATTGATTTATTTTTTGTCTTTTTTGGCTCGCTGGTTTTTGATTTTTCCTTCGGCAACACCGAGTAATTTATTATTTTGTACAAGAGAATAAAATTATTGTATATATCTGTTAAAAATAATATGATTAGGTTTTGTCTACGTAAGTTCAACTGGCAACCTTAAATCACTGGTTGCCAGTTGCTATCTAGCTAAATGTCATCTTATTAAGTACTATACTCTTGAGGCCTGGCAAAAGGATGATTCCTTGATGTTTTGCTATGTTATCTTATCTGGCAGAATTCTGAGTTGTCCATTCAGTTATCGTCTTTATAATCTCTATGCGCCAGTGCACGATTTCAGAAGTTAAAAATTTGTATATTATCAAAGTCATTAAATGAAGTACAGATTTTCTGAACCAACAGTAAATGTTCAACGTTAATTTAGGCTTTATATAGGCTTTTTATTTTGCTTTTACAACAATATAGGTATTATAGCCTAAATAGCGAAAAGCTCCCCTAGAGAAGATGATTGCTCAGTCAAGGATATATTAAGCCTTATATCCTACAGAGACTAACAAATCAAGACGAATTTATAAAAACACTCATATAAAAATTAAGCTACACCCTTAGAGTTGCTACATGGACCGCAAATGAACTTTTTCTACACATTCTGGAGCTCGACATTTTTCTGAAGCATCAAAATATAGATGTATGTCTAATTTCTGAAACACACAAGAAATTTATTATTAAAATTCCTAATTACGTTTGTTATCATACTTCGCATCGAGATGACAAATCAAGAGGAGGAACAGCAATACTGATAAAAAACAACATTCAACATAATAAGGAACAGGAAATTGAAAATGCAATGACGCAAGTTACAACAATGAACATCAAATCAAAAATAAGGATTTCAAATTCTTGGCTATCTATTGCCCGTCAAGACACTCACCTACTACAGTCGACTTCATAAATCTCTTTAAAATATTTGAAAACAATTTTATCATCGGAGGGGACTTAAATGCGAAACTGGGGTCCAAGAATAGTCACAACAAAAGGGATAGAGCTATATATCAATCTGGACGAAGTCACACTTGTAAATTTATTTCTTCCGGTACCCTAACCTATTGGCCTACTGATCCATCGAAAAAAAAACTGATTTGATTGATTTTTTTTATAACAAAGGCAATCTTATCAATGGACAAATCATGCGGGAACTACCAGATTTAATTTTGTTAAAGCTACAACATATATTTAACACATGTTTTCAGTTCACATATGTTGCAAGACAATGGAAAATTTGAGAAGTAATACTAACATCGAAGCAAAGAAAAACACCTTTAGGGGGAACGATCATATCGACCAATATCGCTGTTACCTATTATATAAAAAATATTTGGATAACTACTCCTCAAAAGACTTGCTCCAATCATTGAAGAACGAGATCTGATTCCGAACCATCAATTTGAATTCAGAAACAAACATTCTACAACTGATCAAGTGCATCGGATCACAAATATAGTAAAAAAAAATCTGCTCAGCAATCTTCTTAGATGTTGATCAGGTTTGCGACAAACTGTAAAACCAAGGCCTTGAATTTAAGCTACATCGTGATTTACCAAGACAAATTTATACAATACTAAAATCACATATGGTCAGTAGATGCTTTTGTGTACATTATGCCATAAAATAATCAGAAATAAAAGTAATATCTGCAGGAGTCCCACAGGAAGTGAACTTGGTGCAATACTTTAGCTGTTATATACAAAATATATCCCCCAAATTGACAACATTTTTATGGCTACGTTTATAGACGATATTGCGATTCTTGACAGTTGACGTACCTGTCGAAAACTCTACAGCAAAACTTAAAAATACAGTGCATAAATAAGATTTTGGACACAACGTTGACCCATAAAACTTAATGAAAGCAAATCAACTCATGTATATTTTACATATAAAAAGATTGAAACCATTTCTATTTCATTTAACAACAAAACAGTACCATATGCCAATACAGCAAAGTATTTGGGAATGACACTCGATGCTATGCTAAGATGGAAGAAACATTTAAGAAAGAAAAAAGAAGAGCTGAATATTAGACTCAAAAAATTTTACTGATTACTTGGGCGTAGTTTTATATTATCAGTATAGAATAAAATGTTGACATATAAGCAGAATTTAAAACTTGTGTGGACATACAATAAGCAATTATGGGGCTGTGCAAAGAAAATCAACATCGAAATGTTGCAAAAATTTCAAAATAAAGTGCTCCGTGGTATAGTAAATGCACCATGGTACGTATGTGATAAAGATATCCAACGTGACTTCACATTGATCTGCAAACTCATGTGAGCAGGAAATCGGATCAGTTCTTGATATCGACAACAGTGTGCGTCGACTCAAGGGAACGAAACCCCACGAGCTACTGGTCAGTACCTAAAATCGAAAGTTCTACAGTAATAGTTCCCTTTACGGAAATTATTATATTAGCAATTTTGCTTTGGGAAAAAATTAATATATTTAAATATTTTACCCACACGGAAACTATTGCTGTGGATATCTCTTTCACGTGAAATACCATAGTGATAAAGTTTCTACACGGTAATTATTATGATGATCGCGATCCTCTATTTCTAGAATAATTTCCTAAACACGCTGTCGAAAAATTTACGAAAAGTCATACGTCGATCTAACTTTAGAGATTTGGTAGATTGGTTAAATAGGAAAAAACGGATAGGTGGGTTTCAGTGGGTTCGACTCCAATTTTTTACAATAAATTGTTCAATTATGTCAAATAGAAATCAAACTATAAAAACTAGGGATCCTAATAAATATTTCCAAAATCAAAAGAAAAAAAACAGAAAATTTTTCCCCAAACATAACATGTTGTACTTATATAATTGAAAAAATCAATATTTATATAAAATTGTATAATAAAATGAAACAAAAAAATTTAAGTAATTCTGTTTAAGTTTTACTTGAAAGTATATTGCTACTTTATTATTACTAAATTAGATAATATCCATCATAGATTAAGATAAGGACTCAATTTATTTCAACTTTACTAAATAGGTCTGTTTCTTTTATTTTTGTTTATTCTTTTGTTTGTATTTTCAATTCCTTATTACTATTATTATTATTTTTTTTTATTTACGAAATTTTCAAAAGAATTTCAGAATTGAATAATAAGTAAATAATATTTCAAAAGTTCGTTTACGTATACGTCAAACTATATACATTTATACTGTACATTGTACTAGAAAAAATATTTCATAATAAGTTTTTACCTTAAAAGTTTAAAGATAAAAAATACAAATGTGCTCAGTTTGAGCGGATGGTTCTTAATCATTTAATAATTTTCATAAGACTAAAAAAATTAAAATTGAGGTTTTTTGTATCCTATCTAATGGGTTTCTATAAATATAAATCTTAGCCAATGTAAGACTCCTTAATTTCTAAAAGACTAAAAATAGCCGCTTTTCATCGTGCAACCTTTGGTTTCAGTGTGGCTGCCTAATTAACTTTTTGCATATGAAATAAAATTAGTCGTAGATTATAAAATAGGTCCTAGTCTTTCCAACACAAATCATGTGGTATAATGACAATAATGTATTATTTTTCGCAGGTGATCTGAAATTAACCAACAAAAATTGTTATATCGATCTTATGACGTATAACAAAGCTTCAATAAAATTATTATATTATTATATAATAATTAATAAATATAATATGATTATTAAAAACTAATAAAAATAATATAATATATAATATACAAAATAGGTAAATACCAAATAACTACTATATACAAGGCCTATATTCCAAGAGAGAAAATGACCTGTAGTTGGGTTGCAGATTTATCTGCAGATCTAATGTTACATAAATAAATAAATAAATAAATATAAATGACATATCTAATTTTTTATATCAAACATATAACTTGGAACCGAATTTCTTCTTCAACTACTTTGAATTTGGTTCTTTCAAATTACAACAAAATGTTTTTGGGAAATGAATTAACTTCTTAACTACAAAAAAATTATGTAAGTAGGTATGTACATTATAGGCAATTCGATTTTTTATATCAAATTTTTCATTGCCTTACAAGAAACAATTTAATACTCATCCTGTAAAATAATTTCAATTGTAATTACTTCATAAAAACAAAACAAAAATGAAATCGAAATTTATAACTAACTAAGTTATAAACTTATCCTTATTCATCAGAATGCATATATACACAATAATACATAACGCAACAGATATATACATATATACATTCAAACCTATAATAATCTATAGATACAAAAATAATCAAACAAAAAAAGGAAAACTTTTCATTCTTAGCTAAATGAAAAACTAATAAAAACTTTTTATTACATACAATTGAAGAGAAAAACTTGAAAGAAAACAATAAAAAAAAATTATTTGTTTCAAGTTGTGTCTAATCAAAGACAAGAACCTTTTTTTAGAGAAATAACAACAAACTTGCAATAACAAAAAAACTCACAAAAAACACAAAAATAATAAATAAAAAATAAAAAAAGTATAATATAAAAAAAAAAAATTCAAAATTATTTCTACACATAAAACATAGAAAATTAAGAAAAGGAAAATAATATTACAAAAAGGACTAAAAAGATTGCTTTTTGTTATGTTTTTCTATTTTTTTTTGTTTTTGTTTTTTCTGAGTCTAAAATTAAATACACTTTGGTTTTTGATGTATTGAGAATAGATATATTTTCTTTTTAGACTTTGATAAATAAAATTCGAAATTTTCTACATCAAAATAAATCATTTATTTTTAGTCTTTGATGATGATGATGATGATCATGATGAATTCGTATAATTGTAATTGTGTTGAAATGAAAAGTGCCAAGAAAAAGAAAACAAACAACAACTAAAAAAACCCTAAGCAATCAATACATGAATTGAAAAAAAAAAAAACAAATAGGAAAGTACATAATAGTATTTTTTATGTTTAAGAATTGACTATTATATAGGATCATTAAAAGTAGAGGATTTTAAATATTCACTGGTTAGTTTAGGATTAATTTTTAATTTTATTTATTATGAAAATATTGATTTTTAATTGAAAATATAATTTTTAATTCTTTAGTATTATTATTTTTTAAACGGAGTTTAAAGCTTCTATTTGAAAGTTTTTCCAAAAAAATTTAATATCTATTACTTACAATAGTCGATGGTAAGATCGAACTGTTTTTATGCCATTTAATATTATTTGCTCAACATTATTGCCCGCAGCATAAAAAATTAAATTATCGCAAATACTATACAGAAATTGGACGCCTTAAAGCTTTTAAGTAGTACTAATATATCTGTTCGTTTTTACCACCTCATCGAAGGTGCTTTCAACAAAAACAAAATGAAATCATGATTAAAAACAAAAACTTCCAAAATCCTCAATTTATATTCATTATTTTTCAAATCCTCAATTTATATTCATTCAAACGCAAATTTGATAGCAACAATGGCAATTAGTTATAAATAAATAATATTACCATCTCCATAGTTATTATACCAATTAAAAAACTAAGGTAATATTTTTATTTTATATTTAAAAATAAAGGCTTCGCATACTGCATTCAAAATAATTGCTGAAAGTTTCAAAGAAAAACCAAGTACCACATTGATTTTCGTACTATAAGACCTTGCCTATTACCATATTGCGTCTTTGAATTGATTCTATTCTCATTATATTCACCAGAAAAATAAAAATAGACACAATCACATATTTATATGCATATACCTGCATTTCATTTTTTTTAATACATATGAAAAGATTTTAAAATAGAGTTCTGCATTAAAAGAGTACAAAAATAATTGAATGTAATAAATTTTGCAAAAAAAAAAAAACTTTCAGCAGTAAAACAAAATAAAATAAAAAAACAATAAACAAAAAAACAAAACAAAATATTTAAAAAGTCAACCTCTACAAAATAACAGAAAAAACCCTCATAGAACACACACAATAATAATATATAACAAAACAACAGATTATTTTGTACACAATAAGAAAATTTATACTAACAAGCCAGCAAAAATAACAAAAACAACAATAACATAACAATGGAAAAAGAAAAAGGATTTTTTTTTCTTTTTGAAAGGATTTTGAAAATAAAAAATGAAATAATATAAAAAAAAATAATAAACTAAAAAAAAAAAAAAAATTATAAAAGAATAAGAAAAGAACAAAAATAAAAAAAATAAAAAAAAAATATTCAATGAATGCATTTAGCCTTCTGTCTCAAGAGGGAAAAGAAAAAATATTAACTGTCAGTGACAAATGAAAACTTTTATAAAATTGAAGATAGTTGTTGCCATAAATACTTACTATATTTATTTATATATTATAAAATATATAATATAAAGTACATAAATAAAATATACACATATGAATACATATTATATTGTATATTAGTTGTGCAACACATGAGAAATTTATCTTTACTTGGCATAAATATATAACTCTAAATGAATGGGAACAGTTAATATAATAGAAGAAATAAACTACAATAATGTATGTCGTTTTTCAACTCTTATTAGGATTGCCAACACTGTTAAATAATAATAAATTATAAAATAATTTAAATATTTGGATTATAGAATTCGTAGCCGAGAGAGTGAAGATTCAAATCCAAAATGTATTACAGCATTTTTTTAAGATTCTTTATTATACATCATACGCATTCACTTAGTTTTCCCTTTTCCATAGATTCAAACATTAATCTAAAAACATGTAATTTTCAGCTATACGGTAAACCAGTATTAAACCTATACTAAATATTCTATTGTCATTCAAAAAAAATAGGTAAACACAACAGTAAATATGATTATAGAAAATTTTATTCCAGAAAAATTAATTTCAACGAAGGTGTACAAACGGAAACGCGGGCCTACCATTTTAGTCATTGATACTACAGATAATAGAAATTCCAATTTAAAAATAGTTTTTTTATCGGTTTTCTGACATTTAAAAAAAAATATACTTGCATGTAACAAAGTTTACTCCTTAAATTTTTCAAAGAAAATTCGTATCAGCTTTTGTTTATTTTTATGAAAACCAATGGTTAAAAACCGTCAGAGATTGGGCTGATATTAAAACAATTAGTAAATTAGTTTTATACCAGTTAATTTCATTTATAATAACTCAGCTGTAATACCAAATATGACCTTATTAGTACAAAAAATAACATTAACATTTTTAATATGGAAGCAAACACCATACTAACATAGAAGTCAACATATTTTTTTTTCTTTTTATATACATTTTTTTTTTCACTATTCTTACATTCTTAAACTACAAAAATTGTAGCCTACAAAAATTGTCTAGCCTTTTTGTAGGCCTGTCTAGTCTTCAAAAATTCACAAAATCAAGTATTTCATTATATTTTATTAGCATTTAATTAATTTTAATGTTAATCTTTTGCACTATTTTTTACCATGTACAAATTTTGCAAATTTTTTTCTCTGTCTATAATATTGGATGTATGGGGACAAAAAACCAATAATTTTTTATTGAAAACTGTAATAAAAATAAAAAACACTTACCCTAACTTAATCTATCTTAAAAATGATTAACCTAATTGAAAACAAAATAATGGTTTTAAATTTTAGTTTTAACTCTAATCAGAGTTTTTCAATCACCTATAGTTTGATATAATTTATTTGTCTTGGGTTGAGTACGTTATTCCAAAAAAAAAAAATTCCATTTCCATATTTCCATTTACACAATTCCAATTAAAAAAAATTCCAAAATCTAAAAATCTGGATATCTGCTTTTTCTAGAAATAAAAAAATAATTAAAACAAATATTCTGTAAAAAGGAGATATCCCTTTTTTTTTGTATTTAACAGAAGCTACGCATAAGAATGCCACTGATTTTGAAACCAACTTTAAAAGCATTCATACATGTGTGGAATTTTTTTTTAATTGTTTGCAATTTTGTAACTTTGGAATTATTTTTTTGGAATTTTGAGACCACCCCATTTGTCTTATATAAAAATATTATCCAACCTATAATAAAAACCTTATGTGGTATGAAAATTTCGAGTTTTAAATTTTCTCGGTTTATATTTCCCAGGTTATATACAATAGTTTTACATGTAGCTCGTTATAATTAAATAATAGAGAGACATGATTACGGGTTTGCACATAACCGTTTTTGTCTTAACAGATAAAATGTTCAGGAACTGTGAAGCACATGAGAAAGGTCTTTTCCATGTGCTCCTCAATGTGGTAGAGTTCATACGGTAATAAATCGTTTTTCGGATAGGTTTTATGAATTACAAAAAATTTTGTTTTCGTTTTTAGTTTTTGATTTATTGGCATTATTTTCTTTATATTTGAAATTTGCGATAACGTAAAATAAGAAAAAAATAAAAATCCTTTAAAGGGTGTTTTGACAAATAAGATCTTCTCTTTTAGTTTCTTGAAAGTTGGAATATTTAGTAGGTTTCTTACCAATGAATTTTGCTAATGCGTGATTTTGGTAGCGTAGCTGTTTGTGATCTTTCTTCAGCTGATATGTTTAAGTAATGAGTTTTAAATGTAAGTTTCTATTTTTGACATACCATGGCTCATTAGTTAAATTTTTGATTGAATTTTTTGTATTATCTCCACGATAGGGTAAGAAGTACTTCACCATAGCTGGCCATCCATATGAGCAGATGGGTTTTAGTTTGGAATTATATACCATAATTTTGTACCCTAATTTAATTTTTCAATGCGGTTGGCGATTAATCTGTATAAAATCTTTAATCTTATTTTGAACTGATCACTTTAGCTTGGAATAGGTTTTTTCCAAGTCAACCCTCTATTAAAATGGACTCTGGGATATTCAACATCATTTGTTTGAGTTCATAATAATTTTATTTATGTTTATCTGAGAATATGACCTTTTTTGATAATAAAAATTACATGGAGACATTCACTTTCATTTATTAATTATCAATATGAATTTCGATTGCATGAATATTTATAGCCCGTAAGTAAAATGTCCTATTTCTGAATTTCATCACAATCATATGGCTTTATTTAACCAAGAGTTTGTAAAAGTAAAAAAAGAAGCTGAAATCCGTAACTTTGAACTTGAGCTCATTGATATGCATTTCATGCAATATATTATGAATAATCATCAATTTTTACGTGTGTAGATACGATGTAATCCTGATTTTGCATGAATATATGTATAGTTGGGAATGGTGTGATTGAAAGGAAGAAAATGTTTGTCGTATGCGTGAACAGTTTTCAACTATGTATTTTAAAATTAATTCATTTCAACTGCCTACCTAATTTAAAAGAATTTATAATCTTAATTTGGTGTGATGGAATTCCTAAATTCTGATTCTTCTCAAAGTAAAAAAAAAAACAAAAAAATAAGTAATTCAGTAATTTACTACACTATAAAATAGTAAAATTATACTATAAACAAAATAAAGTTGTACAGAAGTTTTAATAACAGAAAAAAATTACAGAGAAAGAAAAAATAGAATGGCTGAAACAACAAAATAACGTCATAGCTGTGTCACGTATACTTGAGATAAACCTATTGTGCAATGAAAATTAATGGATTCTGATGAAAGACATTTTTTTTTCTTTCTATTTTTTTTTTCATTAAATAATTCTTTACAATTTATATTTAATACACCTATAAAATATAGATACATATACATATTTATGCATCAGTATAGGACAAAATTGAGTTTCTTGACGTGGTGTTACATTAAAAAAAAAAAAAAAAAGCATTAAAAAATTATAAATATAAAGTAATTTAAAACTTTTTTACTTCTAACTTTATTTTTATTAAGCAGGAGTAACAATAGAAGATACTTAAAGTAAGCAACAAGTTTTATATTTATAGAAATAATAAATTTCTATGATATTTTAACTAAAAATAAAAATTACAATGTCCTAGTTTAAATTTAAAATACATAAAAGGATGTGATCATTCATTAAATCTAAATATTAAAAATTTTCCTATTAAAAAATGCCTACTTTGTATATTGGCATATTTTGCTTCTAGTAATTTAATTACCTAATAAACTATTGTAAAAGTGTTATTTAATAATAATTAAGAATGACATTTTTTTTTTTTTACAAAATAAGAGCATACATAGTTTTCTGTGGAATATTTTGAACAAAATTTTAAATGTTTTTGAAAAAAGTCTGTTAATATCAGAATTATCAATTTTTTTATAGTTTGATTAGTGGTGGACCTCAATAAACAATTAAATAGCTTATGCAAGCATATGTGAATCTTCCTATTGTTCGCCACTAGTGGTCATCTTATCTGGACTAGTTATACTAGGCTGCGAATTCAAATCCTACTTAGGACAAAAATATTGTAATCAAAAAGTTTTTTTAAAATTTTAATCTTCTGAATAACCAATTATAAACGTCTATTTGAATGTATCTCTATGTTAGTTCCTTATGAACCTATAAAAAATACAAATTTCTCACCTCCTTGGTATGACAACAATATTCGTTCTTTACGAAATCGAAGGAATCCTGCATGGAATAAATTTCTCAAATCGAAACTCCATTCTGACCAGAGATTTAATTTATCTCGGTTATTCCCAATTGTTTGAAAAGTTTAAAGCTCGACAGAAATTATTAGTTGTGCAACACATAGAAATTTATCTTTGACCCAAAAAAAGTTCATGAATTTATCTATACTAAACGTAAAACTGATGGATGTTCTGCAACTCTAAATTATTTTGGAAGATCTTCTAATGATCCGTCTACTATTGCGAATCTTTTTGCATCATTTTTCCCCCAATTTTTTCAAAAAATGTTTTCACTCCTGATGAAAGCTATTTCAGGAATCTGAATGAATTCTCTCAGAGTAATCAAGGTATTAACTATTGTTGAAACATTTCTTTATTAAAGATAATTTTTGTTCCAGGCCCAGACCTCCTTTCCTTCTTAAGGAATGCATGATTAACTTATTGCATCCCATCTTTTCTCTGTTTAATTTATCCCTTCAATCGGGCGTTTTCCCCTGTTTATAGAAAAAGTCTTTCATTATTCCAGTTCATAAAAAAGATCCAGAAATGAATGCATAGGCCCATCGCCGAGCTCTCGTGTAATATATGACTTCTTATATGATTATTGTTAACGTTTTATTTGTGTTGAGCAACACGGTTTCCAAAGAGGTAGGTCAACAACACTACCAATATGGTTGACTTTGTCTCCAAGACAATGTCCTCAATGTAGAATGGTTTTCAATTTGAGAACATCTTTACTGACATAAGTAAGGCGTTTGACAGAATTCCTCATCATATTCTTGAAGTACAAAATTATAGGTTTTTCACCACATAGCCTTAATTGGCTTGAGTCTTACCTCTCTTCTCGGGATTACTCAGTTTTATTTAAAAAACGTAGCGTAGTCTGGTGTTCCTCAAGGTAGTCATATAGGATCTCTTAGTTTTATAGTTGCAACAATTGATGCTCCTAAAGTGATAACTTTTTCTAAACTTCTTAGTTTTGCTGATGAGTCAAAGCTTTTTACTGCTATATCTTCCTCATCGGATTCCTTTAACCTACAAAACGATATTAACAACTTTGCTTTTTGGTGTTCGAAATTGGACTTGAATTGAACACTTCTAAATGCCAAGTCTTTTCTAGGAGAAATTCCGCTCGGACAGTTTGGTTCAACTACCAACTAAATCTACCCTCTATCCTCTAATAACAGCATGTATCTGGTTTAGTTTATTTTTAGATTTTTCTAATCAAAGGTGGCGGCGTTTTACTAATCCTACTGGATGATGAGTTATTGCACAATTAAATGAAGCAAGCCTTCGTCTAGTAATGGACGTCTGATGTGTTTGCTCTAACCATAAATCTGACAGTAATAAAATTATTCCATAAAAGTGATAGGCAATACAAAGATATTACTACTACAATAAAATGGAAATCCTTATTATGAAAAATGCAGAACAAACTGTACAATAGATGTAGTTTTCCATAATATTTAAAATATTGTTGATAAATCAAAAAGGAAACAAAAAATTATTAAAACAAAACAGAAAAATTAAGGAAAAGGTAAATAACATGTTTTCCATTCATTTTTTAAAATAAATTTCAAAATTGACTAAATTTCCAAAAGTGTATTTCCATTATTCGCCATTTCCTAAACTAAAAAATTCCAATATAAAAATATTTTGAAACAAATTGTTTCTTTTCCTATGAAACAGCAATCGTTTTTTTTCAAAGGCTTATCTTTTCCTATTGACAGATAGATACAGACATTTTGTAATTTTGGCGGGTTGATTTTTTGAAAATCATTTGAAATTATAAGACGAAGCAGGTGAGTTCTCTTTTAATTTATTATAATTAAGTTAATATATAAGATATAATTTTAGTTTAAAATATCAAATAACTAATATTGACTCGTTAGAACATTTAAAAGTTATAGCTCCAGAACAACGAGCAAAAAACGAGTTGTTAGAAAAGAAAATTGGAAAAATGCAGAAAAAACTAAAAGGTAAAAAAGTGGTTTGCAAAAAAATTATAAAATGTGCATGAACGTACCTTTATTACTATAAAAATACTAATTTCATTACATTTATTTCAGATATAAAACAAAAGGTGATAAATTTAAATGCATATTAGTAGTCAAACGAAATAGGATCAGGAGTCTTTTATTTTAAATTACGTAAAATGCAAACCACCTGTAAGAACTGATCGTCGGTAATTGACCAATCAGAAATTAGTCTACCGAATTTTTTATGAGATTATAAATCTCATACAATAAGCAAATTGTTCGCGTTTGCAACCAAATGTTTTTAAAATTAACAGGCTTATCTAAATTTCGTGTTCAAAATATTGTTAAAAAATTTTTTGAAAATGGAACTATTCCAAAAGAAAATCCAGGCGGTGACAGAAGAACTCATCTGTATAATAAAAGGAAAAAATCTATAATTGATTTTGTACGAAAATTTAAGGGTATCGAGGTACATTATTGTCGTTCTACTTTAACATAACGTCAATTTCTTCCGAGTTCTCTATCCATCAATCAATTGTACCGATTGTTCAGAAAAGAAAATTCCATCTCGAATAAAGTAAAGCAATTGTATTTTTGTCAAGTTTTTAACGAAAATTTTAACGTTGGGTTCAAACTACCATCCCAAGATCAATGTTCCACATGTCTTATATTAAAAGAACGAATGTCGCTAAAAATAAATGAGAATCAACTATAAAAGAATTATTAACACAATCTCGAGTTCATAAGCTAAGAAGCAAAGCCTTTTTTAATCTTGCCAAAGAGGAACGACCGGGTTTAATAACATTTTCTTTCGATTGCCAGAAAAACATGGTCTTCCCAAAAGTACAGGATCAGGCTGCCTATACTATAGTCGACAATTTTCGCTGAAGTTAAGCGTAGTAGAGGGATCTTCAAAATGTTCTCTTGGCTAGAGAGAATGTATTTTTATATACTTGGCAGGAATGTGAACGTCAGAAAGATTCAAATGAAATTGTGTCTGCAATGTTTAACAGACTGTGCAACATATCTTTAAAAATAAAAAGGTTGTGTGGTTTATTTGTGACGGATGTGGAGCGCAGAACAAAAATACGTCAATGATGGAAATATGTGCATATTGTCTGGTTGCTCCATCCAATGTAAAAACAAATATAGAACTAATATTTCCGGTGCCAGGACACTCATTTATTTCTCCGGATAGAGTTTTTGCACAAATTGAAAAAAAAAGTTAAAAAAGTGGAAACTGTTACCGACCCAGCAGTAATATAATATATACAACGAATTTGAAATGGTATACTTTCTTGGGTCAGATGTTGAAGTGTATGACTGGAAAACTGATCTGTCCACATTTCTGAAGGCACCGGGTAGCTGGCACTTCAAATTCAATAGAATATGACTATGAAGAAGACTAATTAACTATGTATATGAATCAATAATGGCACAAATGTTTTATTAAAAATTATCTATGTGTATTGTATACTTACACTGCATTGTAGTGCTTACGGCAAATAATTGATAATTTGTCGTATGCATTTTAAATAATTTTTTTATATTATGACCCACGTCGCATCAGAATTTTATTATATCATATTAGAATGATTATTTTATTTTAGTAAAACTATATAGAATTTTGATCAATATGCCACCGGTTTTAAATGTGGATCAAAATAGATTTCAAACTGCTCAAAAAAATTATATACATCAAACTAACATCTAAATATGTGTTAAACCGATAAAAAACAGGTAAACTTTCTTTTGTTTAGTAGCCTCCAAACCCTAGAAATCAATTTCTAAGCAAAGAAAAATAAAAGTGGAGTACGGATCACAGCACTCAGCCGCCGATATTTCGAAGGATTACTTTTTCCAATAAGAAAGATTTTGAATTTAAATTATTAAATTTGAGTAAGAATTCAACTCAGGACACCATTTGTAAACCTTTTTATGGTTCTTGAATCTCTAATTAAACGTCTTAAAAAAAATTAAGTTATTTTTCTTAACAGACTTCACTCTCTTTATTTTCAACTCCTATACGAATTATAATAAGCCATAAATAAAAAAAAAGTTAAGAAAAAAAATTATTTCTGTATCTTATACGTAAATATTTACGTAAGTATTTACGTATCTTTAAGTACGTAGGTTTTATGGATGATAACTGGAGAAGAACCTATCAACAGACAGATAAATAGGAAAAAATGGAAATGGATAGGTCATACACTAAGGAAATCAGAAAGTGATATAGCAAGAAGAGCTCTAGAGTGGAATCCACAAGGACAAAGGAGACCCGGCAGACCATACAACACATGGAGACGCACAATCGATCAAGAATTAACAGTCAACAATTATACCTGGGACGATATTAAGGAAGTAGTACTCAACAGAGAGGAATGGAGGTTCACTATTGAATCCCTATGCTACCACGCGGAGTAATAGGAGAAAAAAAAAAAAAAAAGTACGTAGGTACGACTATGCGATGATGGTCTTGAAATAAAACCCTAAAAACTTTTCAAAAGTCTTTAATTTAACTAGTTTCATTTAAAAACAAAAAACAAAATCTTAAAATTGGGTTTATAATATTTATGCTCAGTTTTTCTGGGTATTATCTAAATAATAATTTATAGAATATTTCATTTCTTCAACTGGAAAATATTTTCCGGGAAAACTTTAAAAACAAAAATTAAAAAACAGAAAACTTCTTAAAGAAAATAAAAAAAAAAAAATTTAAAAGGAAAATAAAATTTTTTGAAAATTATTTAAATAAAAAAAAATTTAGTTTTGTTGGTTAAAAAAGATGCAGCAATAATATTCCATCTATGTTTATTAATACGAGTAAGAGCGCGAAATAATTTAAGAACAAGATTATAGAAACATAGACAAAACATTATCTCTTTGCGATTTTTTGTTATAATTCTGGTACCTATTTAATATTTATTGACTTCAGCCAACTATTTAACATTTTTCTGAATAATATTAAACTCCAGAACAATGTAAAACTTCTCGCACACACATTGTGTTAAATGCATTGGCAATATTAAAAAGAAAAGTAACTTAAATAGTAATATTTATCACATAACCGTTAATACCTATAATTATATATCTGACATTTTCTACGATCTATGTTTTCACCCTTTTTTTCACTTTTTATAAGACAGTTCCCATTTTGTGTTTTTTTTATGTTTTTGGCAGTAACGTAGGGAGTGCTTAATTAAGTACGGTATTGCAAGTTACAATAGGTATTATACTACGTCCAATATCTAAATATTTCGAGAAGTTATTTGTCAAATTAGTGGTTTTATGTTGTTAATTAAATGTGGACAAATCTGCTATTATCAGAAACTAAGCCTTCTGAAATAGAATAGCTCCATATTATTTAAGTTGTTACCTGATTATATTTAGGTACTCTAAATTATTTTTTTGTCATTTATTTTATCACAATGACAAAGCGTACTGGACTAGGTCGAAAAATCGATAAATCAGAACCTAAGACCTTTCAGTTGAAATGCAGGTACTCTGCCTACTGCGCCACCCAGTATGTAATTTACCGTGCAAAACAGTATTTCATTGATTATTTTTTGTACTAATATGTGTATTTGCAATTGATTATCAATTTATATTAATGTTTTCTATAACTGCATCTATTTAGTTATCACTTATAAAAAAAATTATGAACACTTCTAATCATCCGACTTCCGTTTTTAATTTTTCTTTCTGTTTTCAGATTAGTGTTGCAAATATTATTAGTTCATTTACTTAGTTTTAGCTAACAATTAATTCGTCTTTCGAAAATCAGTTACGAATTATATTAATGGCATAGTCTTAGTAACCACAATTTCAAAGTTATTTTTAAAAGAATAAAGTAAAAGCTGTGTCGTCAGTAAATGCGTTAGAATTTTATTTGAACGGTTGGAGTAATAGAAGACTTCTCCGATTAGGACTTCTACGATTATTAAGTATGATTTTAAATTTTATTATACCTCCCACTTTCAAATTAAGTTTATGTGAAAGCATTCCACTTGGACAGCAGTCATTTGAAAATTCCGCGGGTTAATTGTTTTCATCATTTTCCCCGCAATCGTCAATAGAATCTGTGCTTAAATAAGTTATTACTAAATTTAATTTCTACTAAATAATTTCTGATCTTTTTATTGTAATATTAATAAAATGTCACGCTAACGCGGCAGCAGCAGCATGACATTGCGTTTCATTGTATAAGATATTCACAAACAAATAATTAAAATAGTTAGCATTGGACTTGTCATTATTCGAGATCTCTAATGAAATCTTGTCAAATTTATGAAACGATTTAAATAGAGTTCAGAAAATTTCACAAACAACTAGAATTTTGCGTACAAAAGAGTTAAAAAAAATTATAAGGAAGCTGGAGCATACAAAAAAAAATAACAAAAAAAGACAACGCATAAAAGTTTGCCTTTGAAATTTGAATCATTTTGTCTGACAGCGATTGTGATTTTTAAAAGTTGTTTTTCCTGTTATATCCTTGTTATAAAACATTAACAAAAAAAAAATGGGTTTTCAAAGGATTTTTAGCTGTCTTAAATTTTTTCTGATCTTTTTTTTTACTGTTCTTTTTAGTTTATATCTTTTAAACATAGAGTAGAGTTTCTTAAAACTTAATAATAAAAAAAATGTACGATTGTAAAAAAACAAAACGATTGAGAGTTTTGAAATGTGAATGAAAATTAAATAATTCCCGTTAATTTTTGTATGGCTTGTTAAGAGAATCCTTAAAATATAAACCAAAGATATAATATATGTTCTCATTTCAGAATTTTTCGAATAGTTTTTAAAAGAATTAAAAATCTTTTACACAAAGGCATTTTTATTTTCTTATATCAATACAGAAATTAATAGGCTAAGTAAAAACTTATTTTTGATTTTTGTTTCTAAAAATTTGTTAAAAACTCACGCATTACAATTTTAAAAAAATCTTTTACTTATTATCCCTAAAACTGACATATCTGTGATGTGATTGTTGATAGCGGACAACTTGTCAAATATCTCCATCTGATATATTCAATTTATATTTGCATACTAAACAAAAATCTAAAAACATAATGTGGGATATAAGCATGTAGGCACTGTGATAATTGCCAAACATTCAAAAAATATAAATTTTCAAGTAAGGTTTAATGAATAGAGTTTTAATATTTATTTAATTTTAATAATGTTTTACCTAGAGCCTATACAACATATTCGATAAATTAAATTAAAAATGCAAGTGAAGCTAAACTAGCTGTGCTATATAAAAAAGTATTAGGGAAATAGAAGTACACAAATAATCATTTATGGTCCAATACTCAATGTCAAAAACTAAAAATGTTACCAAAATACATTCAAATCAGCTGCCTTGTAAAGTTATCACAACCAGCTGATAATGCATTAAAAACAGCCAAGTTACTATGGCTAAAAAATGAAATTAAACAACACTATATCAAGAGGTATTACCTCAATGTTAATTTAAAAATGATACACTCGGAACTGGCTCTTAAAACACATCTTGTTATTTTTGATGAATTCGACAACCAAATTAGAGCTGAAGTAAATCATTTGGGTTATCAACAATACATCAAACAAAAACAAAAACTGCAAAAGCTGGAAATTAAAGCTAATAGCAACACCAAGATTAACATTAATGGCAACAAGAAATTTTACCCAAGGGTAATAAATCTCTCAAGTGCAACCTTTTCGGAAAAAGAAGAAAAATTTTTATGCAATGATTTGTCTTACGCTCCCAAGATGCAACCAACTAAAAAGGATGTACTGAACCTGTCAATAGATGTTGAAATAGCATGCAGCTCGGTAAACGACGATATTACCGAGTTAAACAAAATAGGTACAATTCAAATAGTAACCAAATAGCTAAAAGATCATATGAAACACAAGCACTAATAGCAATTAGTAAAAAATTAAATGATAAAAATTTAATCATGTCAAAAGCAGATAAAGGTAACACAATAACGATACGTTTTAACACAACCGACTATGTAATGAAAATCAACAATTTTATCTCAGACAACAGCTTAATTAAATTAAAATAAGATTCGACATCAAAACTCCAATTAAATTTAAACATTGGGTTATTTTTACCAAATTTAGGCTTAAAATCCAATATCTCCGTTAGTAAGGGTTTCAAAAATTTACACAATTTGTATGTGGGAGCTCCAATGTAAGACAATACTGGTTTTATAGGAATTCCTAATTTATGCAGTTTGGGTAAACCACTTAAGATTGGTGCACTCGGTTTCATATTGATTAATTTAAACTTGTCATTATCTTTTAGTACAGTGGCCTCGGTAGCCGAGTGGTAAAGCACTCGAGTGTAGTAATGTAACGACCGAAGGAGCACGGGTTCAAAACCCGTGAGAACCGAAAATTTTTTCAAATGGTGAAAATTACTGAAAAATGTAATTTTCTATACAACCACATCGGTTCAAATAATTTAATAATTAATAAAGATATAATATAACTAATAAAAAACTAATATAAATATATAATATACAAAAATATATACCAAATAATTAATATAATTTAATAAAAAGGCCAACATTTCGAAAGGGAAAAGGACCTATAAATTTGGCCTACAGATTTATCTGTAGGATCAACTGTTAAAATAAATAAATAAATCTTTTAGTACAATGTTACATTGGATCTGGTTTCACAGATTAAGGATATGATTATCGCACAGAGTTCCAGATTAGTTTCGTTTCATGTTAACAGCCTGTTCACATCTATAACAATAAAGCAAATAAAAATAATTATTCAAAACTTGTTGGATGATTGTAATGCGGTTACACCGGTTAAAAACGAAATAATTAACAAGTTGAACATTTGTTTGGAACAGAACTATTTTCAATTCGAGAAGGATTTTTACAAAAAAGTGGAAGGTCTTCCAATATGGGCTCACCTTTAAATCCGTTGTTGGCTGATGTGTTTTGCGTCTTTAGCGGAATTGACAGAAAATTGGATGACGTTCTCGAATTCTTGAATGCTGAAAATAAAAAAATTCAGTCCACAATGGAAAATGAATCAAATACTAGTTTCAACTTTTTGAACATTTCTATAAGTCGTGTAAAGGGAAAACTCCATTTCAAGATTTATAGAAAAGACACATATTCAGATGTGGTAATTCCAGCACATACCAACCATCCCATCAATACTAAAATGGCTGCTTTCCATAGCTACGTTCTTAGGCCATTGAATATTCCGATGCCGAAATTAGATTATAACGAGGAACTCAATATAATAAAAAGAATAGGGAAAAATAACGGATATGAGGGGAACATCATCGACAATATAATAAGGAAGAAAAATATAAAACTTTTATTTGAAAAATTGTACAATTCTTCCAAAGAGATAAAATCCGAAATTAATTACAGGAGGTTTAATTTAATTACAGGTACTAGTTTAAAAATAGAAAACGTCATGAAAAGATATAATATAAATCCAGTTTTCTATATAATAACAACACAATTAAGCATAAACTATAGTCAATAATAAAATCGTTACCAAGAACAATATGAGTAAATCGGATGTTTTGAAAAAAAAAAAGTAAAGATTGTGATTACATATATATTGGATAAACTGGAAGACGTTTTCAAACCAGATTTAAGGAACATTTAAGACCCATTTAAGACCTGCGTTTAACAGAAAAAAAGATTCAAACGTAGTGAAACATCTCTTAGAAAATAATCACGAGTGCTCAATGAATAAATTGGAAATTTCACATTTTGCAGAAAAGGGTAGGAGGTGAACGTATCAGGAAGCATTTCAAATTTTATCAGCTCAAAAGCAACAAAAAAATTTGATGAACGACCAGGTAGACCTAATAAAATCAAATCCTCTAAAATTCATTAAACCTTTCTAACTATAATAAATAAATAATATTACAGGTATTATGTAAAAGTTTCAAAAATACTATAAACACATGCGTAATTACTTTATCAGTCTTCTGATGATGGTGTAATAACCGAAATCGATTAAGATATTTAAGAAGATTGTGCAACATATCTACAGTTTTAATATTTATTTAATTGAATAGAAAAAAAACCAAAAAGCGTTAAAAATTTTATTGTAATATCAATCAGCCACGTTAATTAATTTTAGTAACAAAATGAGAGATACTACTCTAATAAAAACTATCTGTCTAATCTGTGGAAACGATCGCACAACATAAATGTAACATGCATCCCTTCATCATATTCTTAGTGATTTGATTGACGTACTCAATCGTGCTTTCATGAATAATCTTCTAAAAATCAACAATAAATAGCTCGAATCAAGTCGTGGCATCAAATAGGAAAATTTTAACGCTAATTGCTTCTATAGAAGGAGCTTTTACAACCTACTTAGCAAATCTATTTTCAAAGAGTTTGAAAATTATATTTAAGCTTATAAAATTTTATCTAGATTATTTTAGAAATTATGTTTTTTTATAATGTTACGTAAAGAATAGTTTCATGTAAACTCAATTATAATGAAGGCAAAAATAATACACCCGTTAAAACAATGTAGGTACATCCTTCAAAATAGATTTTTAGTCAAATTTAGATTTTGGCAAAAAAAGTTAATAGTTTTGGTCCTTTGTATAAAATTCTTAACTTTTAAGATCTATTTATTTAAATACTACTCTGTTTGATTGTTTAGAATTGGAGTTCTATGTCCTTTACAAATGCTATTATAGCGGTATAATATCGATTTTCGAATAATGCAATGGGTATATCTGAAAATATCTATAGTTTTTGCGAGCAATGGTGTCGTATTCAAATAAAAGGTGGAGATTCCACTTCCTGTAAGTAGAACCTGGATTTGTCTGTGTCCGACTAATTAAACTTGAAAAAATAGTTTGTTGAATGGACATTGTTCTATGATAAGCCATGTCGGTGTTCTAACATTTAATATACTCTCCTTGATTATCTGATATAATTTTAAATTTGTAAAATGAATGACTTGTCCTTTGAAACTATTCCATATGTTATTAGATTATTTTCTAACAGATAACATTACATTCGTATCACATTTAAAAAAAAATCACATTATTTTGTATAAAATTGAATTAACCTAACATCATTGTATAGTATTTGAATTATTTATTATTTATTACAATAACTTAAACTTTCTAGTTATTAGATAACGTAAAGTTTCGAATATAGTGGATTTATTTCAACAACACAAATAATAAGAAAAGCATTTTTTTTTTTTTAATTTTATTAAAAAAAGAAAAACACTTGTAACTTCAAAATTCACAATAAATTTTTAATCTCAAATTGTTTAACGAAGTTAATTAATATTCAAATAGTTTCATCTTCTATAAGAACATCATCTTTAATTGACGTCTCTAGGGGATGAAACTATCCATGAATATTAATTAAGCCCGTTAAAATAAAAATAAAATTAAAAAAATTAATAATAAAAATACATTGTGAAATATCTAAATTTAAAAATTGTTTATCACATTTTACTTTTTCCATTCAAATTCAACATTTTTTCAAACAAATTGTTAGAAAAAATGTTGATGTTGATTAAAAAAATGTTGAATTTATTTGAAAAAATGTTGAATTTGAATGAAAAAAGTATATATTAATTTTAATATAATAAATTATAATAATGTTTCACCAAGTGCCGACATTAAAGCCATTCATTTTTTAAATCTTCTTTTTGTTGCGCCATAATGTGAGTTATATATTTATTTAGAAATTTAAATGCAAGGACAGAGAAGGCATAATTTTATAAAGTAATTAACATAACTTTAAAGCCATCAGGTAAATTTTGGATTGATCTGTACCATCGTTCCTGATATCTACCTACTCCTATTTTTCCGTGTGGATTAAAAGTATCAGGTACATGTAGTTAATGAGATATAGTCAAGAACTTACAAAATGCATAAATTAACTAAAAAATCTAATTATATAAATCGAAGATATCAACTATACACAAAAAACAAATAACATAGTTCTTAGAACCGGCTAGTTTTGAAGGGTGACACAAGCGGCCATATATTTTTTCATTATACTTTGCATAAAATTTCATAAAAATATTTAATAATATTTTTTTTATTTTTTTAATAAACTTCAAACATCCCAATCAATACCTTTCAAAGAAAACAATACAATAAAGCAATTCAATCATTCGCCACTTATCTTCGGATAACAGATTGAACCTAACTTTTTCATTTAATCAACTAGACTTTAATCAACTAGCTTTAACTTTTTATTTTACTAATTTAATATCTTTTGTTTTTAAAAAATTTTTAAGTTAAGTCTTAAATATTTAATGTAAGTTAGCTTTTGGTTTTGATGAAACAAAGTCTTTTATTATTATTATTGTAATTCAAATTTTTTTATTATTTCTAAGAATTTTCAAGTATACATATTATATGATAAAGTATCTGAACACTTAGTCACTCTTCGAAACTAGTCCATATCCTCCATCACTTATTATCTAAAATCTTTTAAAATTATTAGATAATTTATGTTTGGAGTTGTCAGTGAGAATCAGCTTTGAATCTTATTCAGAAAGATATTTTCAATATAACAGTGATGATAACCTCATCATACACACATAAGTGTAAAGAACATTCTTTTCTATTATCAAAAATGTATACCAATTTTTATGTAATTTGAAATCAATAGTATTTAACATTCTAAAGTTTTTAATTGGCAGTGAAACTCAAATTTGAAAACGTACTAAAAATATCACACCGTCGGCTGTATTCCTATGTATGCAACAGACCATTTCAATGCTAGCTATACCATTTTCGACTATGCTCTATCCGAATTTGCAATAAAAAAAAACGTATCTCTTACAGTTTTCGAGATATTTTTTTCTGAATTATCCAAGCAACATTTATATTACTGCTTTTAAACTAAGACTTAAAAATATAAGTCTTCAAGTTGTGCCTATTTATCCAAACTACAGTGTTTGTACTAATAAGTCATAAAAGTTTTAAAATCATTGCGTATGATTGAGTATTCCTAACTATCAAACAGATATTTTCATTCCAAAATGTCCAAACACGTTATATGAACCTTTACAATAAATTTTTATATTTCTACTGATTTTTTTTTTTTAAATACATTATTTTGATATTTTAATATATTAAAATTATAAAACGATTTATGTTAGATGTTTTAAAATTGCTCAATTTTTTATAAAATGCAAATTTTTTTATTATTAAATTTTTACAGTAAAAATTTCTGTCAAAATTAAAAAAGATATTTATTTTTTGAACTACATTGATCGGAATATAAGAGTGACTGATATTATGAGAAATATAATTTAACCAAAGTTTAGGTTCTAGATCGATTTCAGACAATAATTAGAACAAATCACTGTTCATATGGCAAATTAATTTTTTTCAATTTCAGTTTATTTACTATTGCCATAATCGAAATTGGAATATGCTATGAGTTGAATAATATAACCATATCATTTGATTATGGTCGAGTATTTTAAAAATTCTAAGTCAGTGTACAAATATGAAGTTTTCAAAGAATTTTTTTTTTTATAAAAGTTAAAGAGCGTATTATATTTATTTTGAAAATAGTACGGCACAGATATGTGAACCCTTTCAAAACCGTTTTTCATTATTATTCTTTTAATTGATAGATATTTAAAAAGAGATGTGCAAAAAAAATAAATACCTTTTCAAAATTTGTTAATTTTCAATTAGAAAATTTCTATTGAAAATTTCACCCCATGTATGGGACATTTTAACATACAAAAATATTAATTTTTTTAAAAATAAATTATTATGTATATGGTTGTTGTTTAAGATAAATCAATAAAAAAAATTGTATACTACCTACCAAGAATAAATTGAAAATTGAAATGATGGAAAACAATTTATTCATAATGAAATATGGAGTACGATTTTTTATCAAACCTCCTCAAAAATCATTTAACGGGCGAATACTAGTTCATTTTTAAATAGGAGTACGCAATAGTAAGTAAACCGTTTTTGTTTACTTATTTTGTAATTAGTAAACAAAACCTTAACAAAAATATTATAGTCATATTTCATTGGGACATATTTCCAAAATCCTGAAGAAATAAATCTTTACTTCATTGAAAGTCTTTAGTTAAATCGCTCTTCTTTTGCACAAATGAATTGACTGCAGCAAATTCTGAAAATAATATTTTTTTTTGTTATTACTTTTCTTTCTTCTTCCTCTAGTTTCAAATTTAATTTTAAAATTTTTTTTTTTAAAGAGTTTGAGTTGCAGTGCACAACTCAAACTTTTCCATTTAGTTGATAATTTTTTTTTTCTTTTAATTTTCATTGTTCTTCAATGGTTATTTTATTTTGACAACTTCATTATTGGTTATCACAATATCAGTTCGATTGTGACAAGCAACAACTATTTAAACTTGAACGAAAAGTAAAAGTTTAAAATTTTTCTAAAAAGAATTAAATGAATTTTTTTTCAATTAAAAAATTTTCAGTTGGCTTTAAGGATTTATTGATTTGCAAAGTTTTGTTTTAATTTTGGCTTAGAATTTCTTTGAAACTTTTTTACAGTTTTAGCAATTTCAAATGTAAATAAAGTTACATTTTATATTAAATATATGAATTCGAGTAACGTTCGATAGTTTAGGATGGATCAGAAACGATTAAAATTAATAACAAATTGTGAAAAAAATTTTTTGCTTAAATTTGTTAAAATAATTGCATTAAAATATTAAAGGGTTAACATTTTTTTTGAAAACTGTGAAAATATTCCAAATTAAATTATAACTTTCTGTTAAAATATTTAGAATATGATATTTATTTATTTAAACAACTAATCTGTACTGTTGCCCTATAGCTATATATATTTTTTTTTTTTATTTGTTTTTATTTAATTATAAAAGAGCTTGAAGCTCATACAGTACAGAGTATATGTATTTGTAAATATTAAATTCTTCTATCGAAGTTTAGTAGATTCCGTCAAAACAATTTCCCCAAGGCTTGGGAGATTTCACATTTTTCAGCTTTACACATTACTCATTTTTTATTTTTATTAACTTTTTATTTTATTTATATATATAAATATAGGATAATGCCTTAACCTAAAATATTGTTATAAAAACTATTTTGTTTACTTGTAATTCACATATATACATATATGGCCGGACTTTTCAGAGACTGTTTTCTTACTAGAGTACACAAAGCTCCATTTGCCTTGTAGATGATGTAAATGTCTCTTCAACACATTCGTTCCACTTCGACAAGTTTGTGGTCGTGAAATTGGAGGACTAATTCTATTTTATACAGATATCTTGTAACATTCACATCTAAAATCACTACTTCAATCTCTATAAAGCAATATAAGATTGTGAATTGAGAAAAATTCCATTAAAGATTTAAGTTCGTTTCGATGATAAGTTAACGTTTAAATTAACTACATTATAAGTAAATTAAATTCGTTGCTAGATTTTATGAAGCGTTGGTCTGAGGAATTTCTGAACCCTATATTTTAAAAGCTATATGTACACAACTTTGATTCGACCTAACTTCGAATGTGGCATGTACCCAATTTATGATATTCCCATACGAAGAACAGAATCCATTCAAAAGAGGTATTTTAAGATTTCCTCTGCGTGATGTTAATTGGGAAGTTCCCATTAATTTTCCGCCTTATACAACCATTGCCTAATTTTAATTCATCTGGATATATACCCTGGGGAAATGAAAAGACATTGATAATGTAATCTTTATTAATGAAATTGTGAAAAGTAACATTATTTCTCCACCTATTTTTAATACCTAATAATTATTCTCGACTCGAGCTAGGTCCGTTTTAATCTGGTTAACCATAGAACTGTTAATATTGAGAAATAAATACAGTTGTTGATATCGTACATTCTTTCAATAGATGAACAAACTATCTCATATTGCAGGAAACATTACTGCAAAATGTTTATGAAAGGCAAAACAATCAGATTTGATTACATCAACCAATGGCTTCTACTACTAGTTTATACCCGAATACAAATTTTGGTATTTGATATGGACAGTAATGAGTGAAACAAATTAAATCCTTTTCTTTACATTCTACACGAGGTGAAGGTTACATTAATTGTTTATTTCTGCTATATTTTAATGCATTTTCATTCTATTCCGTTAGCATAATTGAAAGCAGTATCTTATATAGATTAGAAATTTCAGATTTAAATATTATACACCTGTAATTTGTTCATCAATAATAATAAACTTTCAAAAAACCAAAACTATATTTCGAAAAACTTTTTTCGTAAGTAAAATTATTTATTTTGAAATAAAGAATTGAAAAACTTTTTTTATTCCATTTTTATTGTTGCCAAATGTTTCGATGAGATATTTTAAACATTCTGTTAGTGAATTTCTTTCATTGTTTACACCGGATTGTCTAGTTTTCTACAACAGGGATTATATCACATCTAATTTGGCGTGTGACATCAACATCACTTCTTATTTCCGTTTCGCATTAAAATTTAATAAAAATCATAAAAAAAAGTGTTTTAAAAATTATAGGATACTACTTAGGTAGATTAAATATTTATTTACATTTTACTAAATATGAAATATAATTTTTGTAGTTCTAATTATTAATTTTAATTTTTTAACAAACAAAATTATTTTCAGGAATTGTTTCGTTCATCATAACACTACTAGAACTCTGTAATACCTACTGATGTATTAATAGTGTTGGACTACCTATACAACTTCCTGATTTTAATTTTCATTGAATTTATAACTTATTAAAAGATTTCAATAAGACATCTGTGAGTTATAAAAATCGACCAAAATTTCATTGTAAAATATGGTGATACAAAATATCTATGTATCAATATTAAATATTAATTAATAAATCAAACTAGTTCTTTTTTTTTAAAAGTAAAATGATGTAAAAACTTTAAAAATTTATAATTATATAAATTTATTTTGTTAAATTTTTAGTGATTTAAAAAAAAATCATAGCTTAATTTATAGTCCAATTTTAGTATCCTAAAAAATATGTTTAAGAATCCTTAACAAAATGTCCATTAATTAGTTTTAATCTTACTAAGATTATTGAAATTGTTACCACTTCTACATGATCTAATAATCATATTTATAGTCATGATCCAGATTTATATTTATAAGTCAGTAAAAATTGTACTTCAAATTGTAAATACATTATCAAATCACACAATCAAATATTAATTTGGGAATTAACATTCTCAATACAAAATCGTTTTCATGTGATTTTTAATTTAAAATGATAATTGAAGTGAATAGACTCGTTTCAAATTGTAAGCTTATAGCCCTAATGATACTGAATAAAATGTTCAATAAATATAATATAAAGAATTATATTAAAATTAAAGTTGAATTAAGGTAGTTTTAACTAATAACAACTAAGTCAGTCAGAAGTAGTGGTGGAAGTTAATATGCAGCTACTGAAATATCGATATTTCTCAAATCAAATAAAATAACTACTAGTGAACATAAATTTGATATAATTATTATTATATAAATCGATTTATTTCTGTGTACAGAAAAAAAGCTTGAAATAAGAAGGTTGACGCTGGAGAATATGTTACGAGAGTGGTTCTCAAAATAGTTCATTATTATTCTTTTAATTGATAGATATTTGAAAGGAGACGTAGCGAATTGTTTTTCAAATTTTTTTAATTTTCCACTAGAAATTCAATTTAAAATTTTACCCAATGTAGAATTGCAATTCAAAAACATCTACATAATTAATTGTTACATTTTCCTCCTAACTCTAATATTAATGTATATGACAGATTCATCAATGCTTTTGATGCTGTGTCAAGTCATTTTAATATACAAAAATTTTAATTTTTTTTTTAAATAAATTATTACTACGTATAGGTTGTTGTGTAAAATAAATCAATAAAAAACATAGTGTACCACAATAAATTAAAATAATCGAAAACTATTCATAACGAACTTGGTATGAGTAGAATTGTTTACAATTAATTAATGAATCAAACCAAGAATAATCAACCATTATAAAAATTATCCTTTTTTTTTGTTCCTGTCGCTTATCATATAAATCATTTTATCTTATCATCGTATCCAAAAATATAAGGTGTTTACTTAATTTTTTTTATATTATGATAAATCAGAAAAAACTTCGTCCAAACACGCCGGTTAACATACTAATATAATAAAATATAATAACTATAATAAAAATAATTAAGTAACAGATCAATAAAAAATTAGAAGATAACCCTTTAAGATGGTCAGGAATAAACAAAAGGAATACAAATAACGAATACTCACAAAGCACTGAACAAGTCTGCAAGTCTGCAAGTAGTAGACGAAATATATATTTTTTTTCTTTTTTTTTATGTTCTTGACAGTTACTTAGGTAGAATTACCTAAGTTTATACTACAATATCTACAATATTTCGAGCATTTATTTATCAAACTACTGGCTTATCAACTCATTAAATCTGGAAAAGTACTGCTATTGTCAGGAACTAAGCCTTCTTAAATAGAATAGCTCCATTTTATTTTATTTGTTACCAGATTATAATCTCAATTATTTTTTGTCATTTATTTTGTCCCAATGACAAAGGGTATACTGGACCAGGTTTTTACTTTATCGGGAGTCGAACTAAAGACCTTTTGATTGAAAGGCATGCGCTCTCCCTACTGCGCCACCCAGCGTGTTGTCTGTATGGTAAGCATATTTAGTAAAATTAAAAGATAATATTCGATTATTTTCAACAATTAGGTATACAAATTTTACCTTAACACTAAAAAATAAGTTTTCTAAAAAATATATATTTACTAGTTGAGCAACGGAAATTTTTAAAATTCAATGTGATCCTGAAATCGAATTGGTAATCTTGAGTTTTTTTATATGTTCTTCGATAACTTATCTACCCGAAGCGAATTTGACCTCTTTCAACCAGGTGTTACAAAATTTTGACAAATTTAAGAAAAACAAATTTCCTACTGATTAGAAGTTTATATTTAAAATAAATAGTTATATTTTTCAACACCCGAAAACTCTTTAGAATATTCAAACAGAAAAATGAACATTGTAAACTAAATAACGAAATTGACACTCCACACAACATAAATTTACATATTATGTATTAAAACAAAAGAAAAAAGCAAACAAAAAAAATTTTTACGATGTGAAAATTTTGTTCAAAAAACAAAAATAATAACAACACAAAACAAAAAAAAACTAACAGAAAACATATCTGTGAAACACTGACGATCATGTCATCATTGGAACTCTGCCAATCAAAATGAAAATTTTTTTTTGTTTATTTTTACTTCTACGGCACAATTTTTTTATTTTTCCCATTTTTTATTTTAATTCTGTTTTTTTTTGCATTTTTATATTTTAAATTGGTTCCCACAATAAATTTTCAACAATAATTTATTTACTAAATAAATTTTGTTGAATAATACAAAAAAAAAAAAATAAAAAATAAGAAAAAAAATTAAAAACATATTTTTTTAAGTTAATTTTACATTTAATCTAATTAATTTAATCTAAATTTACAATTAATAATAGGTAATTATGTTAATTAATTATAATTACTCGAATTTATTATTACTTACGAAATTATTTCTTAGTGTTAACTGTAGATACGTACATATGTTATCTAGATATTTGCTTGTGGAATTAATTTATCAATGAAATAAAAAATAAATAAAATTTAAAATTATCATAATAAGTAATTGATTTAAATAAGGTTGTGGGTCGATTTGTTGAAAAGCAAAATGTCGAATTAAAAATGTTGAATAGAAAAATGAATAGAAAAAAAATGTAAAATACAAAAATAATGAAAAACAAAATGTTGAAGAAAAAAATATCAAATAAGGAAAAATATACTCGTATGTTGATTTAAAATAATTTTTGCTTTAATTTTGTTTATCTGCTTTCATACTACCCTAATTTTAAAAATATTTTATAAAAGTTTCAGAAATTATATGAATCTACTTTCCGTTATTACTGACAGAAATAATGAAATTTTTAGATCTGCTTGAAAAGCCAAATTTTAAAATCCAACTTTCAAAATCTAAATTTTAAAATCCAAACTTTCAATTTCCAAACTATCAAAATCCACACTTTTCCAACCCACATGGATCAAAATCCAAGCTTTCAACATTATTTTCCAAACATGACTCACGTATCGAACAGCGCTTAGAGAAATTTTCATTAAAAAACTTAATATTTTGTCAAAGATTAAAAAAAATTCAATTTTATGTTCAAAATGAAATAACTCGGCAAATTTGCATATATAAATATTTTGTAAAAGGCGAATAATCCTGATTTTGTAACCAACAATAATATCCCTCTTGACTGAGAATCTTGCATATGCATATACAGTTATATGAAAAAGGGAATAATCTGTAATATTTTGATTGGCTTATTTTGAATCCTACTCTTTAATTCCATCTAATTATTTTTACTACATATACATTTCACAAAAAAGCACTTATAACAGGGGGGGATGGTCACCCAAAACCAACGCTAAACATTATTATTGAATTTCTTATATTGCACTATATACACATATCTAACTAACTCTAAAATACACTACATACTTTAAAAAAATTTCGAAAATTTTTTTGTCTCGAACCGGGTTTTCAACATTATTTTTTTCAACATTTTTTTTTTGACAATAAAAAACCGTCTCCCTTTAAATACATAATAATATAGACAATCAGAAACATACATATTGAATTCAATTAAGACATAAAAATATTAGGATAACTCGTTTTATGCACAAAATTATCTAATTGGTTTTGTTCAGAATGATACCTGTCTAAGATTGAAATCTCCGCCATTTGCTCCACTGATGGGTTGAACGACAATAATTATGATATTTGAACTGAAATATACTGTATAAGTGAACTCATATCGATCGCAATCCCGATATTAATTGATACCAAGGTTAAAGGGCCAATTAGTCTACTTTTTCTCCTCTCGCTTACGCTGTTCAAGGAATGTTCATATTACTAGAATATTTTAATTTAATTCTATTATTAGTAGTACATGCATAGAATAAAACTTTTTTTAAGGTTACAATTTCATAAAACCTCACATCTGGAAAAGAAAAATAAACTGTAGTTGGCCGGCAGATTTATTTGTAGATCTACTGTTATATAAATAAATAAATAAAAAGAATAACAATCCATTGCATTGCCCCACATCGTTTTTTTACCAATTGAGAAGAACTAAAAAAATTATGTAGTTTTTTTTAACAATTCATCAGATTAGATTTCATGAATTACTCCCAAAAACGACAACTGTTTATTACTCTTGTCATATGTAAACAATATAGTAAGAAAACCGGCTATCAATTGGTGGTATGTGGAGCAATTGTAGTTGCACCAGTGCACCATATTTTGAATACAATTGAAGAATTTGTTTATTAAAGATTTTTTTTTTCTTTTTTCAAAAGAAGAGGTATTACAAGCCCGAACCGCGCGTGCCCCTTGACAGTGTGCAAAAGTTGGGCCCACTAAAGTTAACCTATCCTTTTCCATTATAATCAAACGAATGTTAGAATGACTCATTATTTTTTGTACCTTTTTTTAATCATGTGCTTAGAAAATTATCATAATAATAGTTTTTGTGGAGGATTGCAACACAACAATTTCGATGTAAATAATTAAATTTGTGTGTTTGTAATCGATTGTACGATTTATTCCTAAAAAGTCAGGATAATCTAATGTTTGTAACAAAATATTTTACAATAGTTGTAAGGATGGCATTAATCTACTTTCTGGTATGGAAGCCACCATAATATTTCAGTTCAGGGGACTAAAACGATTATTACAACTATTGTAAAATGTATAGGAACGAACATTTAATTGTTACAGTTTGGTTTTAGTTAGACTGTTTTTATTCTATTATGATCACATAGAATTAAATCAAATTAATTAATTTGTTGGCGTAACAATAATGTAGGTCTCCTTAACAAACATTTGGTTACGGCAGCTTCGCTTTACTTACACCAACTACTTAGATTCGGTTGCGGTAACCGATATAGAGTTAAATCAAACGAGTAAGTCTGTTGATTTAACAATTCTTATTGTCTACACTTATTTTTGGTCTGAAAGTATTTCGCAGAAGATACAATAAATCGCTTTAAATCTTTTATCGTATCAAATCAATGCCCTATACAAATAAACAATATTTGAGTTACACTAAACTTGAACATTAAATGCTGTATTCAAAAATTAATTCTAATTTAATAACCAAAATCATTGAAAATTTCTAAATTACGCAAACTTACGCTATTAATTGGTTTTTTGTTTTCTCAAAATTTAACCCTAATTACTTGGATTTACCAGTTAAAACTTCTTATATTTCGTAGTTTAATTTTCAAAATATTTAAATCTTAATAAACTATTCAATAGAAGCTAAACCAAAAAGCAAAAACAAAAAAAAATAAAATTTCAAAAATTTACTTTGTGAAAAGAGAACTTCATTATAAATTCTCTTTAATGATGGTAATGAAATAAAAAAAAAAATAATAAAAGAAGGAAAAACAAAAACAAAAAAAAAACGGAATTCGTTTTGGTAGAAGGAAAAAAAAATTTTCTTTGGTAGGTAGGTAGGTAGGTACTACTTTCATTTTCATCTTCATCATCATGCCAAACATCATCAAAATGTCCTTAGAGATGTTTCTTCTTTAATTCTCGAAAGCAATTCCATTATAATCGTTGGTTTTTGTTTTTGTTATTGCTACTTTCTATTAAAAAATTTTAAAAGATTTTATTTTAATTTTTATTTTTTTCTTTTTCTGCAGAATATCAAAATATTCCCAATAGTGTAATAAAAATTCATAAAATTTTAGTAACAAATCAGAATATAAAACAAAAACAAAAATTAATTGCCAAAAAAATATAAACTTTTTTGATATTTGTTTCGAACAAGAAACAAAACAAACAAAAAAAACAAAATTTCAAAAACAAAAATCGTTTTTCTTTTGAATCTTTTGCCTTCATAAAATTTACGAGTATGTTTATTTACGAACAATCAATTAAAATATTTATCCAAAATTCAAATTCGTGGTTATCATGGCGGTATTACATGACTTTTATACAATATGCAATATCCTCAATATCCAAGGCGCATTGATTCTCTATTTTTATTTATTAATCAAATTTTAGTTACCCAATCACATCCGGCTCTTTAAATTGACACGCCTGTATAAGATCCTTTATAAAATAAATGTTCAAGCTCAATTTTACATGAAAGAAATCTATATTCATAAAGCAGTTACGAGCTTTGTCGAATTCCTTCATGTCTTACTTTATTACTGCTCTATTCTGATGGAGCAAATTGTAATTTTGATTCAATTGTAAAATTATTCAAAGTAAATTTGGATAATTTGATAACGTTGTGTATAAGAGTCATTCTTATTATGACTATTTTTTCAGAGTATACTGATAATAAATGTCAAAAAGCGAAGGCCGTATGACAGCAAGTTGACTTTTCAATAAATTGTATCCAAGCAAAAAAAAATCCCCCATCACATTTAATATCTTTCTTTGTTTGCGTGTACCATGAAAAATTATATTATGTAATTGAGGACCGTTAATTCAAAACTCAAAAATTAATATTTTATTTTTTTTCAGGAGAGAGCTTTTATTGTTTATTTAATTTGTGAATTATTTTTTTTAAACAAAACTTTATTTAATTTCACAACTTAAAGTCTAATAATAAGTAAAAATTTATTTTTTTAATTTTTAAAGTTCTGAAATCGAAACTGAAAAAATTACCGTTTTTTTTCAAAACTCAACAAATTAATGTTTTTTTTTTATATTTATTGAGTTTTGGAAAAAAATTTTACATTAAAATTATTATTTATGTCTTCATTCTCGTCACTATATGATTTAGAAGTGTATTCATTATCAATTTATTTAAAGATGACGATATGGCGAATAGTAGAATAAAATGCGGTAGCACTGAAGGGTATAGAAAAATAATTCCTTAATTTGATGACGTCATTTTTTTTTCTGTAGAGACCATTTTTTTGTTTTTCTAAAGAATTAACTTTTTTTATGGTGTTCTTAAAAGGTTCTACTGAAATGAAATCTATACTCCGGTATTACTAACTGATAAATTTTGATTTCAATATGGTTTTTGATTTTGCTTTTATGTCATATACTTTCCAATTTTTGCGAGCAGTTCCAAAATTTTTTAAAATATCGTTATATTCACACACGACTAAAAACACTATCTGGTGGCATGTAGCTATGTCCTTTAATATGAAAATAATGTGTTACACTTTTGAATATTTTTCTTTTTTCTAAAAATTAACTAATAGCAATTAACATTATTCCATTTTTATTTTGAGACGCACACGAGTCCGAAAATAGTTGAATATGATTCGGAATATCGATTAAGTCTTCGTTTTGTTTCTTTTTCATAGTTAAATAATTTTTTTCTAATAACTCCAAAAAATGTATTATAGCAGATGATATTAAATTCGCTCCTCGTGATGCTTCAGTTTCAATGTAGGTATAAAAGTCGATTTGATTCTTTGAAATTTATCATGTCTCATAATTATATCATATAGCATCTTTATTTTATTTTTAAAAATATTAGAATATAATAATTTCACAAGAAAAATATGTTTCAATCGCAGCTCGAATATTCCTTCGATTTTGTAAAGTTGGTATTTTTGAAAACGCGCGTTTTGAAAATAAATCGATAAAGTTTATTAGTATTTTTGAAAACGTTGTAGAAACGAGCTTCATACAAATTCTAGCATTTCATATCCGCTATTAATTTAGCGCGTTTTATAAAATGGATATAAAAAAAATAAGTTAAAAATATTTGTTTATCTATTTTTGTTTTATTTCAAAATTATTTAGAAATATCGAATGTTTTTGTTTTTTTTATTTAAAGTATTTTTTTACATTTTTAAATTAATAACAATTTCGAGTAATGATGGAGAATTTTATGAAAATCAAATTCTATTTCTTTTAAAACATATTTAAACGAATTTTTGTTTACTCAAAAAATATTTATAAACCTAAAAGTTAAATAATTTTTAGTCATTTACTTATTTTGTTAGTATATATTTTATAAAATAAATTTTAAATATTTTCTTCAAACAAATTGTTTTTACTACTCTTCATTAATTAAATTAAAAATATCCTTTGCAATTTTTTCTTTCCTTTCTTTACATTTCTTCTTTTATCATTTCTTCAATTTATTCATGTATTAGTAAATAAAATTCAGTTTTGAAATATTTTGTTCTTACTAAATACTTATTGCGTAAAACAATACAACAACAAAATATTTATCGCTGACAGATAAATGTTACCGATTACTGGAGCACCTGACGTTTTCAAAAATATCAAATTATCATTCGATCGAACCGAACACGGTTTTACTCAATACGAGCTGCGATTGAAACGCTGTTTTCAATAATAGGCACTATTATTTTGAGCCAAATCTTAAAAAATATTGCTTGTAAACAATTAAATATAAATTACAGTTATATTATTGAAAACTAATATTATAATATAAGTTATTATTAGCTAACGATTTGTTTTTAAAATCACAAAATTAAATACAAATTTCATCAAATATTTTATTTTAGCAAAGCTATAATAATGTACTCAATATTCGACAGCTAGTAATAAACAAATAAAATAATATTTTTAGGTTTACATACTTCACTAGGACAATTGTTTACATACCTAACGATATAATATAAAATAACTGTAAATAATAAAATGAAAAATCCTATATTAAATTTACTTTACATACAGTCGTCAGTCATTTTTATTATTCTTGCACTCAAGAATCCTTGAAGTTCCTTGAACTTGACTGTATTTTGAACTAAGACTGATTTATTCATTTTGTTTTTATTTTTGTTTAATAATAAAATAAAAGGAATGGGTTAATGTGTCGAAGAGTTATAAGTAAAAAAAAGTTTGAAGGTATCAAATGAAATTTAATTTTTGACATTGAAAACAAGAAACAATGCTTCTCTTCATAGAACTGAGAAAATTTGTTATTTTTCTTTTTTGTGTTCTACTTATTCGTATTTTACAGTTATTTTCGTATTCTGATATTAAAATATTTTAAAAGTATTGATTTATTTACTGTTCAATTATCGTAAAAATTACATACTTACATTTTGTTTTTGAAATCTTTCTAAAAAAAAATTTAAGTTGAGGAAATATACAGAAAAATAAAAAAATCCTTTCTCAGTTATTTGAATAGAAAATTCCACTTCTCAGATTGAGAGAAATTTCCCTTTTCAGTTTGTAGACTTTTTAAGTGCATATTTGATTAAACGTTGAAATTTTACATTTATTAATAGTGAGTGATGCGCATCAATTATTTAATATGGAATAATAAACTTTCCAGGGTATTAAAAATTAAGGAAATATTCAATTATGGGGAAATGTTCTGTGGGAAAATTATGGAATTTTAAAAGGAGAAGGAAATTTGTTTAGGTTTTTTTTTCTTTTATTTTTGAAGAATTCTGGTTTTTTTTTCAATTTATTATATTATTTGAGTTAACGGTTGTTGGTCCTTTTCAGTTTATTTCGGCACGGCAGTATCTATCATGAGATGAGAAGATTTGCAAGCTTACGATTTTCATGGAATTTTTATAGTTAAAAATAAAAATCGATTTTATATACTTATCAATTTTCAATGGATTAAATTTTTTTAATAAATGAGAAGAGTTTTTACAGTTTGAAACAAATTATTATTAATTAAAAAATGTAAAACTATGTCATTAATATGGTAATAATAAAAAGACTCCACGATTGGTTATTTTTTGCTTTTTAATATCCGTCGACAATTTATTATTGTCACATAGAGATGTGATTTAACACAGAAGACCGATGAACTTATGAGAATTTAAATTCGAAGATTTTCAATTGTCAGTAATGTTATGTAATTATTGTCATAAATTTTTTTGTAAATATTTTAATGAGGTGTTTCAATACACCACAATATAATTATTCGAATGCATAAAGTGATATTACAATATAGAGACTTACTAATAATGCACTTCAGAAATCTGTAATAATTTAAGTTTTAATGCAGAATGTGTATTTAAAAACAAATTAAAAAAAAGCTAACATAATAAAAAAGTATCACTTGTTAATATAAGTATCTTATAAAACGATTACGTACTAAAACGACTCCTATAGGTTGAGAAAGTTTAAATCGAACAAAATTCTATAAGCCGAGAAACAAACTCTATTCAAATTATAACAGTGAGTAAACTACAACATCGAAGGCAATTAGTAATAGATTGATAATATTATGCTTGTGAATAGATCATAAATTGTTGAACTAATCATAGATCTATAAATTGATAGAAAAAATAATATTTTATGAATGTGGGTATTTAATATTATTTATTATTTTTAGCATTCACCATATCGAAACCAATTCATGGTGTAATTTGGATTAAGAAGTCTATCTTTGTAATTAAAACCAAATTGAAAAGAAGTATTAGAAATAATCTTGCTAACTATAGGATAAATTGCACCAATACCACTTCAACTATAATAATATAAAATTTAAAACATTTTCTAAAAATTTATGGTTTGAATCTGTATAATCATTGGAACATTTATAAATTTTTTTAATTTTATAACTTTCCAGTATTTTCAATTTCATGATATTAATAAATAACAAAATATTGAACTTTGACTTAATTTGCTTATATAATCATATGAGATTAGAGACATAGCTTATTCAACAAGTATCTATAATGTGATTTATTAATAATAAAAATGGCATTGCTTGCATTCATACTAAAATCAAAAGTTTAATTAAAGATTATACAAAAACTGTTTTTATAATATAAAAAAAATATGTATTAACTATCTAAGGAATCATCATCAAGTCAGTTGTATCTCTATAATATTCTTAACACTTTAATGGCTCTTTTTATTTATTTTTAACCATAAATTTCATATCACAAAAATAGATTTCATTTTCTCTTTTAAGCATTTAAATTTTCTTCAAGAAAATTAAATTTTCTATTTTTATCGGAATGAAAGGAAATAAAAATGAAATTGTGATATACGTTTTGGTCGTAAATTGTGTACCATCAACTTGAGCTAAATATTGTGGATAAAATGAGACAATAACTCTTTTTCTGGTTATCAAATTAAAGTAATTTTATTTTTAATAGTACCATTGAGGAATGGGGTAGAAGTTAGAATGTCTGATAAATAGCTATTGTTGAAATAAAAGATTTTTTTTGTAAAAGGAAGACATTTTAATTTTTTTTTTTACATTAAGAATACTGCATTGAAATATTTTCTAAAATGTAAGATTTTTCTTTAAAAGAAAAATAATGATTATCGTCACTACCATTAGTACTATCAAAGCGTTGAATAAATTTTTTTCGAATAGTTCAAATAATATTCAAAACAAATAAATTTACTATTTGGAACAGCATTGGACAGTAACATCTGTTGATTTATTTCACCATATATTTCTGAGTAATCCAAAGAACACATGAAGGTGATTCCAAACTAGACATAACACCGCGTGAATACTTAAGTGCTCAATATGCAGAATAACGAAGTGTGCGAAAAACGAATTTTAAATTTTAAAACCACTTTTGGTTGGGTTTTTTTTTTTAGCTTTTAAATGTAACCTATATTTCCTTAATCTGTGTTTTATTGACACAAACTTAAGAAAAATTTTGGGATTTTGAGGCAAATCGGACGAAACGCGTATTGGATACAAATGTATGTAGATAAAGAATTAAAACAAATGTTTTTTTTTAGTGTCCAATGTCAAATGGAGTTATAAAACATTGGTAATAAAAAACCATTTGGTATTGGACACTTAAGAACTTAAATCAAACAATTTCTGAAAGAACAATTAAGTTTAACGTAAAGTATGATATTTATTTTAAAGTGCAGCTTTTCTTATATCAGTTAAAAGAAAATTAAATATAATCATAACAAACGATAACAGTCAGACATTTGTCGCTTTAAATTAAAAAAACCTAAACAGCCTTTTTTATTTTAATTATAATAAAAACAGTCTAAAATATCTATCACAATTGAAATACTAAATATATTAAATATAAATTATAATATAAATATTCAGCATTTTAAAACCGCCTTATAAAATGCAACATCTTCTTGTTTAATATAATCGAACATTTACTGTTTTCTCTTTTGAAAGAGTATGTACCAGAATTAGACATGTTAATAACATTTGAAAGTGTATCTGTTGTATTTTTGCTCCTTAATATCACTGGAAAATTTGAATTACTTTTTTTCAGCGTTGTCTCCGTAGTCCTCTTGGTATATTATATTTTTCAAATCCATAGAATTATAAAAAAATTCCCTAGCTCTACTGTACTTAAATCCTGAAAAATTTAATGGCAAACTAGCCGCATTATAATTGTGAAAATCAATTAGCAAACACTGCAAAAATTTTAGTTTCATTTTTTCATATATCATGGTTTTAAGATTTTTAATAAGATGTACTGGACTTAATAGTTTTTTAGTGACGGTCTATAACAAAGTGGACTGCATCTACTTCCTGTATTCTCGAATGACCAGGCTCTGAATATTTTTGGATTATTGTTTTTATATGTTTGTTATTTCCAAGAAAATTTAATAAAATAAAGGACGTGCTTTTTTTTTTATTTTGTGGGATGCAGGCATCTGACCATAATATTAAAATCTGAATATATTGAATATCTAAGAGAATAGACTTTAAAATTTTTACTAGCGCACTGGCCAAATGATTTTCAATGCGACCACTCAATATTTCGTACCATACAGCACAGTAAGTTTTGTTATTAATATTACAATGACCAGTTAAATTGCATTTGTTAAACTTTCTTTTATAGTCAAAATTTGTCGGTTCTACCGTCGGTAACATAAAGACCATGCATCATAGCTACATCTTTATATTTTAAACAATATTCGTTATCAGCAGTTTTTCTCAATTTGGCTTTCTGATTGAAACTCTCATGTAAATTAAAACGTTCAATATCTGCATTATTCAGATTTTTGACATTCCGATATTTTAAATGAATATCGCATTGGTCATTTTTGGGTTTGAAAAACACCAAGTTGTATTCAGTATTAAAAATTTTTTGATAAATGTGTATTCTTACGGGATTTTACGAAGTTTCTTGGATCTTGGATCCTAGATACTATTTTTTTGTATCAGACTGGATATAATGCGAATCAACGCAGGGAAATTTTTCAATGTGCTGTCGAGCTTTTGAGATTTCATCTTCAATGATTTTTTTTACGTGTTTACGTAGGTATAATATAAAGCATTTAAGCACTTATTTTTATATTAAACATTTAAGCACAAACATTTGTTAAAAATTTTTGAATGCTTTATTGTCTAACTTCATACATTTTTTCAGTTTTAGACACATAAGCAATAACGTGAAGATAAAAATATTAGTGTTTGTAATATTTAAAAATACTTAAGCAGGAAGCTGAAATTGTCCCACTTTTTAAAAAAGGTAATTCTACAAGTGCAAATAATTATAGATAAATTTCACTTTCACCTAGCTTGTAAATATTTTTAGAAAAAATTATGAAAAAGAGATTTTTATTATACCTAAACAAATAATAAACTTTTTCAGTAGTTTTCAATTTGGCTTTATGAAGGGTAATTCAACTGAAGATGCTCTACATAGGTTTTGTCCAGAGATTTATAATTCACTAAATAAAGGTTTATTCTGCTCTGCTGTGTTTATTAATATAACTAAGGCCTTTGATATGGTTGATCACGACATTTTAATGGTAAAGTTATTCAGAACCGGATTCAGGGTTTTATATATGATTTGCTTAGGTCTTACCTCTCTAATCGTATGAAGGAACTTCCAGCTTTCTTATTGTTAATGATATTAATTCTGACCTGGCTGTTATCAAATATTGATTTTTGAATAACATAAACTAATTATTAGTGACAAAACTAAATACATGAATTTTAGTATTTATTTGCCAACTATACTGTTTATTATAATTTAATAAGCCACTTTTCAAAATGCACTAATAGCTCTACTTGTATTTTAACCTCCTGTGATGTAAACTGTTTCAAGATCGAAAAAGTAGATTGTTTTAAGTACCTAGGCTTATTAGTGGATTCAAAACTAAATTGGTCAGCTCACACTAATTACCTGAAGAATTATCTTAATTCTGTTATCAGACAACTTTATCACACTAGTTTATACTGCTCTATGAAAATTTCAATTATTGTCTATTATTCCCTTTTTCATTCGAAAATTCAGTATGGAATTACCTTTTAAATATTAATTCCCACCAATATTTTTTTTTTTTTAAATTGTAAAATTACTTAATAGTTTTTATTAATTCGTTCGCCTCTTGCATATTTTTTTTGCAATAGAACGATTATTACTGTTTCATCCTATAAATTCTTTTGTTTTTTGTAGATTGTAGTAATTAAGCTAAACTAAGCTAACTATTTGTACTTAAAATTTGTAAGAATTGTAAGGATTGAAATAAATAAATTCTAAAATCTCATGTTGTATGATATTGAACAAATCGACAACAGCGCTATTTTAACAACTATTACAGATAGTAACATTCTGACAAAACATTTGGAAAGAGCGTGTAAAAATTAGTCATAATATATCAAATTATGAAACAAAATTATCCAATGTACTATATTGGACACTTAAGTATTCACGCGGCGATAAGTTAACATAGCATCTCTGTCACATATAAATAAACAAATTTCTTTATACAAAATTATAGAACATTTGAATACGGAGGATAGAGTTAGAATGGAAATACAATGGGAGAATCGGAAGGTATGTTAAAAACCAAAAAGGTCTTTGTAAAAAGTATAGTAAATAATAAAATGGATCATTTGTATCGAAGGGAACGCATTAGATGGAAGTATGAAAATTTAAACTTTCTACATTTTAATGGGTGTTTCACAATATATAAGTTCACAATAAAGGACCACCTGAAAGTGTAGAAATGAGCACTTAGAGCCATCTTATGTAGTCATTATTTATTTTAGTTCAATAGAACAAAAACCATTTTTAAAATAGACACAGACATCCAACTTTACAACATTATGCTAAGAGCAGTGAAGATTAGGACGTTCGGGTCACCAATTAGGTGTAATGCGCTATTTGATCAATGTGACAATTATATTTCATCTTGGATCGGAAATATCTTTTTGCATTTATCTCATTCGACTACGCTTTTGATGTCTAAAAACAAAATTTGATTAATATAAAAATAAACTAAAAATTTCAAAAATAGCATCAACATATTTGCCCAACTCAGACAATAAAATTAAACAAAATTAAAAATTCGCTTCGTAATTGCACTCTGTAATTAATTACTCTTAAAATCAGCTTGTATTTTTTTTTAAATTTATATTATTTTCATTACATTTTATTTTATTTTCATCTTAAGTGAGCTCAATTGAGGCTCGTACTGAGTGTATTTAAAAAAAAAATTTCTCTTTTATTTATTACTTTAAATAAAATCGAACTTTCGCAACTGCAAATATAAAGAAATTTGAATGATACCCCTGGGTAAGTATCAATACTTTTTCTGTGAAAAATTAACAAATATAAAAATTTCAGTGATGAAATAATTTATATATATATATAATATTAATATTATTATTATTAATTGTGTGCTCTCTAAATCATTCTAAATTCCATTTTAAACAGCTATACTCAGCTTTCTTTATTACTTAAAAATGTCATTTTTTGTTTTGTAACACCCATATATCACATCCATCCTGTGCATCATTAAATTTTATGTACATTTAAAAAAAAAATTTTCTCCCAGCGACCACTGAACGTCCTTCAGAATTGATGTTTTTATTTTTTGCTTTGTTTTTATTTTTTAAACTAGAATTTTTGTGATAGAGTGAAAATTTTGTTTTTGTTTTTCTGTTTTGGTGCCAAAAAATTTCACACGAAATTAATGGTATGGTGTGCTAGCTATAGTCATGCAATTTTTGTAAAATGATTAATTAATTTGTTTTATATCTTGTTAAAAGGAATTAAAAACTAATTTTTATTTTTAAAATTGAAAATAAAAATTCAAAACATGAAGAAAAAAACCAAAATCTAAGAAATTGAAATTTTTCTGCAATATTTCAAAATTAATTAAAATTCATTTAATTTTAAGTGTTCAGCAAATGCATGTAAATAATGCCGCGAAAATCAAAAGCTAAATGAATAGAAAAAATAAAAACAGCAATAAAAAAAAAACAAAATAAAAACAATTTTTAACATCTGGTGGGAAAATTGTTTTTCATATTTTTAAAACGAAATCTCTTTGAAATTTACCTTTTAAATATTTCTGTGGATTGTCATAATGACAAGCATACATATTAAAAATTTAACAAATTAATTTTTTAAATTATAAAATAATTTGTAGAAATGTATTATTTAAAATAATTTTATAATAATTATCTATATGTGTTTTTAAAATTAATTTAAAACTAAAATTTCAAATACGATGGTCACAGTACTCGAATGATTAAATGCTAAATGTTGTAATTGTAGAATACATTGTAAACCAACGTAGACATAAAAGTTGAAAAATTACTAAAATAAATATTTGTTATATTTATATAGCTATTTGTAATTCAGTGGCGAAACTACTGGTAGAAGCAAATGAATTATGTGTTATGTGGCAAATCTGTTTTTCCGTATGACTTTATTATGTATAACTTTATTAGAATTTACGATTTTTCCACGGCTGTTATTGTTCAGCTAGCAAAAAGATTGAAAAACGTTGGGCATACTCTATATTTCGATAACTACTTTAATTATTACAAATTGCTGGAAATTTTAAATCAAATGAAAATTAATACTGCTGGTACTGCCAGAATCAATCGATTTGGATGTTTATAGCTCTATATTTTCTTTTAAAGCTGTATAATTCGTCCATTGGCGGTGTCGATACGTTGGATCAATTTATAAGTTACTATGGAATATTTCTAAAATCTAAAAAATGCCCGCTACGCATTTTTGATCATTTCATTGATTTTTCTTTCGCAGCAAACTGGATACTTTATAAAAAACATTGTTCAAAACTTGGTTCTGAAAATAGGGAAATTTGAAATTCAACTAATTTTAGAATGGCAGTAGCAAATAGCTTGCATGTTTTTTCTACGGGGCTATTATAAAAAAAATAGTCGACCAGCTTCATCTCTCCATCTACAAGTCCAATGCCGGTTAAAAAGATATACGAAAATCGACCTATCATTGAATTATGAATAGACAATTACGATCACTTTCCGACACATGATAGGCAACAAAATCCTACTAGGTGCAAAAACTCGAAGGTTTCAAAGGAACAACTTTCTTTAAATGTGTGAAATGTTCGGAGCATCTTTGTATATCAAGAGAAAAAAGACTGCTTTCTCGAATTTCATAGCAATACAATTTTTTTGATTTGCCATACATAGCTATTTCTAATATAGCTAGCTATATGTTAAGTATTATTTGTTTTTATGTTATTTTTCGGATTTCTTACGCTTTAGTATTTCATTTACAAATTTTTATTATTTTCATATATGAACTGAATAAATGCTTAAAATTACAAAGCGTTGTTTTTACTCCTTTGTTGAAATTTGTACAATATCTTGTCAATTCTCCTTTATGTTTCATTAAGCGATGGTCTAAAAAAAATTATAAATTATTCCACATCACGAAATATCCTTATATTACCTACCTATCCCTGAATGTGCCAGCCAGATATGGCCTACTCATACTAGACTGCAATTAACCGAATTTTTTGTAGAATGAGTCGTTGCGAATTTATTGACGAAATCTTCTTTATGAGTTTCTTGAGATCTGTAAACTGAGATTATACCACCTTGTTCCCACGGTTTTAAGGTTATTGACTAACTTTCATTGTCTGATCGTCAAGTAAATATAGTTATCTCTGCTATTCACCAGATCCTTTCGGTCAAACACATTATTCCATCAAGGAATTTTCCATTTAGTTGGAAAGAACTACTTGAAATAATCTCTGAACTGTTGAGTTGTTTCAAATTCCCTTCCACCCTACTGAATATGACAGATTTGCTAATCACTAAAATACTTTGTGAAGTAAATTCTAATCTCTTTTGTACCAATTAACGGTGTTTTCAAAGAATAAGGGTAATCATACTTAAAAAAATTTACGTAACAATGTACAGCTGAAACTAACTAACAACTTTTGTTTTTGTTTTAGCTTTATTATTTACTAGTTCGGTCTATTTTAAATATTTGAGTTTTAATGTTTGATTAGTATTACAAATATAATTACTTATGACATTTACTACTCTACTAGCAACATCTGGTTTAGTTTATTTTTCTAGAACATTTTTCTAATTAACTGTGGTGGTATTTTCATAACCCATAATCAATTTTAGCAAGCTTTCATCGAGTAATAGACGTCAGATACGCTTGCTCTAAGTATTTTATTTTTATTTGAATTTCCAATTTTACTTAATATTGGAAAAACTATTTTTCTTTATGCCTTTAATCACAGACATTACGTAAAGCTTACTCCAAAAAATTTTGTTCAAACCAAAACTTATTCTAAAAATCAAGTTAGCCACACAATTTTTTTTTATTCGCATATTTTATTTACCTCTACATGTCAGTGATGTGATTTAACTGTTTCTGTTATGTTATATATGATAAACTACTGTAGTGGAGTAAAAATTACGTATCTTCTGTGATTGAGTTATTTTTGCTTGGAAGATTGTTTACTTATCATCTGTGAAAGTGATGAAGAGATACTCACTGAAGAAGAGTTTGACCCTAATGCTGAACAAGAAAATAATAATAATATCAACAATAATAATGACAATGAAAATAATAATACTAGTCTAAGATAATACTAACAAGTACAATGGAAATAATAAAAATAATAATACTTACGGTAGCAATGAAAATAGTGAAAACCTAAATAATGAAAACTGAAAATATTAATAATTTACTTAAATTTTACTACAGTAAAAGCGCTTTCAAGTGGCAGCAACTGCGCCAAAACGTTTCGCTAGAGCTCCTGTACATAATATAATCCGCCTTCGGTAACTCGTTATTCTAATATAACGACGGAGCTAAAAAATGAATACGTTTTGTGGTCATTAATTTTTGACAACGATAATAGAAATAGAAAATATAATAAAATTGACAAATAAAAAATTAAATCAAGGAGGAAGCAAAAGCGGCGACGATACAAAAAACCGAAGTTGATTTAGCAGGAATGAAAGCATTTCTGGGTTTATTTATATATTTTTCAGTTTTCAAATCGAATCATGAAGATCTGAACATTTTGTTTTCAACCCAAGGCTATATGGAAAAGAAATTTTCAGAGCAACTAGCCAAAAAATAGATTTGCAAAATTGCTTATTTCTTTATTTTTTGTTTTTTCTTTTAACAATTTGCTATTTTTTTTGTTGTTCACTATTCCTTATTTTTTTGAGGTTTTTTTAGACAACAAATAGAGATGCAACAAAAATAATTACGTAAACACAGGTCACAAAAAATTTACGTAACCTTAACAAGTGCCCGATTTTTTTTAGTTCAACTCTTTTTTTCGAACCAATACTATTAAAATTTTATATCGACAAAATTGGTAACATTTTTTTTTTTATTTTCTTAGTCTTGGGACATTTTTGTGCTTTTATTTATCAATTTTCGATATCTTTATCCTAATTAAAATAATAAAACTTATATTAAAATAGTTTAAAAACTATTTAAAAAGGAAAAGTAAAATTTTAATTGAAAAATTATGAAAACTACGTTTTGACAACTTTATAGTATAAATACATCGTAAATACAAGAACTAAATTTAATAAATTTTGGGAAAATTTACGAGATGTAATACATAGAATGAATTTGGTATATTATTTTGCTCCAACTATCACAGAAAATATTTTTTTTTTCATTTAATTTTTTAGTCCTTGATTCATTTCTAACACATTTGAAAAAGTAAATGAGGTAAAAATCGATTTTTACTTTTATTTAGTTTCGTTTATCAATTTTTTGGGTTTTTTAATTTATGTTTTTTTTTCTTTTTGGTTCTTTTACAACTGAATTGAATTTAAACTTGTAGCTATTGAAATAGTTTTCATGTGGGGAAAGAGATCTGTATTTCAATAACGCAAGTTTTAGAAAAAATAAAAAAAAAATGACGATGAATTATTAAATACAGAATTACTAATATAAAAGAAAATTTTAAAATTAACACATATTATATGATATAGTATTGGGCACTATTAGTTTACCCAAATGAAATAGCAATTTCAGTCTATGAATCTCATCATTGCCAAGACTAAAAAATTGCAATCATCTTTTACAAAATCATTACTCAAGAGATCTGACATTAGCATGTAAAATCGAAATAATAATTTTTAAACATAGTTTTGGATCGCAAACCTAACTAAGTTTGATTAAAAGGATCAATTAAAATTGAAAGACCCTACTCAATTTTTTTTCTTTCTTGTTAATCATCCCATCCATAATATTTGAATTAATGAAATTTTACACACCATACATGTCATACACTTCATTTTGAAATAAATATAAGAAATATTATTATATACTCTGTACGACCCTCTTAGCACATTTTGAGAAACTTGAATCAATAAAAGAAAACAAAAAATACGAAATCATATATGCCTTTTACTGATCTTTCATAATATGTCAAATAAAAACAAAAAAAAAAACAAATTCATCTGAAATTATGTACATCTATAAAATAAAAACAAACAAACAAATACATACATCTAAAATAAAAAATATAAAAACAACAAAAAAACAAATCACTTGAGTTCTTCATTTTTTATCTTTTTAAGTAACTGTTTCTAAATTTTGGTTATTTGTAGTAATAATATAGTTTTTATTAAAATTATGTGTATATATGTAGGTATATACCTCTTTAATGACAAAATTTTTTATTTTTAGTAATTTTATCCACTAAATGCCACTTACTATACGGAATATATCGGAAACGAAACAGTATGTGAGGTACGTGTATTTATATGTCCTAAATAAAACTTACTAACCACAAAACTTTTTATTAAACACGAGTGGTTTCTGCTATATCGTACGAAGTCAGTACGTAAATTACTGTTTTTTTAAAAACTTTAAATTTGACTTCAACTTGAATTATAATTACTCAACAGGGGCACCTAGTATTGAAATATAATTGCAAAAGTAAATACACTACTGATAGAAGTCTGAAACTACTATTTTTGATTGAAAATCTGAATAGTTTTTAGGTTAAATTTTAATTTGAGTAGCACAACATTTTAAATTGATATAGTAAAAAAAAAACTGGATCATTGTAGAAATATCCTGCGAATCCTGATCTAGAATATGCAAACAATTTATCTGCCCTTCTATCAGTTGAACATAACGACATGCGAGTAAAACTAACATAGTTAAAATATCACAAACCAATTTCAAGATTTCAAAACTCATTCTCGGAATAATAAATGTATTTCACAAAATAAGAAATATTAACCTATATAACAAAAAATGCAACCAGCATTTAGTGACATGTGAAATGAAAATTTTGATTCTATATTAATAAAATAATTTTACTTATTTACTTAGAATGTACTTACGAACAATTAAGTAAGATAGAATAAATCTCTCAACCACATTCAACAGCATCAAATTATAATTATATGAAATTAAAGTATATGCTTTGTTTATTGCAACCGTGCAGTTGTAAGAAAAATTAACAAAATGAACAAAGTTCAAAAAAGATCAAAAAAAGTGTTCAGTAAATTTTTCTGTATTACAAAAACAAACGAGATTTACTATTTAAAAAACTGGAATAATTGTTAATGTTTCTTTAATTGTTAAATGGTTCTTAAATAAAGAATTCACTGTAAAGTATAGTAGTTTCACCATAATAACATAGTTCATTTTTGTTTTCAGTGATAGGGATAGCCAAATACCTTTTGTGAAATTAATTTCAAAGAATTACAAAACAAATTACATATCCTGCCCGCGATTCAAACTTAGGTTTTTCTTAATAGTACTCAAATGATATAAACACGACATTATATCGGTCGGTAACATTTTAATATTATGGGTATTCTTTATTAAATGTTCAGGTTACTCTCAAACAGACACTATGATTTATATAACAGTATTTTAAATGTAGTTCAGACCAAACTTTTTACTCTTCATTTAAAAAATTTGCTTTATTAAAAAAAATAGAAAGTTTAATAATATAATTACGTAAGTTTCAATTTTCAAACAAGTGCTAAAGTCACAATTTTCTAATTTAAAAAAGTTTAAATTTTTTTCTTGTTTTGTACTTTTTTGTTTCAGAAAACAAGAAAATAAAAATCGTTTAGTCATTAAATTGGACATGTTCATGTTTCTAAAATATTTGGTAGCCAACCTGTGGGAATTTATAGTTAAAAAGCATTCATTCTACACAGTTTTAAAGAAGAATTATTACACAATATAATTAAATTATGTTCATTACATTTTGCTTAAACTATTTTTAGTCCTTGTTTATATCAGTTTAGTCTCTCATTCTGTCCTGTCTTGTCCATAGATATACATACTCAGAGAATATACAGATTTATAATATATCTGAAAAGTTTTGATTGCGTCATTAATTCATTTATTTTCATCTAAATATGAAAAATAAAAAATATTTTAATTAGAACTTTGTTTTTCTGGACTTTATGTAGGTATATTAAAGTGAAATATTTTTTTTTTTTAAATTATAATTTCAACATTGCAATAATTTATAATCAAATAGTGGTGTTTTTTTAACAGTGTGGGAAGCAAAAAAAAAAGTTGTTAGTCAGATGATGCAGTCTAAGCATTTTATGTTTCTCTCTCCATACAACTCTAAAATTAAATTTTGTTAACAAAATCTGATTGTACTATTTTTTCAATATAGTATTGCCAGATGTTGATAAAAAACAAGTTTTAGAATTAATTTTAGCATGGTGGTATGATGATTGTGAATGGAATCCTCATGGTATACGTTGCGTCGAAAGGCCGTCAAAAAAATACAAAACAATAGTGTTAATCGAAGCAGTTACTCAACAAAGAACATAGCTACAACCGAAGGGGTTATCCGTAGATATAAGAAGTAGGAAGGACTTTATTTCCGTCCCATGTTCCACGAATGGGATTGCTGGACAGTTATGATTATGGTATTACTTTTTACTTTTTCAATATATCAAAGTAATGAGTTATTAATATATTTTAGAATTTTTTAATTTTTGTTTTGTTTTAACATGCCTAAACTCGTAAATTTATTGTAAATTTTAATTTAAGGCTTTAAGATTAATTTTTAAATTATATTAATACTTTTTTTTATTAGGTATTTTTGTAGTTATTGAAAATTGATAAATAAAAAAGATACGTTAGAAATAAGCTTTACATTGATCACTACACAAAATTCCAAAGATCCAAATGTTGCTGATTTATCATACAAATAAAACATAAAAAATAGTTAAATGTAAATATGATATAAGGGACCTCTAGCGACTCTAGCATGTAAACTATACAACAAAAAAGAAACGAAAATTTTGCTTTAAACGGCTATATTTAACCAGAAAAGAACATATAGCCAATAAATAAAATGTATCAATAAAAAGATATATCAACTTGCAAACGAATTTTAGCCATTCACTAAGCGAGCGACAAAAACAATGAAAAAAATGTTCTTGCGAGTTGAAATTTTATACCAATTGGATTCATTCTAGATATTTATGCAAAATATTCTATATAGAAAAAAAATCAACTTCTTGGGGAAGGCGACTCAACAACAAATTGGGATCGTCATTAACATTTTCAATTAAAGCATGTGCCATTCTTCAGTGCGTACAGCTTTTCGTTTTGTAATTTGATTTGCATCCGTGGAGTAAATGTTGCTCAAAATTTATCAATAACTCTAGATATTAATAAGTTGTTCAGGTGGGATATTATTATACCATAAATAACACGAAGTACTCTCAATTAGTTATGACAGCCAGAACATGGATTTTGGAAATAAATTTTTATATTTTGCAAACATTATTGCGATATAAACCCTTCATGTTAATTCGTCGAACTTTACTAAAGACAAAAATGTTAAAAGAAAAAAAACACTTTGTTATCGAAAATTCAATTCCTTCAAAAAAAATCTATCTTTATCAACAGTTTGACTAAAAATATATTCTCCTTTAAATTAAACAAAAAAATATTTTGAATTAAAAAAAAACTAAAACGTCTGGTGACTCAACCAATTTACAGATGTCACAAAGCAAATACAACCAAAATAAAATCACCATCATATCCTTCAATCTAGAAATTTTGAAAAAAAAAAAAATAAAAACTAAATAAAAATAAAAAGTTTTACCGAGTTTTTAGTTTTATTTTAAAACTTGCAGAAAAACTTTTATTTTCGATTCAACTAAAGTTTTATAGAAAGTAAATTTTATTTTTCGTTTTTATCCTCCAGGCTTAAATTGATTCATTCAATCAGGTACGTCCAACTTTGAGTCATATCTTCTATACGTAACTGCTATAACTGCATCGTCAGAATAACAAAAACAAAAAAAAAAAAAAAACAAAAACATTGGCAAGAAAAACAAATAAAATTTAAACTAAAATCTATCCAAACACAAGCATCCTGGTGACTCTTAACTATAATATTTAAGGACCAATTTGTTTCCATGTAATCTACAGGTACCTATATTAATGTTGCATGGTATCGACCACTATTTAAATAATTTTTATTTACATAAAATTCTTAATACTTCATGAAATTGTAAGAGAGTGAGTATCGAAATTATGCTTCTAACTTGAAGTGAGGCAATATTGGATCAATATGAAATACGTGTATAATTAGAATAGTAACACAGTAACAGAGTACATATCAGAGCATAAATCATGGGGTACCAGGCATTGATAAAATCTATTCTTACAATTAAACATAATTGTCTAATAATGGTATAATATAAGTCCATCATGTATGGAGTTATTGAGAAAGTTTGAAAGAAATTGCGTAGAAGGAATTGTACAGGAATATTCAATAGACCGGTAACAGACTATAAACACTAGTTATATATCGAAGAAAATTATTTTGCTTTATGGAGCTAGCAAAATAAATAAAATAAATCAATTTATAATTAATTCAACATTTTTTTATAGTAAAATTTGTTGCAGAAAATAGTCTGATTGCTCACTTAATATATTCAGCAGATGGTGCGTACATTTAGATAACAATATGAACACCGCTTATGTACTACCAAGAAGTGATATATAATCGATGATTAATCTGAATAAAAATAAGTATATTCAAAATGATAATAAATTTCCCATAATATTACATATATTTAGGAGAGCTACAAACCAAATTTTAAAACCGAAGACAATAGGGAAATGTAAGACATATTTTATTTTATTTTATTTTCATTTTATTATACTTAACACAAGCATATTACAAAAATATTTCTTAAAATTAGAATAAAAATTAATATTAAAACAACAAACATAATTTTTAATTTAAATATAAAAAGAGAAAAAAGAAATTAAACTATCATAATTTTTAAATATATATTCAATAACTTTTACTTATTTATGACGAAAATAAGAGGTTATGGTAACAAAGAAAACAAGTTAATTTTAAGTTGTTCCTTATTCATAGAAAGATTAATGTTGTCTCTGTACCTGTTAACTAAGAGAAACATTCTGTTAATGGGTTCGAACTTACCATAATTTGTACGATGATGAACAACATTGAATATATTTTCAGAACGAAAACGTGTACTAATATTACGATGATGATTGATCTTATCTTTGATAATTAGTGAATCAATTTTTCCAGAATTAATCATTAAAATAAATACGACGTCAGCAACTATTCTTCTGGATTCAAGAGTGTTTAAGTGTAAAAGTTTTAGTCTGTCTCTGTAAGGTGGTAAACGTATAGGATCAGACGAAGGAAGGTTTCTTAAAGCGAATCTAAGGAACTTCTTTTGAATAGCTTCAATCCTATTGATATGGTTGACGTAGTTAGGCGACCATACTGGGCTAGCATATTCTAGATTTGAGCGAACTAAAGAAGTGAATAGAGATTTAATTACATAAGGGTCATTAAATTCTTTTGACCATCTTTTAATAAAGCCTAGTATTGAATTTGCTTTATTGACGATAATGTTGAAATGTTGTTTAAATGATAATTTATCATCAAACATGACCCCGAGATCATTAAAACAACTAACTCTCTTGATAACCTTGTTATCAAGGGTATAATTCGAAATTATCGGAGAAGTCCGACGAGTGTAACTGATTTGAGCACATTTCTCCACGTTCAATTTTAATCCATTGACATCACACCAATTTAAGAACAAATTAAGATCTTCTTGAAGCAAAGTAACTTCATTAGGTGACTAATTGCCTTAAAGATTTTGACATCATCAGCATATATGGATACGCTGCTATTTCTCAAAATTGTTGTTACATCATTAATAGATAAAATGAACAGTAGTGGCCCTAAGTGACTGCCCTGCGGAACTCCAGAATTAGCATTGTATGGATCAGAAATAATTGATCTAAAAAGTACATTATATGTTCGGTCAACTAGGTACGATTGAATCCAATTTATGAATGTTGGTGGAAAATTAAGGTTAGCAAGCTTCTTAGTAAAGACAAATAAAGGCTTATTGTTATACATATATACATATATTTATCAATGCTTAAGTATTTATTGCTAGAACAGAATAATGAATAAATTCATAAAGCATAGTATATAGATACAGTTATGGGGTAAATACTTGTATAAGGTAGATTAGCATTCTTGTAAGTTATTTATATTTAGGATATCTTATCAAGCAACAGTTACACAACCTAAATGATATTTATTCGAATGAAAAAGCAGAATCGCTGCGAATAACAGTTCTAGGTTTAGAATATTTTGTTACGAACGACGAATTTACCATAAGCTATTCGAGTATTAACAGAAATTTTCTTATATTCACCAAAATATTTCAATATGTAATATTCGAAAATTAAATTCAATTGAACTCTCTTATTTTAATTTTGACTACTTGTTCTTAATTATAGCTATAATTCAATTTAACTAAACTATAGATTTTGCACAAAAAGCCAACGTTAGATTAGGTAAAAGCTATCTACATAAATATATGTGTAATTTAACTAGAAAATAATATAAATGTTTTTTTGCTTATATAGATTTGCGAAAGGATTAACTGTCATACGATTTGTCATACTACATTCACTTTTTGACATTTACGATAAGTACATATACTCTGGCAAATCATCATTAATAGATTTACACTTGCACAATGTTACCAAACTATCTAAATTAACTTTGGAAATTAGTCGCATATAATCGTCTATCTGAGCAAGCCATCGGTCGAACTAGAATATATTTCATAATATACGTACTCTCTTAAATGATACAATAACATGTCGAAGGAATGCTCAAACTGAAAAATATTCCCACTATAGGCGAAAAAAGATAAAAAAAATTCGATTTGTTTTCACTCACAAGAAATAAAGCTCTGGCATTCCAGTACGAAATGGAAAATTATGAGGCTCCTATATGATCAAGTTTATGTAGGAACTAAAGCCACGAGACTATCTATGATATTATTATTGAATATTGAAAAAAATTTCATTATATTTGAATTTGACTAAAAATCTACTAAAATGGCTAGATTATGATTAAAAACAAACTTTTTGACACTCTGGTTTATAATAAACATTTTCGGTTCTGTGGATAGTTTAAAATTTTCAACTTTATAAATTTATATGTGTTTTTCAACTATTCAAACTTTCTCGTCGCATAAAAAATTACTAGGTAGTTTGGTAAAATAATGCGAATGAGAATAAGTTTATAAAACTAATAAAAGTACAACCTAAAATGAACTTTTATTTTCCAATTTCGATTTTTTTACTATTTAAAAAATTTAAAAAAATCTATTTGAAAATTAACAGAAAAAAAAAATAAAAAAAATTCAATTTTATTTTCAAAACAATTCCATTTCATCTTTAATTGAGAAAATTATTCAAAAATAAGCTTGTTTTTATTTATGTTTATTTTTTTTGTTTTTTTTTTCATTGGCATAAATCCTATATTAAAATTTGAAATTAATCTCAATGCAAGGAATAAACCAAAAAAAAAAAAATATTTTGAAATTCAATTCAACGAGCCATGCTATAAAATCCTCCAAGTTATTTTAAAATTCAAATTGAATGCATTTTACTATATGTACATTATGTACATAATTATGTAGATGTATATATAATATATACAAATATGATTATTTTGATAGTGTTTATATCATAGTTGAATCAGTGATCTAATTTTTTTTTTTCTTTTTTTTGAAAAATTATTCATCCGTCTATTGTCAGGATATTGATTTGTCAATTTGTTGAATTGGAAATTTAATAAATTGAATAACAAAAAAAAATTAAAATTTTAAAATAATGAAAGTTTAAATAGTTATAAGTGAATTTTAGGGAAAGGCATCTGTTGAGCTATATGAATAGATTAAGAATCAGTATTGTTTTTTGTTATATACGTAACTAAATTAAAATAAGAATAATATTGGAAAAATATATTTATACAGACACGAAAATTTAACACGGATTTCTGAAAAAATATTTAAAAAATAAATTTAATGCATAATTTTTTATTTTTTTTTAAATCAAAATTTTCATCATATTTTTACAATTTTTGCAATAAAAAAATGTTCTTTTTTAATAAATTTAAAATAATCAAACCTGTTTGAAAAATTATGCTATGAAAAAAAGAAAACCGTTTAAATCGAGTTAAGTAAAAAAAAGATTTATTACGAAAACTGTAATAGTGTTGATTATTATTGATTTACAAAACTGTTCTTTTTTTTTCAACTTTAAAAATTAATACAAAAATTAAAGTTCTTGATGCAAAGCCTCGATGGAGGGAACTTGTGAAAAAAAAGAAACAGGAGTTAGAACTGAAATCCAACAGTTGAATTTACTAATTGAGCGGATATTTACGCTTTCGAAGGTTACATGACAAAATAACATATGGACAAAATTTTATGAGACAAAATTACATTGAGACAAAATTACATAGAGACAAAATTACATAAGACAAAATTACATGGGACAAAAAGTTTCATAACACAAAATTACATATGGACAAAATTTTAGAGGACAAAAAGACATATGGACAAAATTATATATTGAAAAAAATTATATATTCAAATTTTTATAAAGATTTAAAAATATTTGGTTTTGTAATGAAGGTACTTTTTTTCTTAAAAAAAAGTAAGAATACTAATTCTTTTATTTGTTTAAGTATGGTTTTATTACTTACATTTTAATATGGTCTAATTAATTTAAATTTAATAAATTATTCAGAATATAGAAAAAAATAATATACAAATTATAGCTCATAGGACTTGAATAAATTTAAATTATAGGAGCATAATATAACTATAAATATAATATAACTAATAAAACCATGTTTAACCAAATAAACAAATTAGTATTCCTACTTTTTTTTAAGAAAAAAGTACCTTTATTACAAAACCAAATAATTTTAAATTTTTATAAAACATTAAATAGTTATGTAATTTTTTTAAATATGAAATTTTGTCCATATGTAATTTTGTCTTATTTAATTTTTTTCATATGTAATTTTGTCTCATGTAATTTTGTCTAATGTAATTTTGTTCCGACACCGCTACCGACATATAACAAAGTGTTCACACAGTTTTAGAATACGGTATTCAAAAAACGATTTAAACGAACGAACGCGTTCGAACTGTGTTAGGTTAAAATCTATCTTTCAATACTTCCTAATGGGAATATGGAATTCTGATTGATCAACGATATAGGAAGTAATGAAGTAAAAATTGTATATTAATGGTTAGTTTTAGTTTTAACAAAAGGATAGGAGTTTTTAATGAGATAAAGTCGGCACAGTCCTTCACTTTCTTTTCCGCCATATAATAGAACGAGAGTTTAAGCACTTTTGATGATTTGCTTATATTTGGAAACAAAAACAAGAAGAAATTTTCAACCAACGTTTTTTCTATTAAATATTTATTGGCTACAATTAATACAGTAGATAGATAAATAAGTGGAAGTGACAATTTCAGGCAAGCGCAGTATAATATTTTGATATAATATATGTACTTACTATAAGAGATGGTAAAGTAATATATGTCTAGTTTTTTAAAACAGTTTTTACATGTAAAGAACTTACTATTTTATTACAAGATATTTACTAGAATGTTTTTTTGTTGTAAGTGTATAAAAAATGTAAATAATGTAAACAACTTAAAATAGATAATTTAGCTGCAACATTTGTATATTAACAAATGAAAACTTGCGAATATGAAGTGATTATGTTTAAAAAATAATTAAAACCACAATTTGTTAAGAGCCTACCTTACAATTTATTAAGATATCTAATAATGCGAGAGCGTCGCAAAGCACTGATGAAGGAAGTAAGTTGCTTCCGAAATATCGATATTTGCAAAATAAATACAAATGATTAGTGAAAGGAAACTCGACTTTTATTCCATAAATCTAAACATATCACTAAAAACAAATCTGATTATCAAAAACAATTAAGATATCTAACCTTACAATCTATATTCATCATCATCAATCTTTGTCAAAACTTTTATAACATTTTTGGTATGGCGCATAGATATAATACATATAGATTGGCAGCTTGGTATAGTTTTCTCTTTCTCTCTAATATTTTTTTTTACGCTCTTGACAGTAACTTAGATAGAATCACCTTTTCGTGCTTAATTAAGTACGGTACTGCAATTTTACACTACAATATCTGGAGCACTTATTTATCAAATTACTGACTCTACTTATTAAATGTGGAAAAAAGAACGGGAACAAAGGCACTTAAAAAAATTGTTACTAAAATTCATTGTATTAACGAAATATTAATTAATTTTCAGCTGATGAATACCTATGTTCATTGAGACAATGACATTTTTTTCATATATTAATACTAACCTTTATTCATCTATAATTTGTTCGTTATGTTAATGAATATATTTCATTACTCTACAAGTGAATTTCTTTCGCAAATTAATTAAAATGTTTATAAATCAATGTACGTAGCTACACACATTTGTTGTTCTAATGAAAAGTTTAATTTAAAATTTATTAAATTTAATTCGTCAATATTCTGAATAAAAATTGAAGATTTATAAAATTATTTATTATTTATTAACAGTCAAAATCAAATAATTTTACAGTAATTCACAGTTGTTTACAATTGTTTACAGTTATTTACTGTTGTTTACAGTTGTTTTTTTTTACAGATAATCACTAGTTCTTTACATGTATTTTACACTTATTTAAAAGAATCATAATTTATATGTAAAGAATCATAAAAAACGTTAATTTACTCGTTAAATGCTAACATTGCTTACTAAGTATTACAAACTAATTGCTCTTTAATGTATTCATAGAAAAAAATTTTAATACCGTGAGACAAATATTGAAAATTTATTAATATCTCTTAAAACAATTTTCATATTAGACATATTCAATTAATTCAGGGTAATAGCAGAACTTAAAAAGGTTTTAGAAAACATTTAAAAAAACATTTGAGCAAAATATGTAAATTGATGGGCATTCAGCAACGTTGAATTGACTTTTCTGTTCCTACAGGCATTCTAATGATGGCAAATCTAGGAGCGTATTATTTTTTGTCAACAATAATATGGTATAATAAAGGATTAATTGGAAATACGCACAAAAAAAATATTTTTTAAAACTGCATACGATATCAAATGTACTCGGAAGCTAATATCAACAATATGATGTCTTTCATGATGACGTTACGGAAGAGTTAACTTTATACCTTAACTATTATCGAATATACGAAAAAAAAACTAAAGTCGATAATATGACAGATACTAGTTTAAATTATGTGAGCGCAAACCAAAAAGTCAGGAACAGTAAGAAAAACTGGAATAGTAAGATAACCATCTTCTCTTTGCAAATTTAACAGTTCAAGAAACTGGACCAAAAATAAATTAATTACTTTAAATTGTTACGAAAATAAAAAGTATACACCCATCATTACAGTTCCATTTTATTATCGTTATTACCAAAATAAAATAAAATTTAATTTTGAGGAATAATAAAGAGATGTTCTTACAACATGCACTCCCCAAGTGGCATTCAAAATTATGATATTCATAATAGTCATCTTAACTATATAACATAATAACTATGCCATGATATGCCAATAACAACATAAAATACACGCTGGGTGGCGCAGTAGGTAGAGCGCCTGCCTTTCAACCGAAAGATCCCGGGTTCGATTCCCGATGAAGCAAAAAAAAAAAAAAACTGCTTCATTGGTTTTTTGAGCTGGTCTAGTACCCTTTGTCATTGGGATACAATAAATGACAAAAGATAATTGAGAGTTAATCTGGTAAAAAATTAAATAAAATGAAACTATTCTATTTAAGAAGGCTTAGTTCCTGACAATAGTAGTAGTTTTCCACATTTAATGAGTTGATAAGCCAGTAATTCGTTAAATAAATACTCGAATTATTGTAGATATTGTAGTTTAAAATTGCAGTACCGTACTTAATTAAGCACGAAAAGGTGATTCTACCTAAGTTACTGTCAAGATCATAAAAAAAGAAAAAAAAAAAATTATACAGGCGACTCTGTTTTGAGCTTCGAAACTATTCCAACAACGTGCTTGCACATAAATAATGATGTAGTTTGACTACAAATTTAATATACTTAACAACCATTTGCTTTAACTTCATTATTGTCAAAAGTGATGGAATCAATCATTGATTTATACCTTAAAAAAATATGTAGAGAGCATTTTAAGTGGTTTCCAATATGATTATAGGTCAAAATGGTCAACTGAGAATATTTTAACCTTTTTGTAAGAAAAATGGCACCGATAAAAATACGGAAAAGCCATAACTACTATTGCTATAGATATCTCCAAGGCTTGTAATCACATCTGAAATGCTTCATTACTGAAAAAAAACTCAAAGCAATTGGGAATCAAAAATCTGTTTAATAAAAATTGTATTAAATAATGGCTTCACATCTCAAAAATTTAATATAAATGCTGGTATCCCTAAAGATTCAGTTTACAACATTTAATCCATTAATTTAATTACAAAATGTAAATATCGAAAACTTTGAAACTATAAAAATATTTAAGATGTTTTTTTTTTTAGATGGAAGAAAATCATCAAAAGAGGTTTCTACTTCTGTTCTAAGTACCGGGGAAGAACAAAATGAAGGACTGTGCCGACTTTAACAAAACTCCCATCTTTTTGTTAAAATTAAAACTAGTCTTTAAGACCCTCATGTAGAAAATAAAAAAATATTTTGCATCTACCATTTTCCAATTAATATACAAGACATACATTCAGCCAGAAAATAATTATAGACTTATTTTATATTGACTGGGAATATTATAATTAAACCATGGCAATGAATTCATTCATTTAAAGTCAAATGATATTCAATCATAATATCATTTGACTTTAAATGACTTCGTCAATACACAAAAATGTTGAATGTAAGCAACATCAAATTTTAAAACACTTAACTACACACACGATGAAATTATATCAAGGCCAGAAGACGTATAGGTTGTTAAATAACATTTGAGTGAATCAAAGAACAGTATCACTAGCAGCACTTATGAAATAACAATATGTTGTCATAAGCAGTCATGACACTAATGATATAATTATTTTTGATTTCCTCACTAAATTATTTTGTGAAATTTCACATTCGATGTAATAATCCAAAGGTTTTCACTTTACTTTAAGTCACGATTTTGATGACTAACGAAGACAAAACAATCACTAATTTTAGAGTTTATGCAGACGCCTAATAAATGATGCAATAATTACAATCAAAGAGAAATAAGTTCCAATTTTGAGTTCCTATTTATTTACTTATAAAATATTTTAAATTATTCATAAAAACAACAATAATAATAATAATAATAAATAATAATAACATAAATAAATAATTATAATATAGTAAAATACATAAATAAAATTATTATTAGCTATATAAGTAGGTATATATAAGAATATGTTGGTGGTGGGTGGAAATGAACACTTAACATTTATGATACTGGATAAATAAAACAGTTTAATAAACATGAGAGCTACCAACTGATAAGAATTTTAGCTAGTTTCTAGTTTAGTGTGTTTCTATTTACATCATTTTTATATTTAGCTGATGCATTACAAGATAAATACTTAATACGGGTAAAAGGATTTAAAAATTGAAATTTGCATAAACTTACTATAGGTGTAGCCAGGAGTACCTGAAGGTAGAGATTGTTACATTTTCGATCCACTCCTCACTATGAAAAAGTGTAGATGACAGCCGTATATAAAATAACTAATAACAAGTTTTTGCTAACGCAAGTCATATTAAAATTTTTTAATCTTATTTGAAATCATTCTTTTCATTTTAAAGACAATATTTAAGATAAAAATAAATTGGACAAAAAAAAAATTTAAAAATTTTATAAAAGTACTACAAAAATTAAAATTAGTCAGTATTTGATAACTTTGAATATATAGGTTTAATAGTTTCTTTCTCTAATTAATCCTAGCTGTTACTGACTGCAACGAACTGTATCTGAAAATTTCAAATTAGCACGTTATATCTGCAAATTAAAAATGTCAATACTGAGGCTTCCGCAAACTTTGTGGTTAGTTCCTGTATGAAATATGAGAAAGGAAGTTCGTTATATAACGACTCTGCAAAACTTTCCAGTAAGAGTGTATATTCCCTACTATTATATACTAATATACTAACTAATTGTATACTAACATTCTCATATAAATTATTTAGAGATATACTTAATTTAATTAATAGAAAAGGGCTTAATTATCTATGATAGGGCTCTCTATGATTAACAGAGTTTGTATAAAACTCAGAGAATCATCCCATCCATTGTGAACGAAATATTCTGAAAAGAAAAAACTACTATTGAACTAAATTAATTCACCTAAAAGAACTTCAATTCATCGAGAAGTGTTCGTTGATTCATTGATAGATCAAGGATATCACAGTTGTATATTATAATATGTTTAAATATTGATATCCAATACTCGGGGTAACATATCGAACTAATGCACATTATTGTCAATTTCATTTTAGTGATTTTTTTTTTCCGATAAAAATTATTGTTCAAAACATCTAAATGATACTTTCCATAATAAAGATACATTATATTTCAAAACCCTAAAATTCTATCCCTATTCGTTGAACCCAAAATAAAATCTTACAGAACCAATTTTTAACTAAATATTGACTTTATAACTATTTCGGCTTACTTCGTGCATTTACGATAACTGAAAATTTCGTTTAGTCTAGTATTACTTCTTTATATTATATATACATATTATATACATATATCAATATCAATTAAAATTAATGAAGTTCCAAGTTTTATTCAAAATATGTTAGCAACTTACATATACGAACCATTAGTTCTAAATTTAAGGAATCAATTGGTAACCTTAAATTATATATAAATATATATATGTATATGTATGTATATATTAAATAATTGCAAATAAAATATACATATGTATACATAAATTTGAATTTTAAGATACAGTAGAGAGCTGTTCTATTAAATAAAAATATTAAAGTTAGTCCTCTTAAAATTCAACACTAGTCGTTCGTATATGATATGTACATGGGGGTATAATAAGTATGATGCCCTATCAGAAAATTTTTCCAGATAACAAACATCATATTTACGTTAGGTTATTGTTATTGTTTTTGTTTTTTATTATTTGTTGTTAAAATGACATCCTTATGACGAAAAACTTTTTACACTTCTATCGTATATTAGAAGATATTTACACAACGATACATTTAATATTATACTCATTCCTATTAGTATACATTATATCTACATTATTAAAGAAAAGTTATTGTACTCTAATTATAATAAAATCGAGGAAATTTTAAAGTACATTTTTAAGTCAATATCTTGATTTTTAAAGTTCAACTAATATTTATACATATCATTAGAAACATGTGTAAAACTCACATTCTTGCCGGATTTGAGATCCCTATGAACTCGTATGGTTAAATTTTGTATGGCAAGCTGTATAGTCCAAGTTAATGTAGAAAATGGCCTCACTAACTACATTAATAAAAAATATGATTTGAAGCAAATGTATAATGGCTATTCAGTTTAATCTAACACTATAGAAATGCCAGCCCAAGGAGATAAACACTAATAAATAAAATCAACAATTATATTAGCATACGTAGATTACATTAGAACCTTGAGTGAAAAAAATGTTTCCTAATTTAGACATAATAGCTTAATATGAACAGCTAAGCAACAGCTAAGAAATAAAAAATATGAAAATTAAATTAAATAAAGTAAAACAAAAAAAAAACTGGCTCTCTAAACAAAACAACTGAAGATTACAATATTAAAATTAATATTCATTTATCTACCTACAATAAATAGAAACAAAATTGATGAAATAAAAAATATAGAATGATACAACCATATAACATACGTACATCTCGGTTGTCCTAATAATCATACACAAAACAAATTATTGAAAAACGCAAGGCTAATATTTTTGTACGGGTACGAGAAGAGAAGAGGGTAGAAGAAGTTTTGACTCTATACAAAGAAACAGCAAATTGAGATTCTGTTATAACAATATATAATTTATATGACAAAAACCGAGATCATAGTAAAATTGCCCAAAAGTGGTATACACCAAAACAACCTCTGAGATAAAATCTGAAGGGAGGAAACCGATGGGGATGAATCTACGAAAGCTTTAGAAGTATGCCAATTGCAGTTGTAATTTGAAGATGCGATCCTTAACGTTGAGAATTCGGATAATTATTGAAACTTTTACCTTCCTATGATATTCTCAAAGTTAGGTATACTTAAGATTCCACGGCCGTAATTTTTCTTTTATGACTCAAATATTTAAGAATGGTAATAAGAAATAAGACGATGAACTTAATACCTTCTAATTAAAAATCATAATAAGTTAAAGTATATTAAAGAAAAACTCGAAGAACTAGAAATAACTTACTTATTTAGAAACATTGTTACAGTTAAGGGAGTTTGGGAGTTGACATAATATACGTTTACACAAATAAGTTAAAAATTTTCTATTAACCTACATTTATTTCAACAATTACTGAACTGAAGTATGTAGCACATATACTATAACTTTTGTCACAGACTGTGTTTCAACTAAATGTAATATCATTTTTTCATGATGAAAATGAGAAAAGTTTTCCCAAAAAAAAAAAAAAAGAAAACAATAAAAAAAAATGAAAACTCTAAAAATTTCACATTTCTTGCAACTGTACTTGTATATATGTAAGTGTAAAAACGTTGTTGTAATCGTCATAATGTTGTTATTTTTAGCGTCAGTAAGATTTTTTATGAAAGTAGTTAAAACAAATATAAACCTCATAAACATGTCAGTTAGAAACATTTAAGTTTTTACTTTACTTGTGTATACTACTAAAAATCTTTACTTTAGTACTTAAAAGTCATAGGTCCGTAAAAATAGAATATATGATCTTATTGACATTGATTTCACTTTATAATTCACTTTTGTTTTCATACTGTTCTGACTTTTTACATAATTTTCAATATTCGAAAAAAATTTAATCATGTAAATGCAAAATTTTTTAAATTTTTTAAATGGAAATAAAATTAGTATACCTATACACATAATTGTAAAGTATGTATTTTCCAAGCAAAAATTTATGATAATTTATTTAGTTTCTTTTTTTAATTGCTGATAAATTTAAATTTGGAAAATTTTTACTTAAAAGAGAGAAGGAAAAATAGTAAGTTATATTTGAAAATAAAATCGCGTTCTAAAGGTCTATAAAATAAACCAATACGTCATTTAACGATTTTCAAAATTCAGACTGATTCGAATGGTTGAAAATAGATACCTAGGAAAATTTGTTTCATAAATAAATGGTTACCAAAGTTAGTTTTATTGATTTTGTGTTGGATCCGGACAATGTCGGGTGAATTTGCTAGTAAATTACTATAAATGAATATATTAAATATAAAAAAGTTAGAGTTAAAACAAATAAGTGTATTGACTCTCTATTCTATTTTATCGTTCTTAAAATACATTTTTGAAATATATTGTTATGAAATTAAAAAATATGTATTGATATTTGATAACAATTATGACAAGAGGAGTTGCAAGTTTAAGATACTTTTCTCTAATCTTGCATGTGCATCCGAGATATTCCTTGAAAATGATTCAACAGAGATGAACTGGCATAAAATTATATTTAATATATTATATTAAAATATATATTTAATATAATATATTTAAATTATATTTTATATTCTAAGATATTTCTAATACATCACATTATTATCATACTTTCAGTCAAAATCATATTTTCATACAACTTTAGAATCAAATAAAATAAATAATAATTAGCTATTATAAATTCCTTTTGGTTTGTTCATAGTTTTTTCCCTTTTTTTTCAATATCGTAGATCATAGATTCAACATGGTAGGAGAATATTTTTTTTTTTAATTTTGATAACTTTTTATGTTACTATACAGATGATATAAAATCTTGATATAGATAATATATTATTTTTTTATTATCAAAATGGGAAATCACTACCATTATAATAATTTATTACTAAATTTAACACAAAATCCCGGTTGTCTGAATAAGCAAAAAATTCATTTTAAATATTTGAAATGAAAATTTTCCATTTCCGATATTTTAATGAAATTCATTTATCTAACAACGCTTAATAAACGTAATTTTAAATATTACAAAAAAAAAACGCAATTTGTAAATTTAAATTAATTTTGACAATAAAAATGATGTGTTAAGTATATGTACTTTTCTGAATTTATACAAATCGAATTGATTTAAAATTTAAAAAATTCCGGAAATTTAGATTTGCTCAGGGTATTTACGATTCAACGCCAATTTTTATGCTGAATTTCCACATTTATTTGTTTTTGATTTGGAAATGGTTTTTTAGACAACAAATGCTCATGATACGTCAGATTATTAATTGGTATTCGCTTGACCTTTCCTGTTGATGTTGGCTGTAATTGTTCAGACGTCGTATATAAGAGTACTGATTTTACATTTAAAGTGAAAATCATTAAATAAATTATTTCAGTGCCATATTTTTGAGAGCATCTTAAAATTAGTAGAAACTTTGCTGATTCAAACTTCAATATCTACCTCAGCACCACCATCTGAGGATACAATGCTGCCAAAATAATTGAACTGACTTACTTCCTCGATTTGTAGTCCATTATGTGTGATTTGTGCACATGATTTTGATTTTACTGTATTGACCTTTACATATGTACTTTTCCCATTTTGTTATTTTCCCTTTATTTGTATGGACAATAAACACGGGACATCATCGAGGTGATCTAAGTGGTTAATACTTAATAATTTCTAATCGGCGTTACAAGATACTGATAATGCTCTTATTTACTCCAAAAGTAGTAGTCATTATACAATCCATTACTATTTTTTTCTTATTATTAATATCACCGTCAAAAAACGAAAATTTGTAAATCTTTCATGAATTTTATAGAAATTTTTGTGATCTCAATATATTTTAGAGATTAGAAATTATTATAAAAAAACGCAGTTTTAATTAGAATATGAAGGTACAAATATTTTGTTTTTTAAAGGTGGGTGGGTGGTAGTATATAGTATTGTGTACTAAACCTGAATTGAAATAATATAATTTTTTTTTCTTGCGAAGGTGGCTCTAATATGTCAGGAACGCATGTAGGCGTTCAGTTTCTTGTGGCCTCCTCCACTCCTGAACTTAGTCAACCCTTTTGATAAGGGCCAATAGGTTTGAGGGACTTATCCTGCAGAAGTTTTCTGAGGTTATGTAGTGCGTTTCCAACAGCCTGAGTCTCAGCCTTAAAAGAGGTAGGTACAACATGTGCGGAGGTTTCTTTCTCTTCCAGACAGTACCTACAGGTTAAGTCGTCACTTAGTGCTAGTCTACACATGTTGTTATGACCACTAAGTATGCCCACCATCTTCCTGCAGTCTGCTCTATTGAGAGTTAGCAGGAGGTTGGATATTTTGGAGTTTATTCTTGGCGCATATATTTGGGAGAGCCTGAGGCCTTCAATACGCTAATACGCTCTCAAAGAATGTTTGCTCCCTCTTCCGGATGTTTTCTATCGATAGTTTAATGTTACCAATAGATATACCAACTACTGATTTCGGGTCATAAATGTTTCCCGCCGATGATCTGGTTAGTTCGTCAGCCTTCTCATTTCAGTCACTATGACCCGGTATCCAAATCAGTTGTATCTTATTTCGGAACCCTATTAGGTTTAGGGCTTCCGAACATTCTCCCACAAATCTAGATTTGATGATGTTTCTTTCAAGAGATTTTAAGGCAGCCGGGCTGTTAAGTGTTTGCCAAAATCTGGAGTTCAAGTTTTTGTTTTTTAAAGAACACTCCAGCTTCCGCGTCTAGAGCCGTATGGGACTCGTCAGTGAAAATATCCGAGGTGTTTGATCTGCTCTTCTGAGTAGTACTATAATGTAGTAATAAGAATAATAATAATAATAATAATAATAAGAATAATAATAATAAATGAATTTATTTATTTCAAGTGGAATTTCTTAAAGCTCTTATTACTTATAGTTAATTATTTACTTAATTTATTTAAATTAAATTATTTGTTTAATTAATTCAAAGGATATTTTTTAATTAATATTCGATGCTTTTTAGTTTTTAGTTTTATCTAAAAAAGTTTTATTTTGGCTTAAATAGTTTATTATAAATTTATTTTACATGTAAATTTTTGTATGAATTTATTTAATTGTAAAATAATTAATCAAAATTTTATTCGCAATGAATTTTATTAATTATTTGGTAAGCCTAGAATTAGCAATATTATTAAGTATTGGCTACATTTGTTCCAGCAGATACGGTTAGAAAAAAAGTATAATTTTATATTAAATAGTAAAATTGTTGTATAAAATTTAATTAAATAAAAAAATCATAATCTTATATCAAAATAAATTTCAATATACGTAAAATTTACAAATAAATTATTACAAATAACAACAAAACTAACTCAAATTAAATAACGAATAAAAATTTAGACTGAAATAGTATTTAATATTACAAAATTTTATTAAAAATTTAAAAAACCTAAAATGAATTGTAGTTAAATTAAACAATTTATAAATAAAAAGTTATCAAAAAATTTAAAATATTTGATAAACAAACTTTACAAACTCTATATACCATTCCAGACTTGATTAGAATGAGAAGCACTACAAAAATTTTTTTTGAATACACTGATCACTCATCAGATTCAGATCACCACAAATCACATCACAACACAACACAATTTCCTTTACAATCTCTTAATATTATTAAAGCTATAAATTCTCTTAATAAAAAAAAGTCTCCAAAAAAAATAAAACAAACAAAAACAATAACAAGAATTAAAATTAACAAAAGTTGCTCAAATTCTCTTTAAATTTTCTCTTTCCGTGTTTTTTTGAATTGTGGAACTGCTGGATTCGTATCGTAACGTTACGTACGTATTAATGTAGTGTTTAGTGTAGATTAGATAATTGTAATGTTATGTTACAAGTAAATTTACAGATATAGGTACTATATACATTCTAAAAATCTAATTGCAAAATACAAAACAAAAAAATAATATGAAATAACAATAATTATAAAAATATTCCTTAACTTTATTCAATTTTATTTCTTGACAACATTTAATTAATAAGTATATAAGTTTTCGAAATTGTTTATTTTTATTTATTATTTACTTGAATTTGAATTTGTTTTGTTATTTACTTTTATTAAAAGTAATTTTTTGTTTTGTTTTAGTGTAAAAAAAAAACTATTTTTTTTTAAATAAATGTAATTTATATTAATTAATAGCTAGTTACAATTAAAAGGATACATTATTTCAATAAATTTTTATTTTTATTTAAAAATTAGGATGTAGATGTAGATCTACTTCCTATTTTTTGAAAAATATTTATTCCCTTTTGAATACAATTGAACTCGCTTTTCGTTTATCGCACTGCTGTCGTGTAGTGATAGTGAGTGCTGTCAGCTGTATAGTGTTAGTGTAGTCTAGTGCCTACATTTTGTAGTTCTCTTAAATGTTGAAATTATATATCTCTTTCTGTTATGCTTTGCTGTGTCTGTTGACGTACGTACAGTGAGAAATGTCAAATTAACAATTTATATAAAAACACAAATAGCTATATATTATTTTTTTCAACTTTGCTTTTTGTCGCTGACCATAAAATATATTTAACAGATTTTCAAAAGAAAATTAACGAAACATTTGTAAGCAATTTTACAACAAGTTATACAGTACAAACAGAGGTAGACGTAGAAGGAATATGTATCTTCAGAAATAATATTGCAAATGTGTTGATGATCTTTTATTTGTTTTTATTGGTTTTTATAACGAAATAATAAAACTTTTACAGTTGTTTGTTTTTAACAGTTTTCAGTGTATTCAAATATTTTTATGCAGAGCACGAGTATGCAAAAAAGCAAAAGAAAACATTAAGAAAAAACTCACTAAAGCTTTTCAAACTCTACGCTTTTTTACATTTTGATCATGAACATAATATTTCGTTAAGTTTTTTTTGTCTGTTGTGAATTTTTTTGTTTTATCAAATCACTTGAGTTTTTTTTTTTTAATATAACATACCTTTGCATGTTTTTTGTTAATTTCAGTCATATGAGTACTTTGAATAAGGGAAGTAGTAGGATTTAAAATTTTTTTTTTTAAATCTGATTTTCGTGTATCGGTCGTGAACATTTTTGAAAATTTTCGCACAGTATATTTTGTTTTATAGTGTGTTACGTGAACAGATTTACATGTGGAGATAAAAATTAAAGCAAAAAAAGTAATAATACAATAAAATTGTGTAAAACATGAATTTTTAAATTAAAATTAACAAAAAAAAATTAATTTAAAAGCTTTTTTTCTTACAAAAATAAAATTGATAAAATAAAGTAAAATACTAGTAAAAAATTAACCAAAAACAAAATTCGCTCAATGTAAAAATATTCAATATAAATGCAAAAATTATATTTCCAAAATTTTAACAGTATCGTTAATAAAATACACCTACAAATTTTCAATTTTCAATTTTCAAATTAAGAAATAAAAAAAAAAAAAAAAAAAAGATAAATAAATATTTTTATTAATTAAATGTTGAAATTTTAAATTTAGTGAAATTCCCAAAAATTATTTATTTTTTTTTTTTCTAATTTAATTAAATTAAATTTTACAGTTATCTACTAAAACAACAAAAAAAAACTAAATTTGTTGATTTATGAATTAAAATTTAGAAAAGGTATATAAAACCATATAAAATACAATATTATATACATATATTTACACGTTTATAGTTACAATATATTATATTAATTTCTTTTACTTATTTTTTTTTTTGTGATTTTTATTTTGAAAAATGACATAATCATTTACTTAACGATCTAGTGATAATTTTCTACAAAAAAAAAAAAAAACTAAATTATAAATAAATAGCAAACAAACAAAAAACAAAACGAATACATATATATTTTTTTTGTTTTTGACGTTCATATAATATTATTATAATAATTAATAGAACAAAATATTGTATTATAAAAGTTTAACTATAACTACGCAATTTTGCGCAATTTTCTTGCTACCACTAAATTTTTTTACTAGTGCTTGGCTATTGTTTTTACCGTAACCACCGTAATCGTGAATTTAAAAAGAAAAAAAAAATTGTTTTTCTTTAAATGTATGTAAGTGCAAAATTATATTAAATACATCAAAAAAACAAAAATGTAAAATAAATAATATGTAAAAATAATATATAACTATATAACATACAAACTTATCATAATATACAGACAGAATAGTTTTTTTTGGCAAAAAAAATTATTAGAAAAAAATAAAAATAAATATAAAAAAAATTTTTTTATGTTTGCCAAAAAAATTCAAATTTTACGGAGATAAAATTATTATTAACATACATCGTTATATACATGCATATGGATTTAGGTTGTATATATTATGTATGTATGTATAGGTTGCATATATTAATTTTGGAAAATTTATCTAAATTATGATTTTTGTAAACTTTTCTATTATTTGTAGTATTTTAAAAAAGTAAATACATAAGTATATATATACAATATACATATGAATATACATATTTAATTATAAACAATCGTAATGTGTAACTCAGAATATTAAAGTAAATGTAGATTCGTTAAAAATTTTTTTGTTGTATTTTAACAATGAATCTTTAATGATCTCGAAGCCAAGGTTTACCGGTAAAAAAAATTTTAACTTGTGCGATTTTTTTGTTTTTTTTGTTTTTGTTTTGAATTTATATGAAGTAAATATCAAATGCTAGCTAAATATTCGGTGTAAAATTTTTTATTGTAATTATTATTAGCGTTTTTTTTTTTGGATAAAAAAATAACGAAATAAATAGGAAAGTTAATAGACCTATAGATAAACGGGGAAAATATTTTTTTTATAAATGCTTGACATTAAATTAGGTTAACCATTTTGCACATTGAACAGTTATTTTCATGAACTGAGCCTTCTATAAAGGTGAATAGAGCATAAAGGTTTTGGGTCTAACTTATGAAAGTGCTCCATTTTTGCTGATAAAATTGTTTTTGTTTATTCATGTTTGCCGATATATAATTTCTAAAATAAAGATATGGTCTACTTCGAGGTCTTGTACCTTGAGGTTTGGCTTCGAAAATTGTCTTCACTATAGACTAGAACATTTTGGTCCATCGGCTTTTTTTAATTACTTCGTATACTTGTAAATACATGGTCCTCCTCTTAAAAGATTGTAACTGAAAACAAGAGAAATGCAATTGCTTATCTCTATACTGTAAAAATCCAAGGATATCGTGAAACAGGTTATGGAAATTCGTTCATAGTTCAAATTTCAAATATATGGAATAATAATTTGCTCTGATGTCTTTTCAAACTACATCCAACATACATCTAAGTAGTTCAATTTCAGAAATTTAATGAAAATATATTAATCAATTTAAATGTTAATATCTTTAATCTTCAAGCTTCCTACTTTTCTATTTCATATCTATTTTCATATTTGATTCTATCAAATTCCTTTCTATCCTATCCCAACCAAGCAGAACGTAAATTCTTTTATCCTAACGCTTTGACTGTTATACAAAAAAAAAATTGAGGGAGATGATAAATATGTATTGAACAAAAACTTTTAATGTACGAGCACAAAGAGAAAGTCTATTTGGAGTTCTTTAGCAATTATAAAACGTTAATGATTTTTCAAATTCTGAAGTGTATTGGTTTTGTCTTAATGCCACATAATTTATAAATTATCTAAAATAACCTTTCTACCTATTTCTGATTATTTTTTTAAAAATCATTTCAAATATCCCTTACCAACTAGTCTAAAAATAACTAACTACTGAGTCGAGTGAAGCATTCAAAATTTTTATTTTACAAATTCCAAACTAGGTGAAACGAATGGTATTTCGGCGCAGTGATTTTCGATTTTTAAAAATTTCAAAACTTACACTATTCACAACACCCTGTATTTATTCTATTGCTATATAATTTTTTAGGAAATTTTTTTTTTGTTTGAAACCTGCTCAGAATTTTAATGATACTTTCCATTAATTAGTTTTAATTATTGATTATTTTACTACAAGATAGTTTTATCTGCAAAGAAAATATTTTGCTTTGTATCAGATCCAAACAAAATAACTTCCCAATTTTTTAAATATTCCTTGAAAAACCATTTTAATTCAACCACATATTTGCAAACATTAATTGATAAGTATTAATTAATTTATATACACCACATATTATTATTAGGTATGTGGTATATTAAGATTTTGGCATATTTCTCTAGGGAATTTAATTAATTAAATTTTGTTTACTCTAATTAATCAAAAGACTATCACAATTTAATTATTGTTAGGTAAATATTTTAGTTCACTTAGAATTCAGGATGACCTAAAATTTTGTTTTGTTTTTGCCTTTATGTTTTTAAATTAATTTTATTTTATAACTACAATTTACAACGATATTAAAATCTAATTAAAGTCAATTAAAAAAAAGTCAATTTTTATTTTTAAACCAAATTCATACCAAATTAGTATTTTAGAGGTAGTTCGTTATACTTATAGTTACTTATTAGTTACAAGTTTGTTTGTTTCGATGTTCACTACACACGTTCTCACAGGTTTAAAGATATAGGTCTGAAATTTTGCACATTCATTTATGCCAAAAACAGAAACCAATTAATGTACTTTGCAACGCTATCATATGATAAGTTCATATCTGCTATCATACAACTGCTAGAATTTCATCAGATATATTTAAAACCAAAGGTGTTACAGACCTAAAAATTTAAAATAGATAGGTACTTACTTTCTCACAAATAAATAAATCTTTCTTTTACCATTTTCAAAATATCTGACTGGCTCGGAAAATTTTATTATGAACGTAATTCATATGTAAGGATGTGGACTACGATATTATTCGCGTATTTATTTATTAACATTTCTAGCATAGCCATACACGCTAGGTGGCGCAGTAGATAGATCGTCTGCCTCCTTTGAGCCAAAATATCCCAGGTAAAACAAATGCTTTGTGGATTGTCCGACCTGTTTCAGTATCCTTCGTAATTGGAATAAAATTGTTGGGAGTTTTAATTTACAAAAAATAAAATTAAAGTATGCTATATTATATGAAGATGAAGTTACTCCTACACAAGATATAGCTTTCCACATTCCACAAATTAGTAGATTATATTATAAAAAAAAATTCCGAAGAAAAAATAATTGTATGTAATTGTGTATGCGAAATCTTTGTGTTCAGAATCAGTTCAGGTGTTAGGTTAGGGTGTTCTTCCCATGAACTTGTCATGGGGATATTCCATAGACTTGGAACTATACAAAATAAATCAACTCACTAAATGTGTTAAAAAGCTATTATCATTGTCAGGAACTAAGTCTTCTTAAATATAATTCTATTTTATTTAAATTGTTACCAGATTTCACTCTCAAATATTTTTTGTCATCTAAGTATTTGATGTAAAAACGAGCAAATGCAAGCTGGACCAATTAATTTTTTTTTTTTTTTTTTTAATTTCCCAATGAAACATTACAGTCTGTCTCTGAAGGAGATATTCAATAAGTTTGTATGACATTTTTTAATGCAGGTAAATTGAGATAACCCATCAGTGGTCAACCATCCACGATGCCAACATTAAACTCCATTATATATCTTAAGCCCCCATTTGATTTTTCCTATTGTCTAGTACAGGATGCTAGGACGCTTAAGGCGACTTACATCACTTGCACCCAACAAGCTGCTTGCCAGTCTGTTTGGATGTGCAGCTAATATTACGTGGTACTTTTGGCTTATGTTTCTAATATCCTACTTAATGGGTCTCACCTGTAAATCACCATGTATGACATCATTATTGACAAACCAAGGCGCGCCAATTATCAATCTTAATAGCTTCGACTGAAAAAGTTGTAATATTGCATTATTTGAGTTGCTGATTACTCCACACAGTTGGATTTCGTAGGTCCATATCTGTTTCAAGACAGTTTTATAAATCAGCAGCTAGCTTTTCAGTGACAACGGCGAGTTGCGACCAATAATCCACTACAATTTACCTAGTTTTAAACCCAGTTGCTATCTTTCGTGGTGGATATGGTTTTTCCATGTGAGTCTCCTGTCCAAGTGCATGCCCAAATACTTTACAGCCTCTTTTTGAGATACTAGTTACTTTGTTATTATGTACAACCACCGGCCAAGTTTTTCTCTTTAGTTTTTCTCATTCACCCTAATTCTCCACTTTTTTAATCATTGCTGAACTTTGTTTATGCTGTGTTGCAGAATCTCTGAAGCTTTACTTTACTATGTGAAGCCAGTATGGCTGTATCATCATCAAAAGTGGCGGTGGTTGTTTCATTTGTTGTTGGAAAGTTTGCAGTGTCAATGAGAAATGAGTAAATGAGTGACCAATGAGTGAAAACTTATAAAGTATTTTGCATCGGAAATCGAATCTTTCTCCAGTTACTTTCTACCTACTATGTCACACAATGCCACAAAATCTATTGATCCACAATGTTGTCTATAGTTATTAGTCTAATTAAAGCTTAAGTTTTAAAAATCAATCGAATTGCATCTCTTCCATTGTACTATACTATACACAAATAGAACCGTTCCATTCACTTTAATGCTTACCAAAATATATTAATTAATTTCAAAGGTTTGGTAAAACACGTTGACCACTCCTTTGGTATGCATCAACTTAATTTGAAATGACAATAATGCCAAAATTTTTGCAACTTAGTTACAAAAATTATTTACTTCAGTTTTTTTTATTCTTATTTTTGAAATTTATTTGTTTAAAGAAAGTATTAAAAACATTTTTTTTAACGTTATCAGGTTTTTAACATCATGAAATGTCAAAACAGCTGTGCGTAACAGGTGTTTAATAATGGCTTAAAGAAATATAATATGTTATATAACTATAGGTATACATTTTATTATTATAATTATACCTACATACTTAGGTAGTTTCATAACAGAGAAGTAAATTTTATCAAATTGAGGAAAACAGCAGGTGGTTGTTGGTTCTTTCAAAAATTGATTTACGAGTAACTTTCTCTTATAACATACAAGTTCTTTAAATATTATTGACATAATAATCAGCCGTATGGTGATTTCGATCGAATAGAAATCGAGTACTCGTTCGTAAATTTTCAACCCGCGAATTCGATTTAAAAAAAATTCAAATATTTTTGATCGAAAATTTTCTCGTTCAAAATTTTATATTATTTTTTTTATACGTACGTGTATTTTAATAATTTATTTCTAAAACAGCAATTTAAATTTTTTTTTTTAATTTGAAATTTGAACTTATTTGATAATTTGATTATTTTTACTGTCATTACATTTTCTTATATTTCTTATTTGATTACATTTTTTGAAATGAGTACAAAATTAGTCTTTCGATCGAATTCACCGTTAAGAAATTCTCATCGAATCGAATCGAGAAATTCGAATAATTTTATATCGAATGGAATTCGCCGGGACGGCTGAATTTAAATTATTATAATTTTTTTTATCATCTTTTCAATAAGCTTAAAGGAATAATGAAAGAATTTCTAATCAAAAATTTTTCAGAATGGTCAGCTGAATATCTCACTTCCGATAATTTCAAATAGTCTTACTATTTGGATACTTAGATTAATTTTTCTAGCCATATTAACCTACCAATCTTTAGCTTCTTACAACATGCATTTTAAAAATTTTTAAATTTTATTTGCTTTGAAATGGGAAACTGGTGATTAGCGTATTAAGCAAACAAATTAAAAACAAATTAAATAATTTTAATTAAACAATTATTTTTCAAATTTACTTATTACTTAATTTTCGTAATAATTTTCTTTTTGTTCAGCGTTGTTGAAATTAATCTTAAATCCATTTCTTTGACTAAAGTTTCAACACATTCAACTTCATTTGAACAGATGTTTCTCGGAATCTTTATTTTGTTTGTCATTGATATTTAATAATCCAAATGCTCTAGAGCAAATTTCTTTATTGTTTTTTAAATATTGTGATTTGCGGGTATTCAATTTTTCTAATTCTGCATTAATATCTTCAATTACTGTATTAAGTCTTTCAGCTTGAATGAGTGTTCTTCGAAATCAGAATATGCTTTGCATTCGCGATATAAAGCTTTAGCATTCAATTTCAATAAATTTTTCGAAATACTACGCATCTCATTACACATACTACAAACTTTTGCCGGGTGATCTAAAATTGAATATATTTTAGCACAGTTTGTGCAAAGTTTCATCAAAAAATTTGTATATTATTTTCCTTCAGATTCGTTACTTTTAACCGACATGAAATTAAATTATTAATTCCACTATGAAAAGCTTTCAATGCACTCTGATAATTTTTTAATTTAAAAAAAAAAATCAATTCCGTTTTTATGAGTGTGAAATTTATGTCCATCTTCTTTTATAACTTGATTCATAGCATTAATATCACCAACTTCTCCAAAACGTAAAACTTTAATATGAAACAAGTAATCAGTGTAAGGGGTATTTTATATAGTAATTACAAGTAATCAGTTTTAGGATTGGCATACTATGATGCATATTCTGGCATAACAAGAAACAAAGCTGTGGATTATCTAGCAAGAAAAGCGTCGGATACATCCTTCTAAGGGGCAAGTCGGTTCTGTTGGATTCCCTTGAGCACAGCGAAAATGCAATTAAAAGTCTGGGTAGAGCAAAAACCTGAGGATTGAGGCCAACGTTCCTGAAAATCGTCAAGCGAAAATGCTCAAGAAAACCAAAACTCTTCATGGCCTCAATAGGAATCAGGTACGGCCACTGCCTAATAAAGAAAAATCTTTTTAAAATGGGTCTTATAAACAACAACGTGGGCAGAATATGAGAAATAGAGGAAGAATTTATTGAACATCTGCTCTATGAATGCGAAGGCGCATTCGCAGCAGACTTTGCCACTGCGAAACAGCGTTTCCCGAACAATGGGAGCTATCCTTCATAGAAGAATATCCTGAGTGTTATCACAAAATCAGGTAATCTTAATTACTCAGACGCTAGTTACAATAACTAATAAACACGGGTTCTTACAATAAGCCCATTTGCGGCTGCGGTGATATAGGGGACAGATTCCTTCCCGAAAAATTTTAAATCTAATCTAGTGATGCATATATTGTTAAAGTATAGATTTTTACTATGTTCTTGACTTAATGGGTGTGAGTTAAAAATTATGAAAAATTTCAGCTTTAATTATTGTAAGAAATTATTCCATACATCAGAAATTCGAATACAACTACCGTACCTAATAAATTTTATTCAAAAATACATCTTCGTGTATGATTTATATAAAATGATCAGGTCAGAGTGTTTTTTTTTTTTTTTTTTATGTCACAGATGATCAGTTTTTGTTTATTTTGAAATAAGTAAAATAAAAAATGGAAATAATAAGTACAACAAGAGAGGACTAGTATTTAAAGAGAATATACTCACTAACTATATAGAATTATATTTTGAATTGTATAGTTATATATATTTATATACTATATATACTTTATATATAAGAATGGTATAACAATATAAAAAACAAGACCTTGACGTTTTTTTTCATTTTTATTCTTTTTTTTCCAATTTTTGTGTATTAAGCATTAAAAATTATTTTAACATTTTTTTGCTTCCTATTTTTGGCAAATAAAAAAATTACTGAAAATCTTCGAGGCGTAAAATATGTAAAAAACAAAAGAAAATAAAAGGAAATCAATTTTTAGAAAATTAGTTCGTCAACCTATATTATAATTTATACAATTTTTCATCTTTGAGATCATTTAAAAATATTTTGAGTTCTATTAGAAGAATAATATCAAATAAATAATTTGTTGTTCTATAGTAAGTATTTGTTTACATTAATGATAAGTCCGTTTGCGTACGATAAGTTTTTAAAAATTTTGCGAAGAAAGTTGCGATAAGTTTTTAAATTATGCAAGGTTTTATGAAAAAATCCGTTCAAGTTCCTGGTTGGTTTCCTTTTGTAAAAAAATTAGGGAAAATAATATATTATGGCGTCAACAAAATTCTATCGCATAAGTTTTGTCTTGTATTTTAACTTGAAAAAACTTATACATCACATTTTGTTGTTGTTGTGTTTTTTGTTTTTGTGTTTTAAATATGATGTACTATCATTCACCTAATTGTAAAAAATATCCTCTATGTCTTAATTCTGTTTCTAATGTCAATGATTCCTCTCACTGTTTTAATAATCATCAATGTGACTCAAATTGTTTTTTAATTGAACCTGTCTCTACTTTCAAATATTTAGGATTATTGATTGATTCTAAGCTTGATTGGAGCGGACACACTTTTTACCTCAAGAACCATTTCAAAAACGTGATTTGGCAACTATACTACGTAAATCTATATAGCTCTGCTAAAGTGTGTTCAATGGTGTACTTTGCGATATTCCATTCTAAACTTCAGTATGGTATAGTTTGTTGGGGTGGTACTCACTTTAACAAGCTACAACCACTTCTAATATTTCAAAATCATGCTATTAGATTAATTTGTAAGGTTAACCGTCTTACACACACTGCAAGCTTATTTAGTAGTTTAGGTATTCTTCCCATCAGGAATTTATACCTCTATAAAACCCTGAAAATATTTTTTATTAAATCAGGATATCTTGATGTGAGACATACCGTTATTCATAATCTAAGAATTAATTGCAGGAATTTAGTTGTTGTACCCCGCTTTTATAAGTTTCATATTATTTTGTCATTTCTTTAAAATTATTGCACTGATAATTTTTAATAAGCTACCTATTGATATCAGAAATATCAGAGTTTTATCCGTATTTTTAACTAAAACTAAGAATTGGCTTCGAAATATTAGTTGGCATGATGTTAATAAGAGCTAATAAGATTATATTATATTATATATCATTAGATAATATTATTACTGATATATATATATTATAGTATCCTGTTGCTGTTATCTATCTATATTATTATTATGTAGTTTTGTTTATTCTTTTCTTACGAGAATTTCGTTATTGCTTAATTTTTTGCTTTCTTTCATTTCTTTTCCTTTAAATTAATTTAAATATTAAATCTCGTTCTAAAACATATAGTAGTTTATAAAATTGTTTAATTTTTTTTTATTTTCTTTTTGTAAATTTTCCTTCAATTCACTTATATTAAGTTTTATCTATAAATTTAATTCACATTTCTATATTCTACTTTTAATTTTAATATTAATTATTTCTTAAATTTAATTATTTTTTTATACATAAATATTTAACCAGATTAAATTTAGTATATTCTATTTTTCTTTAAGATTTTAGTTTTCCAAATTAATATTTACACTTGAATTTGTTACTCCACAAATATTGAATAATTTAAAATGTTTATTTCTTGTGATGGACCGTTCGAAACTTGCTTTTGCAATAGGATGTTTCCTAACTATTTTATTTTATTCAAATATTGAATTCTGTAGATGCTTATATTTGTTTATTTCCTATTTTTAAGTTTTGAAATTTAGTTTTAATTAATTTACTATAATTGTAATGAATTCTAATATTTAATAAAATGTAATAAATTAAAAAAAAAAAAAAAAAAAAAAAATATATTTTTAACGTTTTTCTTTGCTTTTCTTTTTGATTATAATATCAAATTCATGGACAGCAGCAAATGTTTTGTTTACAAAAAATGCGTTCTAGTACTTTACTTACAAATGACATTTTTATTTTACGATTATTTGCAAGTTTTTGGAAGGAAAGTAGGTATAGGAACATAACTATTATTGTGTATCAAAATACTTTTATATAATTTTATTGTATATTTAAAAAACAAAATTTAATTATTTCAGAATTAATAAATTCAATTAATAAAGTCAATTGTTAAAATTAAAAAAAAAAAAAAAAAAAAAAAATAAAAATTTTAAAAAAAAATAAAAAGAAAAACAAAAAAAAAAAAAAAAAAAATACCTATGTAGATATTAAAAAATATAAAAATTGTTTTTTGATATTTTTGTAATATTATTCTTTATAGTTAATGGAATTTTAGAATTTGAAATTTCAACATTTACCGGATTTCGTATTTTGAAATTCTTAAATATAAATGGGATTTTTCATTTGAATTTTGTAAATTTAATATAAATCACAAATTTCAGAACATTTTAATAAAACCATCTAGTTATGCTTTTTTGCTGAGTCCCTTTAGTTTTTTATGTATCCAGTTTGTTGTCTGATTTTATAAAACGTTTAATAATCAATGCGAATCGGATGCAATACGAAGGGAAACTCTGCAGAACTGAGCATTCTGTTCAACCCCTGTTGTCGTAGCTGCAATAATGAAAATGAGACAAGAACTATCTTAGCTAAATCCGGACTTTAAGTATATGAACTTTTCTAACAGTATATCATGTCCGTGGCATCAACAAAGCACAACTAATTTGTTTTTCAGAAGCAACTGGAATAGTCTCTTCCATCTACCTAAATAGATGTGTTATGTAAGTGGTTACCTTGGTAAAAGGTGTCTCTGATTCACTATTATTTTTCTGAAGTATATACGAGGGTGTTCCAGAGCATGCGTATCAGCCTTTTATGCGTATGAGCTTTTTGCTCTGCTACCATGCTCTGGTACACCCGGTATACCTAAATATCAATGAGAAAGCAGTATTTGTAAATGCAGTGATTGTAGAAGAATTTTCCAAATTGAATTTCTCAAAATGGCATTTGAAAAATAGGATACTGTAATATTGATAGTCTCGACCAGAGGATTTTAAAATATTGTTACAAAGCCGCATAATTAGAATCAGGAAAGTTGTATGGGTTGAATATTCATCTGAGAGACGCTGTATAAATTTACTTGAATTGTCCCCATCAATGATGCTGTATTTATAAATAAATAACTTAGATAGTAGTTAACTTTTGAATTTTAATATTCTCAAACTCTCGACTGTAAGTCCTTTCAATTGATTTTTACTATAACTTAGGACTTATTAATCAAGTGTATATCTTCAAGTAGTCACTCTGAGTAGCCTACGCGACTACGCGAATCAGTTTTATTTGTTGTTGTTGTTTTTTTCAAATCAATCATTCTCTGATTATTCATAATTTTGGTACACGACAGAGTAAATAAAATTTGTTTTTAATTGATTTTTGATTACTTTACCATTATAATTTATCTATTAAAAAAATTATTGTGTGCTTTATAATTACGAAATTCCTAAAATGGATTAATTTTTAGTCTTTCACCTATTTTGAAATGGCTCAACTGCAAATTTAATCAAATTTAATATTCATTATATTTTAATTTAAACATTAATCATAGCATTGATTTTTTTAATTTCATGTCACCTGTTTCTCTACATACATGTAAATTTAATCTAAACTTCGTTCAAAAATGACAACTGGTTTAACATATGAAATTTCTGTTTCAAAATAAAATTTTTAAAAACAAACAAAAAAAAATAAAAAAAAACATTTTTTTTTAGAATTCGAAAGCCAATAAACTAATAACCAGAAAACATGATTTTTATTTTTCTTTAATACTGAGTCTTAAACTTTCTGTATCTCTTCACCTCTCTTCGTTAAGAGTGTTTATTGCGTTCTTAAATTTTTTGTTTTATTTTTTTTTTCGTACTCTCCTCTACTCTGTTCACGTTATTATTTTACAAATGTGGTTTCCGTACAAAACTTTATTTTTTTTCGTTATTTCTGTTTTTCTTTATATTAAATAAATTAGCGAAAAAAACAACTCATAAAAAAGCTTGCATGTATATGTATGTAGATTCCATCTAAAAGTATCATCGGTTAGGTGATCATCGGTAATATTTTAATCATTCTAAATTTATTTGCAAATAGCTATATATGTATGTATATACATATCGTATTTGTTGTATATTAATTTGATGAGTTTTCGTTTCGTAACTAACGTACACAAACAAAATTGATGACTATTTGAGTGAAGAAAAGGTAGTTATTTTAGGTAGTTTTACCCAAAATATTTATTATCTATATTATGAGATTTAACACCGATGTATAGATTATCTGCTATTAGTTATCTTTAAAATATAATATGATAAGATTGAATTTATTTTATTAGATTTTAAATCGTTAAATCAAATTATTTGATTTTAAATAATTCTGTAATCAGGTTTTTCAAAAATAGGTAAAAACAAATTTCACGGTACTCGTATTTGATAATTTTAGATTTCAATATTCATTAAACTTAAATCAATCAGGGCAGCCATATTTACACTTAACTTTTCATACAATATGAAATCAAATTTAGCATAGAATTGTTTTAGAACAGTATCTAACTGACTACTTAAGAATAAACAAAAAAAAATTAATACAGTCACAATATTAAAGATATTCAGTCACACCAGGCAGTCTCGGAGATAAGAGATTTTTTTTTCGAGGGTGGTAAGTCTTTGAAAAAATATTGCTAAATTTTACTTATATAAATTTTATTAAAATGCAAATAACTACTTGTAGAAATGTGTGATTTTTACTCACTTAATACATAGTTATATCATGAGAAGAGAACGCAATTAAAACTAATTATAGTTAGTGTTAAATTTACTAATTAGTTATTGATAAAGAGTAACTATTAAATTTGTCTAAGACTCTATACCCAATATTTTACAGGGCGTTTTAAGTGTACAATCCATCAAGAGATAATTCCTTGGAATATTTAAAGAAAAAAATATTGTATTTTATTTTAGGCTACAAACAAGGGCTTAAAGAAAGTTAAATTGGAAAATAATGGTTAACTAGTATAGTATTGATGAACTCATGGAAATTCGAGGAAGTTTGATAAAAAATCGTACTCAATTCAATTTCATTATTAATTGCTTTCCATGATTTCAATTTATTCTTGGCACTATATAATTTTTTTTATGGATTTATCTAAGACAATAACCGCATAAGTAATATTTTTTTAAAAAATCTAATTAAATTTAATTCTGGTGAGAAAAAAAAAACTCTAAACATTGGTGAGTTGTGGCAATTTGATAAATTCAAATTTTTATATGTTAAAATGTCTACACTTATACATAGGGTTAAATTTTAAATTAAAATTTCTAATTAAAAATTAAAAAAATCGGTTATGAAATGGTTCAGATAATTGTAAGGTAAAGATTTACCCTACATTACCGGCATGTTAAAAATTTTTTTTACTTAATTTTCTCTGTAAAATCTTATTTTAATCTCTATTTTAAGTAAAAATTGGGTTTTATTACGGATTGAACATTTAAGAAAATCTTTGTAATACAAATTATTAATGAAAATATAATATTTTTTAATATTTATTAAATTTCAAAAATCGGTCAAATTGTTCTATTAACGGTGCATGAAATTTCAAAAAATCCTATTACCGGCGATTCAATTCCTATTACCTTGTGTTAACAATTTATTGAAAATTAAAAGACATTATTTATAATGTTAGCTCTTTATTGTTTTAATTTAATACTAAATTCATTAATTAGATTTTTAACCTAATACAATAAAAAAAACAATAAATAAGTAAATAAGTAATTTTATTCAATATCAAAACTAGTCTAACAGCACATGGACGGAATCAGGCACTTCATGTGTTGTAATGTGGCTTATTAAGAAATACTATTTGTTTATTAAAATATACTAGTTGTCTGTAACTTCTAATTCCTTCAACATCGAAAAAAAATTTTTTTTTTACTTTTGTTTTGCATTAAAAATTTAGGAAAAAAACCCTGCTGACATGATATTTCGCATTACAAATACACTAAGTATTAGTCGTAAAATTCTAATTTTTTAACAAGAGCAAAAATAATTATTTATTGAAAAAAAATTGAGAATTTCATTTAAAGCGATAAAAACCAAAAATACCAGAAATTTATTATAAGTGGACAGTATCAGGAGTATGGATGGATAACGGTGTCATTGGTGTATTTTACAATCAGCACTTAATTTAGCACTGGGATATACTCCTTTTCATCATTGGTCATTCTATTGTATATACTTGCTTAGTACGTTTTTTAAACAAAATACACTTTTCCTTTGGACACTTAAAAAAAATTGTTTCATCGCAGTTAAAAATTCGTACTGGATTCTTATTTAGGTTTAGCAAGTTTTGATCTATTTTTCAATATTTCCAAACGAATTTCTAATTGCACACTTAGTCAAAGAAGAACGGCTTTTCGATAAATTTTGGGGAGTTCTTTGAGTTAGCTCTGTGGGTAACGCCTTTGAAAACTGGAAAACCATTTTTCTTCTTGAATTCCATTTTTAAAATTTTTTGGCCTTTCCAAATGATTAACTGAAGTAGCAATACCTTCAGTGAACAAATTGGTATTTTGTAAGTAGAAATCCTATGTGCCCAATCTCTATTGCCCATTTGACCAACAAATTTTATTCATTATCATTCAATATTTTTGAAGGGCCAGATTTTTTATTCGATTCATACTTTAATAAAATTTTGACATTTAGTGTTGTTTTGGTATGCCGATTTTTTTACTATATATTTTTACCATATACTATATACTGCTTCCATTTTCTTAAGAAGATATTTATATATTTATAGCAAATATTATATTTTAAATATAATTTTAAAAAATAGTTAATAAAAAGAACTAATATTTCATATTCAAATATATATATTATTATTCTCTCTCTCTCCAGTGTCAATCCACTGCAAGGTGCTAACGTTCTAATGTCTTACATGTTATCTAAGATTCTTTTGTATTCATTTCGGTCTATTGCTATGTGCATTGAATCACTGACAGCTGAAATAGCTGTCCATTTCCATAACCATGACATTTGTTTTCTGCCGATTCCTCTTCTGCTCTAATTTTTTCTGGATGGTTTAGGTACTATAAGCTGTAGCAGCTTGTTCTTGGGATCACATATTCAAAATATGCCATTTTTCTGCGTTTTATATTTTTTATCACAATAAAGTACGCTGTTGTTTTGTTGCAAATTAGTTGATTCTGCAATTAAAATGTTGATTTGTGTTAGTTACTGTACGTACATAATACAAATTATTATAACATGAGCATTGGCTGAAATTTAGTGGAAATAAAATAAGATAGCATAACACATCAAAAACCAGACAGACCCATTTAGAAATGGACAACTAACTATACAAAAAATAAAATCAGTTACTAAATATAGTACAAGTGATACGATCCTTAACTGAACCCAAGCATTGGATTGAAAATATGTACAAGATGCATAAACACCATGAAATATTCCAGATGACAATTTTCAGTAATTTATCGATTTGTATAGTGTGATATCTTATTTCTATTAATTAAACCTAGAGGTCTGATTGTTCAGTTTATATTTTAATTAATCTTATCAATTTGATAAATACCAGTTCACTATTTGTTGGACAAAAAATGAATTACTACAAATCAAATACACATTACAAATACATATCCATTGCTTGTAGTAAGTCTAGTCACAGAGGAGGTTAAAATATCAGACTATCAGAGTATGATCAGACTATGTATAAAACAAAAAGTTAATTCTGTTCTTGATAATAGGACTCGATTCGACAGTTTGACTACTCACTTTCTGATTTATTTTATAATAAGTTTGCAAAACCATTTACTCACGGTAAATACAGTAAAAAATACTTGTTTGTGAATTTACATAGACGGGATGTAGTAAGAGTGAATTAGTTAAGTAAGTTAGGAATTCTCATAGTCTTTTTTTAGTTAGTGTATTTTTTAACTCACACAATTCGTTGAATAAAACTAAATCAAATATTATATAGTACTACTCAATATTCAAATCTACATAACTAGTATACCAAATGTGGGTAGAGGGTGTAAAAAACCAAGTATAGAATCATAAATATAATCTTTAATTTTATTTAAGGCGCACACCAATAAATTTTACAATTTATTTAATAATAATCAGAAAAACTGCTGGATTGAACAAAATTTCGCGCAGTTTTCAATTTGTCAATGCAATTATGTATTTTGAAAAATACTTGTTAAACCTATTAAGTATATACCATACTACTCCCAACCTTATTCATTCAATAGAAATACTCAAATTAGTTATAACAAAAAGGTTTTCAATAAATTTAATCAATAAATTTGCGTTAGGTATCGTTTTCAAAACAATCTCTATGGCAAATTTTGTGCTAAAATATTTCTTAGCAACCGGTTAGAAGCAGTTAATTTACTTTAATTAAATCTGAAAACTTTAAAATTAAGAAATCAATTATTATTTGCTTTCCTTATCACAATTTAATTCAAAATTATGATTTGTTAATTTTGTTTTTTTGTTTTTTTTTTTTTTTTTTAAATTGAAATCATAAAACAACCCATCCGCCTATCTAGTTCATTTTTTTTATTTCAAAATAAAAAGCGTTTTTTTCATTTCATAAATAAATCAAATCAAAATTATATTATTTAAAATACTACATACACATATGCATATATATATGTATATTTGTTATAATATTTAGTGCAAAAAAAAAAAATATACAAAAAAATAACAACAAAAACACTAAAAATAACTACAAAAAAATATTCGGAATAAATAAAATTTCCGAATAATTTCGTCATTCCTAAAAATAAAAGAAAATTTCTATTTTATTATTTTTATTATTATTATTATTATAGTTTTTTTTTTTTTTTGGGTAACTATGTCAAAAAATTAATTGGTTACAATTCGTATTTATATACAAAAAGTGACCATAAGAAATGAAATTTTGTTTTCAAAAGATAAGAAAGCCGATTTGAGAAGATGATAATAGAAAATAAGGCTTCTATTTATGAAAATGTCGATCTTTCACTTGCCAAGTCTTCAATAGAATGTGTTCTAAACTATTTAAATAAAAATATAAACAAGTACTTAAATATAAACCAGCTATGTGAGTAATAAAAACTAACTACTCTTTAAAAGTCATCTCTCAATAAGATTTAATGAACAAAAAAAAGACAGGGCAAACATATTTTGATTCGAAATTTTCATTTCATTTTTTGCTGAAGTATTCAAATGAAAATTTCATATAGGTAATATTCAACCAGTATTTTTTAATCAAAACATCACAACACTAATGACAAAACTTACAACATAAATATCATGTAAGTCGAACACATATATAAGATATCTAAAGCCAATATAAAGTTAGGTCTATATTCAAGAAATCTAAACTACAACAAACAGGATAAGTGAAAGCCGAATTAAAAAAGATAACTCACAATCTGGAGAAACATGGTTTGTATGTCAAATAACATTAATCATTATACTGAATGCACCACAGTCCATTTTGAACCTTTAGATCAAAAATAAGAGGAATAATTGAAACTTTATAAACACCGAAAACAAATAAAAATTGGCCTGATGTTTCATACATAATAGAACAAAATTCAATGAAATTACGATAAATGCTAAAAGTCCCCTGAAATTTAAAATTTTAATAATTCACTGAAATGCCATATCTCGCCTTTTTTTTTAGTAAAAAAATCCTCATGTACGAAACAATTCTAAAGAAATAAAACAGAGCCTATAGAGCTAAATAAGTGCGGAACTTAGTAGTTGATCATGTCATCTTATCAAAACGAACATAAGCTCATAAATTTTTTGCCATTGACGAAATTGAATAGCTGGAATCCGAAAAATAATCAATTTTTAGTCCGATATCCCATACATTACTGAATATTATATAGATGAATGATATCTGAATAGTTTTCGCGATGTTGCGTTTGTTGGAGGACGCACCAAGACTACATGTTACAAACTACTAAATTTTTTTATTAGGAACAATTATAACAAAAATATTGTTTCATAAGAAAAAAAGCACAGAAATCAAATTTGAGTATCTATTTCGATTTGTTGTACAATACAAGAATAAAAAAAAAAAAAAATTATCACCGAATAATAAGAAACTACACCCCATCAATTTTAAAACAACTAGAACATAATTAATTTTTTGAAAAAATTTTAAAGAAAAAATATGTAAGTTATCACATGAGATCTATTCATCAATTTCTAATACTCGCTGTATCATATTTTTAATAAATGATTTAATTTTCAATTTATTTAATGAAATATTATTTTTCCCTTACCGCTGCTGTACCCAGTATTCATAGGCATTCACTGTAAATAATGTACAAATGTATGTGTCTAGAACAAATCAAATTAGACCATTAACCAAAAAATTTCAATCGCTATCAATTGCTTTTAAATACGAAAACAAAAGCATTTTACCGACACATTTAAATTAAAAAAAAAGATTTTTTTTTTTTTTTATATTTTATAATTTTTTTGTTGTTTTTTTTTTTTTGATAAAAGTAAACTGAAATTATTTACTAAAAATATTCGTATATAGCTACATATATTCACTAAATTAAACATTCAAATAAAAAATAACAAAAAAATAAATAAAATTTCAATTGAATTTAGAATATGAAATTGAACCACAAATTAAAAAATAAATTAAATAAAAAAAAAAAAGTGAAATAAATCAATGAACTCCTTTAGAAATTGATTGATAAACTTAACAAAAATAATATTTAAAATAAAAAAATTTAAATTTATTGATTATTTTTTAAGTAAAATGTCAATAATTTTGAAATATTTTTATGTTATAAATTGCGAACGTTTGGATGTGTGTTGGTGAAATTATTATGGAATTTTTTTTTTTAAACTTCATTCGAACCAATTATCTATCAACTGAGAAATTTAAAGTTTGTAAATAACCACAAATGTATGCATACTTATTAATATATATTATGTACGTACTTACTACGTTATAATAGTGTTATTCTTGATACTAATAAATTACCTAATTATACGAACAAATTTATTTTATTGAATCTCCTCGAATTTGTAGAAAATAAATTTTAAACTCATACTAGTCAAGAACTCGGACCTCGTGTTGAGATATTAAATTGCCGAAATAACTGCATTTAGAGATCTGATAAATAAATTAAATTTCGATTTGATTTGCAAACCGATAAAAATATCAATGAATTAGTTAATAAGCAAAATTTTACAATGAAATTAAGGCATATTAAATAAATAATAATAATATTAGTAATAAGGCTGTTTGATTATATCTAAAGGATACCTGATGTTCCTAGCTTTCCAAAAATTAATATCTATAATGGCGCATCTTATCCTTTAAGGACGAAAAGGAAATTTGAAAGTAACCTTGTCGTTATAATATTATTGTATGTAAACTGTTATATTTGTTGATCTATTAAGTATAAAGATACGGTTTGGAGCACATTGTAACATTTATTTGATGATGATTGGTGCTGCCGTTATGTAGTTCAGAGTAGAAAATTTTGGGAAAAAAAACAATCTTTATTTTCTTTCTTGAAAAACCAAATACCTTAAGATTACATACATATATCAATATTATTACAAGTACAATATTATAGATTATGGTAGATCTTTAATTTCAATTTACTGAAGGAAAAATCAATAAAATCTTTATACTCATTAACAGCATTCTATTAAGTGGTCCATATTTCCCATAGTTACAAACTAGGATTTATTACAAGCTATAATTTGTATATTGTTTTTTTCTATATATTTTTTAATAAAACTGTATGCGTTTACTTGTTGTCGGCAAAAACAGATTCCAAAAAATGAAAAGTGGGGGTTTTGGGGCGGCAGCCCCTGACTATAAAAATTAAAATACTTATTTTTTTTTATATTTTGTGTAGTATGCGTTTATTTGCCGTTAACAAAAACGGGATTTCAATAAATTAGTAGCGGGGGTTTGGGGGCGGCAGCCCATGACTTTAAAAATAAGAGATCCGGTGTCTCAAGTGTCGGGACCGGGATGAAAATCACTGATCCAAATCCGGCCCTTAAATGTGATGAAAGCAATAGGCTTATATCACGTGCTTAAATTGTATTTTTCTGGAAAAAGGTTATTAATAATTATCACAAATTATTTTTAAAAAAATTTCCTTTCAGAAATCGTTATCAAAGATCTTTGAAAAACAAAATTGTCCAAAAACCAAAATGTCAATAATGTTACAGAATACTCACCAAAGTGAAGGCGATTTCTGAAAACAACTAAACCTTGTTTTAGAACAAGATAAATACAAAAAAAAGAAGATAAACAAAGCAGAAATCGAATGAAAATTAAACTTTGACTCTAAGATAATAAATACGATTCCGTACGTAAGTCCCCAACGTCCGTCTGCCTGTTGAGAGGTCAAACATCTGTTTACCGATGAAAGCGCTTTATAGATTTTTCGATCTGGTCCAGTACCCTATGCAATTATGGCATATTATAAAAGTAATTGAGTTGAATAACATCGTAGTTCGCACGTGTAATTAAAAATTGCAGTACCGTTTTTAATTTATAAAAAATTTAAAAAAAATAAAAAAAAACAATAACAATTAAACTATAGTCAAGAAGGTATCTTCCTCTTATTAAATCCAAATTTCGGTTCTTTTACTTTGGAGAGGTCAATATTCAATACAGATGGCACAAATTATTATTTCACGAAAAAATATCTTATAGTACTGAAACAGTCTGAGATAGAATAACTTTTGCCTTGATAAGGAACAAATTAAAAATTCTAAACGATGTGAAGATATGCGCCCAATCAATATGATGTTTCTACATGAGAAACTGTTAGAAAAGGTTGTCTATGAACAACTAGAGAAATACCTTGAAACAAACAATATTATCGCAATGGAGCAGTCAGGCTTTCGAAAAGGATATTCATGCGAAACTACATTAAAGTGGGTGACCTTTGAATGGAAAAAACTGGCTGATGAAGGAGATTCCGTCATAGCAGTATTTTTAGACCTAAAGCATGCATTTGAGACACTAGATACAAATTTATTACTGTCAAAACTCAAACAATATGGGATCAAAAACAACGAGCTAAATTGGTTTAAAACATATTTAGTAGGAAGAAAGCAGGTTACAAAAGTTAACAATGTTTTATCAGTTCATTAATCAGTCTTGGGAGTTATAATTTTCTTGTTATATATTAATGATATTGGGAATATTCTTAAATTTTGCCGTATAGTCATATTCGCCGATAATTGTCTGGTATATATTAGTGACAGAAATTTTGCAGACTTAGCTCGAAATTTAAACACAGACCTGCAAAATATACATAACTGGCTTTGTATGAACAAACTAAAGTTCAATTTCACAAAAACAAAGTGTATGCATATCAGTATTAGATCTGCAGCCTCTACTGTTCCTGCTGTTTATATTAGTAATGAGATTATTGTACATGTTATGAGTATTAAGTATTTAGGTGTTATAATAGATAATAAACTAAATTTTTGTGAACACTTAGACTACGTATGCGGAAAAATTAACAAAAAAAAATGGCTTTCTAGGTCGAATTCGAAGCAGTCTTTCTTTTGCAACATTGAAAATGGTGTATAATGCGATTATTTTACCTCATTTTGATTATTGTGCAACAGTCATGTTTTCCGGGTCATCAGAACACCTGAACAGGATGCAAAAGCTGCAAAACAAAGGGATGAGAATTTTTCTAAAATGCAGTAATAGATCAAGAATTGAATCTATGCTTGAATCTAAATTGGATGAGCATAAATCAAAGAATACATTTTAAGGTTTTAATTTTTTTTTTTGAAGTTGAAGTACAACTTACTTCCACAATATCTCACGAGGAACTTACAGCTCGTTAGTGAATACCAGCCGTATAATCTGAGAGGAGGAGAAAGATTTAGAGTCGCACGATTCAACAGAACAGCAGGTCAAAACCAATTACTGAGATAAAGTGTATCAGGAACATCAATCGATTCAAAAATACTATTTCAAAGTATGTTATAAAATATAAGGTAAATTTTTAGAATATTAATTTTAAAGTTATTTTGCTTTTATTTTGCTGATAAAATTTAATTGGTATTATTTGATTATTAGATTTTTGATGCATTGAATTAATTGAATTGAATTTACTTAAATTAGTATTAAATGATTGTTAATGTTAATTATATAAAGTTTTATACAAAACTAATAAAAAAAAAAACAAAAAAAAACCAAAAAAAATAAATTATATCATTCCCAACGACGATATTTCATCTTTTGCAACCAATAGAAATACGAAAATTTGCCGATTTTTAGTTTCTTTTTTGAGATTTTGGAAATTTTTTCATACTGAGGATATTGTCCCTATTTATTTTCTCTTTCTAAATTTTATCTGTCTCCCATCACAAAACTAGATCTCAAACAAATAGAAAATGAAAGAAGAATGCGATGACAAATACTTAAAGAACCATCGTTTTTTATATATGATGTATTTAATTGTGATTTCAACTAAGTTAAATTTTATATTATGACGAGTGTCTTATCTCTCTTCTTTTTTCTAATTTTGTGACTCCCCCTCCACTGATTTCGTTCTACCGCTTATCTGTGGTGCTGAATATATTAGTGTTATAATGCTTTATTTTAATTTGTTTTAGGTAAACTCATTCATAATATTTTTAGTTATACAGCTACCATGCATTTAGTAATGTTGAACACTTCTTTCTGCACGTTCAAGAAGTTTATGGGCTTGTACTAAGATGTTCTAGTTTACCTAACTTTTTCCAATGGTCATGATATATACTCAAATACACTGTTAGACATTTGCATTGCCATTAAATTAATTTTGTTTTAATAAAATATTTATCTTTAGAATGATTTAAGTAAATAAATAAATTAAAAAAAAAAATTTAAATTTCAACAACAAATAAAAGTCAAATGTTTAGCATGTTCTATTAAAAAAAAACAAATTTATTAAATAATAAAAATCCACTTTATTATTATAATTTAATATTATTACTTAATAAAAAAATAAACAAAAGTAAAGATTAATAATTTTTTTTTATTAGAAATATAAATTTTTTTATTGTCTAAAAATAAATTTTAATTCATAATACTTATTACAAATAAATTATTTAAGATTGTTATAAAATTTTCACATTTTTCAAATTTTTATTAATAATTAATAATAATTTCTATTTTTATTTGAATTATATGGTATTTCTATTTTTATATACTACAATTAACATTATTTTTAATACTTATTATATAGAATTAATAGAAAATATTTTTAATTTATTTTGCAATTTTAATTTTTTTGTTTTCTTGTTTTTTTTTTTTAATTTCTAACCAAGAAAACTTGGCGACAAAATGTCTTCTATTCAATACAAAACAAAAAATTTGTGATGAACTTGAAAATTTATTTTACAGTCTAAGTCTTTTTATTTTAATAGAATCCAATATTATAGTAACAAAAAAATGTATTTATAATACATATATATTATGATGTATATAATTATGTTCATAATGTATACATATACCAATATATATTCAAGTATATTTTAATTATTGGCATACTATTGCCGTAAAACATCAGATCATTCAAATACATACAATAAAACAAATTCAATATTCTGTGATATTTTGATGATATGTATTAATATATACGTATATATATATATATATATATATACGAATATATATATATATATATATATATATATACGATTTAGAATTATATGGGATGCGAGCGGTTTTAAGAAGTGATGATCACAACATGACGAATCACTCAGTATCTTTGTGATTTTATTTTTCTGCCATTTTTCATAAATAAATACCTTCTCATGTTCTGTAATGGTATACTATACAGTTTTAATAATTTAGGTTACTGTTCTACACTATTGAAAAAAAAACTATTTGATTTTCCAATCGAGCTATTAATGACTGGTAATGAAATGGAGCATATGTTTGTATACAGTCTATTAGAAAATTTCAATTTAAAATTTATTCTAAATGGAGACAACTATTGTCGAACAATATACTTAAGTAGATATAGTTGTTACTGAGTACAATCATTTAGGTCTTTACGTTATTCATTCTGGAAAAAAGTTCGACATAAAGTGAGTTTCTAATAACAAAAACAACAGACATTCTTTGATTTATATTGGCACAAAAAAATAAAGTTTAACTACATTCTATTCTAGTCAATTTGCGCGACTTTTCAACCACTTCTTAATTGGTGTGGCAAAGGGTTTTATTCTTTTAGTTCGCAAAGTCTAGTGTCTACCTGCATACATAGTTTTTTTTGGAATTTTGCCATTGGCCACCTATTTTCCCCTCTCCCTCTTAGTGAACGTTTTCATATTTTATCCAATCTTTGCACATGACCGACCCAATATTATTTTTGCAGTCTATCGCTTTTAATTATGGACCTCAGGGCGTAAATTATGGAACTCGTATTGCCTTAACGAACTCATCCTCTATCCCCTTCGAGCATAGAGTTCAAAATTTTTATTTCTTTCAAAGGCGTCTATCATTTTTTTACTTACTAATTTATGTGAGAGTATTCAGTTCTGACATATCTAGCAAATAATTGGTTTTATTATAATTTTACAGTTCTCTTCAATCCTATTATCCTATGCAAAGCATACATATTCTTATTTTCGTTTGAGCTTTTGGGTTTTGCTTTCAGAAAAACCAAGAATTATGTTTTATTCGATGATAACTATGATTCATTTTTGAGTGGCCAAGATAATTGAATTATATATATATCAGTGACGGGGCGTGGAATTTTCAACTGGGGAAGCACTGTAAAAAAAAACATTAGTTTGTTTTGGTTTTCCTTTTCTATTGAAATTTTTGCTAAATTCGACAGTTAAAACTGTTCACATCTATTTCTCAAAGTAGTTTTAATTCTGTTTAGGCAGAAAAACGATCGCTCAACTGAAATAGTTGTTATAGAGGAAGTGTTATCAATTAACAAAGCTTAGACTATTCATTAAAAGAGTTGTGTAATTCTGTTTCAGTCAAATACTGTTTTTGTTGCTAAAATTTTAATCTGAAGATATAACTTTAATTTAAGTTCTGATTTTAAGAAAGCAATGTAAAAAAGTGTGAATATGAATTCTCTATATTAATGTTGGAAAAATACCTCGTATACGAATTATAAGATTTTATTGAAAAATGCTGGTTACACCGTTTTATTGTTGTTGTTATTAGTAGATCAAGCATTGGTTTACCATCCTTAACAATTAATAATTTTTCTTCAAAACTTCTAGCAGAAAATTATTTGTTCTTTCAATAACACAATTACAATTTTCTATTATAATTATTTATAAATAATAAAAAACAAAATGTTTTAAATTTTTAAATTTATTTACAAATTAATTGTTTCAAAACTGCATCAAACAAAATTATGGCTGAAAATAAACAATGTAGCATTCAATAACAAAAAATACAGAATTACTAGTATCAATACAACTCAATACAAATCAATGCTACTCTCTAAAAAAAACCCAAAACTACATACATTATTTATATAAATATTAATTCTCCTTTAAGTCAACAACCACAATAATGCATAAAATTAATTCATTCCCTGCTATTTTTTTTATTTGTAATTTCATTTTCTGTCATGCGATATTTTGTTGTTGTTTCCCTAGATAATCTATTTTCTATCAGATATTTTCTAATTATATCAGGTAGATTTGGAATGAATATCAGCAACTCAATCAATTTTTTTTCCTTTTGATTTTTTTTATTGTCGCTTCTCTTATTATTTTGTTGCTGTTGATAAATAGAGACAGTGTGTGTTGAGTGTATGTATTTTGTAAATGAGGAGAATCAGAATGATATTTAATTTGTCATTATAATTATGCAATGTATAGCTATATTGGTTGGTAAGAGAATAATGATTTTTAATAGGCATTATTTTCAAATATTTTAAATTTGTGGTTGTTGAATATCTCTTGTTGGCTTGTATGATTGAAAGAATAATAGTAATAGAAAATAATGATGTTTATATAGGCATTATTTTCTATACATAAATAATGTAGTTAATATCATTCTATGAATATAATTTTTGCTTGAAATTTTTTTTCATTCGATTTGAATTTTTGTAGTTAAGTAATTTTTATATCAAATTAATATTTTATATTAAGTTGTAACAAATAATAAATAATATTTTATTTGGGGAAGCACTCATTCAACTCAATATATGGACGCTTCGTGCCTGATATATATATATATTTTTTTTGGAATTTTATACCTTGGGAGTGAATTTTATTTAGCTTACATCGTAACTATAATATTTTCAATATTAATTTGTTCTCGAAATTATTAGAAATTAATTTTGCTACAACTTTATTTCATATTACATTAATGCTATTATGTATTACTGATTGCTCCATAGGTGTCCTAGTTGAAGCAAAGACCTTTAACAAAGGTTGATCATTCATTTGCTGACATATTGAGTTTAATTTATGTATGCTATTTAAAGCTTAAAGCTTGTTTAAAGTCTACAATTGTGTTGTGTACATCATAACTAACCCATAAAAACTTGTATAGAGTTTGTTTAACCGGAAATATCTGTTGTATTATTAATCTGTTATTCTAAGATCGCTTGATATTTTTCACACACAAGTTAGAAAAATCTAATTGGTTGGTTATAGATCATATAAAGTATGACTATCTCTATTAGGTATTTATTCAGGCCTGTTCTACTCTCTTCTATAATTTTGTTATTATACATTGTAGTACGTGAATGTGTATTATATATTAATGTGTCAATTTTTGAATTCTGAGTTATTTACCCAAATTTTCAATTCATTTATCAGTTTTTTTCATTTTTTGCAAAATTTTTATATGATTTGGATATCATCAAAATACGCGGAAATTAGCTATACATTGAGATTAGCTAAACTGAAAAAATAAACAAATAAAACACAAACGATGCAAAAATTTATCAAATTAAATCTATTGAAATGCAATAGAGAAGTAACACAAAAAAGAGATAAGTATTGGTTAATTTACATTTTTATATTATTTAAAGAAAAAAGCTGAACATAAAATTTTATTACTGACTGTATTTGCATATTTATGTATACATATAATATGTATAGAAAATTTATATGAGTCGATACGTGAATATATTAAATAAAATACCGAAGAATTAAAAGAGTAGAATTCTAATTGAAAGGCAAAAAGACGAATTAAAAAATTCAAAACAAACAAAAAACAAACTTAAAGTAATACACACTTTTAGTTTTATTTTTTAGACATTTAATGTACATATTGTACGTTATATATTATTTAGTTATAATATACTTGTACATACATATTAATATTATAATTCTAATAATTTCTAATAGACATATTTTTTATAATTTACTAAAGAATTGCCATATTATTGAAAATTTAAAACTTTTAAAGTGATTCACAATATATGTAGTTATTGATTTCTTCATTTAATCATTAAGAGTTGATTCGTATAAAATTCTAAATTAAAATTCATTTTTTCAAATCAAAAACAATTTAAAAATACATAGTGACATCAGAAATGTATACAAAAAATTTCAAGCCGATATATTTGGCGTTTTCTTTATTAATTCAAAACAGAAAGTAGAGTAAGAATAAACAGAGCACGCTCTCAACACTTTGGAAAACTTGAAAGGAAACAACTATAATAAAGATTATATGACTGCTGTCGTAATAGTCACTTCGAGGGAACTTTCTTATGTAGATTAAAGTTTAGTTTTTCTGCTAAATCGTAAAATAAAATGGATAAGCTAGATTTATTTACCTATTTAATTTATTGACTGGTATGTCCTTTTTTCCATTGCAGCAGCCATCTAACTATGAATCTAATACAACAAAACTATTACTATATTGAGCCACAGAACTGGTAAACTATACGAAGTATATGCTCCATTGTTTTCAATTGAGCATACAAATTATATTCTTAACTATATCGGACTACACTTGGAAGCAGGGTTTAAAAAACTTCGTAGTCATTTCAAGCTTTTACTATATTTTTTTTACTATTACTTTCTAACATCGATTCAGCAAAGGCATAGCAAAAGCTTTTTTTTCGTAGTTGTTTTGCTTCCGCTTTGCTGCGCATTTTTATTTCAAAAAGTAATATGCAGAAAAAGTTTTTTCATTATTTTTTTAAATAGCTACAGCAAAATGAGTTAAATACAGCTAAACAGCATTTGCTGTTGCTTTGAATTACTATTCAGCATTTATAGCACTTTACAATGCACTTTTATTTACTTACAGTTATTGTGCTTTTTTGTTTCTTGTTCGTTTTCTTGTCGTGTTGTGATTTTGTAAAATATATAATTTTAATTTTGTTAAGAATAAAAAATAAAAATGTCACGAAGAAAAACTTAAAAATTTTATTTGGAGATATTTTGATGAGAATGTTGATTTTGGTAATGCGTCTTGTAAAATATGTAAAGCTATCCTAAAAAACAATAGAAATTGTAATTTAAAACAGCATATGACAAACATCCACAATTATAATAGAAATCAGTTATCAGAAGGAAACATTATTAGCATCAATAATCTAAGTAGTAAAACAAAAACAAAAAATATCAAAATAGAAATAAGTAAAAAAGAACTTTTTAGAGTATATGTAGTATTAGTTACTGAAGACAGCATACCATTCAGCACTCTTAATTCTCCAAATATGAAAAATATATTCAATCCAATTTGCAAAGGTCTTCAACAAAGCTTAAGTAAGAAATTCACATCAAATGCACAACAAAGTCAGCACAGCAAAAGCTTTTTTTTTACTTTGACTTAAAATATTAAAAAGCATTCAGCAAAATTCTACTGTTACTATTATGTTTTGAAAAGCAAAAGCACATGCGTAGTATTTGTATGTGTAAAAAGCATAAAACTATTACTTTACTTCGGTTAAGTTGTAACAGCAAATCGCAGTAATAGTTTTTTTTTTAATTTTAAATGTTGTGATAGTCAGCAACAGCAATATTTTAAGTGCTTTTACTATTTCTGCTGTAGTTTTTTAAACCCTGCTCGGAAGTAATAAAATTTACAATTCCCATCAATCGAAACACTTCAAAGCCAACACTTCGTCCCTGAAATAAATTTCAAATTAAGTGTCAAAATATTATATTCATAGGCGCATTAATTAGGTATCCCCACTTTTTGCGAAAGAACTGAATTGAAAATTTTTGTGAAAGAAAATAAATAAATAAGGATAATTTTGGGCAAAAAAATACTTTTTTTTTTTTTTTTTTATATATTTCCAAGTCTATGGGATGAACACCCTAACTGCTTTTTACACAGAGATTTGGAATACACAATCACATACAATAGCTTTTTTCTGTAGAATTTTTTGTGGTATATCTACTAATTTAAATGTGGAAAACTATATCTATTGTAGAGTACTTCGCCTTCATAATAGCATAGTTCCATTTTATTTTTAGTGATAACCAAAACTCTCAACTATTTATCATTTATTTTATCCCAATGATAAAGGGTACTGGACCAGGTCGAAAAATTCAGAAAGCATTTTTTGCCTTCGTCGGGAATCATATTTATTTCTAAAACTTCTCTTTCTTCCATCTTTTTTATTTATACTTTGATTTCTCAGTTTTTATTCTACTTGAAATGAGTCATTGCCCACTATAGTGTATCAACATATTTGCTGATACACAATTTAACAAACCTTGTTGGAAAAATTAATCACGAATAGATTGTCAAATAAATTTACGATCAATAGATAATATAAAACTTTAATTTTTGACATTTCAGATTATCCGACAATGTGTTAGCGACGTTGTCGATACAGATGTCAAGGACATTTAATTGCAATTTTAATAAAATATTATAACTGACATCATTCAAACATTATTACATATATATACAAACCGATTCAATCATAAAGAACCCATACAAACCAAAACATTCTGTAAAAAAAAACTTGAAATACATGGCAACTCTAAAATTATTTAAAGAAATTCATTTGAAAATACCGAAACATTAAAACCATCATATTCAAATGAAATAATAAAAAAGAAATCTAAAAAAAAAAGAAAAAAAGAAAAAATATTGGGTTTTTATTGTTTACAAAATAAATTTTCTTTAATAAAACAAAAAAAAAAAATCATTTTTCAATAAAAAAAATAAAAAGAAATTAAAAGATATTTTTAAAAGAAAGAGATGAAAATATGATTGAAATTTATGACATTTAAATTAAGTTACCATGTCTGTTAGAAATCTAAAAACTAAATGAATTTCATTATAAAAAATTTCAATTTAAAAATATAAAAGTTATAATGAAATCTCATATTAGTCTTCGTAAATTATAGTGAACCAGAATTCGAATACAAATTTTTTATGGAAGTTATAAAATTAGGTTTGAAAACAGTGCTAACTGTCACCCGTGCTAACAAAATAGACTAACTAGTTATATGCCTTATATTTTTCTTGGTAAAAGTGGTACTTGAAATTTGCTATAAAATATTTTTAATAATCTGATGTTTAAATCGAACTAATCAATAAAACTTGAAATTTTATACCTTTAAATTACCTAATTCATATCGTAATGGAAGCATTGATGTAGACTGAACAAAAAAAGAGCAATAAAATTTAATATTAAGCTAAAAAATTCATTCATTATAAATATATTAAACTACAATAATAATGCCATTACAAATCTAGTAAAGTTTGGGTGCAGTTTAAAAAAGTATGCACATTACAACTCAAAACACCAAAGCAATTAAAATAAATATGTATAATCTCTCATCATAATGTATTAATATTATTTTCTCACTACATATTGTACTTCTACCTACACCTACTTTCATAATATCTATATTTAAAAAAAAAATTGATTTAATCTGTCAATTCTCGTTCTTTCATTCATTGTGAACCGTTTTTTGATTATTATTGTTGTTGCTATAAAGAACTTCAGACAGAAACAAAATTAGTAGAGCTTTTCATAAGCCCATACTGCAAAAACAAAAATTACAGACATTTTTTGTAACAGAATTTGGATTTTTTACATTTGCAGTTATGTGTTATAAATAAAAAAAAAGCAACACAATTGATTATCATGCGCTATAATCTACTATAATTTTGCAGTTTTCCTGGTTAAGTTAGAAATCTTTATGAACAAACTTCATTTACACCATTTTGTTTATGAACAAAATATTTGTCAATATCCCACTAGTAAGATATAGTTATTGAATTAATGCTTTGTCTTTAAGTTTTAACATACAACGAAACTGTCACCTTCAATTTTTAACGCTAAACTCTTTATTTATAAAACTACTATTATTCTATGTACTTACAAGGTGGTATCTATTGCCCTGATTGATGGGAGCTGTTGAAATTAATAAAACCCCCTTCAAGAAAATAGATCTTTCTCCTTGAAGATATTGGGTCTTGAAATTTTTAAAATTTTAAATCTGTTTATTTAGTATTGTGTCAAGTTAGTCAATTATAATGTTCTAATGCTTGATTAACCATACATAAGGTTTTAAAATGTTGCTCTAGGTTTCTTTAATTAGAATTTATAAGCACCTCAACTGTTAGGAAAATATCATTTGAAATCTTTTACAGACTGACACCTATACACCCCAACTATTTTCAGTTAATTTCAACAACCTTTGTCATCCAGTTCAAGGAGTGGATTGTGGAATACAACTAATTCAGAAATATTTTTCACATAAGTATATAAATTGGGAACAATAAGAATATAATGGGATTGCGTTACAAAACTCAGGAAACTGTAACCAAGTCATAATACTCTCTGCCTCTTAATATCCCTACAAATACAAAAAAAAATTTAATTATCATTATTAACATTGAAAAAAAAACAAAACCACAAAAAGCTGAAATTAGTAAAATTACTTAAATGAATAAAGACAAAAAATCTACAAGTAATTTAATTTAAAAAATAACATAAAATATTATCACAATTTCAATAAACGCATAAAAAACAATTCATATCATTACATTAATGATAAAGTTGCATTTCGCAGCAACATAGTTGCGATACAATTTTTACAGTTTGTTTATAATAAATAGGCACCTCAGCAGTTTGAGTAGACTGACTGAGTGAATTATTCATAAGCATAAATATGTGTAAACAATTTATAGATATGTATATGCACTTTTTGTAACAAAAACAATTCAATTGGGCAACAATAAAGAGAAAAGCTTTTTTTTATGACCTTTTTATATAATAAACGAATAAAAACAAAAAAGAAAAATAATTAAAAATATGATTTTAATAATATGCAAATTACCTTTTTTTATTTATTTATTTTTTTTTAAAGAATTGAAATATGAAGCGTTTTTAAAAGTAGGAAAAGAACAAAATAAACAAAATGAAAAAAAAACACTTTTTAATTTTAATTTCCGTATAAAAGAAGAGTCCATAAACCAAATAAAAAAAAAAACTAAAAATGAAAAACAGCTTATTACACAAAAAAAAACAGAGTATAATTAAAGAAAAAGCAAAATTTAACGGTCTTTTTATGGTTCATGCATTAGTTTTTTATTAGTATTCCATCTTTTTACTTAATATTTTTATTAATAGTGTTGTTGTTGTAGCTTGTAGCATATTTTTTGTGACATATATTAAGTGTCAGTTCTTATGAGGTCAAAAACTTTAAATAAAAAATTATTTTCACAAAAGTCAGAATTAAAAATATTTCTTTTCTATACGTACATAAATCCAGATTATGATGACTATGGAATATGGTTACCTTGATAAACGAAATTCTAAACAGTGAATAAATGAGAGGAATATGATATTCTGAAGATTGGATAAATAAATTTCAATTAGCGGTCAAATGTGGATTTAAGTTAAAAATATTGAAATTTATTTAACTTGATTCTTGTTCATTGAATTTAAATTTTTAACATTTCTTTAAATTTCTAACCAAATTTTAAGATTAAAGTCCTTTATTTTTATTATTATGCTGTTATTTAAATGTATTTATTTATATTCTCAAAGAGCATCAAATTAAGTATTTATATTACCATATTTAGTCTCTAGTACAATATAATATATCCTCGAAGACCAGTGCCAGTTTACTACACACAGATGCCAGTAAAAGTATAACTAATTGATTATTAATATATCCTAGTAACGTGGTAATTATAATCCCAAAGTTTTTATTGATTTCAATATTATTATTGTTAATTAAAAATTTAAAATAACAATGTTATCTGAATGTAATATTTGATCTTAAACTATATAAATTGGATTAATCGAAATGGTAGTTTAATCATATTTTAGCATTTTATCATCATAAATATTGAGAAGAAAGGTACGATTATCAAATTTTTTTCTTCTTATTTTAAACCAAGCCAATGCATAATCATGGGACAAATAAATAATGCAAAAACTAGAAATCATAGGCGCAAATGAAAAATATTATGTTCTATCTATCTGTAAATTAAATGTTTATTATTATTTTTCATCAAATACAAAATAATTAGTATTCGCCCGCTCGAGTTTGATAAAAAAAATCGTATTCAATTTAATTTCACTATGATTTAAATTTATTCTTATATACTATTTAATTTTTTTTATTAATTTATCTTAGACAACAACCGCATACGTAATAATTTGTTGTAAAAAAAAAAACTCTGTACATGAATGAACTGTGACAATTTGATAAATTAAAATTTTTTTGTGTTAAAGTGTATGTGTATACTTATACATAAGGTGAAATTTTATATTGAAATTTCTGATTGAATAATAAAAAAATTTTAAAAACTATTTAGTTTCGTTACGTCTCTTGTTAAATATCTACCATTTAATATAATAATAATGAAAATCGGTTGTGAAATATATACGACCTTCCTATACGACCGTACAGTTTAGACTAAGTTTTAGTTCAGTTTAGACCAACTATCTTAATTTCGTTTATAACAACTTATCAATTGATAAAATTATTTTACATTTTCTGTTATTCTTTTTGTTTTGTTTAAATAATTTGAAAGTTTAATCTAAATTAAATTGTATTATACTAATATTGTAAAATCATTGTGAATAATTTTTTTTAAAAAAATAGTTCTGATATTTGTACCGTTAACTTAGTTTTATTTTTTGTACTTTATATATTTTGAATTTATTTACTTTGTCACACTTGAAATAAGCATAAATACTGTTCCGGTATATGACTTGATCTGAATTAAAATGTGAGTTTGATGCAAAGTGATAGTTTGTCGTAAATGTGATACATTTTTTATGACTAAAAATTTTAATATGTAACTATTAATTATCTCGGTTGGTTCATTCAATTGATTATTTAATTATCCAGCTACTGAGTGGTTACAATTTTATTTTCTGATTATAATCTGAAAATATAGTTTATTGTACCTACTTTTATTTTTGCATTGTTATATATAACTATAGAAAAAATTTACATATTTAATGCATCATCACACTTTTGATAATTTTATTTATATTTTTTTATTGGCAACTGTAGCTTTATATTGTACTGTTAATTTACAGATAACTTATGCACTTCAAGGAATTCATTTGTAAATTAATGCCAAGAGATTCGTTAAAATTGTTATTTAATTAATTTAACTTACCTATATAATTGGTTAGAGTTATATTAGATAGAAAAAATTATTAACTTATTTATACTATACGCGTTCTATTTCTTTATCACCCCACCCTCGTTATTATTAAGTATAATTAATTAAATGCAAATTTAATAAAAATTTCTAATTAAATTAAGAGTAAAAATAAGCTTGTGTTAGCATATTCGTTAAATATTCCTAACTTATTTTGATCTCTGATCTCCAAGCACTGCTATATTTAAAGATTATTGAGATCATTCGGTTATGTATACATACTTGAATTTCTTCCCTTGCTTTTACAACTCATTGGCCTAATTTGAGTTCACTTATATTTAAAAAGTTTAACTATTTTTTTTTTCGTTTTCTTATATTATTTTATGTGTAACATTGTTTGTTAAATCTTAAGTCTGGTACAAGTAAAACATTTTTGTGCTATAAGCTTATAATTAGATCAAGAACAAGAAGCGACATTTTTGTGAATAAAATTTCTTAAAAAATTAAAATTTAAAAATTATTTTTAAAATATTCATTATTCTTATCTTATCCGAAATCTGACCTAAATAGCAAAATTTAGATAAGATTTTTAAATTTGGAAAAAAGATAATAAATTCGTATGAATCGTATGTATATATACTTATAACCAGTTTTTTTCGTTGTTATAATTGAATTTGTCGGCACTAGGATTGTAAAATTCTGTTAAGCTGATTTCAAAATTATTTTTTCAATTTCTAATATTATCGTTTTCATTCAAATAAATATAAAATTTATATTCATTATATTTAAATTCATTATTTAATAACAATTATTGCAAGTTACTTAATTGAATACATTATATTATCTTGTTGGGCGAAAATAAAATTATTTCGATTTAAGCTATTAACTTTTATTTCAATCAAGATGAGTTTTTTGAAGTACCCTAGATTGTAAAATAATAAATCTATGAAATTTGCTATTCCTGATTACTGCAGTTTATATCCTTAATCTAATTTTATGCATTTAAATCCTATTTTAAGTCTATTTAATATTCTTTGACAATCAAAATTACGGACACAATAATAATATCTATTGTATCCAATGTTAGATGAGTTCATTAAAATAATCATTTGGTTACTTCGAGTTGATTATATTGTATTCCAGTTTTTTCTTAAGTTTATTATACTGCACTATAATAGCCATATTTTCACTCTTCACAATATAGACATTTTTTAATATTATCATTATTTTTATATTATAGTTGAATACTCGATACTCGATACTCTCACGCTAGAAAACAAATTTTTATAAAAAATAAAATAAGAATATTGAATACTTGATCTCTTGTTATACCCTAAAATAAACTAAACTTTGTAGCCCTACTTAATATTAAACGCTATCTTCAATCTATAACGATATTTACTCTTTAATATTAAACCTAACTTATTATACTAGTCATAATTGGATTTTCTTTTTTACTAAATTGAAATCAAATTTGTTTTTTATTTAATGACATACGACCTGCGTCATTGCGTAAAGTAACTAAAATTTCAATCTCAGTATTTAATTTACATCAGTACTTAGTTTTTTTGTGTTCGCTTATTTTTTTTTATATTTGAAATTTTTCAAGGCGAAATAATTTTGATTGAGTTTTGTTTTTTTTTTTAATATTATTGCTTTGCAAATTTTTCTTATTTTTCTTTAAAATTTTTATTTTGCTGAATAATTATACGACAGCCATTTAAATGACAATTTGATGACAGTATCACGTTTTAAATGTTTGTTTTATATACTTACTCAATTTGGCCCAATTATAAAAGCTTTTATTATTTTTTTTGTATAGTTAAAATTTAAGTACATAATGTTATGTACAAAAATGTATATGACATAACTAACTACATATACATGTATATTTTGTATGTTTAGTTGATGATACAAACCAATCTAAGTCTAAATCATTTCAGCCTGAGTTTTCTCAAAGCAGAACTATAGATAGTTCTACTTCTACCTAACACCTAAAAATATTTTTTTTATAAATAACTATTTTTCGTTGGTCAAAAAAAGTAAACAAAAAGACATTAAATTAGCATTAGTATGAACTATTAACATTTAATAAATAAAAATGGCGAAAAAATTTGCAAAAATTCACTTCTGAAATATAAAATAATTTATAAAATAACAAACGAAAATAATTTGACTTCCGTCTCGTTTTGTAAGGTAGAACTCTTTTAATCCAAGAGAAGCTTCTAACGACACCATACAAAAGATTTAAAAAAATATAACAGAGATAATAAGAAAATTTTAAGTCTAAATGCGAAGTTATCAGTATAATACCTAAATTTATTTAATGTTTATATTTTCAGAAAATATTATTAAGTTTTCTGAACGCATTTTAGGTGCTTCACGAATACTTAAAAAATAATGAATTACTAATTGGTATAAAAATCTTTAAAATAAATCTGTCGAATAATATTGAATATTATAGTATAGGAAATTTAGAACTTTATTTATCAATGTAATTATATTTAACAATGACGGTAACGATAGATAAGTACAAAATTTAAACATTAAAATGATATATTATTTTTGTGGGATATAATGAAAACACAGTATCTCTGCAAAAACAATTTTTTTAAAACGTTACCATAAATTAAGGTTGTTCAGTTAAGTAAGCCGTTGACTACAGTAAAAAAAAAATTTTTTCTATCATGTACATCGAATCAAAGTACATGTATAATATACTTAAAAGTCAACATTCAACAATAATTTTTTTTCAAATTTATTTGCTTTAAAAATAAAAATGAAAGATCTGAACGACTATAGCTATCTATATATAATCAAAGATAAAATTATCTTTGATATAATACTCTAAATTATCTTTGATATAATACTATACAACATTTTCATTGCATTTTATAAACTTTTTTTTTTATACTCAAATGACACAAACTTAATTACATCAACCCTACTTTTTTATAAATTTAAATAACTACATTAAAAATTAACGTTAACTTGAAATTTTACAGTTTTCTTACAGTTAGATACGAGTAGATAACTATTAAGAAAGTTTATATATTTCATATAACACAACTATTACTATTTAAACATTTAGAGTCACTGTATTTTAACAGTACAAAACAACAGTATTTTAATAACAGTATTTATCCACAGATATCATAAAAATATTTAAATACTATTCACAAGATCTATTCTAATATTTTATTTTACTTTAAAACTATAAGAGCATATTCCTTGCATAACGCATATAGTAACTACTCACACTTTGTAGGAAATTAAAAAAAAAAATATATGAAAAAATATTTTTTGCAATTTTTAATCAATAAGTCATTGACAAAATTATTTTATTAATATGTAACTATATGTGTTTAATCAGTTGTCCATTAGTTTGTATATACAATAGAATATTGTTATTTATTTCTGGTATTCTTTTATCAATCAATAAATTAAATTGACAAAATGAATTTTTTTAGTTTACAAAATATTTCAAATAGTTTTCTAATAAATAAAAAAACTGAAAATCCATTAAAAAAATATATATATATTTAAACAAGTTTTAAACTTTATGTTTGTTTTAAGAATTTTTAAAATTTCTACAAATAACATAATATTCAAAATAAATATTTAAATAAATTTTTTATTTTGTTTCTTTTCAGCATTCAAATGTATATATACCTACTTATACATAAAGTTAAGTTAATAAACAAAAATTCCAAATCATTCTGAATTCACTGTGAAATACATTTCTGGAATTACTGGCAATCTGAATCATCATTTAAAATAAATAACATAATTAAATTATTAAATTATAATTTTTGTTTAATGAATTTGTAATAAAAAAAAAAATACGAAAAGAAAGGAAGTGAAAAACAATTAATTTTAATATCAAATTGAAATATTTAATAATTTTGTGAAAAAATATATGAAAATATGATATAACTAATTTTAGTTGCGAATATTTGCATATGCGAAAAATATATGAAATTAATATAAAAAATTTAATTTAAAATTTTAATTCATATCTCGTAAGTGTTATATTGTTGTTGTTTTTTTTAATTAATATTTCGATTGTTTCCGATATTATTATTTTATAATATTTAATAATTTTTAATTTAATTTTAATAATTATTGCTTTTTATTATGCTGTGTAGTTATAAACTATAGATAAGATAAAAACAATTGACGTTATCAATGTATCAATTACTAAATTTCATATAGTTACATAATTATTTTAGAAATTTCATTTGTGTAATAAAATAAAAACTTAATAGGTATGTTTCACTAAATTTAATTAATATCCTGATTGATTCCAGTTTTTACACTATCATCAGCGTATCTTATTTAGTCACACATAGGTATCTGTATAGTTTTTATTTTACTGTTTTAAAAATCATTTAGAATCTGTATTCAATCAAATATATTAATTTATGTAGGTAAAACTAATAATTGTTTGTAATTTTCTTTTTAATCATTAATTAAATTATGCAATCGTTTAATTAAATAGTTATAGTATATTTGATAATTTGAAACAGTTTTTAATAATTTTTATAAATAAAAATTAATTAAAATAATTAAATTAAATTAAAAATTCGGTTGATTGATTTAAATATAAACAGTAAAATTATCAACTATTTAAAAAATAGCTAATTAATTTTTTATCGCCCTCCAATCTTTTATACATTATTTTCAGTTACATAATCTATATATATACAATATCCAACCCCATTTTTTTTTTATTATAGAAATAAAATAATTTCACACACACCTCAAAACGAAATTAATAATTTTTTTCTCAGAAATATTTAATTATAATAGTTATGAAACAAAAAAATGTTCAAAAAGTTTTACATACTTTAAAAGACTTATCGTCTTGTATATATTATTATGTACTAACATTAAGAAATATATAACTATTCATCAGATTTCTGTTACATAATTATAGAAGTAAACAAAATGCTTACTTTTACATAAAACTGGGCCTGCAGAATTGATTGAACGTAGATGTTAATTTATTGAATTTATAGTGGTGTATTGTAATGTACTTAACGGTATACAAGCTAGAAAATGTAATAAGAAATATAATTAGATGTAGAAGTATTTAACTCTTTCACTATATACATACTTAGCATTTAATTAAATTATTTTCATTTCACATAAAAATAATTTTGTAAGAAAGAAATGTAAAAATAATTTTTTAGTTACATCAAAATTTGGTTTTGGAATGGTTAATTTAATTCTCACAGACTCTTGAAAATTTATTTCCAGAAATAATGATTATTTCGGTTGCGTACCGATATCCCACAAAAAAGTTCGCCAATCAAAAACCCACGATATGAAAATCACATTAATTAAAAGCTCGCCATTTAAAATTCCACATTGTTATTTTGGTTTTATTCAGAAAAAGCCTAAATTAAACTTTAAGTTAAAAAAGGAAAATTTTTGAAATTCCAGCAAAGACGAGATTTTTAATGACGATAATTTTATATAACATGATTTTTATGTAATGTAATCACAGGATTTTTTTTGGCTGAAATATCGTACATCACCCGCATATTTGAATTGGGGATACAATATACCAATTTGATACCATACCATACCATATTTGCATAATCCAATAAAGATATAATATAGTTGCAAGAGTTCATAACAATACTCGAAACTTTATGAAAATTGATTCAAATCAAACAAGTTTAAAGAATTGATAATAATGTAATTGATAATATTTAAATACTATGTAAAAAAACTATTTAATTTATTTATTTACAATAATTTAAAATTTTAAAAACTTATATTAGATTAGAGACACAAAAATTATGTTTTAGCCTAGTATTGAACAGATTTTTTTTAAGCCATATAAATGCTTTTTGTACAACATAACTGCAAGAAATCGTCTTTATATTGTAGCCATTAACTAATTTACTACAACTCATAGTTTGATTCGTATTAATTTATGTAATTCTAAATATAACAGTAATTTAACGTAAATAAAAAAAAATATGTATTTTAATTTCCATTTAAATTCTGATTATTTCTCCTTTTTTTTGTAGTAATAAATCGATAACATAAATAAATATTAAAAATAAACAAATAAAATAATAATAACAATAATAATAATAATAAAAACGTGGCGGTAATAATAACAAGAAAACACAAAAAACTAAAAAAATTACATAATAAAAACATTACGAATGTATGTATATCAAATAAGTATTGTAGTGTTTTGGAGATTCTTGATATAACCGAAATACATATCTGTACAGCAAAACACATGTACATAATATAATTATTATAGTAAAAATAAAAATAAAATAACCAATAACCAATAATAATAATAATAACGAAACATTTTTGGTATCCAAAATTGGTATATTTTAAAATTTTATTATAAGGAAAAAATAACAAAATAAAAGAGGAGTTGAGCACAATCTACATATTTGATGTAGCAAATAATAACAAAAACAAAAAAAAATATATTAATTTATTCATAAAAATACAGAAAATTATATACCTACATCTAGATAAATATAATTCAAATATGTAAAGAAATTTAATAAAAACATTTAAAAAAATAACAATAATAAATCATTTATATTAAACGAAATAATAAATATGCATACAATATATATACAAACATGCATATTTATTTAAATTGAAAGCCATACAAATCAAAATAAAAAACCAAAAAAAAAAAAAATATTACATATTTATATTTAATCAGTCAAACGTCTGGTTTTTGACAACAAACAAAATAAAACAAAAAGAAATTGGTCAATTGTGTGTTTTTCAATACGTTATGTATATTTGTTTATTTTCATATACATTCATGCATATGTATGAATTTCTTCCTTTTTAATTATTGCAAATTTAATTTTGTTTTTTTTTCCTTTTTTTTATTTCAAATTTTTTAATTTTTTTTAACGTTTTATTTATTGTGATTTTTTGAATGTTCACAATTTTTCACTCTAATAAATCAATAACAACATCCAAATATCAATCTATATAATAATATACCATTTTTTTTTCTTGTTTTAAATTACTAGCACTACCGGTATATTCTAAACTATATAATATGTATAATAACAAATACATTTCAGTAACAAAAAGGAACTAAATAAAGAATTAAAAATAAATGCCAATAACTAAAAAAAAAAAAAAAAAAATGCACAATGCTATAATAAAAAATTTTATAACAGTTTTTCCTCACTGTCATAAAATTTTATAATAACTGTATTATTGATATTCTGTAAAAAAAATTAGAACGATACAAAAAAAAAATTAAATAACCATCACAAAAACTCACAAATTATTGCATATGTATTTGATTAGTGTTCTAAATAGTTAGTTTGTTAGTTATAAAATAAAGGAATACATAAAATTACAATACTTACCCATATTACAGTTATTTTTCATAAAATTAAAGTAATCATATTGTATTTGTTTGCTCTTTTCTTCTTATAGGAAAATAAACTGTTAACAAAAAAGAAAAAAAAATAAATAAATAATTTTTGAAATAATTGAAAAAGTAAAATAAACGGAATTTAATTAAAAAAAGAAAAAAAAAACAGTAATAATACATAAAAAAAAAATTAAATAATATCTGTATGAAAATAAAATATATATAAAAATGTCAATAATTACTAAATTCAAATTTAATCCATACATTTTATCAATGGGAATATTTATTTGGTTAATAATATTTATTAATGGAAATAATGCAGTTGCCGCAACACGTAAGTAAAAATTGCATTTTTTTTTTATTAAATTTGAATTTATTTATTTCTTTATTTTCTTCTATAACTCTATAGTTTTAATTTTTTTCAAATGATCTTACACGATAAATTTTTCGAATTTCTATAATAGTTTGACAAATACAAAGAAATTAATTACAAAAAGATATTTATTTTGTAAATTAATTGAAAAAAAAATATATTGTTATATATGAAAAATTGAAGTATTTCGGGATTTAAAAAAGTCAATTTTAGCTATCACTTCAATCACACAACTTTACTAATTCAAACGAGCATTGCCATTATTATTTATTCATTGATAGTAAGTAAATAGCTAAAATGTTTATACGAAAAAAAATAAAAAAATTATCCAAGACTAAAAGCAAGGAGTGCAAATTAAACCCAATGACGCTATATATTTTAAACATTAATCAGAACTGGCATTAGCTGTATACTGACCGTGTTAATTGTACACTTTAAAGGTCTGTGTTTCTAAATCATTTAGTTTTTAAAAAGGACATTAAAAGGAGTTAGTAGACATATTTATTTCTTTTTGATAGAGTATACATTTTCAATTCAGTACGTTTGATTTTTGAAATAAGTTTAGTTGATACTTGGAATGGAAATGGAGGTCCCCGATAAGATATAATAGATACCTTGACAATCCTGAACTACAACAGATTGTTCATCTGCTCTTTGATTCACTTTCCTTTAGAGATTTATTCAAATTATTACAATTATACGAAATCGTTCAAATTTGACGTTTAATCCACCTTTTTGTAATTTATGTGGTCAATTAACTCATAGAAATTCATGTTTATTAGCGGATAATTTAATATTTTTTTTTTTAATTTCAATTTCAGACCAAATGAATATTTAATTTTCTTACTTAACTAACAAAAAAAAATTCCATTTTATAAACATAATAAATTTTAAAATAAAAATAAAATAAAAAATTAAAATTTTTAATAATTAATTTAAAAAATATCTCTTTATATACTTATATATATATATATATTTTTATTTTGAATAATTAAACCATAAAATTTACCAAAATTAGAACCTTTTTATAAAAAAAAAAAAAATACACCTTTTTTTAAAGAACCACCGACACAGGTAAAAATTCTGATTAATTTCAAGGTTTTTTCCAAGAATTAACTTGACCATTAAACATATAATAACCTTAAGCTTCTCATATTCATCTCATCTGAGATTGAACCAATTTACTCGCATATAATTATTTGGAAAGAAAGAAGACAAAATAAAAATAAAAAAATAAAAATGTTTTGGAACATGGGTGTTATTGCCACTTATAATGTGTTATTAATTCCATCTAATTTGATTTCATCAGAGTTTAAAGCAACTTAATTTCTCTACACTGTTATAATGATATCTGACCATAATTTGATAAAATAAAATCATTATTATTAATTTACATACATATATGTAAACATAAATATAAATTAAATTCTAGTGATTTTAGAAGAATCCAATTTTTAGAGGATGAAAACCAATAAATTAATTTTTTTTTTAAATATTTTTTTTTCTGTATTTTCTAGTTAATGAAAAATAACAACATTTCAAATGGAAATGAATTTTAATTTAATTAACATTTTAAATATCAAATTTTAATTTTATGAATTTTTAATTTTATTATTTTTTATATAACTCTATTAACTTTTAAATTAGTATCGTATAGCAAAAGTTAAATAGTTAGCTAACTGATACACATCTAACTGCCATCATATTAGAAGAGGACTTATTCGAGCAGGAACCTATTCGTTTTGTAATTTTCCGCAAAGTTTAATTTTCAATTTATATTAGGTTCAATGATAACAAGTATTTTTGAAATGCATTTGCTTTTTATATTTTTGGATCATTAGTCTTAGTTCTTGTAGACATAGTGAATTTTGTTTTACAATAGATCTGCTTATTTTCTATTTTAGTCTTCTTTTTTCTGGTAATTTTTTACTTGTCTAAAATGATTTTTATCTTGTTTTTGCAGAGGTAGAGATAGAATACCATCCTAATTCTTGTAATTTATGTAATATGTAAAGTATGACTAATTCACAAATATCCCAGAGGTCCATATATTAATTCAAAAACTCTTTAAATTAATATATGGACCTCCGCTTCAAGAACTCTGTGAATGAATCCAAATCTTTTCTAATGTTATGTAGAGTTATTTGTAATTTTTTCTTATTACGAAATTCCAAAACACTGATGTATATGATTTTATTACAACTGGATACAGTTAAATAAAGAGCTATTTAAATTATACTAAGCTTAAAACTATCGAAATTTTTTTTTAAATTTCGACCAAACACTATGACTCTCAACGAATATGTTTGTTAGTCCAGTATTCTCCACTAATATAGTTATTGCCCAGATTTTTTTTTTTGCATTTTATATCTTCATATTCCTGCTGAGTATAATATACTATCACTTTTCATTAAGCTTATTAGTAATACCGTGTATTATTTGTTATTACCTATGATATATAAGTTATCACCTACTTGGCTGTATACTATTCATTATAACATTTAATTTAAAAGATTTACTAACTCTTAAATATGTCTTGAATATTAGAATAATATCAATTTAGTTATTTTTGAGATGTACTTTAAATTGGTATTTGTTCAGAAATAAAGTGTTCATGTTCCACAAATGCAAAATATTTTTAATTATTACCTAAATAAAATATCGGACAGTTTATTAATGACTTTACGTCGATTACCCGTGAATTATATGACTAACTACATAACTTTGACGTCTTCCATTCTTTGACGAATTAACTTTGATATTAATTTTTGTTTTAAATTAATTAATTTAGAAATAAAAAAATAACCAACACTAAACATATAATTGATATCAATATGTTACAGACTATAAAAATAGACCTATATGTTAAAATAAATAAAATAAAAATAAAAATATAAAATAAAAATAAACCTAATTATTAAATATTTTAAATACCACCTTTAAAGTAAATTAAAATATTAAATAATTTTGAGATTGAGACCAATGATGTCAAAATTTAGAACCCAAGGAAAATTGATTCATATAATATTAATATATGTATACATTTCTTTCTAACTTTATAGAAAATGTTCAAAAAAATATTTTTTTAATTTCGACATGAGACATTATTGAACAGAGACATCGATCTTTTCAAAAATCAAATGTGAATATTTTCTTATTTATTTCTTAACTCCTTTTTAAAATTGCATTGGTCTTGAGTTCCCAAAAATATCTCAAATTCTAGTATTCGTAAGAATACTGAGTAATCAGTCAATTTTTAAGATGACTGAGTAATCAGTCAATTTTTAAATTACATTCGAATAACAATCAATTTATCGTCGGAGATTCTAGTGATTCTATAATTTTACATATATTATGATTAGAAAAATTTTATTTTACCATCTGGAAAATGAACTCAATTAAGATTAGAATATTTTAAATTAATTTTTTATTTTTAATTTGTTTTTTTTTTTTTTGTAGTAATTAGAAGCAAGGTCATTCATATACAATATAATATATGCATAATAATATGATTGATTAAAATGAGGGCAAATGATCGCAATTATTGAAACCAAATAAACAAAAGTCAAAATAAAAAAATTATAACCACAGACCAAAAATTTATACACCTACACCTAAACAACCGATGTACATATTAAATGAGGCACAACAGAATTTGTTTGTCTCTATTGTTAGTTTGTTTTTGTTGTTTTTTATTTGTTTTTTTTTTTTAATATATTTTTAGATTACAAACCATGAAAATAAACGAAAAATCTAAAAACAAAATTTTTAAATTTATTTTTACAGAAATATTAAAAATTTAAGAATTTATGAAAAATGTTTTTAACCCTTTAACAAAAAAAAAAATCATAATTTTCGTGTCATAATAATTTATTTCATTGTATGAAATGATATGTATGTATGTATGTATGTACTACCAAAGTTGAAAAAATAAAATAAGTAGAAATGTTTTAATACAATCCGTTCTACAACTGAATAAACTTTATTAATTTCTATGCATTTCAAAGATTTCTAAAAAACGTAGGTACACAAATCTTTATAATGAAAATCGTAAAAATCTGTCTTGAAATACTGTTTTGTATGTTTGATTCGGTCAATAATGTTGTAGAGCTTTTATAACTAAATGTTGTATTTCTGTCTCCAAAGTATATCATATAAAGTCATATTTATTTATTTTCTATTAGATACATTAGGTATGTTCAACCATTGTAAAATATGTTCTGTGAGGTACATCACATACATTTCCCATTATTATTTTTCTCTTTTAAATACAATTGACTTTAAAAGTGTATCCTATATTCAATTTCGAATTATTTATATTTATTTATCTTTTATTTTGCATAAAATCATATGCAAAGTTATACCCCAAATATAATACTAGATATAATTTTTATTATTTTACTTGACCTTAAGCAATTATAATACTGACAAGGGTGTAGGAGACAAATTCAAGTTTAAATTAAATTTTTTTATGGATATTTAATGTACGTATATATACAACACCGCTCTACCACCTTAGAATTAGAATTGATATTTCTTCCATTTTCTACACCTTTGAATGAAACAAAACATGAGTCTTGAATATTTGAATCAAAATTATCAAAAAAAAAATTATTTTTTATATAACTAATTTTCTTAATAGCTATGTAATTGAACATATTTTTACATGTACCAGTATAACATCCACTGTCAGTATTAGAGTCACTTATCTTAACCTAAAAATATGTAAATAAAATATTTAAGCATATTTTTGTAATTAAAAGGGGAGTTTTAAGTATAAAATGTACAAATTGTTCTCCTAATATTTCCCAAAAACAATCTGCAAATTAGTAACACCAAAAATTAAAGTCGACTGATTTTAGTTAATACTGGAATCATGCAAAATCTATAATGAAAATAAAACGAATTAGTGAAGTTCTCTCATCAAATTACATCTAATGTCAGATTTTATTTACAACCCAGATTTCGATTTAATATTAAATGTTGTTTAAATTGAACCTTTGTATCAACGTTAATGTTTTGTAATATTTTGTAATTTTGTAAGTTAACTTTATACAAGATAATTTCAACATTTTTTGATATATTAAAGAAATCAAAAATCAAACACGCGAACCGAGACTGGGTTTATTTCTCTTTTTTGCATCATTTATAAAAAAAACTCTTTAGTTATTAAACTATGATAACATAACTTTGTATTTTCTCATAACAATTCATATTAAAACATTTTACTCAAATCTCAAAACATCTCTTCTCTTTGCCTTTACAGACAAATTCATTTGAAAATTCCAAAAATAATTCAAAATTTTATATCTTTTCATTTCTCTGAATATTGCTAATCTAAGTGATAATAATTAAAATTCTTTACAAAAAAATTTTATATGAATCTCTCATTTTTAAAAGGTTTTTACGATTCTATGACGCCGCTACCGCCACCATGAAATCATTGAATGCGATTATAATTTTATTTTTGTTTTTTTTTTTTTTTTTTTTTTTTTGAATTAAAACTAAAGAATTTTTATTTAATTTATTTTTGGATATGTTCATAGAATTTTTAAAATTAAAAAAAAAAAAACGAGAACAAATTTTTTTTAAATATTTACAAATAATGCAAAAAAAAAAAGAAATTTTCTTTACCCAATCATTAATTTTCCATATATCCGAAAAAAATCACCCACGACAAATCTGTTGTCAAAATTAAAATCACGGCGCAGTTCCTTACGATGGATGGTAACAAAAATAAAGTGATAAATGTCATCGTGAGAATAATTTTATTTTTTTATTTTGTTTCTGTTATTTTTTTTTATATAGCTAATATTGCGATTATTTTAATTAAATGATGAAATTATTTATTTAAAAATTTCGAATTGAGCTTTATTATTTTTTTTTTTATTATTGTTTCCAATTAAAAAGTTAATTTTTCTTCGAATTAATTTTCTCTGTATTTAGTGGCCTTCGTGAAGAAATTTTCTATAATAAATGCAGTTTCTAAGCTTTGGGAAAAAAGTAATTTAATTATGTTTACCTTTCGCAAGACAGTGCAGTCCACACTGTAGTCACTTTTGCATATTTAGTTAACTACTATATACTTATCTTTAATCTGACATTATCTCGCATTAAACCTTCTTTCTTTGATATACTTTTCTTTTCTTCTCTTTTCTTTAATTTGAGGTCTTTTATTTGATTTTGACTTTGAGGTAGATTTGTAGAGCATTTCATATATTTTCAATATATACTAACGAGTTTTATATACTAACATTCTGACATTGTTTGAGTGAGTGGTGTAGGTAAACGAGTGATTTATCCATCGAAAGGTCAGAAATAATATATGCAGAAAGGCTAGAATAGTCCAAGTAACCGTAGTTTTTTTTATGTTATTGTCAGTAACTTAGGTAGAATTACCTTTTCATACTTAATTAAGAACGGTACTGCAAAGTTTTATTACTTATTATACTACAATGTTTTCGAGTATTATTTTATGATAAAATTTCTGGCTTATCACATTATTAGAATGTGTAAATCTACCACTGTTGTCAGGAAATAAGCCTAAGTTATATTGTGACTCGGATTATATTATGCCTATGGTTGTATTGCAATTTCAGTGCAAGTTCTTCACACTATAAAATATCTAACCCCATAACCGAATATGATGGTTAAATTTCGCAATTAATTAATAACAACCAACAAAGAGTGGATGAGAATATCATAGTCATCATAATGGTCATCTATATTATTTTTCATTCACTCTATTATTGCGTATCTGATATAATGTATAGTTATAGTGACAAATGAAATTCTCGTAACCTGTTATTATGAATTCAACATTTAAAAAAATTACCTTACGTTCTAAAATATCTAAAATCTGGTAGCCATTAATGCATCATCCCATTAAAGCAAAAACTAAATTTATAAACTGATTTTTTTTTTAGAAGTCTAGCTGTTAAGTTAATTGGAGCAGTTATTTCGTGAATTAAAAATCATTAACGTATTTTAAAAATATTTAATATTCCATTTTTTTAAACGAATCATTGGAGAAAAATCACAGCATTGTGTCCCGTTTCTTGTTTCCACGACCTGTAAATACCATGTTTTAATAAGCAGCAGCAGACGGAGAACAGTATGGCTTTTAACAATGATGTTAAGTTTGAAAAATTTAATTATAACATTTTCCAAAAAATATTTGCTAATTATTTAGTCAAAACTGCAAATCAAAAGAAAAGAAATTGTTTTTTTTATTGTTTTGTTTTGTTTGTGGAATTTAAACAAAACTAAAATATAAAAAAAAAAATTAAAATTAAATTAAACATTTTGAGGTCATTAACCTCATAATTATTTTCAATTTATATTCCCCTTGGTACACATCCTACTATTTTCTCCTCGTTTTTTTTTGACATTTCGAACAAGCAATTAATTAACTTCATTAATTTTTGTAGAAAACAAAAAAAAAATAAAAAGATTTACGAATATTTTTACGAAAAACTGCAATTTAAAATGAAAAAAATTATTTTTTTATTTTTACATTTTAAAAATAGACTTTGAAAATTTTGTAAATAGCTATTGCTGTTTTATTATACTCGATACTTAGAACTAAAGTTCGAAAAATATACATAGTATAGATTACAATAACCCGTTCCTAATATTTACAATAATTTATGGTTAATTACAAAATACTCGATTTTATTTAAATTTGGAACATAATAAATTAACTAAAGAGTGCAAAGAAATTAACCCTAATGTGATAAGGTAACATTACTCATAATGTTATAGGTGTTACATAATTCACAATGTGTGTATGTATATATATCACAATGCACTGTGGTATGTGGCTCTTTTGGTTCTTTTATTTAATTTATTTATGCTACCAGCAACTGTACTTATATTGTAATACAATCTTGTTCATTTATTATTTACGGTAATCTTATATTATTTATTTCATATTAGTCGAGGAGCTCACTTCTAATATTAAAAATTTTCAATAAATAAAGTTAGATTTAAGTATATATATTAAAATTATTAATAACTGAAATTGAATAGAATTATATATTTTTTTTCCATGTTGCTCCTCGTGGGAGCATAGGGCATCAACTTGCCTTCTTCATTGTTCTCTGTTCTACGCAAGGGTTTTTATTTCCTCCCAAGTTCGTCCATGTTTCATTCTCATGCCATTCTCATTATATTATTTGATGGTTTTTTTTATAGTGTGCTCCATTTCCATTTTCTACGCTTAATGCATTATAGGTTGTTAACCTGTTAGCTGCCCCAAGTCCATGTTGCTGATGGTGTTGGGCCAGAATATTCTGCATATTCTTTTTTGGCTCTTGTTCGTAAATATATACTTACTTGAAGTTTTTGACTGATGTTATTTTGTCGTCATCCAAGTTTCACTGCAATACATAAGTGTTAACATTAAATGTGCTTTGAATATTCTAATCTTAGTTTTTCTAGTTATTTGGCCATTCTTTAATATTCGACTTAACTCATCGAACACAGCTTTGGCCTTACGTAGTCGTGTTGACATCTGCTTCTGTACCTCTGTTTGTTGTTAGAATGTCACATAGGTAGGAGAAGCTTCCCACAAAATCGACTGCTGTTCTGTTGTTATGGTATAAATATTGATGTTATTTATCCTCATGTCCTTGGTTTTATTTTTGTTAATTTCTAGTCCGAATCTGTGCGCTCCTTCTTGAAGTAGATCTGCTTTATGTTGAATGTCGCAGAATCTATGCGCTAGCAGACATATATCATCCGCATATTCAAAGTCCTCAAGCGTCCGTGAGAGATCCCACCTTATACCCCGTTATACCTAGAATCCGTTTCTTTCATTATCTCATCTATTACAAACGTGAATAGAAGTGGTGAGAGAGGACATCCCTGTCTTACTTCAGAGTTTAAGGTGAATATGTCGCTTATTTGTCAGCAGTGGAGAACGACTAATTCTGCATCTTCATAAACAGCCTTTGCTAATCTTAACTTTTCTGGAATTCTTTTTCTTCTTAATGCATTCCATATCGCAATGCGTTGACACCGTTCAAAAAGCTTTCTTAAAATCGATGAACGAACAAGAGATATAGCGAAAAGCACCATTCCACAGAATGTACTATGATCAGCCGGAGGCTGTTTTTGTGATCTGTGAAACTCCTTTCTGGACAAAATCCTGCGTGTTCTCCCCTTCTATTTTGTTCTATTTTAGGCTGTATTCTCCCATTCAGTATGGTTGCGAAATCTTTGTATATAATGTTCAGGAATGTTATATCTCTACAGTTATTGCAGTTTTTTAGGTCTTTTTTTTTGGGAAGTTTCACAATCAAGCCTTTTTACCATAATTTCGGTAGTTTTTCTTCATCCCAGGTTTTTGCGATGCGATGCATTCTAATAATCCAGCGGTTAATTACAGATCTGCCTGGAGCAATTTAGATGAAAGTTCATCTAAACCTGCAGCCCTATTCCGTTTTAAAGTTATTGTGCCCTCTTTAATTTCTTGTAAGCTTAGTGGCTCAGTGTGTTATTTTTTTAACCTGCTAGGTTTTTATCCACAGTAATGTCTATGCAAGTTAAGGGTTAAAATAAATGACAACATTGTTCAGTTCTGGACTAATTCGGAATCTATTTATTGTGATGTTGCTTGTTTCCTGAAAATATTCTTTCCATCTGAGGCGCTGGGGATCCATATTACAGAGTGGGATACCGTTCCGGTCCCTGATTGATTGGATTTGCGTGTGTCTGCGATTGGTGATTGCGATTAGAACTACATATTAAAATGGGACTAACGCCTCAAGTAAAAAAATAGTTAATATCATTGGTTAAATCAACAAAACTATTATAGCATTCTTAAACACCGGTTATATTTTAATTGCATACTGCTTTTTTAAATGGAAAATGGATGATTTTGAATCACTTTTTTAATTGAAATTCAATATTGACATAGCTTGTAATAGTTTTTGTGAATTGTCTGTATTAATTTGTTACAATAAATTTATAAATTATAATAAATATCGTAATAATAAAATTCTTTAAGAGTACACGCTACCTGGAAAGGCCCAGAAAAACTTGTTTTAAACAAGTGTTAAAAAAGTGTTGATGGCTGTCAAAAATTATTGAATAAGATCTAACTAATTTTCTTTCCTTCGTTTCTAAAATATAACTACTTAGATTAGATACACTGATTTAAATTTCTATGATTTTTGTGAGCGATTATTTAATTTATTATTAAATTAATTTCTTAATTTATTACTCGACTTATAAACCTGTATCTCAAACTACGAACTCTACTGAATTTAAATATTAATTAATAATAATTAGCAATGTTTTATTCTCTTAGACTATAGGTGACGGCGTGATGCATACTACTGCAACTAATATAAAGTTTAATATATCTTTATTTTTATTATATAAATTTAATTATCTTAAAAATATATATATATATATATATATATATATATATATATATATTGACATTAATAGTTTCACATATTCACATATTTAAAAAAATAAATTATTTTTTTTAGCTTGCTAAGTTTTTATACACAGTGATGTCTATATGCAAGTTAAGGGTTAAAATAAATGACAACATTGTTTTTTAATTCAATTTTTTATAAATAAAAGCTTATAATTAATCAGATCAATATTTATTATAAAATTAAAAATTAGTTATTAAAAATTATAAAAATTAAATTTACAAAGTAATAGTACTTAATTGATGAGTTTAAAATAAAAAAAATAAAAAAAAAACACAAAAATAACTTCATTATGCATAATATGGGTTAGTATATTTATTTTTTTTTTGTTTTGTTCTTTAAATTTATTTTAATTAATTTTCCATTTTTTAATTTATATTCTTTTTTCTTTTCGTTTTAATTTTAAATAACAACACTTTATTATAATTTTAGTTTAATTTCAAAATAAATAATTTGAATGAAATTTTTGCAATTTGAAATGTTTTAAAGGTGTTTTAAATTAACGATTATTTTCCATAGGCTGCTTTAATATTTATTTCATTATAGTTTAGTCAAACCAAAATCAATGAAAAGGAGATTTCTTGCTGAACATATTTTTGTTGCCTAATAATTAACAAAATTTTGAAACTCATCTCATTTCATTTAGAGTAGCTGTACAACTAAAGTGTGAGGGCGTCACCTTCCTTTACGGTTCTATGAGTTTAACAGTATTTATTGTATATCATTCTTTAATTTTTAAAGGAACTACACAAGATTCTATCTCGGTACTAATCCATTACTATGTTTTTCTGTATTTGAATCCGTTTACCAGAGTGAGGAAAACAATCACTCTTTTTAGCATATTGTTTCTAATAAGTATGTTAACTTGGTGTTAATGAGAATTATGACTTCAATGATCTTAAATATGGTTTAGAAAATAGTACAAATTTTCTAAATATGTGTTGTTGACATTTTGTTCTTTTCTCTTTCCATTTAGCCTATTCTATTCTTTTATTAAATGGCATCAGCTTTTATGCTTTTTCTATGTTTATATGGCTTTAACATATGTGTGAATTCCTGGAGCGATTCGTCTCGCTAAAAAAATTTTTTTTTTTGTCCAACAGATCGGTTACTTACTCTTCTTTCGTTTCTTCTAACTATCCGCTTTTTCGCTTTTTACGACCGTCTGCTAATGTTCCCAAATTTTTTTAGATAGGGCAGTTTAAATTTTTTTAAGAGTTCATTATCAGGTTGCTTAAAACAAAAATATCATACGAATATCCACGCTCGGTCCACAAAAATACTATTATTATCCTATCCTATTATTATTCTATAGTTCGAAATTTTACATTTTTCTTCCCGTTCTAGCCCGTTCTGTTGTTCAAGTTTCCGTTTGCTTTGGGAATATGAAAACAATCACTATAGTTTTAGTATCGTATTTTTACTAACATTTTTATTAGTTTTGCCGTTTGTACTGGTTGTCATTCGATCATAACTTTTGTTTTATTTGTGTATACAAATTCTAAGGTCTTATTCTTTACTGACATAAGTACATTCATTTTTTCATCATTATTTGTAGCAGTTCATAGAGTATCTAGATTCTAGAGTATCATTAGCAAATTTCAAATTATCATATTTTTTTACCACAAACTATTATTTCACCATCCCAATATTTTTTATTTTTTTTTATACATAGCCAAAACACTAGGGGACGTTTTATACCAATTGGTACGTTTGGTCAGGGTGGGAAAGGAAAATTGGAAAAAGAAGATGGTAAAAGGGAAGGAGGACAATTACGAACGAAGGTGTTAATGTTCGTCTTGAATTTATTTGGGTCATAAATATAGAATTTGTCATGTTTTGAGAAGACATAAGATGGAAATTGGTTCCACATTCGGGATACTGAAGTTATAAACGAATTTCCATAACTTGTCTTTTGCCATCTAGGGATTTCAATGGTGTAGGGATGAGGACCTGTCCTTCGTATTTCACAAGGAAACGCTTAAGTGGAGGTAATATAGATTTAATTTCCACTGAGCATGTGCGTAGGAGATATCTATTAAAAAGGGAGAGAGCTCCGACTATACGATGATGTCCAAGAGGAGCAAGATGAGCTGTCACATTTGGGTCATTGATGTCTCTTTTAGTTGACATATCGATTTATGAAAAAATCTGCAAAGCTGTGGATTGGATTGAAAGTGATTTAGAGCAAATCATTTATAAATATAATAATTAGAGTAGATGAGAGAACTGAGCCTTGGGGATCACCATCATTTATTTGGAATTGGTCGGACTTAAATCCATCAACTAAGACTTGAATCGTACGATTCGAAAGAAAACTTTCAATCCATTTGAGAGAAGAGGGACCCAGGCCTACAGTTTGACATTTTGCTAATAATGCACTATGCCATACTCGATTGAAAGCTTGATCGAAAGCAAATATCCAGAGCCACAATAAAACTTCTCTCATGATATGCTCCGTATAGTTATTCAGAAATCGAGTGAGAACACAGTCTTTTTCTAATGTTGCATAGCAATATTGAAATTCTTCTTAAAGAAATAACGTTTTGTTACATACATCAAATAAGAATCTATACACAACAATCAGCTCAGTTGTCTAAAAACATTTAATGAAGAGGTTCTCATTTTGAAATGTGTTAATTCTTATTTTTCACACGAGAAATGTCCATTTAAAGTCTAACTGGTAATGAGAACTTCTATTCGTCTACAACACTGATATTTAATTTGAATTTAATTATAGTTTGGTGTTCATTCTGTTATGAAACTATTACACTGGCAGCATGTTTGTAATTTTTGTATTTTTTATCTCTTAGTATATATAGAAATTATTTATTTAAAAAAAAATTTAAAAAAAAACACATTTTTTTAAATACACTTTAGGGATTATAGAAATTGTTTTTTTTTTTTATCGATTTTTATTGGTTTTAACAACTAGTTTAATTATACTTCACACACATGTTATTATACTTACCTATAATATAACCATATATACCTAGGATAATAAATAATATTTAAAATAAAATGTTTTCAGGTAATTATATTTTTTTTTTATGTTAAATCTAGTAAAGAATGAGAATAATTAAATTTTTAATTCCCATTATGAATATAGTCAAGTAATCAAGCATAGTTAAATTGGTTCGTTTACTTGACTATAGAATATTTTTAGCTTAACATTGAAGTAAATGATAGTACCTATTAGAATAGAAAATATCAAACAGTAACAGGTCATGTTGATGAGAAGAATTGAAAATTAGATAAAATAATTAAAATGACAAAACAATTCGTTTGAATAGTAAAATTTTCTCGAATGTATCGTATATTATAGTGCCAACGAATGTTTTTCCACAATGTAAAAATATACCAACTTATAATCTTCAAAAAATCAAGAAACATAGTTAACAACCATTTTATTCAAAATGTATCTTTTAATAATAAGGATAATTTCCTTTGCTCATGAAGGACGGGCTGCTATTCCACGTTGTGCACTCGTGCATTCGTATGTAATTCATGTATGATTTAAAACCTAATTTTTAGCTTAAATATTGGAAAAAAATTATAAATTGAGATTGTAGTCAAATTATTTTAACTTTTTACAGAGCTTAATAATGCACAAAACTTGAATCACCTTTTCTCTTTTATGTTATCCAAAATATCATATGATATATTATCTCAATCTGAATTTCGCAATGTTTATCACAATTTTATGACAATATATTATTGAAAAGTTATAACTTAACAATAAAAATTATAACTTTTAAATGAGAGAGTTTATGCAAAAGTTAATTAACCGTTGAACTATTTTACAATTGGTCTAACAATCGTGGTGATTTTCGGTTTAATTCTTAAACTTCCTCTAACAACAAAATTTAAACTTATGTAATAAAATATACCGTTCCAATACCACGGATGGGATTATAGGACAATGATGATGATGATGATGATGATGATGATGAGTATGATGATGATGTAATATAAATCGTTCCTTAACATGTTATAAAATTGAAAAAACTGTTAGTATAATGAAAAACTCAGAATATTTGAACGTGAAATGCTTAACATAAAGCATATACAAATTTAAATAGAAAATCTACAACAAATTACCTGTATTATTATTATAGTTTACAATAAGCCAATAAGGCCAAATAATTAGAATCGATCATTTTATTATTCGTCTCATACAAAATCGTATATATGTTGCAGTTAAAGTAAGAAATTGGTAATTATTAATAATAACCGATCATTCTTAATAATTACCGATAATAGAAAAATTAAAGTGATTAATTTGGACAGAATTTAGTTAATTTATCACATAAACCGGAACTTATTAATAATTCCCAACCATCTTAGGTAAAATGTAATAAATATTATAAATAATTTTGAAATTTTTTTTGGATAGGTCCAACGGTCCGGAAATAGAGACCAAAAGCCTTAAAATTTTTATTTTTTTTATCATCAGTACGATGGCTCTTAAATGCGATGAAAGCAATAGGTCCGGGGTCCCAGGAATTGGGCGAAACGGTATCTCACATGTTTAAATTGTATTTTTCTGAAAAAAGGTTTTTAAAAATTAATTTGTAAATTTTTGGATAGGTCCGACGCGAAGGTCCGGCAGTCGAGATCAAAGACTTAAATATTTCAAAAAGATCTAATGTTTGTCTAAAAGCTTGCCGTAGGCGAAAACAGGGTTTCAATAAATAAGTAGCGGGGGTTTGGGAACGGCAGCCCCCAACTTTAAAAATCAATAAATTCAAATCTAGGTTGTAAAGGATTTCGATATTGTAGTTGTAAATTCGATTGTAATTCAAGTCGCTGCAAATGTAAGAAGTCAAATATCAAGTATAATTCCAAATGTCATAAAAGTTCCTCCTGTAAAAATAAATTAACTTCGTAGAAATAAATGATTAATTTAACCATACAAATATAACTTTTGTTATTTAGTTTTTGTTTTTTTTTGTACCATAATTTTAATAGCAAATATAAAAAAATTAGAAAAAATAGTTTTAATTTTAATCAAATTTACCAATCCATACAGATAATTATTAATCATTATCGGTAAATGTAATAAATTCTACTCATTTATCACATTTACCAAAATACGCTGTTATTATTAATAATTACCGGTTAGTATTAATAATTACAGGATTTATCACATTAACCTTAACATATATACATGCGGAGAAGTAGCAAACTCTTACAAAGTTTCTTAATGTACCATACATGGTAAGAAAATGATCGGTACATTAAAAATTCAATATAGAGTTGGGCTCATACCGCCACAGGGATTTGTATTTTTAGGTAATTGGAAATATACCTATTATATATTACTATAAACGAAATATTTTAATATTAAAATACCCCTAGGCATAAATACGAATAATGTAAATCGCACATATATATTTTGCTTTGACAATTAATATCCATGCATCATAGATTAAACAATACCAAATCATTATTTTGGAGACATTCAGAGTAAGGTAGATTTAAGGTAGATTAAATCAGGATTAAGTTTTGTGTGTTTTTTTTTTCGTTAGTTAGTGTAGTAAAAGATTTTAGTTATAGCCTATAGGCTAGTTTTATAAATAATTTAAAATATAAAATGAACTAATTTTTTTTTTTCTGAAAGGCTGGAAGTATATTTTACAGTAATAACATATAATATTTAAACATTTAGACTAAGGCATCTTAAAATCAGTATATTGCAATATACTTTTTCTATAATAGAAGAAAGTCTATTGAGCTGAATCGCAGAAGACTGTTAGGTAGAACATTTTTTTATTAATAGACTTTTAAAGTCAACTTCATTTTCTATTTAGACTTTGGTGTGAATTTTTAAAATAAAGAATAATAAATTTTTAATGTTGTATAAAACTTGTAGCTTTTTATTAAAAAACAAACGTTTTTAGTAATATTTTGAAAACAATTGAAAAAAATTGTGAGTTTGATGAAAAATAATATAGAAATTTTAAAATGTACCTGCAGATATTTTTTTTTTGACACAACACACAAGTAAAAACTATCGAACTTCAAAAACAGTAACTAAACTAGTAACTAAAATTGGAAAAACTGTTACTATGATGCCTCAACTCAAATTACTAAATTGATTCGATAATCAAATTCATTCAATCCATGTCCATCACTATAGCATAGGTCCTTCTATCCAAATAAAACTTAAGATAAATGGGGGAAGGCACAGTAGTTATTGTATTTTCAAAATATGTCAAACTGAAAAATTTATATTTTTGACAGCAAATATTTTAATATTTTAGTTTCCATATACTTCCGCGATACCAAAAAATGTTTGGTAGACTTTTATAAATTCGATTCTCTTGAATATCAATAGACTTCCTGGAGTAGAATTTACCAATATTATAAAAACATAAAAAAATTTAATAAAAATAAATTTGTCTTATAATACATTTATATTAAGGTTAGGTAAAAGATCTATACTTGTATCTTCTATGTTAGTCATGCATATTTTAAGATATAATTATTAAACAAATTCGTTTCTTTAACTTTCTTTGGAATTGTAATTATAAATAGAAAAAAACAATAAAAACTATTTAAACAAAACAGATTCCAAATTAGCTAGTTATCGAAATTTTAAGTTTGAAAATAAAGAATAACAAACATGTAATCTTTCCTGCACCTATCAGGTTACATTTATTTGTAGATTTAACAAACATCCTATTTCACATTATTTAAATTCAAAAGTAAACTGGTTAAAGATAGAAAAAATTAATAATTCGCTTTAAAAACAGAACTGAGTCTGTATAGGTTGGTAATTCATCATAAAAACGGGTCTCTGCTGCAGTTCATATGAAATACCTTACAGTTAATTCAGATAAGTAGGTTGTAGGTAAATAATGAAGTAAATAAATTGAACGTTATCATATCATAACAAATCATTATATTATATCCTCTGAATAAAATAATTCCAACCCCATCTAGTTTAGGCATGATAAACAAAAATTATTGTCCTAATTTCAGCTCTACATTTAGAATAATTCAAAAACAAAAACAAACAATTTAAAAATTATTTAGTGTTTATCTTCAATTCGTATAATTACCATAATAAATATATATATATATAATATAGTATATACATACATACTTGTATGCTTACAAAATTACACATAATAATATAAATATTTTGGTATTAAATATTAGCATAATATTATGATTCAATATTATGGCTACAAGTATATAACCATCTAATGAATATGCTAATTATTATGGTTCAGGTAATTAATTAAAAATATAAAAAATATAAAACACTTCAAAATATAAAAAAAAACACAACTTTAATTTACCCACTTATATAGACCCAAAGTTGTTCATAATAAACTAATTCTGTCTTTAAAGCGAATTATTATTTTTTTCTATCTTTCACAGGTTTAGTTTTGACTAATCGACCAGACTGGTTGTGCATATAATTAACTATTTGTTAGAATCTAATAAATTATTTTTTCAAACTTGAAAAAAAAAATAACACAAAAAATAAAACTTTTCATACAATAAATTTTTAATTTATTTAAACAACAGTAAATACTTAATAAGCTTTTTAAAACAATTTTACATCGATGTCATCAAAAGTAAAAATCACACTAATCTTAGTAAAAGTGTTGGAGGGGTAAAAAATTAAAATGAAATATTAAACTTAATTGTTAAAATGAAATGTGATAATTAGTTATCGACACAAACAGTACAGGGTGCTTTCAATTTTAGAACAATGAGCTTAGGCGATCTTATAAAAGTACTTAAATAAATTTGAAAATCTATTATTCCATAAGTTAATTTTTAATGCGCAATGATTCATGAAATTTTATTAAAAATTTAAAGGTTGATGAAGTATGGCCCATGTTTTTCTCTTTTTTAATTTTAAATTAAACTTTTGGTTTAACTCAACTTAAAGAATAGATTATATTTACGATTTGTGTCTGTTCTAACCCAAAGTTTATTTCAACAACTACGGCCCAGCCACCGCTTACTTATTTAAATAAAGCTTTATTTATAAACAATCAAAAAATTTAAGAGTCTATCGTCTCGACACACTGGACCCGTTCACCATTTCAATACATATATACATATGTTTGTAAAAAGTGATTTTGAGAATTTTGAAATAAATAACGGTCTAATGTAAGGCACTGTTACATATCAATAGTAATATATCAATAGTTTACTGGTTGATTTAAATGCTATAAATCCAGATAAAATACAAAATTCAGCAATTGCTTTTGCAGATGATTTAATTTGATATGTTTCAGCTGAAAAATATAAAGATATAACAAATAGTCTGAAGTGTATGTTACATATTGTAGAAAACTATGTTTCTTCATGGAGACTGAAAATAAATTTTAGTAAATACGAGACAATTCTTTTCAGAGATAATCTTTCTCAATGTCACTCTTCTTTTGGTAAAAATTGGGGACAATTTGTGGTCAGAGCAGAAGATGGAACTAATATAAAATCAAAAACTGTTGTGAAATACCTGGGAATCTAAACTTCGGATCAGTAAAAATCTAAACTTTTCTGAACATGCAAAAGCCCAAATTATTAAAGTGTCAAATGCGTTTTGTATGTCAAAAAGTCTATTCTACTCAAGACACTTATCCGCAAGAGTTAAAATATTAGCATACCAAACTATCATTAAACCAATTATACCCTACGGGTGTCCGATTTAGTACAATACTAGTGCCTCGTTAATGGAAAAAATAAGAGTTTTCAAAAGAAAATGTATCAGGGCTTGCCTAGGAGAATACCGTAAAGCACATAGTGAATTTAAACAATATTTGTCTAATAAATATATTTATAATAAAGAGAATATCATAAGAATTGATAATTTTATAATTTCATTAATCAGAAAATATTTTCTTAGAGCCCAAAATGTTGTCGAAAATAGCCTTATTTGTCACTCAATCTATCCAGAAGAAACATATATAACACAAACACTTAGTTCAGGTTAAATTCCACCGGAAGGTTTTCTATATTTAGATAAATACAAATGCATACAAAATGAGAATAATGTACTGATTCTCTAACATTTCAACAGTCACAACAGTTTTACAAGAGCTGCAAACAAGAAAAGTGAGCAAGATCTCAGCCTAATTAATATTACTTAGTACAGATATATCAAATAAAGACTTAGGACAGCACATCAATAAAAACAATTACTGGTGGTTAAAATCACTTTAAAAAACTAGTGCAAGTACTATTGTACACTGGACATATTTTTACTTCCTATTTTTTCCCTTTTTCTAACATTCCATCCCAAAATTTCCATCTTAGTATTAAATCTTATCAAAATTATTAAAATAAGCTAGAATTGTTTTTTTTTTTTTTGTAACACTTTTCAATTCATATGTTAATTTAATTTAAATACTGTTTATAAACAGTTTAACATTATATTATAAAGAATGAATAAACTCATATCTCACACTAATCCACATTATGTGATTCACTTAGTTGATAAGTTTTTTGTTATGTGAAAATATTTCTAAGTTGTAACTGTTAAGCAAATAAATAACAAATTATAAAAAAAAAAAAAGTGTTTATGAGAAAATGAATTTACACTTGCACAGATTCTTACTATAGGGTAGTAGTCGTCATATTATTTTACTTCAATCCTATTTCAATTCCACAAGATTTATTATTTTCATTATAAATAAATTTAATATACTTTTACTGCAAAACGCAAAACAAAAACAAGTACAAAGAACAACGAGTATTGGCTAATAGCCCAACTAGCATTTAATAATAGGGTTAAATATATAATAAAATTAACATAAGTACTTACAACTTATTTTTGTCAGATTCATTTCAGTTTGGAGTGTTATGACTTCTAATTCAAGATTTTAGATTTTTAGTCCTGGAATTTGTTTATGTATACTAATCTACTGATTAATCTGCTCTACCACAAATCGTGATAACACATGAAATTATTCAACTCCTAACTGAAGTGAACGAAAAAAAAAAAATAATTTTAAGTGAAAATTATGAATAGGACACCCTGACAATATTTAAAATATGTAATAACAAAAAAATTACACTCTTTTGCATATAACAATGGGGGAGTAAATTTAGATTTGTAATGTATTCTAAGAAGTTTTTCGGTAAATTTTCTTTTGATTTGTCTCCAGACTTGCAAATTAATAAAAATAACAAATTATAAAAAAACTTAATTCATTTAAAAATTGCATTCACATCCACATTCATTTATGGTATTATTAACAATTTTTTGGTGAGGCGTGTGTATAATAGTAATCATAAACATGCAATGACACATTTTATACTACATGTAGAATTAGAGGATTACGACAAGCTTTTTTTATAACAGTTGAATAAATATACCAAATGGAGGTGTTAATATATATATATATATATATATATATTTACATATTTCAAATTAATAGTTTGACCTATAATACAAGTTTCCATTGATATGATAATTTTATAAGAGATCTAAATACAATTGTGTGGGACAGTCAGACAACATTTAAAAAATATTTTTTATTACTTTTAATTTAGATACAATAATATGTATAGATCCATGTATTACAAATTATGAATGATTTGTAGTTTTAGATTTACTTTTCAATAAACCAGGAATTACGGATATGTTAATTATTAAAATATTATAGATAAATATCTGTAGATATTGATAATATCTAAGTAATACCTAATATGGTTAAGTTAACAAAAACAAAAATTGATTTTAAATGCATTTTAAAATTAAAAGATACCCACACACAAATTTAGAATTATAAAAATGACCGACTGAAATTTTATAGAACGAGTGAATCGAGTGATATTTCTTATTTTTTATGTTTGACACTTATTCAAGTTTTTATTTCTTTTTTTTTTTTTTGTTTTTTTCAATTTTACATTGCATAAAATGCCATCATAATACAACAATTAAAATACTGTAGCTAATTCCTAAGATTAGTACAAGAATAATTTTCATTTATATCCGGGAAAACAAACTGTTCGTGAAATCTTACATAGTTGAGGGAAATCACTTTACAGTCAAATTAGAAATAGCCTATAAATAAATTATAACTATACGTAGATATACTTATTAAAAAAAAAAATAATTCTATCTTTCTAGTCATAGAAATGAAAAAATTAAAATTAAACCATTTTACTGGATCAGAACATTAAGCGAATCTTTGAAAAAATATTTCAGCCAAGGTTATCCAGCAATTATCTATTAGGTGAAGTACCATCCCGTTGTAAAATATATAGACAGATATGAAGAGGAAGGTGTCTGATCTTGATCTAAAGCAAAATTACTATCTTAAGAAAAATTTCTATAAAAATTACTTCGTTGGTTATAACAAAACGAGCACACATGTCAATTAATTTCTAATTATTTCGGTTTGACAAGCAGATTCTCTCCAGTTGGAAATATAAAGTGTTTTGATATGCGCCAATACTTCATCCCCTCAACGAAGGTGGAGTCTGTCTCAACGACGTGTCCCAAGGTTTGGATTCAACGGGTTTTTTAGCTGGACCATTAGTTTAACTTTTATGGCTAGAGACATATTTTATTTATTTATTTATTTTTTTTTTTTATTTATTTATTTATTTATTATAATTCTCTCTAAAACGGCTTGAAGCTCATACAGAGTATGTGTTATAAAATATTAAATTGCCCTTCGTGAAACACAGAACAATAAATTAGTCCAAGATATTTCCTTTGAAAATACCAAGTGTATGGTCACTTATTTTTGATAATGTCCACGATTCAGAACCTTATAATAGTAGGTACTGGTAGAATTAGCGTTTTGTACAGATATAATTTTGTATTTAGATATAGGATCTTTGAAACCATTTATTGAGGCAGAACGAGATAACAGAGGTTTGTAAGGACGAAAAGTATACTGGAAGCTGGAGCTGGAAATATAAAGGAATATACTGAAACTAAAATAAAATGTAGAGGTGTTTGAACTTTCAACAGTTCTTTTTCAAAATGATAGTGGTCAATATTTTGCCAGGTTAACAGTAGAATTTTGTTAAATTCATATGTTTTATATTGAGGTCTTTTGCTATAACCTGTTTATCGGTTTTTAGCTGTTTTTACATTTTAAAAAGTTTGTGAGAGAACCTCTCTTTCTCTCTCCTCTAACAACAATTGACAAATCTGCCAGCGCAACAACGGGTAGAGCATTTACGACATTAATAATACCGTCGGGGTTACGAATGTGGGTTTGATCACTTTTGAAAAAAAAATTTGAACTAAAAGGGAAAATGAAACTAATTGAACTACATTCTTTTGTATCTGACGATATACACTAATTTGTTTCTAATTTCAATATCACAATATCTATTATTACTTGCAAATGTTGTATACGTTGTTGTGCAGATGCGTTGGCATAGTTTCTAGGTTAAGAGGTCTGTCACAAATTCTTGTATTGATTACGAAACAACTTAAATTTGGAATGTCTCTTATAATTCGTTATGAAAATTATGATTTAATTCCTAAAAAAATATTAAGTCAATATTCTAGAAACATTTTTGTATACACGAAAATGTTTAGGTCTTGATTAAATTTCATTCGTAGATAAACAAACTAATTAAAATCTCAAATTATCACCGGTCTTACTAACATTTATTTGAAATAATTATTTTATATGTAGTTCAGAGCGTTTTGTTAAGAGACTTTTGCTAAATGATTTCTCCATCAACATTTTTTTTTACATACCTATTCCTTGTCTTTTCAACTGACATACACACGTTAATTTATATTTACATATCGAATACACTCAAATTCTGACAGAATACCAATTAGAATATTCTTACATTCAAAAGTTATGATTTATATTTTACATGATTTTTAAAACACACCATTTAAGTTTTAAAGCGATATATATATATTTATTTTATTTTATTATTTATTTTATTAGTTCCTCTCAAGTGAGATAATAAGTTCTTACAGAGTGTATATATGTATGCATGTAATTAAATCGCATTCAATTTAATTTAATCTTAATTTTTATTAATTCCCTTAAGTCAAAAACATATACTTACATATTTTCTTTCAAGAACACGTGCCGAATTCAAGATAATAAGATTTGAAATTAGTTAAATTAAAAAAAAATAGTTTTTACATTATCCAACTTTAAATGAAAATTGCTCTTAACTTTATTTATTTTATTTTTTATCATTTAATTAAAACAATGGGTTATACAATATTTTAGTACTCTATTAAATTATTGTAGAATTTCTTTGTTTTTTTTTACATGTAGTTTTAAATAGGTATACTACACATATATATATATATATATATATATGTATATACTTTTACAATTTAAAAAGCAAATTGTTTTTATCTAATACGACTGTAGCTTACGCCGAATTTTATTCAACAATTATTAAAATGCCAACTTTTAATAAATAATTAGTCTGTTCTCAATGTTTTATGAGCGAAATCATAACTTGGACTAGTTGAGGATTGAAAAAAAAAAAATTCCTTTTGATTAGTATGGACATTTTGAATAAATTTGTGAATATTACTCTTGAATTTTTACTCTTGTATGAGGGTCTATTTTTGTTTTGTGGAAACACGTTTATTCGAATTTCCATAATCAGTTTTGAGCAAACTAGCCAGTGACACTGCGTATAATGGTACTAAAAATCTCACTTGTTCCTCGCCGAAAATGTTTTAGGGGTTACATTTAATTGTTTTTGATAATCAGATTTGTTTTTAGTGATATATTTAAGTTATGGAATAAAAGTCGAGTTTCCTTTCACTAATCATTTGTATTTATATTGCAAAAAATAATTAGTGAAAGGAAACTCGACTCGACTTTTATTCCATAAGTTACATTCAAGTTTTTATTACGTCTGAGCAAATACCTAAACCTATGCGATATCTATAAAACAAAAAAATTTCTCCAACAACACAAAAATTTTCAATTGGTGCAAGGGAAGACATCACATTAGGATTGTAGATATCACCTTTTTGAACTTTGTCAAGAAAATTTAATGCGATACACGGGCCAATATAGGTATGTGAATTGTATTCCAATTTAGGTCGTATAAGTTTTAGATAGTTAAATAATTATTAAAATACCGTGGTAAAAAATACATTTTTCAATGAAACAAAAATCCAAACATCTCGTAGCATTTTTGGCAATGTCAAAGATATGAATTTCATATCATTTTCAAATATTTTCACTTCTCTCATCAACAAAAATATTCTGACGGTTAATACAAATAAAAAATTAAAATTAAAATTAATAGTATAGAAAACCATACCTATTTTGAGTAAATTCATAGATGTAAATAAAAATATTTATACTCATTATTATTTTCTTAAAAGAGAGTTAGTGGTTCCATTATAAAACATCGCAATCTTTAGAGATCTATTGTACATTCTGACTTTCATTTCAGATTGATAACAGTATTCTACTTTGACATCATGTTTGGTTGTCAATTCAATTTAATCACCTCTTTTAGCTTCAATAAATTTGTTTTACTACTTTTCTCAAATATAATCTGAATTTAACATGGTTTTCCCCAAGCACTATTTCAAGTATAGTATTTTGTTTGATTCAACATATTAAATTATACGAGAATTTATTCAAATACTTTTTCTAATGAAATATCAGTGATCCAAACAGTATTATATAACCATCGGTTTGTACAGTAAATCTATTTCAGTGTTTGAACTGTCTTCTCATCAGAAATAATGTGATCCGTTACTCGAACAAAAATAATTGTTCCTTGTATTCAAATACTTTTACTGGAAAAACTGATCACACTATTTCCGATAAGGAGATAGTTTAAACACTGAGATTATAGGTATATACACCGTACTAGGAATATATTATACTGAGCACTGATACTCAATATAAAACACACAAACTCTGCTTATTAGTATAGAGCCATTTTATTTAGTATAATTCACATACAATACTTCCAACTTAGTCCAAGAAAGAATGGAGAGATAAATTCAAAATAGTATGCTTTGTATAGGTAGGCTCTTGGTGAAACATTTTTAAAAATAAAATTTAAAAAATCTACATATAAGTAAGTGTCATTAATTTTTATTTAATATCTTGATCGATTTCCATTTATTATGCCACCATCTCGATCTTCTGATATTAATAAAAATAAAATTTGTAAAACATACCTGTAGTAATTTTAATTTTTATTTTTAATTTAGGATTTCAATAAATTTAAAATTCATTAAGGTAAAGCAATATTGCAGAAGTAATTTAAAGATCTATAAAAAATATTTTAGACTTACATTACTTTCGAATTGCTTTCGAAATTAATATTGTTACTCAATAAATATTCTGGAACGATTTGAAAGTGAAGAGTGAATTTAATTTCACAAAGATTAAGTTTAATAGTAAATTGGTAATACTCCCTCCCCCATTGACCTACTCTAACATACTCATATTTAATTTGCTATTGATTCAGAATAATTTTCTATACCTATACGTAATTGATATTATTACAATTTAGAAAGTTTCTAATATTATTTTCATTAGCTTGTTACTAAAAACTTATTTGTAGATTTATAAGAATTGTAAACTTTTTAAGCATAGTAGTTAGAAAACGAATTGTAAAAATTTTTAAAAAATAATCTTTAGCTATATAATATTACCATCTAAGTATACAATTTTAGTTTAACTTTAAGATTACGCATAACGAAACTGTTCAACATCAAACATTACAAAATATTTAATTTAAGATATTTTTTGTATGTACTAAATAATATATCTGTATAGGTATGTACCATAATAAAATTTATGTGAATGTACATTAATTGTTAAAATCCTCCAATAATAATTCACATAAGTAACTTTTTTCAAAATTCATAAATAATTCACGGTCTTATCTTACAATTATTTTTATTGCCATTTCACGCAAAACTACTTATCTGTTATAATAAAAATAAAAAAAAACAATGAAAAGAACAAGCAAAAAAAAATTTAAAAAAAAAACACTTTCATACAAATTTTACTATAAATATCTATAGTATATATTAATAAAAACGCGAGCTTAACTATAAATGAACTTTGTACAATATAAAATATAAAAGTAAGTAAAAAATGAGCCCATGCAGCATAACATATAGTAAAAGTTTTTTAAGCCGGTCGCTGTTTTATATTACTGTACCTATCATCAGTTTATTTCTAAGCCGGTAATAGACGCCACATTATAATATAAATATATGCCACTATTATCTTATCAAATTTCGATATGGTATTATATATTATATTGTATTGTGTAAATGTATGCGTAAGTTTCATAAAATGATATATGATACATTTTTTCTTTTTTATGTGTAAAATCCCATAACTTAATCAAGATAAACCACAGTTAAAATTAAAAAAAAAATTTTTTTAAGTAAATTAAAAGTGAAGTTATATTATGGCGGGTGCTTTCAATTTCAATTCCAAGTTTTATTTTTTTTTATTTTGTTTTTAGTTTTTCTTGAGACTACCCCTACTCTTGCAAAATCAATTTTAATCAACAATCATAATACAATTCTATTTTATTTTACAACTTTAAAACTGACGCCAAAAATCTAACCGCGACTATGAAAATAATGGGAAATTTTTCAAAATCGATTTATTTTTTGATTTTTAAAGAAAATTGTCGATTTATTTACTTTTATATACATTTTCTTGCCTCTAAAGCAGTCTTTACACGGTACAATATTGAATCAATATTGTATCAATTGTGATTGAATCAATATTGTTGCAATATTACATGACAGCATTTACATGAAGAAATTTTCATACAATATTGATTCAATATTGTTGTAAAAGCATATACACAATTAATATAATTCATAATAAACAATTTTTTATTATATTTCTTTAATTTCTTATTAGGTATAGCGTTGCTAACGACAGAAATTGATTCAATATTTATGTATGCGTCTACATGAAGCATACATAAATATTGAAACAATATTGATACAATATTGTAAAATTTACTGTCAAGACCATTCAATCATGCAATATTGATTCAATATTGAAAGCATTTACACGCAACAATTGCCATTTAATATTGATTCAATATTAATACAATATTGTACCGTGTAAAGCTTGCTTTACATTAATTTTATGTATTGTTATTCATTATGTGTTATTATTATTATTTGATGGAAAAGGTAAAATCTAGATTATATTTTATTTTATTAATAATTAATTATCATAATTCACCATAAAGTCGAACTGTTTTAGTCTTATTTAAAATCAAAATCAATTCTGTTTTTTAGTGTAGATGATCCTTATCTGTGTCAGTGTACTTCCACATTAATGTCGTATTTGGCCAAGACAGTAAATATGGATTTCGACAGCATAAAACTAGATGATGACCATCTACACTTTTTTTTATATATAATTCCAAGTTTATGGGATGACCACCTTAACTGCTTTTACATAGAGATTTGGAACACAATCATATAAAATAGCTTTTCTGTAGAAATTTTATGGTTACATCTACTAATTTAAATGTGGAAAACTATATCTACGTATAGTACTTCGCCTTCGTAATAGCATACTTCCATTTTATTTTAATAAATAACCCAAATTCTCAAATATCTATTTATCATTTATTTTATCCCAATAATAAACAGTACTGGACCAGGTTTGAAAGCATGTGAAAAATTTTCAAAGCATTTTTTGACTTCGTCGGGAATCAAACTACTGCGTCAGACAGCGTGTAAACTAAATCATTATCTAGTTGACACAAACTAGATCTTTATCTAGTTTTGTGCTGTCAACATCCACATTAAATTTTACTGTCTTAGCCACATACGACATCAATGTGAAAGTATACAGCGAAGAATAACCCTTACAAAATATTGCTACTCCGATTTGTCAAAACTTGTGCATTCAAAAACTTCCTATATTAAACACAAAAATTCAACTTTATAAAATGCTGATACTGCTCTTTGAATTACAAGTAATGCACACTGCCAAACACAAGTAACTTGACAATTGACATGCACTTTGTGTCATCGAAAAGAAATTCTGCGTCGGATATATGGTCCTAAAAAGACGGCAATGGGATGTGCTATGTATGAACTGTACATTGAAGAAGTTAGCAGATGTAGTGACGAAAATTAAAGTCAAAAGAATAAAATTGCTCGGACACCTAGAGCGGATGGATGAAAATACTTCAACAAAGAAAATTTCTAAACCCAGACCCTAAATTAAGAAAGGTCGAAGCAGATCAAACGTTCAAAAATTTAGGGCGTTAATGAGTCAGGCCCAGGACATACATGGCTTGTGGACCATCTAAGTAGATAAGTATTTTCAAGCACCAGAACTTTAACAATAATATATTTTGCAGTTTTGCCAGATAATTAGGTTGTGTTGTGACTCATAATAGAGTTTTTACGACTAAGTTGTAAATTATAACAATTTATTTTAAGTTGTGTTGTGATTCATGATAACACCCGAAAAATCAATTTCAATTCTGCTTCTATGCTTTTCCTTCTTATGTAAAGTTTTCTAACGTGTATTAGTGCCGATGTGAAATTGAAAAAATGACTACTAAAGTGTTTTAGGGGGAAAAAAAATCAAATTCCAACCCCAATATTGTTCGATCATATTATTAATTCCTCAATTTCTTAAACAAAATAACTATTTGACAAAAGGCTTAACTAAATATAATTTAAATGATATACGATAGAACACCCATTGATATTCCTTACCAAAACAAACATTTGTTACAAATCGCTTTAAAAATCAATTTCTTTTGACATCAATTCACATTCACTAAAAATATTTTTAAAGAAATATCGGCGAATAAAAAGTACGTCAGATTTCGAATTACAAAAAATATTATGCCAGTCCGATCTATATAACTCCAGATTAAGTAAACAAGAATAAACTTGGTTATATTACAACCTAAAGGTAACCGCAAATCTTGTTTTACATAAACAATGTCTTAATGCAAGAACGTGCACTCTATCTTACAGAATTGGAATCTCATACTGTTGGAACTTCGTTATTATCAATCTGAATCTCATACTGATAGAACTTCGTTATTATCCAGTGAATATAAGAATATAAGGCGCAGTATATTCAACAAGTTCTGTAATTCTTAATAACTATATTTTATATATTTTGAATACAAGGACGGATATGAATCCAAATGTTTGCCCGAATAAATAAAAATTGATTAAATATTGAAAATCAGTTAAATTGACTACAAGACAACTGACTAAACTTTGATTTTATTTTATTTTCCAATTACTGTTTTTTCAAGTATTCTATATGTTAAAAGTTAAAATGGTAACTAAGCTAGACCAATGATTATCTCAAGCTTTACAAAAATATTTTTTTTTTTTTTTTTTATTAAGCAAAGGAAAAAAATAAAATTGAGTTGAGAAAAAATAAAATCGTTCATCAAAAAATGTTCAGACCTCACAAAAAGTTTTGGTTTTAAATTACTGAAAAAAACATTTTTTTTTTTGTTATTTTATTAAAAATTGAGTCTGGAGCTTATAAAAGTTGATTTGAAGTCGAGATTTATTTTACAAAACAATTTAATATGAAAAAAATATAAATAATAACAACCAAAACTTTGTTTATGAATTTTAATTTTTAAAGCCACAACTCAACTTAATGTTGAAGTTTTTTTTTTTTTTTATTTCTGTCAATAATTTTTTTTTTAACTTGGCTTCATTTACAGTTTGTGACAAAATTATTTAGATACATTATGAAATTATGATACCATATGTCTGGAAATGAATTATTTATTCATTCAAGTTATAGTCCACTATAAATTGATTCCTGTCGTACAATTATTGTGGCTTCTTAATGACTAAAGATTAGAAAATGGATCACTAAACGAGGATACGTTGAAACTGATGTTAAACACAAATACATAAAAAGCTAACTGTAAAAGAAATTTATAATTTGGTGGAAAATAAGTAGATATGATGCGAAAAATTATAAATCTGTGTTTATTAATAGGATCTAAAATGGGAACAATATCTGAAAATTCGTCTGTTGATATATGTCATAAAATAACAGGAAAAAAATGTTGGACACTGACTTAGCTTTTCTCCAATAGTTACAATAGATTAGGTGTGATGACAATTTCTAACGAAAACATTTAACATACTATTTTTTGGAAGTTTGGAGATTAAAATATATTTTGTTGTTTTTTGTTATGTTACAGAAAGCGATTGAACGCTTAATTTTTCCCCGCAATTGACCAAATATTATTCTAAGTAGTATTGCACTTGGCAAACAATATCAGTGGCAATCAAAATTATGTTATTAATTATATATTAATTGATGGCTTATGTCTGAAATTGATGTTTCAAGTAAAATCATTTTTAAAGTAACGGAACTGTACCAGTTTTTGATTTTTCAAAATCGCTTAACATATATAAGCATTTGAAATTCAAAAACTTTATTTTGTATAAAACGCTTACGCTGTTGTAAGATGTTAATATTAATAAAAAAGAAATTGATTAATTAAAATAAAACGTAATAACAACAAATGTGACTTAAAGTTGTTAGAAACTAAATTAATTCGAAATTGTGAATATAAAATAATTAATTGTGAAATAATTTCAAAATTGTGAATATATTAATAGTTATTTTATGTCGATTTTTGCTTATTTTAGTGATTACAATTTCTTGGCACAAATATATAGTTAGAGAGACGACTGAGAAAATAGTAATTAAATATGACCAAACTGAACGCTACAGTGTAATAATCGCTAAGGTATGGTATTCTTCCTGATAAACAAATTTAGTAATTTCTAAAGTTGTAGTTGACCACCTGACATTTTTTTCTTAAAATGATAGAATTTGAAATAAAATATATTATTACTATTATTATTCAACCAAGTAAAATTCTCAGCTAAAATAAATAATTTAAACGCACTAAATCCAATTTTACGTAAATAAATAGTTTGTGCGAACGATTCAGAATAAAATCCTAACAGGCACTGTACAAAAACAAACTCAATAAAATATGAATGCAAAATAATGCAAAACTGAAATTAAATGGATATGGAGTGTAAATTTGACAGTCATTACTGGATCCGAGATCATTTTTTTTTTATGTTACCATTTTTAGGTTAATAGTTTTAAAAAAATAATTTGTTTGCTAAAGGAATGAAACTTAAAAAGGAAAGAGAAGAAACATTTTTAATATGAAATAATAAATGAAGACATTCTCAAAATGAATGTAATTTTTAGTTGTTGTTGTTGTTTTTACCATTGTAAATCTTTTGTTTTAAAATACTTTTAACTATATGGTATGATGACGATGTTGTTCATGATATGGATGATGATGATGATGATAATGATGATGGTGATGATGATGATGATGATGATGATAACTTATAGGTATAGCATTTACAAATGTCACAAAGATATCAAGAGTCTGAAAATGGAAGTTATGAGGTGTATATAAAGTCGTAATTTCAGTTGGACAATTTTATTTTTGATACGTGATGATAATCGGAATGTAAACGAATATAAATTTTAACTTGTAAAATGTATGACTCTTTATTATTTTACATTTTTTTTTCTTATGTTTTTGGGAATTTTAAATTGTAAAATTTTTCAAACTATGTACATAAACTGTTGCGATTTATTGCACTTACATTAGTTTTAACGCCAGCTCAATAAAAAAAAAAAAATAAATGAAATTTAATCAGAAAAACAGATTTTCGAAAGTGTATATTGTTTGTTGAATTTTTTTTTCGCACTGATATATGACTTTACCTTAATTTTTTTTTGGATCAGAAAATATGTGTAATAAATTTAGTTTTAAAGTGCAAAAAAAAAAAAATAAGGTAAGTTACTTAACTATCGTAATTAAGGAAATTTTTAACACCACCTTATAATACAAAAAAAAAAAAAAAAAAAAAACAATTTTTGTGAGATGGTACAGAAAAAAAGCAAAGAAAAAAAAAGGTGTTACTAAGAATGTAAACGATTTTAAAAATGCAAATTGTAGAAATTTCGCAAAAAAGAATTAATTTGGATGAACTTTCTAAATCGATTAAATCTCTGTTTTTTATTTATTTTTCTTTTTTTTTGGAATTGTAGGTCAATGACTTTGTTTAAGATTCTTTAATTATGTAGTTTATTTAATTTATATTTTATTTTAATTTTTTTTTTTGTTATTTACTGATTGACAGGTAGTTCCATAGTTATGAATTGTGATTTGATACAAAATACCGCAATCTACCTAATTTTAATTTAATTCTTATGAGAGGACTAACATTCGTTTTAAGTACAAAAATATTTAAATATACCAAATTTATTTTCGTAAACAAAATTAAAAAGATTTTCGTATTAGTTCATTTTAAATCGTTGCAGTACTATAATTCCAATAACTTTAGAAATCAATATACCTTAATTTTATTTGTACTCAGGAGAATTTTTTGCAATGAGTTGTAAGGTGGTACATTCTGTATATGTCAGATTCAGATATAAATAGATCATAATATATGTAAGATATTTATTTACTTAAGTAAATTGCTAATATGGTACACTGAAGCCGCAAAATTTCATTGTAATATAACTGTAGATAATTTACACACACATATTATGCTCGTCAAACCATTTCGACCTTACGACAAACAGAAGTTATTTTTTAATATTGTGTATAATTATGCAAATTATAACTTTTTTTTTAGTTTATCATTTACACATATACTTAGGCTTCCAAATAGTAAATAGTTTCATTTTAATTTAGTGATAACCAAGTGTATTCATAACTCTATTAATAAAAAAGAAATCAAGAATTTTTTTTTAAAAAACTGTTCAATATGTTACAGATGTTACAGTCGAAATTCGAATCTATCATTCGCGTGTTAGAATAGCGAGATGACAAAGTAAAAAAAAAAAAACGGTGGCCTCGGTAGTCGAATAGTAAAGCACCCGAGTATAGTAATATAACGACCGAGGAGGACGGTTTCAAACCCCCTATTGTGAATCGACATTTTTTCCAAATGGTGGAAAATGTGATTTTCAACACAACCACATCAATTATTCTAATATAGTATAATAATTAATAAAGATATAATAATTAAAAACTAAGAAAAATAACAATAATATATAATATACAAAATTATATACCAATAAATAAACTATATATACTATAATATAATAAAGTCTCAAACTCGAAAGAGACAAGGACCTATAATTTGGTCTGCAGAATTATCTGTAGGATCCACTTTTAAAATAAATAAATAAAAAAAAGAATAATCGGTTGGGTAAAATAGAAATCAATATGTGACACGTATTTTTACACCTAAGCTGTGACGTAAAGTATCCGCAGACGCAGAAATATCTACATATTTTATCACTTAAAAATATCTATAAACTGATATCTAAACTGATATCAAAAGCATACATTGATATCTAGTTATATGTGAGTAAAGTTTGATGGTAAAAAGAAAAAAACAATTATTGTTGGCTTAATTTGACTTCACCCACATCCCTTTAAAAAATAATACGAACATTATAAAGCACCCTGTGTGTATCAGAAAAAGATATAACAAAAAAAATGCTTAAAAAAAATCTTTTAAAAACTTTTATTTAAAAAATTTATTTTTTACTTAAAATTACCTCTTATCTAAAATTAAAAAAAAGAAAACTTTGTATTATGTGATATCTACGATATGTACCTATTTAGTTACACTCATAACAATGAATTTGTTTGATTTTCCTTATCATTATTTCATTGTCAAACAATATCAGTAACTATTAAATTGTTATTATTATTTTATTGTTTTTGTTTTTTGTACTCTTTTTTTCGTTTTTTATTTTTATATATTTTTTTTTCTCTAGGATTAAATTTCCTATTATATAGGTATTGTGCAGATACTTCTTTTTTTTTGTAATTTGTTTTTATTTACTTAAATGTATATATACGATATGAGTATATGGATATAGTTGAATTTGTATTTATATATGTGAAAAAAAAAAAAAATTAAATTAGAGATAGTGTCAAATAAACATAAGCCTATATATAAAGATGTGAAAAATATACAAAAAGAAAGATACAAAAGAAAAAAATTAAATTATATTATTTACCTTTGAAACACAATTTGTAGATAGTTATATATTATATTCTAAGTAAATATAAACCTTTCTTCTTTTGATATTTAATTTTTGTTATTCGTATATTTTCATTTCATTAAAAGTTTCCTATTAAATATTTTGAAATAAACAAAGCAACAATATAGTAGTAATAAAACTAACAACAGTAACAACAATACGAATATGTAACAAAATAAAAAAATAAAATTAAGATTTTCTCTTCTAAAATGGTTTTCTATATTTGTTTTATTTAAAAAGAAATATTCTGATTGGTTTTGCAATCTCAAAGGTTTTTAAAAAGTTTATTGAATTTTTTATTTATTCTCAAATAACATTTAACAAAAACAAAAGATAATAAGTTTGTGAAAATTAAATTAGTAATTTATAAAATTAAGCAATATTATGTTGTATATGTAAATAACTACATGCATAACTGATTTATTTAGCAATTAGTTACATATGAATATTTTAAATAGAAAAATTTTAAAGATTATGTAAATAGTTTTTTTTTTATTTGTTTTAAGAAAAAATATTTTTTGAATTACTTATCTTTTGAGCGTACTTTGATTTGCATTCAAATATAAACAAAAAATCAACTTAAATTTAAACAAAGAAAATTAAGCTTTAAAAAAAAACGTTTTTACCAGATTTCACCTCTAATTTTCAGTAATTCTATTTAAATATATTTTATATAATATGATAACCTAAATGTTGAAAATAAATTTTTGCAATAACGACCTGACATCATTTCAGGGCAATTTAAAAATGTTTGTAAAACATGAAATACCGTAATTTTAGTAAAATTATTGTAATGTATCAAAAAATGTGATGATTTTTCTCCTAAAAACGAATCTACTGTAGTTGAAATCAATTAATGAAAAACTGTTATTAAATAAGCGCTGAGAGTTTGCTATAGGTTCGGAAAACCATAGTTCGTTCTATGACTTTGAAGATATAAAAATCTTTGGCTTCTGAAATCGCGCACTGGAGCATATAGATATTATAAAAGCGAAGAATAGATGGACATTTTATTCTGCCAGATAAAATATCATAGGAAAACATCACGGATGCAGCATTTCGCCTAGCCTCAAGAGTAGAAAGCTTAATAAGTTGACATTTAGCTAAATATCCAGTAATATAAGATTGCCAGCTGAATTTACGTAGGCAAAACCTAATCATATTCTTTTGAACAGACTCTATTCTCTTAATATGTTTACCATAATAAGGCATCCAGATCGGACAAGCATATTCGAGGTGAGGACGAACAAGTGCAGTATATAAATTTTTGAATGTATAAGAATCAGTAAATTGCTGTGAGTTACGCTTAATGGAACCTAACATGGAAAAAGCTTTAGATATAATTCGATCTATGTGAGCATTAAAAGTTAATTTTTTATCGAGAATGATACCCAGGTCTTTTGTTTTACGGACATGTTCAATAATAGAACCGTTGATATTATAATAAAATTCAATTAGAGTTTGCTTCCTAGAAAATGACATGTAACTGCACTTATTAATATTAATGGTAAGGCCATTAATGTTACACCAAGAGTAGAATTTGTCAAGATCCTGCTGCAGGAAATGGCCATCTTCGTCCGACTTAATAACCGCTAAAAGTTTAGTATCGTCAGCAAATGATAAGATCAAAAACTTAATATCGAAGTCGATACCGTTCATAAACAATAAAAATAATAGCGGCCCCATATGAGTTCCTTGTGGAAAACCAGACGTAGCCTCGAAGTTATATGACGTGCAATTTTGTATTTTAACGCATAAGATCACTATTGTCAATTTAAAGCTGAATAAAAGTTTGGTAATAAACAAATTTTCATTATTATTGTCATGAACCATAACTCCTTACATTAATATATAATTCAAGTAAAAATAAATATTGGGAAAAAAGACCTAAAGTTATGTACTTATGTATATTTAACAGAACACTAATTAAATATATGTATACTAGCGAACCCCCTGTGCAATTGCGCAGAAGTAGTTCTTTCAGACACAATTTTATATAAAAAAAAAAATTTAAGTTTTGCTATAATTGTAGTAGTTTTCTGAATCGCTTGATTATTGAATATATATTATGTAATATAACGAAATTTATGACGAAATTAATACTAATTTCAATATATCTCAACACAATAAAATCTCATTACTCTCAACATAAGAGATCGATGTATTTTAATTCGTTTATAGTCAAAACCGTTTGTAGTCACAATTCTGTTATAGCAATAGGCAACGATTTGTTTGAAAGAAAATAATAAACTTCATAAGTTCATATAATCGATACCGTTTATAAGTTGCATTAAAATATAGCGCCAATTTTTTCAATAAAACAAAAAAATAAGTCTTAAATAAAAAAGTAATTATTTTATGAAAAAACTGATTTATATATTGCCTTTTTTTGTTCTTTATAACTTTCTATATGCATATTTTGTGATTATATAACAGAATATTTCTATTTATGAATAAAATAAAGTTTAAAATTGTTATACGAAAGATATTTTATTGAATTTGATTTTGTTTATAAAGATGCAATTTTTTTTTGACTACGCCTATAGCCACAAAACGGTTGTAGTCAGAAATATTACTGGAATTTAGCGAATGACTATAACCGTGTTTTACTGTATATATATATATTTTTTTAATAATAGCAGAAGCAAATGAATTAACATTTATTATAATATTTTTGAAGAGTTATGATCTGATCTCATTTTAGTTTTTCTGTTTTGTTTTCAATTTTTGTTTGTGTTTTTGTTTTTATACTTTTTTCTATAAGTTTGTGTGTTTATTTAAAATGACAGAAATTTTATGAAGACATTTGAAAATTGCCTGTAATTAAGATTTATTTTAGAGTATATATATATATGTCGCTCAAATTGGAAATAGCCGGCATTTATTTGGTGTAACTATTTGAAATATTTTGAGTATTCAGCACCAAGAACTTGCTAAAATTTTAATAATTTTGTGGTGTATTTTACTATTCAGCAGTTCTTGCTTTTTTACTCACCACGTCGTTCATCTTGTGTATATTGTAATATAAAATATTCCCTACGTGGCCTTCTTTGTGTAATATATAAGATATTATAATAATAATAAACCAACTAACAAACGCTAAAAAAAAAATTGAAAATGACAAACGCCAATAATTTACAATTTTTATTAAATTTTAACGACTTACATTTTGACAGATAGTAATTTGATATACATGCTTGACAATATGTATTATATATAATATACGAGCATAGAGATCATTCTCTGAAAAATTAGTACAATTTTTATGCTGTGAATGCTTCGAGCTATAAAATGAACACAACATTTTTTTTTGACAGATCATGCTCTGCTCCGATTTAGTTTTCGCCCTATACTTCATTTACTAATTATGATTGATTTTTAACCTATAACTTTGCTGAAGAATAAGAATCTCTTAAAACTAAATAATAAATAATAAAACTCTTATTATTACTTACTTCCTTGCTTTTGTTGTTGTTTATAAAAATTTAAATTGTCATTAAATCCCATATCTTGAAAACTGTTCCAGCATTAAACTAAGTTCCACAGAAAAGTTTTATCTATAAATGAAAATATAAACAATGGTCTTAACGAGTCGCTTAAGATTTAGGGCGTTTCCGAACCTCTCGCACTTGCACTTGATACTCGCACTTGATTTGTTGTCAAAATTTTAGTGTAGTCTCAAGTACACTAGATATCGCAAAATTAAATTTATTAAATTTAGAGCGATTTGACAGGCTTAGTGCGAGTATCAAGTCCAAGTGCGAGAGGTTCGGAAACACCCTTAGAAAAAAAATGCCAAAGCTTTGCCAATATCAAAAATATGATCTTTGTAATCAATTTTATTTATCGTTTTCTATTTAATATCTTATGCTTTCACGGCTTCAACTAAATAGTATTTAGTACTTTGTACTGTAAGTCAAGTACAAAAGGCTGAAGAAGTCTACTATTTTCAACAATTATCTCAATTTTACTCTAACGCTAAAAACAAGGTTTTTATAAAAATTTAAAACTATGTTTTAATATTTTTAGCTTTCGTCTTCTGATAATATTATGTAATTGTGTTGGTATAGTAACATTTTAATTTCTATTTTCGTTTTTCAATTTTCTTCTATAGAAAACAATATTTAAACTGATATACAAAACCACCACCTGGAAATATTCACTTATTGTTTTATATTAAATTCAAATGAAAATGTCATCGTATACGAGTAAAATGAAACCAAAAAACAAATAAATTTTCCATTAAAATATCGTACAAATTTCTCATTAAATACGAAAATTAATATAGCATAATAAAATAATATGTACATATTATGTGTACAGTATCTAAGAATTACATTTATGACATGCAATTAAGTACCACCAAATAAAAAATTAAAAATATTTTTTTTTGTCAAATGACGCAGCACCGATTCATTTGAAACACTTGTTTTCATAATTTGATGCATCAAATTCTCAGTTAAAAATATAATATAAAATACTTATTTATATCTAAACAAATAATTGAATATGAACATATTTACATACATATGTATATTCCATAGGTACCCATTACCATATACTTATTTATTTAACTTCTTAATAAAATAATAAAAATAATAATTTTCTTTTATGTCATTTTAAACTTTAAAGTGTTTTTTTTTTGTATTTTTCTTTTTAATTAAAATACTGAACAATAAAAAATAAAACAAAAACAAAATACGATTATAATTTGAAGGGTTTACTATATAACATACAATACATATTATGCCCTCTGGTGGAATTATAATAATATGTCAGATTTATATGTACACAAATAAAAATTATATTGTTTGACTCGCTTTACACTATATTCATTTAAATTATAGAAATGTATCCTTACTATATAATTTTGTGAAATTTATACCCTTTGTATTAAATTTATGGGAAAAAAAACTACTAAATTTTTATACAAACCAGAGAGATAGCGAAACAGGTTGAATCAGATTTTATTACATAAAAAAGATACTATTTAAATTTGGATTCCTAACATCCAAATTCGACTTTTTGTTATCCAAATTTCTTTTTAGGATATAACGGTAACATTAGAGTTACCAAAAATAAGACGTATTTAATAATATTAAATGCTAATTCTTCTAAGTATGAAATACTTATCTAATTAGCACTAGCCTACTTAAGGAGTTTTTGACCCTATCCCACTGTACACTAATTAATTGTACTAGAGTTATTCCGAATAATGTTTACTTTGTTCGAAAATATCGTATTTTTTTATCTGTCAAATTCGTTGAACTCCCATTTTTGTAGTTTGCGAAAAAGAAAACGAGATAACTGCCACTTAAAGCTAGATTCCGGACTTTAGGTAAGGCGTTCTCTAACAATATAGGAATTCTTACAGGCACCGAAATTGATAATCTGAATTCTGCTAATCGAATTTTTAAATCTCTCTAGTACTGAGGTCCGTAGGAAAGTGACAACCTAAAAAAACCATCAAAAACAAATAAGAACCCTTATGGATGCCTTATTTAATGATAATGCTCAAAATATTGCTTAAGTCATATATCACAGGTAGCTTCCATTATTTACTGTTCCCAGTTGTCGAAACTCGCTACGATTGAGTCCTTCGTAATTACAGAGTAAATATTTAATAGATTCTTCCTCTACTAAACATATTGTGCACAAGCTATTTTCGGTTAATACGATTTTATAAAGATGCTTCTTTGGCAGGACCATTTTATCCTTTCGATAGCCGATATGTTGCCCTAAGATTTCTTTGCTTTTTGGTCTAACTAAACTGACTTTTTTACTTTGTCTATTTTTTTATTAAAGACAAAAATCTCTCTTGAATCGCCACATATTCCATAAAATAATATTGAAAATCGTTTAGAGTAAGACATGGATGTAGCTACACAAATCAGAAAATAAATCTAATAAGGTCTCAGCTCTGATATAATGTTAATGAATTTTTTTGTTTTAGTTTTAATTTTCTTATTTTATTTTATTTTTTTTATAAATTTTAATTGTCAAAATATTAAATCACAGAAATACCATTTAAATCTACAATTTTACAGCCGTCAAAATTGATTAAATTAATGGTGAAGTTTTAAAGTACTTTTGTATATAAAAAAATAATCTCCATGCATACAAACATACCTACATACACATTCAATAAAAAAAAGTTAACAAAAATTATAAATAAATATAATTTTTGTTTTCGATTATTTTAATTTCGAATTTAAATTTTTAAATAAATATAAAATATTTTTGTCTACATATTGTGTCTACACTACATACGTAACACAAAAGCGTTAATATATATAAGTATATAATATGAGAAATTATGTATATTTGACTTTACCTGAGTAAACATAATGTATTGACATATTTTAAATATGAAACTAAAAACAAATAAAAAAAATAAAAAAAATACCTATAGATGTAATTGGCCTGGCTTATTATAAGAACAACCTACACAATTTGAATATTCAGAAAAATAAAAGTGAAATAAAAATGGACCTCATTTTAATAGACTTAAATGAAATTTATTTTTGTAAAATAATGCAATATTTTTAATTACCATTTTTATAGATAGGTACTTCAATAATTACGCCTTGTTCAATTTCACTTCAACAAAATTGTAGGTTTAAAAATTAAAATTGTTTTGAATGCTGTCAAAACTTAAGTAGAATCATAATAAACCTATCATTAGTAAATTTGGTAATTTTATTTTTTATTATAATTTTATTTTTTACCAAATTATTATAACGCAATCATATAATTAAACATTTTTTTTTTATTGACGCTTAATATTGTCAAAATACATGAATTAAATGAAGAGACTGTCTTTAGAGGAGAAACAGTCTTTAGAGGAGAAACAGTCTTTAGAGGATATCAGTAATATCTATGAGTATACATATACTACGTGAATTAATATTTAATAAGTTGTTATCAAATTTCTTTTTATGTAAAATTACACAATATACAATTAAGTACAGCACAATTCCTCATTCTTCAATTTGTGTTTGCCTTCTATTAATATTAACTAGGCAACTAAATTGTCATATATAATAATGGAAAGTTTTCGTCTCAATTTTATTTTGGTGGTTTTAAAAAAATATTAATTAAACTTTATCTCGCCACCTTAATATTATCAATATATTTTTCAGTTTAATAGATATTTCAATAAATATATAAGTCAATTTTAAAATTTTATAATAAATTATATTATTCTGAAACATAATTAGTTATTTCATTACTTGTCTATTCAACAACAGAAAATTCGCAAATTTGAGTATTTGATTGACCTCAGAACATGTTGAAGATTCTTTCAGTTGTAGATTACAAAATATTTTTCTGGAACACTCGCACGTTTCGCTCTTTTTTTTTCTATTTACTCTATATCCTAATATCGATGAATGTTTCTATCAAACATTTATGAGACCAGTGTTTGCATATGGAGTACCCATCTGGTATAATATACTTAAATGCTAGTGACATGGAAAAAATTAGAGTTAGTGTGTGGGAAAAATTGAAAATCACAATCTTGGTTTACATAAACATTATTCCAACAAACTAGCTAATATAAACTGGTTCAATAATTTTTTTGTCAGTTTGATTCGTAGACATTTTGATATATAAATGAGAAATTCAGCAAAGGGATAAATATCGTGCATGTATATTATTATAACCATGAATATGTACATAAAAATGACCTATGAGCCTACTTATTAAATATCAAACGTTTTTTTTTTTTTAGGTGTAAAAATAATGTAATAAAATTAAACAAAAAAAGATATTTAAACGTTTTACATAACACTTAGATAAGATTTTTATATATAGTAAGTAAGTAAGTATAATTTATTTTATTTTCTCCTATTAAAATTCCTTGTATATAATCAATAATTTTCTGTACAATTTATTTTGAACTGTAAACGAAATAACAGTTTTAGAATTACTTTTTAAAATTATTAAAGTAATTTGATAATTGAAAAAAAAAAAAAAATAAAAAATATTATTGATTGTTGCTTAGTTCGAAGTTTTTGATAAATACTCGTAATTTACAAATTTAACAGATTTTTTTTTTGTATTAATTTTTTTTTTTTTTGTGTTCTTTGAAATACTTAAAGGTGTATTTATATAATTAATTTTTACAAGTTGTCAATCAATTAATAATTTTAAATATTGATGTCATTGTAGTTACAAGTGTTATTATTTTAGGAGAATAAAAATTTAAAATATATGTAATTATACACATAGCCTTAAATTTAGCAAAAATAAAAATATTTTTGACTTAAAAGCAATTGAATTCATTAAAATAATATGTGAATGTAAGATTAATATTCTTTTTGTTGTTTTTTTTTTTTTATTTGATATTGAAATTGAAGAAAATTAAAGTTTTATATAATTTGAAAATACACGAAGGTGTTTTACAACCAAAATATGTAACCACATTCTAAAAAATTCTAGAGTGTAATCTGAAATTATGAAAATAAGGTTCATGCTTTGACAGAGAGTAATACAAGAACCCTCCGATATTTTTATACATGAGAAAAAGTAAATTTTTGGAATGATATAAAATTTAAATTCAAGTAAAACACATATAAATTATATTGAGATTCAAAATATTATTTTATGACATTTAATTGTTCAAAAATTACGTCTAACTCCTCCAATAAATCGCATTCGATTAGTCCAACTATAAACAAGTTTGGCAAGTACTTCTGCGTTTCGGTATTAAGGCGAGTTATATTGATTTAAAAGTGTAAATTATTCTTGGTTTAACAGCATAAATCAAAGAATTTCAATTATTCCCATAGAAAATATTTTAGGGCGTTAAATCATTCGATGTTGAAACCAAGTCGCTGAACCATTTTTTGAAATATAATTAATTGTGATGAAATTATTCTTTCAATAAATTAATTGTAATTGTATCGATGTCTTTTAGGTTTATATTACGTTAAACAAATTTGGAATTAAATAATAATTTATCATGGATAATGTGTATGTAACATTTACTTCTCGGCATAACTTGTTAAAAAATAACGACGAATGGTAATGCTCCCAACATGTAAACCACATTGAAACATAAAATTTTGAGGACATAATGCGATCTTCAAAACTATTTGCACTCAATGTACAGCAATTCATACCTTTTATTATGATCTAACCAGTTCAAATGTCTTAATTAAATTTTTATTTTTACTAAGTTCATGTTGCTAATCAGCTGACAACATTATATATTTGCTCCTTGTAAATGCTTCATCATATACAGGACCATAAATTTGGGGATAAATTTTTCTTTCGAAGATACTGTGCATGGTAATTTATTTTTAATTAAAGTCCACGATTCAGATACATAAACACCGTTAGGACGAATTTTTTAATACAGTGGAGTCTTCATATTTTGGAATAGACGTTGTGAATCCAGTTAGACAAACCGAAGTAGCATAACCTATGGGGGTGCAAATATTTATAAAATATACTTCTTTGTGTGTTTAAGCGCCGCACTATATGCTCAAACACCAAATTGAAGAAGTCACAAAACTGATAGTCAAATAAGACACGAAAGTGGAATCGCATCCCTCCCGACGGGTTTCCACAATCAAATAATAACATAACAGATTGTTATAATCTCCAGAGGTTCAAGTCAAACATTAACTACCTGTTAATGTAAGCTTACACTACCTGTTAATTTGTACAACACTTTCCTTCTTCCTCTTCCTTCTCTATTCCAGCCAAGCGCTACGTAAGTATCAAAGGTTCTATTCTAGCGCGTGGCTGTTTATATATAAAAAAAAAAGAGCATTTTAAAGCATGGCAGTAAGGGTAGCAGAGACAGAAAAGAGATTCTGTATACCAAAAAAGAATATAAATTTTTCAATGGTCAACAATCAGCCAATAACGTATGAATGGATAGAAAACGTGAAACATTAATTGGGACATAACAATTACTTTAAATTATTTAGTTATACTAAAATCATTTGAAGTTGATGGAACTCAAAAATAAATTTTTTTAAATTTCACTAAAAAGTAAAAAGTAGAATATGCCTCCCATATCTGAGCTGGCCTCTCTGACCTATTACAGCCCAAGTACGTAACTATACATGTTTTTGGTAATCTTATATGGTTATATGTAATTAAATGACTTTTAATGATTTTTAACAAAATTATTCCACTAATAATTGTGCAAATTTTGAAACCCAACGCTTTTTTTTTCAACGTTACAAAATAACAAATAAATTCTATTAAATTAATTAAATACTAGTAAATTTTATGTTTTTGTTTTTTATTGTTTATTTTTCCAATTTGAATCAGTGTCAATGACTTTTGAAATAAATGAAAATTTTATATATCTACTTACACTGACTGCTACTATGCACATTAAATTTTATTTCATACAAATAAAAAACTTAAAACAAATAAAAGTGCACAATCAGAGATTTTAAAATTAGAATTGTTAGTTAAATTTCAATACAGTCCTCATAATATCAGAAAACAAATAAAAATAAAACAATTATTTTTTGATGACTATATATGTACGTAAAAAAAAAAATATTATTTTTTGTTTACATTAAGTTTTTAGATTTATTTTCAACTATAGTTGAATTTGTTGAAAAAAGTGTAGATAAAAATGTTTCCTTAGAGTTCACCGATTAAAAAAAAAGTATTTTACTAATTCCGACTGAACAATTTATATTATAAAATCTGAAAATATATCGAAGTATGAAGAATTTATGCATCCCATTATAGTTTATAGTAAAAATTAATCACACAACCATCTGTATAGTGTCAATTTCCACAGCTTTAATATATCTGCAATTTGATATTGTCATTCTAAATTATATTTTTATAATTTAACTATAAAAAAATTATAAAATAAATTTATGTAATTATAAATTTTATAACAACTTAAAAAATTTATAATTATACATAAATGTATTTTATAAAAGTAACATTTTACATTTTGGTTGATTTTTATAACTCACAGATGTATTATTGACATCTTCTAATAAGTTATAAAATCAATCAAAATGAAAATCAGGAGTTGTATAGGTATAGTCTAACCCTATTAATAATATATACTGATGAGTTATAGTAGTGTAAAAGATGAACGAAACAAATCTTAAAAATAATTTTATAAGTGATTTCTTTAATATCATATTCCGCCGGATACTTAGTTCACCTTTCTTTGTCTTTTTCTTATTTTTTCACCAATTGTCTTCGGGAAACTCTTATAGTTTAATATATTTCACAGATTTTCTACGAATTTTTGTCCTTATATGACTAATTGGTTCTTTGAAATATAAACTATTTTTCTGATGATGGTCATATAACCCAAATCATTCAAGATATTAAATTAAAACTAATGAAACTTATCTAGAGTTTTTCATCTTTATTATTAAAAATCTTTCATATAGAGTATATTATACTCAATCAAAAATATTATATATATAACTAACAGTTCATTCTATATTGACTTGTTTATAATTGAAAAATCCATTATGATTTTCAATCGTTCCAACCTTGTTATTCCAAAGAACTACAACCGTCTGAAAAACCAAATATTTTAATTTAGCTAAACCCAAAAATGAAATATGTGGAGCATGTTTAATATAGCTAAGAATGGTGCCCAATGTTTAAGCGCTCTAAACATTATGGAGGCTTCAATTGGTCCAAAACTGGTTTCGGAAATTCATTTAGTGTAATAATCGGTGCGATATAAGTGCTCCACTATACAATTTGCAACTTTTAAAAAAAAAACCTCTTCAGGGGTCGTCTTCAACTTACATCCCATTTCTACGCAATTATTCTTTATCCTATTATTTTAAACCTACAATATTTTTGTATAAAGGAATCATTTCCTAGTGATTGGGTATAGTGTGTACAAAAAAAAAATGTATGTACGCATAAAAAAAATTTAAAATGGAAAAATCCACCTATCTTAAATTCACATAAAACAAAAACTTTAAATTATTTTTTAGATAATTATTTTTAAACTACTTTAATTCACTTTCATGATATTCTCCATTAAAAATCAGATATAGGCAGCATCCAAAAAATTTTTTTAAAGTTGTAATATATGCATAAATTATAGTAACTATATCTATACCGGGTGTTGCAGAGCATGCGTATCAGCTTTTTATAAGGGGAAAGAGCCGTTATTTTAAAATTTAGAAAAAAGTTTGTTAACTAAATCGAGGGCGCTCGATCGATTGGTAATATTTTCAACTTTCGGAAAGGACCGCTAATCGGTTTTTTAAGATCAACAATAGCCGAAATTGACCGAAATCGAGATTTTCAAACGGGAAGGGGTACTATTTAATGCAAATTCGGATTCTACATCAAAAAATAAGAAACTGTAAAGTAAATTTTTTTTTTTTTTTTTTTTCTTTTTGTTTTTGTTTTTTGTTTAAACTTTGTAGGTTTGTTGTTTAAACCCAAAACTGAGATAAAAAATATGATAACATGAAAATCAAATTAATTTATAAAAATGATTATCATTAATTTTAGTTTACCAAAGGAAAATATTGAGCATTTTTGTTTTATTGTTATTAATTTTGAAGATAAATACTAAGAAAACAAAAAAAAAATCATTTAACATAATTTTCTTATTTTTTGTCGTAGAATCTGAATTTGCATTAAAAAATACCCCTTCCCATTTAAAAATCTCGATTTCGGCCAATTTCGGCAATTTTTGATCTTAAAAAACCGATTAGCGGTCCTGTCCGAAAGTTTAAAATATTACCAATCGATAGAGCATCCTCGATTTAGTTAACAAACTTTTTTCTAAATTTTAAAATAACGGCTCTTTCCTCTCTTAAAAAGCTGATACGCATGCTCTGGAACACCCGGTATAACTACTTAAATTTATAAAATCAAAATCCTATGATAATTAGAATTAGAAATTTAATTTACTATAATGCAACATAATTCGATTTAAATTTGAAAAATTAAAAATAATTAAAAAATTATTTAATACCACTTAAAGAATTATTTCAATTGATTGAACGCTTCTTTCTTAATTACATTTTATAACTACAATAACAATGGGTTAGATACCTACAATAGAGTAATATGAAAGTTCTACTACCTCATATAATTTAATTAATAAAATTATTTGTAATTCAATACATGTTATACATATATCTATATATTGTACACCTTATTATATACATACATTATTATTAGGTACGTCCTACACATTTGCATAATATATAATATAACCAAAATTTAAAAAAAAAATTTTCTTTTCTTTTTTTTTTTAATTAAAAATTCCAATCACAATAGTAATTTGCATGACTGAGCGATTCATATAATCAATACCACAAAAAATTCAATTATTTATTTAATAAATTGTATTTTAATTAAATCAAATTATTATAATTAAAACCAATTTAAATAGATACATTGTTCCTTATAAATTTGTAAATGTATATATACAAAATATGAATACAGATACAATGCACACAGTTCTTATTTTGAATTTTAGAATAATTTAATTAATGTATAAGGAACAAAATTTTAAGAAAATTTCCAAAATAACAGACAATAGACCAATTGGAAAACAAGAGAGATTGTGTGATACTGTGACAGAAATAATATAAAATTTTTTGAAGTTTTTGAATATAAAAATACTGTACAAATTTAAGGTTTATTATCTTGCACTATAAATTTTGAAGTGTAACAGTATTGATTTGAACAAAATTAATAAATATTAACAAATTTGTATCAGTCTTTCTCAAAATACGACGAACAAGACTTTTATTGTATAATTATTAATACAAGAACGATAAAATAAAAAGTGATTGAATGATTGATGTTTGCAAAATTGAATTTTAACATTTGAAAAATGATATTACCCGATCGAAAAAAAAACTTAACGCAGAATAAAAAGGATAGGTGGGCGTTAGTGGATTCAATTCTTAAGCACGGTTTGGATTCTTCGTATTCATCTTTCGAAAAAAATAATTTCAATTAATTTTTTCGTTGTGGTTAACAGGCACAACAGAAGTATAGTGAAACTTGCAAATTTATAATTTACCATAAAATTACATTTACAAAAAGCAAACCAATTTAGCTCACTTTAAATAATTGTACTAAGTTATCGGCCGATATCGTGAAGTTTTACGTCATCAGACTGATGACGCCAGATAAAGACAATAAAAAGATTACTCATCGGTTCACTTTATGCAGAACATTGCATTACTGTATTTAATTTACGAAAAGATAATTTTGCCAAAATTACTGGCAGTAACATTAAGTTAATAAATTTGTTAAGCTCTAATAAGGTAATTAAATTTTAGAAATAGACTTGTTAAATTTAATAAGAAATTAAATTAAACTGCAAATGAGCATATGCCTGTTTGAACTAGGTGCGTTCATATTGTTTGTATCCTTAGTTTATTACATCAAACACGTCAGGTCAAACGTCAAACATATCAAAGAAATATTTAACGTATATAGTTACAATCCCATGTAATCTGCAACATGTTTTGTAATAGAAACAAAAATAAATCGTAATTTTTCAATAATTGTTAGTAAGCCAACACTATGCATAAACAGTAAAGTTTTTGCTCCTATTGACAATTGTAAAGAAATGCAAAATTCCTGTTCAATAGTAAGTTGAACCGACTCACGATATTTTTTATTTCAATATTTCAACTTAACCTGCAGAAAATAAAAATTTTAAAGATATCAGGCCACCACATCAGATATTTTAAATTTTAGAATTAATTTTAAATTTATTATTAATTGTAATTATATTTTAAATTTATTCTTCTGCCTTCCCTTAGAAGGGATATATGGCATAGCTTTGATATTGTAATTTCAATCTTCTTGTAGTCATTATTTTCACAAAATAGTTGGTTAGTCGTGTTTTGCTATTCATATATATTTAGTGGCACTTGCACCCTCAATCGTTTAGTACAAAAAAATTAGCATCAAAACTATATATCGAAACCTTTGAAATATCACTAGATTGCATATATTTCTCCATTCTACCGATCAGAATCTGTACAAAGAATGAAATGATTGAAATTATCCTTTGAAATTTATCAAAATATATAAATTCAAATTACTGATTAGTTACAATAGTTAATAATCTTCTATTCAATTACGATTTAATTTAAAATAATATATCGATCTTAATATAAAAAAATGAAATTCTCTTTCCATTATTTAATTTAACCCACTATGCAACAGAACATCATCAGTAAAAATACTTTAATGTACATATATTTTCAATATTATAATTTTAACACCTTATCAGTTCCATTCGAATACAAAAATATAATAACAATATTAACAAAAATAATAATAATAACAATAATAAAAATAATAAATAAATAATAAATAAAATTTTAATTTGGAAATTGTTTTACAAATAGAATGAGAGTTTTTTTTTTGTATCAAAAACATAATTTACACAAAATAAAAGCTTAAATAAAGATTACGCTATTTGAAAAATTTGTTCATTGACTTCCAATAAGCTCGTAATTGAATCTAGCAGATAAATAATTTATTCTTTGTCTCATTTCAACATTATACATAATATTTTATATACATCTCTCATTTCCTTGCCTATAGTACCTATTCATTCAAATTATTTTTATTTGTTTTTTTTTTTTGATAATTCGACAAATATGGTACTGTAATTTGGTAGTCTTTTCAACCCACTACTGAACTATTTGAACTATTCTCTTTTTTTATTTGTTTTTTTTTTTTCATTCTCTATTTAGTCTCTTTAAAATTGTTCCTCATTATTGATACAATTATTATTGTCCTATGGGAATAATTTTTATGTATAAATAATGATTATGTCAACGAATTAAAAAAAAAAACCAAAAATACAAAAAAATTTTAATAAAATTAAATTAAAAAATTTAATTTGTTGTATAACTATAGTGTAATCATGAAAATTTACTATCTATCTATACATTGGTTAGAGTTGCCAACCAATCGGTAAATTGTAAATTGTAAATTCTAATATAGATTTTCTTAATATTGATATTATTTTGAACTAAAAATAAATCGGCTTGTGATTTTTGTAGCATTCCAGAAGTTACTCGAATTTTGCATTCGTAATTAAAAAAAAGCATAACAATAATTAAGAAGTGAAAATAAGCCGAAATTAGAAGCTCCGAACTGAAATTTTGTGAATTTATTACATAATAATATATTGGTAAAAATTCGGGTCAGTCGGGACAGTCTATATAGTTTATTCAAAATTGTAAGCTCTAATTTAATCTACATTCAGTCAGTTCATTTTCGATTAACTACATACAATACGATATTAATTTTATACCTTTTAAAATATAGATCATTAAAATTTAAAGCCTTTACTAATTTCTACTTCTAAACTTTAACAAACTATATAAAAAAAAAAAAAAATATTGTAAAATAATTGCGAAACAAAATGTTTCAAATATTGTACCTATTTATTAAAATAAGACCCAACTAAAATAGATTAATAATTTTAAGCTAGCAATTTCATATTTAGAAAGGAAGAAAAAACATTATCACTTCTATCATAATAGATTTAAAAAATTACGGCTGTCGCAAGTGGCGATAAATATAAAGGTTTTGTATAATATTCAACTTTTTTTTCGAATAATTCCGCATAGGCAGAATTGAACATATTACGAAAATTTTGCGATTACATGACAAAATTATCGTATTTTCAATCGTGTTCAATTATTAAGCGACAGTTAAAGTTTTTAATTATAATTTTGTGGTAGTTGTGATAAGTCTTGGAAGTAAAAATTAAAATATTAAACTTGTTGTTTGTTAACTTAAATACAAAACAAAAATTTGAAAAATAATAAAACTTAAACGACCTTTATAAATAAATAAATACAATTATGTATGTATTGTTTCATTTTTTACTTTATTTCGCTTTTCTATCTAATTTCACTTTTTAATGTTTTAATTTTATTAACTTGGCTTAAAAAATTCCAATACAGAATGTAAACAAATACGGAATAGAGAAACTGTCTGAAATTTGTACTAATTTATTTTTACTAATAAATGCTGTCGGTTCAATTTATTCATCGTATATCACTATAGACTTAAGTGACACGATTGTACTCATGTGCAATACATCGTCTAGCTAGTCTATTATTATAGGGGTGTATATTAATTTTGTACATGACCTAAATTACTTTTGAAATGAATTAGTCTTTGTAGCAGGATGACAACTTATCCTGCCTGTTTTGCTTATATTATAACTCTTCGATTTTAAACTTCTTCCAATTTATATAGAAAGGAGGGGAATACTATTATCTTCATAAATAAGATTAATATCTTCATTTTTTTATAACAAGATTTTCTATGATAATATTCTGTATAGTTACTTAAAATTATGTGTGAATTGTTTTTAATGTTTGATTAAATCGACGAAAAATAAAAATTTTGATTAATTTACACTGGAACAGTGAATAGGATAGCTCCTCCTAATATACAATATTGTTATACGATGAATTTTATTCATAAAATTTAAAATTTTTCAAACTAGTTAGTATGTAAAATTACAACAACAATATTTTTATCTATTGATTATTAAATTCGATAACTCAATTATTAAATGCTTAACCCTAAAGTTTCGATATTGGTTAGTTGAACCAGTTTTTATTTTTTTAAATATAATTAATTGATTGATTATCCGTTACGTGATTTTATAATTTTTGATTTTTTACAATAACTACGAACTTTAATCTTAAAGGTTCATTTATTAACCATATTATTTTCATTGCCAATTTTTTTTTTTTTTAGATTTTTGAATATATATTACAATTATTTTAGAAATTTACAATGCATATTAAAGATTAAATGGAAAATTTTTGATAAATAAAAATTGACTTGTGAGCGACCGTTCCATCGAATCGTCTTCTCCTAACCAAATTAATACACTATTTTATATTAAATAATAATAAATTTAAAATCTTCATAACTATTGTAATTTTTTGAAAAACTAAATTTTAATTCGTATTCTACGTTGATTTTAAAATTCATACTTTGGGTTGGGTTCATACTTAACCATTATTGAGCATTTTATCAACTGTTTCGATCTTCTGCTTTTGTTTTTATAGTTTTTACAAATCACTTCTACATTTTATTTACTTTTTCCATTTAATGAATGACTTTAGTTTTTTTTTTATAATTTTTGATTTATTAAATTAAATTAATATTCAATTTCGAAATTATTCGCTAATATTTTATATTTTGTCCTCTAATTTTTTATTTTCAGTATTTTTATAAAACATTTTGTGTATCTGAATCATATTTCGTATACTTCTTTTATAAATTTAACATTTTCATATTCTATTAATTGAACGCAATTTGGAGGTCTGTATCAATTTACTAAAACTTTCCGTTTCTCTAAAAACATCCGTTAAATTTTCTAAAAAATTTATTCCACAAATTCGTAAAATAAAGAAAATTTTTTCAAAAATAAAACCGTTTATCGTGCATAAAAAACTGCTCACAGTGCACTGGTAACAACAGAATTTTCTACATAGTCATAGTTATTTTGAATGCAACATTTGGAATTGGAGACGTGTTTCAAATATGACCAATAATTATTTTGAACAGTTTTAGCAGCGGTAATTTTGACCCTTCTTCTAACTTACAAAAAAAAAATATGTTGTTGTCAACACTAGTGTTAATTGAATTGTGTGCGTGATATTTTAATTTTGCGGTATAATATGAAATCCGACCTCGAAATTGTTAAAATTACAAACACGTCATAATAGGGGGATGGATGGGTGCAAAAAAATTAATTAAATATAATTGAAGTGACAATTCATTTTATGCTTAAAAGGGGTACGCAATATATAAGACTATAAGATTTTATTAAATAATTAAAATAAAATTTAGTTTCTTTGTTTTTGAATATTTTTTTGTTGAAATTTAATGAAATTTTTCAATTAAAAGAGATTATTTGATCAATTCAGTGAAAAACGTTTTATTTGAATTGCAATGCAATATTCAAGTGAAAGAAATATTTTTGTTATAGTTTGTTTTTGTTTTGTTTTTTAAGAACATTTAATTTTGTGTATCGTTAAAAATTTGGCGAATCCTAATGAGTAAATCTTTTTAAAAATATCATTTTGAAATTAAGACGATTATTAAAATAGAAATTTTAAAAAGAAAACAAAAATATGCTATATAATTTCTGAATGCTTTCAGTAGGCCCATCTACCTAACAGTTAGAATCGAAGATGAAGAATATAGATGAGTTTTTAATTAGAAAAAAAAAAGCGGTTTGTCCCACATACGTGTGAAATACAGGTTATTACTAGTACCATTAATTACTTACAATTGAATCACCACTACTAATGAAGGAATTATATTAAATGATATGTGTAACATTCTCTGAAAATACAGAATAAAGTGATTACAGTACTCGTTGTTATGTTAGAAATATTTTATGTGTCACTTTATATTAATAATACCCCCAGAGGAGGTTTATTTTCTGTATTCACGCTTAGTTACATAGTTCTATTACATTTATTTGATTTCCAACTTATCTATTTGGCGTCATTCTGACTTTATCATGATAATAATTTAGCCTTTTACAGATAAAATTAATTTATCTCTCACAAACATCCCCATGAATTCTATCATAACTAACGAATTTATCTTCTATTCGTATTCGCTGGAGTACAGTTTTGAATCTGTCATAGTAAAAAATCACATTAGAAGTGAAAATTGATATAACTAATAAATTTATATGTCACAATGTATACATCACAATTCTTTATAATAACACCAGCTCTCAATCCTAGTATAATTTTATTATTTAAATCTTTCTTAAATTTTGATTTCAAATTTTTAACAATCAACAAATAAATATTTATGTATTTTATTTTTGAATTAATTTACCAGATTTTTATTATTTTAAATTGTTTTATTAAAATAATTTCAAATCAAATCTCTGTCACAATTTTTTCATTTCTTTCACTTTTCTTTTTGGTCAAACGAAAAAAAAAACACAAAAATTAAAGTGACATTTTGACATCAATCATCGTGTTTATTCTGTGATGATTGCGCAAATTTAAAGTAACAAAAAATTTCCATAAAAATAACATTCGCAATAATTTCCATTTCAAAATATTGTGATGTATATTTGTCAAAATTTTTAACATCTTGTCCAATTTATATGACATTTTTTTTTACACACAAAAAAAAAAAACAAAATTAATAAAAAATACAAAAGTTATCAATTTTGGCACAATGAAATCAAAATAACTACTCGAAAAAGAAAAATGATTATTTCCTGTCAATTTGGTGTTGCTTGTGTCATCACACCTGTTTATTGTTTTAAGTGTATTGTTGTTGCTTTATTTTTTTTCTTTCTTGTTATTTTTCAGTGTATTGTGCCATTTAGAAAATAAAACAAAAAAAATTGTAATTGATATTTTCGTTAAGAGACGAAATTAAAAGATTCTACGATTTTAAAAACACCATTTCTTTATTTTTTTTTAATTTTGTAATAAAACTTTATATTAAATATAGTAGAAAGTTTTGACAATTATTTTAAGAGAAGATTTGAAGTTAGCAAATAATATAGGTAAAAGTAAAATATTACAGTTAATATAATATACGATTCTAATTACCAGTATTGAGCATTATTAAACGATGTCAACCGATGTTTTTTTTTCTTTGTCTCTCATCCTCCTCTTGCCATCAAACTGAATTTGTGTTACAGATACACATAGAGAAGAACAATAAAAATTTTGTTGGCTTTAAGATTTTTTTTTGTTATACAGAAAATTACTCGTATCAGCAACATTCCGACAGCAAAACAAGCTAAAATTAAAATCGAAATGAGAAAGATTCATTAATACATAAATAAGTGTTGACTGCTGTGGTGTAATAGCAAGCTGATGTAGTTTTGACCTATGTTGACGCTGACTGCTGAGATCGTCGAATAAGACTCATTGTAGTTATTAATGCTAACAGTTATTATATGGAATATAATTATGTTTTGTTAGCTATTCAATGTATTTCTTCAAGGACATAATTACAGTGGTGTATCAACAATTCAAATAGTTTAAACTATGAACATTTTTAAAAATAATCATAATACTATTTTAATATATTAAAAAATAAATAACATTTATATAAATTTAATTTTAAAATAAATTTTCTTTCTTTATTTTCAGGTAAGTTGACAATTTAATTCTAATGAAAAGAATAAATGAAATTGGTATGTGTTGAGTCATTTGTTAGTCGATTTTTAATAATATTTATATATACTTGCTTTTGTATTTAGTTCATCATATCATAAATAATCAAATTGTAAAGGATTATAATACTTTACCTACATATATAACTTGAAACGATTTACGATAGCAATCAGACACGGAAATGTATACACCTTCGTATCAAGTAAAAAACGATCAAGGTTAAAATACTGTAGTACAGACGACGAAATTATTATATGGTAGCTATTATTAAATTTAAACAGATGTGAATTTATAATCAGAATTTATGATATTTCATATAAAAAAATTATAAATTAAAAATTATCAATGGAGTAGATTAGAATGTAATTATGAATTTAAACATGTTTTTTATGTGACTGTTCTCTTTCTCTATTTAACATTTTTTTTAGTTTTAGAAGGGAAATACGTACCCTTTTCGATTAGTAGCCTGATAGCGCAACACTGTGCTGCACCCGTCAGCTATTTATTCCAAATATATCTATAAAAAAAAATTCTTGATTATATTTATTTATTTACCAATTTTGTTTTTTTTTTTGAGTTGAAACTAAAAAAATTAACAGAATGACTTTAAATTAAAGACTTCAAAATTTCTTAAAGTTCCTATAGTGACTACAGAAAAAACAGTGTCATATTCATCATTTCCCTTTTTTGATTGCTACTATTTTTTGCTTTGTATTTCATAATTTTCGTTCGAGTTATTTAAAACTAAGATAAACTTTTTTGACATTTAATTATAGTTATAGACCTCATTTTATTTCGGGATGTGTGTAATTTATATTATTTTTAATATTAAGACTGTTGTCTTTTGATTGTATATAGATAGGCCAGTTGTATGTTTGTGTTTCTCTATTCCTAATGTGTTTGTATTCCTAACTTAATAGTTAATTTAATCTAGTTTACTAAAAAAGATAATAAAGATTTCGCGTATTGATTTTCCCTTTTATAAGCTAGTTAATTTAGAAACAATTAACTTGTTAATGTTGTGTGAATATAATGAACTTTATATTAAATAGATATTGAATTATTTTAAATTCTGTAGCAATTTTTTATTAATAAAATAATAAAAGGATAAACTAATCTATGAACTCGATTAATTTTTAAAAATGAAAACAATTCAATTTTGCATAATAATAAATTTGAAAAAATTATTATGATTGTCACAATGTCAATTAATTTCAAATATATGTACAAATATGTTGCTTAATATACACAGCTGGAGGAAAAAGTGAAAGAATCACATTTAAAAAACCTGTCTATTTAAGGTGATTCAAACTGAATTTAAAATCAAATTCAATACAAAGTTTATTATTCAGTTTTAGATTTACAAAATGATTATCTATCCTCTTCTAACATTTTGTAAATATTTAGGTTAGGTCAGTTAAGTAAAAATCTGATAGAATATTTTTGTTTTTTTTTTTTTTCATTACTTTGTCTGTAGTGTGAATGAAAGAATAGTTTGATTTTATTATTAAAAAATAAATTAAATTCATATTAATTGCGACAAATAAGTTTAGTAGAATTTCAGTCTTATCAATAAAAAAGTGGAAGCTTAGAACAATTATTTGTTTTATTTATAAGATAAGAATTCTTAAAAATTTTTAGTAAAATAACTTTTAAAATTCATTTAACAAAAAAAATAATGTATCATCAAATTCATTCAATTTTAATTGATATTAAGTCTTATAAGACTCGTATATATACGAGTATAACCTTATTAAACATTAAGACTCATAATACATTAAAATTGGCACTAAAGTAGATCGGCTTGTATTGGCTCCGTAAAATATAATTAATTCTCAGTCTAGTTTTGGAAAATGAAGAACAAAACAAAATTAGTGACATGTGCATAAGCTCGAAGTATCAAAAACTACTATTTTCATGTTTATTGTTTTAATTTTGTAATTTTATAAGTTAGTAAGAAATCATTTTTTACAAGAGAATAATAAATGTTTCCGAATTGAAGCAATCTATACGTTACTATACTAGCACCAGTCTTCATACTCTGTACGTTTAGTCTAGACAATAAACTTTCATATTAAAATAAAACTTTTCTCCAATATTGAAATAAAGCTAAAAAAATTTGTGACTCAACTTAATCTTTTTTTTTTTAGAACTATCTTAGCCTAGAGGAAGTTTAAGAAAAACGGAATTTTTTCCTTACGGAGGTGGCCTTAATATGTCAGTACTGTAAAAGTTTTCTCAGGTTATGTAATGCGTTTCCAACAGCCTTGAAAGATCAAAACACTCTCCTACAACATGTGTGGTTTCTTCCTCTTCCAGACAGTGCCTACCTACAGGTTGGGTCGTGAATTAGTACTAGTCTACACTTATTCATTTGGTTACGACCAGTAAGTAGGCCCTCCATCTTCCTATAGTCTGCTCTATTGAGAGTTAGCAGGAATTTGGTTATTTTGGTGTTTATTCTTGGTGCATATATTTTGAAGATTGTTTGGCCTTCAGTACGCTTCCAAAGAATGTTTGATTCCCTCTCCAGGGTGTTTTCTATCGATAGTTTAATATTACCAATAAATATATAAAGTGGCGGCTTCGGTCCATTAATGTTGCTCGCCGATGATCTGGTTAGTTCGTCAGCTTTCTCCACATATCTGGTATCCAAATCAGTTGTATCTTATCTCTACTTCATATCTCCTCTTTAGGGATACGGCTTTAATATAATTAATTACTATTAATATTTAGACTTTTTTTAAATTGTTGTGTTAATTTTATTTGCTTACTATTTATTTTGGTTTGCTCGTAATTTGTAATGTGTGTTTACATATTTATTCTTATACACATATATTATAAAAATAAAGGGTAAAAATCAATATTATATATTTTTATGTTAAATAAATCCCTAGACCTACCTAACCTAACTTAACCTAATTATTAAGCCTACTTGACCTATTTGTTAAACATAATATGTATTTAGTACCTAATAATCGTTGAATCTGTTTTCTAACTAACAATATTCTCTTTTAATTTTTTTGTCTCAATTTAGTATAGGCATGTTGTATTCCATTCTCATCTCCATTTATGTGGCCCTTATGGAAGATTGTAATCAATGATTTTACATGTGATCAAATCTACTACTATAGGGATATAATATAGTGATATGATTGTGGCGTTGAATATAAGCATTTTGATCAAGGAATATGAAATGGTCGGGTGCGATAAGTCCCTTGACCATTTAGTCCTCATTGTTGTAAAATATATGTGATATTAAATCATTTTCTGGGGCTTAGTACTCTATTATAATGTTTTCGAATCAATTTTATTAGAAAATTGTCAATTCAGATTTTGTTTGCTTCCTTATACGAATGTTTATTAGATTAATAACATTTGTAGTCGGACTCGGGCTTTCTGTATATTATAATATATTTCTTTTCAAATTTAAGTAAAAATAATCAACTGAATTGTTTTCTAAATATTTGTTTCTAGACTATTCATAAATTTATTATGAAAATCTAACGAAAAAATTACAATTGAACTAAAATTTAACATTTTCATAATTTTTTAATATACATCACTTGACTCTCACATTGTGACAAGTAATTAATCATATTAATATAGCTAAAACCATTAAATTAAATAATAACATCTCAAGTAAAAGATTTAAATTTTATTGTTTTTATTTTTTTGAACATTTGATTTTTTAATTAAGTCAACTAAATTTCTCAAAACTATTTATTTTGAATTTTCCCATTTGAATTGATATTTATTTTTTTATTTACGGTTACACTCTTTTTTACTGATATCCTTATACTGCAACAAAACATGCATATATATACAATTAATACACTAAAACCACTATCTTTACTAATTAGTTTCAATTTCCATTTTTCAATTATCAATAAATGGAAATGAAGGAAAAATTACGGTAAAAAAACAATAAAAAGCACAAAATTGAGTGAAACCAAAAATTTTTATTTAATATACGTACATGGGTTCCTAAAATCCGGTGATCTCTTTTTATTTTTTTTTCGTTTTTTGATTAGTTTCTTGTTTTAAATTTGCATTTTTTAGCATTATACTGAAAGTGATATAACTAAATATACTTAGATATTCAAATAAGTACTCAATATAACAGGCTTCCACAACTTGGAACTTGTACTGTCAGTTTGACTAAACTTAGTTAAGTTTAAATTTAAAAAAAAGGCGCGTCCCAGATTCGGTGCTCGACAAAGCAAAAAAGAAATTATTTTAGGTGTTTTCGATCTGGTCTAGTTTCTTTTGTCAATGGCATAAAATAATTGACAAAAAAATAATGGAGAGCATAATTTGAAAAAACAGTTGAAGATAAATGGAGCAATTCTATTTTATTCAATTTGCTACATTTAAAAAATTAAAAAAAAAAAATCGTCTCTATCTAGATTATCGAATTAGGTGGTAAATTTATAGTTCTTTAATCAAGAAAATAAGAAGAACAAGAAATTTACTGAATTCAAAAACGATTTTAGTTATCTTCTGAAATTTCTAACCATATTCCATGTCCTTTTTTGTTGAACAGTACAATAATTACAATAATTTTAATAATTGGATTATTTTTAACGTAAAATCTCAATTAATTTAAAATAATTCTTTTTAAATTTTCTTTTAAAAACATGTATATATTGTATGTGTATATTCATACAAAATTCACAATAATATATAATTAACAAATCAAAAAGTAAAGTTAAAAAAAGATGTTTTGATACGTATATATTTATGTTTTTGATAAGAATTATATAAACATAATTAATTAAATTTATACATGGGCTGATACAGTTTGATGTTAAACTAAATAAAATGACCAAGAGTGGGAAAAAATTGTTTTACTTTATCGAATACTATATATATTTTATAAAACAATTCACATAGATTCTATTATTTATACATTCCCGTGAAATTTTATGTCTACATATATATTGATAATATTAAAACATATTAGATGATATGTATTAAAATTATTATTATTATTATTTAATAATCAATATATATCTAATCACTTGTATTATATGCATATATATAATATTTATCATTCCCATCAAATTTAAAGTTTTCCCCTCTATTTTTATTTGAATACGTTTTCCAATGCTCTAAAATTGCATTGCAATTAATAAAATGAAATAAAATGATTTTCAAATTATCGTATTAGCATAAATAATATATTTAAAACAGAAAAACTATAAAACATAAATAGTTAGTAAATATGTTTAGATAAAAATGTTAAAAAATAAAACTAATTTTAAATTCAATGAGAAAAAATTGAAAAGAATCTGTTCTACAAAACCATCAAAATATTAAGAAATGGCTGTTTAATTTATAAAATCAAATCACCTGAGTTGAAATATTGAAAAACATATGCTCATTTTTGGCTGAATCTGACATTTAATAATTAATATGATAATGTATTAGAGAGAAAGAGAAAGCAATACCAAGCTGCCAATCTATATTTTATATATCTATGATCTATATCATAAAAATTAGTTTTAAGTTAAGTAATTTTGTCTTAAATTATTGAAATAAAGAAAATAAAGAAAAAATAAATATATCCAAACTTCATACCAAAAAGTTATTGATATTCAAATAAATCACTTCAACTTTATCAAGCCAATGAAAATAATCTTTATGTAACATTGCAAAAAATATAACAAAGGTTAGAAAGCTCTGAACTAGTCGTAAATAGTGAATACAAAACTAACCATATTCCATTTACATCCTTTTATGCACACATTCGAATTAGTAATTTTCCGCAAATTTGGAAAAATTTCCTTCTACGATGTTCAAGTTAAAATTGGCAAAATAAAAATGGAGAATTTTTCCTCCCAATTTTAGTTTTTTTTTTTCTCTCTTTCGATATACCATTTTATTATGCGAATATTGAATTTTTCACTGACTTTCAATTACAAATCGGATTTCACTTTTCAAAGCAGTCGAATTCATTTTTTTTGTAGTTTTTTTTTTTTTTTTTGTTTCTTTTTCTACTTCAGCAAAACTTATATACGTTATTTAAATTACCAGTTATAAGGAAATAGAATAATGATATCTTTTTCAACGTTCATTTTTAGCATTTCCCTCTTAAAAATCAAATGTAAAATTCTCGTATCAAGCAAATTTTACATTTCCATAATCGAGTTAGTATTGGAATAATAATATTAGAAAACCACTTAACCAATTGCTATAGGTTGCTATAGGTTGCAAAAAGTACAATTTTGTCTTGATAGGTTTTCACAAATTTTAGCATCAATTTTCATAGTTTAATAACAGTTAAAAGTTTATTTTGTATATATATAGTATTTTTCATAATAATTAAATTGTGTGTGTATGGGTGTGTGTGTAATACTAAAAATTTGAATATAATTTTTTGAAAACAATTTTTTGAATTCTATTATGGAAAATTTAGAGGGTGTACGTCGACATAGTTTTTTTTTATTTGTAGTAAGCAATTATTGTAGAATGTCAATAAAGCATTATAATAATAAAATTCTAGGTAAAAATTGATTTTAATGCTTGATATTTTTAATTTTGTAAATTACGTTAATAAAAATTTTTGTAGCAAATTATGACAATATCGCTTGTTACTGTTATTTAGATTATAAAAATACTTTGAGGAGGGATTTTTTACTTATGCTGTCAGATTAATGTTTAGAGCAAGCACATTACACGTCTATTATACTAGACGAAAGCTTGCTAGATTTGATTTGCTAGGTTAGTAATACCTTCAATTAGAAAAATGTTAAAATAAACTAAACCAGATACAATGCTGTTAGTAGAAAAGTAAAAATCATAAATTAATACATATTATGTATGTCAATTTTAACATTAATTAAAACTATTTTAAAAAGCTAGGCCGAAGTAGTAACAAAGCAAAAAAAAACAGAAGTTAGTTAGTATCAGCTATGCGTACATTATAACGTTTATTTAATTTTGTAAATTCACTTTAGAATGCATCCAATTATATAATTTTGAAGTTAATGAAATTTTATCTTCAACGTTTTTTTTTTTCTGGAATCCATTCATTCATTAGGATAGATTGGCTTAAAATATTCAAGTTCATCTGCGAAGATATGTTTTTATAAATATAGAGATTGTCTGATATTTATGGCATACTCTTTCAATATTTGTTTTGTATATTTGTCTCGATATTTATGGTCATTCTCCTGATATTTGTCAATTGCTTCTGCATTACACTTATGATATTTTTGTATCTGCTGCTCTAATAATTTCGACGACATATTATTAATTAAAAGAAAACCGAGCCATTAATCGCCAAATGTCAGAGAAAAGACGATATAATTGATTTGGTTAAGCTGATTATTCGGCTCGCTGCACATAAACCTATCACTAGAATAACTTAAGAATATCTTATTTCATTAGAGAATCATTTAAAAATAGTAACTTTTTTATATTAAAAATAAAATTAGTAATCCTACAATATTATATTCTTTTAACAGTCATACTTAGCAATCATATCAAATTTAACAAAGATTTACATTACCAACTTTTATTCATTTTTTTTTACCATAACCAACATTTTTTTTAATTTTATACCATTTCTGTTTTACACAACTTTTATATAGGTATATACTTTTTTTTTGTTTTGTATGTTTTAAAAATTTATTGGATAAACATTGGTAGAAAAAGTTTTACTTTCCTTAAGTTGAATTAAATTATTTTAGAAAATTATAAAAAGTTAAGTAATACAAAAAAAAAAAAATGTTGCTAAAAAGAAGAACATACAGAAATTAAAAGAAAAAAAAAACTGGACAAAATCAAGTATTAGTAATGAAGTTAGAATAAATGAAAAAATGTTTTCGAGAAAACTAACAGCAAGGAGGGAATTGCGTTGAAAAACAAAAAATCAACGTATAGAAAACGATTTAAAAGGACTTAAGATTATATAAAAAACCGATTAACAAAACCGAATTACAATCAAAACAGCTGTATTTTATCAAAGTCAAAATTATTGTTTTTTCGAACAACGAACAAATTGAAAAGTGATCAATCTTTCAAAGAGCACTGACCTAAAAATAAATAAAATATATTAGAACTACCTCTATGCTATTATGGGCTGTATACCCCTCAAAATTTCATTTTCTAAATTTTTTTTTTTTTTCATTTAAAATAAACAAAAAAAAAATAAAAACAAGAAACAAAAAATAATTAGCAGATAACTCAGTATCGATGTACATGTTTTTTTGTTCTCACATAGAAATAGCAAATAATAAAAAATAAACGGGAATCCAATATACAACGACAATATTATAAAAACACTACATTTTAATGTTTATTATGTTTTTTTATTTCTTTTTTTTTAGTTCAATTTAAAAAAAAAAAATTTTTATGCAATTGCTTATTAGATTTGAGGGAGAGGAAAATAAAAAATGAATAAATGACTAGTTTGACATTTTTGATAGACAAGTTGTGTCAAAATTCTAATTAGAGTATAACGGAATAGTAATAAAACAATTTTTTTTTATTTATATTTTTTCTTGGTATTTGGCACAGCGTGGTGGTCCAATAGAAAAATACAACTTAACAAAATTTTTTATGTGCAATTTTTCAATTTCCATTATAGATTTTAATTAGTCTTAAAGTATTCGGCATTCTATAGGTGTGTTTTTTGCAAATCCTAATCGGATGTGGATTTTGAATCCGTTTTGGATCATAACATTTAAATAATAACAACAACAATGTTAATTAATTTTGTTTTGAAGCTGAATTTGAACGTATAGCTTTCTACTTATTATATTTGATCAATAGAAGCGATTATATATATATATATATATATATATCTATATATATATTGTCAGTTAGGTCTCTTAAATTATAATCGTTTTAATACACAGTTTTCGTCACAGTTTTATTTTGAAATTTCAAAGCTGATGGATTCATAAATTCCAAATCCAAATTCAAGTTTTAAAACAAAAACATCGAAAAAATTATTTTTTCGAGTTTTTAAGTCTTAATGTCCATTACTGGACATTTTATTAACTTTAATTTGTATTGCACAAAAGTTTTCGATTTTCGAATTTTTCCTTTACACGTTCTATTATTACGTTTGTTTGTTGCTCTACCCTAGTTTCAAAACCTTACATCCATGTTAACATATGATTATCATATGACAGGGATGTAAACGTAAACATGTTATTGTCATGTTATAAGAATCCATTGTGATTCGGCCAAAAGCTACCGTCGAAAAGACTACAATGATATACTTTAGTTTAGATATATAAAAAAATTAGTCATATGACAACAGGTTAAAATACTTAAATATTCAATTTTATAGAATCAAAAATTAAATAACATTATTTATGTACGAACGAGGCAAGATCAAGTTCATATATTTAATTGTGTATTTACTAGTTTTCTAACGTGATATTTCCTTTGAGAGTTTTTTACGAGGAGGACTCTAATAGAAATAAATTTGTTAATGTATAATGAATATAAATGTCTTAAAATAGAACTTCCAATGTATTTGCTAAATTGATAAATACGACACTAATGCCACTATATTCAAAATCATAAAACAAATACAAACACATAAAAAAAAAACTCAAAAACCTACCTAAAGATTTTTTGAAATGCCATAATTCTCACGGAAGAAATACCAATAAAAGAAAATCTTTAGGTAGGTTTTTGAGTTTTTTTCAATATGTCACATCAAAGATTCGAGAACAGTTTTAAAATGATCGGACTACTATACAAATTATCTCAACAATAATAAATCATAACACTTGTTGATTAACAAGAAACCAAAAGCTAATACAATTGATTGCTTCTATAATCGTATAGATGCATCGAGAACAAATATGATCACACCAGTTCAACAAATTTCATGTAATTTATTAGAATCTTATTTATTATTGATTAATTTATGTATAGAATTTTTAGCGGGTTCTTTGATTTCATCTTCTTCCCCACCCCACACTTTTAGTTATATTTGGATCGAATTTGTAATAAAAATATTTTATTTTTATAATTTTTTTTTTCTAATTTAATCAGTTTTGCAATGATTAATGACATTGCGGTACTTTTGATTATTCAAATTATTTGACAGATGATATAATTTTATAAATTTATAGAATAGAAAATTTTGCAGCATAAAATTAATTTGATTAAATGTTATAGAATTATTTTTATTTTATTGTATTGATAATAGATTCGTGTGATCATGAAAAGTTTTCTTTTTTTTTTGTAAATATATTCGAAAGTGGGTGGCCAATAAATCTTATATGATATGTAATGTTTTATTGTTTTTAAAAAGTTTTTAATAAAGTTTTAGACTTCATTAAGGTAGGGGACTGGGAAGTTAATAATTAATAATTATTCGAATGGAGCGCAATATAAACCAAGAAATCTCGCCCATAATTTCAAGATCAGTACAAACAATACGATTATAATATTTATGAAAATAAAAGCAGTTGACAACTGCAAGCGGAAGCACTAGGTCGACAAATTAATATTACATGAGATAATAATATTATAACTTTAAAAAAAATTTACAATTTTGTATATGCTTCCAAAATTAAGTGTTTTATTAACTTACTTAAAACACATCTGCTTTAAAGGTATTCCATTATCAAATGATGTTAGATATTTATAGGCAAAAAACATGAACAAATCATATGCAAACCAAAAGATTATCTCAAAGTTTAATACTACCTAATAAGTGAACTAAGATCAAGTTTTCATTTCATTACATTTAAATTATATTAAATTATAACATCAACAACTACAAATATATCGTTTTAAGATTCCGCAATTAAAGAGTTTAAATGCAGATGGAGGAAGTTTCTTTCTGTCGAACTTTTTGGGTTTCAGAACCTGAATTAATTGATTGAAAATAATTTGATAAATTGATATTCAGTCAATCATCATTCAATAGTTGTACTATATCAATTATATTATCAGTTATTTTAGTGTGACCATGATATTGGGTGTGATCAGTGTGATCATGATATTGACCAAAAACTATCACTAAATTGAAAGAACGGAATAGTTTAAAATATTTTTTATAATTTTGAAAGAAACAAATAGGTTCTAATTTAAATAAAAATAAGTCTAAGATGATAAACTGTTTGCACGAAACAAAACCCATTATCAATGCAAATCTAATGATATCAATTATCTGTGTTAACAAGTTATTTGCTTTACTCGATCCCCACTACTTCGCACAAGTCAATCAAAGGATATTTAAAACAAATCTTATATGCATGTGTAGTATAATATGAATAAAACTATACTTATTGTGTCATATAAATATGAAATATTTAATTGAATCTTTCATGTTTTAATTTGTAATAAAAGATACATTCAGGAAGATCGTTTAAATTGACATTATGTTAAGTGACATTTGGTATTGATTGTATTTATAATAGCTCTCCAATATTTGATATGTCTATTATATATACATATCATGTTGTATTTCGTTTATGCTGTTGATTTTCATCCAGTTTACTTTCCAAAATATTTAATTAGTGTTCCTGCGTTTTAATTATTTTTTCTATTACTTCCAACCGTTTTTTTAGCACTATATTTTGCTTAATTATATTTGTTACTTTACCCAGCGAAAGATAATTTTGAGATTTTGATATCTCACAAATAACTGCATCTTTTAAATAATGAGTTATTTTTTCAAGCGTGCAATTCGTAATATCAAAATTATACAAACCTTCTATACCTTACTTGGTAAATTCTGATTTGAATGCTCTTCAAAATCATCACACTATTTAATTATTCATTATTAGTAGGACAATCCATATATTAATCAATTTGAACGTCCAGTTTTGATAAATTCAAATAGTTCATCTCAAATTTCTGATGCACACTGGATGTGGAAGATAAATTTATCATTTGTAGGTATAGCTATTTCTTAGCCAGTTATTTTTTTAAGAACCCTTTTTTTAAACATAAAGCTGTTAATGAATATTCGGCAAAGATATTATAAGTGGAAATTTAACTAAATTATACATTTGAACTGAATTCATAATATATTTTTATTTTTAATTATACATTCAATCTGAACAATAACAAATTACATAAAAATTATTGTTCGAACAGCAAAACTTAACCTGAATAAATAAATAAAATTGTTACAATGATAGCTATCTACCTTCACTTATCGTCAAATAATTCAACTCAGCAAAGGTTGTACTACATAAAACTATAACTGAAAATTATGTTGTGCTTTTTTTTGTTATTAATTTAAAGTGTTTTCGATGTTGAAATTCAGTACCCGAATCCTAATGATTTAAAAAACAAAAAATGCGAAAAAAACAAATTAATTTTCTCAATGTTCGTTAAAAATATTTGTTCAATTATTTTGATATTCTAAAAGTGTCCAATTCGATTAGTTATAAAGTATTGCGCATTCTTCACCTGATATGAATATGCAACTAACTGTTATAATATAATTATTAATTATATTTTGATTTTTTTTTTTTAATATAACCACAATATAAAATCAGAAACACACTTTTTTTTATTAAAAAATAGAATGCGGAATTCAAAATATTTTATTAAAAAAAAAAATAATAATAATAATAACTAAATAAAGAAACAGAAATATCTAACAGATATTGATATGATCGTACATGGTTATAAATAAGTACGATGTTATTGTTGTTGTATTAGCAATATGAAAAGCTGATTTATTTCTGATGCTCTATTGAAAAATATTTCGTGTTTTAGATTTTATGCAAAGTAGAAGATGACTACTTTTAATTTTCTTTTTTTTTTTAATTTCTTTCAAAATATGACTTAAGTATAAAACTAATTGAAAAAATACTTGGTTAGAGATATAAAAATATTATATATACTTGATTTATGTTGTTTATTAATGTGATCGTAAATATTTTATCAGTAATACTAAAATTGAAGACTTGAAACTGAAGAGTTGGTGTGACCCCATTAACTTGATTTAAACTATAACATAATAGTAGTATTAGTAATAACTATTTGTTATAAATAAAATCAAAATCAAGCAAAATATTGTGATTAATTATTAACTAATGAAAAACATCTTGAAGAAGTATAAATCAATATTCTTTATGATACATAGTTTACGCTTATGACAGATATTTACCTATCTGTAAGTTTCATAAAGTTGTATCAATGGAACTGTACTGGACAGTAGGCGACAAGTATAAGTATAAAAAATTATTCTTGTTGTGTGTTTATTATTAACTAACATAACATGTTAGTGGAGCAGAGTTTAATGTTTTACTTCAGAAAATCTTATTTTCTCAACAATAAAGGAGATAGTCAAGTATGTGATTCTATACATGCCATTGGGTATTGAGTTATGGAGTATAGCTGTATTGAGTTATCCATAAATGTACTTAACAATTATCCAAAAAGTTAACCAGAAACAGCCCGAATTGTAATATATTTCACTGCATTATAATATTAGTTCTCCAGTTGTATTCATTCACACCTTATGGGTTTAATGTTATCAACATAGAATATATAAATATAATTCAATGGAAAAGTAAATTTTTATGTAATGCAGTGGAAAAGTAAATGGTTTATTTAAAACATTCACACTCAGCCATTTTTTTTTGTTTAAGCTCTCAGTGTAAATAGAATGATTGAGAATGTTTTAAAAATCATGTCACCATCCTTATTGAAAACCCAAGTTTTTCAGTATACAATTTTTTCTCTGACTTTGATTGTCCAATTCAGGATGTGGTGACATTAAATATACTTCCTCGTATCCTTATGTTAAGTTTTTTTTTCAAGAAAGGACACACTCAAAATGAGGGTAAACAAAGACCGATAAAATAGGGCAAAACAATAAGTATAAGATTTTTATTAAGAATAACTTCTTCTTCTATACTGCGAACAAACTCTGCGACCAATTCACCTGTTGTGCTATCAATTATGTAAAAACCCTGAATGCACTTCTATCCTGCCCATTACCACATATTCCGCAATATTCACACTTCTTTCCAGCCAAATCATTTGATACTTTCTACTTCTCAAAAGGTTTCAAAATGTCTTTCATTGTTGATAATAGTTTTTGAGCTTTGCTTAGATTTATCAAAATTTTTCGGGTTTGAAACACCAATAAATTTATTCAAAAAATATTGAAAATTCGGCTGTGAAGAGGAAATACTTCAAGCACTTCTATTATATTCATATATATACTGATTTAAAAATCAAGTTTCCATACCGGACCACAATATATTATTATTAATTTTGCATGCCTAATTTTTAGCCTAACATCACGACAGGTGAACACTTTCTTGGGTGTGCAAAATGCATTAGAATAATATTAAGTAATATAGGTTTGTAATCCTTCTTAACTATCTATTATTAGGGTTATGTTATTGGTGTATCTGACATTGTTTCACTTTATGCAATTTGCATTTTTTGGGATTGCATTGTTGCATTGTTGCATTGGATTGCATTGTTGAAAGAGCAGCATCTTTGCTTTTTGAATTAATTAATGAATATATGCTAAATACATCATAGCGCATTCATTAGGGATTACATACTTGTCTTACACCGTCCGTGAATTCGAATTTCGTTTGTTATTTTATATTCAAATCAAATTTCCACAAAAAAATTTAACTTTCGATGCCAACTGCTAACTACCTAACAACTAATAATATACTATAAACATTCAGAGCAAACACTAATCACTGTTTTCGTAAAATAATTAACCAGCTAATTCTCTTTTCATTACCATTCTAATTAAAATTATTCAATTTTATGTTAAGGTTCCCAATACACAAAGTGTTGGCTATTTTTATACAACAAACAACAGCCTGTATAAATTACTGAGAGTATTCAAAAGAGAAAGTTATTGAACTGATTTTTTATCATTCAAAATTAATTATGTATATTGTCAATTCAAAACTATTTTATTATTTTTTTTTTGTTTTGTTTCGCCCCCGAATATTAAGAAGGATAAAATAATATTTATTAAAACCAATAAAAGAAAAAATATTCGATTATCGAAAGCATTAAAAATTATAGTAAGCTTGATTCAAAATTCATGTACATGACTTAACTGTTATTTAAATTAAAATCAACCTTTGAACAAATCAAACTATATAGATTAAAAACCTGTGATAATAATGTCAAAAATTAAAATTGATTGAATCGATTTATCATTTTAAACGTTTCGATATTTTAATTTTTTTTTTATTTTACACAAATTTTTTTGTTTTGTGATCTGGATTTTTCTGTTTTATTGTTTTTTTTTTTTTATTATTGTTATTGGTATTGTAAAAAGTCAATCAGCCAAACCAGACCAGACCGCCTTATATTTTGTAAGATGATGACGAAAATAATAAATGGAATTTCAATCGGTAAATCAACCATTTATGGAATCTCTTGAACGCGCGTTCTTGCTTAATTTGTTATTTTCTTTCTCTTTTTATTTATTTTATCCATTTGGGGAATATTCGTAGGAAGTACTTAAGAAAAAGATTTATATATATTTATTCGTTTATTTATTTATTCTTTTTAATTCAAAAGATATTAGATGATAGCTGGAATATGGTAGAATAAAATTATATTAAAGAAATTTATTCACAAAGATTTCAGGTATAGATTTGTGAGGTTGTTTAACTTTTTTTTTCGATAAATAAATGATATTTAACTACAATAGAAATGATTCAAATTATTACGAATCTGTTAATAAAACACACTAACCTACCCTTAGTAAATTTTTAATTGTAGAATAGAAAAAGTTAAATAAAAATGTAAATTGATTAATTAAAATATCTAATAAAAATAATTTAAAATTTTAGTAAAAGTTAGGTAATAACATTTTTCAATTTTACAAAGGTTAGGTTAGGTAATACATTCAACATTAAGCCATTATTTGAATACATATTTAGATTTAACCTGAAGAATAACATTAATTTACTGTTATAGAAGACAACTAAATAAATAAACATTATTGGTCTTAGATCAAAATAAATTTAATATCAAACAGAGGGCACTGGCTAGAATTAAAAATAATTTATTTATTTGACTGAATAGCTGGAGTTAAAACAAAATCGTATAGAAAATAGTTAGCAATAACATTTGTCTAATAACTTGTATTTGATAACATCTCTTAATACAGATGAATCACTATATGAATTATAATATCAAATTGATTGAAAGTTTTAACAGTTCTTCGTTACATTTACTATACTTCTTAAAATCATTTAATCAATATTTCATTTTGACAGTATTATTACTTCTTTTTACAAATCATATAGAATATTTTATTTTTTGTAAATTGATTGAAATAACATAGATCCATTCTACAAAAGCCTTTTCTTTTTTAAATGGACATGCAAGCTCACCATACTCATAATCAGAAAAAAGCTTAAACAAAGAAATGAATTTTAGGATAGTATGGATGTTTTTGTCTATATGCCATCAGATTTCTATCTTATGTCCTTATGTTAGATTAAAACGATATATCGCAGAAGCAGGTGTATTAAACCTAATATAAATTACTGAAGTGGGTTAAAAATATTAATTTTCATTTGGCAATTAAAGTCAACCAAGCGGAAACTGGAGCAAAAGAATGTGAAGAAACAATGTAAAATTTAAAGGTCTAATTGACACAAATTTGTAGATTTCTAGCATTTTCTGCAATACATAAACATGTTATTTCATTTTAGTATTTGATTTGTTCTTTATTCTTGTCTAGATTATCTAATATATAAATTTTTTACAGTATACATCCATCTATCGCATTTAAAACCTCATTTCTCGTTATCAATTATCTTCCACGTACACAGTGATGAAGGACATACAACCATTTTTATCATATTCAATCCTTGCAAAAGCACCTTTTTCGGACCCACAATTGTATTTAATTGGAATATGTCAATTAATATACTACCATAACCATTAAAAATTGTATATAGTAATAATAATATTCATACATAATGTTATATATATATAGATACATATATAATTTGTAATATCTCTTTGTGCAAATTTATACTATTATTACAATAATGACTCAGTAAAATTAATTTTAACTAAGTAAAACAATTAAACTGAATTCCATATAATACTACTGACTTCATTATAAAATAATTATTCTATTACCTACCATTTACATTGCCAAAATTTAATCTACAATCGACACATTATATTTGTTGCCCTAATTTTGCAAATATCTGAATGTGTACTATACAAATATATTTCAATATAATAATATGACTAATGCAAATCGAATTCAAGAGTTTTATAAAACTCTAAAGTACTTCAAATAGAATTTTTCTATAAAACACTTCCTGGTTGTTCCCGTTTACTATCTACAATCAATCAATTTGCAGTAATCAAAATAAGCAAAAATAGAAAAAAAAAATTAAATATTGTTTTCTTATTTTATTTTACTAATTTAAAATTTTCATTTATTCTAATCCCAACGACATGTAATTAAAATATTTAAAACGCAAAGAAAACAAAATATCAAAACAAAAATTTGAAAAAGGCGTCGATTTACATTCCACTGTAGTTGCATTCCAGTCCAGTGTAAAAATTTGTTTATAAATTGAAAATTTTTCAACTAAAATAGCTAGTTTTTTGTATGATCAGACGTCACCCAATTGACCAATCAATGATACTATCATTACTTATGAGCCCGAAATAAATTAAAAGACAAAAAAAAACAAAATTTTTAGAAAATGGAATTTTCATTTTATCTATTCGAAAATCAATTGAATTTGCCATTTCTGTTTTTAGAATCGTTCATACAAAAACATTTTGAAATTTTTCAAATGAAGTTATCATTCGTTTGTGATATTGAAAAATTACAATAAACAGACTGCTAACAGAAAATATAACCATCCAGTTTTTTGTCTTAAAAAGTATTTTGGTCTATTCCAATTTATTTTGTTCTAGTTAGTATAGAAGTAGCAGAATCCATTAGTTCAATATCTTTCTAAGACCAACTAAGGATCTAATTGGTAAAATTTGGAATATACAAAATCATTTGCAGTCGTTGCAATCAACTAAGAGAAACATGGAAATGCGACGCTAGGACGCTTTTTTTTGTCTTTTCAATATAGGAGAAAACCATAAAAAGAGTTTCATTTATCGTTCTATTTACCAGGGAGAACTTTATGGACTTTAACGCACTAAAATATAATCCTTCTTTTAAAATTAAACCTAATCTTTTAGATTAACCATTAGTAAAATTTTGGTTCTAATACTTCAGATATTTTTGATCAATCATAGTCCCGTTAAGAGTCATTGGGAGATAAAAGATTTCCGTTCAAACGGTTTCATTCGTTTCAGTCTTCTACCAAAGTTTTGACTGTTAGCTAAGCGTAAAACTTTATTAAGGAACACCTGAAAAAATCAGAAAGGGAATCGTAGTATTTCTAAAGAAGGTATAGTAATTGTAAATTCACATCACAGATTCGAGGAAAATAAATTATAGATTCAACTGAGAACATCAACAGGTATAAAACCAAAAATCGCTGATTCTTGGATAAAGACCAAAGATATTCTTCATTTTTTATAAAGCGGAATATAGCCATTAAAACCAACCCTACCTATCAGCGTAACGCTAAAAATTATATTATAAATAATAACAAGATAATTATTCAACCTTCTACCTGAACTATTTAATTTTTTTTTTTTTACAATCTTGACATTAACTTAGGTAGAATCACTTTTTAGTGCTTAATTAAGTACGGTACAGCAATGTTACACTACAATATCTACAATATTTCGAGTATTTATTTAACAAATTACTAGCTTATCTACTTATTACATGTGGAAAACTACTGCATTGTCAGGAACGAGGCCTTCTTAAATAGAATGGTTTCATTTTATTTAATTTGTTACCAGATTATACTTTCAGTTATTTGTTGTCATTTATTATATCCCAATGACAAATGGTACTAGGTTAGCTCGACAAACCAATTAAGCATTTCGTTCGATTCCCGATGATCAGAAATTTCGATCGGGAATCGAAACTGGGACCTTTCGGTTGAAAAGCAGGAGCTCTACCTACTGCGCCACGCAGCGTGTGATTGTAAATTGTAAATAAATAACGAACCAGCTGTAAAAATGGTCAAATTCCTAAAAATTTACAAAACATAAATGATGACTTTCGATTTATTTCCTCAGTTGTTTAGTAAAAAAAAAAACTGAAGAAGTCTGCAAGTAGTAGACGAAATACGCGTAAAATTTGGTATGATAAGCATATTTAGTAAAATTAAAATTAAATTATTCGACTATTTTGAACAAGTATTGTAGTTAAATTATCATTTGATCACTTGTTAATAGCTATTCATGTTGGAAGTTTGTGAATTTAAATTCAAATTGAGCTATGAATATCCTTAAAGTTGATATGAATAGCCAGAGTACAGTTTGATAATCAATAAATGTTAATTAGCATTGCATCATTTTTACAAATCAAGTTTTCTAAAATGTTTATAGTTGTCCATATTTAAATTAGTTGGTATTGGAAAATAACATTTCTATTATTTTTATTAATTTTTCCATACAATATACATCCCTTTCTAACTATATTCTGTTCTGAACATTGGTATTGCTGCATTTGAAAGTATGTTTCCCCATAAAATTTTTGAAATTTCGATGATTAGTTTATAGTAACTGACAATATATTAAAAAATATCAACAGTTAATTAGTTTGTCCAGAGATAATAAATTGCTCTAATAACTCTTATGATGGCTCACTTCCTATCAGATTACAAAATATTCTAACACAATAATTGTGTAGATCAACCTACGAATATATATTGAATTTTCAGTTAATACTGTAGAGTGAAAGTGATTGCGATGCACTCTAATGCATCACAAAGAAGAGTAAGAGATACAATAGCTGAAATGGAGCTTTACTTGAAGTTATTCGAACTTGAATTAATAAATATTTTCGAGCATAAATACATTGAAAATTATAGAGGATAGCACATAGCCACATTATACAGAAAAGCTACACAGATCTAAATAAATACTAAACAAATGTTTATATAAACAATTGTAGAAATTAATATAATCTCATTTATTCAAATATGACCAAATTGAATGTGTATATGCAAAAAAATGTAAAAATTTTTTGCAAAAAAAATCAGTAAGAAAACGGTTTTCAAACCAGTGCTCAGCTTAAACCTGAAATTATTAACTATAAAACGGCTGGTGTATATGAAGAAATATATCTACGAACTATTGGCTAATAAAAAATATTCAGTCAGATATTGTAACATATTCTACCAATAATTCGCAGTACGATTCAAGAGGGCACATGTCGTACAGAACCGCCTTGAGAAAATTTACAAATTTCCTCCATTCTGATGTATCTTGTGCAACTATACTACATCCGTTAACTCTAATTTTTCGACAGTTGTCTTTGATTTTGTTCAGCCATCTTGTTTTTACTCTACCTCTGGCTATAATATTGTACTCTACTGCACTTAAAACTCACTTTGGCATCATCCTTTGATCATTCACTTTCACACACTGTCCTGTCCACCTTAGTCTTAAATAAATTTTACAATATTGTGTCTATCAATTAGTGCTTCCAACTCCTAGTTTGATCTTATTTTTCATTCTCCATTGTGATTTATTTTGGGCAAAATTTGTTTTTTTTCAGTATTGTTCTTTTGAATGCTTCATCACTAATTCTCAGTACTTATTTAACTTAAAAACGATTTTCTTAATTTGTAAATTAATATGAAGAGCTGTCAAAGACATTCAGGATCTAAAACTCAAACACAAAAACTAAAATCCTACAAAATTCAAAATTTATAAACACATAGTCTCCCATTGATTTTCTTTTCTACCCATTTTATTTTAAGGACACTTTCATTATTCGAATTCAAATACCTAGATATACAATGTAAATATATGATTTGCTACGCAGTCAATCATTTTTGTATTCGATTCAGATCAAGTAGCTTTTAAGACACATAGAGTCTCTCTAAAATACCAACAAAGGTTAATAATTCTAATAATCCAAAAAGAATGTCGAAATACCAAATTATTTTGTTGATTGTACATACACCAACAGATACACCGACCTACCAATTCTTTTCTACTGCTCTAGACAAGTCAATTATTATAATATTCTCTTCATCAACATTCTTTATGTTGCCTTCTCTTTTTCGTATTCCGAAATTAGAGCATAACTTTGAAGTATATTCATCTTTTACTTTATATTATTGTAATATTCTCGTACCTACTCTATTCAACTTTACTCTATGTCTATGCAATGCATAGTTCTAATGGGAGAATGTTAATTGAGTTAACAGAATTGCTTTGATCTTAACACATTTTTTTTTCTTGTTTTGTTTTTTATTTCTTGATTTCTATATGGAATCAAAAATCTAGCATTACAAACTTGTACATATTTACTCGAATCTCGTCAATAGAAGATTATACATAGTAAAAAAAGAAAATTAAAAAAAAAAAAAAATAGAAACAAGAAGAAAAAAATGATTTCACTTTTTCTTTTAATGCTTTTTTATTGTTCATGTTCACATGTGCGTTAGGTGCTGATCCCATTAAATTAAACCGTCACTTTGATTATTTTTTTTTCTTAACTAAAAAGTTTCTGAACTAATTGCGAAGACGGGGAGAGAATAAATAAAATTAAGAACAATTTTAAGAAGAAGGCGCACAAAATTTTTCTATCAATTATCTTAATTCAATTAAGAAAAAGATGTAAGAGTATAAAAGACCATACATATCTCTCTTATATCATAATGAATGTAACATTTTTTAGATAGAGGGTGAGTTGGTATTGCTTAAACTGCGTTAAATGAGCAAAGTTTCTGGAATTAATAACTTGCGAAATCTTGTAATTTTTTTTTTCTTTTTACAGTTTGTTCATATTTTCTTTTATTTTACTTATTATGTACTCCTAAAACTGAATTGATTCGAAATTTTTAAAGTTTAAATTTTTATAGTGTTCTTAATTGTGTAACCAACCGATCAACAAAACAATTAGATTTTCTATTATTTTCAATGGTGAAATATTGAATGCAGTTGTGCCAAGAAACTACAAAATTTGTTCCATTACTAATTCGAAAAGTATAATTTAACAGAACCAAATTGGTAATACTTTATCATAATCATTTGTCCTATAACTTCATGAGTACTAAATAGAACAGCAATATAATATTACATCCACTTGTTTTATAATACTCTGGGCTTTCACTTTTTTTATTTAATATTCACTCGTCACCTCTTATACCTCCCTGCGCCAACCTGTTCAAGTGTTTTATTCCTTAAGACATGTGAAATTCATGGGTCTCTTTGGCTACATATTGAAGGTATTATTTCGAATCGGAAATCTTTAAACTTTTTATTGGTATCACCACATACAATACCCACCGATATTTTTGTCATTAAAATTTGCTCATTAAAATTTTTTGCACCTAATGCTTTAACCTCATGACACACTTAGGAGCTGCATTCTCTAAATTTGACATAAAGTTCGCCCACAAAATTATCTTTATATGTATAAGCTTTTGGAATATAGTGTCGTTAGAATTACATAGTTAGGTGTGTAGAAATTTTTTTCATCTGCGTCTTCAGTTTCAGCTTTAAAACGCAACTGTACTAGTGTTTTCTCTTAATTTAGAATTTGTCAAGCTTAATCTAGTTTACATGTTTGGTTGTTTTGAATGAACGTGGATAATCGAGTCGAGCTTTAGTAGAATTATGTGATATAGCCAAATTCATTCGAATGTACTATAATCATTGGTTCTTGTGCATTTTCTGCGGTCAATGAATCTAGTCTTAATATTCTAAGATTCTGCAGAAGCAGGTAGGGTATTTATACCGTTATTCTGACAATGTAGTAAGTAATAAAGTAAAATAAAAGGTTTGCAAATTTAAAATAATGACATTTACTCTAAGCGAGATTCGAATTCACAACTCATTAGAAGTATAGTAGTAACCACATCAATTCGATCTATAACCAATGTTACATCAATACCAATAGAAATTATATATTGTTCTTTCAGAAATGAGTCGTAAAAGATATTTTTACGTTGTCTTAAGGTGGATTTCCTCTTAATGGACGAACGTCCGGACAAATTTTTTGACCAATCAAAAAATTTTATTTTATCAACACATACACAAAAAATCCTCTCCGGGCATTTTCTTCATCCAATTTCTTAGTTAAAATATTTTTCACTTTTGATTGAACGACGAAGTAAAAGAAAAGGATAGATATATAATTATTTGATAAATATGTATTGCTATCTCGATTTATGAATGAACGTAATCACATATAGAATTTCAAATGTTTTATAAGAAAAAGATATGAAGTGTAATTTTTTTTGTTTTTAGTTTCTTAGTATAATATTATTTTGTTTCTAACAAATTATTTATATTTTCAGATAAAAACAAAGCGCTATATTTTATTGTTTTCGAATATTAAATGTTATTATCCATTATTACTCTTAACAAAATTTTAAATTTTTTGGATAAAAATAATATCAACGCATGTAAATAATTTTTCAAACGTCAACCTTTTTTGAGTACATAACAAATGTCAGTCCTTCGCGCATTGAGAGGAAATCATAAAATTTTCTTTAATGTTATTTGTGTTTCAAATATAGTAAAATAATAATTGTCCGGACGTTCGTCCATGAAGATTAAATCCACCATTACTGGCCATGTTATTATTCAATGAATATGATTAAATTTTCCCTTTCACACCAATCTAAAATTTTATCTTATATATACAGAATAGTTTTCAATATGTTTTCTATATACTTTTTTTTTATTCTAAAATCATATGATTTTGTACTTAAAACAGTCTAATATTTGAACACTCTAATTTAGAATGTGTGAATCTGAATTTGTTTTTGTTTTTTCATTTTAACATCATAAGAGTTCGCAATTTAATCCAATAGAATTTTTTTTTGTGTTTGTACATAATATGTACACTATCCGTAATTCGAATATTCATCATATATATATGTTTAAATATATATCCATATAATATAAGCTTAGTATAAAAAATGTACATACTTATATATTCGTGTGTATATGTTTTGAAAAGATAAAAGTGAAGTGAAATTTTTTAAATTCCAATGAGTGTCTCCACATCACATCACATCATAGCATCTAAAACTGAACAGAACTTTTAATTAAAAAAAAAAAGAATATTCAACTATAAAATAGAATAGAAATAATGGTGGCTAGAGACTATAGAAAGACTAATAATTGAACAGTGTTTGCTTATTTTTTATTTTGTCTTTTTTTGTTTTTTACTTTGTTTTAACAAATTTATAACTTTAATAACAAACGTTATTTTAAAGATCAGAGCGCAACAGAGGTGACTTTTACGTTTTTGATTTTTTTTTTTTTTTCAATGAATTTTAATTATAAATATTTTATCGCGATCTTGTAGAAAGCGAAATTCAATTTCAAACACACATAAGATATTCAAAATTGTAATTACTGGATATTCAAATTTGGTTCAATGTGCACATAAGTTTTGTGAAAGCTGTGGTATTTGTTTGAATTCTCTCTAGAAGATGTTATTAATTACAAAAACTGTGCTCGTATTTGAAATCTTATATCTGCGTCTGGAAAAAAATAATCTTCCAATAGCGAATTAAATTATTTAACCTTCTTAATTTGTCTTTTTATTAAGGATGTTAGTATGAAGAAGATGTTTGGAAATGTTCAAAAGTCCATTAAAACAAATTACGAAAAAACTATTGTATATTTAGAACTTTGTAAATGGTTCTTTTTATTCTACGTAATCGAGTCTCCTACTAATCCTAATTTAAAGTTGTCTTAAATAATCAGTCGCAACTACGGAATGTTGACAAAAGTTCGTATAATTTTTGATACTGGTTTCTGTGCTGCGCTCAATGATTTTTAGTTATACTTACATACTTTATTAAGATAGCCAACAGACTATGTAGGTTCCGGGTCTGATTCGCCGACTTTCTTTACTTTTTCCGGTCACGGACGGTTTCTTTTCAGTTGTAGATGCAAAACTGTTTCTGTTTGCCGACATTTTATTTCTCCTCTGAAGGTTTGGTCTGCCGGCGTCTTGTGCCTACGGGTCTCGAAGTATCGAGAAATTGAAGATTCTCCTGATTTGAAACATGTTCATACATCCGCTCTAGGTGTTCAACTAATTTGACATTACTAGATATATTCGTAATTTATTTTAATACGTCGGTTATAGCGATCATTGAAATGAATACGTAAAATTTACAATTTCGATTTTACAAGCGCAGTAGACACAAAATTTTAGTAAAAAGTTATAGGAATGCTGAATAATGTTTTAACAAACAAATTCTGTTAAAAATTTTAACATTTTAAACTTAACAAAAAAAAACTATTTTATTTGTTTACGGTTCAGAAAAAAAAAATACTGATGCGTAAAATGATAAAATAGCTTTTTTTATTAAAATTTTAACTTAAAATGTTATAATTTTGAACAGAATTTGTTTGTTAAAACATTATTATGCATTCCTATATCTTTTTACTGAAATTTTGTGTCTACAGCGGTTGTAAGATCGAACATAAAAGTTTTAAGTATTCATTTAATTCAATGATCGCTATAGCCGACGCCTAACAAAAAGAACCCAATTTGCGATTTACTATATATATATTTTTTTTTTCTTCAATATTCATAAAACGGATATCTGAATGGTTTCATTGTGATAACAGGAGTTGCGTAAATTTACTGTTAACTGTTATTAATAATAAATCCTTGGCAATTATTTGTTTATACATTTACGTAAATTCAACATCATATAAAAAGCTAAAGCAATAGCTAAAATAATCATCCCCGATAATTATAAAAATGCTACGTCCCTGCTTAAAACTATTTTCAAACAAATTTATTTGAATTCTGCATAGTCTGGATATTATTTCAGTACGTTCTTAAACAAAAAATTTAATAAAAAAAAAAATAATAAATAAAAAAAAAGTTATAAAATTAAGTTTTATTTTTCATACTAGCGCAATTGAATAAATAAAAAGATACTGTTATTTGAGTTATTTCAAAAATTTGTCCTTGAGGAAAAGTTCATTAAAAACAAAAACAAAACAAAAAACGAAAAAAACTTTTAATAGGAAATTATTATTTGATTTTTATTTGTTTAAATGTTAAACAACAAAAACGAAAAATACCTTTATGACATATGATCACATTTGTTTTTATAAATTTTTGTATTTTATCGTAATTGAAATATAAAACACTGATGCTAAAAAAGATTCAGGTATTTACGATATTTGTATACGGTTAATATGCGAAATTATTTTTGTGAGTAATAAAAAACAAAAAAAAAATATTTTTTTGTTTTATTAAGTATTTGTTGTACATAGTATATGTGTTATCTAAAGCCCTGCCCCGACTATTATTTATGAACAGATTATATTGTTGTTTTTTTTTTATATTTATTTTTTGTTTGTTTTTGGTGATATTAGAGTCTACCATGAAAATATTAAATTTTATTTGGAAAATAAAATATTTTCAAGGCCCAGCAGCTCTCCTTTTTATATAGATTTAATGCTAACATTTTATTTATGTGTGTATAAAAATTGAGCTCATTATTGTGGTAGGCAGTATTATTACAATTCGTTTAGGAAGATGAAAATATTATTTATTTTTCGTTTTGAATGTTCACATTAAGTTGTCGTATAGATCTATAACAATCAGTACTGTTACTAATTTCAAAATCATGCAATCCATTCATACAGGAAATCGGAGGAGAGGCTGTTGCTATCAGTGTATCGAAAAAATAAAACAAATAAAAAGTTGTCGCAAAATATGGGATATATTCTAAGAAAACTTTGAATTATGAAATATTCATAAGTCGAACTAAAAATATTTTCATTTTGTAAATATTTTTTGTTCAAGTTATAAGAAATTATTGCATAGAACTTTTGGCAAAAAACCTTGTCGCAAGTAAATATTTAAAAAAAATTAACACTTGAAATATGTTAAAATGCTGTGAAATGTGTTGAGAAATGAACTTTCAATCATTTAATTTGCAATCCTATTATTTCAATATATATTTAACCGTTGTTAAAAAGTTATGAGAATTTGCTAATTCTAAAAATTTAGAACAATCCATTTTTATACATAGCTTCTATTTTGTGACAATAATTTTTTTGTGATGTACTGCATGCAATACATATAAAATGTACTGCACTCATGTACTGCACTCAATACATATAAAATATTTAACCAAAACAGCTAAAAATAAGTTTGATAATAATAATAACGATAAAACATAAACATTTTTTTTTTTTTAAATAACTGTAATTTTTAATTTAAGTTTACATTAAATTTTTGAAAATGCATTAAGCTACCTACAGACGGAGACACTTGGTGTCGCCACATTTTGGCTACAGCCACTTGCCTATACACGCAGCAATTTTTGATTTTACGGACACCAAATGTCTGTATTGTGTCTTTTCACTACAGACGAAGACACTTTGAAGACAACTCAGGAAATTTTTAATATTGAATAATATTGGTGGCGACACCAAGTATCTCCGTCTGTAGTTAGCTTTAGGGTTCAAAATATACTTTTCTAAAACTAAAATAATCCACTCGAAAGAAAGTGCTGATATAAAATAAAAGTGGTATAGCGAATCTACTGGATTCTTATACACCTCTTCCAAAAATAAATATATTTCCACAATATGTAACAAATTACAAATGCAAAACTTTACCGTTAATAACAGACAATTGTAACTATGGTATATGTAGTTTATGAATTAATATTGTTGTATGGCTTAGTATAGCACCCTACAGTTGCATTTTATAGAAAAATTGCTTCAATATTACAATTGGTATTTGATATGGTCTCTGGTTTAAATTACTTTTCCAGCAGTTGACATTTTTAGAGTTTATACTTAAATCAGAAATTTTGTTTATTATAGGTGTGCTTTTTATTTAATATTCATTTAATAACATAATAATTGGTTAAATGTCCTATGCGAGAGTAAAATTTATTAATATTAAATTCATGCTGTAGTTAATTTCAATTTTGTTCATTCATTTATTTATTACAATTATTTGTTATTAAATTGTTAATCGAATTTTTATTATTATTAAATAATATTATGTAATATTACAGATTTCATAAATAAAATAAAAGAACCCGATTATTTAACTATATACCCGATCTTTATTTTTCTTCTGTTTGCTTTTGTGTCTCCTAGGTAGGTACATGAAATTTTTATTTTAATTGGTTAGGAAAAAATTAAAAAAAAATGTTTGTATATAGCAAAAACAACTAAATTTCTGGTCGATATGATATGGGGATTATGTGTTGTAACTGCTAATCAGAATTTACAACTGGGTTCGAATGCTGTTCAAATTACTGTAAAATCATAATATAATTTGGTTTTACCACTAATATGGAAAATGTATGAACTTACTATTTATGAACTTACTCTATAACAACAGATTTAATTTTCCCAGATTTTATTGAGAAAAATAAAAAATAACATGTTCTGTGATTGGTAAGACCGCCAAGAATTAGTGTAAAACTGTTAGTGCAAAATAATTAACAGTATTGGCAATAATTAATACAAAAAAAAAATTAATTTATTAACATTACACTTCAGGAACGTTATAATTATTAACCTTAATTTTAAATTCACGCTTTATAGAATCGGGGATTCTGAGGGAGATGTTTTATCGACGTAAAACCTAATGACCATATCCCAAGAATAGCTGCAATTGCTAGTTTTCCAAAAATATATATATCTTTAGTGGTGCATCTTATCATCTAAAGACGAAAAGGACATTTGAAAGTATCGTTGTTGTTTTGATATTTTTGTATTATATAACCGTTATATCTGTTGATCCATTAGATATATATATATATTCAGTTATATATTCTAGAAAGATAATGGTCTGGAGCATATTTTAACATTTATTTTATGATGATTGGTGCTGCCGTTAAAATTTTGGAAAAAAAGCAATCTTTATTGTCGTTCTCGAAAAATCAAATACCTCAAGATTCAAATACATCAAATAAATGTTAAAATTATCTCCAGAGTTATCTTTCTAGAATTTATAACTGAATATATATATATATATATATATATATATATATATATATATATATATATATATATAATGGATCAACAGATATAACGAATTTTATACAAAAACATCAAAACAACAACGGATATGTGATCATTAGGTCCTACGCCGATACAACAAGTCGAAAATAGTAAATCGATATTTTGTATAACTTCAGTCAGTTTGTAACTTTGATTCAACTTTATCATTAAGTGATTAGACCTTACATGAACTCAAATTTTCAAACTGCAATTATAGCGACACTTAAAATGAATATACTTAAAACTTTTGTTTTCAATTTTACTCTAGCGGTAGATATCTATTAATTTTAAAATAAAATAATTGTACGAATTGTAAAAAACCTTTTAAAAAAACAAATTCAATTCCAAATGTTTTACATTAAATTTTTAATGTATAAAATCTATTTTATTATTTTACTATTTCTTGAATTTTTACTACTTCGTTGATATTATAAAATAGATTTTTTTCACAAATTCTGAATTTCGAAAAAAACATCTTTTACCATTGCTAATTGCTATATACTTTAATATTAAAATTTTAAGTTTACCGTTCCAGTGATATTGAAAACAAAAGTGGTTTACGTATTAATTTTACGTACCGCTATAACTGCACACACTTACATTATTTATGTAGTTTTTTTCTGTATTTCATTAAGCTTAAGCTTAATATTATTATAATTAATTACTTAGGTGAGATAATCTAGATCTTGACTTATTAACGTCTTCAATTTTTTTCATCCACGAGCGACTTCTTTTCATTTAAAGATACAAAATTGTTTCATATCGACGGATATTTTATTTCACTCTTGACTTTAACTTTCGTACGTTTATACGTTCACTTCATTATACAGCTCATAGAGTTCTTCTCCTACAGATCCCATCATTGTTTTGAAGACCATAATATCAGGTGAAGAATTTTCTTCATAAAGATACCAAGTGCATATTCACTTATCTTGGGCAGTGTTCATATGATTCTGAGCCTGCAAGCAGAACCGAGAGTATGAGCGTTTTGTAAATTAAAATTTTTTGAACTTTTATATCATATTGAAAATTATTATTTTCATTGGTTTTTCAAACAGTAGAAAGGAAGAAAAGAAGATTTGCTATTAAGGAATATGTAATCTTCAAACGGCAATACATCGAAACGCCACAACTTCTAACAAATCAATTTGTTCAGAGTTAAGACCATACAATTGAAATCTATGAAAAAATATATTTCAAGTATATTTGAATCAAAACTTTTAGAAATTGCAATGAAAAAAGTTAAAAATTTATAGATTCGGAAGTAGTCTCATATTGGAAGAATTTCATTTTTAATTTTATCTTAAATTCATCTTGAACATCATAGATCTTGACCATTTGACCATGCCACAGCATAACGAAATACATCGGTAATATTTTTTATAATAATTATTTAGAAGCAAATTTTGATATTACGAAACTATAAACACGTGTTTTATTTACATAAAATAAAGAAATCTAAATTTTTAATTAATTCAAATTTATAATTTCACTTAAATTTAATCAAAAAGAAGTTCCAATCAATGCTTCAATGACCAGCATTTCAATGCATTCAAAAAAGTATTCTTTTAATTTATAAAATTTTAAAATCGGAAATAAAAAACCATACAATACTAAACATTACATTACATTAATGCTCGTATATAGAGCATCAACTTTCTTTACAGAAGAATATTATGATATAATTTAATAGCTTATTACCAGCATTTCAGTTCTCCTAAACCATATGTAATATTTTATTTTATAGCTAAAAGCATTTAAAAATCATTAAAAAAAAGAAATTTTTTTTTTATAAACGTATGAAATTTCAAAAGTGATTTTTAAAGTGATCATAAACAAAATTTTCTCAATGGGATAAAGTTTCCAATATTTTATGACATTCAGAGACTTTTAGCCGACCGAAGTACGAGTGTTTAAAAACAGCTGAAGAAACACAAAAAAAATTCTTTTAGAAAAGCTATTGTATAAAAATTAATTTTTAGTTTTATAACTATTATAAAAATGTCAAAAAAAAGAAAATTTCAAAACCAAGTGTCAAGACCTCTCAGCAATATAAAAAAAGTGATTTAAATTTTGTTTGCAACTATAAAATCAATTTACCACCATGGTAAAAATATCTAGCATATAATTAAATAAGACGTATTTACGTCACAGTATTGCCACATATATGTATTTTATTAATTGAAATATTTAATAAGAAAAATTACATTATTTTGTTAATAAAAAATTAACACCATTGAACTTCAGAATTTAATAACTTCGAAGTAAGTATGAAGGGTGATTAAATTAGGACTACAATATTTTGTAAACATCATAACGGCTATTTACATTGTCAGATTGCCTCGAAAATTGAAATTTTGTGCTCAGTAATATCGGAAATCACTATGGAATGATATACTACAGTTGCACAGTGTTAAGAAATTGTTAAAAATTGTTGGGTTAAGTTTCATATTATGGTCAACACAAACAACATATTATAATATTCGAAATATAAGTGAAAAAATTGTTATAAATGATAGTGTTTGTGATGGCAAAACCGTAAACGTATTACTGAAAATATCGATGTTCAGGATTAATCGAGAAAAATCAATTAGATGTCGATCTCAAATGGAATATTCTTTATAAAGATTTTAAAACCACATGACTATACTAAACGTGTAGAAATTTTGCAAATTGGACTTTAGAGCAACTTGAAATAGATCAATCAAATTTATAGAACAATTTTCTTCAACAATAACGCTCTAGCCAATTTCTGGCTAAATGATATAGTCATGGTAAATAGGCCAAATTGTCGCATTTCGTGAGGAAAACCTTTCACACGCTTTTATCATGAAACATGTTTACATCCACAAAAAATCAACAATTTAGTATTATGTCTGGATGTATAATTGAACCGTATTCTATTGAAAATGAAAATGGTATTTTAGTCACTGTCAATGGAGAACGCTATAGAAACATAGCACAAATTTTTTTCCTGATATGTGGTTTCAATAAGATGGTGCATATGTCATACGTGACATAATCAATTTATTGGATAAAAATTTTGATGGAATTTGTAACCTCCAGAAATGCCTATGTAAATTGGATGATCATACGATATAACTCCATTGAACTTTGGGATTATATTAAGTCATTTTAGTCTAATCAAATAAATCACAAACACTCATTACCTCAGGCATCGGTTATAGCTATCACACGTAAAATTTTTGTTTTCGATTTTACAACCACTGTAAACTCAAAATTTTAGTAAAAAATTAAACCAACCAGAAAACGAAAAAAATTATAATCTTGATAATGGCTTACTGTTAGAAAAATTATTAGTTACTTACCAATATTACGTGACTTATAATCCATTTAAAATGGCAACACTAGTAAAATATATTTCATATACGTAAACTATATTATTGATTTCGAAAAAACAAACAAACATACAACGACGAAAACAATTACAAAATGAACCAATATTAATGGATCAGTTACGGGGTCATTAACTATTAAACGATACAATTTTGTTTTTGTTTTTTTTTTTTTTAAATTTGAGAAATTTAAATTAATCTATAATTTTTTTTTTTTTTTGTGCTGTTGTTGTTATGATTAAAAAGTAATAAAATTTGACGGCCCATATTAGAATATGAGAAAGATTATGGTGAGATTTTGATAGATATTTTTTTTTTTTTTTTTGGAGCGCATAGTTTTTGTTTTGTTATTTTATATTGTATTGTGGCGTATAGCTTTGCATAGCAAGTTGCTGCGAATTGATTTGAATTGATATAAAAATTTTCATTTTGTTGAGATTATGTAGAGAAGTAATAAAAGAAATATTTTATTAATTTAATTTAGAGAGAGATATTTTATATGATACAAATCACAATACGTTACCAAACTACGGAGCGTTATTCAAATCGTCAATGTGGGATGAGAAGAATTTTTCTTATTATTTATATACAGTGTCATTATTTCACATATATATAGTTTCAATATTCAATAGACTAATATAAGTTTCAGAGGACCACCAACAAAAAACAAAAACCAAAAATAAATCGATTGTTTTTACTTGTTTTTCTTTATTCTTTTTATTATTTTGATTGTTAATTTTTCTTGTTTTTGGTATTGAAATGAAAAATTTGTCCGGAAGTAAAATGTTATTTGTTTGTTTTTTTAGGTGCTGTGTTTTATTTGCTTAGCTATGTAAAAAGTTAAAAATTATTGGGGCTTGTTATGTATAATTAACAAAAGATTTAAAATTTAAAAAATTCTGAAATTAGAGTAATACTCGTATAATGAATAGAGGATTGTTATGTTTACATTAATAAAAAAATAATTTACAATATACATACTGACACACAATCAAAGAATTGTTTACATATTTTGTTTTTTAATTATGAAGTTGAACCGGCCGGTATTGTTGTTCTATTATATTTTTAAATTCTTTGAATAATCTGAATAATCTGTGTTAAATTATATTTACATTTTTAAAATTAGAATCATTATTTTATTTTGTAGATATTGTTTTAAGGTATGAGATTAGACATCCTGATTTCAAATAATAAATTTCAAATTAATTATTTATCATTTCTTTAGAATTTAATATTGAAAAATAGAAATGAGATGGTGGTATAGTAGGCGTTAAGACAAAATATCAAAAATTAAAATAATTAAATTTATTTGACTATTGTACTAGAGACAATATACAACCTTGTGGTGCAAAAAAAAATGTTGGTGATTCTTGTGGTGGGAAAGAGTTTACATTATAGTAAACTCTTAATTCATAAATTTTGATAAATTTAATCAAAAACAAAACTAATTTTTATTTAATTTTATTTATTTTATTGGCAATAAGTTTTAAGTATTGTTTTTTCTTTTATGTTTACAGTAACATATGTAAATGTTTTTTTTTTTTCTCCTATTACTCCGCGTGGGAACATAGGGGTTCGATAGTGAACATCCATTCTTCTCTGTTGAGTACTGCTTCCTTAATATCGTCCCAGGTATAATTGTTGATTGTTAATTCTTGATCAATTGTGCGTCTCCATGTGTTGTATGGTCTGCCGGGTCTCCTTTGTCCTTGTGGATTACACTCTAGAGCTCTTCTTGTTATATCGCTTTCTGATTTCCTTAGTGCATGACCTATCCATTTCCATTTTTTCCTATTTATCTGTCTGTTGATCGGTTCTCCTCCAGTTATCATCCATAAATCCTCGTTGCTAATTCATGCCGGCCAGAATATTCTGCATATAATTCTAAATGTAGGAATAATTAATATTTCGTGCATATTGTACGGTACTGCAATTTTGACAACATAATGTTTAAGTCGAATATTTTAGTATTTATAGGATTCTAATATCAGTTTATTAGATGTGAAGAATTATTGATATTTTCACGTACGAAGCCTTTTATAAATAGCGTAGTTTCAATTGTATTCATGTTGTTGCCAATAAATTATACTCTAAATTATTTTTAACCCTTTATTATATCCCAATGACAGAGGACACTAGAGCAAGTCGAGAATCACTTTTATTTTGCCTTTCTCGGGAAATGAGGCAACCCACTGGCACACCCAGTATGTATTTCAGTATAAATAGTATTGATTAAATAAAAAAATTATGCTGATTAACTATTCCGTTTAGGATAATGGGAAACAAATAAAATATGTAGAGTATCTGACGATTAAAAGGTAATTTTCTTTTCCGGAAGCCACCACTAGTTCAAGATGTGCATTCGACTATAAAGGTATAGTTTGAAATCTAATGTTATACAAAACTTAAAAAAACCTAAAAGCGTGTGATTTTTGCACAGAAAACTAATTTTTTATTTTTCAAATGCGACCTTAAAGTACTGGATTTTGAATTGATTGATTGATTGGCACAAAATAATGTCTTCTTTTTTCCTAAATAAAATAATAGTTTGCTTATTAAAGCACTTTTATTTGATTTTAAATCTTATAGGCCCCATACACTATTACATCTGTTTAATTTCTCTCTTCACCACACACTATTAAACTTTTGCTTAAACAAACAGAGAAACTTCACTATTTTTACAGTTAAATCAAAACAAGATATTTTTAAAAAAATTACGGGTAAAATTATCGCATTAATAATAATTGTAGAAATACATATATTAGAATTGTAACAAAAAAAAAATGATATAAAAGATTGGTTACAAATACATAATATGAAAAATATAAGCTACATGTAACAAAAAAACATAAACAACTGATTTTATTTCCATTTTGGTTTTGAAACTACACCATATAAAATTAAATTTGACAAATTTCGAAACAAGTTTTTAAACAGATTTGAACGTGTATGGGGCTTTTTTCAATATTTAAAAGCTATTCCATTTTAATTGTTCTCAATCATGACAAACTATTCAAAATTAATACCCTTCCTTGTATAAAAACATTATTTTGTATTAATTTAAATTTTAAATAAAAACTAAATAAGTATTTATTTCTGTTTAGATATCATCCTCGTTGAAGTTGCACCTAAAATATTCTAAGGTAGTCTGTATTCCTCGACTTTCGCAACGTCTAAAAAGCAGTTGAAACACCAAGTCTTCTGTTTACATTCGTCAAAATAGCAAAACAATGTGTTGAGTTTACAAGCGCTTAAATTATGTATCCGCGACGGGACGCCTCTAGTATGCCAAGAAGGTATAGAAAAATTTCTGAGAGGCAATTGTTTAACGTTGATGGAAATTTTTTAAATATGGCAGAAAATATTCAATTTTAAGTGTTAAGAACTGCAAAAATTTTTATAGAGAAAAGAAATTGACATACAAAAGGCATCTTTTTTCTCTTCATTTGATAGAATCAATGCTCGTTGCTTGTTCAAATCAATATCAAATCTAGATCAAATACATGATTTTGATATTGTGGTAATAAAAGCTTAAAAACTCTTCTCACAATTGTATTTTTTGGCTTTCGAAAGTCACAGATTCTATGACATTTTAATTACATGCCGACAATAATTTTTAAATTAGAACAGAAATAATACTGGATATGTAAGAGGGCTAAATATCGAAAAATAAGCCATAGTAATTTTGATATTCATTTATTTAATATAAAATCGATGATCGTGGTTGTAACAAAACCCTTATAGTAAGCCAAACTTCTTTTTTGAATGCAGAAAATTAACTCTGACATTATTAAACTGATGAACTACCTTAGCCGTGGCTAAAATATATTTTATATAAAAAAAAAACTCAAAATATATTAGAAATTTAATTTGCAAAACTAAAAATTCAATTTTTTTCAGTACATTCCTATTTCAAGCCTGAATAAAATATAAAATTTCAAATTGAAAATAAAAACTCTTTAAATACACGAAAATATATGCTACAGCCAATATTTTAGTATTATTTTTTTTTCTTTTTTTTTTTTTATCAAACAACGTTATCGGCAATTAAAATTCCTCCAAAGTTATTTTTAATTTTCTTTTTTAATTTTCCTTATCTTGATTCTATAATTAAAATTTCCAAATAATAAAATTTCCAACTGTATTAGCTCATGTTTATTCTTTTTTTTCTTACTTGCTTTTCGTGTTATTTATTGTTGCCTCTTTTGTTTTTGCGATTTAAGTAAATTATACAAAACAAAAACGATATTTTATTGTTTGTATTACAGACTCGATTTAACGATTTTAAAGACGAATAGTGTTAAATTATAATTACATTCCACACCACCGTTTTTTTTTGTTTACTGTTATTAATAATTTATTCTTTGAAAATCGCAAATTTTAGTAGTGTGACAATTGTTAATGTTCTTGACTGTATATTAGGTAAAATTACATTTTTAAGCTTAATTAGAGTACGGTACCTACTGCAAGTTTATACCATACTATTTTACTTCAATGTTTTTCGAATATTTATTTATCAAATTACTGGCTTCAGCTCATTAAAAATGTGGAAAATTACAACTGCTGTTGTCAGGAATTAAGCCATCTTGAATAGCTTAATAAATTTTATTTAAGCTGTTACCAGATTATACTCTCAATTGTTTTTTGCCATTTATTTTATCGCAATGATAGAGGATCCAAGACCAGTTTGAAAAACTCATAAAGCATTGTTTTATTTTTTCGGCTTCATCGGAAATCGAACCTTGAACATTTCGGTTGAAAGGCAGGCGCTTTACCAACTGCGCATTGAATATTATCTAAATATGATTCATATGAAATTTCGTATGGCTCGTCTTACACAAAGAAAAGTTCGAAAAATAGTTAAAAATATAAGTAACACACTGGTTGGTAGTCATAATTTAACGATTGGGGGGGTCATATCAAATATTTGTAATAAATAAGTTTTATTTATTAAGAAATATTTAAACATTCAAATGCTTCAGATAAACATCCAAAATGCTTCGTTTGGATAAACAAATAAAAAACTTCGTGTAAAATAATGCCAACGGTATAGTAATTGCGTTATATTACTACTAATAAGAAGGCCTCAAGTTCGAATCCCACTTAGGAACTGTACGTTGTAAATAGTTTTTTTCAAATTATTTTTTGAAACTGCAACTGGGAATACAACTCAGCTATCATTAAAATAAAAATAAAACCAAGCTATTAAGAAGACGAAGTTACTCTAAAAAAGCTGCAGATTACAAAACTTAAACAGAGTTTAAAAGAAGAGAAAAACTTACTGTGCGGGATTGTTAGTATGACTTGCGTAAAATCAATTAAAATGTTCATTTCATAGCCTTGAAATTACAAAAAAAAAAAAAACAAAACGAATCAATTATACAGAAACCAATGTGGGATATTTTACAAAAACCAAAAGAAGTAAAATATTGAAATGTTAGCAATACAAGCTCTGTTATGATTATCTAGTATAGTGGAGTAGAAATATGTATAGTATCATTATCTTAAATTTTACTTCCCATATAGTAAGTAGATCGTAGAAGTAAGAGAGTAATAATTTTTCTTGACTGCAAGTGAGATGTATTTAAGCGTTTACCTCTCTAAATTATAATTTCGTAAAATATAGTTTTTGTAAAATATAATCTTTTTAAAAAAATTATTTAATACTATTTTATACTATGTTTTATGCTATCATTTGTAATACTACACTATTAAGATATAATATTTATGACTGACATTGTACTACTAATAATGATAATAAGTTCTAAACTCTTTGAAAAAACTGTGATCTAACTGTACATTTAAATACAATTTATTAATATAATGCAACCTACGAACATAAAACCTACTATCAAATCTTGGAATTCCATCCATAATTTATACTGTCTCATTTTTTATTCTGTGAAAATTAATAATTTTAAATTATAATTGTGTACCAGACATTTATAGCATCATAATACTCAAGATATAAAAATAACTTCGATAAAATATAATATAATTTTTTAGAATTCTACAAACAAAATAAGAAACAAAAACCAGAAGAATCAATTTATTTAAAAATGATATCATTTCGATTTCTATATTGATGAATTTTCTTTTTTATTTTTCAATTAATGTGCGATTACAATCACATATAATGTATCTAATTCTCAAATAAATCGATTTTAAAAAATCTTTATTAAATGTATTTCAAAATTTGTCTCATACTATTCTCCTATTAGAAATTATATATATATATATGTTTTGTGTCGGGTAGTGCCCTATTAAACTAAATAAAAAGTTTAGATACACAGGCAAAGATTTGGATACGTTTAGGTCCTTAAGGGTACCTGTTGTTGGGATCACAATCAGGATATGCTTAAATAGTATGCTAGATATAGCTCCCATTATTTGACGAACATAGATGGTTAACTTCAACGTATTTAAACCTAGCGCCAATTATCTGATGCGTTGGGTGAAAGTCAAATTAAACTTTTTTTTTCAATCTTTCTTTGTTTTTTTATTCGAAAATTCAATTTGCTTTTTTTTCAATAAATAAAACAAGATAAGAAAACTTTTTGTACATATATACCGGGTGTTCCAGAGCATGTGTATTAGCTTTTTAAGAGGGAAAAGAGCCGCTATTTTAAAATTTAAAAAGGAAAGGAATTTACGTAGAATTCAAATTTGTACAAAAACGTATCTCTTCCTATTTTAAAAACCTGGATTTCGACCAATTTCGGCGAGTTTTGTTCTTTAAAAACCCTTTTCCGGTCTTCCACGAAGTTGAATATATCACCAACCGATAGAGCACCTTTGATTTAGCAATTTTTTTTTTAATTTTAAAATAACGGTTGTTTCCTCTGTTTAAAAGCTGATACGCATGCTCATACGAACACTCGGTATATTTATACTCTTTTGTTTTGTACAATGTTTTTCATAAAAGAATTTAATAGTTAGTTTCTATATCACTGTCTTTTATAATATTAACTATTTTATAACTATATAATAAATATTTACTAAAATCTCAAATTTAAAATTACCAAAATAACCCTATCAATTTTAAATTAAAAAAAAAAAATAGTTAAGTACGTAAAACAATTCTAATGTTATATAGCTTAACATTAATGAACAGCGAAAACTATCGGATAGAAGAACAGTTAATGTTGACAAAAAATAATATTTTTTGGAAATTGACATACCATAGTTCTAACTTTAATCAAAGTAATTCGTTAATAATGAATCGCCCATACATGCAAACTAGGTTATACGAGAACTTAGAATAGAAATTTCCACAGCAATGTAATCAAATCAGTTCATACCACGTGCGGTCAAAAAGAGAACGAAAAAAATAATTTAATAACTAAAATCATATTTCTTTAAGGCATGAAAATATCAACTTTTTATAGATTTACAATAGATAGATTGTTTTTCTTCTACCACCTCATTCTGTAATTTTCTTTAATTTTTTGTTTCTAAAGTAAAATAAAAACAATGACGTCATAATATCTATTTTTAAACAATCAAAATAATTATTTTTTATGTGAAACAAATCTTCATCGAAGAAAACAATCTAAAATCAAATGAATCACACAAAATATCATAGTAGAAAATGAATAACTAAACGAAAATAATTTTGAATCCATGTGATTGCCACTTGAGCCCACAAAATGGCAAGAAAACCAGAAAACAAGCAAATAAAAGAAAAAAAAAACAATAAACGAACGGTGATCGGTTCAATGATTCATTAAGTATTATCGCCAAAAGGGAGATGTAAAATTGAACCTAAAAGATTGAGTTCAAAATTCTGAAGAATTAAACAAATCATATCGATGATGGAATAATGATGTATTACATATACATATTATGTTTTTATGTACGTTTAAATGTGTCTGGATGAAAAGTAAAAATAAAATAAAAATTTATATAAGATGTCAATCATAAATTATTATGAAATTTTTAAGTGTATTTTACTTAAAAAGCTACAATTTTTTTTTCATTCTGTATTTCTGTTGTTAAGTTCCAATTTATTGTAATTAAGTTGAAATTCATACTCTATAATATGAAATGTCAATTGATTGATCAAAATGATGTAATATAATTCTTGCATGCAATTTTTTATATACATATATATATATACAACATCGATGGATGTACTGCGTAATCGAAATCTATATATTTCTAAGAATGTCATAATAATTAAAAAGAATGCAATAATTATAAATACACTACAGTATATACGATTTGACAATTAATATTAATATTTTATTAATCAAAATGAATATATGTATTAATTATAAGACCTACTATAAAAATAAATTTTTATAAATCTGTGGAGCAAATTAAAAAAAAATTCTTTTGCTTAATAAAATTATTGATTGAACAATGATTGTTATAATGATGACTAAATTGATTGATGATGATGATAATTTATGTAAAAAGTATTATATAATTAAGTACTGATAGTGTTTCGAACTATAGAAAACTTTTTTTAACCTTGATTAAAAAACATGGACGTGGAACATGGATATTAATTTGAAGAGGTCGGCATGCGAAGAGGTCGGCATTCAAATATGAAAATATGATCATGGTCTTAAAATTGAAATCTTGTTTTTGGGTGAAACAAAATCTTTAAATCCTTCCTATAACAATTTTTAAAACAAAAAAAAATTAAATAAAAAAATGTGTTCAAGTTCGTGTTATTAACTATCTACATGACTTATACTGGCAAAGCAGCTCTCTCTATAACAACAAATTTCTACTTAACTATCTAACTATCTACTTAACTATCTACTTAAAAATGCATTCAACAAAATCTTTAAATCCTTCCTATAACAATTTTTAAAACAAAATGGAATATTGTGGGGCTTCCACAAAAAGTTTTTTGCTTCACAATCAAAACTAACAATAAAATATGAATTCTCAAATCTGCATAAACTCACATTATTGGTAATTTTATTAATATCTGCCGGTACATTAATGATACAACATCAAAATATCTATATGGCTTATGGTATTTCACCAAAAACAATGAATTTATTTGACGTGGTACTGATGTACCCTTTGCCTTTGGGATAAAATAAATCATAATTAAGAGTATATAATTTATTAGTAACAACTTAAATAAAATGGGAGCTAAACTATTTAAGAAAGCTTAATTCCTGAAAATAGTAATTTAACTTTTAGTTTAATTCATTTATTTGATTTTAAAACACTTTTTATTTTTTTTATTTTTTTTTTACATAAAAATATTCAAGGTATATAATATAAATTTAAACATTTAATTTTAAGAATATTCTGTAATTTTTTTTTAAAGATAAATAAATAAATTTCATTTTTAATTTGCTCCTCGAGAGAGTTGAAGAGATACATTCGCTTGTACATTATGTTATTTTGGGTCCTCAATCTGCTATATAATGAATGTCTAAAGTCCTACTTGTATCCGCCAATCTTTTTGAACATTTTAGAACAAATGTAATCAGCATGTTGGTTAAATTTAATTTCCTTATATAAAATTACTCCTTAATATTTCCTTTACACATTAAATTAAGCTATCTTCTATTACTATATCTACTTCATTTTTATGGCTTATGCACATCGATTTGGTTTTACTTATGTTTAATTTCAATTTGTTTTTGCACATCCACTTTGTATAAATTTTCTATGTCATTATTCATTTTTTGTTCACATACCTTCACAATTTACATATATCGTCACCAACAATGTATATTAAAATGTCATCTGCAAAAAGCGAAACTTTTGAAAACCGTAAGCCATCTTTAGTATAATTTATATATATTAAATATAATAACACAACTCCCAGTATTGATCTTTGGGGCACACCCAGGTTTTTCTGCTTCGGTTGGGAATACTCTTGTTGTAATTTAATTTTTTGTATTCTTCCTTCCAAGAACGAATTAAACCATTTAAGTTTTACTCCCTTTATACCATACTGAAAAAGCTTACGTATGAAAATATTTCTATCTATGGTTTCAAATGTCCTTCGTTTGTCTAGGAACACTGCTATAATTACCTTACCACAATCTGTTTCCTTTTTCCATTCATTTAAAGTCCTTGACAATGAGGTTTCTGTGGGGTGACCTTTTCTGAATCCCGATTGTTCTTCACATAATATGTTATTATAATAACTAATATATAATTATATAACATAATATAATAACTTTCCATATTTAATATATGGATATATTGGATGTTCCAGGAATTTCATAAATAAATACATAAAAAACGTAATGTAAAATAATAGAGATAAAATGTAATTAAAATTACAGTACCGTGCTTAATGCCCAAAAAGGTATTCTACCTAAGTTACTGTACAAAAAAAAAAAAAATCAAATTACTCAACTCTGTGGTCTTAATATCAGCGCGACAAAAACAAAACTGATGCTTGTGAACAGAAAGCGCCATCTAAATAATAACAAAATAAAATTTCAGTCACACTTAGTAGTAAACACTCTTAGTAAACTTAACTTTAAACTTTTGAAGAAAACTAGTTTTTATACAAAATGTTATTTCTTTAGAATAGAAACAGCCAAATTAGCATTATTCAGAAAAATCTTACATGTAATGGTGACATCAACATAAGATTCTCATTATACGGTAATTAAGATTATCTTTGATATGAATTTTTAGACGTCGTAGAAACCAGTACATCAAATACATTGTCCACAGTGCAGAAGAATGCTGACGATTTTATACTTTGACAAAGTGGTAAATATCAAAGTCCTTTGAATGATGATGAATGATTAACAAGCAGGAAACTATTTCAATCTATCTTAAAAAATAAAAACTATGTCAGTTTTTACAAATCAACATATGCTAAATATAAGTTGAATTGTTATGCACTGCTGCAATGTATATTTTTTAATCTCTTCCTAGGTTACTTGTATGCGAAAAAGTACAGTATCATTATGATAAGTATGGTGGTAGGTATTTGTGGAATGCCACCGCAAAGCAAATGTTGTGGCTGTACAACATCGAAAACTGAACTGGAATAAGAATTGAATTTAATTTTATTTATTTATTTTAACTGCACATAAATTTGATGTATCAATTGGTCCACACAAAGAGAAGTCGAGCTAAATTTACCAACATCACTGCAAACATTCGTAAACTGATTTATTTTATTTTATACCAAACCTATGATGCTATTAAATTCAATGAAAACTTAAAAAAAAAATGTTTTTTAAAAAGAAAAGCTATACTTACCTACCATATTTCAACAAATTATTATTCAAATACCACTTTTTTTTTTATATACTCCTACCATCGCATAAAATTTAACAATATAATGATAAGATAAACCACATTAAAAACAACACAATTTATTTCATAATACATTTTCATTTACTTTTTTACCATATCTACTATCCCCATATAAAAAATTCTGTCATCAAAAATGTCATCATTAACACTAGAAATTGTATTTTAATTATCACTTTAGTGATGCCGTCGCCACCTAAAGAAATGACAAGAATAATTATTTTTTATTTTTCCTATTTTCTATTTCTCTTATTATGAAAAATTAGTTCCATACGGTAAGATATTTTTATTTCATTATGTTTGAAATAAGATAAATGCAACATGTTGTTTAATTCTTCTAATCAATTCTTCTAACAGCCAGTTTCATTTCAAAACAAAAGTCCATTATTGTAGAAAAAAATACATTCGACCATGTAACCATATAATGACCCTTGGAAACATTATGCCTCTTTAAAAGATTGCATTTTTCATTTTGGTTTTTTTTTTTTTTTTATTTATATGGTTTTTTTAATTTACTCATAGACACAGAAAAAAACAAATAGATTTTTCATTACTGTACTTCTGATAATTTAAGAGAAACCTAAAATATTATATAATTTTCCTATCTATAACAAACCCAACAACAAAACATTAGAACCAATTCAAGTCTATATTGAATATCTACATTTAAATTTTATAGTATAATGTCTTCTATAATGACCTATGTAACATGTAATAACAATGTTCATTCGTTTTATACTTTATGAATTTGAACTCACCTGAATGTTAAAGTGAGATAACATAAGAATCTAATCTGTAATAGATTAAAAAGTAAAACAATAATTTCCCACTCATTTTATGATGAACATGGACTCTACTACTCTAAGCAATGGGTAAAATATTTATTTTAAGTATTTTAGTTTATTAATTGATAATACTTTAAGTCAATTACGAATAGAATAAGAATAAATATTTTAAACAAAACTTATAGTAGAAGAGTATACGCATGCTAACCGAAAAATCCCCTGAGCTTAGTTTTACAAACCAAAAATTAAAGATTTCTTGCATTTTCACTCAAACTATAACTTTGTTATTTCATTTTGCTCCAGCGTGAAAACGATTTTCCAATCTAATCGAAACGTCACGGATGACCGGTGATCAGTTCATTGATCAAACATTACTATTAAATTCTGCCAATATAAAAGTCTGCATATTTAGAATAATAAGAAGGTCTGAACATAGACTGAAACATACTGAAATTCTCGAATACAATTTTGAAATAGTGTAATTCTATGATTCATCATTCAAAATGTTCTAGAAGCTGCATAATAGATATCTGAACCGAATTGAAGGGTCCAATTCAATATTTTTAGTAGGCTTGAATTAATGCTTCAGTAACATAAAAATGCAATACTTTTATTTTCATTATACAGTATTATGTAGTTGTGGCTGATTGGAATTTCGTAGGGACATAATTAGTGGCCTTGCTTTTAGTTGCGACTGGCGAAGCAAAAATGTTAACAACCTTTTAAATCCAAAACATTTAAAAATTCCATTGTGTAACTAACTGTTTCATTTTCTTTGATTAGTGTATATAATCGCTAATTTACCATTTAAGTCTTAAGATTTTTTCTTTCACTTACTTACTATAGCTAAGTTTCGAGGTATTGTAAGAATTACTTTTCTCGAGTTAGGTCAGAATTTTTGCAAATGGTAAAAGGTGTATTTGTTTATTTTTCAAGGATATCTCATTACAAATATTCAGATCCGTAAGACCTTATAAATATTCCTAATGGGTTGTATGGCAGCTTCCCGAACAATTCCAAACTTTGGAAATTTGTAACAGTCGTTTTTATTAATTTTTGACAAAGTATTTAACTCCAAATCACGTCAAAGCACGTCTTTGGTTACTAAAATATTACTAAAATAGATGTTAAGAAGAATTGTATTGCAATTTCCCGAACTAATATAATAAATGTTAGAACTTTAGTTACATTTACTCAAATAGTTTTTCTTAAAAAGGGACCAATAATATCTTGAGCCACAATTTTATATTAAGCTTTTAAAATCTTTATAATACTTAGAATAAAAGTAAATTGAAAGTGAACGACGTGTTTCAGTTTTCCGAAACCACCATAATAATATCAGTCGTATAGGTTATATACAGTTTACCTCTATAGATTATTAATTAATATTTAAGTTAGCTTATAATAAATAGTTTTAAAAATTGAATTAAAATATACTAAATTGCAAAGATTGAACTCTGTAAGATTTAATAAACAAAAATGCCAAATATAATAATTAATATACAAGTAAATCTTTAAAATTTAGACTGACTATATTTAAACAACACGATGCAAAAGTAAAAAAAATTATCTCACCACCCTAAGAGTTAGCTTTGTGTTAAATTATTTATTCTATCTTTTCCTATTTGTTACAATTGTTAGTATTTGTTTGATAGTGTCTAATCAGATACGCTATTATTAAGGATCTATATAGTTTCTGAATTCATTTGAAAGTTAATTTTTTTTATGTTTTAAGATTAATTTTTAATATTTAAAGTGTTTATGACTATCTATTTTATCAAAATCCTTCCCGCCCAAGTAAAGTAATTTATGAAAGAGAAATGAAATATTCAAAATAGTTTGCGTTTATTATAAAATAATTTTATACAACTGGTTTTATGCATGTCTTCTTCAACCCAAGTGTATTATGTTATTTTAACCCATTTCCCATTAAGCTCTCAACAACCGCTCTCTCAGCTACCATCCCGGCTAATAAAAATGTAAATCAAACAAAAGTATACCAGTGTGACTTACTTTGGCTGAACAACGGTTATATCGACTATAATTGTATTTAAGCAAATTCTTCTTCAAGAATTGTAACATACATTAAAAAATCTGTCATTATTTATAATTTATTTAGAGTAATTAAAACTACATCATTGCATCATTCCATAAATTTGACAAAATTGTATCAATTTAAATAAAGAGAATCGAATGATTTTCATCATTATTTAATTAAAATCATGAAGGTGTTTAAAATTTGTAAGTTTTTAAAACTAATTTTAAATCTTGTTCTCTTTAATTATAAAATCAACAAAATTTAAAACTAAAACAACAGAGGCAGAGGCATACTCTAAAGAGAAACTTGTGCAATTTACTCATTTCAATTACGATAATGATGATAATGACTAATACTGTTGTTAAAAAAAAAACTTATTTGACGAATTAATTAAAAATTATTGAAAATTTCTGCTTTGTATGATAATCCAAAAACCTGGAACCATACTTTAATTATGGTAGTAATGATTTTTTATTATGGAACAGATGACAAATTGAAAATACCTACCCAACTAATACTGAAAACAATTTTTCTAATATAAATGACTTTAGGAAACTAGAGATTGTAATGAAATTTAATGAAAATATAATTAAATCTCTAAAGTCCTTAACAAAACTTTTTAAATATGTATATATGTTGATGTAATCCTGATAAAATTTAGAAGATATTGAGAGCTGAAATATCAATTCATATAATAATGTAACTGTTCATTCACAGTGACGAACATTTATATTCGTACACTACAAAATTAATATATTTGAAATTATTTCAATTAAAATGATAGTGTTCATTCAACACTATTGTTCTATAGTTATTCTAAGGTCTTTACATGCTTTTAATGCTTTGATTAAATACATTGAGATATATTTGGTTATAATGATTTAATTAGACATTATTAAGTAATTGAATTTTATTCTATTCTGCATTTTATTAGTATTTCTTAATCACTTTATTATGCGTTGAATTTATTGATTATTATTATAAGTATTGTCTCTAATTATGTAAATGAAATCTTAAAATAAATAAGGATTACAAACTCTATGTATGTTTTATTAAATTTAAATAATATCAATCGATTTCGGTTATTACACCATCATTAGAAGACTAATGGTCAGTGTAAAAATATTTCACCTAGAGCCTGTAATACATTCTATAAAATAAATTATTAATAATATTAATACTTAATTATAACAAATAACATGTCTAATGCGTACAATTATAGTGATGATTTTAAATGGTCTAATATCTTTTAAATAGAGCTATAGTGAAAAAAAATTGGATATAATTGGAGATTTTTTCTGGGATATAATTGATGCGGAAAGGCAAGAAAAATTTAAAATGTATATTAACATTAAAAGGTGTATGTTTCATCAAGAGTTTACCTTATAATAAACGGATGCTTAAGTTTCGTAAACAAAAAATAGAAATGCACAACAACTAAAGAACTGTAGAGCGAAAAACTGTAAAATTCTAACAGTTTTACCGAATATTGTCTTATAACAGTTCTAATAAATAATAAGGAATGTGTCGATCATAAATTGTTAACCATCAGTTGTTTCTATGATACTCGTACACATATAGTCCCAACACTGTCTATTTATTGTTTTTGAACAGTCATAAAAAAACATTTTAAGATCATAAACAGATATTGTAATGGTATAATACAAATATATATATAAGAAATAAATTCAGTTTAGATGCAATTCGGACGTTTCGTTAAACTCAGTTCATAACAGAGTCTAACAACTAACATTCCACTTATATCAAATAGTTAAAAAAACAACAAAAGTTGCCTAATTCTCACAATTGAGTAGTTGAAAAGTATTCATTAATTCGCTGAAAATTTATATTTACTAATTCATTATTAATTGTATTATACTACTACTACCATACCTCTACTTATATTACAATATTATTTATAATTAACGGACTATAACTAGAAGTTGTTAACTCTTTAAAAGATTTAGGTGTAATTTATGATGATAAACTCACATTTAAATTACATTATAGTTATATCATCACTACAGTTAATTCAATGTTAGGTTTTATAAAACGTTGGTCTAAGGAATTCAAAGATCCATATATCTTAAAATCCTTTTTTACATCTCTTGTTAGGCCCCAACTAGAATATGCCAATCAGGTATGGTTTTCATATTATGAAATTCACATACATAGGATGGAGGCAATCCAAAAATTTCCTAAGATTTGCACTACGTCACCTTCCGTGGTCTGACCCCTTAATTTTGCCACCATATAAACATAGACTAAACTTAATTAATTTTGCTACTCTTAAGAAAAGAGGCAAAATTGCCGATGTCATCTTCATCACTGAAATAGTTAAATGAAATATTATCTACCTTTATATTTCAAACCTAGCCCAGATTAATACTACTAATCCCTTCCACTCTGCTAACCTATTTATCCTCACATTTCGTTCACAGATCCTCACGATCGAACCAACTATGGAATGAACGAACCTGTCCATTGAATGATGATTATGGGTAACAAATACAAGAACCGTATTGATTTCTTTCTCTCCAAAGATACCCTAAACAAGCTTTTATACTCCTTTTAGTTAATTCTGATCTCATTTCTCGATCTTCAATATTCTTATGGTTGCTAATTTTTTCTTAAATTACTAACTTTAACCCATAATTACTTACTAATTCTCAAATATAAGAATATTTTATTGATTATATTTTGCAGATTGTTCAATTTTTTTTTTATAATTAATAATTTCTGCTAATCATTATTTTACATTTTAATTATTTCACAATTTTTCGCAATTAGTTTTTTAGTTTTCATTTTTTGATATTTATATATTGTTAATTTTAAAATGTGTTTGAATTCACATAAATTTAATACATTGTAAATAGCTTGAATTGAGCCGATGTAAATAAATAAATAAATTACACTATTTCATTTGTATAATTTTCTCTGTCCAGAGACGAAATTTCTGCAAACGTAAAACAAGTTCAGAATTCCAAGTGAAGAAAATTTACTTATGATTGAACAAATATGAAATGGAATGTGATGATAAATCAAACCCAGTAGCAATGTATGTTTCACAGCGGCCAGTACGTAGCTATGTATAAGACCCCAATACTGTAATATTAGTGAATTTAATAAATGACCCTCATCTTTTAAATGTTCAACGTTTTTGATGAAACAATCTACTGGTCGGTACTATATGTAATGTTAATTGTGAAACATTGTTCATTTTGAAATCGAAGGTAGCAATGTTTATTCTTTCATCTTTGACTACTTCATATTTGACATTACAAAATTTTTTTTTCTCATTCAACCAACATCATTTTTATTCAGTTCACTATAATGAAAGTAGCCCATATTCATTGGAAATTCATTAAAAATGATTGGATTCGATTTTTTCCATATTTACGTATATGTATATAGATATATTTAATATGTACATTATACTATATTAGATATATTCTACAGACTCAGATAATTTATTTATTTATTTATGTGCAGTAATGTAACGAGTGTAGTAATGTAACGACCGAAGGAATACGGATTCAAACCCCTTGAGAACCGAAAATTTTTTCATATGGTGAAAATTACTGAATATGTAATTTTCAATACAACCACATCGGTTCAAATATAATTTAATAATTAATAAAGATATAATATAACTAATAGAAAAATAATATAAATATTATATATACCAAATATATACCAAATAACATTAATATAATTTAATAAAAAGTCCCACATTTCGAAAGGGGGACTTATAAAGTTGGCCTACAGATTATTATCTGTTGAATCAACTGTTACAATAAATAAATTAATAATAAAATAAATATATACAAGTTAAGTATATATATATTATAATACAACATTAAATAAAAAATTAATATATGAGTTAGTAAATTGATTATTAAATTCGTTGAATGGAACTATATTCATTCATAACAAGAATAATGTTTATCGGCCCTGTTCATTAGGAAAGAATTGTTGCAATTTATGTTTAAAAGTGATACGTGACATGGAGGAAAAAAGGGAATCTATTTATAGGCTCGTTTTTTCCCTAAACTGTTCTACATGTGTTTTCTACTAAATATTTATTGTTTCGTGTGTGCCTATGTACTTCGTTAATTTTCAAATTATTAGTAAGATATTGTACATCAGACTGATTACTTAGCACGTTAAAGGTGAAGCAAGATGAGATTATTTGCCTGCGTGATGAAAAGGTCATTAGCAAGTTATTAGCAAATTAAGTCTAGTAGAGTAGCATGAAATATTAGAAAAATCTGAAGGATTAAATTGATATCTTAAGGTGAATAAAAGAAATTACTTTTGGATGGATTCTATTATACTGGAATGTATATGGAAAGCTAAACCCAAGACAATGCAGCCAAATTCTAGAATAGATCGAACTAATGAACAATAAAGGGCTCTAATCACTGCGATTTTCCTGAATTCTTTTGATCTTCTTTTAATAATTTTACTAGACGTGGAGATCATATGCTCATAATTTAGGTGAAATTTAAGTTTTTCAGCTGAGAATATGCCGAGATCCGTTATATTATATGCACCCTCTCAAGGGATGTATTATCAGTTGTGTAATTGTTGAGAAGAATATACCGTTTCCTGAAAAAACTTATGACCTTGCATATTATTAAGTTCTAATATATTTGAGTATAACGATTCTGATAGTAAGCCCAATTTAGTCTGCAGTAGCGTTACATCAGAGCTATTCTTAATAGCTTGGTAGATTTAAAGATCATCGGCAAAAGTAACATGTTTAGCACCATCTAAATTTCTAAAGCGATCTACAATAAATATGTTGAAAAGAAAAGAGTCTAAATGGCTATCTTAAGGTACTTCTGATGTAACATATATTAATTATATATAGTTTTATATAATAGACCTCATAATCTTACATTTTGAGTTATTTCTGTAAGATAAGAATAAATAATTCTAAAAATCTGATATACCAAAGTTTCTTGATTAATATTCCGTGATCATATTTCGATCATATAAGCTTTACTGAAGTCAGTGTATATCGTATCAATTTGATATCTACTTTCCATTAATTTTAGGATTTCTGAAGTGTATATTATAAGGATAGACGTGGTAGATCTTCCTTTTCTGAAACCATGTTGGTGTTCGTTTAGGTTTTTATTCCAAATTAGTGTTATTTTATTTACAAACTATTTTTCAAAATAGCTTTTGGGAATAGTTGAAAGAATATGGCAATACCACGATAGTTCGTCACATCAGTTTTATTTATTTATTTACTATTTAATTCAAACAGTTTTTCGTGCTTTATAAGTACGGTACTGCAATTTTACACTACAATATCTACAATATTTCGAGTATTTATTTAACAAATTACTGGCTTATCTACTCATTAAATATGGTAAACTATTGCTATTATCAGGAACTAAGCCTTCTTAAAGAGAATAGTTTAATTTTATTTTTATTTGTAATTTATATAAGTAATTTCAACAATCAAATTATTTGATATTTAGACAGACTAGGAACTGGAGCATTAGTGTCGACTTATTTTTAGTAATACATGAAATTTGATTTTCATTAAATGAGATTTTATAAATTTAAAATTTTTATTTTGTTTTCAATCACAGACTCGAATTTCAATTCTAAGCCACCGCTTCACAATTCATTATATATTTTTAAAATATATTTAAATTAATAGGTATACTTTTTTACTTTTTACGGTTATGATTGGCGGTTATGATTTTTATTTTTTTTTATATTCATAACTACAATTATCTATTATACTTCTATAGAATCTATTCACAACACTGTAATAAGAACGTTATTGTTTTTATATTATTAGAGATTTTAAAATATTTCATTTAAAGTTCATATCCTTATTTTGAAATTTATATTTTGTATTTTGATCAACCGAATGATTTAAATCAACACCGATGTATTTGATTTCAAGAACATAAAATATACTGGTAACTATAGGTTCTTAATTCATCACCTTCGACTCAACAGCAAGAATAGAATAGTTTTATTTTATTTAATCTGTTACCAGATTATACTCTTAATTATTTTTTGTCATTTATTATAGCCTAATGACAAAGGGTACTAGACCAGGTCTAAAAACCAATAAAGCATTTTTTACTTCATCCGGAATCGAACCTGGGACCATCGTCGTCGTCGGTTGAAAGGCAGGCGTTCTGTCTACTGCACCAACTTAATTATTAAAAATTATTAGAAGCGGATGAGACAACAAATATGCACAGTTATATAGGAAACTTGGTAAAATTAAGTCATTTTCCATGCCCTTCTTGATGTCGATATCATGTATTGCCTTCTGAACGTCATTAATGGAAGGATATTACAAAAAGAAACAGACTCAAAAAGTCATAAAAAGTTTCAATTTCGAATTGGGAATATTAAATTTTACACTATTAAATTTTGGAATATATTATTAAATCAAAATCTAATCAAACCTATGTTTTATTTATTAATATCAGTAACTGTATTTACAATCAGTATTCGTACTGTAAATAAACTCTTTAAAAACGGACTTTAATCATACTGTGTTCAAATTTAATTAATTTTTTTTTTGTTTTTACTTTTATTAGAAAATTTTCTAAAAACATGAAAAAAAGAAAAAGAATTGTAATGAAAACTTTTAAATAAAACTAAATCACAAATTTTCTCAAAAAAGAAAAAAAATTATAGAAAATTTTCATTTCCTCAAAAAGTTTAAGTTGAATTTGTTTTTCTGTTAAATATAGATATTTATATGTAAAGTATGATTATATAAATTTGTTTACAGAATGCACGATATAGAAAAATTCCAACTTAAATATTATAACAGTAAGTTGTAACAATATACTAGACACAGTAGACAAAAATACAAACCTATATAATATTTTATCTATAAATCTATATTTATGTATATAGTTAATACGATATAAATTTATTCGTATTATTTTTCATTTTAGGATAATTTTCCGTATTGTTTGGTTTTTTTGTTCTTTTTGTTTTGTTTGTTTTTTTATTTTGCAATTTTTTTTTATGATATTCAGAGAAAATCTTTTAAAAAATATATATACCTAAGCACATATGTAGTAAAACATTAGAATTTCATGTAAATTTTCTAAAAATGTATAATAAATGAATGAATGTACATTAAAACTGTATCAGAACTTAAATATCTGTACTTGAACGTGAACCATTCGTTATTCGAATATTAAATAACTATTATTATTCTGTTCAGTATGAAATGTTATTAATTTTCTTTCATTTTGTTGATAGATTAATTTTGCTTCAACTTAACTATAAATGTTTGACAGTCACTAAGCACTTTCGTAAGTAAATTCAATTGAAAAAAAAAAAACTTTCCTAACAATTAGGTAGGTGTAGGGATTTTCTTTTTATTTTCAGAAATCAATTTGATTTACAATAATAAAAAAGAATTGAAAATTCATTAGAAAAATTATTGATTGGTAACATAATTTCTTTGCGTCTTTTTTACAGATTTTTAGTTTGAATTTGGAAAAATAATTAAAGAAAGCTTTACTTCGACAACAAAATTATTAATGGATTTTTAAGAGATGAATGTTATTTTTGTTATATTTGTTGTCTACTTCTACTGGTACAATATTCTTCTAACACACCCCTCCTGAAATTAAAAATGCTAAAGGATCTTATAACTTTTTAACTTTAAAAATAAGAGACTTTTTTTAGCAATTAAAAAAATAAAAAAATATATACATATAATAAAATGAAATACCTTTCCAAAAGAAAAAATTTTAATCTTAAAGTTAAAATCTTAAGTTTTATCTAAATACACAGACTAAATTAACTTATTAAATATATGAAAAATGCGAAAGGAAAAAAACAACTAATACAAAGAAAAATTTAAAAGAAAAAGATAATAAAAAAGAATCATTAACATTAACTTATAATTCAACTTAAGTATAGAAATTCAAAAATCTTAAAATTAAAAAATTCATAAATTCATAAGTAAATTAAATTAAATTTAGCTCAAAATATACTTCTTTATTTACCATTTTAAAAACATATACGTTATTAAAAATTTTTAATTCTGATAGAAATTCATTATATATTTTTAAACAGTTATAAAGGCAATTGTTTTTCTGGTTAAGAAAAAGCTATTCTGCGTAAAAGATTTGTGGTGATTTTAAAAATGGTTTAAGATTCATCTCAAATAAAAAAAAGTTAAACATTGATACACACACAAATTGTGCCCGACATTACAAATTGTTTTTTTTTTTTTAATATAGCTTCATTTTACGTTTCCACTGGCATTCACTACGATGATGTTTTTTATCTCTGTTGGTATAAGAATTTCATTCATTTCTAAACAAAAATTTCCTTAAGTTCCTTAAAAAGTGGGATATTTTGTTTTCTTTTTCACGAATACTAGATAATTGGAAATTTTATGTATTTGCTATCCATATACCTTTCAATTAAATCTGACATTTGTGATATGCATTTTGAAACGGTTACCATAAATTTCAAATGAAACGGTATTCCATTCAATAACGGTATTGATCAAAAAGAGAGAACATTTCACTAATTTTCATTGCTTGTATTTGAGGCATTTTTTCAGAACAGACTTTCAGGTATGGTGAAAGGATTTGCATTGTCTGCTAAATTTCTGCACAAATGGTTTTGAATACGATTTAAAAAATATATTATTATTAAAAACTATTTTCTCACTTCACTTAATTTTATAACAACTTATGAAAGACGGGATAAGTATAATATGTACTTACTTCTCTTCAGTTTCCCTCATTAATTTTTTAATTCAAATAATAATATTTCAAAAAAAATTCTTCCATTATCGGCATTGGTTTTATTTTTTATTTCTTATTATTATTTACACTATTTTTTTTTTAAATTTATTATTTTAAATATTTTTTTATTTTCACTTTTTTATTATTAAAATATTTTTCATTTATACGTTTAAGATTAACAAGCTGATCCCAAGGACCTTATAACTAAAAAAACTTTTTTTGGTTATTTTTGCCTTATAACCTTTATTTCACAATAGCAAAATCTTTTAAAGTCTTTGCAGTACCGTACTTAATTCAGCTCGAAAAGGTGATTCTACCTAAGTTACTGCCAAGAACATAAAGAAAAAAATTAATAAAAATATGTTGTAGAATTACTGCTAGTTATAATACAAAACGATTAAGACCTTAATTAAGGTATCAGAATACGGGGATAGTTCATTTAAGATGTACTGAAGTTACAGAAATACCTAAGATACAGCATAAAAACCTATAAATTTATTGATGAAAATCTATATATAGCAACAGCTATGTTGAAACTGAAATTTTTAACAATTTTTGGTCTGAATGATGCATGAAATCACGTACATTTTTAATACATAATTCATAGTACGAGAATAGAGCCAAATTATAATACTAATTTTATTGACAGCATCTCTACCAGCGCTGTTGTTACTATGTTACGTTACAACAGTACCAGTGCTGTTATATTAATATGCTGTTATCACTTGAATTACCATAGTTTTGAATCACTGACATAAAATTACTGACCCTGATATTTTCCTCAATTTTTAACTTTAATTACCTTCCAGTTTTTTTTCCAAAATATTATTTAGTAATTCATATTTTCGCGAATGACAACAATTGTGGTTAAAATATGTTTATTATAACTTTTCATAATTAGTAATCACTTTAGCCTTCTTTGTCAATCGTTACAGCTCATAATAATTAGTATTAACTGCAATATATAAAAAAATTGTATTACTTATACTTATGCCAAAAAATAACAACTTTTTGATCAATATTCATTTGTCTACAACCCAATTAATTTCTTACTGTTATACCGGTTTCCAGTTTTGAATTCCTATTTATTAATTTGAAATGGGTTAGTTCACAAAAGCGAAACAAGCAAATTTAAATCGTATTAGGTTTATTTTTCTTAAACCTTTTGGTGGGCCAGTAAATTTAACTCTTCCATTTCAACCGAAACGTAGTAGGTTCGATTAGAGATGAAAGCAATGATGTTTTATGTTTTATCGATTTTTTTTACCTTGTTCAGTACCCTTTGTCATTACGATAAAATATATAACTGAAAACATAATTACAACCATATTCCAAAAAGAAATAATAGGTCCACATCCCAAAAAGTCTGAAAGTTTGAACTGTAATATGCAACTAAATTGATACATAAAAAATTAAATAATTAATGCTAAAACTGTGGGTAGTTATCATGATCGTTTTTATGTCATTTAAAAAAATAGTTACGTGTATTAATATATTTAAGCCCTACGGATATGGTGAATGGTGCAATAGGATCAACCAATCAATCAAACAAACCAAAATCAAAATAGTTTTTCAATTTGGGACTCTTGTCAAAACTATGAAACAAAATAAAAATCGTAAAAAAAATGTACCGTTAAATAAATTAAATTTTGGCTCTATTAGCTAAGGTGTCTGTTATGTATTTCGATAACGATTACGATTTGATCGAACGAAATGTTAAAACGCAAAATTGCCATTATGTACTTCGATATCGTTCAAAAATTGTCGACGAAATCGATAAAGTTTAACGATGTAAAATTTTATCACGAAAGCGCCATCGAAAGAGAGATTTTGTACAAATTATTTCAATTTTGAATTGAAAGGATAAAATTAAGGAGTGACGTTTTGACACCTGGTGTTTTGTTTTGTATTTGTGAGATTTTTTGGAATAAAAATAAATTTAAAAGTTGAAATGTTAGTAGGTATTTTACTTTATTATTCATAATTATTTTGTATTGAAATAAATTTTAATAGGAATGAAAGGTCAGTTACAAATAAACTGCAATATAAAAATTTAGTGTATAAATAATGAGAAGCGCCCATAAATTCCAAAAGGGTGCCAGGATATCTTGCGTTCGCAAAACAAATTATTTGATTATGATCAAATATCTAAAAATAAAAACTGTTGTAAACTAATTACAATAAAGATAAACTTACCAGCATTGCATTAATGCTAAAAAATCCATTTCTATTAAACATAAATGTTGTACTTCGGTGATTTAATTTTAATAAAATTTCCATCTTACTGCTCCAATTATATCAGTAATTCTACTTTAATCATAAAAATAATGTTTGCCTGACTTTTTTCTTCTAGTGTGTAATGGAATTTGATCCATTTTGGACATAACTATAAAATGGAAATACATATAAAATTTCCTTAAACACAACAGAAAAAGTTAGCTGTGCTAGTACGACATGAAAATCATTACCTAAGCTGAAAATCATTTCCTTTGTAGAAACCGCACAGAATCTTTATATGCTGGCCAATTTAATTATATTTAGTTACTTATTGGCTATTTCAATTTTTACCCTAATTTTTCTAATAAATCTATAAAAGCAAGGTTCTTTAACAGGAAATTTTGATCAAAACTGTTAATAAAATTAGGTTTTGTAGATAATAACTCATCAAATTCATGTATAATTGCATTCGTATAATCTCGACTATATGTTGGCTTGTTTTTTAACTCTACGATTTGATAGCGTTTTTCAACACTATCAGAAACTGAAAAATTTAACTCTGCTAAAATTATTTTATTTATAAAAATTTTTAATTTAATAATTTCTATTTTATTTAAAGCACTTTTAACTTCAACTTAAAAATTGCAAATAGTTATAACACTATTGTTTTGTATTGTTTTTTTTCATATAATAATTTGAATTTGACAGTCAAAGAATCAAACATATGTCATTTTCATCGTAGATTTGAATTTTACAATGGCAGCATTTTAAAAAACTTTCGATCAAATTTTCATCGAAATACATAATGGCACTCACGATTACAATCTAATAATTCTAACGATAAACGATTCGATGAAAATCGATCGAATTACATAATAGGCACCTAAGAATTAAGTCTTTTTAATTCTGAGATACGATATTTAGTTATACTTTGATATAATATGTATTTCAATTCAATATCAACAACCTAAAAAAATTAAAATTTACTTAAATAAATTTGTTATCACATACCACCTAATTTAATAAATATGTATCTGAAAAAAGAAAGAACGGCAACTCTACAACATTTTTTGTTCCTAGTTAAAACTCTATTAGTATCTGAGTCTGAGTCGAATGAATGATTCCGGTGTACAAGCACAATGTTAGGTACTGAATAAAAACACAAAATATAGAATTCAAGAAACCTATATTAAACATTATTTGATTTGCATCTTGTAATGACAGTGATATGTAAAGTTCTGTTGTAATATGTCACTCTATGTGCTTTAAACAAAAAGCAATTAATCATTAGAACAAGAAGTTTGGAGATTTTGTTAAATTTTGATCTGTAATGTCTGAACCAATGCAAACGAATTTTCTATGAAAAATCTATTCATATCCAAAACAAAATATTTATCATCTCACCATCATAATATATTTTACTGTTCCTTCCTATATAATATAAAGTTAACTCTATTTTTTTTTTTCAAATAAATCTAACAATTAAAACTTACAAAAAGAGTGCAAATCCAATAAACCTCTTTTTTAGTATTAAATTTCTGCAAAATTTATTTGAAATTTCTATTGTAGAGAATTAAAAAAAAATATATATTTGTTATTCATTTTTTGTATACGATTCAGTAATTCAAATCCTTCGTAATTACGATATAGTTGTTGTTGCTGTTGTAACTATAGTTTTAAGGTATATCATTTTGTTATATCATTGTATGGATGTATTTATCCATTTTTGTATAAGAAATTAAGTATGACCAGGTCAAGCTTAATATTTAACAATGATGAAATCAAAGTTTTTTCCCAACAAACATGATATATATACATATATATATACATATATATATATATATATGTATTTTATTATTACTAGTATTATTATTATTGCTTTTCATGATACAATAATGATGATGATGGTGATGATGACGATATAATGATGATAATGATGATGTTTAAAAAGTTGTTTCTAAAATTAACGCAACTAAAGTATGCAGTATAACAAAATATTATGGTATTAAAATAAATTTGGATGTATTTATATACAGCAATGTGATAAATAATGAAGAGAATACCAATATAACCAATCTTCTAGTGATTTTTATATTATAGGACGTAGCTATACTCTACTCATGTGGTTTCATCTAGAATTTGATGTCATTTAGAGAACATTATATAACTTTTCGATTTTTTTTTTGTTTTGTTTTTAAGTTAATGTTTTCTATTATTATTGAATAAAATATTAAGTTTAGTAGTTTTTGTGTAGGTATATTGTAAAACTTAAATATTTAATTATAATAGAATGAATTTGTTGTAGGTACAGCTTTATTTAATGATATAAAATTTGAGAAAATTTTGTTTACATTTTTATTGTAAATGAAATATTGAAATTTTAAATAAAGTTTTTTTCTTTATAAGTATATATATATAATTTGAAGACTATATCTAAATTATTGATTTTATGTAGAGATTTGCAATGATTGACATGCACACAATATTTTTTCTTATTAATTAATCTGTAGATTGAAAAAAGTAGGGTACAAATATCTGAACCATTTTTTTTTAAAAGGAGACGTAGCGAAACAAAATATTTTTTTTTTTTAAATTTTCAATTTTAAATTAAAAATTTCGATTTAAAATTTCCCCACATGTATAAGTCATTTTCCAAGTATAAATTGCAATGATGTAAAACAATTCATCACTCAATGAAATGGAGTACGATTTTTTACCAAACTTTCTTGAATTTAGTGGAACGGACGAATACTAGAATGTATCTTATTAATTTAAATATGAAAAACTAATCTATTGTAGTTCTGTATATGCACAGATTTCATTCTTAAAATTATTGCGTGATTTACACATAACGGAGAAGTTTCTAATATTACCAACACAATATGTTAATTATTATATTTTAATTAATTGGCATGGTATTACAATACTGAACTTGTTATACAAATATTAGCACTCATCATCCATTCAAGAATAAAAAAACATAATAGAAGAGAACCTCAAAGAAGAAAATATCGTTTTCAGAGGAAGATATGGTTTTACTGAACAGTATAATACATTAAGGATGATTATAGAGAGCAATCAATTGAATGGAACTCACCCCTATAGATCACCTTCGTTGATTTTGAAAGAACATTCGGACACAGTGAATCAAAAAGAAATATCGCAATCTTCAGCATACAAGGGAATAACAACATAATCACAAGATAATTAGTATAATAAGGGGAGTGCCATGTGCCTTGAAATTTAAATTTACAATGAACGACCATTTTTACTTGTGATTTTGACTTATCTATTCTTGATAATTTTCCATGTCCGCTTTTATTTAAAAGTTCAATATTTTTTTAAAAATTTTATTTATAAATGTTAAAAAATATTATTAAAATTTATTATATTTACCCTTTAAATAAAGCGAACCGTAAACGAACTGAAAGTGAACTCAATTTTTCATATAAGCCTTCGCAAAGTTACGCTTTTGCGAAGCGAAAGCGAATCGTAAATGTTGCAGCATGAAAATTAGAAAAAAAAACGTAACGCCATTAGTTCGCAAAAACGGTGCGTTTATGTAATAAAAAAGCGATTCATTTTCGTAAAACCAAATTCAGTACGTTTACGTAACACGAAAAGCGATTCAGTTTCATAAAACCAAATTCGGTACGTTTATAACCTATATTTATTTATTATTTTTTTTAAATAAAACATTTTACAATTCTTTATTAAGTATTTGTTTATTTATTGATATTTAATAATAAAATATATTTTGATTTATTTGCTTTTCCGTACTCTATCTTTTGCGAACTGAAACCATTTTTTAATTATGTTTATTATATCGCCAACTCTGCTATTTGGAAAGTTTTCTGTGGCACATTCTAAAAAAATATGATTACTATTCTATCTATCGATTATATTCAATCTATTTTTCTGAAATATTTAAGGCATATTAATAATAATTTTTTTAGGATTTAAAAAAAAAATTAAGAAAAGTTCATAGGTACCAATTAATTTTCATTTGGTTCAGATTTTAGTTCTTCCTGAAAAGATTTAAAATCTTCAGAATTGCATTTTGGTAATGTGATTTGTTGATTTCTTTTTTTTGGATTTGCTTCGGTTAAAATTGTTTTGAGTTTATTTAAGTCTTTGCGAAGACATTTCTGCTCATGTCGACAATATTTTAGTTCTTTTAATGCCTCTTTTAATAAATTATTATTTGGTAATTCTAAATTTTTAGCTGGTAATTATTTAAAATTATTATTTGTACTTACTAATTTTAAAAATTTTCAATAATCTTTCAATATTATTTTTAAAACTTAATTTCATAAATATTTTTTCAATATAAGGTATTTTTATTTTTAAAATATTGAAAAATTTATTTTTGATGAAATTGATTGCTGATTTCTTTTGAGACATTTTCAATCATATTGATTTTCAATTTTTTTTGGTATTTAATAAAATACGAATGTCTTAAATAATATAGGAAGTTCAATTTTAAATTTCATAAAATTCGATGCTTATATACACGCTACCTATAATAATAATGTTCTTATAAATTGTTTAAAAAAATTTATAAAAACAATTCTTCTTAATAGAAACACAAATGGCAATAAATATTCATTCAATCTGATTTTCTTCTTCTATTTATCAACAAAATCAAAATGACTACATTAAATTTAATAAATTTTATATTATGAGACATTATCAATATCAATATTATTAATATTATTGTCATCATCATCATCATCATCATCTTTTGTAGGAGCAATCAAAATAACTATTATACAGTCATTGTCATTATTATATTTTGAAGAGCTTTTCATTTCAAGTACTAAAGCTTCATGTTGAATCAACTGTCAATTTGATTAAATTAGTTTGACAATTTTCTTCTTTTTTTTTTTGAAACAAACAAAAAAAAAAAATAAACAGAAAAAGCAAATAACCAATTTCCAAGGACTTAAAGTTTCTAATTTCAACTGTTTTTTTTTTCGTAGAATAATAACGGTATATCAAAATTTGTTGTAATGAAAATGAAGTAAACTGACGAAGGTTATTCGGAAAATTTTTGAAAATTATTTCAAAATATAAAAGTTAAATTCTTAATTTATCCTTCTTTTGATTGGTTTCTAACAAGATTTTCATTGAGTCTAAGATCTAAATAACATTGATCACCTCTTGGAGATGACGAAAATGCTCGGCTTTTTATGAGTTGTTAAGGTTCACTTATGTCTCCAAATTTTAAACTATACTTGGAAGATATACCACGCAATCAAGACCAGGATTAAATATTATATTACAATACTTAACATTTGATATTAAATTAAATAAAAAATGGAACTATGTCACTTAAGAAAACTTAATTCCTGATAATAGTTTTTCATATTTAATTAGTTAATATACATACTAGAAAATATAAAAAACAAATACTCGTTGATAGAAATTTCTTGTGCCATTTTGTGTACAATTTAGAGAGGTATTTCTACCTTGAAATCTACGCGTAAGTTTATTAAATCCCATTTTGAACCAATGATAATTTCGTCTTTTTCTTGTTATTTTTCAAATAATTCATTCAATAAAGCATTAATCATTGTATTTTAATAATGATGTGTGGAAATCATTACTATGATAATTTTCCTTCCCGAAAATTATTATAGTGACAAAGTTCTTACATTTAAATGATTATATTAAGAGCCTTTCTTCACCGAAAGTCTTACGATAACAACTTTTTAATAGTGATATAACTTAGATTATGACTCCTTCAGTGAGTACCACCTTTGACAAAACAAAAAACTATAATTTAAAAAATATATTGGGACTAATACCGGCCAAGTGCAGAAAATAATTTGCAAAATTTAGTTTCAACTAACTATTCCAGGCGTAACATTCGACGGCCTAGCTTTAAAAAAATGTTTATTTTTAATTCATTTAAATATTTCTCAAATTCAAAACAAATAATCTAATTTAATCTTAACATTTTTGTAATATATAGGGTATTTTTTTTCTCTTATCTCCTTATTATTAAGTCTGTGGAGTCACCGGTGTACAACGGTTCCTTCTGGTTCAAAATTTTCTTTTGGGTAGAACAAAGACACCATATCGAGATGAAAATTATGATAGTTTTGTAATTTCAGCACCAATTAAAAAAAATAGTCAACACAATTGAGCTCTTGATATGTTCTCTATAATATCTTTCTTCTAAAGTTATTGCTATATAGAAGGATTTGTAGACAATCTAGCGTATTTTTAAATGTGGCAAAGAAAGATTTACAACCATGGCAACAATTGGAATATTTTTTTTCAGCTTCTCAATATAAAAAAAACATTGATTTGAACTTGAAAATGTGCCTACTTTGGTGTATTAGAACCATTTCTAGGTGACTAACTCAAAGACACAAACCAGAGAAATTCAAAAAAATTTGGTAGGTGGGTATAAAATTTCAAATTTTTTTGATGAAAAATGAAATTAAAAAATAACTTCTAATTTGAAAAAGCTTCATTTTTTATTGATGTTTTGCTACTTGGTTGTTTAATTAACTACATTAGCAAAAAGGCTCATCATATTACGGTGGTAAATTGGTATTAATAAACTTAAACAAATATTAGATAAGTATTTTTGTGTAGTGCAAAACTTTACAAAAAATTAAAAAAAAAAACCTAACATTTTTACCCCCAAAAACCGCGTACTGAAAATTGTAACCAAAAATTGATTTTTGATTATTTGTAGTGTAAATTTTATAAGTCAAGATAAATAATAAATTCTTTGAATATTTTTATTATTTATTTATAAAAAGCACAAAATTTGTTAAACTATAATGTTTTATCCAAAAATGTTTATTCTAAATAGATTGGTAATTGGGTATTACCATCTCTTTATATCCAATGCTTCTAAATTTTATATGTATAAAGTGGGGTTGGTATATACACATATTTTTTTAACACGTGTGGTCAAATTTATTTGACTAAAAAAATTTTAGAGTACTTACCAAAACTTTATAAAAATGAAAATAATTTGTTTTTCTTTTTCTTACCAATGAGCTAAAGAAAAATGTTCAAGGCAGAGTTTCGCATTTTTGAAAAATTATCCTAAAAAATAATTTACCTTGTTTCCTTCCCTCAATAATTGTTATTTTCACATATCTCTACAGTCTATCTATACGTGCTCTTGATACTTCCACATAATGTTGTCCATGGCTAAATACTAACTCTACATGGGTAACTATAGGTAAATAAACTCCTACTTTTTCCAATGTCTGACCTTGTGCCTTATTTATGGTGATTAAAAAGGCTAATTTAATAGGGGGAATTGTCAATGTCTGAGAATAAATGGCAATTCTGTGGTAATTGTGGATAAATATATTCCTAAAATTTTTTTGTTATTTTCTTTCGATATTATCATCCACTTATGTTGATGATATTTACCTCTTGAAAATCATTTAAAAATAAAAAAAACAAAAAAAAAATCATGAAATTTCAAGAGAGAGAGAAAATTTTTAATTCTATTTTTGTATTGATGTGTATTAATGTATTCTATTTTTTAAAAATGTATGTGATGGGTATGATTAATATTTGTGTTGGTATATAATTTCTGTTTTCGTTATGGTAATGTTCATGAATAATATGTTATTTCTGTAAAAATGACACGCTAACACCGCATTAGCAGCAGCAGCAGTAGCAGGACATTGCCTTTTATTATATAAGATATTATAGAGTTTTCCCATATTGGCTTGAAAAATTTTTTCGACAAATGATTTATTTGAGAAATGGCCAATTAAATTAGTACTTTTTACTTTCATTTTATTTCTTAATCGATTCATAATTTTTGCGATAGTTATTGTAAGAAGCTTCATATTTAAGTTTGTGTGTTCCTGCCACTGCTTTTTGCTTTCATTTACCGAGATGGAAAGTTTTACAGGCATTATTAGCGCATTATTATATTAGGTAATAAGATCAAAAGAAAAATATAAGTAATATGAAACTATCGAAGATTTATCAATGATATGATAGCAAACATCCTAAAATCTATAATTGACTGAATAACGAATACAGAGAGAGAGAGAGAATAGTTTAAAATAAATTTGAAAAACTTTTAGATTCAATTTTTAGAAAATTGTTTGAAAACTTTATTCAATGCGAATTTCTAAACAACCACTTAACACATACATATAGCACAATAGAAATTAATTTCAATATATTTTGATTGACCTACGTAAAAATATAGTTGACGATCAGATTCTATTCAAGAAAATTGAAATAACATTATTAAAAATTAAAGCTTAATAACTTAATAATAATTATTAATTGGTATAGAAGGGAAATTGAAATTGATTTTAAAAGAGCGTTTATTTTACAGTTAAATATATATATATATTTCTATTAACTTAATTAATTTATGATCATTATTTGAATTGAAATTGATAAAATTGGTATGAAATATAATTTATAAAAATCATAATCGGCAATTATTGTTAGACCACAATAATAATTATTTAAAAAGAAATTCATTTTTGATTCAATATTTTAATTGATGGCATTTTTTAAATCGAGAATATTTAAATTTGAGAAAAAAAAACTTCTGAAGTTTAATATGAAATTCAAAGGAATTTGGAAAGACGCAAAATAACTATAATTTTTTCCAATAATACCCACTAAATTTGCTGTAAAATAATTAAATAATCTATAATTATAATTGACAAGCATTTAAGGTCCTGCGCAGTAGACACCTTTTTATTTTATTTCGATTCTCCTACTCCTTAATGAACTTCTAATATATGTAATATATTAGATTGCATATAAAACAATAATGCGCACACAGTTGAAAATTTTTTACTTTTTTATTCAGCAAATACATTATGCCTATGTGAGATCTTATTAAAATAATAAACAAAAGCAAACACATCAGTAATTATAATTTATATTATATACTTGCAAATGAATCTATGTATATATACCAAATAAAAACAAAAAAAAAAATTCATCTCAAACAAAAAATTATCTCTCTTCTCCATAATGAACTCTTAATATATAATAAGTAAGTTGTAAATAAAACAATAATGCGCGCACAGTTGAATTTTTTTTAATCATATGGTTTTATTATTCGCCAAATACATTAAGAAACAGGTAGAAACGAAACAGAAAATGAGAAGTAAGGTATTTATGTTTTTTAACGAAAACATACTAATTTCAAAGCTATTCATTAAAACATGAGTGTTTTCTGCTTTGTAATGAGAAGTCTATGTCAGTACGTAAATAACTGTTTTTTAAAAACTTTAAATTTGACTTCAAGTTTAAATAGAATTTCTCAACAGGGGTCCCTAGTTGTTTTCTAACGAATTGATTTAAAAGATCAGTTTAAAATATAAATTCAAGAGTCTTAAGTTCAAGAGTTTTCATTTTTTTTTTTCATTATTTCCTTAAAATAATAAATTGTTTATTTATTTTATTTTCAACTGAATTATGTCCTGTGAAATTTACTTGTGACTTGACAAAATATATACGTCGAATATTTAAAACAAAAATATTTTGAAGATTTTGCATATGCTTCAGCCTATAATTCAAAGTTTACTTCATAATTTAACACAACATATTTCACAAACACAAAAAAAAAACAGTGATTTAATGAAAAAATAATAATTAAAAATACCATAAAAGTAGATTAAAAGAAAAAAAAATTACTCTCAAACACACAAAAATATGAAAAAAATGTATAACTAAAATTAAGCAAAATAAAACAAAAGTTGGAAACATTACTAATGCTCAATACAAGGCTCGGAACACTCATCCTTCCGGCACAAAGTAATTATGCATGCATTTGTTTTTTTCGAAAGAGCTATACGAATCCAAGTCCTGTTGAACACCTCGTCGATATGGGTATGGTCTACACCTTCGTTGAGGAGATGAAGTATAGCGAATATAAAAAACAGTCATATTTTCAACTGGAAAGAACCTGCTCTTAAATGCAATCAGTGAAAGTGTATATTGTGCCAAGCCTAGCATCTCCAACGTCTGTAGCACACAGAAAGTAAGTAAGTAAAATCTTTCCATCATAATCTCGTGTCTAGTCATTCTAAGATATTTTTTTTCTCCATCATAAAAGTTATCCCATGAATATTTGCTGAGACTCACTGGGTTATAAAACTAGGAATGTGCATTTTACGAAATAACAGTTTTCTGAAGTAAATGTTTCACCAGCTTATTACATTACTTTGTAAAAGGCGTAAAATTATTGTTTTTTTATATAAGAACTGTATAAAACAGATTAAAATTTTTTAAATAAATCTTATATATAGCCGAAGAGAAACAGACTCTTCTATGAGATAAAAATATTAAACGTTAAAAAAAAAGCTTAACGAAATTTTTAAATATCTGATGGTTTATAAGGAAAAGGTATGAAAGATTGTTTTTTTTCAAAAATTTTCAATACTGAAATACAATATCTGGCCAAAGGCAACATCTGTCGTCATCAAACGTTAAAATATTTTTCAGATTGCTTCTAGATTGCTTACTTACTAGATAAAAACCGAACACATATTATGTACTATATATCTACTAGATCTACAGATATTGTTTTTGCACTACAAATACTAAATGCACTATTAAGGAAATATATTTTAGTCCGCAATTATTTTCGAGATACATTGATTTGGTTACAAACTTGTGTTGCATTTACTTTGAACATTGTTACTTCGTAAACGGCACATTCCTTGTTTTATATAGAAAAAGGATAAAAAAAACATTTTTTTTTAAAAAATGCTTATTATCATCTAAACTATTGGACGTAGACATAAAGTATGTATATATGAATTATAGAAAAAAAGACACGTTTGCAACAATCTATAAATATTGAGGAGTTTTTGGTTTTTCAAGAAAGAAAATAAAGATTGTTTTTTTATTCAAAATTTTCTACCTTGAACTACAACATCTCCATAACGGCAGCACCCACATCAAGTTAATTTTGAAATATACTCCAGACCGTTGTCTTTTTAGAATGAAGACTGAATATATATATATATATATATATATATATATTTAATAGATCAACAGATATAATGGTTTTTATACAAAACCATCAAAACAACAATGATACTTTCAAATGTCCTTTTCGTCCTTAAAGGATAAGATGCGTCACTAAAGATATATATTTTTGGAAAGCTAGCAATTCCAACTATCATTGGGATATGGTCATTAGGTTCTATGCCGATACAACATCTCTCTCAGAATCCCCGATTAGTAATATAGAATTGAAACTAATTTTTTTATTCTGACCAGTATATCCTAAAAATATCACTTCCTCCTTCAATTATTTATTCCTACATATTTAAAATATTTCTTTTTTAATTGCAATTTTGAGGAACATATTATTCAGATTTAAATTTTGTTTTAAATTCCTAATATCCACAAAACTTTTTTCTATCATACAATAAAAATCTGTCAGATCCCTTTACTCCTTGTAATATTTTCTAATAAAATTGTTTATTTTTTGTTTTAGTGTTTTTTTTTTATTATTATTATTAAAAATAAACATTATTTCTTATTGTGTTCTACTTTCATTTATTTCCCTCAAATTCATTGGCTTGCATTCTTTAATCTATTCTAACATTAAAGCTGTAATAATTTAGATTGCAATGTAACCTACCTATATACTCATTCCAATATCCATTTAGATTTACCACAACAACAGCAACAAGGTAATAATTTCTTGAAAAAATGAAAATTATTTCAAGTATTCAAAACATGTCCTAATACTTTCAATATAATGCGGACATGATATTATACTCTTCAATTACCATGAAATACTATTCAAAATATAAGAACTCTGAACAAATTTTTCAATATGTATAAAAATTTCAATATTAAAAGAACTTAAGAAAATAACAAAAAAAAAAAATAAAAAAATTTTTATGTAAAAGTATTTTGTATCCTTTTTACCCAAAAAATACATTACTATTTAGTTTGAACTAACATCAACTCTTCTATAGATATCTATATCCTGAAAATATCCTTAATATAATATATTTTTATCATTTTGGAACGTTATATTAACATTCAACATTCATATAAACGACGAACTTACAAACTGCTAAAACAAAAAAAAAATATACAGAAAAAAAAAATAAAAACAAAAATGGAACACAGATTTTCACGTATTCTGTTTGCTTAACCAAGGCAAATTGAATTTATTTTTACTTCTTAGTTTATGTCCTTAGTTTATTTTTAAGGAACTGCTGATGTTGCACAAACATTTTATTTCTTTTATTTTATTTCATTTCTTTTGAAACATCTGTATACACACATATAACTACATCCATGCATACATATATATGTATATATTATATATATATATTATTATGTACATCAATTTATCTAAATAGGATTTGCAGTAATAAAGAAGAAAAAAAATTGGTAAAATTTATAAGATTGTAAAATATTGTAAAAACAGAACATAGGGATAGAGATCAAAAATATTTTTTTTTTTTTATTTTTATTTTGAAAATTTAAAAACCTGCATAGTTTAAGAATGCGAATAATATTAAGAAATAAGAAACTATGGCAAAAAATTTTGTTATAGTAAAGAAAAAATGAACCCACCAGTTGAAGAATTGTGTATTCATTCTGTTGTTGTTTAATCAAAATATGTATGTTTATCCTTTTATATTCTTTTTTTTTCTTCTTAAGTAGAACAAAGCGATAAATTGGAAATTTGAAATTATGACAGGTTCTGTTGTTATTCGTTATTATGATTTTTTTGTGTACATATTTAAAATAAATTAGGAATTTAAAAACGGTTAGAATCCAAAAAAATAACAAAACCTGATTATATAGTGAATAAATCTAGTAAGTAAAATATTGGTAAAATAAATTTGATATATTAAATCCATTTTTTTTATCTAATTGTTCATAATTTCAGTAGATTCGACATAACACCAGTAATATAATTTATTATACATAGGTACATAATTTTTACGAATATTTATGGTCACAGTAACGTTATGAAATTATAATTAAGAACCAATGGGATACTTTAATTGTTGTTTATAAAAAATTAAAACACAACCTAGTTTTGATTATCTTTCTGGAAATATTCCAAAATATTTTTCATGTTTTGTATTTTCCCATCGATTAATTTTCTTATTAAAATTTCAAATTGTAACATCCTTTAATGTGTAAATCATAATTTACAAAATTTCAAATTATTTGCAATACTTATTTACTTGAAAATAACCAAACTCCACATATGCAGCTATCTAAAATAATATTTTCAAAAAAATATCTTAAATTTGTTGATAAATTCAACAATTAGTTAAAATACGATTTTCCAAATTTCATTGATTATTAAAATTAAATTTAAATAAGTGAATAATTATATTAAAATGAATTAATAAAAAATAATGAAATTTTCTTATTCATCATCAGCATCATTATCATCTGTGATTCACAATTTCACTTAATTTTATTGAAACTCTTTTATGAAATAATATTGACCTAAAAAGATAATTTATCTTTTACACTTGAAGTTAATGTAAAATTTTATTTTCAGATTGCCTTTTTTTTATCTCAACATTATTATAGAAACATTACCATATTGCTTATATTTTTATTTTTTTTTTTCTGCTTTTGGGTCTTTTTAAACTGAAATAATTTACACCCTAAATAGGTTGGTTTATCTTTTAATGATTTATTGGAGAATTTAATGAATTGCAAATAATTTCAATTCATTTATTGCAAATTTAATTTCACTGTTAATATTGAATTGTTTTTATTGTAAATATTAAATGATTTTTTTTAAAATAAAAGAATATTACAAAACTTTAACAATATAATAAAACAAAAATACGATTTTTCTATTCTGGTTTAAATACAGTTGGCAGTTTTTAATTTTATGCTTTTAAATTAGAAAAAAATAAATCAAACTGGAAGAGAATACTATTCGTTTATATTATATACTGGAAGATATCATACTAGTGTTAAAAACTGACTTATAGACCTAATCTTAGTCATCTTGTATCATTGGTAACATAACTGGAAAACTTGAAATGTATTAACAAATTTTATATAATAACACCTTTTTGTTTTTTTTTTTATTTTTTTTTTTTCTAAACAATTGGTGCATTAAGGCAGCATTTTAATTTACACCAAAATCAATTTACATAAGACAAAACTAATGAACTTTTTCTCTAAAATTCATTTAAAGAAGTTTATTTTAGCCGTGTGGTTTATACAGAAGAGATCACGAATTTACTCAAAAATACAGAACTAGAAAATTGATGAAAAAGTAATAAAACATTTAAAATTTTGCAAAAGTAGAATTGTGTTTACTAAAATCTAAGCTGGAATAAACTAACAAGTTAACATGAAAAGTCAATATGGCTTAATTCGAAACTGATTTTCACAAAAAGAAATACCTGAAAACAAATATTTAATAAAGAAGAAAATTCGAATCACATCATTTTTTTTTCAGTTCCTTATTCTCCTCTTTCTATCCAGCAATTTACTGCAAAATCAAAACTTAAAGATCCAAAAGTTCCTAAAGTTGAAATTTGCACTTTATACTCAAATCGAAATACTCAACAACACAAATTTTTTATTACCTAAAAACAAAATATTTTATTTAACTTTATTTTATTTTATTTTTTTTAATTTTTTTTTTTATTTCATTATAGAACCAACAAATTGCAGTCAAGTAAATTGTCCACCCTTATCAGAAATCATTTGTCCTGATGATAGTTTTGTACGTGAAACAAATGAAGAAACAAATGTCATCACATCACCAGATCATTATGAGATTGTCAAAGAAGTTTTTATACAATGTTGTGTTACACAAAAATGTGCCTGTCGTACATGTTATATACCATCATGTCAAAATTCATCTGTAGTTTTAATGGAACTGAGACCAGAAACTGAAATACCAGGAAAATGTTGTGGTGAATACGATTGTAATTTAGAACCGAATTGTTCAGAAAAATTAAATACAGAAAATTATTGGCTCGAAGCCTGTAAACGGTGTAAATGTACAAATGGAAAAAAAGAATGTTTAACTGTATGTGATGAATCGTTGACACAAATGTTACCACAACGAATTCCAAATATTAATAGTAGTGATAATGGTGATAGTAGCAGTGGTGGATGTTTTTCAAAGAAATTAAATCAATTCTTTATGAGCGGTGAAAAATGGAAAGAAGATGACAGTTGTACTGCTTGTGAATGTTTTGGTGAACATGCTAAATGTGAAGAAATTTGTAATATACCAGCAACAATGATAGTAAATGAAATACAAACAGAACCAAAATGTATATCAAGTATATTGAATAAAATATTTGTTAATGGTAACAAATGGAAAGAAGATAATTGTACACATTGTGAATGTGTTTCGGGTGCAAAAATATGTCATGATACCTGTGAGCATTCATTAATTGAAAGATTTGGTCCAAGTAATTGTATGTCAACATATTTGAAAAGATCATTTAGTAATGGTGAACTTTGGCATGAAGATGATGGTTGTTCACATTGTAAATGTGAAAATGGTGAAAAACATTGTCAGACCAGTTTTTGTAAATTATCAAATTGTAAAAATCAAATAAAAATTCCTGGTGAATGTTGTTCACGTTGTTTAGATGATGAAAATAATACAATACCAGTTATACCAAAAGAAATGGTTGAATCAATAGAAAATAATGTAACAACACCAATAAATTTAATTCCAAAATATTTTACTTCAACTACAACAACAACAACAACTGAACCAGAAACATTACAATCACCAACACCAACTATTCCTCTTATAACATCATCAAAAGAAATAATTGATACATCATCAACAACAACCACAACAACCACAACAACAACAACAACAACAGAAGAAACATCATCACCACAATCTAAAACAATATGTGCAAATGCAAATGAAAACTCATTTTCAAATCATCATCAAAGTGATAATGATAATGATGATGATGATAATAGTGATGATTTAAATCATAAGCTTTATTGGATAATTGCACTTCTATCATTAGTTTTGGTCATTGTATTCATTTTATATATATATGAACTTAGAAAAAGATCAATTAATTCAAGGTCATATGATCCTGTTTCACATACAGATGATAATTTTAATAGAATTTTAACAATTAAACCAATTACATATTCGTATGAGAATGAAAAAGAAAAAATAAATCAAAATGGTAAAGAAAAAATTGAAAAAATAGTCATATAAAAATTAAAAAAATGATTTCGAAATGATTTAATTAAGTTCGCAAAAAAACTAAACAAAAAATTATAAAAGAAAAATAAAAACAATAGTCTAAATTTCAATGTTACTGATTATTTAAGCGCTTTTTTTTTAATAAGAATTTTTATTTATAACATTTTAAGTATGTACAGGGCTCATTATTGTTTTATGAATAAGAAGAAGCTTAATTTTCATTTTCATTTCTGTTATTTATTAATTTAAACTCTTCATTCTTTTTATTTAGAATTGCCGATCTTTAATTTGATCAATTTTACGCAATCTTAGAATGTCCTAAATTGTAAAATCAATTTAGGACTTCCTAAGATTCTTGTATTTTGTTTGATATTATCAACTTATGATGTTGACCTCCGACAAAGTTTCAAAATGAGCTCTATTGTATATGTACTGTTCTCATGTGCTTTAATTTAATATAATTTTGCAGTCTGTTTGGTCCATTGAAGACATTGCACCTTATGGAAACTAACTAAATTGTTTATAAAATGGTTTAGCCCCACATTATTTTTTAAATAAACTTTTAATTTTGGCAAATCTTCTGGAACCCAAAATTTGTCACAATAGTTGAAAACATTCTTAATGACAATTACAATTACGTGGTATCAGATAAAAAAAAACCAACATATTTACATAATTAATTAATTGCTTTATAATATTTTGGCAACACAATTTCTTTGATTTTCTGAGTTTAATCTGTACTTGATTAAATAAATATATAGCAACTTTATAATTATATTTCGTAACTACTAAATATCTGCTGTAATAATTCGGGTGTAAAATCAATAAATATATACGATTTTATACTATTTCAAGATTTTCTAAAGAATAGTGTGCAAAAATAGTGAATGTTCTATTTTGCTAAAATAACAAGATTCACACACTTTAAAGCTGATTTAGTTAGATGACAGTATTGTAATTTATCAACCTTAATCATTTCTTTAATTGATTTCTCATCAATTTTAATTCAGTTTTCTTTTCTTATTATCTCTGTTAGTGATGTTAATACTGAATAGTTACGAACTAGTAATTGCTCATTCAACTAAACTATTCTTATATAATGACCATCATTTAAAGGGATTGCCTTCTTGTCGATACCCAATGATGTATCGATATATTGATCCAATTAGAATTTTTCAATCATATACTTTCTTATTATTATTTCACATAAAATCTGTTCACGATCATGCTCATAATTTTGCATTCAATTATTTTCGAAATTTTTCGGCGAGTTCAATATTAATTTATATTTAACTAAAAAGCACTGCGATTATTTTTCAAATAAATGTTTTTTTATTAAAATAAATAATTTTCGAACAGAAACGGTGTTTACTTTTAATAGTAATTTTTCATCATATAAGCCGGCCTTCTGATGACAATTTAATAATCGAAATCGATTTAGATATTAATACTAAAGTGTGAAACAAACTTAGTGTTTTTTGTTCTAAAATTAAATACTAAAACACTAAAATTAGTCATGATCGAAATTTCTATTTTTCTTTTTATAATGATACTACTGTACATAAATTAAAACATAAATTTAAAAATTAATATTTATATTAAAATTTATAAAATTAATAATATGCATATATAATAATAAATATATTAAGTTATATAAAATGGGCATTTAAGTCCAGTGAAATATTTAAGTATTGTTAGTTTAAGACTATGAAAATTTTAATTTCTATCATTAATTTTCCAATTAAAATACTTTAAGTTTTAAATTGAAAATAAAAAATGATTAAAATATTTTAATAAATATATATATATATATATCTATATATACATATTATATGTGAATATTAACAATATTTATTTAAATATTTTTTTAAAACTATTATTAAGAGTAAGTTCTTTTTTTTTGTTTTTTGACTATTTTTCATTTATTTTTATTAAATTTTTTTTTTCATTTTCTTATATTTAACTACGGTACCTTCACAATTAACAATTCAATTAATAAAGTAAAACAAAATAATAATAATAATAATAAAACTATTTTAATATCACAGGAAGTTTAAAGATCAGGGTTAGAAATAGAATAGCAATTTGTGCAGGAAAATTGAAGAAATTTAAAAAAAAAATTGTATGATTAAAGACGATCTGATCTGTTTTTGTTCAAATTTAAATTATTACAGCTTTTATATTTTTATAAATTTTTCAATTTAATTATTTATTTAATTAAACAGTTAATTACATAAATTTATATTAATATTTTATAATTTTTCTTTCGAATACAGGTCAGTAGTTTTTAAATGTTCTATAGATCGTAATACTGTTAATTACTTTTTTTAAAAAATATGAAAACTAACTATAAATAAAATTTAAAATTCTCTCAACAAATTCAATTTTAAACAAAAACCTAAACGTTTCTAACATGCAAAGGCCTAAAAACCAAAATTATCTTTCAGCATAAAATAAAATACAAAAATAGTCCAACATAAAAATGTTGCAGTTACACATTATCCAAACATTATAGTTGGAAAATGTATTTGGAAATAAACAGAAACAAATTAAAAATAATATACATATACAACACAATAATAAAACATTTGACAAAAAAACTAAATTTTTATAACACTACTTGAAATCATCAGTTGGCATTTATAGTGTTAGTTTAGTATACCTATACAATTTACCCTTACCTCTTAATACCTCTTAATTTTTACTTTGGTTGATTTTTCAACTTATTACAAAAATTCTGTTAACACATCTGTGAGTTATAAAAATCGACCAAAATGTAAACGTAAAATCTATTATAACAAAGGCAAATTCAATTAGAAATCATTAAAATTTCTTACAAAATATTTTCTGTTTTATTTATTAAAATGTAAAAACTAATTTTTATACTACATAATTATGTTAGACAAATAAAACACTTACCTTAGATCAAGTTGTCTCTTTGCGGAATGAACTACTCTGTCATTGAACTTTTAGTTTTTATGCTTCAGTCACATTCTAAATTTTGTTTAGACCATAACTTTCACCATTATCCCTTAATCCATTATTCCACATTTCCCTGAACAGACTCTTTTTCAATATGGTTTCGAAAAACAAATTTTTGAAATATTATACAATATTTAAAACATATTATTATTTAATTGCATTTGTACTTCGAACACACATATTACATTTTATAACATTTTTTTCGTTTCTAATAATATTTTGCTATTCAAACATTGAAAATTATAGTATCTCAACACTTTAAACGTTTACTAAAGAAATATTTTTAAAAAAAATTAAAATATAGTCTTTTTGAAATAAATTGATTAAAATGTATGTAAAAAATGAGGCTCAAAGCTTTAGTTTTTATTTTTTGAGTATAAAAAATACAAAAACAAAACTCAAAATTTTCTTTGTTGTTTGATATGGTAATTTTCGAAAATGTTAAAAATCTATAATATTACTAAGATTTACCGATGGTATAGTTCTATTGTTATATATATGAAATATAGTGAGTATTAATGAAAAGTAGTTGGTTCGAGTCCCACTCTGGCAATAAATGTTTTATTTGAAATCTTTTTCTGTACTCCATAGATAGTGCATTTACCAAATACATTTTTTTAAAAAAAACAATCTTCTATTCAAATATTTCGTTAATTATATACACATTTTCGAAAAATACCTATATTAAAAAAACAAAATACTGTATAAATATATACTATATAAATATATTTTAATTTAATATTATATAATTTAAATTATGTAAATTTAAATTTGTAATTTATAATTTATCTCATAATATGTATATGCCATTAATTTAAGTAAGTAAATAATGAAAAATTATATTCAATAAAGGTCTCTGAACATAATATACATAAATGCATAAGAAACATAAATAGATAAAATAATATACAATATACATACATACATACCTACATTAATTCATAATAATAATTATTTAATTAGTATATTGTACTTATTTTCAAAACTAAAAATAAAAAAACAACAAAAAAAAAACACTATTTTATTAAAAATATAATTGATTTTGTAAAATTATAAATATATAGCATTTAATTTAATTTTTTTTTATTATTTTTATAGTTAAATAAATAAAAAAAAAATAAAATTTTTTTGGACATTTCGATATAATAATGATACAAATAATTTTCTTTTTTTGTTTTCCACATTAGCTATTCTAAATTAATTTCTTTGTTTTTAATTAATCAAAAGGAAAAATAACGGTTTAAAAACTTTTTTATTTTAAAACATAATTTTAGATTAAGAAATAATTATATGTTAAATAAAATACTTGTAATGTATGGCATGGACTAGTTCATACGTAATAATTTCATAATTTGTTATTATAATGAAAAATTTGCATGCATTGAAATTTTTGTTTTTATTTATTTATTTATTTTACAATTTATAATAATTTATAATAACAAGGGTTGTCGAATGCTATAAAACATATTGACAGGACATATAAAATTATATATAAAATTATCAAAAAAACTATATAAAAATAAATTTCTATTCTCGAAAAGACCAATCGAATTTACATGTACATTTTTTTATTAGAATTCAAACTCGAATTATTTCTCAGCCGATAACCTTATCTATCATTCACAACATTTTGTTTTCCCATCATACATTTTTATTTTACTTACACTTTATTATCTTTAATTTTGTATTGTATTAGACATTTTCTTCAAATTATTCGAATTTAAATTCTAAGCCACCGCTTCACAATTTATTATATATTTTTAAAATATATTTAGATTAATATATTTTTTTACTTTTTACTGTTATGATTGGCGCAATTTTTATTTTTTTTTATATTCATAACTACAATTATCTATTATACTTCTATAGAATCTATTCACCACACTGTAATAAGAACGTTATTGTTTTTATATTATTAGAGATTTTAAAATATTTTATTTAAAGTTTATTTTTATTCAGTGAAATATTTTCATGACTTCATTTTTTAATTTTGTATTTTGTATTTTGATCACCCGAATGATTTAAATCATCAACGGTGAATCAGCATCGATGTATTTGATTTCAAGAACAAAACAAATGTTAAAACTATAGGTTCATAAACTATAGGTTCTTAATTCACCACCTTCGACTCAGCAGCAAATTGAATAACCGCCACATTATATTATGTAGGTTGGTATTAATATTATCAAAAACCATATCAAATCTAATTTTATTTAAAAAAAAAAAACATTTAACATTATTTTAATAATAAAAACAAAAAACTCTTTATACTACCGTTGAATTCATATTTTATTTAAAAATCAAATGCCTTAAGTTGAAATGCATGCAATAAGTACTCCCATTATGATTCCAAAAATTATGTAAAAAAATAAATTTAACTGTTTTATTTCTAAAACTTATAATTTTATATTTAATTCAAAATGTTGTAAATTTACAAAATTAAAAAAATAATAATAATATTTTTTCTAATATACTATATTTATATATTTATGATAATAATAAATAAAAACTTAAATAATTTAATTAATTAATTTTCGCTACGCATTCATAAAAAATTAAAAATATTTTTGTTTGTATTTTTTGTGATATTTGCTTGTAAGTGTTTTTAGGTTTTTAGTTATAAAGAAATTAATTTTAGTGAAAAACGAGTAATAAATATTATTAAAATAAATACGCACGTACATAAATTTAATATCTATGTAATATTATAATAATATATATATATATATAATATTTAAAAATTGATTATTATATTTATAATTTAAATGAAACAAAAAGTAAAAATTGACGAAAATGTACATGAATAGTTTTTTTTTTTATTTAATCTGAAATTCTATACATAGAATTGTAATTAATATAATAATATAAAATAATAAATTTTATAATTATAAATACTACATTAATGAATTATTATTCTAAGAAATTTTAAGAGAACAAATTTTTGTTTATTTTATTGTTTTGTTTTTTTTTTTACATATTTTAATTTCAAAATTATTTTAACATAAAATTAATTATTTAAAAAAAAAACCTGAAACTTTTCCTAATAAATTTCAATAAATATAAAATATAAAACAAAAAAAAAAGTAATAATAAAATTATAATAAAAATTATACGATTAAATTTAAGAATATTTTAAAATTGTAAAATTAATAATATATAAAAATAAAATAAAAATAAATAAAAAGTGGTATAAACAAATTAATAAAATGTAAATATTATTCCAAAAATTAAAATTGTTTTTATTTATGTATTGATCTTGTGGTTCTTTTGTTTTCAGATGAGCTACATATTATGCATTGGAAATCACAAAATTATGCTAGAGTTCTTTTTTGAAGCATATTTATTTACCAATTGACAGATCATAACATATTTGATTGAAACAGTCCATAAACGAAACGATTTGTTGAACAAGAAAATTTTTACAATGTTTTACATTCCATATTGTATTTTAAAAATGTTTTACAATGTCACAAATCATGAATTGTTTAAAATAGGTTTTTGAAATACGAGAAAAAGTAAATCATGAATCGTTCAAAAAAATTATGAATACGTTTCGTAATCTCTTGTAGTTGATCTTTTTTTATTCTTTTATTTTTAATAATTTCAAAGCATTATTCTTTTTTCTCAATTTCAATTATCTTTTGATTATTTTTGTATAATTTGACTTATTTTTTAATTTACATAATAATAGTATTCCATTATGTAGATTTGTAGTATTTTTACACATTATAAATACACTATCTCTTGTTAATGGGCAAATACATTGATTCGTAAATATGGCAAGTTTATTAGTATATTTTATTTTAGAAATAAGTAAATATAAAATTAAGTTAACACAACAACATATAAAACTAAAAATTTAAATTGGAAATATCCAAAACAAAAATAAAACAGCGTCTAGAATAATAAAATCAAAATTGTAGATTTAAAAATGTTTTTAGGTTATATTTTGTACATGAGTATAAAATAAGCGTTCCTTTGACAATCTACGCATTTGTAGCTAAGAGAACGATATAAATGGGCCTAATAAATTGGGCAAAATTAGATTCGACCACTTGCCATTTTTATATATTTATATGTTTACATACTTATATCCGAAAAAGCTGTACCTCCAAAACAATAAGCCTGAATTTTCACTCACAAATTTCTACAAATTTGGTTAAATCTCCTGTGATAAGTAAATTTGCAACCTGCAGCTAACCTAATGTCACTTGTCACCAAAAAATGTCATTAAACAGTGAATTTGGAATCAATTTTGGATACATGTAACATGAATCTGTTCTTTGAACGAAATTCACAACAAAAATTTACTGCAATGCTAGCAATAAGTACTTTTAAAGTTAAAATAAATTTTTTTTTTAAATATATTATCACACATCATAGGGGTCATTCATGAAAGTCTTCTGGGTTTTACCTTTTTGCAATTTTAGAAAAAAGTCAATTTTTCTATCATGAAAGTCTACTGAATTGCTATAAGTCCACTGAGTTAACAATTTCAAGTCAACAACATTTTTAATATGAACTTAGAAGAATTAAGAATATTTTTGGTTTTATAAAACATTTTTAGGAAAATTTTTAGTAACAAAAGGCAGTTGGAAAAACTTATTATTTAAATACACAAAATTTAACAAAAATTTAAAAAAAAAAGTATGCTATTTTAAATGCGATTTAAAATATTATATAATATAATAATATAACAACATTTTTATAGTCAAGTCAATTTTATTCAGTAGACTTTCATGATTGCGTGACTTATTTTTGTTGACTTTTGAAATGTATTTAGAAATTTTTCAGATTCATTTTCATTAACCGCGGTACATTAACCGGTACAATTACCGTTCAGTGAACAAATCCATGGATCTCTGAATTTCAGACCCACCGGTTAAATGCTACTGAACGCTATCAATGTCAAAATGTCAATAATTTTGTTTATTTTGGTATTGGTGTTGCAATCGGTTAAAATTATAAATTTAAGTTCGGTTTAAAGGTGAGGTGGTGAATCAATTTAAATTAAGCTAATAATGAAATATTATTTCTCTATCAATAAAAAAAACTCATTTTTTACATTCCATAAAAAAAAGAATTTCGTATGCATTTTTTTTGCAGTTTTTCAATGGAAGGGTTGTGGTATTCAGAGGTTTTTAACCTATAAGTTAACGCAACATTTATACATATTAAAATATTCTGTTGTTCTTAACTATTTGTATTAATCCCAGATTCATTTTATTTTAAACCTATATCCACACATAAATACCACCTTTTGTATTATTAATTTGATAATACTAAAAGACATTCAAGAATTTTATTTTAACATTAATCTCTATTTAACATATTTTTTGTTTCTATATAATTAAAAAATAAAAGTAAACAAAAAAATGTTTTTAATTCACATAAATTAACATCTGCATTGCAATTCCATCATGTTTTGAATAAATTAAAAAATAATAATTATTGATTAATGCTGGTAAATGCTGTATCCAATCTTATCCTTACATTTTAGATACATGTACATACACTTATATTATTGTATTTTACAGTCTTAAAATGTTAATTTTTCATCCTTTAATTTAAAAACAAAAAACAAACGAAACATAAGAAGTAAAAAATCACATAAAAACATAACCAAAATAATAAACAAAAAAAAAAGTAATAATAATTGAACTTCAAAAAAACATAACCTTGGTCAACGAGCAGCCAATATTTTCGTGACTGATCATGGCCATTAATTATTTATTCCTAAGTCTGTTTACTATAAATCTTTACCAAAAAAAAAAAAATAAAATAAAAACAAAAATCGTGAAATTCATTTATTATTAATTTACGTGTATTTACGACAGTTAAATTCGATACGTACAATTTGTCTTACGTCTTGAAGTAAAATATAAAAAAAAAAGCAAAAAAAAGAAAATACCATCGATAATTACACCATTCGTAAAGACATAACAATATAATGGAAAGCGAAAACTGAACCGTCTCCTTTAAAAGGTTGATAATAAAACTAATTTTACAGTACAGTACAGTATTTCAATTATCTTATTTTCTCAATGCTGTATACTAAGCCGCATAAAATATTTTGGCGTCATCTTTAGACCATTCTGTAATTTAATTTTGCTCAGGTATTTTGAGTGAATTTTCTTAAGCGAAAATATCAAAAAGGTAGAAAATTATGGTTAAAATTGCATTAGGTTTACATCCCTAACAATTGGCAATTATACACTATGGCATAGGAAAACCGAACAATTAACATAAGACGGTATAGTAACTTAAACCGATAATTGTGGGAAACTAAAACATTATCAGAAGATTAAATGTATGATAAATAACACCACAAATCGATAAATAAATTTATAATACTAATTAAAGCAAATCTATTATTTTCTACCACAAGAAGAAAGCACAATGTTTCAATTCAATACGAGTAATTTTTTTAAATCTTTTGTAATAAAAGTAACCAAATGATCAGTGTATTGTCAGTATTCTATCTAGTGCCGTTCCAGCCCTATAGTTGTACGACCGACGAAAAAGAAAAATTACTACTTCATATGGGATGTGAGTATATGCACTCTAACAATTTAGCACATAAAGAGATTAAAACCGTAAAAGTAAATTCATGAACATTTCATAAAGAATAAAGAACGATTACTGTTACGGCAAACGAGATTCAAAAAGAAAGCATAGCAAAATATAAATTCATATTCAGTATAAATCCAAGGGGTATGAATAAGTCCGAAATAAAAATAACGTCTATTTTGAAATTATTTCAAAATTTCTAACTTTTTTCATAATTATTCCTAGATTCACAACCATTCTTAGATATTCTAGTAATTAAGAGAGACACAGAAAATAAAATTTGCAATCTAAAGAAAGCCGACGAACACCCAAAAAATAACCCAAAGTACATCAAATCATATTTTAAAAAAAAGATGGGCCCACTTCTTTCAATGCTCTACATGCCAATGACAGCTGCTATTAAAGAGTAAACCCAAAATGAGGCAGAAAATTATATCAACGATACAGCTGCAGGAATGGGTACTCGAGCACAACGATTATAAAAGTTGTCAACAAAAAAAGTAGAAATATCAGAAGGAATGATCTGACTTCATTGTTTCAACAGGGACGCGAAAAAGAAGAGAATTGAAAACAATTGAAAACAATACTAAATTATCTATGAAAGATAAAAAAAAGAAAAAACAGATAAAAGCAGAATTTACAAAATATCCTGCAACAAATGTGAATAGATATATTATATCGGACAGTTTTATAAAATATCTTGCAAATAATTCGAGTCTCAGACTTCATACTAGAACTCTAATTTGTTTTTCGGAACAAGCCATATATTTATATACCCTGTAAAGCTTTATTGTTTACTAAATTTGCTTCAAAATTGTAAAAGTAATCAAATGCAACTAGAATTGAAATAATTAGACATAATAATAGTATGTGATACAGTATACAGGAAAGCGAGCGGGACGCAAATGAAACCTATGCAACCAAATTAAGTAAACAAACAGATTGAGGTCACCATAACCAAAACAGTTATTCGGACAGTAGTAACCTACGAAGTCAAACATAATCTCTTATCCGATCTAACAAAGAAAAAGGATTGCATTGGCTATCGTTATCCTTAGAATAACAATCAATGACGAATTCTACTTATAAATATTGAAGGTATAGCTAGTTTATTAAATCACTATGATTAAGATTAGCCGAACATCTTGCAAGAATGAATAATAATAGATACTAAAAAAGTGTCTTTGAATACAGTCTACTACTAAATAAAGGAAGAGGAAGATCACGAAAAAGGTGGATTGATATACATATAATATTCAAAGTGACATCTAGCATTGGAAAGAATGACATCAAGTTGAGTCAAACGAAGGGGAATTGCGAAGAAGGATAAGTCACATGCCAGGATGTAATGCTAAAAGATGACGATGAATGAACTACTACCTGGATCAGCAAAATGATAATTTGGATAGCACAAGATAGATTGCTTCACTCTATATTTTAAAATTACAAGCTTTCAGAACCCATTACGATATTTAATATTTTGAAATTTAAAAATTTCCCATCTTACATTCCATTCACATTTCTCCCTCCAACAAAGAATATCAATTATTGCATGATTACCATCATTACAAAATTTAAAAATTGATTCGATTAACAATAATTCCATATACATGCATACTTAAAGTTGTCTGCATGAGAAACATGACCAATTCATCGTGCTTATCATATTAAATAAGAAAAAAAAAACATCAAAAATTAAAACCTCCTAAATCAATGAGTCAATCGATTCGATTGATTAATCAATTTTCAATAATATTAAGTAATACCAATCATACAGGATTTAATTATGGTATTTGTACTATTAGGTATATATATATATATACGTAACGTATTATGTTAGTAATATTTATAATTTAAATTTTGAAATTTTTTAATAATATTATGAAAAGATTAATAAAGGCGCATGTATAGTCATGTCGTCATGTTGCATTAAATACACATTTTTTGTAAACTGAGACATGTAATAATGTACAATGTTGGCAATGGCATATTGAGACAGAACTAAATTACGAAATAAATATAAAATAAGGACAGAATAATGATTGAATTTGATGTTACAATTCTTAACTTAATAAATTAATACAACTGTACATTTATCAATCTTCAATTTATTACAGGTAGGTAAGTGGAATTGGCTGGACCAGTTGTTCTGAAAAATCAATTATAACTTAGTTGGTTGATGTCACAACTCGATTGATTGATTTAATGTTGTTAGTTGTTTTAGACGATTAGTTAGGCAAAGAACCTAATCAATCTGTGCAATTGACTCAATGAAAAAATAGGGGTCTATCGCGGAAGTCTGTTGGGAGAGACATTTTATTAAAATAGAAAAAAGTCTATTGGCTTTAATCGCGGATGTCTATTGGGAAGGACTTTTTTCTATTAATAGAAATTTAAAGTCGACGACATTTTGAACGGATATAGTAGAAATGGAGAATAAGTAAGTTTAAATTTTTTTTTAATTTTTTTTTTTTTTTAAATTAATTAAATTTTTGTTGTTAATTTTTTGTCAGAAAAAGTTTTTGTAATAAAATGCAATAATTGGAAAAATGTGTTAGTTTGATTGAAAATAATATAGAAATTGGAAAAGGTGACTGCAAAAAAAATGAAAGCGATGCTCAAATGTGAAAATGTAAAAAACGGTCAAAACTCCTTTTCAAACTAATTATGAAAACGCCAAAATATTTCAAACCACAACACTAACACAACCTTAAAAAAACATAAAAGTAAAATGAATTTACGAAGAATTTATCTTTTTGATATAAAATTTTATGATGTACATGTAGCAATTTATTTATTGACAAGTCTATTAGTTTCAATAGACTTGCACTATTCCAAATTTTTTTTTTATAGTCTTTTTCAAGTCTATTCTATTGAAATTCAATAGACATCCACGATTGACCCCATCGAGTCAATCTGTGCCATTGAGAAAATAAATTCGATTAGTCAGTTGCGATAGAATCTTAAACTCAATTTCAAACAAAAGCTCCACTATTAAATACTACTTATATCATATTGGTACAAATAAGTATTCACTGGAAAACGATTCGTATTCCAGTGACGTTTTCGTATATTACTTTTGGTTTTCTAACTTATTCGATTTCAATTTTTCGACTCAATTTTTGAGCTACAAATATATTTAAATATATATTGTTATTCTAAATTATTTATTCAATTTCCATTCGACTATCATAATTGGACTGGACAATATTAAGTGTTAGTTTTAAGAACTAAAATTATATCAGATATATTTGATTGAAATTTCAAACAATTATGGCTTTATTTTATACTTTACCTTTTTTAAAGATATTGTTTGAGTACAAACTTTAACGGTTAATTTTTTATTAAATTCTTTAATTTACGGCTGTCATTAACGGCTAAATATAAAGCAAAAAAGAGCTAATACAAATTATTTGGCCGGTGACGGAGTGATTAATGAATACATTTTGTTGAGGATAATGATAAATAAATATAACAAACAATTTGAGTTAGTAAAATAATACCAGCTTAAAATCGTGAAGTCGTACTCTGTAAACTCTAACAAACAAGTTTACTTTTTCCAATCATAAACAAATTAGAGACAAAACTGCAACAACATATTTATTTCAAGTTATGAAATGTAATTGCTAATTTCGAACAGTAGCCGACAAAGTAAACATAAAAATTAGGGTATATAATGTTCGCAACGAGTAAAGCATGAAGAGATGAAGAAAAAGTTTTTATTACTGACACTATCAGTTTTCAAAAATGTGGGTGATTATGTGATTGCTATGGTATGCAATTATTAATTTAATAATTTTAGCAAAATAGCCGATAAGCTCTATCTGTTTCCTATTTTGTCGAAATTTTAATAATATTTTAGAAAGCGTATTATTTTTAAATTTGGTATAATATGGAATTCGTTGCTTGGTATTCTTTTAATTGATTTTGATCAATGTGCGAGAAAATTATACTCAATATATTGTCGGAAATGTCCGATATCTTCACTTACAAAGATTTTTGAAGTCTACAAAGATTTTTAGTTTCCCACGTTCTTCTTTTCTTGAATGCATTTCCAACCCCACTCAAACTACAATGTTCTTTTATATTTTTAAGCTCTTTACTACTTAACTTTCATTGCTTTTATATTTGTGTTTTCTGTAGATTTCACACGGTTAAAACATTAAATTTAATTTAAAAAACTTAAATAAAAACCTGTTTGAAATCATCTTAAGGTCTTCATATTTAAAAAAAAAAATACGAAAATCTACCAAAAACAGTAGATAAAGTTTATGTAATTGCACCTAAGCAAAATTGATAGCAAAATTTTCAAATAAAGAAATTTCAATTTTCATATCTAAGTAAAAAAGAAAAAAAACAAAAAAAAAAATTAAAACTTTTTTTTCGGTTAAAATCCTTAGGTGACATGACATCGGTTTTTTTTTTAATATACACCAAGTTCAGTCTGAAAACTTACGATTCACGAATATTACAATATTTTTCTTCTCATATCCATTTCTATTGATATCAAAATAAACAAAAAATAAAATTTGAACCCGCCAACCAAAATATTAACGGTAACAATAAAAAAAACATTATTAAAAAAAAAAACGTTGATGATGAAAAACATTACCAAAAGACCACAAAATGATATCAGATCCAAAAGTTTTAACTCTCTCGGTTATAAACTGTTAGTTTCAACTTAAAAAAAAAAAACAAAAAAAAAGTATAAAAGCAAAAAATTGATTCTAAAATTAATATTGATCGAATGGGGGGGTCTCAAATTACATTTAGCTTGTAGCTTTAACGATTTGATATGGTATGAAATTTATGAATGTAGAAATATGTGCATTGAACAAACATTGAAGAACTCTATTCAACTCAGGAGGTCGATTTTTATCTTTCAACTACAGTTATACTGAAATATTTTTTTAAAATGTACAGCAGAACCACGATTCTTACACCGTGATTCAACAACAACTAATACACTTTTTGAGAATAGATTTGCATCAGAAATTTCTTTTACGACAAATATTTTTTTAGAGAAGTGTTCTGCAGCGCTATACTTAACCCATTATTGCTCACCTGGTAAGTTCACATACCATCACTTTCATTCGACGTATCACCTACCACATAACATTGATATCATATTATACACTTATTGCATAGCTTGGATTTTTTCTATGATTTTAACTATTTTGAATAACTTTGTTTTAGGCTCCTCGCTACAGCTGGAGCTTCGGTTTTTGCAGGACTGATGATTCTAGAAAAACTAATTTTTTAAATCGTAAATACAATAAATTAAATTAAATAATTTAAAAAAATTGTATATATATAATTTGAAGACAAAATGAAGCATACTAAAATCACTACATATTTATGTTTCGCCTAAAGCACATCACTGTCGAGAACTGAAACCAACATTTCATTTGTTGTAAGGTCACTTACCAATGAGCACACATATATACAATTTTTTTTTGCTTTTTTCATTTCAGTGAAATTTAACAGATTTTTGGTTTACTGACATTTGGTATGATATTTGCTTACTAGTGCCAGTATAGGTTGGATTTTTTGGTATCGGTATACAATGACACAACAAGAAAGAAGAAAAAAAAAGCAAAAACGAATATCATAAAAACAACTGTAACAGGAATAGCCAATTTGAATTTCAAAAACCAATACTGTCGTTTTGTTTTTTTATACGTAGGCTGGTGGGAATCTTCAGAAGATACAATGAAACTTCGTAATTTAACATTGCGCGGTGACGCGCGGGCGGACTCTTACTTTTTAAGCCACCCACTTCCTATATTACGTTCTGGTCCTAGAGGACAAATCATCAACTTTTTTCGTGGCTTATTTTAATTTTCAATGTAGACTACATCCAGAGATGTCTATATAAATTTTGGTTTGACATACCATTGCTCCTTATTATTGTGTAGTACCTCATAAGCATGACTTAATGTATTAATTCATCTTCATTTAATTTTAGGTTCCATCTTTTTTTGTTATATTGGATTTTAGTTCTCTGCAACTTTTCTGTAGTTTCTTTATTATTTTCTCCAACAGCCAGAATCGCTGTTGTCAAACACGCGAAAATCGCAAGTGTAAAGCAGGTACAGTATCGGACTAAGTATACTTCCTTGAGGAAGTCCGACATTTATTTCTCTCTAAATATGGAAATATGCTCCTTCTTGTTTTATGTAGAAGTTTCTCTCTGATATGTAGCTTGGATTATTTTCATTTTACAATTCAGTTCCTTATGCCACACCTTATCGAATGGCTGAGCCACATCCAAAAAGACTCCTGAACAGACCTTTTTCTACTCTAAAAAAATTTCAATTAATTGCAATATTGCAGCATGTTGGTTTTTAATCCGAATTGATGATCCGGAATTGTATTCTTTATTTCAGTAATAGGTTTTACTCTTCTTAGATAAGTCTTTTCAAACAGCTTTGGCATTATACGACTTCGGGTAATTCCCACAATTTCGGTATATATTTCAGCCTGAATGCAGCATTTTTAAGATTCGTTATCTTAACTATTACCTTTTCAGGTAGTTGCTTTAGAATCTACCCCGTTTGCAAATCATATCCCAGAGCTTTTTTAGAATTAATATTGTTTTTAATTTCTTGAGTAACACTTCACTTCAGCTGGGGTTGTTAATGCGATTTCCTCTTCCTCCTGGTTCTATATTTAGATCTTCACCTTCCTCCTCTGTCGTTTTTTTTTTAAATGTTTTCTGGGTGTTCCGCAAATAGTTTGGCTTTTTCTTCCTTTTCTGTTGCCCACCTTCCGTCCAATTTCTTAATTGGAGGAATTTGTTTAATAGGTCTTTTCTAATTTTTAACTGTCTTCCAAAAAGAGTATCTAATCAATCAGTATCTACTTTTATCATTTGTTAACTTTAATTAATTGATTTGTTTTTACTTCCTTAATTATGATTTTTAGCTGTTGCGTGAGATTATGTAGTTAGTAGTATTAGTTTTATTTTGTCAGAACCCTAGTTTGATGCCATTTTTTCCTTGTTCTGCATTTTGTTGCAATTAGCTCTAAGATTTCTGGTGGGTACTCATTTCTTGTACTCTTTGTTTGAATACTGGAGTATTTTCCCATACTGTAACTTGTATATATTTAATGTATTTATTCAGGACTTTTTATTTAGATAAATTTTGGCAAATATTTTTATTATGAGGTGTTGTAGTTACAAAATTCAAAGGGATTCGATAGTCAATACTTAAGAACTTCAAGCAAATAGACGATCTATTCGAAATTATCTCATGTGTGAATCAAATAAAAAACTGAAATAACATATCAACATTCAGTTCGACCAACCCCATCGAATGAAAATATACCAAATTTAGAAATTAAAGTACATTGATTGAAAAACCATACCTAGTAATCTGAAACGACGTCTCAAATGTAACAAACGCTTACATGTTAATTGCTTTTCAAAATATCAAAATCATTAATAAGTACTTATATCATACATTTTTTTCCCCAGATAGAAGGAAATCATCAAAAGAGCTTTCTGCTTCTGTTCTATCTTCCGGGGAAGAACCAAGTGAAGGACTGTGCCGACTTTAACGCACTAAAAATCTATTGTTATAGCCCATCTTTTTGTTAGAATTAAAGCTAGTCTGTAAGACTAATCATTAATACAATTTTGGTACTAGTACTTCAGATATCTTTGATAAAACAAAATTCCGTTAGGAATGAGATTATCCTAACACAGTTCGGATGGTTTCGTCCGTTTAAGTCTTCTAAGAAAGTTTTGACAGTCAACTAAACGTGAAACTTCGACATTGTTGTTGCATGTTGAAAAAGACAACTTGTACGACGCATAGTCAATTTTTTTATTTCGTCTTTTATGAAAGGGATCCTGAGATATCTATTAAAGTCAGCATTGTGGACAAACCATTTTGAAACATTTTGAAACGTTTGGATAATTTGAATATGTCGTTGTTTAGCACAATCCCATATTTGAATACCGTACGTCCAGACTGGCTTTAATATCTGATTATAGATTTAATTTTGTTATATGTCGAAAGCTATCCGCCTAATTAGCCCAAATATCATACATAATTATTTTTTTCAAAATCGAACAAAATGTAAACTAGATTTAATGTAATGTAATAGAATTTAGGGCTCAGCAATAATAGCTAAAGTTTATGTATTAAAAAATTCAAGTTTTGGGTGAACCTTGGTTTCTAACTGTCAAAGTTATTTTTATATTTGAAATATAATTTTGAAGTGGGTCACAATGAATAGCGAGGTTCTACTGTAATTTTGAATCATTCTAAATTTAACAGTATAAGAATCACTAAACGACCTCGGAAATTTGTTCTTTTTATTTTTCTATTGATCTTTTTTCTTCTTATCGAATTTTATATGTTTTCGAATACTTTCAATATTTGCAGAGAGTGAATTGTATTTTTGTTTTGTTTGAAATATTCATTTGATATCTTTAAAATTGAACTTGAAAATATTTTATATCAGTATTGAAAAATGCATGATATAGTAAACTGCTGTTATTTTGTAATTCACTGAGGGCAAACTGATGACTGAAATAGGTTATGATTTTGTAAAATGAATTTTAAGATCATAACATTTTGAGAAAATGTTTAAAATAAATTTTCTTAGCAAGAAGGGATATTTTTTTAAAATATAAATTCATATTCGAGTTTCTATAACAATAATTAAAACCTTAACAATATTTATGTTGGAGTGCTTTGTATAGTGCACAAACAGTTTATTGAATAATTTAATAAAAGGCATTGCCGAGAGTATCAAAACATAAAATCAGAAGTGATTTATTTAAATTTCTATGTAATTACTGTTTAAAGTGAATATTTTAATTTATAGAATAAAGAATAGGAATTTGTTACATTAGCTATAAATTTATTCAATTATACATTCACTTAATACTTAGAAGATGCAACAACTTGATGTTAACTTTTGCAGATTATATTACAATATTAGCGTATGGCAATAATGAAGCAATGAATAAATGAAACAATTAATACACTGCAGTAAGCTAATACCAAAATCCCTAGATGGTGTAAAAGGTGGAGAATTAAACTAAAAGAGTCAAAATTCACACAAGTTAACTACACAGATAAAAAAAATGGATGCGCCCGTTCCGATCACAAAGTCTTCATACCATATCAAAATCTGCAAAATATCTTGACTCAAAGCTACGATTAAAAGAACACATGAAGAAAACTAGAGCTAGAACTGAAATACATCCAGTTATATTTGCATATTAAGTTTTGATCTACAATCTAAGTCAGTTGTTTACTTCAGTCAAATAAAAGCCTTTGCATACGATAGGTATTCAAAAATGGGGTAATGAAAAACAATTGTCGAAAGAAGGATAATCTGGTAACAACTTAAATGGAGCTATTATATTTAATAAGGCTTAGTTCCTGACAATAGCAGTAATTTTTCACATGTAATGACTTGTAAAGCCATTAATTTGATAAGTATAAACTTGCAGCAACGTACTTAATTAAGCACGAAAAGGTGATTCTACCTAAGTTACTGTCAAGAACATAAAAAAAGAAAAATTAATATTCGAATTATACAAACGTATCAAAAGAAAGGGTTGCGACGCTCCTTGGCATATTCGAAAAGCTGATATTAATATAAATCTCACAATGTCCATCATAACAGACAAAAATACAATTAAAAATTGGCATTGCGCTACAAAAGCCAATTAAAACTTTGTTAGACAACTTAAACAAATGAAACAGTTCGAACTGTTTCAAACTAAAATCTTTTATTTCTCAATAATCCCAAACGAGATTTTGATTGATCTAAGATATCTAAAATATTGGAGACAAAATTGTATCAATAATTAGTCTAAACGACTAGTTCGAATTTTAACAATATGATAGGATTTTTTAGTGCGTTAAAGTTGGCATGGTCCTTCACTACGTTCTGCCCCAGAAAATAGAAATCAGATATACACTCTTTTAATGATTTTGTTCTAACTGAAACGAAAAAAAAATACTAATTAGAGCTACAACAATGTAGGGATTTAAGAACATTTATATTAAATACAACTTCCACTACACAGTTTGCTTAAAACTATAAGTAGTTGTAAAATTTGTAAATATTATTCTCATGATATGAGTATCCATTTGCTTGAAAAATTTAATTTCAATCGATTTTTCTAACTCGTCAAATATGACATGAATTATCCTACGAAAATTAATTAAATAACGTATTAAATAAATACAATCAACTAAAATAAAACATTATTAATAATTTATTTTACAGTGCTTTTGTATATGACTTAATAATTTTAACATAAAAAATTGAATATAAACAAATTTTTAGAAAAGTTTTGATGTCATGTAAAGTCAGTCTCAAGATAGAACGAAAATATATTGAAATTATTATATTGTAGTACTTGAATGTATTATAGTTTTAAGTAATTAGTTTTTATTCTATAACTCTCCACCTTAGTTTAGTTGTCATACACTTGTATCTAATATTAAGAAGATAATAAGCAGTTCTAGTCTAACGTTTGCAACCTTTAAATAGCACATAACAGAAATCACTGTCATTATACTTGATCGAAATTTGGTGCATTATTACTATTTTACGAGTCTTGGCTTATTTGTTACAACTTACTATACAAATTCATTGTATCCATAGTCTCAATCACCTTTCATCAAATAAATATAATATATTTCTTTTTCCACAAAAATTTTGTTTTCTTCCAAATTATATTGAATATTAAAAGCAATTTTATTCTTAAACTATATTTAATGTTTTTGAGCGATATATTTATAAATGATATTACACATCCTCTCTAGTCCATTTTAAATGACTTATATATCCATTAAATTATCATTTAGGAGGAATTTACAAATTGGTATATTGAACGTTACATATACCCTGTACTACAAATAAAATATATATAAAAAAGAGGAATTATTCTATATAATTAAATTCTTGTTCTTATAAAGGATTCCGAATTAATACTAAAAATACAAATACAAATACATACATAGATAATAATGTAAGGTCTCTTCAATTATTATTGTGTGGCAGGAAATCTCATGAAGTGAAACGGAAACATAATTTCTAATAGAAACCAAAATTGTCAAATTATATGGTCGTATAGTTTAATGGTATAATTAAGGTGATTATTAATGATTCGTAATTATCATTGAAAATTTATACACGAATATATGTATTTGAAATGAGAAATAATCGAGATTGAATTATTAAAATTGCATTAACACAATTTAACTTGAGTTTTTTTTGCAAGATATTTTCTTTTTTATTATGTTGATTATTTTTTATATGATCATTAAACACCTAAAATCTTCAATTACTTTAGTATAATTGGTTTTAATTTACAAATTAAAAATTACTATTATAATATAAAATAAAATTATAATAATGATCAAGAAATAATTTTCATCAATCAAAATTGTTGTTAATGGATGCAATGAAAATTAATGAAGTAAAACAAAAAACAAACCATCGAAATTGAGTAAATTGAAATACCTATACTGTACAAAAATCTACTTTGTGTAGTTTTTAGAAAATATTCTTCTTTACTGTCCAACATAAATTAAAGCGTACGGCGTACGACGTATAATACGTCAATAGGCTACATGTTTTTTCCGCCCGCAATTAAGACATCGCATAAATATCATTTAAAAAAAATTAAATAAGCAGTTCAAAATTATAAGAAGATTTGTATATCACTTAAGCATAAATAAACAAAAAAGAATGTCAATAAAACAAAAATACGCTTCTCAAAATTGGAAATTCCAATATACAGCGTGCATATTGGTGTAGCGTATTTCAGACATCTTCATATAAAATGTATTATGCTGAGCTAATTTTTACACACGTCGTATGCCGTACGTTCTAGTTTCGGTTGGGCAGTTAGCGTTAGAGTAAAATTTGTATAATTTTTGAAAATAGTTGAATATTTTCTTTTTAGTTTTACTAAATATGCTTATTATACAGATAATTTTCAACATTATGCCGGGTGAAAGCTTAAATGTTCAATATATAATGCATTATAACATTTTTTGACTTTTTGATGCTAAAATTTTAATATTTTTGTGGGGTAATTTACTATTTAATTATTCTTGCTATTTTACTCACCACGTCGTTCATCTTGTGTCATACCATCTGTCATCTTGTGTCATACATCTTGTGTCATCTTGTATTATACCGCATGTTCAAGAGCATGCGTATCAGCTTTTTAAAAGGGGAAGGAGCCGTTATTTTAATATTTAAAAAAAATTTTGTTTACTAAATAGAGGGTGCTCTACCGATTGGTGGTATTTTCAACTTCCTGAAAGAACCGAAAATCGGTTTTTTAAGACCAAAAATCGCCAAAAATGGCTGAAATCGGGATTTTTAAATGGGAAGAGGTACTTATGAGGTAATTAATGTTATTTAATTACTTTAATTACTTTGTTAGTTATATTACTTTCTTATTTTTTGTCGTAGAATCCGAATTTGCATAAAAAAGTACTCTTTCCCATTTGAAAATCTCAATTTCGGCCAATTTCGGTGATTTTTGGTCTAAAAAAACCGATTCCCCTTCCTTCCCGGAAGTTGAAAACATCACCAATCGATAGAGCACCTTCGATTTAGTTAATAAAATTTTTATTTAATTTTAAAATAACAGCTCCTTCCCCTCCTTAAAAGCTGATATGCATGGTCTGGACCACCCGATATATTATAAGATGTAATATATAAGATGAACGACGTGGGGAGTAAAAAGCAAAAATAGCTGAATAGTAAATTACACCACAAAAATATTAAAATTTTAGCAAGTTCTAACGCCCAAAATAAAATTATGCAAAACGGTGGTGAATACTTAAAACATTTAAAATAGTTACACATTCCACAAACCAAAAATAAAAGATATATAAAAACGGTGACGAATACTGGAAACATTTAAAATTAAATATCAACAAACTGAAAATAAAAAATAGAAGTAATACCTCATATACAATTGCATATTTTACGGCATTCAATCATGGGGTTGTCAAATATTTAAAAATGAATTGTTAACGCTCTGTAGTACATAGGTAATACAAAAGTACCAAAAAATTTGCTCACTAAAGAAGTAAAAAAATATGGGGTAAATAAAATACAAGCACATTAAAATTATCAGATTGCTTATTTTTATAATTTCGAGAGTGAACGGTTAACTGCTTCAAAGGCTTGGTATTTACAATAATATCTACAAACCTTGGCATAGACAATAACATTGTCTACTTATCAATTTTTTTTTTTTTAATTTTTGGTATAGCAGCAAATTAAAATTTGGAAAACTACATCTATTGTAAAGTAAAACTTTGCCTTCATAATAGCAAAGTTCCATTTTATTTTGAAAAACTTTGTATGTACATACATTCATGGCATAAGTGGGATTCGAACTCGAAATTATCCTTTTCCTATTACATAACATAATGGATAACATATTCACTACACTATCTTAGTCCATCTAAATTAATGGCCGTCTTTAATATTGACGAATATTTTTTGATTATTTAAAGAACCAAATCTGATGAATTAATTGTTTAAATACGCTTCAGAATATATTCTACAATAAAATCCTATTAAAACGCACTTTAATATCTTTTGCGAAAACACTAATTTATCGATCTACTTCATAGCAATGTGATTTTATTGTGTTAAGTTATATTGAAATTAGTATTAATTTCGCCATAAAGTATTAGGTATTATACTTTGATTTCATTATAAAGTATAAATATTCAATAATCCAGCGATTCAGAAAACAACAACAGGTATACCAAAAAAAATATTTTTTTTTATATAAAATTGTTTCTGAAAGATCTACTTCTGTGCATTTGCACAGGAGATTCACTAGTTTAAAAAAAAAAGTAACTCAAAACTAATAAAATATGACAAGAGTTGCAATATTCATTCCTTTTTAAAGCTTTAATTTTTATTTAAAAAAACACTATTTACTAATCTAAAGCCCTGTTTCTTCTTTAATACCTTATAATTTGTCTCATCAAAAATTAATTTACAACATAACCTATATATATTATTATTCTAGAATCTAGACTATGATGTGAACGGAAATCCATTTAACAAAAAAAAATTCTCATAATACATCCCATTAAATTTTCCCACAATAACATAATTTTTTTTTTTACAATTTTCTAGAATATGTAAATATAGTTAAGTTTAAAGGCTACCATTTGATTTACATGGTATGAACTTATATCTTGAACTGATTCAGTGACTATCTCTATAATGGAATGTTAACATAATGGAATGTTAACATACAACTCAGTACCACCAAAATGTCATTTTAGTAATATACTATAAGCCTTTTCATTCATTTTACAATGTTAACAAGTGCTAAAAATTCAAACAAGACAAAACTATTAAAAAAAAGTAAACAAAAAAACTTTGATTTTACATGGGAGGTGTGGCGCTTCAAAAACAAACTAAATAAAAAATGACGTTGCCCTTATCTACACATATGTGATTTTCAACAGAAAAAAAAGTCAAAGAAAAATCTGTTTCTTCCTCATTGCCATAAAAAGAAATAACCGAGAATGAATCAAAAAAAAAAAAAAATGCTGGGTGTTTCAATTTTTTTTTTTTTTTGCAATCCTCTACCATTGAGAAATTAGTTTCTATTTAAGTTATGCTCAGTTAAAATTTTGAACAAATAAATTGCCACAGTCTAATCAGGAAAACTATGTATATAGGAAAAATAGATTCCAAAGATGTGAAATTGGTGGTTCAATAAATGTGGAGAGATGAAAACATATCAAATAATCAATAACATCAATTGTACATGATATAACCAAAGGTCCAAAACGAAAATCGAATGATATTTATATGTTCTTAACACACTTTGTTTTCTCCGGAACCCAATAATAAAAGAAATTTTAAATTTTATTCGGGAAAATAAAATACATTCAATAAATTCCAAACAGTAAAGTGTTTTTGTGAAAGTATAGTCAGGCAAAAAATTATCAATTCAAATATAAAGATTTACCAGTTTTTAAATACTCGTATTGGTTTGGTATTGTTTTCGATGGCAATTTTAAGAATTTAATAAATTTTGCCACACAAAATTACGGGTGTTCATGAGAAACTTATAGCCATTTCTTAAATAAAAATATTTTGGCGACAGTAGCCTGTGAGATATACAGAACTGGAAGAGAAATTAGAGGTGCAAAATTATGAAAAAAATTAGTTAAAACTACACTTCACAAAAAACGGATTATTCAATTTCAAAATAAAAGTCTGATATATAATGGATTATTAAAATATCTGAATCAAGATAACCGATATGATGAGCTAAAAGATTACAACTATTGTACAGGCAATACTTTATCAATTTAAAAAATATCAAATTTTATCAACTTCAACATTTTTCTCCATTCATCGTTTCCTCTTTCAGCGTCTTTGTTGTTCCACGTATGGATTAATATACACACAGTCTAGATTCGAGCCAAACAGCCTTAATAACCATATATCGGTAAGAAAAAGGAATTAATATTGGATATAAGTTTTTAAAGTTGTTTACCTATTAATATTATTATATGGTGACTCATTACCACATCTGACGAACATTGTGATTAGAACACATTATTTCTATAATTTATAATTTTGTTTTTTTTCCAATAAATATGAATTAAAAATTACTTGGTTTCGAAGTTGACTTTTATAATTTATTTTAAATTCAAGTTCTCCATCTAAATACAACACTGCTACAACTCTTACCTAGTTCTGCACATTCTGAATTTAGAAAATATCAAAGCAAATATAGCACCCTTTTAAAACTAAGATCAAATTCATATTAGAAAATCAAGTAATTTTCAAGTTTCTTATAAGTTAATCTTCGGTCAAAGTAATAAAATCATAAAACTACATTTTGGTTTAAGTCAAATAACTGTAAATCATTATTCTCAACAAAACTTATGTTTTTGACATTGCCATCAGTAGCTGACTATAAAAAAATGTATTTTTAAAAACATTACTCAAAATTAAAGACTTAGTCAAGACTTAAGTTTTCATTATTTTTTAATCATTTGTGGTTTACAAGAAATAACAATAAAATCACCTGAAACACCTTAACTGTTTTCATTTTGATTATATGAATTCGAATAAATGTTTTGTTAAATTTTTAAGTTTAAACTTTTTGAAGTTTTTTTTAACATTTCATTTTTCTTTCGTGCAGATCTCAAATGTGATATTGGTCTTTCGCCTTTCCCTCATCACAGAAATAATTAATTTTTTTGTTGTTTTTTTGTTTTGTTGTTAATAGGTCAAGTTCAAAATTGCACTTCCTTTAATCAAACCGACGATAGTTATCTCATATTTCACGCCTCGTTAAAAAATAATATAAATTCAAAATTGAACAAATATTAAAGTCTGGAATAGGAAAAGAATGAGAAAGAATAAATAGGATGGATGTATGGTTTCAATTAAACAGAAAATTATTCAATGTATTTTTAGAGGGTGACTGGTGAATAGTTATTATTGCACTTAAATTACACTATTATCATTATCATCATCATCTTATAGTGCTACAGGTCTGGATGGGCCTTGACTTTCATTAAAAAGCTGCTCCAATGGGGTCGATCTTGCACCATTTGTCTCCAATTCGGTATTCATTTGTTGGACTTGGTCATAATTTTGAACATTGTTTTCCCATCTGCTTCTTGATCTTCTTCTACCACAATTATTATCTGGCTTTCTATTTAATACCACTGTCAGTTTGTGAGTTTCATGCATTAATGCTAACTGCATGGCCAGCCCATAGTATTTGGGCCTTTGCAAGCTTTACAATGTTTACAATTTTAATTATATTATAACTCTCCCTATTATTTCTAATTATATATTCTCCATTCTCCAATATCTGAGTTTTTCGGATACAATATCGGATACATTCATGGTTCACACCTCGCATTCATACGTTCATATAAGTCGTATTATAGAGTTTTATATATCGTCATATTTTCTTTTCTTGATATTAACTTTGATTGTAGCTGGACCTGTTTGAATAGTACAATCTTATTCTGGCCTGAATTCTGTTATGAAACTGCATTCTGTATACTGTAATCGCTTCTTGTTGTTGTTGCCATGTATTTAAGCTTGTAACTCCTTCAAAATTGTATTCTTCGATTGTTATATTTTGAGTATTTCTGATTTGCGATTTTCTTGACAATTTTAGATATTTTATTTTGTCTTGATTTGTTTTTTACACTCCTGACAGCAACTTAGGTAGAATCACCTTTTCTTGCCTTATTAAGTACGGTACTGCAATTTTACACTACAATATCTACAATATTTCGAGTATTTATTTAACAAATTACTGGCTCTACTCATTAAATTTGGAAAATTACTGCTATTGTCAGGAACTAAGCCTCTTAAATAGAATAGTTTCATTTTATTTTATTCGTTATCATTATACTTTCAATTATTTTTTATCATTTTATTATATCCCAATGACAAAAGGTACTAGACCGGGTCGAAAAACCAATAAAGCATTTTTTGTTTTATCGAGAATTGAACCTGGGACCTTTCGTTTGAAAGCAGGCGCTCCTGCTAACCGCGTCACCTAGCGTTGATTTTTAAGTCTACTTTTTTTGTCTCGCACTTCTATTTGCTCACTGTAATCATACCTCTAATCAATTATTATAGATTTGAGTATTAAAACTTTACAATTTCTTGGTGTTACATCCTATATAACAAAAATAATATTTAATATTTTTTCACCATTCAAATTATGGTAATATTAACGAATTCAATAAACGTATCAAGCAAACACGAATAATTAAAGTGAATTATTACCAATAAAAATAATATCCTGAAAAACAAAAAATATGCAGCATCAGAGAACAAAAGAAGATCAAGTGGGTGAACTACAGTTGTTAAGGGAAAGAATCGCCGAAAAGTCAACACATATAGTACAAAACTTTATTTAAAAAGCCAACAGGATTTAAAAAGCTTGATATTATAAAAAAAAAAACAAAAATTTATTGGCACTACGCCCTGAATAGGATAAACGCATCACCATTCAAAGAAATATTGATCTTCATGGTCAATAATAAGTCTTATAATAAGTCTTACCATATTATGTAGGTACTATCTGAGTTTTTGCCTTATAGCTTAACTTTCAATTAAATATGACTTATTTGAGATGACTTGCCTTCTTGATATCTTCGAACTGTAGTATATACGATTTACTACTCCTTCACAATTCAGTTCAGTTTTGTCATCTAAAGATTTTCTATTTTTTTTTCTTATTACTTTCAGATACTTATTGAACAATTTCTACTTCATACGATTAATTGAAATACAGTTATCTTCCTTTCGCTATCCAGATTATTGCATTTCCTTAGTAAAATTCAATTATTAAAATTGAAAAAAAAAATGAAAATTGCAACAATAATTTTCAAACCCATAATAAGAAATTCAAATAGTGTGTGGTGTCACGCAATAAAATATTTTTACACTTTATAAAAGCAAAAACAAATATCAGAGAACCTAAGAGAAGCTATCATAAAAAAAAATAAAAACAAACAATTATTATTAACTATATTATGTTTAAACAGTGAGTGTCAAAAATGCTTGAACAATGTTTTTTTTTTATATTTGAGCAATAGGGCGAACAAATCAATAATTAGGTTGATTAAATTAAAAAATAATTTAAGAAATAAAAATCTGTAAACATAATCTAACCAAAAATTAATATAAAATTTATATAAAACATAATAATTATCAAAAAAGTACTAAAATAACAATTCTACAATTCTGAGGTGCCTATTACACATCAATGAATGATCAATATATTGTCCATATATTGATAAGAAATTATCGATGGTGGTTCTATTCTCATCAATAATTCAATCAACTGACCCATTAATAATCTCCTCAATAAATCTAATGAAGAAAAATAGCTTTTGAAATAATGTTCAGATAACGTTTAAATATTAATTTATAAAAAGAATAATTTTTATATTAATTTTAATAATCATTGTGTATGTATGTGTAAAAAAAAATAATTTGTTAAGCCGAAGTCAAAAACATTCCTCCAAAAATTATATTTTCAATATTCATATATGTTTTGAAATTATCAATATATTCAAAACACTTCCACAATATGTCATTGCGAACTTTCAATATATGAATAAAAAAGTATAGCTTAGTGCATTATTGATGTGTAATCGCTCATCAGTATTATTGTCCATATATTGTTAATATATGAACAAGAATATTGATGAAAACATTGATGTGTAATAGGCACCTGATGATCATTTTTACAATGTACTATAATTATAAAATCTAACATTGTCGTCACCAATCTAATTGCAGCATCAGATACAAATGCAAATGTATATATAATAATTTTTTTTCTAAGCAAATGTTAAATTGCAACATAAATTTTCTCGTGTTTAGTCTAATTAATTAAGAATGCGGAATGGTATCATGTTAACATTTAATAAATTAATGCTGAAATTTTAATACAAAAAAAATAATTGAGTAGGTTTTTCTCTATCCTATACGCTGACACACATACTTATATATACACACATAAAAATATACTTGTACATCTATTTAACATTTTTGTTGTATTGATTTTTACTTAATATATTTCTCTAAAATTCAAACAAGATTGATTAAGAGATGGAAAACATTAAATTAGAAATCCTAGTAGATTTTGTTATTGTTGTTGTTATTATTTAGTTTTCAATATCAGCTTCTATAATAATAATTAGTGTGTACCTTTGATTTAAATGCATGAACATAAAGTTGTTTGTTCCAAATCTATGATTTCAATGCAATTTACAATTCATTGCATCCTATTGAACTTCTACTCCATACATTATTATAATATTGAAGTTTTAGAAACTCAGTATGTGCATACATATTTTAACATTTATTTATTAACAACACGTAACAGAAATTGTTTATTGTTAGTTGTCGGTTCAAATTGAATGCGTTTTTGATATTCTGTGATAGGGGTTTAAATTTTTTGCAGATTACAAAATTTATTATTTTATTCTTTCTTTGTTATTCATTATTTGTTTTTAACTTTTGATTGTAAATATTTTAAATCGAAGGGGCGTCTATTGTATAATTTTTCTTCAAAGGTTATCAATTTATTGAATTTACAAGGGGACAGTTAGTATAATTGCCATTAAAAAGAAATTAAAATTTGTAAAATAATGATTTGCTGCAATTTGTGAATAAAAGTGACAAATAAAGATGTTATCAATATGAATAAAGAGGTGGATCATGTCAAATATAATACTGTAATTGTAAATAATATATAGTGGTTTATACTAAAAGGTTTTGTATTTTATTAGAAAAAATTCTTTGAAGAAATGTAAGTGCCATAGAAAAAATAGAAAAGTTTGATCTCGAATAAGAAATTGGTATTGAAGTATATGTTATGTAAAACCTAGTTGATCAACGAAGAAAAATTTTAGTCAACAATAAAAATTATAAATTGACCTCTTATAGTTTTTGATTGATATACTCTGAATAAATATACTGCATTGTTTGAGAGGGTATTTGGTATTTCACATGCACATTCAGGACTTTGAGGCTTATATCATTAACAAAAAAATATCAAAAATTAAATAAAAAAGAATTAGCTTAACGCTAAGTTATATTTCACTGACGTATTACTAAAAAATTCAATATTATTATCAAAATATATTTCAGATCAAACTGCATAGACAAAACAAATTGGGGGGTTTGTGCATTGCAATTATCCAGGAGTACATTATACCAAAAAAACAAATTTGAAGCAAAAAAATTTAAAAAAATCTCAATATTCTGGAATAAGTGGTAACCCAGATCTAATAGAATAAATTTGAAATAAAATGAGATATTAGTTTGTGGAATATTTATTTTTGGAATTTTATTTGGCAAATTGTGTTTTTAGATTTTTTGGATTTATTTTAAATTTGAATTTTTATTTTTGAAATAATGATATTATGCTGACATTATCAACATTATATTTCCTATATCGACAGAATCGAAACTATATTGAGAAGTTATCCACCATATCGTCGCTTAAAATACAGAAAGGCGTAATTGCAAATTTCCACTTATTGAGATAAGAAGTGCAATAAATGTGTCTTAACATATTTTATCTTCTGACAAAACGACATAATTGTATTTCTTTTAATTTTGAAAATATATCGATTTATAATTGAGGCGTATATCATTCTTAACCTAAAAGTGTAAAACATTTACGCCTTTTTGTCGTTTGAATTTTTATACAATTATTACTTCATAATGTACATTAAGTACATTCGAATTTCTATGACTGTTATTTTGTTTTATTTTAGATCTGCTCATCCTTAAGTTTTTATAGCAAACTCTGGCGTTCCAAAAGATAGCCGTTTAGGTCTCCTTCTCTTTATTATTTTCATTGAGATGTAACTTCTGTCATTAAACTTAGTAAAATTACTATTTATGCAGATGACATGAAAATTTATGAAAAAAATTACATCAACTAAAGACTAATGCCTTCTCCAACAAGACTTAAACTCTCTTTTACATTGGTATAAAATTAACAATCTGACCTTAAATATTAACTTAACATGCTCTAATGAGTTTTTCCTGTTGTTCTGAATCAGTAATGGTTAATTATACTTTTGAAAATAATTCTATTGAACGAGTCTCGCACCATAAAAACCTCTTTGATAATAAATTATCTTTCAAACTCTATACTAGGTTTCATAAAAATGTTTCTAAATTTAACGATACATAGGTCTTTAGATCACTTTTTACGTCTCTTGCTCGCCTAATCTTGAGTATGCTAGTCAAGTGTTGTCGCTTTAGTCATGTTACACAAGAAATTCAGTCATGCTACAGTTGTCATGTCATGCTTAGTTATGCTACAGTGAAGCTACACAATAAAAAAAAATGTTGAGGCTCGCACTGCGTAATTTCCACCGGTCAAATTCTGCCACCTTATAGGAACCGGTTATTGGATCTTAAACCCCTTAAATCTCTCCTGCTATCATATTTCTTCTTAAAGTTTTAAATAATAAAATTGATTCTTATAAACTAAAAATTGTATATTTGTCAATTTTTATATTAAGATTTTGAATAAGATTAAGTTTAAAATTATATTTTGTTTGTTTTCTTTGGTACACTTGTGTTGTAGTATAATATGTATTAAGCATAAATAAATAAATAAATAAATTTGATATATAAGTTTTTTGCCACTTAATGAGAGAAAGAAGATTTATTTTGGATATATTTCTTACTCCGATTAGATATTTAGCTACTTTTTAGGTATAATTTTATATTAGTGCATGTCTTCTAAATATTTATCTCTTAAACTTTTCTATTTAAGAAGGCTTAGTTCCTGACAATAGTAGTAGTTTTCCACATTTAATGAGTAGATAAGCCAGTAATTTGTTATAATAAAATACTCGAAATATTGTAGATATTGTAGTGTAAAATTGCAGTACCGTACTTAATTAAGCACGAAAAGGTGATTCTTCCTAAGCTACTGTCAAGATCATAAAAAAAAAAAAATTAAATATTTGTTATACGGAAAATATGAATAAAATATTAACAAAATAAAAAATCAAAACTATATAACTCTCATATAACATAATTTTAAAACTGGCATAGATTTAAAAAAAAATATTATCTTACAATATTTGACAATTTTTTAATCAGAATATTAATATCAAATTTTTCGAAACAAATCCATACAACAAACTACAATACAAAATTGAATACGAAATATTTTTATTAACAAAAATCAAATTCCATTTCGTAAACAAAATATTAAAAACCAAAAACTAGAATGACAAAAACGTTTTTAATTTTGATAAAACTTTATTATATACATGATACAAATAATATATATATATATGTATAATAGTCACTTTTGAATATACTGCAAAATTAACAATTGCCTGGTTTTTGTTATTCATTATTATTTTTTTGTTTTTGTTTTAATATAAAATGGACATCCCACAGCTCTACAACAAAATTAAATATCATTCCATTCACTGAAAAAACATTATTAGATTCCCCTATAGTCATTAGAAAAATAATAATAGAATCCTTTTTAATTTCATAAAAAAAAAATTTATTATCCATGACGGGTTGTCCTTTTTATGCTTTCATTTTTATTATACAAGTATAAAAGTTCAACAAAGCAGAAATTTTTTATTAAGTGTTAAAGACTGGCCTTTTCGAATGTAGTTGAGGATATCTAATAGATGCATGGCATGGTTCACTTTTTTTTCTGAGTAATTATTACCTAAATAATTTCTTGTTAATTTTCGATAAAATAACTTTCAAGAAATTGGTAATGTGGAACCCACTATTAAATGATTTATTACCAATCTAGAAAATTAAATATGCGTTTAATTCGCTTGCTTAGTTTTCCACATCCTTAATTTGGGAATTTTGTAAGAATTTAAATTGAAATGTTTTTTGTTTTTTTCTTTAATAATATTAAAAATTTTAGAAGACTTTTATGAACAATGGAATTTAGAAAATTTTATATAGGGGATTATAAAAAAAATCAATATACAATTAATCAGCTAAGAATCTTAATGGACATTTTCACAGATCAACTACCTGTTTTTTATAAGTATCTATGATGTAGATCTATTAAGTTTAGTACACTCAAGATTGAAAAACAGGTTTTGTAAAAACACTGCAGAGATTTTCTTCGTATATAACTCTACATTAGGGCTTCCGTACGTCTTTGTTGTATCCAATTATATCACATTATATCGTCCCCAATTCAGTTCCCAAAAAAATGCGATCTAATTAGAATTAATACATCAAATAAAATCAATGTCCACATCAAGTAAAATTAATAATAATAATTGCCTACCGAATTTATCATTTTATTATCAAAATGTTAGAGGTCTTCGATCTAAAACTTCGACAGTTTACGTGAACTCTAAAATTATTAATAACGACGTTTTTGTTCTGACTGAGACTCGGCTACATCCAGCAATTAATTCGTTAGAACTTTTTCTTACATATTTTTCTGTTTTTGGAAAAGATAGGTATTCCGAGTTTCAGCTTAAGGTTCCAAAAGAGGGAGGTATTTTCACAGCAGTTAACAACAAACTTAACTCTATGATCGTACATTGGTACCATTACGTCAATCAGTCTCAATTGAAATTGTTTCAGCTAAACTTGAGTTCCACTATAATTCTCTTTTTATATTATGTTGCTAAATTCCACCTAATCCTTCGGTTGTGACATATCAAAATATAAATTTTGCGATGGAAAATTAATTATGACCTCATTGGATGAACTAATTATGTTTGGTGATTTTAATCGCCTTTCCTTAAACTGGACATGGCATAATGAAGATACATATATCTTATCTCTTAAAATATCACAGATGCTGATATTACTTTTATAGATGATCTTACCTCTAATTCTCTTTAACAGGTTTCTTCTGTTAAAAACTATCAAGGTAAAATCTAGACTTCATATTTTCTATAAATTGGTTCGATTGTTTTACTTTTGAAACGAATAGTCCATTGTAGTTGTTGTTGATAATTACCATCCTCCTATCCTTGTTATCTATTACCATAATAGCCTTACTGCTTCTGTGCAGAACAATCTATATAAATGTAATTTCATTAAATATAATTTTTGTGCTCTAAACGATTATCTCAGTCAGACAAATTTTGATGCCTTTATATTCAATACAGACATCAATGAAGCTACAAATAATTTGTATAATATATTATTGCCGGATTTTGAATTATATGTAGTCCCTTTTATTAAAATCAAATCTAACTCAAGCCCTCCGTGACTGAATCATTATCATGAGATCTCTTAGAAATAAAAAGAACAAAGCTTGATAGGTTCAATACCTTAAACATAAAACTGAAGAAAATCATCGCAATTTTGTTCATCATTTTGTTCAACACTTTTAAGCAGTTATATAATATTAGCTATAATAATTATATTTCTAACCTATCTTTTCAGATAAAACATGACTCCAAACATTTCTGGAAATTTATAAACTGTAAACGTAAATCTGATCAATTCCCAAAATCTATGTCCTATCAAAATCAAAATTTTAATATTACCTTCTAGATGCATTCCTGAAACTACAGCCGACTATTTTAAAGACTTTTTCTCCAGTTCATACAATATTAATAATTTCACTTTTGATTATTCTCAATTTGATCATATCCCTAATTTATCTACAATTTCTAATTTATCTACAAACTTAATTGAAACAACCACTGATCTAATTAACACAATGGCGAGTGGATTACAAACCTATATTATTTACACTGATTTATCCAAAGCTCTTGATCTTTTACCGCATGATATAATTTTATTCAAACTAAAAAGATAAGTGTTCCCCCTTTATTCTTGAATAGGGTTTCGTCATACTTAACAGATAGAAGTTATTTTGTATATTTTAGATCAATTACCACCGATGCCTTCGTTTCCAATTCTGGTGTACCACAAGGTAGCCAAACCATCTTGTTCCATTATTTTTTATAACCTCTATTAATGATGCAGTTTCCATCATCAAACATTTCGTAATCTCTATTTGTGCTGATTTCATGAAAATTAGTTCAATCTTTGATTCTCACCTTCTACAAGAAGATTTAGACTATTTTACTAACTGGTGCAATTACAACAATCTTTCCCTTAATATTCCAAAATGCGCCTTATTGAGCTATACTCGGTCTTCTAATCCATTAATAACAATATACTCTTTTTATAACAACCTTATCGTAAAGTTTCTGAATTCAAGGACTTAGGAGTTGTCTTCGATGACAAACTCTCATGTAAACCACACTACGACTCGATTATAAACAAGACCAACTCATTACTATAGATCTTACTAAAAGATGGGAGGAGAATTTGATGAACCTTTTGCGTTCCTAAATACTTATATATTTCCATTGTACGCTCTAATTTGGAATACACAAGTAAAATTTGGTCACCCCACTACCTTTACCTATACCCCCACTACCATCTTATAACCATTAATAATAACAAAAATCATATTGATCTCTCATTCGCTTATTATTAGCGCGTCAGCTTATGATATTGCAATTGTAGCCACATCCTTTGACTGATTAAAAAAAAATATTTCTGACTTTAGAAAAAGATGCTGCTACTGTAGGTTTACAAATTAACGAAAATTAGACCAAATAAATGGGGAACAGGTGATCAGAAACAAGATGATCCGCCCAAAATATAACAATAAATGACTACAGTTTTGAAGAAGAAAATAAATATCCAGGTACCACAATAAATAATGAAATAAACATGCATTTGACAATTAATAATAGAATCCGAGCGAAAATAGAATGAAATTATTCGAAAGAAGAATACTTGGAAAAATATTTGGCCCCAAAATAAATGACGATGGTAAATATCAAATAAAATCAAATGAGGGACTACAGAAGCACTATTTTCTGGAGACAATATTATATAATTTACTAGCAAAGTTACCCGAAGTTGTCCGCGTCGACCACAAAATGTATCGAATTTACTTCAATGAAGTTTAATTTATGAAACGAATTTTATAAAAATTGTTTATCAAAAATATTCTAATATACTTTTTTTCACAACGATAACAAAAAATCAACAAAACTACAACTTAAACTATACTTATATTAAAATTATTTCTTTGTAAACAATATTTCGGCCTTTTCTGATGAAATATAAGCAAATACGTTCCTTGCTGCTGAGGTATTCTTGAAATAAAGATATGTTCGTCATTTCCACAATTAATTGGAATTTGTAGTTAAATGAAATCAGGATGCAAAGTTCTTATTCTTAGTCTAGTACCATAGTTTTGGCTGCTTCAAGTTTGGTAGAAGCAATATTGTAGTTACTACTTTTAATTTTAATTGATGAGGAACAAAAACTTCATTTTCATCGCTAGTTGTATCTATCGATTTGTACACATCGACCCCCTGGAACACTCTACAGTATTTTCTGATAACGATTCGTCACATTTTTGTGGCTAATTCACATAGCCATTTCACATAACCATGTAAAAATTTTATACTGATTCCTATAATTCGAAAATACTTTTTCCGGACAATACATATTTGTCTTTTTTCCATACAGTACCTATGAATAAATTTTCAAGTCTGTAACACAATTTTTTTCTGAAACATTCCTGATAGACTATGTAAGTGTAAATTTTCATTCCTGTAACACTATTGCTTTTGGAAATATTCCTGAGACGTGTTAGTAGCAGATAGACCCGCAGCAACCACGCTTTGCACCTCATGGCTTTGTAAAGTACCGCGTCCGGTACCTTGAATAACTGTGCAAAATTTCATAACTCTATCTTTAAAACTGTGGACGTGTATAGCGAACAAACAAACTTTCTCTTTTATAAGTATAGATTATGGCAAGTGTTAGACCATTATCAAGATGACTGGACGAAATCGAGAACAGTTGTCGAAAGCTTATTGTTAACGCTTGGAGGACTGGAGAACAAGGTATAGCAGAATGGATAAAAAGTAAAGTAAACAAAGTTAAGGTTCACTGCGAGTTATATAATCAGTAGATGATGATGATGAAAAATTGTATCAAATATTGATTGATTTTTTGTGGCAGTTTTATTACCCGTTAGACGTGTTAGATGGTTTTGCAATTTTGATGGTAGTAGATTTTAAGTTTAGGCTATCTGGATCCATTAGCATCGTCTCTTGATGAAAATCTAAGTTAGGAATGTGGATTGAATTAGATGTAGGTTATGGAGTTTCAAACGTTTATATGGTGTATTATGGTGTCTTTAATGTTTAAAAAAAAAACTTCATTGAATGAGCAACCTTTTGTTCAATATAAAGTAGGTAGTATTTTGTTTACCAACACGTCCCTCTCATATAAGATATGTTCTGTATTTTCTTATATTTTACAACACAATCAGAATAATATGATGGTGATAAACGATTTGTCCAGTTTGAATAGGTGTTTGATTTATTGCAAAATTTGGGAATGTAAAGGTTTTTTTATTACATTTCATGTCTGTTTACATTTCAAAAATAAATAATTAAGTTGGTATCAGTTGAAATCCATTCAAATAATATAACATAAAACTTAGCATAAGCTGTGGTTTTTTAATTGAAAGGGAAAAAGTATTGCACTTGTTAATTAGTCAAAAAAGAAGAGTTCATAGCCTGAGGTATTGATTATAGAGACTGCTTCTTCGAAACAAATAAGTATGTAGAAGGCATTCTACAAAATAAGAATGAAAAATATTAAAAACCAAATTTAAATTTCTAATCCCTAATTATTTTAGACTGTAGAATCAACAGTGTGTCGTAATCGATAAATAAATAAAATTATAAGAAACTTCCATGTTTGGGTTCAATGCAATTTTATTGTGCACTTTGAATCAATTTTACTATGCAAATAATTGAAGTAAAAAAAAATTAATTTTCATCATTTTATCAAAAACAAAGATGAGTAAAACGAATAAAACGAATGAAATAAATTAATATTATAAATAAAGACATAAAATAGATCCTGAAACAAACAAGAAGACAAAAATAAGAAAAACAAAAAAATAATTTAATACAAATGAAATTTTATTACAATATGAAATTTCATTCAAATTCAAATGAAAAGCATAAGAGAAAGAGAATGTAATTGTATTGTATGTATCTAGATCTACATACTGCAACATCAGGAGCTCCATCATCCATTTAATGAATATTAGAAACATGTGTTGAAATTGAATAGGAATTCTTAAAAGAATTTTTGTAAAAATAAATTTCATCTTTTGTAATGATTGTAGTATGTACGATATTAAAATAATCATTTAGTTTTTTTTTTTTTTTTTTATTCTTTGCATACTTGAGACATGAAACTTCCAAATTGAAAATGTAATTTCTTAACCAAACAAATAACAAGGAAGTAGATGAGATGAGAATAACAAGAATTTTATTTTTATTTGATTTGATTTTATTATTGTTGATGTTTTTTTTTTTTTTAAATTATAGCCTTGACATTTTAATGACATAAATATTGACTTGATTTTTATATAATGTTGAATACAATAGGAGCTCCTATGACATAACATTTTAATCCTTGGAATTTTTTTTTTAAAAGAATTGAATATGTAACAACCTCTGTTATCGAATTAAATATGAAGTCGTCATTCACTTACTGACGAAGAAAATAAAAAAAGACTTATAGTAAATCTGAATTATATAAAAAACAAAATAAAAAAACTCACTTCTACGGTGAGTTGTTTCTTGTTGAATAAAATATTTAAAAATAATACAAAACAAAAAAAAAATGGTGGAAATTTGATTTATGAATTGTTACAACTGTTGTCTGGATAGAATAGAGGCAGCACTTTAAAAAAAATGTTTTTGGTTTTTATTTGATGTTCTTTTATGTCACCATAGCAAATAGAATAGAAAATTTGTTATGAAATATAAATTTAACCCTTATGTGAATGAAGAAAAAAAAAACAGTTTTGTGATAACGATTAGGATTACAAGGATACCAATTAACTTTAGTACTTAACAATATTTTGCATTTCTGTATTTGTCGTCCCTCCATAGGTATTTTCACATACATTCTTGTAATTGGCTACACTAATTTGCTGTATCGAATAATATTTTGTCAATGTAGGGTAAGTGTTGAATTGTCGAGCGATATATGTTAACTTATATAATTGATACAAATGTAACTGATGGTTCAAATTCGATTTAAGATATGTTGTTTTCATTATTTCTTGAACTGTTTGTTTAACCAAATAGTAAGGTTAATGATGTTACTGCTAACTTCCAAATCTAGCGAATTATTAAATAATTGAAATATCAGACGGCCAAAACTTAAAGAAGGTGAAAATATAAAAATTTTATTTTACAAATTATTGCTCAAATTTACTGAAGCTGTTACAAAAAGAAATTAATAATCAGATTGAGATTATCTCAGAACAAATTTATACCAAATCAAGAAATCAATCATCAAGAATTTTAAAATGATGAAATATTTTCATTTGTTCATCATCATCATCATTGTCCGTAACCCAATCCGTGAGACATCTGGCAGGTATTTTAAATTATTTTATCTCGGTGTTCCGCTCGACACTTGCAGCATGATATATGAAATATTCGATGTACAGTTTACTACAACCGAGGCTGTAGAAGGATTCATCGTGTTTTGAACGCGACACAATGAGCGATCTGTAAAAATATAAATTTGACCATCGAAGGACGTGACTGTTAGGTTTGAGCTTATGGTTTGTTCAGCATATGTCAGAAAATGCCAAAGGGTCAATGAGTTGATAACATTTCATGAAATATGAAAACAAATAGTCAGTCTCCAAAAGGGGAGAACAGACGCCTTTTTCAATCGCTCCAACGAAAAGATGCAGACGTTGTTACGTCAAATTCCCTTGAATCCAAAATATTCAAATGTCTCAGTTCCGGTAATGAATCTTCCACTTTTAGTTACTACATCCGCCATTGTCCAATATACTTTATGCATCCAATCTCTTCTGTCTAGTACCTATTTTACTACACCGGGATTGGAGCTCGATCGTTCGTAAGAATTGCTAGGTTTAATATGGGGCACCACGTGAAGGTGAGAGCAGAAAAATAAGTTGGGAGAGGTGAAGTGAATACAATAATCATAAAACGCATCAGCCCAACACCCTCTCAAATGGATATAAAAAAATCTTCTAGTACATCTTGCAGATATTGAATTAATGTTAAAAAAACAAAAACAATAAAATTTCAATTATTAGAATCGATTTTTTCAGACACGAGCGGATACAGAAGAGAAAAAAGATAAAGAAAACGAAAACAAAAGTGATGAAGAAATGTCAGAAACAACATCGCCTGATCATGAGCTGAAAGAAATGATGAAAAGATGTCTACGATGTTAAATCAATTAACTAGACTGTTATATCTAAATTATGTAACTAATATGCCTACCATCAGGAAAAATTAGTTATTTACGCGTTCCACAAATACTGTTTCTTCAATTGATTTGGATAAAGATCTACCAAAACAATATTCTTACATAAAATAGGTTAACTTTTTTACGATTTTATTACGAAAAGTGATAAGTCGGTTATTTACATATATAATTAAGTTTACATTATGTTATTTATTTTTTACGGTTCTAAATCCTTTTACCGTTGTGTTGCCAGCTAAATGAATTTACGCATATTACCAGCCAACATAGCTGGATAAGAACAAATATTTTCTATGAAATAATGGATCGCACTAACTAAACAATCAATTTTATATCTACACATGATGTAAGTACTTCTTTTTCATATGTCTGGAATTTATTTTTGCATAAGTAAAGACCGAGATAATAAGAAGAAATTTAGAATGGGATTTTCGATCTGGTCACTCTTTTTGTTATTGGAATAAAATAAACGACAACAATAATCTATAGGAAAGGGAAAATGTTCTGAAGTTCGCTGGTATATTAGTAAGCAGATAAACTGATATGCAACTAAATAAATCAATAAATAAATAAATAATATTTTTTTTTTTTTTAATTTCTAATCTCATCAAGTCCATGATATTATGATCAATTCTATTTATTCACTTTTTCATAATACATAAGCTTACAATAACAAAGATATTTCCTGGAATCCACTGATATGCTTTAAACTAAACTGCTTTAATATTTTTTTAAAATAAAGAAATTGCTTTAAAATAAACTTTATTTCAACAAAATCTCATAAAATAACAATTAATTTCTTAAATTTTTATTTTTTATTTTTTTTATCTTTTGGCAGAAATATTCTGCTGCAATCTTGACCTCCTTTCATTACATAATAAATAACAGTCATGTACCTTTTTGGTGGTTTGCGATTCTTCGAAAAAAAAAGATTTATTTTTAATCCTTTTTTATAGGTTGCCTTCAAAAATAATAATTTGACCTGAGTGGTCATTCAAAACATCGAACAACACGCAAATATTATTGTTGAAGTCATTATATTGGATAACTAGGTTCAGCTATTCAAAAACAAATTTATTTAGCTTTCGGTTCACATAATTCAATAACGAGTACTCGTATATTATTTTTTTTTACTTTTATTTTTCAGTTCCTCTTCTCCACAGGTTTTCCACAGGCGTATTTTATTTGTACGTACAAGTATATTGAAGTATATTTTCATGCTCAGTCTAATTTCACTACTCAGCCATAATAAAAAAAATTTTAATAAAAAACTAAGAGATTCCTTCAAGTTTTTTGAAAAGATTTTTCTTTTTTTTTATGGTCATATTGTGATTACGCCACAAATCGTTATAGTGATTACTCATATTATTATAATTATGCATCTGGGTCCTTAAAAATACCGGATTTAGTGATTACAATTCGGAATAATTTTCGAAGGTATGCTGAGTTATTCAAATTTTTCGGGAATTCCTAAAATGATGAATTCTACTACGGGGGAGATCTTCATTTTCACAGAGAAAATTCTCAATAGATTCTTCGTCTATTTCACATATTCTACACAAGTGTTTTCGAAGGCAATAGCATTTTTGCTTGATGATTTCCAGCTGTGCTAGCCTAGGAATTATCACCTTTTTCTTCTATGCTCTTATTTTATATACTTTTGTATTAACTTACCACTGTCTGTTTATTTATCTATTTATTTATTTATTTGGTAGGTAGTTTCGTGGACTTTGTTTCTTAATATTAAAATCAAACACAAAAAGAAAAAAAAAATTTATTTTATGGAATAAAAACGAGTTCCCTTTTACTAATCATTTACACCGCCGTAACTAGGCAGGTGCAACAGGTGCACAAGCACAGGGCCCAGATATCTGAGGGGCCCTGAAATAAACTTTTACTTATTTTTTCTTTTAAACTATAACCTCATAAAACTATAAAAATAAATAATTATATAGGGACAAATAAAAAATAGGGGTGTCAATATAATATCATACCACCTAGTGATTAATAGGAAAAAAACTAAAGTTATTTTTCTATTAATCACTATACTAAATAAACGCAATAAACACAGTTGGAACTACCGACGATAAATTCTCGACGATAAAATTAAAATACATAGTAGCAAATAAAATTTTAAATAAAATAGCAGCTGATAAATTGGATATTCATAATGTCAGAGGACAAGGATACGACAACGGTGCTAATATGTTTGGCAAATATAAAGCACGTATTTTTGAAATCAATAATTTGGGAACTTTTGTGCGTTGTTCGGCTCACTGGCTTACCTTAGATGGGGTTCATGCTGCGTCTACAGCACCACAAATGATCACTTTTTTTGGTACTGGTCAAAGATTATTTAACTTTTTCTCATCATCGACAGTACGATGGGAAATTTTAATGAAATATTTAAAATTACCACTTAAAAATTTATCGGATCGAAGGCCAATGGAATGAAGGGCAATGAAATGGTTAAGTTTACATTTATTCGATATAAAAACAACATTGGAATCGATTGCAAATGGTTCAACTGCATCAAATCCAGAAACTACAACGCACTGAGCGAACAAATAAACCATTACAACGAAAAGATGTATCGATAGACCATGCAACAAAATTAATTGATGAACTACGTTTTACTTTATAGTGACTACGAGAAACTGGTTTCGAACTAGATTTTGAAAAAGCAAATAATTTTGCTAAAACTATGGATTTACAAGTTGAAATTCGCAGTAAACGGAGGAGAATAGTTAAATAAAAAATAGAAATTGATGAGGCACCGAATGAAAGACGCAGCATGACGTCTGAAAGTTTGTTTAAAATGTAAATGTACAAGTTGTTGTCTCAATTAGATTGGCGTTATGAACATCTTAGAAATATTTATAAAGATTTTAGCTTTCTATATCTTTTTAGATTTAGCTTATCTCTAGAAAAAGGCAGCGTTGTAAATTTTAAAAAAAGCGGCTGCTGAACTACATCACAAGCACAGCATTACAATTATGTACAGCAAAAATTTAAATATGTACGATCTCGCATGTAAAATTCAAAATTTTAAATTTGAAGCATATTAGTAGACAACTTAAAAACTGCAACAGTACTTGAAATTTTATAAGATCTACATGACTTTTGAATTAATAGAGTCTTATCCAAATATTAATATTGCTCTGCGACTATTTCTTACTTTTCCAGTATCAATTGCTTCATGTGAGAGAACCTTTAGCAAATTAAATTTAATAAAAAATTATTTAATATCAACTATCGGACAAGATAGATTATCCAATTTTGTCATAATATCTATTGAATACAATATAGTGAAAGATATATCATTTGATGACATAATTAATGAATTTGCTGAAATGAAGGCCTGAAAAATCCAATTAAATAAATATAATTGAAAGTTCGTATATGATGTGTGTTCATATTTTTTTCCATAATAAATGTTTTTTAAAAAAGTTTCTTACCCAAAAAAATATAGAAGCCCTAAAAAAAATATTGCACAGGATTCATTTATATTTATTTTGCAAATATCACAAAGCGTAGTCCTTTTAACGTTAGTGTTTTTTTTTTAGCCACAAATATTACAAATTTCCATTAACAATATTCCAGCAAAATTCATTATATACGTTTGCGTTTTATCTCATAATAGTTCTAGATGCTCAACATCCACCACTAGTTTTATTTTTTATTTTTTCGAGGGCTAGTTTTGTTTTGATGTATATTTTAAAAATGTTGATTTTTACATTATAATTTTTTTCTATGTAATTTGCCTGTACTAAGGGGAGCAATATTAAAGTGCTCTCGTACCCACATTATTGTGACTCTATTTCAAATCAATATTATATCTTTGATATTATGGTGGACAAATTGAGACCTAGTATATATATAGCTGCTTTGTTATCCGAAAGAATGCAGATTTTACGTATTGTTTGATTTCGTCTTAAATTCTTTCGCACATAAATTTCAACAGCATGTACTTCAACTTAAAAAACTGTATTTGTAGAATTAAGACTTGAATGAATTTGGACTCTTAGGGCACCCCATTGTTTTTGAGCCATCCGTATACAATACAAAAATTTGTGGAGTCCTCAAAAAATACTCGTCAAAGTTTTTTAGGCATGAAATAAGATTAGCGACGACACTTTGCGAAACTACACCCCACACAGACACACACACACACGCATTGATAATAAACCGCAATTAAGAACTTAAATATTTTTAATTTAAATTAATTGGTAAAAAACGATACAATAAAGTCGATTCGTATTATATTTTTGATAAATAAGTCAACAAATTCTTTGTTAAGAGATAGTGTAATGATACTACTATAATTAATTGGAACAGCTCGTACCTTTGATTCGCCTTTATATATCCGAAGTACTTGATGATAATGATAATATTGAAGTTTGAGTAGTATTCAAATTACAAAAGACCTACTATAGTCATAAATTAAAATTTTTGTTTTTCCTTCCCCCACAACACTTTTTATTTATTTACATTTTCGTAAACGATTTACAAAATTGATGTACATACATCACGACCGGTCAAACAAATTTAAAATGGATTTACATTAAATAATATCCTTCTTTAAAGAAAAAAAAAACAACAAAACAAATTATTTCGATTTAACGGTATTAACGCAATGTAATTCAAATTCAATTTCTTATGTGCTTTCTTTTCTTATGTTGATTCATTTGAATAGAGGAGCAATTCTCAAATTGAAAAGACTCAGCACTTAAATTTATGCAAATTAAGGTTAACATTCAATGTGTGCCAATTTAAAACAATTTTTAAAATGTCTTTAAAATGAATGTGGAGTAAATTTATTGTTAACAGCATACATTTCAGAAATTAACAAAAATAAAATGTTTTAAGTGAATAATTTGTAAAACATTTGAAGTGAAATCAACAAAAGAAACAACAACAACAACAACAACCGATCGATTCTTGAAAGTAATTTTTTTTTTACTTCAACTTGGATTTTTGAATTTGTACGACTTTTATTGATTCAGGATAATCTGTTTGCAAAAAAAAAATTAAATAAAAACAAAATGTTGCGGTTTTAATAATTTCGTTTTTATTTTTTTTTTATTTATGATTTTTCAATCGCGAGTAATGGGGAAGAATACAAAATTTATAAAATAAACAAAAAAAAATAAAAATTTCGTAATTTTCTTTTAAGAATCACGAATGGATTGTGTTATTTTGTTTTTTTGGTAAATTTAGTGACTAAGTGGTACATACTTTATGCTTTTTGTTTTTTTTTTTTCGTGAAAAAGTTGAAATATAAAATTTTACAGGTAATACGCAAATAAAATACAAATTATAAAACAAAAATTTGAAAGGTGTGAATATTCTTAATTTGATAACAAAAATAAATTAAAAATTCGGTATATGGGGTGTTGATTTTTCAAATTAAATATTTGGTTTTTGTTAAATATTGGAATTTTTATTGCACAGCACACCTAAAATAAACAAATGCCACACATTTCCATTTAAAAATAAATCAATAATTATCATAATAAATAAAATTGACTAGACTGAGATCAAATTGACCTCAGAAATGCATCAGCAACTTAAAAACTTAATTTTGGCAAAATTTTATAGGCATCATTTTGTAACAGTATACAATATTTTTCACGCACACACTTAGTTTTTATATTTATTTAACAAATTTCGTGTTTATAAATTCAACAATAAAAATGTTTTAATAAATTAATACAATGGTTTTGGGGCAGACCCCAACTTTACAAACATTATTTATTGTTTTCATATTTTTTCCTAAAACATTACTGTCTGGATGTACTTAACGTCGGCAACAACAGGTACCTTTTACTGGAAAAAAATTGGATTTTGTTTTTTGGGAATTTTGTAATTGAAGATTTCAAGAGTAACCCAGTTAGAAATAAAAAATTAAAACCGCAACTTGTGTCTTTATTTTATGTTTTGTGATACAGATTATTTTGAAATTAAAACAAACTAGATTCATTTTACATAAACAAAAACTAGCTCTACAATTGCAATGATGCAATTGAAACAAATGGATTCAGTTGACTGAATTTGAATAAAAATACTTACGTAAAATATTTAATAAAAGTACGTACCTACTTGTTAATGTACCACCCATGTCAGTTTTATTTATTTTTCTTTTTTTTAACTATTTCTAAAATTGCTAATATGATTTTTGAGTTTGTTTTTAGATACTTCCAAGTTTTTACTATTTTGAATTTTTAACGGTAGAGTGTTGAAAAGTTCTATAGCACTACATTTTAAGCTTTTTTGTTTTTTGGATGTTCCCCACTTTAGGTATTTCAATAAGTTTTCTAGTAAAGTAGTGATGTATATTTTCCATATTTTTAAGAATTAATTTTGATTTAAATTTATTATTTAGAATATTGTAGATGTACTTGCATTTCTCAAAGTAAATTAATTGGTTTAGATCTAGTACATTATTTAATTTGTATAACTCCTTAGTACTAGTTCTGGGGTTTAGTTTAAATAAACTTTTTAACCCAAACCGCTCGCGTCCGCTCAGCTGTCACATAAAACAGCAACATATGTCGTCGCATTTCCGTATAAATTGTGGTACACAGTCAGAAAATACCGCTACATGAGTCCGGGTTGACGCATTCTGATTGCAAGAATAGGTTTGAGTCAAGGACAACTAGTACACTTGTGATCGAATTTCGTTTATTTTGAGGGATTATTGTACTCGTGAGTTAGTTGCATGAGTTTCTGCCAAGAGTGCAGAAAAGTAGCATTTGCAAGCATGGGGACATATTGCGTGGACCCGTGGCCATTTTCTTCTATATTTATATTAAAATTTTATTTACCCGTAGGTACAAATAATATTATTTTAGTTGGATTTCAGTTGAAAAACACTTTTATTATAATTTATATTACATTTACATATCCTGTATCAAAATATATTTCTCTCTTCTCTTCTCTATATCACTCTTTAAATTACGTTAACTGAACTCACTGACCGAATAACTGTGACTGGCATATTATGACTAAATAAATAACTTACACTCACATAGTCACATCAGTCATCCATGTTCTGGTACTTTTCAATTATTCTATTCATATTTATATTTATTCATATATTATACTCTCGCTCGCACTTGTATGTTTAATACGTATTACATTAATAGTTAAATGTGAATATGCGGGGACAAAATTATCAAAAAAAAAACAAAAGAAATTGAAAATGATGAAAAGAGTTTAAGTAATTTACTGTTAGAAGTTTTAAAATTCAATTTTAAACATTACGCATGTGGACGCATGAGACTAAAAAAAACTTGTGCGATTTTAAAAACATTTGTTACTCTCAAATTTCGTTTGCATACGGTCTCAGTTGTCTCATCGGTCGCAAATTATTTGTTGGGTTCATTACTATTCCAATCTGTTTTACAAGAAAATTTGATTCCACAATTTGATTCCACATGAACAGTGATTCCAACTTTATATATTATACCTAATTCTTGACAAGATATGTATAATGGGCATACACAAGTTTGACTGCATAATTAGGAATACCATCAGGTCTTTTTATATCTAGGAATCTTTTTTTTAAATTTTTTCTATATGTTTGTCCCATCTTAAATTTTTATCAATTATCATTCCTAAATATTTAATATTATCGACTCTTTGTATTATTTTTTTTTTTTTTTACTATAAGTGTAATATTATCGTACTTTTTATTCTGGGTTTTAAATATTATTTAGTTAGTTTTTTTACCATTTAAACATACTTCATTATAATCCAGCCCAAAGCTTTAGTTAGATCAATAAATACAGCACCTATATAGAATCCTTCATCTAATACATCATAGATTTGTTCGAAGGTGGATTTAATTCCTGAATCTATTCCACTATTTTCCAAGAAACCATATTGATTTTTATCAAATCCAATTGTTTGTGTAATAAAATTTCTAATTCTAATTTTAATTGTTTTTGCGTATACTTTTGGTGTAGAATTAAAAATTGAAATCGAACTATAAGTATCACATACTTCTTTAGATCCAGATTTATGGATTGGAACTATAAAGGCTTTTTTCAATGAATCAGGAAATATTCCTTCCATAAAACATTTATTTATTATTTTAGTTAAAGGCTGCTTTATAACATTAACCAAATTCCTGTGAGTCTTTCACTGTTATTTTATCTGAACCTGGAGTTGCATTTTTATTTAGTTTCATGATAATTTGGTAACTTTCTGATTCTGTGACTGGGTTGAGAAAAATGGTTTTATTATTGTGCATATTATATGAAATATTATTGGCAGTACTGGTTTTTTGGATATATTTTAGAATGCATTCACTTATTTCATTGAAGAATGTATTTATAGTCTACGCCGTTTCACGTTCACTACTTGTTTTTTTCCCATTTTTCTTTATAACGTGAGTAATATCATCAGTTTTCTCATCTTTATTATTTCCTATAGTATTAATTAGTATTCTTCAAAGTTTTCTAGAATCTTATGTGATTGCTTTTTTAATTACTTCTACGTCTATTTACAATCTGTCATAATATTGTAGAAATTTTAACAAAAACAAAAATGCCAATAGATATTCGGTAAATTTATAGAATTTTAAATATGTAGTAAATTGTGTTGAATCAATTATTTCCTCTTTTATAAACCTTATTTGTAGGTGATTTAACTGAGTTTCGAACACACGAAGGCGCTTTGATTATTATTCTGAATACCCTATAATTGAAAACGTTCTATAATGACTATGGTTGAGTTTTTTGATGCGCCCATTTCCTTTAATTTTTTAATTCTCGACTTCTTTAACCAGCAAATGACACGGCTATATTAGCAGTCGGTAAAAATATAAATGAAGCTAGAAATAAATTGCAACAAGCAAATAACAAAATTTCCATTTGGTGCAAAAGTTGGAGAATTAAACTGAATGAAGCAAAATCCACGCACGTTAATTTTACAAATAAAAAAATTGAGTAACATTCCAGTAAGATTAAGCAATGTTACCATACCATATCAAAATTTTGCAAAATATCTTGGTATGACCTTTGACGCAAAGCTTAGATGGAAAGAACACCTCAAGAAAAAAAAACTAGAATTGGATCTAAAATACAAACGTTTGTATTCCACGTATAACAAAATTTTGATCTACAATCAGATATTAAAGCCAGTCTGGGCATACGGTATTCAAATATGGGTTTGTGCTAATCAACTTCATATTCAAACTATCCAAATGCTCCAAAACAAAGTATTGCGAAACATTGTTAATGCCCAATGGTTTGTTCGCTATGCTAATATTCACAGATATTTCAGAGTTCCTCTCATAAAAGACGAAACAAAAAAAATTACTGTACTCCATAAAAGTCGTTTCTCTCAACATATCAATGTCGAAGTTTCACGTTTACCTGACAGTCAAAACTTTGTTAGAAGACTTAAACGGACGAAACCGTCCGAACTGTGTTAGAATAAAATCTTTTATATTACAATAATTGCTAATGGAATTTTGTTTGATCAAAGATATCTGAAGTGTTCGGTACTTAGAACAGAAGTTAGAAGTCTCTTTTGATTATTTTCTTCTATCTGAAAAAAAAAAACAATTTTTATGTCATCTAAGTTTCTTTGGAATTTAAAAGATGCCATTTGAGAAAAGATACTTGAAGCAAGAAATGCTGTATCGTTTCAAAAATTGCAATCATAGTATTGTCTTGTTGATAAATCAGCAGTATATAATAGATATAGAACGGGCCACTGAAAAATAGCTTTTGCATTCAAAGTTATTTGTTCTTTTTAAAACTACTCTGTAAACTTATTCTAGTGTGTCATGCTGATTTATAAATCCAAACTGATGATTTAGTATTAAACGGTTACTTGTGAGTATCAGTCTAAATATTTTCTTAAATTAAATTTTCAGTTAGATTCATTTAAATAACAAGACTTGTTTATTTGCACTCATTACTAAAATATTTCATATTATAAATTGTAGTGTGTGAATTAGCTTAGTCTAGTCACTAGTGTATTTGCGGATTTTATTCAGTTCTTTATTATATCATAGTACTAAAGTTCTTGATAAGTCTTGCCTAATTTCACATTATTTCTCTATATTCTAATATAATTTGAGGAACTTTCGTAGTTGAGTGAATTCGTTGATAGGATCGCTTTTGACGATACCGTTTTCATCTACTTTGTTTTAACTCGTTAATTTTTAATTCAACAGTCTTTTTCTAGAGTTGAAAATATTTAATTTAATTGGTCAAAGAATGTTAATACAAATAAAATGTTGGCAATTATTTACAAAATTTTGCAAACGAATTTCTGTGATTTATCAAAACGTTACTTTGGTTGAGTAGGAAAATTAAATCAAGTGAACATGTAATATAGTCACAGCCATTTTATCTAAAAATCTTACAATTTGCAAGAAAATTTTCTTTTTTACTAATTCCGAAATTCCTACGCAAACTATTTCAACAAAATTGAAATGATTGTCGACCTTGATAAAACTATAATTCGAGTATATACAAATATATATGTATATATAGTATGTATATATTTGCAAAATCTGTATACGCACCAACAATTACATTAACATAAAAAGTTACAATAAACATTTTTACAATTTTAAGATGTTTACAAAAAATGTTCTTCTTTGATATTATGAAATTGTTGCATGCATTTAAATTGTGAAATTATAAATAAATAAAAAAGAAAATATGAAAAACAAAAAGAAGAAAAGAATTCATCTGCGATCTGATAAATACGCGAATTTCTAACAAAAAAAAAATAAATAAACCACAAAGTGGAAAAATAACACATGACTTACATATTATTACTATACATACTAACTATACATACTAACTTTATAACAACCTCAATAATACGTTCTTATTCCTACATATAGAAAATAATGTAAAAATGGTGATTATTTTTTATTTGATTTTTTTTTTTTTGTTTTTTTTTTTATTGGTGACGTGCAAATTTTCCTATTAACATGAAATGAAACGAAATTGTGTCTTATTACGCAATAATTCGATAATAATTATTATCATGGATGAGACTTTTTTTAACCTGAAGTAATGGAATTTGTTGATTTTATATTTTATTAATTTTAAAATTTTGTCTCAAATATTGGTGGAAAATTCAACTTTGATAATAATGCAAACACATGATTGTTTTTCGAGCTAAAACCGAGAATACATCTTATATACAATTTTCATAATCTCATCTTCATTATGATTGCTGAAATGGCGCTGTCTGAAGGATTTGTTAATCAACATTAGTGTAGTAAAACCGGAAGCAGACGAGAAAGAAATAGATGTATTTGATAATATAAAATAGAATATTCTCAGGATAAAAATATATTTAATCATCTGCCCTCCAGTCTTGATCAACAGTAACGATTTAGTGATCACAGTCGTATAGATTAAGCCATGAATGGAGCTTAGAGATTAATAATCAGTTTTAAAATTGCAATAACACCATAACATGAAACTTTTTCTAATATTAAAATCTAAGTAAAATACTGAAAAAGAGATTTGTTCTCAAAGTAAATGGCAGTGGTAAATACGAAATTACATCAAACAAAGCTTTAGAAGTACTAATTGAAGGACGTAATATTGCAAAATTAATTAAATGGCAAAGTCTTTAATGAGTATAGGATACATATCTAGGACTAAGATGATCTAAGTAAAGAAAAATCAGATGCAGTACCGTATATTACCAGAGCAAGATGGAAGAAATACGTCAAGAATAACTGACGAGATTAGGGATATTTCAACAAGATAGAACATATTAAAAGAATGTTGTAAGCAAGTTTACGGATCGCAACAAGCTGTAAACCGACCAACACATGATAGAGAATTAAATTATTACAAGAATTGATAACATTTCAGTTTTTAATACTTGAAATTATAAATATCGTATTTCTGTAAAATTGTGTTTTCTTTCTTTTCAGTACAAGTCTATGCTGCAATATTTGCGTATCGAAAAGTTATTAAATATTTATTTGATTCCGACTTCTGTACTCTCTAACGTTCGGCATCACTGTCTTGGTTTCTTTTTCTATTGCACACTGATTATGGTTTCTTTTTCTATTGCACAAATTCTTTGCATTAACATTCTTATACTGATAAAATTTGAAAACATACTTTAGTATCTCTTCTCTAGAACTAATTTCTGGTATTAGAGTCGTTAGCTTATGTATTGGTATTCTATCTGTATTTCAATGTATCCGTGTAATCGTCTATCGGTGTTATCTCTTTTATCTACTAATGTACGCTTGTTACATATCCAAATTATTGAAAATGAATAATTCTGAACAATAACAACAACAAGAAGAAAAACAAAAAACCATTCAAAATTGTACCTTTTATTTTATAAAATGGCCAGAAACTGTTATAATATGCTGCCACCAAATATGGAGCCATAAATGTATATCATATCGTTATAATATCATCATAAATTTTATATGATTTGCGTTCATAAATTTCAGCTATCAATCAAAAATTAAAAAAAATAAAATAAAAAAGTTTTTAAATTTTGTTTTTTTAAGATCGCGCCATTTCATGTCTCACATACATATAAGAAGAACAGGCACACATAACAAAAACAATAACAAAAAAAAACAACATAAAAGGGAAAAATTATTGAAATTATGCCAGTTGAATACTAATGAAATTTACCAATCAATGAATGGATGAATACCTTAACTTCACTATAATTTAACCATAATAATTTGTGGCGGTCTCTTAAATAGATATTCTTTAAATTTACATACATTGCTATTTAATGGGGAAAAAAATATTTTTTTATTAAAATGTAGACGATTTTAAGATATTAAATTTACATTGTACTGTGTACAAGGATCGATTTTTTTTTTTAAATGCATTTAACGAATTTATATCAAAAAAATCAAATCTTGAATTAATTAAAACTAAACTAAACTGCAAAATAAAAAAAAAATAATAAAAAACAATAAAAACAAAGGTGACTAAGAATTTAATGTTTACATATTGTATATTGTTGCCGCTTAAAATAATTGAGTGGCGGTGCGGTATAAATATCTAAAAATAAATGGAGGACTCATTGCAATGTCATTTTATCTTTTAGCTGTTTTGTTTTTATATGCTTATTTTATTTTATTTTTTTAGTTGTTTTCTTATTATTCATTAAAAATTAACCACTTTTAGTAGATACTAACTACCTCATACAAATATGTATGTACATGAATATGTATGAACCAGGGATGGGCAAACTAATGTAATTGGAACATTAAATATTTTTTTATATGACCCGAGTTATATGTTATATTATACAATATAACAAATATAATAATATGTTTGTAGTAAAAAACTAGATATTAACAATATAGTTCAAGCTAGCATGAGTCAGTAGTGGAATAAACACAATCCAAAGAATCCACTATTAGTTTATAAGCAATGTTGCTAAACTATGATTAAAATGATGTTGATTGAAGAAGAAAAACACATATGTAGATGAAACACCTAAATGTGGAAAAACTTTCTTTTTTGGATTAGCATTCAACCTAAGAAGACGGAGTTTAATAAATTGGAATGGAATTATAACTCCCGCAATAATATTGTTAAACAAAGATTTCTAAATAAATTAAAATCAAAAATCACAATATGAGTTATTTTTAATACAATTTTGATTGAAAGGACCTATGATTTGAAGCTTTTTATAATTGTTACATTTTTTAACATGTAAATCCAAATAGACCAAAATGATCAATGCTTAAATATTTACGATTTATTTCGGTAATGGGTTGTGTATATGATTAAGAAAGTGTAAAAAAAATAGAACAAACTCATGTTAAATCAATGGGAGAAATATAAAATCTTAAAACACGTTAAAAAAGCAAACAGGAAAATACCAAACAGTAAATCATATCACATATAGTAACAATCTGTATTACTGAGCAGTAGAAATGATTGATTGAATTATGATTTGCAAAAATCAGAAGTTTGATACGTAAAATATTTATTCATGTTTATAATTACTAACATTATTGAAAACCTTAATACACAGTTTAATTAAGCTATAGAATCAATCAAACCTTATAAATTTATTATTAAAGAATAAATATGCGTACAAGATTTGTTAAGATGATTGAACAAGAAATTTAGAAAAATTAAATTACAAACATTCTAAAATACTTTTAAAATCTTTATTACAGCAATGATACAACAAAGCGATCTATGTAAATTTTATTTTAATTTATTCAAATTTCAATATACATAAGACGATTAGTCAAGTTTGTAAGCATTTATCTTAGACACATTGTCGGTCGCATGCTTGGTTGATCCATACGCCATTTTGACATTTTTGACATTAGAACATTTCTTGGAGTTATTAGTCTAAAAATTTGCATTAACATATTTTTGGGGCATATACAAAAGTAAGCCAAATTTGGAAGAATTCTATCGAACAGTTTAATTTTTATAGTCTTACAAACTTTAAACTCAATTTTTTCAATTTTGGCGTATGGATCACGACATTACAATTGGTATTATAAAGCATTTGTTTTAGACTCAATTTATTCCAACATTTCCAAAATATTAAAAAAATCAAAAACTCAAACTTAAAAAATTAGCAAATTTCAATGTTTAACAAAAACTAACCAAATCAAAATTCATTTTGCAACCAATTGTAAAACAAGAATGTAAAATAATTTTCTCCTACATTGTAAATAACAGAGGTCCTAAAATACTACCTTGAGGTACACCAAAATTTATTTTTTTACATTGCTGGAAGTTTTTGCAATTTGGTACATATTGAGTACGGGAACTAAGATATGAAGCAAAGCAATTGTATATGCCATTCCTTTAACACCAAAACTTTGAAGTTTCTTTAATAATATCTCATAGTCAACTGTATCAAAAACTTTTGTAAAGTCTTTCAAATTTTTTTTATCTGAACACAATTTACCATATCTATACAACTTTTTCCAAAATTTTCGAAAAATTGGTTCTGGTTAGATCTGCTTTATCACCACTTTTAAAAATTTGAACTACTCTTCCCAATTTTAGTTTATCTGGAACTACACCTTCTTCATTGATTTGTTTATTAATATAGAAAGAGGTTCGCACAAGTATTCGCTACTAGCTTTTAATAATGACACGAACATTTTAAATGCATCAAGAGACGTAGAATATTTAAGCCTTTAATTATTTCAGATATTTCTTCCTTTGTAACTAGGGTTTCTGAAAACTCGGGAAAATAAAATTCGGCAAATCCGAGTATTAAATTTCGAAATTCGTCGAACCCTTCGAATTCCTTAAATTTTTATTAAATGTAGTAAAAAAAAATAGTTTTTATTAAAGTAATAAGTTCTGTTTAAATATTTGATTCAATTAAGTATTTTATTACATATAATATTAAACAAAAACAAGAAGATATTTATTTGTTTTTGTCGTAAATAATAAAATTTTAAAAATAACAACGAATTTAAAGATTTATCAGATAATGTTGACCTTATTTTGGTGCAAAAATTGTAAGAAACGGAAAAAGCTCTTTCAGAGTCCGTTGAAGTGGGTTTAATTGAACATAGAGCGTTGAAAAATTTTTGCAAATTTTCTGTACGTTTGCCAGTATTTTTATACAGAGTAAATTCCTGTTTTAATTTGTCAAAATCAGTTTTCTCCATTGGTTCCTCATTCCCACTTTTTAATATTTGGTTTAGTTCCTTCTCAATAGTAATTTCTTTTTGTTGTTCAGGTTTAACTAAAACATCTACTTGCATATTAGATTCATTTTCGTTTACTACTAAAGTTGGGTTAGCTTTAAATAATCTTTTCATTATATCTGTTGCTAAATTTCATCTTGTTTTGATGGAACATTATTTGTATCCTACAGGTATTTTAAAATATTCATCAAATTTACATTTATGCGTTCATCAACACGCTGGAAATATTAACCAATAATGCAGTGCTAATTTGAGTATTAAATTCCTTGAGTTTATTTTTCATGAAATTTATAGTAAGGTTTGCTGAGAGCAATGTATCATCTTTTCTTCCGAGCGTTTCAATAGTTAACTTAATCGGTTTTAAGGCTTCACTCAATTCGTTGAGAAATTTAAAATTTATGTTATCCAATAAGTTGGTTGCATTCAAATCAGCAAGTGCTTCTTCTATAAGTTCCCAAAGTTGTAAAAAAACTTTAACCATGTTTGCCATTGAATTCCAACGTGTTTTAATGTCCAGTATTAGTTGGCGTTCATGGGCAATTTTTTTTATTATTTTTCCCTGTAGAATACTACTTCATATTGTATAATATCTGAAGAATTTTACAATTTCTCGGACAATTTTAATATTGTCATTAATATCAAAATTATTATAAAGCATTTCTTCTTGACAATCTGTTTCAATAATACTTAATACATCTAAATCATTATTCTCAAAATTGTCGTCATCGGAATCTAATTCATGACCCTTTTGGTAATTTACGTCTATATCATCAATTTCATCACGTGTATATGTACTGTATAATGTATTACATACACCTAAGTGAATACCATGATTGAGACATAATTGAAATATCACAGGGCAGTCTCGGCCAAACTTAACCATAACCTTGCCGCCATCACTTGTTGATCCAATTATATCTCTTTCAAAATCAATGTTAAAACTAGCTAAATGATTAGTGACCAGTGTAACTAATTGAATAGCAGAACAAGTTCCAAATATTCTGACTAAACCCAGATTATATGGTTCTTTCTCTTCAGCACAATGAACATTAATATTAACATACCTTTTCATCCTCATACTTGTCCACTCATCCAGAGTAATACTGAATCTTTTGCTTTGATGTATTTTCTCCTCGAGTTCATGTATTATTTCTGTTTTTTTCACCATGTAATGTTTGTGTACCAGGTTCATTACGTCGGTCTCATTTTTTGAAAGGCCTTTAGTACATTTTCCTATTGATTCTCTGATGAATTCTGATCTTGTAATGGCTCTGATTGATATGCCATCCACAGCCGCCAACTTAGAAACAATTTCTTCCAAACTTTAGCGAATAACAAAATCCATCATCGTTTTTGGAATTTTATTATGTTCTATTGCATCCACTTCGTCAGCCATACTTTTGATGTTTTATTATTATTTGACATGGTTCCTGTTGAATATTTTTTTTAAATTTGTATTATAAAGAATTTATTAAATTGTTGAAAATCGTTTACCTTTCCTAGTACAATTTAACTTTTCACGAACTTAATAATGAAAATTATTTAAAAATTAAAATTTCAGAAGTTTTCACTTGTTTTCTTAAGATATATGTACTTTGTTAAGATATATGTACAATAATAATAAATGCAAATAAATAAAATGACTTGCATTGTTTCATTAAATTAGACGTCGCCTACTGGTATAATATTGGTATATAAAATAGTTAATAAGTTGTACTTTACGACCTATAGTTTCAAATTTATTTAGACAAATTAATTTCTGTAATTTAGTTATAAAGGTGGATTTGAAAATAAATTTGTAAATGTTACTTACGTAAATGGAGCTAAAATCTTTGAAACTAAACAATTTAGTGCAACCCGAAATAAGAAAGCCAAATAAAAATATCACAAAAACTACTTCGAATAATTATAACAAATATGAAGTCCAGCCATCCATCAGATATGGCAAAATATTAAAGACAATTACAAAAAAAAAACACAATAATTAGCACAACCCTCAATTAAATAAAAGAGATCTTGACTTCAACTTAGTAAAATTTAAAACTTGACAACATGAACAAGATTTCCATTTTAAATAAGAGGACAAAAAAAAAGTTTAAAAATAAATATTTTTATATTAACATGATTGCACCATCTTTTATAAATAGTTGGCCCTTCATAATAAATGTTTTTTAAGTTCTGATGATATAGGCAATAATTTTGAAGGTACTTAAAATATACTAGAAATGTTCAATTATACAATTCAAGTGAATTTAAATGATTCAGTGAAAATTAAGAACTGTAAAATAGTATGCGTGAGTTATTATTATAAAATGTATTAATAATTATGTTATGCAGTTTTATTTTTTGTTTTGTTTTTATTTTTTTCTCTGTTGTTTATAGTCTGATCTGAAAATTGCGTGATGATCTAATCATTACAAATGAATGCATAACATTCGAGAAGTAAGAAAAAAAAAAAAAATTAAAACAAATTCAACTGGAAACAGACAAGTGAAATCTGGAATTTTGTTTTTCAGTATTGACGTCAAAAAATGTTTTTTTTTTTTTGTTCTTCTTATACTTGTATACAAGTACGTGAAAATTCCTTATTTCGAATTAGTTTATTTAAATTTTTGATGTAAATTTGATTTTAAATGGATTGAGAAATTTCCGTTGACTAAGATTCCAAAGAGTTTACCTGTAGGCAATTAGGTATGTAGCATAAAAAATATAGATTCGGAATTGTTGTGTCATTTGGGTCATAATTTTTTTTTTGTAATCCATGATTATGACCAAAAGGTCGAAACACGTGTCGGAATAAAATAAATTTCTGAAATTAACAAGAGTCTTATTATTTTAAAAACTTTGGTTACTATCTTGGGAATCAAGTTTAAAACCATTCTGAGTTGACTCGTAATCTAGGTGTTATTCTGGATAACAAACTGAATTTCAAAGCGCATTTTTAACCCCATTATTAACAAAGCCAACTTTATGGTAAGGTTAATAATGCGCTGGGCAAAAAAGTTTAATGAGATTCTACATTACGAAGCATTTATATATCACATATAGTTAATTAACCACAATAAGCCCATTTGCGGCTGCCATGGTATAAGGAATAGATTCCCTGCCGCAATTACACAATCTAATAAATCACATATATCAGCCTGACATAATATTGTCTCATCCGTTTCCATATCGTAATGTTGATATCTTACGTTCACGTAAATTTTTGAACTTTATTCTACGTGCTTTTTCATGGGTCGGAACTTTTCTTTTCACCTTCCCTCTTATGATTATAGGTATCTTTTAATGAACCTGAAATCTCTCTAATAGGGTCGAACGGTAGCTGACGTTTAGTACGCAACCAAATTATTGCTGAGAACATCTATACACTGTGTAAAAGCTTATAAGCTCCCTTGAGAGGAACTAATAAAATCATATAAATAAATAAAATAAATCTAGCACTTATAATGTGGAATTTAATAATTTTTAGAGAGAATCCGTGTTATTTAATTTTTGTTGGCCTGTTTAGTATTCCTAATCAAAGTAGTGACTACGGTAAATTTGAGCCTGTGTCTACAATATTGGGTGAATTCTAACATGAGAACAGATCGTTTTGACTATAAGCTTAAAATTAAATTTGTATAACCGATTAATAGTTGTTGTAACTGATATTTATTCTTATTCTACTTTCTTTTTGTATTTGAATTTATCTTTTTTCTTTGTAACATTCTACTAACAGCAGCAAGTAAGATATTTTATGTTTATCTCTTGGTAACATTAGTTAGTAACGGTGATGATTACTAATCCACTGGATGATGATTTCACCGCTTTGCAACATAATTCACTCTTTCAATAGAGTCTGATTTGCTTGCTGTAAGTCTAAGCAATATCTGACATTACAATATATGATTGTTATTGTAAAATCAATAGCATTTTCAAATGAAGTCGGAAGTAACAACAAAATTCAGGGATTATTTCAAAATGTGCCACTTAACAGAAAATATCTGATCAATTAGCAAATCAGAATATTCCAATTTATGTAGGTATACTATATTCTAAGGGTAAAATTGAAAAATAGAGGTTAAGATATAATAGAAATAAATATTAAAGATTTTCGTATAACACTTGATAGAACAATGGGTTGAACACCCTAACTAATTTTTCCTCCAGTAGTTTTTAATAGTAGTGTACAGTTATTCATAGTGTAGTGCTCGTAGAACATTCTTTTCTCATAAATTTGTTGTGTAACATTTTCGTACCAAAATAATTGTGCGAGTACAAAATCTCTCTTATCACAAAAAAAAACAAGTTTAAAATATTGACAATTATACCACCACACCACCTTATGTGGTTCATTCAAAACATGACTGTGAAGTATTAATGACGTAAAGATTTTAACAAAGTGCTGAAACCTTACAAAAATATTCTAAAATAAGCTCAAAAATTATATAGACTATGTTTCTATATAGCATATCGATATCCGACAGGAAGTCAGTAAAATACATTCCAAACATATGCCAAGCAATTATAGTTAAAATCTCCTGCCTGATGAAATTCAAGTAACACAAGTAAATAAATCAAATATATATAATGTTTATTATACTAACTTCGTACTAACTTAAACTTTAATATTAATCCACGCAAGCAGTACATATATTTAATTCTATTATTTTGACAAAATACTTGCCACTATTGTTAACTCACAAAACTCGTTGATGAAAAATTACAAAAGTTATGGCTGATTTAAAATATTTTGCAATGCTTTTTAGAGGATCTTTTAAAAAACTGCAGTATTTCTTAAATTATCCAAAATTACTTAATTTTACATGTTATCATAACTCTTTACAGATTTCAATTAAAAATACTTTAAAATTATTTGAATAATAATAAACTTAATAATTTAGCATTTAAAAATTTTATACACATCAGTATCAAGTATTATCAGTAGTTGCCATTTCGATTCTGGGATACCACTCTCTACAAAAGAAATAAAATTTGAAAGCAAAGTTAGAGAAATAAATAGCAGAAAATAATACCTCCTCTGCATCAAATTTGTGCACCAAATTTCTTCTGTGCACAAATCTGAATAAATACAATTTTTTCATTACAATATGGATGATAATAACTACTGGGGAGTGTTTATGAAATGCTATGTGTTTTTACATGTAGTTTTATTATCTTCTTTTTCATTTTTGCTTTTAAAATGAAATTTTATTTTTATTCCCCTTGTATTGTTATATTCAGTAGTTTGTATGATATTTGTATATGTAAACAATAATGACTTGCGGATAAAAACCCGATGGTAAGTTATCCATAACAATCTAATTAGACGCTGTTAGTATCTGTTGGGTAGTTGTAGAATATTGTGACGCTTAAGTCGACTAACACCATTTGAGACCAACAAGTATTTCGAAAGTTCTTGGCACATATTCCATATATTTTTAGTCTTTGTAATTTTTATCAAACAATTCTTTGTAAGTAGGTGTTTGAGTGAGAAGTACTTGGTTCTGGATCTGGAGCCTCTAATGTTGTTTGGTAATTGCAGTTTGCATGTCTTGATGGAAAATGAACATAATAACTAATATTTTATTATATAATATTTTAGTAATTGAATTGCATTCAAGAGCTTTCTTGAACATGTCGATGGAGAACAAACTTCTAATTTATACAACTATTTTAAAACCGATATGGGCATACGGAATCCAACTGTGGGTATTAATCAATATTACAGTGATTCCAATCCAAAATATTACGATTAATAAGTGACGCAACGTGGTACGTCAATAATGATATTACACATTGTGATCTACATGATGTAAAGAACCATTAAGGAGGAAATTATGTACACCAAAAACGAAATAAGACTAACCGAAATAGACTGACAAACAGCTTGTTAGCCGCAAATGGTGTGAGTCATTTTAATCGCCACAGCACTTTGTATCTACCCAATATACAGTCAGAGCAACGGGGTAAGGGTCCTACAATCCCATGGAGTATAATGTAATCATCATGAATGTTTAACCATTGGGTTTTCTCATCCGTTAGCCAAAATATGTTGCGTACATGAGATATTTTAAGTACAAGCTCAAATATCCTGAGAGATGAAATTCGTACAAACAATACAAGCGATACTAAGTAGAATATCAACAGTAGAACAATCAGTTACTTAATAAAAATAAAATAGTGGTTTCTGAAACTCAAATCACAATATTTGAGCATATAGGGAATGAAAAGAATAAATGATGAATAATATGAATAATATTTTAAGATATCATTATCATTTGATGCATCTTGAAAACTCATTTTAGTAGAAGGCTACTACATTCTACATAATCCATCTTAAATACAATTCTGTAAAAAACTTAATTTCAATTTCTTAACATTTTTCTCAAAAAATTTAATTTTGTACCAACAGAAAAAACTCTAAAGTGGAAATTGTACTCCTTTTAAATACACCATCATTTAACACGCAACATTATCATGCACTTTTTTTCTTATAACTGTAAATTAAAATTTAAAATGCAATAAAAAAAAAATAAACAAAAAAAAAACTGGCACAATCAAGCGATATATTATAATCGGTCATCTCAATTCATAAATGGCACTTTAAAATTAAATAAAAAAAAAAATTCAGAATTGATCCAATTTAAATATTGTAAAAAAATACCATAACAACAAACGCCAAAAAAGAGCAGAGAAATTATTTTTTTTAAACTGTTTCCTGATGAAATTTCAAATCCAATCTCATCCATTTCATTTCATCAATACACGTCATCTAATATATTGCACATACAAACAAACATCTATTTGTAAATTATTTGATAGTAATTTCGCGGTCAAATGCATTAATTGAATTCTATTATTTTAATAAAATGCAAGCCAACTATCAACAGTCAATCAATGTGCGTGCATTAATCCAAATCGAAAATTAAAATTAAAAAATTAACAAGATGCACATTTTGTTTCCATTAGAAATGTTTAAAAAAAAAAAAAAAATTAATGTAAAACAACACATAAAACCTTTTATTTTTTTTTATTTTCTATTCATCATAGAAAATTTTACTACACCCTTCCCTCTCTCTCTATATTACTGTCATTTCAATAAAGCGCCAGCGTATACAATTTTTTCTTTTGCTTGACATTATTCTATATTACTTTTTTGATATCAAACCAATTCATTTTAATAATACTATTTATTCTCATTCTTTTTCTCCCTATTTTTTCCTCTCGCTTAATAATAATTTAAATTGCCACTATGATTAGTCAATTCAATGTCTAAAGTTCTTAGTGTGATTTTGATGCAAAGTGTCAAAGTTTTGAAATTTATTAGCGTCTTAAAATTTTAAATGCAATCTACTGTACTCAAGAATTCGAATATATGAATAGTATGCGCTTGCGTTCATTGAATAAAATTTAAAAAAAATAAATAAAAAAATTAATAAGTTCTTAGACATAATCAAATATTTATGTTTATGCATACTGATGTGTATGCATATGTACGACATGTATAGTGTACATGCGAATGAATAATTATTGTACATTTTTAAGTTGAAAACAGAATAAATGAATTGTAGCGTTCCGTTACGTTATGTTAAAATTCGTATATAAATTATTTCAATCACAACCCAAACAAGTGTTTTTTAAGTCGTCCGTTTGCCGAAAACAGATATCTAATACATTTATCGCTCTTTAACACTTGCACTACCAAAGTAAATTAAAAAAAACACAATTATTTTTTACTCTGCTACTAACGTGGAACGAAAATAAAGATAATGCTAGGATATTTGCTCTCAACTTCTTTTACTTAGGAGACGTAAGTAATGAAAGACTTAAATATACGTGAACTTCATTAAGCCATAAATTAAACCTCAATATATTCAACAAGAACATAAAAACTTATTTTGAATAGAGCTTACCATAGACAACTAACTAAAATACTTGTCACAGTAATAAGTAGAAAGAGAGGCGTTTCGAAGTAAACAAATTATTCCATATTTTTCTACTAAATGCAGTTTGTTATACTTGAGCCAATTCTTGCATGAAAACAAGTCACATATTCAATAAAACATGTAAGGCCTGAAGGCTCACTTATTTAAGCTGTGTAGGCTGATATAGTAGAGACAATCCTTATGCTCAATAAAACATCTAAACTTTGGTCGGTCATGTGCAGTGCAAATACCCTGCTAAAGGTAGATACTGAATTTCATTTTTTCTATGATACCCGTGATGGTATACTGATTAATTGTTATTAGACTACTAACACCACATTGAAAGCTCAAAAGTATTTTTGTATTTTAAAAAAGCTTTTTAAAATAAAATTATAAGGACAATATGCTGATATAAATTAGAATTATAACCAGCAACAGCTGTTTGGTAACTAGACTGGTTGAACTGAAAGCACAATAAATAATAAACTGATTTGTACATCTCAGCCAATAGTTAGTGTCTAACATCAAAATTAATTAACAAACATAAAATTTAATTTCAAAGAAATTTATTATACGTTCAGAGTTCAGAGTTCTGTTTTTGTCTTTATCTATTTGTATTTTGTTTTTTAATGTTCTTATTGACATTTTTTTTATTTTTGTTTTTTAAATAACGTAGTGAAATTATTCAGTTTAAAATTAAATTGTAAAAAAATATTTAAAGCAAAAAATGAAATGTCATTGGAAATATTAAAAACAGAATTTGGAAATTTAACAAAATATCGGAGGGCCTTTAAATTAATATTGGGCTAAATTATATAATATTAAATTTGTTGAATTTTGCATATTCAAATTATTTATACAAGCATCAGATAAGCAAGCCTCAAAAGCTACAATTTGTATGTCAAAGTTCATTAATAGCTGTTAAAAAATCTAAATATAAAGCTAATGGAATTACACTATGTCGACCCCAGAACATGAGGTAATACATGGTAATTAGGGAACAGATATCCTTGTAAAATAACGATGAGTCAATTCTTGATCCAGAACCAAGTACTTCTCACTCAAACACCTACTTACAAAGAATTGTTTGATAAAAATTACAAAGACTAAAAATATATGGAATATGTGCCAAAGACTTTCGCAGTCCTTTTCAAGCCTTTTTCAAATCTATTATTAAATCAGATCATCAAAGCGAATAGATCTAATGTCAGAATACTGATATCACCATTCGAAAATCATCTGTTCAAGATTCGTATTTTTAACTCAGACAGATGCAGATTCTGGTTAGAAAAGAGGAATCTTCCTCTCTCGTTATATTTGAATGCGAAGTCATAGCTAGCAAAAGACATAAATATTTTCAGGTATACACATCGCGTAATTCTGAATTGATAAAACAAATAACACGTTCATCAAGGACAAAGACCTAGTAATTTTAAACAATCAAACGAGAAATTACAATAGATTTGACAAGGGAATGTCTACAAAGAACTCCCATAGTCAAAAAATAAAAATAACTTAATTCGAGATTGGCTAAATCGCTTACTTTTATTTACTCAGGGTCTCCTAAATAAAATGAGCTTGGAGCAATATTTTGCTCTTTTCAGCCGCAACACATTTAAATATAATAATAATATTATAATAGGCAGCCCATATATTTCAAGAAACGTTTGATATTCCTACATGACCAATAAGATTTTTAAATCGGTAATTAAGCTTGATATATATGAACTGCAATCACAAAACCTCAAACTATGCAATTATGCATAAAATTAATAAATATCGTTTGTTAACCTCTGGCTCATTTCATTAGATCAATATAATATTATATAGACTCTTGTGTCATTATTAAAAATGAACTCGTGTTTTTTTTTTATTTTTTGTTTTACTGGTACCGTGTCTGGGTTAAATATGTCGGCCTATTTGAAAAATTTTTTTTTTCGCTTTAATAGTTAAAATAAAAACATAAACAAAACATCTCTAGATGTTTAGATAAAGTTGAAGAAGTTTTATTATTGCTTTTCGTTTGGTTTGATAGAGAGAGGGAGAAAGTAAAAGAGAAACGAGAGATTTGTGACCTCAATTTTTCGGTATAGTGCAGTGTATGTAGATGTGTATTGTATGATTATTGTTGTTGCAATGTTATTGGATTTTTTTGTTTTTGTTATATTTGTTTTTTACAAGTTTATCATATGTTTATTTATTTAATTAGAATTAAAATTTTTATTGCTTTATTCAAAATCAATTTTATAAATGACTAAATTTTTTTCTTAAGTTAATTATTTGAACTGGACCCTTATTTAACAAGAAATAGCTTTTAGCTAAAAAAAAACAATTCATTATAAAAAAAAGAACCAAAATAGGAACTTCAAATACTAGGTAAATCATTAGTTTTGTTATTTTAATTTTTTGTATGATATTTTATATTGCATTTAACATAAAGAGGTACATCACATTTTAAGCAACGCGTTGTTGTTCAATGGCAGTATCTACAGCTTTTCCATATAATTGACTTCTGGGAATTTCTGTGAGCAAATGGTCTAATCGATCAAACCGCGTATCTTGTGGCATCGCTTTTCTTCCCGATGGTGCTGCAGTTGCTCCATAAGTTGTTGGGAAAGCCATGGTAATACGGCGATGAAAAATTAAATCATCCATTTCCCAACCCCTTTCTCTGTGCTCAGCCAAATCAATACAATGACAAAATATAAGGAAGTATCACTTTTTGCCACAAATAGATATGGCATACAGACTTATATTTTCATCAGCACGGTTAACGCATATAAAGGTTATATTTATAAATTAATTTAGGTTGTTTGACATTACATATTACCTTTTCCTTTCTGGGATGTTCGTTCAATTAATCGTGCAGGTTCCACCGAATGAATATTTGAGATAACATTTATAAAAATGCTATCGTTCCTAAGGGCTTTATTACACATCAATCAATGGTCAATCATTGGTCAATATATGGTAAATCATTGGCCGTTGATTGATGAGAAATGATTGATGGTGGTTCATCAATCATGCAGTCAAAATCAGAGAATTAAAAAAATGGCTTTTTGGGGAATGTTCAGATATTATTTTTTGGAAATGTTCAGATAAGGTTATAATATTAATTTGTGATGTAATTCTAAAAAGTAACATAAACACTCAAACGCATGTACCATTATTCCGCTGGACTCAAGAATATTACTGTACCATACATAGTATATTCAGAAAATTTTGGGTTAATAGAAATAGTGCAAACAAACATTTTCTGAGTTTGGGCATTCTCAGATTCAGAATAATTGATTGTTTCCACAGTAATATAGACAGATACACAAAAAATTTAGAAATTTTTAGTTAAAATACTAAAACAAATTAAAATGTACACTTTTAATATTTGTCGCTTGAAAAAAATCACGAATATTAAAAGAACATCACAAAGCGTTTCCAAATTCCCATTAACAATATTCCAGCAAGATTCATTATATACTTTTGTGTTTTATCTTATAGTAGTTCTAAATGCTCAACATCCACGACTAGTTTTATTTTCTACTTTTTAGGGGGAACTAAAACCGGACCGGAACCAGTCCACATTTTCGAAATTGGTAACAACCGTATTTCTTTATTTGTGAAAAAGTATCTAAGTGTAAATTTTCATGCCTGTATTACAATTGGTTTTCAAATATGCCTGAGACGTGCTAGGAGTTGTTCGGCAGCAACCCGAACCTGTCATTTAATAGCTTTGTAAAGTACCGCGTCCGGTTGCTTTTTTCATCATGAGTAACTGTGCAAATTTCAGAACTCTATCTTTAAATTTTTTAAACAACATTATTCTTTATCTTTTTGCGTTTGGTTTTAATATTAACAAAAAAATTCCAACCTACCTACCAAACGTATATATATATACATATATACATATATACATATATCCATATATACATATATACATATATACATATATACATATATACATATTGGTTGATTGGGTGCAGGTCGAATCTTTCAACGTTTAACAAAGATTTGATATGGAAGAAATATTGAAACTAATTTGGGAATATGAAACTCAATTATGGATTTCAATATACAGTATTGCGCAATACACATAATGCTTCATAGCATATAGGTGTATTTTTGATATTAATAGAGGTCTTAAATACTTTACATAACATCAGATGAAATTAGTAATGCGTTGCTAGGCATAACATTAGTTTACCGCAATATATCAATACTGAAACATTGCACGTTCATTTGCCAATCAAAACTTTAGAAAACTCTAACTGGCGAAACCATTTTAGCTGACTTAAACCTTAACTTTAGCATTTATTGAATTAAAGATAATCATATATCCTTCACTTGGGCAGGATTAACGTATGTTAATATTTACTTTTTTACTTTTGCATAAAAACTTCATTATTTGGCCGATCTTAATGAAATCAGGTAAGAGTTGAAAAATAAGATAAAAGGCTCTGAAATATTTTAAATTGAAATAGAAATATACTAAAATTAATATATTTTAAAACATAAAGTAAATAAAGCACCAAAGGTTTTTTGAAAAAATATTTTGTTTTGAATTATATTTTTGGTATGTTATTAAAAATAAAAGTTATGTTACGAAGTTAAATTAAAAATTTATGTCAACCATTGATGTATTGAAAATTTCAGTGAATGTTTCACAATCAGTTAAATTTTTTGTTAATGGATAGCGGACCTATCGATTTTTCTCTTAAACAAAATAAGATATACAATAAAATTAATGGTTTAATTAGTTCAATTTGAAGTTGGTGACTAAACCCACAAAAAACAAGATCCATTCAAATTTCTAATTGTAAGTTAGGATCCCACAAAGTTCAACCTACTCTAACATTAGCCTTCCTTTCATTTTGAACAATTTTTTGTTATCTCGAAAACAACAACAACAACAAATGTTAGATTCTATATAAAGATTACATTAAGAAAATAATGAAAATATTACAAGAGTATTGATTTTTCTGTCAAGAAATTGTAACCTGATGTATTTAATTTTTTCAAAATCATTATATTATGACTAATCGCATCACTTGAAACTGCCACAGTAACCTCTGTTTACAAATAAGATTTGAAAAGTAGAAAATGCAAATTAAATATGTGAATGATTAGTTTTCTGCAAACACTCTTTAACTTTTTGACCTTGCTCACAACATTATTTCTTTCTCGCCGATTTCTTAACCTACCCTTTCAACGATTCGGTTCTCTGAACACCGAAAATATATTAAAACAAAACAAAAAATATTGATTCTTTTAAAATAATTTAATCTTAAATCATCATAACTAATTTTTATCTATTATTGAATGGGTGAATGTATTCTAAAGAATTTGCAGAAAAAAGTTATGTAAAAACATTTCTATTCATTCTACTTTAATTTCGTTTTGGTCTATGTAAAATTTAAAATCAAAATTCTAAAACTAACTTTTTTAAATACATAAACTATAAATACTAATATGTATATTTGTATATATATGTTATTTATACTATATACAAACATGTTTATAATACAATACTATTAATCATTAGAAATAGAGTCCAAAGTTCGTTTATACATAATAATTACTCTAATGTTGACTCATACTGGATTAGGACAAGACTATAAGTCCATTAATAATAGTAATAGCGAAAAAAAAAAAACAATAATAATAATACTACTCCAGGTGGGTAGATTTTTTAAAGAAGATAGTAAACTTCTCGGTTATTAAACCAGTTAAATAATAATAAAAATAATAACAATAATAAAATTTATATTCTAAAACTTTTGTTCTCTTTTGTGTTTGTGTTGTTCTATTCTACCTTGTAGTAGAAGATAAAAAAAAAAAATAACAAAAAAAGAGATCATCAATAGTTTGATCCAACTGGATTTTATCTTTATTCTTCCAATTATGCTAATTCGTAATTTATTGATTTGTATCAATAAAAACTGATGAAAATAAAGGTAAAAAGAAAAAACACAATAAAAAATAAAGTAAAAATTTATGAGAATTTGATTGGAAAGTTGTATTTTCGTTATAGGTGTTATAAAATGTATTTGCATATTGAATGCGCCATTTGGACAACATAATATTACACCTTATTTACGTAATTTATTGTAAATTTTGCCGACTGCTTGAAACTAAATACGAAGGAGGCGAAGGCTTCATGTTCGTTGTCGGTTGATCGATCGGAAGGTTAAGAAGAAGAGATCTAAAAAAAATACAAAGAAATAAAAAGAAATGAGTGGAAATAAGTTACAACACTGCAAGCTATTTATCAAAAGAAACATTGGAAAAACTACGTCTCCGGGAACACCGCACGAAACTGAAAGTTTACTACCGTCAGTTTACATCGTAAATATATCACTTCTGCTTAAGTGCCAGAAACGAGAATTTTTATCTTGATCTAGGAGCCTATAAAATGTAAATACTAGTAATTATCATCTTAAAAACTGTCAACACGAAAGGCATAATCAGGTCATTAAAGCAGTGATTGAATCTTGATGTTTCAAGAGTTTTATTTGGAATAGAAATTTATAATCCAGAAGATTATGAGTCCTGCAGGTGGGTAGGTAGTAGTGGCTACCGACACACTTAGACCAGTAAGGTCCATTGTGATACCACGGAAACTTTCCTCGCTTAAGACTCTACTCGTTAAACCAATTTTAACGAAGCGGTAGAGATCTTTGATTTTAAAGCCTTCAAGGTCATCCAGCGAGTCCAGAAAGAAGGTTCATAGAAGAGTTTTCCTTTCATGATAAAGACCAGGGCAGGAACAGAGTAGGTGTTGGACATTTTCATCTTCCTCCTCTTCTCTACACGTTCTGCAAAAGTCGCTTGAGGGGAGTCCAACTCTTCATGTTTACATGGCATGTTTACCAATAAGACAATGATCCGTAATGACCCCTACTATAGTCCTAATGGTACACCTTTCCAGAGTTAGTTTTGGTTAAGGGATCGCTTCAGATTCAGTGTAGGTCAGATTTGTTTGATGATGTTGCAGTCTGGTACAAGAGTACAGCGCTGTTGTAACTTTCTTTGCTCTTTCAATTATATTCAGTTTTCGACTTAGTTTCTTCTCTAAAATAAAACCCAAGTACTTAGCTCTATCTCGGTGCCGTTAATATAAATAGAGTCTACTGTCGAAAATTAACATTTTCTAATGAAGAGGATATATCAGCCTTTTAGTGATTTACTGAGAGTCCATAGTTTTTAGTCCATTAGCTAGCTTTTTTGCATGAGGTCTCTGAGTGTGCTTAGATACTTTCCAAAGACAGCGATAGCAATGTCATCCGCATAATCACTTTGCAGTCTGCCCTTTTCTAGTATTAGTAGTAGTTCATTTACCTTTAAGTTTCATAGAAGAGGAGACAAAACACCTTCCTCAGTGCTATGAGCTCTTATATATTCTTCCAGTTATGACATACGCAATAGAAGCCAGGACTGATGTCAGTAAAACAAAAAATATCTTCATACTGTAGAAATAAAATCGTTAAAAAAATAATGCAAAATACGTTAAAATACGTTAAAAAAAATAATGCAATAATACCATTAGAAAAAATATCAACTAATTTCGACGACGGTGTGACACTTTTAATGTACTGAGATGGATTAGAAGTAAAAGAATAGCTTGAAATTAACATGTGTTCCAGATGAAGGATCAAAGACTATAGCTAGAACATCACACGATGACAGATCTTAAAATAACCACGAATTCGGAAGATCATTGGGGAGAACATGGGGAAATTGAGACTCTGAATTTGAAGATAGATAATATGATTATAAACAATACAAGAGGAAGGAGATAAATTCAGTTAATTAAATGTAATTTTTACTTCCCAAATTTTTGGGAAATTACATAAATTATCTTAATTGCTAAAAATAAATATAAATTACATAAATTATCTTAACTGCTATGAATTATCTGAAAAAATTATCGCAAAACTTTATAAAACAGCTTAAAAACCAATACTATCCAACCAACCAATACAAATTACAACCAATTTTGAAATTTAATCATACATCCAAACATTTTAATTTCACAATTTAATTTTAGAAATCAATATAGACTACTACAAAATAGTGTCCAAACTGGAAGTGATCACTCAATTTTGTTCGAAAAAGGAAATCTAATGATAATGCACCTTTTCTTGAAATTAAGCACAAGCGTTTGATAAAATATGATTATTATAGAAAATAAAATAAAAACTATTTCTTTAAAGCAACTATTTATAATTAAAATCATATTTTAGTAATAGAATCTTCTTCGTTAACCAAGAAAGTGCATATACATCCCACCTCATGAAAAGGTGGGTCCGATGTTGTGCGAAGAAGTGTTTTAAGTTTAACAACACCAAAGCCCATCTATAATCTTAGATGTTAACATATTAAATATGGTTGAAATAATTAATAAATACCTTAAACATGCTCCCTGAATAATATCAAAAAAAAATTTTAAAGGTCGAAGATTTGGCATTTATTGTGACATTTCGATAAAAAAAAAATTTTTCTTTATTATTGTTAATGGATATTGTTGTAAACCAAGTGTAGTTAGCTTAAGTTATTATACATTTAGTTATTAAGTTTATTTTTTCTACTGTACTGAATTATTAATTTTGTTATCTTGTTTTTTTTTTATATATACACTATGTACGAGCAAATGAGCTCTTTGAGAAATAAATGAATAAATGAAAAATAAATTCAAAATGAAAAGGTTCACAAAACTATATAATTTTCCTTTTATCTTAAAATTGGTTGGATCAACTACAATTTTTTTCTAATATTATTAAATATGAATTCTGGTGATTTGTGTAGAACTGCTATAGATGTACATAAATACATATATATTATATATAAAAACAAAAATATATATATATATATATATTAATTAAAATATATTCAAATATAAAAACAAGATTGAGAAATTTTTACGATTTATAACTTTTTTATGATTATTACATTTTTTTTTGTTTTACATCTTAATATTTCATGCTGATTTCTGACATATTCTGGGGCTAACACTGAAATTATTTTTAACTAATTATAAAAATTACTATAGATTGGTGTGGAGTCCTACTGAGCTATACGTTTATAACTTTAAAGTTAAATAGAAGAATGAAAAATTCATAGTTAATACTCTATTATACAATACTAAAATATTAGATACAATAATTATATTTTGGGTGGAGTACTTTTAATATTTTATTTGAAATGAAGCCCCCAGGTGTGAAATTTATAGAATCAAATTTAATTTACAATTTTGGATGTATATATAAGATATTATTAAGAGTTAATAGTTTATTAATTCAAAAATAAATTAAAATTCTAAATGTAATTTGGGCTACCTGATCAGCTTTGGACACGATTATATGGTATGCACAATAATTGACACAATGGACAAATATAATGCAATTGCTTCCAAACATTTTTTTTATTACTTTTAGGTTTCTTTTATATATATATTGATTATTTTTTTATGGTTTGTTTCCCATTATAATTTGAAATTTTTTTTTTTTGATATTTTTGTTTGTTTTGTACATGAAGTACGGTACAACAATATTAATTACATGCAAGGAAAGGACCTACGATGTTATTCGAGTATTCTTTTAGGGTATACTGGACCTGGTATAATGACAAAGGGTACTGGACCAGCTCGAAAAACCAATAAAGCATTTTGGTTTCATCGGGAATTGGACCTGAGACCTTTCAGTTAAAATTAAACAAAATAAAAAAAAAATAGTAAAATATTTATTTGTTAATTTGCATCAAAACTTAAATTGTATTGTAAAATATCTGAAAATTTGGACGAAAATGCATAAGAGCTTGTACAAACCTACATCGAAAACCTGAAACGGATCGCAAACATTTCTACTCAAAAAAATATTTGTAAAATAGGTACATAGATTCGATGATAAATTTTTAATAAAATTAATCAAAAATCACTTTTACAGAGCTCTAAACACGAAAGAAAAATGTTTAATATCTAATATATATTACCATAATGAAGAGTACATTAAAACTTGTTTAAAAACGGATTTCATAGCGCCCGAACATTTTATTTATCTAGATTCTACGGGTTATCTTAAAAACCATGATCATGACCCCCTGTTATATCATTATAATAGGTGGGCTACCTGTAAGGCAATTGAATATGATCTCGATAATATGGATCAAGTTAATACTCGTTATTTAAAATATGAGAGATCCATTTCTGATAAGGATGAACATATCAACCAAAATTATTGGCTGCAGAATAATATCTGAATTTGATAGATTCGAAATTTTTTGTATTTGTATTTTGCTCGTTATTATTTTTTTATGTTTTTTTTATTCTTACTTAGGTTAGTTTAAGTCTTAAGTTTATTATAAGTTTTATTATCAATCTAACATACACATTATTTTAGTTTTTACCAACTTTTCCAATCAATGTTTTGTGCTACTGAAGGCTCTAACTATTTTTTTTTTTTTTTTGGTTTTATCTATAAAAATTATTTGATCAAATAGAATTATCGATTGTAATATCAAATTTAATTCAAATATACACAATTGACGCTCTTTGTGACATCTAATTGAATAAAAAATATTCTATTCTATTTGTATTGATCTCACCACTGCCACCACTGTGATAAATAATACCATATACACACGTGAAATTAATTACTTTAATTTTAATTAAATATAATTTATTTAATTTTTTTATTTTAATTTCGTTAGAATAAAATAAATGTTGAAAAAATTTTTTTTTTATTCAATAATGGCATTAAAAAAAAATTCATTAGAATATATGTAAAAATATTATTTTAAATTTTAATTATATAAACTTAATTTGCAGAATTTAATGGACACAAAATAATATATTACTATTTGACTACAACCACAATAACCACAAATAAGTCTACTAACACTTTAATTCAAAGTTAAGCCAATAATTCTAGGAATATTTGTTTTTTTTTTTTATTATTATTATTTTATAGTAGCTATATGTATATTTCAATATATGCATATACTTTTTTTACAATAATAATTTATTATTCAAGTCAATAAATTAATCTAAAGTTTCAATAGAAACCGCTTAACATATTAACCCAATAGTAACTAATATTGATTACATGTACTAATATTTCCATTTTTTAGAAAATCGAACAAAAATAATTGATTCAACTTTAACTATTCTCAAGATAACTTCGTAGGTAAATATATGTATTAGAAAGAAAATCTAATTGAATGTAGGTTATTGGAGTTTATTGTATTACTATGTTTTCTGATCTGTTATATAAATGTAAGTTATGTTAATACTGATAGATAATAAAGCATATACGTTTTCTGTTCTTCTTTTGACAAACGTTAAGAAATACATCAATTAATCTTCACTTGCGATTACTTAAAAGTTTTACCATACATCGCAGAAATTGTATGTCTTACATAACGACGAAAACATTTTAATTTTTTTTTTTAGCCAGATTAAATCTTACGACCAAAAATTAGTTAAATTTATATTGAAGCATCTGCGAACAAAGAAATAAATCTGAAAAGTAGTTTAGCAAAAAACATGAAGGACAATTCAAAATCACCACAAAATTAATGAATCAGAGTATCAAATATTGCATCGAAGATAACAGTAGAAGTTGTACATTGTAGAGTAAACCGGAACGATTATTAAAAACAGTTATTAAAAACTGACTTATAAATTGACATTCATTCAATCTAAAGAGAAAAAAATTTCAGTTTAATTTACTAGAGGAATATATACGATTCAACGATTAATTATAATAGTACTACATGTTTAATTAATTAAAGTTTCAAATACTGCACCGAAACCTCTAGAAGTTAGTGAATTGCTTCCACAATAACTTCAATATAAAAATGTAAAAAATCGGTACAATCAAAATGGATAGATTCGCATAAAAGGTTTCGCACATTAACTAGTTTTTTTTGCCAATAATTGTACGAGATATTTTATATTAATCAGAACGTTAGGCATTCTCAGGCTCTATACCAAGTCAGAATCGCTGTCTATTGCGTAACATAGCAACTAATACAATTTTAAAGAAAAATCAAAACCCACTATCAATTTTGATTTTCTAATAATTTAAAATGTAAACTAATTTAAAAATGTGTTTTCGGAATTTGAAATTTTGCCCTTTATGGTATAAATATAACAACATTTGATTGATATCGTTTACGTTTTGTTTTTTTAGCAGTTCCAAGTGAGTTTTGTTGAGGTTTACTTACGAGAGCGTCAGGCAAACGGTATGAAAAATTTTTCTTTTCATTGACAATTTTATCCTAATATTTTTATTTTCGTTCACTTTATATTGAAGTATTTAATTACTTTTGTTTGTTTGATTCCAATATGCCCTATTTCTATAGGGCATATTGCATATTTTTAAATTGTACAATACTTCACAATTCAATCTAATAATAAAACTAAAAATATATTCATCACAGTTATTGCATATAATATACTACTACTAAGATATGACATCAAAACTTTGTTTAATAATTTTAACTTTTAAAATAATATTCAAACGACTCTTAATGATACTATATGAGTACCAGAAATCATCTTATTTACACGTAAAATTAAACATAATTAATAAATTTTCCAGAAAAATTTTAATTTTGTCATAAGTAAAATATACAAAATACCAAAAAGTCCTTTTTCTATATATTTAATTGATAACCAGTATAATTAATTAATATTATCAAATTTAAATTTATTATATCGACATGTTACATGTTACATGAAACTGAAAATTAAATTTTAATAATTTTCTGGAGAAAGCTTTTCAATATTAAAATAGTGCAATAGCTCCTGAAGCAATATTCTCAATATCTAATAGAATTGTGTGATTAAATTTATATTAACTTTTCATTTTCAGCAAAAAGTTTACACATTAAGTTGAATACATAAAAAAGCTAGGCATCAAAAAACATGAACTACAGAAAATAAATAATACGAAAACTATTCATATATTAAGCATGTGTATCTCAAGTGTTTACTTACTATTATTTTTCTGAAATCTATATTAAAAGCTATTAGTACCTACAAGATACTATATACGTAGGAGGGAAGCTGGCCCATCGCATATCATCGCAGTCGCAAATGGGTTTAATGTGATTATCCTTTAGTTAGTGTTATTAAACCTCTGAGTCCTTAAGAATACCTGATTTTATGATCACATTCAGAATATTCTTAGGATTGGATTGTGATTAATATCTAATGAAAAAGACATGAGTGACATACTGATAACGATAAATGTTATTATTAATAATTCTTATTCAAAAAAAGAATAGCACATTTTGAAAAGATTTTGATTGGACGATAATAACAGATTGCGCCGATTTTACACCAATATTGACCTGGTGTTAAACAATTTAAAATATCCTTTTCCAAAAATGCTTTATGTGAGATTGCATACTGTTAGGAGTTTGTTTTTCTATATTTTTAATTATTCGAAATACATTGGAAAAAAAAATTTTCCGCGATATAATTGGAAATAAAAAATTTCATTTCAAAATAATCTGTTATCAAAAAAGAGTTAGACCTATAAAAAGGTTTTTTGATGTACTCGTATTAAGGCTCTTAACCTACAAAGTGCCAGCAGTTTAATCTGTTTTAACAAAGTTTTAATTATCATTTGATTATGATTAAAAGTTAAGCTTCAATATTGAGATGTTGAGATTTTTTTTTTTTTTTTTTACGATCTACAGTAACTTAGGTAGAATCACCTTTTCGTGCTTAATTAAGTACGGTACTGTAATTTTACACTACAATCTACAATATTTCGAGTATTTATTTAACGAATTACTGGCTTATCAACTCATTAAATGTGGAAAACTACTGCTATTGTCAGGAACTAAGCCTTCTTAAATAGAATAGTTTCATTTTTATTTAATTTGTTAGCAGATTATATTATATACTTTCAATTATTTTTTGCCATTTATTATATCCCAATGACAAAGGGTCTGGACCAGGTCGAAAAATCCATAAAGCATTTTTTTTTTTTTTGTTTCGTCGGGAATCGAACCTGGAACCTTTCGGTTGAAAGGCAGGCGCTCTACCTACTGCACCACTCATCGTGTATATTGCGAACCTACGAAGAACCATTCACTATATTACGCAATATTTAACACTAACATATGGAAGTGTTTAGCACAACCTTATAATTCAATATCGTAAGCCAAATGTTTGCTTATATATAAAAACTTTGTTGTACATATATAGTTTCGACTTGACATCGATCACATAAAACAGTTCTCTGTATTTATGTGTAATTTCTTTTTCTTGACATGTACTTTTTATAGAGTTTTGGCAAATAATGTCATACCCAAGTATTTTGAGGTGCTTCCGTATTGTATGATGACTTCATTTACTTTAACAAACAAAAGTGTTACCATTTTAATGTTTAAGGAATTAAATTGAGTGGAAACCTCTGTCCAGTACTTCTATATGTCTTGTTACTTATTAGACATTATTAGATATTGATATTATTATTACTATAATTAACAAAATGTTTTAGTTCTTTGTACTAAGCCTTCAGTAAGAATTTTTAGTTTAAAACAGCTTTATCACAGGCATTTTTTTTGTTTTAGGAAAAATAAAAATTAAATTGTGTTGACAGAACACTAGTAAACGTTTCAAGTTTAACAAATTCCTCTAAAAACATAGTTATTTTTTAACGATAGGTTGTTTTAGGACTATCATATTTATTGGTTTTCTGGAAAATTGCATTCTTAAACAATTCTTAAAACATTTTTCTGTTAGCTTAACCTGCCTTTAACCTTCAATTTCTTCATTTTATTTCTTTATGGTTTCTTCACCAAAACACAAAAAAAAAACTATAATATAAAATAAAAAAACTCTTTGAATTTTCTTTAAATGTCATTTAAATATTTCTTTGAAAATATCCACAACCCCAAGCAATTATTGTAGATAAAGTTTTTGCAAATTTAAAAAAACTTTTCATTTTGTGCAATTGGAATTTTTTTTTTGTTTTTCTTATTTAATATATTCAGTATTTTTTAAAACTTTATTTAAGCAAAAAAAAAAATACAAATTAATTTAAATTCAAATCGATTTATTTTGAATAATTTTTTTTAAATTAATTTTCATTACCACTCAATTAAACTTAAACGAATATCCAGCATAGATTAAATAAATTTCCTGAAAAAATATTCCAATTGCTTCCATTTTATTTTCAAAAATTAAATTCTCAATGGTAAATTTTAAAAACAAAACCGGAATTATTAAAAACAAAATAAATAAATTTAAATTCATATTTATTTATAATTAATAAATTAACAACAAAATACAGAGTTTGTGACATTTATTTTTCATTTAAAAATGATATTTTTTTGTTTTTACTAAATTGTAAGAGTACCCAATACAGTTTTTTTTTTAAAATACCTTCAATGAAGTTCAGGCAGCTTTCCAAGCTTATAACAGAAAATTCTTGCTCATAACCAACTTTTATCTTGAATTACGAGTAATTTTTCGAGATCGGTACAAAATTTTGTGTTACAAAAGACTGTATATAGAAAATACTGTCTTAAAGACTAAAGTTACCTCATCATAGTTAGAACAGCATCAAAAATTTCATCAATGAGCCCAAGCACTTTGGTTCCAATAACATTTTGAGCTTGATTTCATTCCTAGAATTATTATTTTGTTACTTCCAAAACTATTTTCCCACAATACAGATACTTGTCTTTCCAAATACATAAAATTTTTCTAATATCATAATGGTTCTCTTATATTAGAGTAGCTCGTCTAATTTTTTATTTGTGAGCCAATTTATGTGCAAATGAATTTTTATTTTATTCTGCATTTTCTAATACTTACTTATTTAGGTGGCCAAGAGGCCATTTAGGTTCTGGGCCTAAATCCCAAGCCCATTTTCTAATACACTCTTTTGTAGAATAGTATTTGGAGAGACAGAATATTTTTTACAGTCTTTGCTGTAAAACATACTGTCTTTTGTAATTATATCTTTTGTATATTATATATAACACAAAAATATTTCTAAAAATCAAAATCATTTTACTTATTTTAATAACTATCTTAAAACTACTTGGTCTAATATTGATATCAATGAATGTTTAATAAAAAAATATTTAGGCAATCTTGAGGCCTAATAAATGTCTGGACCGGATGGTATTCCAAAAATTATAATAATTAATAAATGCTTCAGTGTCTTAACAACTCCCGTTTCATTAATTTTCAATTCATCTCTAAACACAGGAGTTTTTTCCTCTGTTTGGATTTATTTATTAGACCAATTCATAAGAAGAACGCCAAATATGAAATAACTAATTATGAACCGAACGGGAAACTCTTCGGTATCCCTAAACTTTTTAAGCTATTATTGTACGATTCCATTTATTATCACTGTAAATCGTTTTTAGTCTACAACCAATATGGATATATGGATGAAAAAGCGAGTTTTCAAACAGGTGTTATCTATACCGATTATAGTAAAGCTTTTGACATTTTACCGCATTCAATAATACTAATAAAATCAAGGATATGTACTTGGTTTGCCAATTTTTTTTCTGAAATGGGTAAAACAATATTTAACTGATAGATCTTTATAGTGCAATATTTAGAAAAACTACTTTGAAACCGCTTTATGCTAATTCACAAGTTCCACAAGATAGTCGTTTAGGGCCGATATTTTATAATTCCAGTTAATGTTGTCTGTTAAGTTATTCTTAGTAATGAACTGCAAATTTACGCTGACAACATGAAAATTTAAAACAAAAATTACTTCTTTAGAAGATGCTTTACTCCTACAAGAAGATTCAGATAAATTCTTTACGTGGTGCACTGATAATTATCTTCTTTTTAATGTGAACCTATGTATTACACACGCCGACTTAATTGTTCAAATTATTCTCTAAATGTTATAAGTCACTCCAAAACAAGCTCAATTAAAGATTTAGGGATTTTTTTTATGACAATCTTAACCATAAATGTAAGTCATCCGTCAAGTTTTGTCACCTTTCTATGAAGTTCATATCAATAGAATTGAAGCATTGCAGAATTTTTTTTTAATATTTACTTTTGGGAAGCTTCCAGTGGTCAAATTCATTGATCTTACCTCCATATGAATAGAGACTAAAATTAATTTAATTGATTCACCTCTAGCTAAGATCACAAACAAAAGAAGGCCAGTATGTAAACTGTTCAACAAAGGCACAATAACCTTTTGACTGGTTACCTTATCGAATGGCCCTTACTGAATATAATAAAGAAATAATAAAAAGGAAGCAAGCGAGCTGAAAAGAGCTATGTGGCAAGGTGGATAAATTGCCTGCAGCATGCTGCCTCCAAAAAACTCTATCTTTAACGGTAACGCATTAGGTTCTGTACAAAAATCAAATGGTGACTTCATGAAACCGGGAAACGAAACTCTGAAGTTGCTGTTCATGCACACTTCCCAGAATCCATTATTATTGACTCGGATCATGAACATTACGGAATACAGAATGCTAGGTCTTACATGATTCCACAACAAGCCTACAAGCAAGCAGAAAAAATATTTACATCAGGAGAAAAACGCTGGGCTCCTTTGCTTCATATAAATCTCCGGGAGAGGATGGTATATACCAATATTTTTACAGCAAGGTATAAAATGCACTACTGCCTTATTTAATAAAGTTATTTAAAGCAAGTTTGCCTAGGATACATCCCAAGCGTATGACGAGAAACGAGTGTAGTTCTTGTCTCCGAACCAGGTGCAACGAAAACAAACCAGAAGGGAAAATCTTATAGCTCAATAAGTTTAATGTCCTTCGTTCTGAAACCCATGGAAAAATTGAGCCTATACCATAAAATCCACTTAGTATGTTTAAAACTGACTACGTAGTATGCTTAAAAGTATAAAAATAACAGCAAGGCTAAATAACATTTACCTGACAGTAGTGCCAACAAGGGGATGTTTTCAAGGAGGTGTAATTTCGCCACTGCTATGGCTAGTCATTGACCAACTACTGGCCATTCAAAAAAAGGAGGGTATCTTCTATATCATCAGTTACGTTGATAATCCTTACTAGTAACTTTACTAGACAAAGTTTTACTAGTAAGAGGCAATTGCGAAAACATAATTCTGGAACGAATGCAACTTGCTATAAGCATAGTGCATAAATGACACAAAAACTTGGGTTTGAGTATTAATCCATACAAAATAGACAATATACTTTTTTGACACAACATGATCCTTGCAAAATTAAGCTAGGAACTTAAACAATTACAATGTCAGACTATATGCCAAAAGCAATTGATTGAACAAAAGCACAGACAGATGCACATTCTTCTAAGAAAAAAATAAGATTCATATCTCCTCTCACATTCTATTATAGCTCGCAAAAGATATGCATATTTCCAGGAATACATGATTCTGAATTTGACATCAAAGCAATAATAGCGTTTATCATGGACGTAGCCCTACAATTCTGAGATAAACGAGGAAGTGGAATAGATCTTAAGAGATCGTGCTTACGCGGAGAAAAAAATCTTAGAACTTAAACTAAAAAAAAACTTAACTTTTAACTTAAAAGCGAACGGTAATAAACAGTAAAACTAGACAAGCGCAGCCTGTAAATAAATGATCAATAATTAACCAGACTCCAAACTAAGCAATTACTTGAGTATTCGCACATATTGTTGAATTTTGTTTGCCTGTTTGTAATTTTATCAGCAATCGGCAGACTTTTTGATTTCAAATGTAAGTATATCCGTCGTGCTGTGATACCATGGAAGACTTAAGATCATTTTTAAGAGCTTGTTTTGCGCAATTGCTATTTTTTTTAATTTATAGAATATATTTTTTTATTTTGCATTGTAAAAAAAAAAAACAAAAACAATGTACGGATGTTTGAGCTAAACCAATAAATAAATATTAATAATTAATTATATAATAACAGCATTATATAACAACAAGACTTTAAAATAGAGTATTTCGTACGCAACTCTAATTTTTTGTTGCGTAACAGTACGATATGATAATTTTTGTCACTAAAAAAAATAACTTAAATTTTCTGCACCAACCATTTTATTAGTATTATACAGACGCTGTATAACAAAATTCTTTCTTAATTAAAATCCTTCGATTTTACATATTGTCATCAATTGCATAACACTAAATATAGATTTTAATATAATTATATTACCGTTATATTCATATAAGTAAAAATAAACTTAATAATGTTTTTTTTCCAAAGCACACTTCATACTAACAAAAAAAAAATCATTTAAAGATTAAATTCAAGGTTGCTAGTACAAAAGCTATACAAAATCTTAATTAGTTATCTTAAAGTAAATTAAATCAATATAGCTAAAGACAATCATTAAAAGTTCTCTTAAAAGTTTTCAGCATAAATTTTCAAAATTTTTAATTATTTTAATAACTTTTTAGGATAATTAAAAAAAAGTTGCAAGATAATTTTCAATTAATTATTAATTTTAAAAACTATCTTAATATTTTGAAAATCTATTAACATTAAACAATCTATCCAACATAGTGTCTGCCTGTTATGTGAGTCGCTAATTTGTTAATTATAAAATTTTTCTTAAAAAAGAAGAGGATACTAAAGAAAATGAAATTTATAAAAGATTTTATTTAAAAGTGTATTTTGTGAATACTTGAATCACATCATAACCAAAATTCATATTTCTATCACATAACGGGATTTACAAACTCTTCCTCTTCTTTTTGTTATAGCAATTTTTGATGATCTTTTTGATAAATGTTTTGAGCTCGGTTGGCCAATCACAGTATAGTTTTCACGAAACGATCTTCGTCCATTCTATGTAAATAATAATTCCATCAATTTCTTTGTTTAGTGTAGAGACAATTACCTGCATAGTGTCTCAGAATCATAGTGACATAACCCACATATAAAAAAAAAAAAATTTTTACCAAATTGGGTATAACCAACATATTATGTATTTATATTTCGAATAATTTTGTTTATTTATTTATTTAATTATTTATTTCTTGTTTAGATCAAACAGATTACAATTAGGTCTTAAACTAAAAAAGAAAAAAAAAAAATAAAAGTAATTAATATTTTTAACAAAATTATTCTAAACTAAAGTACTCTACAATTTAAAAGAAAAATAGAAGGAAAAGGGAAAACTACAACTTCGTATTAACAAATGGTTATTAAGTGTGATGATAAGAAAATGGGTTTTTTTTTGTAACCATATATCTGTTCTATTAAAGCTCGAACTCAAATATTCAATTCCAAGAGAATTGTAGCAATAAATCCTTTTTAATTTGACTTCCACTTAATGAAAGATCAATGTAGCTTTTATATTTATTGCATAACATAAACATCCTATTAATGGGTTCATATTTCCCGTAATTTGTTGGATGATAAAGGTTATTAAAAATGTTCTGTGAGCGAAATCGTGTACTAGTATTGACATGGGCATTTATCATACTTTTAATGTACTGTGAATAGGTTTCGTCTTTCATAACTTGTAGTATGAAGAAAATATCTGAAATTTCTCTTCTAGATTCAAAAGAGATTAAGTTAAGTAACTTTAGGTGATTTTTATGAGGGGATAGAATAAGAGGGTCAGCACATGGCAGTATACGTAACGCATACCTCAAAAAAAATTTCGGAATTGCCTCAATTCTATCAATATGAATATTTTAGTGGGACGAATTAGTGACATATACAATGATCTGGTAACATATGAATCTTTGAATTCCCTAGCCCATCTCTTAATGAAACCCAACATAGAATTAGCTTTACTAATAATTGCGTTAATGTGCTCATTGAAAGACAGTTTCTCGTCAAACTATACTCCCAGGCCCTTAAAGTGGGGTGCTCTTTTAATAATACTATCGTTGAAGGTGTAGTTAGCAGCAATTGGTGTTAAGCGACGAGTAAAAGACGTGACATTACATTTGCCGACGCTTAGTTTTAAATTGTTAACTATGCACCATTTCATGAATGTATTCAAGTCCTTTTGAAGCAAAACTATGTCATTTGATGCGAAAACTTCTTTTAATATTTTCAAGTCATCCGCATAAATTATAACGCTGCTGTTTTTAATTAACGAGGGTAAATCGTTGACGGAAATGATGAAAATTAATGGACCCAGATGCCTTGCGGTGCCCCAGAATTAGCATGGAACATACTGGAAATGGCATGTCTAAAGAGAACATTATTTAATAGGTAAGAATAGGTAGTATGACTTATTTAATAGGTAAGATTCTATCAATTTTAATAGGAATGTTGGGAATCCTAGTTTGTAAAGTTTTAGTAAAATAACACTATGGGGCAGGAGATCAATTGCCTTACTTAAATCAGTATAGACGACATCAGTCTGGAAACCAGCTTCCATCGATTTAAGAAACATGGAATATGATTTAACTAAATTTTTTAAGGTTGATCTTCCCTTCATAAAACCATGCTGATTAGGCACAAGTAGAGCAGAGCATTCGCTATATATAGCATCATACACCATAAGTTCAAAAACCTTTGGTATACTTGACAGTTTAGCTATTGATCGATAGTTTACGATGTCATTTTTTGGACCCTTCTTGTGAATCTTGTATTTCCAAGATTAAGGAAATATTCTGTGTTCAAGAGACTTTTTAAATAAAATTGAAAAAGGACAAGCGAGTGATGCAGAGAAATTTTTTTAAACTATTTCCGGAATATTATCGGCACTAAGTTGAGTTGATTAATGATTAAGTTGAAAAAAATTAATATGAGGCTTTCACCGCGTTCTACACTATCTAATGTTGTTATATCTTCGATAGCAGACTGTTTGATTTAACTTTTGTTTTATTGTTTATATAACATAAATCTTATATTACTTATATAGTTTTTTTTTTCCTTCTACGGAGGTGGCCCTAATATGTCAGAGCCGGCATGTAGGCTTTTTAGCCCTTTATGCCGTCCTCCACCCCTCAACTTAGTAGACCCTTTTGATAATGGTTTGGGGGATTTATCCTGCAGAAGTTTTCTGAGGTTATGTAGTGCGTTTCCAGCAGCCTGAGTCTCAGCCTTGAAAGAGCTAAGCACTCTCCTACAACGTGTGTGGAGGTTTCTTCCTCTTCCAGACAGTTGGGTCGTCACTTAGTGCTAGTCTCCACATGTGTTTATTCATGTGGTTGTGACCAGTAAGTATGCCCACTATCTTCCTACAGTCTTCTCTATTGAGAGTTAGCAGGAAGTTGGTTATTTTGGTGTTTATTCTTGGTGCATATATTTTGGAGACCCTGTGGCCTTCCATATGCTCCCAAAGAATATTTGCTTCCCTTTTCAGGGTGTTTTCTATTGATAGTTTAATATTACCAATAGATATACCAACTGCTGGTTCCGGGCACTTATATAGTACAGATAAGTTATTTTCCTTGTAAAATTTTAAAATATATCTCAATCAAAAGTCAATCAAAAAGTCAATCATTAACTTAGATTCACAGATCTACATGGCATATGAATAGAGGTTTGTTAAACTTGACTGGTCTTTCGATAAGTTGACTCAGAACAAAAAAAATAAATCTATGGTAGATCGGTTTTTGCTGAAATTATTCCGTTTGTCGCTAAATTGAAATAGAAAAACACCACTAACAGTAATTGTGGTTAGTAATTTTTAAACCCAAATTAATTTGTAATTTTTTGCAATCCTTTCTGTGAAAATCAAATACAATTTGTATTTACACTTTTGTTATTAATTATGTTTTTTATAGTATAACTAGCGGAGTTCCAGGGCGTTGCCCGAGATATTGGGAAAGTTTTGGGAGCTTTCTTTGTTTTTAATTTGGAACAGAAAATATTATTTGATGCTTCTTTTTTAGTTAGCATTGGTTGGCGCCTATTGTAGGTAGTTGCGTGAATTCAACTGCTGAAATAGAAAATATTGCTTATATTCAAGCATTTCTTTTAAATGTTTTAATATTATAATTTAATATTAAGACACAAACCGAGCGAATATGAACTGATACCGCTGAAGATAAAAATTAGGTTTTGGGTTGGAGTTGCAATAAAAAATATTTTTGGCGATTCTTTACATAATTGCTTATTTCAATGTTAGTATTTTTTTTTTTTTTTTTTTTTTTTTTTTGCGTGGATTGGTGGGAATCTTCATAGCCACAATGAGCCCCGTAGCTTCCATTGTGTGCCAGATTTTTACTGACTAAACCACACCCCTCCCATTAATACTAGTCCAACGGACTAACCATTAATTTATTGCTCTTTTGATTTTCTTAAAGAAAAAGTTTACGAAATTCTATCGTATTAAATCTAGTGGCTTAGTTCTTTTAAGCCTTCTGACATCATTTTGATTATCTAGCAGTTGAGTGGCCTCAACGTTAACATGTCCCTCCAGACGAGCTATATGCTTTGTTGCATATCTTTTTATTTCATTTTCTATGCAAGGAATTTTTAGATCTCTGTGCAAATCACTGTTGCGAACATACCAGGGGGCATTTACCATGTTGCGCAAGACTTTATTTTGGAAATTTTGTATACAAAGTACATGTGTTTGTTTGGCACATCCCCATATTTGTATGCTGTACAACCATATCGGTTTGAGTATCTGATTATATAACAAAATCTTGTTATGTATAGGTAATTTAGAATTACGACCTAAGAGCCAGTACATTTCTCTATACTTATTTTCAAGCTCAAATTTTTTCTTTTTAACGTGCTCTTTCCATCTAAGTTTGACATCTAATGTCATTCCTAGGTATTTAGCATTGTTTTCTTGGGGTATATTGACCCCATTCAGATTTACCAATGGTGGTTGATTTTCTAATTTTTTATTTGTAAAATTTACATGTACTGATTTTAACTCATTGAGTTTAATTTTCCATTTTTTTGTCCAGAGGTATAGCTTGTCGCTTGCTCTTTGCAATTTAATTGTAGCCTCGTCAATATTTGATCCTACTGCCATCAACGCAGTATCGTCAGCAAATGTAGCTACAGTTATATTTTCCATTTCTGGTAAATCATTGGTGTAGAGCAAATACAGTAAGGGACCCAGAATACTACCTTGAGGCACACCCGTTTTAATATCTCTAATAGTAGAATACTCTTCGTCTTGTTTTATTCTGAATAGTCTGTTTTCTAGATATGATGAGAGTATATCTACGTATTGTTTAGGTAACATATTGTTTAGTTTATTTATTAAGCCTCGATGCCATACTTTATCAAAAGCTTGGGCTACATCTAGAAATATGGTAGAGCATACTTTCTTTTCCTCTAAAGCTTTTTCTATTATGTCTGTTATTCTATGAATTTGATCGATTGTCGAGTGCTTAGATCTAAAGCCAAATTGATAATTTGGAATCAGATTACTATTTTCTATGATCGGTCTCATTCGAATCAATAATAGTTTTTCAAATAAATAATAATAGAGTGAAATAGTTGAACAAATTAAAAAACTCAGAGATAAAAAAACTCCAGGTTTTGATCTAATTACATCGGAAGTCCTGAAAGAACTTCCGAAAAAAGCTATAACAATGCTAACACGCATTATAAACGCTGTAACATATAGTAATACTACCAATATAGTAATGATATTGGTCTGTAGGATTTGACCTCATTTATGGGCTTACCTGGCTTTGGTATCATAATTATCTCTGCTATTTTCCACATATTCAGCACATACCTTATTCTTATAGCAGCGTTTACGATGCGTGTTAGCATTGTTATAGCTTTTTTCGGAAGTTCTTTCAGGACTTCCGATGTAATTAGATCAAAACCTGGAGCTTTTTTATCTCTGAGTTTTTTAATTTGTTCAACTATTTCACTCTCTGAAAATGGTGATATAACATTTTCTTGCCAATTATTATTTTCTTCAGCGAGATCATCCGAATCTGTCTCGTCTGGACAAAAAATTTCTTCAAGATGATCTGCGAATGTTTCAGCTTTATTTTTATTATCTCTCGCCAATTCACCGCTTTTCATTCTGATTGGCGGGATTTGGGAGATCGAGGTTTTTGTACTCTTTGTTGCTTTCCACAACGAGTAGTTATTTTCTCTTTTAGCTGATAAATTTCTTATATATTTTTCAAAATTTTCATTTTTAAGATCTTTAATTTTTCTTTTAAGATTCTGAGTTAACCTATTTAGCACAGTTTTGTCTGCCGGATCACGCGATTGTTGCCATCTGCGTCTAGCTCTTCTTTTTATTTTTATCATATTTAATATTTCTCTAGGGTAGTTGAATCTTACCGATTTATATTCACAATTTTTTGTATTATTCCATCCAGCATTTTGAATAATTTTAATAAAATTTTCTACTTCAGAATCTATATCACATTTGGATCTTAGTTTTGTTTTTATGTTTATTTTGTTTTCTATTTCTTGTTTCTTGTTTAAAGCTAGCCCAGTCAGTTGTCTTGTTCGTTAGCAGAGGTTTCGACTGTTTCTTAATAACCTTTTCATATAGACTTAGTATGACTGCAGAGTGATCTGAGTCCAAATCATGGTTATCTTCTAGCTTAATATAATTGGGTGAAATTTTTTTTGTTATATAAAAATCAAGCAGATCAGGAGTTTTATTTCTATCAGTTGGCCAATAGGTAGGCTTACCGGTAGATTGGTAAATGCAGCCTTTTTCTTTTATAGCTTTTCTTAGCTCTCTTCCTCTCGTAGAGGTTACTCTAGACCCCCAATCAATGTGCTTAGCGCTGTAGTCACCTCCCAGGATAAATCTTTCGCCAAGTAGTTTAAGAATTTCTTCAAACATGTTATTCTTTATGTTGTATTTGGGTGGACAGTATAATGCACCGACACAAAGGCTTTGTTTAACAGACATAATTCGTAGCACAATTAGTTGGAATTCATCTATTTCTAGACTAAGTTCCTCGTGGTGCTTAATATCTTTCTTTATTAAAATTGAGCTACCACCTGTGGGTGTATTACTCGGATGGTTTGCGCTGTAGCATGTATAGTCATTTATTTTAAGCGATGTCTTATCTGTCATATGTGTTTCTGTCAAGAGACATACATCAATATTTTGTGTTCTCAATAGAATTTCCAAATTATTTTTCTTGTTCAGAATACCATTGGCATTCCACGTGACTATACGAAGTGCGTTCTTAACCATGCCTTGCGGATTTATTTTTTGGTGTATACATATATATTTCATTATGTTTGTTTTCTAATGTGCATAGTCTTGTTGAGATTTCATTCATTGTTTTCATCATATTTTGCATCATCTGCATAATGGTATTTTCAGTCAACTTTTGTGTAGAAACTTTATTTTGTTCTTTCGGGTTTCTTTTTTGACTTAGGTTATTTTGTGTTACCTGTGAATATGATAAGCCTTCTAAGACTTTTTTCGACGTAAAATTTTTAGGTTTCTCTGAAGTTTCAATGCAATTCTGTTTCTGTGCACTAGGTTGCCTAGGTTTTGTCTTTTGTTTTTGTTGTCTATGTTGCATTTGTTTTGGGGCATTTTTTGTAGCTTCTTTCTTTTTTGCAACTCTCTAGCCACCTGGCAACCACGATAACTCGCTGGGTGTGCCTCAAGGCAATTAGCACATTTAGGCTTAATATTTTTTTTTTCTTTACAAGAAATTGTTAAGTGGGGACCAGCACATTTAACACACTGAGCTAGACGCTGGCAAAACTTTTGTGTATGGCCAAATCTTTGGCATCTCTTACATTGAGGAATGGTAGTCGTTTTACGAATAGCCTCCATTTTAACCCTCATGTGCTGGATAAATTCAATTTTGAATATTTTGTTTATATCTTCGGAGTTTTCGAATGTTAGCATAAAGAAAGGAAGACGTACCGTAGATTCTTTGTTATTTTCCTTTTTCTTTATTATTTTATTTGTGACTTCTAGAATTTTGAAGCCTCTATCTTTCAATTCATTTTTTATATCTTCAGGTTGGCATGACGGATGTAAATACCTAACCATTACTTTAATAGGCCTGGTGCTCTTATTTTCATAAGTGTGCCATTCAATATTGGCTTCATTTATTGCCTTAGTCAACTCTCTATATTCTTTTTCTTCTTCAACATTAATTTTTAGTTGTTTATTGTTAAGCATATTAACTTTATATTTAATATTGCTTTCTTTTAATTTTTTGTTTATTTGAGGGTATTCCACTACATTACTAAGTATAACTGGAGGAGGTTTACCTTTTCTTTTACTTTTACTTTTCGAAACTTCATTTATTTGCACATTTTTCTCTACTTTGTCCGCAACATTTTCTGGGCTTAAAGTAGGTGATTTTTCTGCTTTTCTTTTTTTACAGATTCTTTTTGTTTTAAAGATCCAGTCCGTTTCTCGAGCTAGTTCTTCATCATCTGTATGAAATTCTTCAGCAGTTTTTAGTACTACTCTTTTAGTAGACATGTTTTGTGAATTTTTTAGTTTCACATTTTCTTCTTTAATTATGCAGAGTTCATTTTTCAATTCCCTGCATAAGATTTCTAATTCTGTAACTCTGGCATTAAGTTGATTATTTTTTGCCTCAAGTGCCTTTTCGTTATTATTACCCTCGTCGGGGTTTCTATATCTGTCTTTGTGGGACATGTTTTCGTAGATATTTTGAGACCCTGCTGGAGGTGTTCTCTGGACCCCAGATTTTCTTCTGAATGGGTCAATTAAAGCAGCTCTGCTTTCGTGGTTTTGCAATAAGTGGTCTCCCCCAGAATCCGTGAGACCTGCCTCGAAAGAAGGTGGATTTTCCAGAAGATCTGGATTACCACCTGGTGTATACAATCTTTGAGTTTTATTCATTGCATACTTTTTTTTTTTGTTTTAATTCGGAGTTCCATCTCCTAGCCTAAGGATAATATTTCCCTTGTACAAGGCGGTACCTTTTATTCCTGCCGTCCCTCTGGGATCAGTCGCAAACCAGAAAGCCGCCCATTCTGGGTCAGTCGCTTCTGGATTTTTCTAGGATTTTTGTTAGTATGGAATGTTAGTATGAAACTTGTTTTATAGGTATTAGTAAAAAACATTTTTATTACTATTAATATTCAAACATTAAATTCTTAATTTTGTCTTAGTATAGAACTTATATGCTAGATGTAAATAGTTACATTTTAATTTTTTTACTGTAAATTATTTAATTAATTATCAGTTATTCCTAGGTTTTTCATTGTTCAAAAAACAGCAGTACAAAATTTGATTGAATGCAACAACAAATTTAGTAAGAAGTTAAAAGTGCAAAGAAAACTTAAAAGGACAAAAAGCAGAAAGATGAAAAAACAAAACGATCAAACAATTAAATTGACGGACGATAATATCAATTTTAATTATCAAATTTAAATATCAATTTCAATAATATTTTGCTTTAATTGTATCTTAAAATAAAACTTGATTGTAAACAACATTTTTAGTTTCACCTTCAGGAGCAAGAATATTATTGGGTACAGGAATAGAAAATGATTTGGGAGCAAGAAACATAAACTTGTCACAGATTGACTCTGTGAATTGTCCTGTAAATTGTTGATCGTAACTGAGAACGCAAGTCTTACTGGAAATTGCCATCATTTAAAGCGAAAAAGCAAAAGTCGGAATGAGTGGTATTCGTGGAATAAGAACTATTTCATCTTCTCCCTGTTAAAATGGTCGCTTCAATTGCATTTGCCAACATCTTCTTAATACAAAGCCTTGTGCAGTTGAGTCGATCAATGTGAAAGGCATATTTGCTTATTTTTGAGAGAGTACCTGTGTGCAACATTCAGCTCTGTAGCACCTTTGATTTTTGAAATATTTATGACAGGTGCTCGGACTTGTACGACAACTACCCTAACCAGTCCGAATTTTGGAAAACAACATATCACGGGTTCGATTCCAAGTGAAAAAAAAAAAATCTTGTAAAATTTGATTGAAATTGGTCCATGCGTCTCGGAGGAGTTCTGACCCAAACATACACACATAAAACATCCTTCTTTATATATAAAATTATGATTGATTGAAATTTCGTAGAAACACAATTGAGCTTCTGTTTTTAGTTCTGGTTGATGAGGAAGAAGTGTAAAAAACATTGTCAAATCCAATAAATTTAGAAATGGTTTATTTATTTTTGAGGAAGTACATTTTGAAGCTACCCAAACCAGGCCGAATTTTTTAAAATGATAAAAGGCGTGATCGTTTGTTTTTGATATATTATCTAAGTAAATATCAATTTGCAGGTCTGCAACATCTTTAGTTTAAAAAGATTCTTGACTAGGAGCTAGGAGTTGTATGACAGCTACCCAAACCAGCCCGCATTTTGAATAGTAAAATACGTGTTTGTTTATTATTGGTAGACCACAATTATTGGTAACACAATTGGTTTTGAACTATTCCTGATGGGCGGCAAATAATAATCAAAAACTTTTCAAAAAAATGGACAAGTCTAAAAAATTTAATTGAAATAATCCGAGGCTTTGTAGTGATAAAGACTTTGTTAGAGAACAATAAATTCTAATTAATACAGAAATTAAAGGCTTCAGTTTCAATAAGTACGAGTAAGGCTTAAAACTAATCAGCTTTACTAACACGATCTAATTAAACATATTAATAATCAATAATTAAATCATACAATAATATTGTTGTTTCAGTTTTAACAATTTATTGTTATAGTTTCAAAAATTCTTAAAATTTCAATTTATCGTATTTCCTATTTAGTTTTCCCATATATATTCCAATTATTTCCTTTAAAAAAAAAAAATAAGAAAGAAAAAAAATTCAAAAACTCATATATACAAAGACAAAAGAGAAGAAATCAAATCTTTTCAAGTAAGTGATGCATCAAAATAAATCTTATGGGAGTGAGCTGATGCAGTGTAATAGATATAATATAATATGCTGCAAAGAAACAAAGAAACTACATTAAATATCATAGTATCCTGCTTCACTTAATAAATTTTAATATTGTGTTCGTTCACTTTATAAAAGAAAAATTTTCTTTTTTCATTTTCATTTTTATTTTTTTTTTTGTTCTCCTACAATTTTTGCTTAATAAAATTTATTATTGGAAAATTGAGTGCAGATGATATATACATATATATGTACACATTTTACTAGTATAAACATAAATATGTGTACATTTTCAACAAATTGCATCCATAAGGATAATATTTTCTTTATATAGAAACCCTAACAATATTCATTGTAAACAAATTGCATATTGAGTTTAATATCTTCAAAGTCACACTCACTGATGTTGTGAGTTGGTTTATTTTGTCTTTTTTTCTTTTTACGTTGAATTTTTATTTTAAAGAAAATACAGGATACGAGAGATTCTGATGATGATTTTACAACAAAGTCAACAAGATTATAATAATAGACACTATCAACATGCATTCATGTATATTATATGTATACACATTGTACATATTGATACATAACATATCATATTGAAATTGTCAATATTGAAAAGAAAGCGTATAAAATGGCAGCGCGGCAACAGTAACAGTCAGGGTAACAACAACATAAATGATAAAAAAAATATAAATTATTAGTATATTTCTGAGTTGGGGTGATTTAAAAGTTAAAACACGTTTATCATTTTTGTTTTTTTGGCATGAATACTACAATGTAATTTATGATTGTTAATAATTATTCGAATGAAAATTATGATTTTTCATAAATTTGACAGTGCTGTGATTTTTTGTTATTTAAACATACAAAAATTATAAACGTTAAAACTTTTTTTTTTGTTTTCAAATAATAGAGATTTAAGTTATGCTATACATAAGATACAGACGGGGTCACAGTTAGCGTCGATAATATTTCAATTGAACATGTATGCAGCTTCAAATATTTTAGGTATTGGCAGAATTAACATTAAACTTGTGAACAAGAAATAAAATGTTGTATCAATTTGGAGAGAGATGCATTTGTTTTGTAAATATAGAATTGTAAATTGTTAAAGAGATTTACATTTAGATTGTCGTCTCGCAATTTATGAAATGTTATTCACACTCTGTACTATTATATGGAGTATAGTTTTGGATCATTAAAAATAATCCATATGAATAAACTAAAGGCAGCTGAAATGTGATCGTATAGAAAAATGTATAAAATTTCTGCGTAGAATTAAATAAAACAAATAAAACTGTGTATAAAACAAGTATAAAATGGAGAGAAATTGCATATTTTGGAATAAAAGAAACGTTATTTTACAACTAATTGTGTCAGGAAGGGAAAAAAGAAATTGACAGAAAACAAATGTCACGGTTATGAACTGGACAAGTTTAAAAGCTATCGGTTCCTTAGTGCTCGTAGCAATGGACCGAAATGAATACAAAAGAGTTCTGTGTACGTGTAAGATATATATGATTGCTAACATCCAGTAGTGGATAGCCAACTCAGAGAAAAATTAGTTAAAAAAGTTAAAAAATTTATTCTGTTAAATCTGTAAAAATTTATTATGAAATTATAACAATAAACAAAAACAATTAAAAAGTATACAAGAGCTTTTCATTTTTATTGTGAAATAGTTTTAATGTTCCGTTTTCTTACAGCGGTATTAACAGAATTTTGATAATCTCCTTTAAAACTGACAAAATAAAATGCTATGCTGCTAGATATTACTCTTTTCACTCTTTATCCACCAACACATGGATTTTCGATCAAAACAAATTTTTGACCATTTATAGATGAGTACACCTCAGTAAGAACTATGTAGAATAGATGTATGCTGGTCCTCAGGTTTCAACCGCAAAACTGTTAAATCGAAGTAGGACAGATTTGATTTATATAAAACGATAATGCATTCGTCTACAAAGTATCGATGAACTAAGAAGAAAAATATTTTATTTTTAATACTTCTGTAGCTAGGTTTGTTAGTCTTTCTGTTTTTTTTGTACTGTAAGTACACCGTGGAACATTTAATAAGATTATTATTTTAAAATAATCTAATATCTATCACAATAATCAGATAATTCACAATAAAATCAACATAAAATTAACAAAATTGAAGACAATTATATGCTAAAAAAAATCAAAAATGATACCAAACTGAATAAAGTAGAAAAAAATAACTACAATTACTTTAAACTTCAAATATTATGGGCAAAAATATTAAATATTAGAACCTGATGGCTACACAATAAACAAATGAAACAAAAATCGAAAATTGTTGATTTCATACTACAGTTATTTAAATGTAGCAAGCTGGATTTCCTTGTAAACAGATACGACAGATCAATTTTTAGAGCCAAACATTGCGCAATCAAGCGCCTACCTAGAAAGAACTGTAGCTAATTAGGAAATTAAAGAAACTAATACCATATTGAATTGTTCCTAAGGTCTATTGTAGTCTAAGATCTTCCTTAAATTCAACAAGAACCGATTAATTCAGGTAATTAATCAGGAAGAGCAGATCACATGTTTAAACACTAATATGGCTAATACGGGACACGGTCCATAATATCTGTTCAAAAAAAAATTTTTTTTTTGTAGTCCAACAAAAAAGATGCAAATGCTGCTTAAGGGAAAAAGGAATCACCGTCTCACAATTTATTTGAATGCGATGACAGATGAAAAAGATATAAATATTTTAAGTACCTGATTCAGAAATTGGCATTAACGCAAAAATAACATTTGTCAGCGGCTTGTGCCTGAAATTTTAAACGCCCAAATGGGGAAGTACAATAGACTTGATAGATCTCGTCTACATAAAACACCCCACAGATAATAAAACAAAAAAACTTTATAAAAAATTGGTTTTTGAAATCTTTAAAAATACCAAAACGTCTTTTAAATTGCACGAAAACAAAATATAATAAGTTTCAAGAAAAAAATACACAAACTTTTAACTCTTAACTTTAACTTTTTAACTTTTTAACTCTTAAAAGCTTATTCAATATAAAACATATTTTAATTAAGTGAAATAAGATCAAGAACAACAAAAATGTACACCCAATATGTTTTTTAAATCATAAAATGATGAGGAGTACAATTGTCCAAAAAAAAAAATTCATCAAACCTTTTAAAAAATGAAACACCCTATACATATATCGATATGTTTTGGTGCATGTATAACGGATTAAATTGGATATTCTTTTATAGTATATCCTTGATATTTTTAAATTGCTTTCCAACTCATACATTCAAAATCAAATATTTTAAGGGAGTGGAGGGGTGAAAGGATTCACATATATTTTTCTTTTATTTAAAAATTAAATAATCAAGATATGTACAATAAACATAGTGAATTTTATAGTGAAACAAAATGTAAAATGAAAACCAAAAAAAAAAAAAAACAATGACATATATTTGTCTAAATAAGCAAAACAAAGAAAAAATAAAAGTGTTACAGAAATAAAGATTAGAAATAAAATAGTAGAATTTACTGCAAAATATTTGCTTTTCTTCTGTTTGAATCCATATACACTTACATAAGTAGTAAACATCTAATTTATTACTTATTAGAAAATATTACTAACACTTTTTAAAATTAAGTTAAGTCTTCTTCTAGGACATCATCAAATCCAGTGTAATAATCTTGTCAAAAAATTATTAATTTAAGAAATTATTATGGAAAGCGACATGTTAAGCTGTTACTAAGTTAAAATCGAAATCGAAGAAAGTAAAAGATTGGCAAAATTATAAGTAGATTATTCTACTTTTAACATTGACATTCATACATTCATATATTCTTAGGAGCAATGATAATTGTAACTTGACATTGTTGATTGATTTACGTTTCAGGGTTTTTATTTTCGGTTGGTCAGCATTATCAGAAATTTTAAAAATTTAATCAAAAGGTATTCCAAACATTTAATGCAAATGCAATATGTACGTATTTTTTTACTCTGTAAGAAGTTAATATTAGTAATAAAAATAACTTGATAAACAAATTTGAAAAAATAAAAATTGGTCACATTATCAAAATTTTATGTATTTAACACATAGGTTAAAATGTTTTTTTATCCTATAGAACATTAGGCTTTTTACATGGTGTCTCTAGGTTAACCTATTATATGCCATATGTGTTGATTCTTCTTCCCCTTAGAAGCTGTATCGATTTCGTACTCTTCTGACTTCTAAATTCAACTATAAACTTCTCTATTTTTCCCGATGAAAGTAAATAAAAATAAATAAATAACCCTAGTGAATTGGAAGGAAATAAACGTAGTGAATTCGGAATAATCACCAATAGACTGGAAAAAAATCAGTATTGACCAGATAATTTGAACAATCAAAAGACATTCATGGACAAAGTTAATGGGATCGTATATAAAGACTTATTGGTCAAAGACATCTACCGCAGTTGTATGAATGGTATGAAAAGAGAATGGAACTTTAAAAAGTATTAGAGGATAAAATATATTATTCAGAAATTTTAAAATTGATTTTTTATATCTTTCCCTCTTCTTTTCATCATCATTCATTGTTTTACTGCACCATCAGTGGGTCATAGGATGGAACTTTTCTTTTACGTTGTCTAATGAATTTGAAAACATTAAGAGCATGAATTGGCTATTAAATTACTTACTAAAGAGTAAAGACTAAAATTTCACTTAAACTATTAACACCAAGTATCTACTAGATTTGACTTTATATTGTAATACTATCTCAAAAGATGAAGCGGACTGCATAATTACAAGTTTCTATCAAAATATTGATTTCGTGTTTTTTGTGAATAGTATTTGTGTTTATCACATCCCATGTAAAAAAATAATCTTTCCTAATTTTACCAAATGAAGGTTATTTAATTATAGATTAAGCTTAATATACAAAACTAAGTACCACCACTTTCAAAAAACCTGAACTGAACTCCAAAAATACGAAATTATTCTGGTGTAAAGTACATATTATAATTTTCATACAAAAATTTTTAAATTTATATATGTATGTATATGTATGTACATAGTACATAGATATTGTCATCCCCAGTTTTTCACAAAAATCTCTCATTCCATTTTGTAGTTTAACAAATCAATATTGATACGAAAATAGTTTATATCACAAGTTATTATTAAAATATTCGTAAAATTTTATTTTACAGGAAACGCATTTATTATGATTATAAAAATTCCAAACATATTTTCCATTCTTAAAAAATTTATTTTTTTATAAATAAAATATTTAATTATTATTATTAAAATATGACATGTATTTCAAAAATTTATAATAAAATGCCATAATCACAAGGATTTTCTTTTTTATTTATTATTTTTATATTTTTTTTTCTTTGTTTCCTTTTCAACTTAGCTATCTCTTGTGTTTATAATGCCTTCTGGGAAATTTAATAGCCTCAAATTACAAAAACATCAAAAACCAAAATACTGGAAAATTTGATTTGTTCTATTATCATAATATAAATATTTCCTCTCATATACACAAAATTGATAAATAATAACAAAAAAAATATAGTCTGTAAACTATAGGAATTATTTTAACAATAATTTTAACATGATGAATATCATGTTGTAACTTCAGTAGATTTGTCATGCTCTACCTACAGTTTAAATATTTTATGCCTCTGGCTTACATTATGCTGATACATGGCTGATACATGTTGCTGCTAAATCAGCATCTAATAATCAAAATGCTGTAACCAGGTATTAAAAAAAAATAAATTTCCGGAGTTTTAAGCAACGCGGATCAATGTTTACGACTAATTCAATTAATCGGAAGAACCGATAAAGGAACTGAGATATATCTTCTGAAATATCGATATTTGTAAAATAAAAATTAATTTATTAATAAAAGGTAACTACAACAAAAAACAAATATCATTATCGAAAATAAGTTTGAAGGTGGCTAATATGATTGAGACCGTTAACTTTTCTGGTTATAGTAACAATAAAATTATATTTATCCGTTAAAACTAACATTGTAGTTCTGTGGTAGTCAGCTTTGCCTTGTTTTATAATCAAAAAATTAATGTCTTTGATCTTTCATTTATTCTTATGGACTCACTATATGCATGTTTGTTCTTATTCTCTAACTTCTACTAAAAATATAATTACATACTATTATTTATATTAATTACTATCTAATACTATTATTTTTTGTATATGATATGATTCATAAAAAAAATAGGTATAAATAAATTAAATTATTTTTCTTCTTCATTGGTGTGACAGTACAACTTGCAAATTGGCCGCATACACATTTCTACTTCAAATCATCTTAGTTCAAAAACAGCATTATTAAGTTTTCCTACTAAATACTTCATCTACATATTTCGTGAACAGGGTCCGCTTAGACTTTGGTGACTTTTCAACTAATTATATACCTTCAGCTATTTTATACTCAAAACGTTCATAGTAAAGTCTCATTATTGCTTTATTCTTATTTTTCTATTAATTAGCATTTTTCTATGAATTTGCATCTTATTATTGGGAGCTGGAGGAATATGTTCTTCAGAGCTTTTTTAAGAATTGATATATTTAACTAGTGGTTTACGGAATGGGTATGATGAGAATTACTGTTTCCAAGTAATAAATGCCAAAGCTTAAAACTTTAGAAAAAAAAATTGTTTGTGTGAATAAGGTTGCCCAAGTAACAAAATTCCTCTCATAAGGCTCTAGTAGAGTTCTATGAGAATTAAGCCAAGAGTATTACTCTCATAATTTTACTCTTGTAGAATGCTATGAGTGCTTTATACGATCGTTATGACAGTAAAAGGGCGCCGTTTATGAGAGTAAAAGTCTCATAAGGAAACTACTATGAGAGTATTGAGACACTCTTATTATGAGTGCTTAACTCTTATTATGAGTCTAATTGTCAGAAAGAGGTAGAAACATATTAATATAAATGTATTGGTTTCATTTTTTTAGAATAATTATGGAGAATTGAGTTAAATAAAGTTTATGTTTAATTTTATGTATGTGTGATCGATCATAAGTAAGTATGTATATATTAAATATTAAACTAAAATAAAATATTAAATGAAATAAAATTATAGGAAATTAAAATAATTTTTTCTTGAATAATAACCAAAATTTACCTGGCATTGGAATTTTATCGATAAAAGTAGGCATTTTACCTCGAAAAAAAGCAATGTGCTCCAAAAATAATCAAAATTTAAATAATTTTAATAATTTTTTTTTAACATTTTCGGGTCCTATAATGCTATTTTTACCCATATATCTGAAAATAGTTGACTAAATAAATTTGAGTAAAACTTAGTATAAAAGTAAATATAATACTAGAAACCCCTATTTATTAATTATAATTCAAGTTAAAGCCCAATTTAACTTTTTTAACAGAACAGGGATTTAAATAGACTGATATTTTTCACTATCAACCAGTAAACAGTCATGTTTTAATAAGAAGCTATGGTTTGGTATGGTTTGAAAAAAACAAAATACTTCTTAATTACCTTTTCCACCTTTTCCCTATATTAAGTCAAAATAATTTAGTTTTTTTAGAAACTATTTTTGTTAACTTATATAAGAACCCTTTTGCATTTAGATGAATAATATTTTTTTCTCTTGTTTTTCTTTTTAATGTTGACAGTAACTTAGCTATAATTACATTTTCGTGCTTGACTTAAATACGGTACTGTAATTTTTTACTAAAAATTTTTTCGAGAATTTTTAGAGAAGGTGTACTAATAAATTAGTAAATGATTTTTAAAAAACTGTTCGACGGAGAGCGTTCTTTTTGTAGAAATTTAAATTTCTTTTGATTACATACATACCAATATTATATATATATTAAATTTACATGGACGTCTAAACGTTGAACCATAAAATTGAATCAAAGTGATATATATTTTTGTTTAAGAAAATTACTTAGCGACGTAAGGGTTAATATGGAGAAAAATAAAAAAAACTTCGTATAATGGCCGCTGTTGGTTTAGTTTTCTTATAAGATAAGAACTCTTGTTATGAGATAATATTACTCTCATAAGAAGAGTATTACTCTCCTTATGAGATCCGAAGTCTTGTTATGAGAAAATTACTCTAATTATGAGAGTATTATTTCTTTTACAATAGCATTTTGTTTTGCCTACAAGACAAATTTGTGTTTATTTCAAAAATTTGTTTTACCTTATTAAATAAACGAGATTAAGTTCATTTTAATAAGAATATATATTATAATTAATAGTATCAGATTTATAATAGTACATATTCCTAACAACACTTGGTGCTTGGTGCTAGTGCTTGTTGTGTTATGTTAAACTGAATTGCCAAATTCTTTAGTTCATTTCCAAAACCCTCATCTTTTTCTAATTCACTGTCGATATTCTTCATAGAGAGCTGATGTTCTTCATAGTTATCATCATCATCATCATCATCCCCTATATAATAATCCCGCTGGAAAGCTATACTGCAATTATCTCATTAACTATTTTTTCTGTCAATCTAAATAAACTTATACATACATTGGTTCTGTTGAATTATAAACAGGATGGGATTCTTCGTTATCTGCATTTGAGTGGTTTTGGATAAAATTACTGCTGTTAGGTTCTAAGAAAATTTTGCTTTGATGTGAAGCATCAAGAGATAAAATTGTATCCTTAGATGAAGCTACCGTATTTTTTTACCTTTCTCCAATCAAATTTTTCCCATTTTGTCTATATCGTTTTATAATTATAATGATCTGATTTGAAGGGATTCAACATTTTACTTCTCATAACAGAATTTTAATAAGTATTATTATTCTTAAACTCTCATAGCGTTCTTCTTACAAGTGTTCAACCCTATGAGAGTTGAACTCTCATAGCAAGTGTATTATGAGAGTGTTACTATGAGAGTAATACTCTATGAGTGTAATTATCTCATAATAAGAATGTTATGAGAACTAATTTAATGCTTGTAACAAGAGTTAAAGTTATGAGAGTTTCAAGTTATGTTATGAGAGTCTTATGAGCCCTTTTTTGCAATTTTGTAGAGTCTTGCTCTTGGACAATATTGTCACAATATTTAACCCACATTTTCTATTTCTCTTACTAAAACATAGGTACCTAACTAAATATTAGATATGACTTTATCTGAAAAACGGAAAATCTGACAATGAAAGTTAGCATGGTGAACTTGTAGTTGAAAATTCAATGCATGAAAATAACTGACAAAAAACAGTTTCAGCTAAATTTTCCGAAATAATCAAAGTTTTCACACAAAACTTTTAATTTTTTTAACTAAAATTTTAAGTTTAGATTAGTAATGCTTAAAAATCTAGTTAGTCTGATATTAACCCAATGAGTACATTCAGTTAGGTCTGGCAACTATAACAAAAAGGGTTTTGAAAAATGTTTCAGCTTGCATTTTTTCGAAGCTATGTGGTATATCAGGTCATTTAACTCTTACTTATTTATTTGTAGCAACTGAATGATCTCAACTTATTTTCTAATGCTTTACATAGTTGATTGTTATATTTAATAAAAGTAAAAATTTTAGTTGAGTGTAATTTAATAGACCGTTTAAATAATTAAATTTATTAGTTTGCATATTTCCAATGATTTCTTAGAATCTAATCAGTTGTTTAATTTTTTAATTATAAGTATGTACTACATTATATAAATGATATTTAAAATAAATAGATTATTTTATAATAATAATAATAATAGTGAATATTTTTTAGACATTATTTTTTCAATCCAATCCAATTTGCTTTAATTCAATTCGATTTAATCCCTTATATGATTTTAATCGGCAACATTTTCTACAAAACTTAAACAGAGTGTTCCCAACTTACTTTGACACATTAAATTTAATTATTTTTTTCTGCTTTAGATCATTTTATCAAAAATTCATATTCCAAATCTACATAGTTCTAGAAAATGATTTTCTCAAATGATGAAAAAATTAATTATGAACGATAGACTTGTTAGTTTTTTGAAAAACAATTAAATGATTTGCTTATGCGAAAAGCTCAACCTCGCTATTTTAAACCTATTGCTGAAAACACAAACACAACGAATGACGAATTTTTCGCGTTCACATACATTTAAATGTTAATCGTGACGAATGACGAATAACCAACATTTTGCGTTCAAACAATAGATCTTCTATTTTACTCGTCGACGAATGCGAATGAAATTGGCTAAATAACAATACATTTTTCAGATCTTTCCAATGAAGATGATGATGAAGATGATAAAGAAATTTTTTTAAAAGTTACCAATATGAGAACTCATTTCATGTACCAAGGTTAAAGTTAAAAAAATTGTTGTACATAATTATATGAAAAAAATTATCATCCATATTCTGTTAGACCCATCTCGCGAGATCGCGTGAGAATATCTCTGGCGAGATAGTTTTGTATTCTGTTGGACCTTTGACGAGCGCCGAAAATTGTAAGCGATAAAGTATCACGTCAAAGTATTTTGTGTTTTTTTTATCAAAAAATTGAATTAAATAAATAAATTGAATAGATAAAATAGTTAAGTAAAGATTAATAAACAATTTTTCATTATTTTTTTTGCATTATTATATATATATTATTCTGCATTTATCTGGAAGTTCGACGGAACGCTCCAACACATATACAAATTGCATATGTATACAAATGCATATATATACAAATTGGTTTGGTGCTTTTTTTTAACCCCTGTCTACCATGCTGAACCTTTGCAGGAAAAATTGATTGCATGAACTATATTTTTTTAATTTAATGTTAGTCTTCTTCGCAAATAATAAGGAAAAATAATAAATAATAATATAAATAAAACAAACAATTTTTTTGATTTATAATAATAAGGACTAATAGAAATTTAATCAATAGTTTAATATGGTATAATAACCAAAAGGCAAACAGCATTTAACACAAAAAAAAAACATAATTCACTCAAAGGTTATTCTTATTACTTAAAATTATACATAATAATACACACGTGTATCAGCATATTTGTATTGTATAATATTATACATTATACTACTTTATTGCTTCTACCTTTTATTTTTCTCATTATTGTGTGCGTAATTCACTTCACTCAAAAAAATTATTTTTGTTTTCTTTTTTGCTTTTTTTTGTTTTTTTTTTATTATTTGCTGTATCTGTATTCTGTATGTTCTATATGCTCCATTCCAAAAATATTATTTTATTTTCAGTGTTAAGTGTTCACATTTCACTTCACTGTTCAGGTTAACTGTTCAATCAATAGAACTTGATAGAAGTAGAGTAGGATAATTAACTCTACTTCTACGCCGGATAATAAAACATTGTTTTTTTTAAATTGAAAATTATTGATGAAAATGTTTTTGTATTTTTTGTAAATTTTACCAAGTTAGATACAAAATTTTGAATATTTTTTTAAAAATAACACAATACCATAATAACAGTTTATTCATATAGCAAAATAAGATCCCTATACATTATACAAAAGACAAAATTTATATGAAAATAAGATCCCATTTTTAAATTTGCTCTCCCGGAGGACTCAATAACGCTAATACGGTATAATTTATACTAAATGGAACCCAACTAACGAATTATAACTAAATGGAAGTGAGTACGAGTATACCATACAAAAATACAAACATTTTATACAAATTTGTTGGTATGGTACTTCTTTTTCTGTTATATAAAAAAAAAAAAGATTAGTGTTAGGCCAATATAAACATAAATAAAAATAAATAAAAAGTGATATAAACATAAGTACTGTAATTTCGGAACAAAGAAAATAATGAAAGAAAAAAAGAAACTAGGATTTATTTTGCTTCCGTCATTTATGACGGGTTACAAAGCTAGTTATTAATATTGTCTTTTTGTTTTGAAAAAAAAACCATCTTTACTATTACTGTTTTACTACTGTTTATGTACTAAACTAAAAAATATTTAAAACAATATATTTATATTTATTTTTCATAAAAAAAATATTTTAAAACTAAACCCCACTAATACTTTCCAAAAATTTTATAAACCTTATTTTGCTTATACCAATAATTTTGGATGACAGTAAACAATGATCAGTACTGCCAACAAATAAAATGTTCTATCGCGCCGCTTACAGTGTCTAACAGAAATGCATATTCAGCGAGACGAGACGAGATGAATTTTTTCTTCTCGTTAACGATGGGTCTAAGAGAGTATGGGTGTATATATCTTTAAATTTGTATGTATGTAGTATGTTTTTTTCACATATATTAGGACAAAAAAAAAATTGAATCTGAAACAAACTATCGAATAATCGTACCAAAACAAGGAGCACAGAGAGATATTACTGTTATTGTTAATTCTATTAATATTTCTTAATTAATTAACCAATTTATTTTGTTTTGATTACAGCAGGAAAAACCGTGAATAAATTTAAATGTACACGCTGAAAATTAGATTTAGTTGTTTTGTTATCAAGAAGAAAAATCCCTTCAACACATTTTATTTGTGTTCCATTTAGTAATCAAATCATCAAGGATGCTTATAAAAGATTTATGGTAAAATATAAACTTGAAATCAATTTACAATTACATATTTATATACAAATAATACGAAATTGCTCACTTTTAGGATGATATAATTGCAAATGGCGATATAATATGTAATGAAAAACTATTCCTTCACCCGAAAAAATTACATTGAACAATAATTATGTTATCATTAGTCGATAATGAAGATAGACTTTATGCATCGCAAACTTTAAATGATTGTAAGGAATCTATAATAGATAGATCCATTTATTTTCGGTTGTGAATAATGACGGTTTTTATGAAGCAACTACTATTACAAAACTATAGCTTTAATGTATTTAAATTAATTGTAATTACTAAATAGTATTAGTTTTTTATCGTAAAATGTTTGCCAATGTATTTAAAATAATAATAAAATTTAAATTTATGTGGTACCTTACATCCGAAAATCTTCTCTCCCCAAATCAAGTGGGAGTCAAAAACGGTTCAAGCACCATGGACACTATTTTATACATTGAGCACTTAATCTGCAAAAACTTTTCATCCAAAAACCACACATCAATATTATCAATCGACTTTGAAAAAGCTTTTGATAAGATCGGAATTCATGTTGTTCTAGAAAAACTGATAAAATGGAAAATGGGCCCAAAAATTTTCACTTACATCAAATCTTTTTTAAGTAATAGAAAAATATGCTGCAGAACTAACAACATACTCTCACCTACTTACTCGCTTTTCAACGGCATTCCTCAAGGTTCTCCTTTATCAGTTACACTATTCTTAATCGCCTTCGAAGACTTAAGTAAACTAATAGCCAATCAATATAACATTAAACACTGCTTATACGCTGACGATCTCTACATCTTAGCTAACTATAAAGATACCAACGCAATATCAAATAGCTTCACTGACACTCTTAATTCAATTGACAATTGGGCTGAATACTCAGGCGCCAAAATCTCACTCAATAAATGTAAACACCTTCACGTATGTCGAAAACTTAACTGCAACCAAATTTCGATCAATTACGGGAATCATAACATTAGCAACGTTAGCAATTTGAAAATTTTGGGTTTAATATTTGACACAAAAAATAGTTTTAATTGCCACTGCATTAACTTAAGGAAAAATCTATTTAATAAACTGAACGTCATTAAATATCTATCAGCAAACAAAAACCACGTACATACCAACACTCTTACCACTATTACAAAACTTACCATTCTTTCTAAAATAGACTAAGGTATACAAATTTATAGCAAATGTGCGAAATCAACTTTACAGAAAATTAAAGCCCCTACCATGCAGCGATAAGAATTAGCCAGAGGACATTCAGAACGATTCCCATCCAGAATATTTTAACAGAAGCAGGTTTCCTTACAATAGGAAAAAGAGCCCAGTTACTAAAATGCCGTCTTCTTTCAAAGTTGTGCTCTACCCCATCTGAGATTCTCCACAAAGAAGTTCAACTTCTAAAAACAAAGAAAAAACCTTTCTCTACAAAATCCAGTTTGTGGGAAATTTACAATCTACAAAAAGAACTTAATTTAGAACGCCCTCCAACTAAAAACTCGAAACATAATGCTCCACTAAGGTTAATATCAAATAATTCATTCATCGACAAACTATCCACCTTTCGTAAAGACAATACCCCTGCTTCAATATACAAACAAATGTTCTCCGAATCCATCAACCCGTTAAAAGATAATAACTGGCAAATAATTTTCACTGACGGCTCAAAAACTGACAATGGAGTGTCATTTGCTGTAGTCAATGAACACGGAAAGACGCTATCCCACGGCATACTCCCAAACGATTCCAGCATCTTCGATGCTGAAGTTCAAGGAGTATTATCTTGTTTGGATATAATCAAAACTACCAAAGGAAAATTTGTAATTTGCACAGATAGCCTTAGTCTTTTCAAAGCAGCCAAAAATCTCTAACAAATTGGGAAGCAATTAAAATTATACAACAAAACCTCATCCATATGCCCCAAAAACTAAAGCTCATGTGGACACCTGGGCCACACCGACATCATAGGAAATGAATTGGCTGACACAGTAGCCAAGTTCGCCTTAAACTAATTACTAATGTACTACTAATTTTAAGTTCTCATGTAAAAAAAAAAAATATGTACCTAATACAAATAAAAGAATTAAAATTTATGTAACACAAAGCCGAAAGCCTCTGCAACTAGCGCTTACAAAATTGGCCATAATTTAAATTATGGTCAATTCAATAATAATAATAATAATAAATTTATAGAAGAAAGTTTTTATTGATTAAAATATTTTTTTTTTAGCTTTTGAATTCAATTTTAAGTTTTTATTATTTAGTAATGAAATAAATAAAACGTTATCAAAAAAGGCAAATTCATATATTAAAGAAATAATCTTTTAATGTGTTTCGCAATGTAAAAGCATTTTAAGAACATCGATTTGGTCTAGGAATTGCTCCAAATTGATTCATTGAACTTAAATCCCTTTCATTTCTTCAATTTCCAGATGAAAAATATCCATTTTGCAAAGAAATAATTTCGTTTAATAAGATTTTTTAAAATTATATCAATTTAAATAATAAAGACAATTTATTTATTCTGTTTTTGTTTAATTAGTTTTGAAGTGTGTCAAAATATCAGTTGTGCTAGCGAATAGTTCGTCGTAATTGTGTCTCTAAGTTCGAAATTTGGTTACTCGTCACTCGTCATTCGCCGTTATTGTGTTTTCAGTTTAATATTTTCTAATATTATAACACTGAATATTTCAAAAAAATGTATATATATATATATATAAAAAAATGTATATTTATAATTATAATAGACAAGCATTTAAGGATCTATGCAGTAGACATCCTCTCATTGAATTCTAAGTATATAAATAAGTTGTATATACAACAGAAATGGAAAAAGTTGTATATTCAACAGAAAAAAATTCTATTTTGTTTTATAATATTCAAAGTTTTAAATAAAATATATACGTTTTGTGTCATTAGTTTTTTCGTCATCTTCCCAATTGACCAAATTGATTGGAATTCCAATTGGATTTCCAAATATTTTTTCGAAATTGTACCACGTACCAATGGTAGAGAATGGTACATATTTTCGGAAAAGCTGAATGAAAGTTAATTGTAATTCCAATGTTTTTTCCTATGAAAATGATCACTTTTTTAAAATGTACCAATGTCGGAAATATTATCTGAACATCTACCTTAAATATACCTAATAAAAATTAATGACCTCATAATTTTTGTATTATTTTTCCGTAATAAGTTCCTATCATTATTCCTAAAGGAATGCTAACCTTTTTTCCAACAATGTTTCCACACTTTGTACCAAGTATTATGCCTATAATTTTCATATGGTTTTTCCTATAAATTTTCATACGTTTTTCCAATACTATTTCACCCTCTTTTCCTTGTATTGTTCCTAATTTTTCATATGGTTTTTCCTATAATTCTCCTACGTATTTCCAATATTATTTCACCCTCTTTTCCTTGTATTATTCCCATAATTTTTCTCACACTATTCTTTATTCAATTCTGTTTCACCCTGATATCATCATCATTGTCCTGCAACCCCATCCGTGGGGCATAGGGCGGAAGTAAATTCTTTCCAACGGCTCCTATCTGCGGCTAACCTCTTCAATTGTGGCCACGTTCTTTGCTGGGTACTTGCTTCGGCTAAGACAGTTGTTCTCCACGTTTTTCTCGGCCTTCCGACGCGACGTGTACCCTGAGGATTCCATTCGAAACATTGTTTCGCGATGTTGTTGTCAGGTTTCCTCAAAGTATGCCCGATCCAACGCCATTTTTTCTGTCGGATTTCCACGTCTGTTTGTGTTTGTTTCGTTTTTTGCCACAGCGTTCTGTTGGAAATGGTTTGTGGCCAACGAATGTTTAGGATGCGCCGGAGACATCTGTTGATGTACGCTTGGAGTTTCCTGGTGATGTTTACAGAAACTTTCCATGTTTCGCAAGCGTACAGGAGAACAGATTTTACACTGGCGTTGAAAATTCTTATTTTTGTGCGCAGAGATAGGTTGCTTGCCTGCCATATTTTTGAAAGCATCCCGAAAGCAGTACGGGCTTTACTGATGCGGGCTTCAATATCCAAATCGGCGCCTCCATCTGATGACACGATACTGCCCAAGTAATTGAACGTAGTCACCTCTTCGATTCGAATTTCTTGATGGAGGATCGGATGTTGTGATGTGTGAGTTGTGCGCATGATTTTAGTTATAGCTGAATTGACTTTTAGGCTCGCACTTTTTCCAATGTCATACAGCTTTTGGCACATATCGTTCAAACCTCCATTCGTATGTGACAATAAACACACATCGTCGGCGTAATCTAAGTGGCTGATACGTTCGAAAGGACGCCACTGGATACCGTTGCTCTCGTTTACACCCACAGTAGTAGTCATTATGTCATCCATTACTACTAAAAACAATATGGGTGATAAAATACAGCCCTGCCTTACTCCCTGACATACCTCGAAGCAATTTGTAAGCTGTCCTCGATGTAAAACGCGACATCTTGCATCTTTGTAGGATTCCTTAACTATAGCTATAATTTTTTCTGGAATGCCTCTCCTACTAAGCGATTCCCAAATATACTCTCGGTTTACTCTATCAAAGGCTTTCTCAAAGTTTACAAACATGAGATTCAGCGGTGCTTTAAATTCAGTGGATTGTTCAAGAATTATTCGTAATGTGTTGATGTGATCCACACACGAATGGCCACTGCGAAAACCTGCTTGGTGTCTTTTGAGTGTAGCTTCTATTCTGCCTTTAATTCTTTCGAGTATTATTCTAGCCATTAATTTCGAGAAAACTGAGAGTAGAGTGATACCTCGCCAGTTATTGCAATGATTTAGGTTACCTTTCTTTGGTATTTTGACAATAACTCCTTCCTTCCATTCACTTGGATATTTTTCTTGTTCCCATATAGCCTGGAACAAAGGTAACAAAATATCGGCTGATACATCTGGATCAGCTTTTAGGAATTCGGCGGGTATCTCATCTACTCCTGCTGCTTTATTATTTTTTAAAAGGAGAATTGCTGATTTTATCTCGCTTTTACTTGGGGCTCCCACATCGATACCCCTAAATGATCTGCGCATGGTTGGCATAGGAGAGCTTGTGGATACATTTTGTTCTACGAATTGCTCGTTTAACAATCTGCAGAAATGCTCCTGCCATCTTTGCAGTTGATCATCCATAGATACCAACAGCCTTCCACTCTCGTCCAAGATTGTTTGATGCTCTTTACTGTTACGTTTGACAATTTGGTTCGTAATCTTGTAAAGAGTTTTGACATCTCCTCTGTTAGCAGCGCTCTCAGCTTCATTTGCAAGATCTTCTATATTTTTCCGTTTGTCACGTCTTACACTCCTCTGTGCAGCCTTATGTGCTAATCTATACTGCAAACGTAGTTCTTCTTTTTTTTGCTGATTGGATTCGGCATTGATTTTCCTCTTTAAGGAACTACGTTCGGCAATTTTATCCCATGAGGTTTGTGATATCCATGGATCTCTTTGGGTAGATAGCGAAGGTACTGTTTCGGAACCGGATTCTATAAATGCTTTTTTCGTATTTTCCCACATAACATCTATAGATGCATCTTGCTCATTTTCAACCATCCATGTTGTTACTTTGTCGTTGATGCTGGCTACCAGATTACGACATATGGTGGGGTTTTTTAATGCTTCTACATTGAAATGAGCTCTCCTTTCCGGTCCGATTCTACGTCGATTGACGGCTGACGTCCTCAACTGCATACACGCGAAGACCAAATGGTGGTCACTACCGACATCCGCGCTCCTTTTGTTTCTTACGTCGCAGAGCGATTTCCTCCATTTCTGTTGTACGATTATATGGTCAATCTGGTTTTCTGTACGACCATCCGGGGATATCCATGTTTTCTTGTGGCAAGTTTTGTGGGGGAATAGGGTTCCACCAATAGTAAGTTGTCATGAGTTACAAAAAGCTACGAGCAGCTCTCCATTGCCATTTCTTACACCTATTCCGTGTTTCCCCATGACTCTGTCTAGACCTGAATTTTCACATCCAACTTTGGCGTTAAGATCGCCCAGAATGATCTTAATGTCAGCCTTTGGAGCATTGTCATAAACCGTACTTAGCTGTGTGTAGAAAATGGATTTTTCTTCCTCATCTGCGTCTTCAGTTGGAGCATAACACTGGATGATGGTAATATTTCGTACTCTAGATTTCAATCTGGCAGTGATAAGTCTTCTGGATACTGGGGCCCAGGAGATCAAACTACGTCTAGCATTGCGACTTAACATAATACCGACACCTCCTCTCCTTATGCCACCAACTGCTTCATCATCTCCAGAGTACAGCATAGTTGTTAAATTGCTGGGAGATATATAATCTCCTTGCCCTCTCCATTTGGTTTCGCTTATACATAATATTTCCAGCTTGAGTCGAATCATTTCGCGTTCAACTTGCTCGTATCGACCTGCATCGTACAGGGATCTAACGTTCCAAGCTCCGAAAATTGTTCGTGTCCTATAACCGAAGGTATTTTCCGCGCGTACGAGACGATTTCGATAATTTACTTCCGATTCAGTTATCTCGGTGTTCCGCTCGACACCACCACATGAAATATGCCGCACCCCCAAATCCGATGTGCGGTTTACTACAACCGAGGCTGTAGGAGGATTCACCGTGATTTCATCGCGATTACCTCTTGGTGACCTACCATTCGTTGTCATGTTTCATGAAATGTTATCAGTTGGTTGACCCTTTGGCATTTTCTGAGATATGGGTGATAAAACCATAAGCTCAAATCTGACAGGCACGCCCGCCCGTTGGATGGTCAGATACATCTTCTTATAGGCCGCTCATTATGAGTACAGACGCCTTTTGCAGCCGCTCCAACTAGGAGATGCAGACGCTGCATACATGGTTACGGAAAAGACCCTTAAATTCAAAATGTGAAAGTGGCTCAATTCCGAGCATGAATCTTCCGCCTTTGGTTGTTACCTCCGCCGTTGTCCGATGCACGCCATGCTTCCCCTCTCTTCTGTCCCCTACCCATTCTACTACACCGGGGTTAGAACCCGATCGTTCATATGGGTTGCTAGGGTTAACAGGGGCCACCACGTGAAGGTGAGAGTAGGAAAATAAGGTGGAAAAGGCTAAGTGGCGTAAGCTGGATACAACGACCATAAAACGCATCACCACCCCATTAGACCCCCTGTTATACCCCTGTTATACCTTGTTCACCCTGTTATACCTTGTGTTATTCCTATAGTTTTTCTTAAGGTTTTCCAATACTATTTCACCCTACTGTATCTTAAAATGAAATAATTAAAAACAAATAAAATTGTAGTACTTAAACAATAGTGTTGTTTTATTCAAATAATTAAAACAAAGAAAATATATATATATATATTATACATAAACTCGTATTAAGTATTTGATGGCATTCTCCTCTTTTGTTTGAAAAGGTTTCACTAATCTTAGAATCTGAAAGAAAAATATTTTAAATATCAGTAACTAAAAATATTAATAACTTAGTAAAACAAGCTCTTAATAATCTAAATATATCATATATAATATATCATTTAAATTAAGTCAAAAAATGTACTTAGTGAGAAGACAATTCCAAACGTTTTTCCGGTTGCAATCCACTATTTGGAGGATCACTGTTTCTTTTTTCATACTAAAATCCTATTAAAAATTATTTTCTATATTAAAGTTTTTTCTATTTATCACGCTTTTGTTAATAAAAAATATAGTTTTATATATTGTGTACATAATAATACTACAAACTTTATTTATAATATTTTTAAATTATTTTATACTTACAAATTTTTGCAACTATGATATTATCAAAATGTTTTTTTTATATTTTGTTGTTTGCTTAATAATACAACAACTTCACTCTCGCGGAAAAATCAAACGACTAACACTTAATTGTTCCAAATTTTTTTGGTACTGTTAAAAATTTTTCGTATAAGTTTACGTGTGCTCTAGTCAAAATTTTTAATCATGATTTGGTAATAATAACTTCCCCTCTTCCTTCAATTGGATTAGTTTCGTTAAAGAAAAATGAATCAGTTCACAGTTACAATTTACAGAGGATCATGAAGAGCATTAACCAATTTTATTGCTATATAATACATCGAATTTATTTTTCTCTTTGCCATTTCTCCCTCCATAGTTAAATTAACCCATTTCTTTTTCTTAAAGTTTTCAAGTTTATTATTGTTAAAGCAAATATTTCCATGGCTCAAATTTTTTCAAAAATTTTGCATGCTACACAATAAATTTATTTGCCTACTTATTATTGTGTTCCAAATGTGTCTGTCATACAAGTATTACAAAAAGAGAATAAAGTTTGTTATGTCCTTGAATAATTTCAAATGACTAAAATTTCATAATAATAATAATGTACTCATATAATGTATTTTTTTTTTAAAAACAATAAAGCATTAAACATAATTATTTCAATGCATGTATTCAAATTTGAATTTATAAATAATGTGTGTGTTTGTGTGTACCAACCGCATTTTGCAATAATCACAATAATATTATTGTAAAAATTCACGCTGTTTTTCCTTTTAATTTTTTTTCCTTTATCATTTTAAACTGACAAATCCTTGAATATAAAGTGAAAAAGAGAGAAGGATAATAATGTACAAAAATAATAAATTTTCGTTTAATTTTTTAAAACAATGAAGTGATTAAAGTGATGGTTTTTAAAATATTGTTGAAAATTACAAAAGAGTTGTGAGAAATCTAAATTAAAAAATGCAGATTGCTATACGCTATGCTGAAAAATTATAATATTTATTTTTAATATAAAAGTTTTAATTAACGGCCTACCAAGAAACAAATCCTAAACACGGTGTTTACGAAAACATTTTTATTTTCCACATCAATATATGTATTTACATGTTACACATCATTATTTCATTATTTTTGTATAGCCCTTCAAATTCAATTATGTTTTTTTTTCAGTTTCAATTTTATTGTATTGACCGTTCACTATGTCTTCAAGTTGAATAAAGACGCATATGTTATTTATTTATTTATCTCAAGCTCAAATCAAGCAATTACAAATAATATTTGATAAAATGTACGTTACAAATTTAACAAATTTACAATATTTAAAAAATGAAAAAGCTATATAATTCAAAATAAATTTTATTTTTAAATTCGTAACATAAATTCTTAATACTAAATGACGGTTTAAGGTGTAGGAGTGAGAGTTGTTTAGTTTGTGTATTGGTGAAGTTGTTTTCTTAATACAGCTTTTGAATGAGAGAAGTCAATTACGGCCTTGTATTTATTTCCCATTATTAACATTCTATTAATGATTTCAAATCTATCATAATTAGTTCTATGATGAACCAGGGGGAAAAGATTAACGGATCTAAGTCGAGAATTATTGTTAATGAAAATTTTATTAAAAGTAAATGGAGAAATAATGTTACCTTTAACAATTTCAATTCCCTTCTTTTTTGCAGGGTGGCCAGATGAATTAAATTTAGACGATGTTCGTAGGATGGCAATCGAATCTGATCTTCACAAGAAAGATTACATAGTGCAAATCTTAAAAACTTCTTTTCAATGATTTCGATTGGAGAAAATAGCTGAATAGCATACTCCAAGTTAGGTCGAATCAATGTTGTGTACAGAGCTTTTAAGATATAGGGATCAGAGAATTCTTTAGACAAAACGCTTTATAAACCCTATCAAGGAATTTGATTTATTTATTATGCAGTTGAAGTGTAATTTAAACGTTAACTTATCGTCGAAGTACACTCCTAAACCTTTAATGGAATTACCTCTTAACAATAATTCAGCATTAAGTGAATAATTGTTAAAAATTGGTTGGGAACGACGTGTAGGTATAGCACATTAAAGCCCACTTTTTAATATTAAATGGTAAATTATTATTGTTATAGAACAAAGATAGAAATTTTTTAGATCAGTTTGGAGTAGGATTGAGTCATCAATGAACTTTATTTTTTTGAAAATTCTGCATAAATTTGTAGTATACTCTTATTAATCACAGATGCAACATCATTCACAGAAATAATGAATAGAAGAGGCCCCAAGTGACTCCCTTGGGGAACTCCTGAGTTGGCTACGAATGATGTCGACATAAACGATCTAAATAAGACATTATAGGATCTGTCAACTAAATATGAATTGATCCAGTTTAGGAAAAGTACCGGGAAACCTATAGCTTTCTTAATTTCAGTAATATAATACTATGGGACAAAATGTCAAAAGCTTTGCTAAAAACTGTTTAAATGACATCTGTTTGCAGGTCTTCTTCTATATTATTAATAAAGGCTGGCGTGGCTTCTACAAGGTTAGTAACCACGTGCTGATTATGTATTATGAAAGAACCGCAGTGAGAATAAACAGAGTCAAACACAATTAATTCAAACACTTTAGGAATTGAGGATATTTTGGCAATAGGGCGGTAATTAATTTGGCAATAGGGCGGTAATTAAGTCTTGATGACGATTTCAAATTTGAAGTTTCTAATATTAATAGCTCCACATATGATATATCGTAAGAAAAAGAGTAATAGAATACTTCTAATATAATTTTCAAAGTATTCAATACCATTTACTGAGCTCACATCATCAAAAATCATCTTCTGGCTTCCACCAGATTTCAAGCTTTGATGTAATTTATTTAATTCCCTCTAATAAATAATTTTTTGTGACTCAAACTATTTTAATTAAATATTTGATGTTTTGAATCTCCTAGTTTTTATAGAATGATTTTTATAAATATCACTTTTAATTTTCCATTGCTCCGTTTTACTTTTATAAAGTTCAAAAATTTTATGAAAAATAGGTTTCTCAAATGAATAAATTCGTTTGTGTGTATACAAATCCCACGTAACAATTTTATTACTATAAGACATCTGGAGCACTCTTATAACACTATTATAAATATTCTTATATTTCTCTATTATAAATATTCTATATAAATACGTTATATCACTAAAATGAATAATGCTATAGGGCACCGGAGCAATATATCATCTTTGAAATGTTAAATAATGTACGTTAATTAATGCATAACATCAAATTTGATATTTAAATAATTATTCTTTTAAGTAAAAAGTGATACGTTTGCGAAAATAATAGGCGTCGCAAAATATTTATTCTAAATATTTATTCAAAAGCTACAGTAAGTTTTTTTAACTTTCGTTATAGGATTACGCACTTTTAGATTTACAACATTCTTAGATAAAAACATTCTTATAGCAATATTAATCACATTATTCCCATAAAAACATCATTATAACACCTTGAATGCTTATCGGGAGTTATACAGGAGTATTATTTTTTTTTTTTTATATTATAGCCAAAACTTAGGTTTTGAACCTTTTAGCACTTGCGTACCGTTGACCATTTGAAAAAGGAAAGGATAGTTAAAGGAAAGGAAAGAAAAAGGAAGAAGAAAAGTTTTGTGGGAAAGAGCGAACAATGTTATTAATATTTGTCTTAAACCTCTGTAAATCATAAATAAAAAATCCTTCTCTCATTGGGAATGCTGCGATTGGGACGTGATTCCACAATCGAGATGTTCTTACTATAAAAGAATTTCCATAGCCGGACTTAAACCATCTCGGAATTTCCACTGTGAAAGGGTGTGCACTTGATGCCTCTCGTGTTATGCGACAAAATTGCTTGAGAGGAGGAAGAAGTGACTTTAATTCCTCGGAACAAGTGCCAACACCAAGTATATATCTATAAAATAGAGAAAGTGCTCCAACAATACGACGATGACCAAGTGGTATAAGGGATGAGGTCACGTTTATGTCGCCTATAAGACGAATGGCGCGGTTTAATGTTAAATGTGAGCTATACTCGAGCTTGGGTCGTATATATGCTTTATAGATTTTTAAGAGGTCTCGAGACGAAAAATAAGCTTTGCAGCGACTTAAAAAGCCCAAACATTTGGCGGCGCTTTTCTTAATATCGAAAATATGCTCATTCCAGTGCATATTTTGATTCACTCGCATCCCGAAAATGTTCAAGTCTTTGAGTCGCTGAATAACTTCATTTTGAAGCCGGAGAATTGGTTCGAATGTTGTTAGCTTGTTACTAACAAAACAGCTTTGAGTTTTTGAAGTGTTAAACTCGACTCTGTTAGCTTTACCCCAGTCGACAATTTTGGCAAGGTCGTGAGAGGTCGTTTTATTATTCTTGTATTTTTTATAAGCTTCTTCTTTGGATTTCAGATTTCAGAACTAATTTTGTGAGCGCGCCGGCCATCATTGTTCTTTTGGAGGTGACTGCGGAAGCTGTAGCATTAGTTTGTTTTAGAAAATCATATGATGCTACTAGAGTGCTGTCATCAGCAAAACTATGGATTGGATTGAAAGTTAATTTGAGAAGGTCATTAATGAAAATGAGAAATAGGGTGGGTGAAAGGACGGAGCCTTGTGGAACACCAGCATTGATTTGAAGTTGGTCGGAAAAACTACCGTCAACTGAAACTATGATAGATCGATTTAAGAGAAAGCTTTCAATCCATTTAGAAAAGGTTGGACCGAGGCCTACAGCATTGCATTTTGCTATAAGAGCAGAATGCCAGAATCGATCAAAAGCCTTAGATATATCCAGAGCTACAACAGCAGCTTCACCAGATTGATGAAGACTGGTGTTAAGCTTTTCGCAGAGGCATGTCATGAGATCACCGGTGGAGCGCTGAGCTCGAAAGCCGTATTGACTATCATGAATTATACCTCTACTATCAAGATATTTCTTCAACTTTTGATTGATTAAGATTTCCATCGTTTTGGAAATAATGGAAGTAATAGCTATGGGCCTATAGTTCGAAGGATTACTTTTGTCACCTTTTTTAGGAATAGGATAAACTTGGGCAACTTTCCAATAGGACGGGTAAGTTCCTGAAGAAAAGGACAAATAGAATAAGTTGCGCAGAGGTTTAGAAATGGCGAAGGCAATGTGTCGCAGCACAATCGCAGGTATACCATCGGGACCGGTAGATTTTTTTATATCAAGATTCTTCAAGACTTTTACTACAGCTCTTGTTCTGAAGTATATCCTTCCAAGCGAAGAATTAACAACAGGGATTGTTGGCGGATTTTGGGCTGTATTAGGGAGTGTGGAATTGGCTGCAAATAATTTTGCAAAAAGGTTAGCTTTTCCAACAGAATCTGATATAATTGTACTATTATCAATCATAGGTGGAAATGAAGATTTGCAAAAATTTTGCCCAACGCTTTTAGCAAACGTCCAGAAGGACCTGCTGTTGTTAGGGAGATTAAAGATTTCTCGTCTCAACCTTTGGTTGTGCAGGAATTTTTGCTGATTGATAATTTTTTTACATTTATTCCTAACCACTTTATAACTCTCATATGTGTTGACAGTTTTATTATTCTTGTATTTTTTATAAGCTTCTTCTTTGGATTTCAGATTTCAGAACTAATTTTGTTTTTATAACAATAAAATGTTACGTGGGATATGATCATCGACTTAAAGAACATTTCTTTAAACATACAAATATTTTCGAGTAAAAATTATTTTTTTTTTTGGGTGAGGCTTAATCTCGTTTTTTGTATATTGATCTGTCTTAGGCATTTTAATTTTTCGGTACATTATTTTCGACTTTGTCCAATCGTTTTGGGGTACATTTTGGTTTAGTATTCAATAAAACTTCATCTAATATCATATTACGTCTTATCCTTCCCATCTTAGCTTTCCGACTTAATAAATTTTAGGACTTACTAATTTAGCATTCAATTAGTTGTTCTAGCTCCCCGTTTGATATAATTTGATATTCCATATTGCAATTTATTTCTTCAATTTATTTATTTATTTTTGCAATTTTCGTTTATTTTCGTCACTTGTTGTCATTTTCCAGGCTTTACAGCTATAGACTGCTTGTATTATGATCTAACATTCTTAAATCTATTAATGTTTTTAACTACATCTTAGCTTGTGCTGTTTTAATTCTGTTAAAAAATGTTTAACACTTTGATATTTCCTCATTTGTGCAAACATTATTGTGCAACACATTTTCATCCATCGACAATGAAATTGGTAGTCGAAGTATTTACGAAAATTGTTTCATTGTAGATATGATCCTTTATGGGAAAATTCGAAATAATTATTTTTATGATCAAAGAAAGAAAATTTCTCCAAAAATTGTTAAAATTTGAATTACATACATAGCAAGCTTTTCAGGTTTTATTTCTTCGACGGTTTTTGTTTTAACAGTATAATACTAGCTGAAATCTGCATGCTAAATGAAGTAGGTTATGACATAGACATCAAAAGCTTATTAAATCTACAAAATGTAGGGATGAAATGAAATATAAATATTTTCTCGTAAAACTATTTTGTAATTCTCTATTACTTATGAATAAGGTATATCAACAATAGCTGAGCTATATTATAATATTATCTAAACTAGGAAAGGTTGCAAATTAAACAAAATCGCACAAGCAAATATCATTTTTACCCATCCGTGATCCATAAGCAAATACCATTACTTACCCATCTTATTAATATCAAAATTGTTTAAAAAATGTTGATTAAAACGCATACTGTTATTTAAAAAGAAAACGTTTGTTTTTTTGTAAGGTATTAAATTTTGAACTTATTTTATGAAGCTGGCATTTTTATTCTTTTATTTATTCTCCTTTTGAAATTTCCCAAATTTCTTGAAGAAACATAAAATTCGAATACTAAATCATCGAATTGGGTTTAAAGATAATAACTCACAAATAGATCACTTCCCCCGAATAACAGATGTGAACATTTAGAAAGACGTTACATGATTCAATAATCTTCCCAGGTGTATAGCTCAAATTAATAAGTTATAAATATCGACTAATTCTCTGTATGATTCCAATTTATATCGATTGCAAAATGTATATAAGCACTAATAAACAAAAATTATATTATTCAGGATATAGAAAAAAAAAACAATTTTCTCGGTTTCTATCTTTAAAAATAATATTTAAAGTAATAAATAAAATTCTATATAATACCTGCAATACCTGATACAATTTGTTTAATATAATTGCATTTTGTTTTCACTCCATTGGATTGCCTTAAGTACTTCTGAACCACAATATAGTGAATAAAATGTTTTAGATTGCCGTATTCACGATTTTGAACAATCTAGACAATATTTTATGTATTTATAACCACTAACATGATCTTTATACACTTAGTTCTTAGCATAACTATATCTTATTTACTTATAATAGATTTTACGCTAAAATATTTTAATTGATCCTTATAATTCTAGAAATGTTCTTATAACATATTGAAAAAGTTATAGAATCAATCAAAAAATCAGGAGTTGTATATGTAGTCTAACACTAGAATACTACCCATCGATTCCAGTAGTGTTAGGTGACACAGATTATTGTCAAGATGTCCAAAAGCTACTAAATTGTGCCCTCAGTTTTGCATTTGCTGCTTCAGATTACATCTTTAGCATATTTGTTTAGTTTTTCCAGTGAGTGATGTACACAAATTCTTGGTTTGTGTGAAAAATACAAAATAGCTGAGCGAAAATAAATTTAATTTTTTTTAATGCGACACTAATTTAATAAATCGAAATTTTCAAAGTTTATAATATAGTTATGTACAATCAAAAATATTATACATGTACAAAATGTGGTTGAACATTTGTCTTGTTTTTCTAAATGAAGTTTTATTATATTCTGAATTGAAATTAAATAAGAAAAAATTTTAATGCGAAATATTTATTAAGTTAAAAACAACATATTTATTATTCATCCTCATTATTATAATATATAATATAATTAAGTATACATAAATGCGTCTGTTTTAATTCTACATAAATTTTAATTTGAACTTTTATATATGAGTTTAGTAAATAAATATATCAGTAATATATTATGTAATTATTTATTCATTTATTCATATTTATGAATTTTATATTCTTAATATTTGACCTTCTCATAAATAATGTCATCCTTGCGTAATATTTAATCTTTTATGAGCTCTGAAGTATACATACAATACGCATGTATATATAAAAAAAAGGTAATCATAATAAACTTCCTATCTATTATCTTGTTTTTTTTTTTGTTTTATCGGACCATGAAGTTTTTAATATTAAAACTTCAAAATCAAATACACATTAAGGATTCAACCGTATTTATTTAAAAAAAAAAGCAAAAATATATTCTTTATTTTTTATCAATACATATTTTATATAAACATTTTTTTTGAATGTTTTGGAAAAACAGAGACAGAGATAGCAATGTTTTCTTTTAGATAAAGAAATTTACACCCAGTAATTCAAAACGTGAGATCTTCAGTCTTTTTTCTAAATCTGATTTCTTATCCAAATATTAATTAAGTTTTCAGAATCCCTTAGAAAAATGGCAGGTCTGGCTTGAAATTGATTTCCATTATGTTTTGACAAATATTTTCCTGACTGCACCAATGACATTTTAATCAAATAAAAAAGTTGAAATTTTGTTACTACATTTTACTAACATTTCCATCTCTATGTAAACGTATCACTTCTCTAAAAATATCAAGATCGTATGTGAAAGGAATATTACCAACCAATTTCTGGAAATGGTTAATGAAATAAAGTAATTAGAATATAGATGGTAATAAAAAAACAGAGTCGAGATTAACACTTTGAGCTGTCACCAGAAAAATATTCTTTTTTTTATTCTAACTTTTCGTTTCAGGAAGATAAACTTCAGCGGTTTGAAAGCGGTAGCATATTAGGTGTGCACTTAAATGGAATGGAAAAATGGTTTAGAATAATCACATCGAATATAATGTTGCAGTAAACGCATTCAACTGCTTAGGTTTTCTTAGCCAATATAAAGCTTAGTTCTCCTCTTGTGACCACTTGAAAACCTATGACGGTTTTATACGACCCAAAATGCCAGCCCAGATAAGGGATGGCACTTCTAGTATTGCGCTAAAACATTTGGGTAAAATTCAAAAAATAGGCTATTTAGAAATTTTCTAGGTGGCAGAAGACAAGTTATAGAAATTCGTTTACAACCTCAAAAAACGGAATGTGGAACCAAATTATATCTTATGTGTTTGCCAAACATGATCAATTCTATATTTATGACCCACATATATTCAATACGAACTACAACTTCCATCGTAATTGTCCTCCTTGTCTTTTATCCTCCTCCTTTCCTAACCTTCTTTTCCCACTCTAGTCAAACATACCAATCGGTATAAAGTGTCCCCAACTAGTGCTGTGACTATTTATAAACGAAAAAATTATAGAATTGAAAATTCAATCTGACTTACTAAATAATTTGTCAATCAACCATATTATAAAACGAATACCGTGACTAAAATAGAAGCTTATGATAGACTTCAAAACATTTTTTTATCTTCTGTTTATGTCTGTTAACTTTTAAATTTTTACATTCTTATTTATTTATTTATATTACGATGAAATCTTAAGTTAATGGACGGTTTTATTCTAACTTAAATTAGCAATATGTTTGACTCTCATTACATTTATTCAAAGTTTTCATAAACTTAAATCTACACAAGTGAAATATTTAATTATTTGTATATCTTATATTTGATACTAGTATACCTATTTAGGATCTAAGCTAACATAAATTTAGGACATAAGCTAACCGCAAATATTATTTGAATCCTTTAATTGCAATAACCAAATAAATGTAATATCATTTATTTACTTACCCTAATTTTTTTTTCATTACAGCACAATTTGTTACTTAAGTTCATTTGTTCCTGATATCTTCAGCAGCTGCGTTAGTTACAATTAAGATAATTTACGTCAAAATTTTAATACTTCATTCTGATACTTTGAAAAATTTAATAACACGAATAAAATAGTTTTTTTTTAGTCTTCAGAGCTAAACGAATTTAAACAGTTACATTCCTCGATAATAAAACTATTTTTTTACTTGTAAATGGAAAAAATATTACTATTTTTCGAAAAACGCATAATTTGATATGATCTAAAAGCCAAAAAAAAAATAAACAAAAAAAGGAGGAAGACTGTTCAGAAAACAAAATAAAATTAAAAATCAAAATTCAGCAGAGTTTTTCCGAAAGTACTATCTAATATCCTTGATAAGCAATTCCTTTGATTCCATTTTTTTTCCTGCTTTTCCTTATAACACAAGAGAATAATAATAAGAGAGAATCGATCAAGAAACCATTTTACAAATTTATTATTCTTATCAAAAACAATTTTCATTTTTCTTATTTTAATGACGAGTGAAACATTATAAAAATATTTCTGTCTCTTTCTTTTTAATTTAGTTGTTTTATTATCAAGGCTATCATGCGATGATTTTAGACGAGTATTCAAAAAGAAAAACAAAAAAAAAAATATTTATTATTATTATCTTTGTGAATATGAAAAATTTCATCGGTTTTAATATTACGTAGGAATGTAATGCTCTATACTTGAATTTTTGATTTTTCATTTAATAAAAATGATTTTCTCTGATATTCTCGAATATTAATATTAGCATAAGATAATAAGATAGTAGTCCAATATTAGCATAGAAGATAGAAGGATATGACGAAATTTATCGCTTTTTGAATAAGAGATTGGTAAAATAGGTAATGGTTTACAGATTAAGTTATTCTATAATGAATTATGAATTTAGAATTTTTGTAATTTTTTTTTGTGGAATTGGTTTAAAAAAATTTAGCGTTTGCTTAATTTGTTTTGCAAAAATTAAAAATAAAACTATAATAATAAAGAAAATCTCGAAAAGATGCGAAAAAATTTGGAAATAAAATTAATTATTAAAAGTTGACATTAGTGTAAAATCTAAGATAAAATCTACTATCAAAAGAAGTTCATAGTTAGTGTTTTTATACCTTTTTTATAATTAAGATCTATTTCTACAATATTTTTGATATTTCAATTAATCTTCCTGCTCAAATGCTAATTTTTTATAATAAATTTCTGCAAATGCATTGATTGCAGCAATTGATTTCCAGTGACAAGAAATTTCTGTTTCTTGTCACTGGATGGCAGATGGAGCACCTGTCTTACAACCGAAAATTCACATGATTCCCAATAAAATCACAAATTCTTTATGGGTTTTTCGACTCGGTCTAGTACTATTTGTTATTGATACAAAATAAATGACAACAAATAATTAAGAGCAGTTTGATAACAATTTAAAAAAAAAAAATCGAACTACGCTACTTAAAAAGGCTTAGTTCTTGACAATAGTAGTAGTTGTTCACATTTAATGAGTTAATAATTGCGGTACCGTACTTAATACACGAAAAGGTAATTCAAGAGCTGGAAAATAAAAAATAAAATAATATAAAAGGATTCTGCATTATTTGAAGATTATTTAAATGTGACAAAATTTTATATTACATGTAATATTATGTAAAATATGTATTCCTTACCCTATGACACTCACCGATGGAGTTAAAGAACAATGATGACGATGGTGATAAATTATGTAATCATGTAATAATAAGGTTATGTCATCTACAGCAATGTCAGTTACTAATCAAAAAATCGAACTCCCGCTCAGGGGAAAAAATATTTTTGAATTATTATTTGAACTTAATTTTGAGTGCAATTTGGCTATCATTTAAATGGAACTAAGCTGGATGCTATTATATACAATAAATGTACCTAGCTTTTCATATTTAAATTTTTTTGCTATATCACAAATTAAAAATAAAACTATAGTCATGAAACAATAAAAAAAATCGTATGAATAATCTATTGACAATACAATTAACACTTGTAGGGATCTCTGTAACTGCATTTGACATCAATGTTTACAAGGTAAATTTTCTAAAAATTCATATGAATCTCTTATTTAATTTGACAAGAGTTTCCAATACATATTCCAATGTTTATATTTCAATTCAAGTCTATAAAAAATAATTTGATTTTCCTTTAATTTAATTTTCGTCAATATACAACAAGAAATTTTTTTTTTATTAAATTTTTTATGAATTTCAATATTCTTTGCAAAATTTTTAATCACTCTTAATATATTTACCCCCAAAATACATTAAAAAACAAAATACATTCAATAATGTGATCATCATCATACTTTAGCAGGTCCTTTATTCAACCGAATTAAATTCAAATATTTAAACTGAAATATGACAATCGCACATACAATAATTTTTAATATGAAAATTAATTTAAAAAAAAGGACTTTAATAAAACATTAAAAATGAAAACAAAGGTTTTCATTAATATGTATGAGTATATGTCATCAACTTCTCACAATAGTCAGTCATTCATAAATATTAATTTAAAAATTCATTGTCAAAATTTTCTGTTAATTTATTGTTGTTGTAAACCTATTACAATACATTACATTTTAATATTGACCCAAACCCATAAAAATGTCGAATTTTATTAAATTTTTCACCACAATAAATATTGAATGTTGAAATATGTAATAAAATAACTCCAAAAAATAAAATAAAATTAAAAAAAAAAATTAATTTCAGAAAATAAAAGGTAGCAGTGGAAAATAAATTCAGTGTTGAAAAACTAAGGAAAATTAAAAACGACAATTTATACCTAATTTATTGGCCACCTTTAAGATAATAGGTTTGATGACAATATTTTATTCATCAATTTTTTACTGATAACAAAATGTATCTTTTTCTCTTTAATTGGTAATGCGAATTTCAATAAAAACAGTGACTGCAAATAACTATTATCGATCAATTTTTTAATGAAAAAAATCATTCATAAGGAGTTATCGTAATATCGAATAAAGTATATGTATGTGATCGGTAAGAGGTATTTTATCGATCTCACAAAAGATGCATAAATTTTCAATTTATATAAAAAAAATTATAAATAATAATTATTCTTAATCAAAAAAAATTTTCGTTCATATAAAATAGTTAATTCTCAATTTTTATCTTTTTCTCTTACTTTTAATAGTTACGAAATAATTTTTATTTTTTCTATTACCCATAATAGTTATATAGCAATTTTTATTTTTTTCGATTAAAAATAATTCTTATAAGCAATTTTTATTTTTTTTTGATTGAAATAAAATCATTTTCTAATTCTGAAGCTATTTCAAAACAATGGTATATGCGGTTATGTTCTTGCACACATATCTCAAGTTAGACGAACTATGGTAAACAAACTGAATTGCTTGAAAGATTCTGTAAATTATTTGATTACTATATAATACATATAATATGAGACGTTTTTAGTGTCCTTCATTATAATTACGACTTTTTCTAAGCTTCCTAAAAAAGTTTTAATCTTGAATTGTACAGATTGTAGGATAAAATATAGCAAACTAAAAAAAAATAAAAAAAAAAAATATTCTTTTAGAAACTCTAGTCCAAAAATTTAAACAAAACTAATAATGAACCAAAAGCAGTTTGGTTCAACCATTAATTAAATAGCTGCTTTTTTTTAAGAGTAAATTCTATTATGAACCTCGGGATAACAGTTGACCTTAATTTGAGCTTCAAGCTACATTATGACAAAATACTGAGCAAAAACAATTCTTCTTTAAATTTCATTAAACGATTATCTAAAGAATTTTTTGACCCCTACCTCACGAAACACCTTTATGTTACATGTAAAGCCTATCCTTGAATATGCCAGTCAAGTAAGGTCACCCCATTAACTAACCGACATTAATCAAATTGAATCAGTTAAGCGAAAATTGATACGTGGTTTGATCCATTGCGCCTCCAACTTATTCCCATCACTGTCTTAAGCTCATTGACATAATAGTCATTGTTTGACCCTCGGGTGATTGCAGATATCTCTTTTATTCCACATATACTTTCGGGCAAGACGTTAGCTCCTGCAATTTCAAATTATTTGGTTGAAAGAACCAATCAGAAGTAATTTCAGAACCGTCGAGTTGTTTCACATTCCCTTCCATCCTACAGAATATGGTAGATTCGAGTAAGTACAGGTAAATGTTTAAACAAATTTAAGCAGCACCGTTTCCGGTTCTTAAAATTCTTGGCATATTTTTGATTAAACTATTTAAGAAAATTCCAATAAATTCCAATTTTATAGATATTTGTATAGTCAAGTAAGGGTTTTAACTCTTAAAAAGATTATATTATAATGTACGTATTATAAGTGAAACTAACTAACAATTTTTTGTTTTTTTACCTTTGATAATTCGGCCTAGCTTTTTAAAGTATTTTAATTTAAGTGTATAACTATTGGCAAAATGTATTAACTTATGAATTTTTCTTCTCTAATAACATGATGAATAAACTAAACTTATTTTACTATTTAACGGTGACGGTGTTTTATTAACTCTATACTGGATGACGAAATATAGCACAATCAAATGTAACAAGCTTTCGTCTAGTAACAAACATCTGACGTCCTTGCTCTAACCATTAATCTAACAGAATACAACATTTTGGAACTTTATTCACAAAAGCTCAAATACAATGTCGGTTCAAGTAGTAATGTTTCTCACGGACATTCATTCGTTCGTTATTAGTTCGTTGATGTTCGTTGGAACGATGGCAAAAATTTTGAAGGATTTAAAAAATTACATTTCTTAGAATTTAAAAAATTACATAACGTTGTTATGTCAATTCATTTCAGAACCCAGCATCATATCGATACTTGCAATAAACAAATCCAAGACTACAATCCTGTGGTTTTACAACGAAAGATGATAACAGCAATTTAGACGTATTTTACTTATGTATGCCACTTTAATATATTTTTAAAGATTTTCACAAGATTTTTCATTACAAACATTTTTTAAAAACAAAAATAACTAGAAAAGTATAGAAAATTTTATACTGAATTTTATTCAATTGTGATTTACAATAAAAGTCAAAAATGCAGTTATCAACTTTCGTAGTAAAACCACAGAATTAAAATATAAATAAAATATCACTATGAAAATATCTGCTCAAAAAATAAATATTAAATTCAATTCCATTACTTTTAATTTTCTATGTAGATTTTTACAAGTTAAACATACAAGAAATTCGTGTGTGTTAGGCACAATGTTTACCTTAAAATTTAAATTTCGAATTAAATTGAATTGATTTTTGATTCAAAATTTAATTATTCGCAATTGACATTTTAAAGCAAAAAAGCTAAATGTATTAGCATCCTACTGTTATATAAATTTTTCTCATTTCTTTATTCTTCTGTAAAACTTTAAAATGATTAAATTTTGGTTTATTCTCCTCCACGAATATTGATTTTTTGTTTTCACGTCGTCTGCTGAAATCTTATAAAAGAGATAACAAAATTGTGTTTGTTGTAAAAGTTGTTACTTAGAATCGACTACATTTTTTTTTTTTAGAAATTTTAAATATCAAATCTACCCACTATTAATTTGTTTATTAACTTTTGAACTCGAATTTTTTTCGACATTGTTTTTATTAAATGTTGAAATATATATATTTTTATTTTTATTATTTATAATATAAATTTCAAAAGAAAATAAAAATCTAATTCATATAATTCAAATTTTTTTTATTACATACTTTAAAGCATTTAAAGTAAATAAATTTAGAGCTGATTTTCTTTTCATTTTATAGAGTAAATACATATAAATGAACATACATTGTTTATGTGTTCAAAATTTCATACCTCTTTACTTTATTTTTATTATCGTGAAAAATGAAAAAGATAGTCTAATGAAATACAACAAAAATATCTTCAATTATCGTGAAACAGCTAACCATTTAATTTGAGACACCTTACATTAATCATACCATAATTAAATGTCCCTAATAGAAATGTTTTAAATGTAAGTCAAACAGTTTTATTTCAATGCTTAAGGATGTGTTATTAGACTGCCAAATATTTGAAAATAAATTAAATTTACTGAATTTAAAATTCAATATTCACCTTGTTACTTCTATCTAATGTTAAAATGCTTTTCTGATAATTAAACCCCTTCACTTCCTCAATTTGTACCTCGGTGATATTCGATACTGTAATATACTCGTAGTGGTTATGATGTTGGTCTTTTATATATAAACAGACACATATTTTTTCCCAATATCATACAGCTTGTGTTAGATATAATTTAATATTAAGGGTCTACATTTTCTTCAACCTTGTTTTTAAAATCTTCTTTTTTTCAAAATCTTGTTATTTAATTATTTTTAATTTTAAAATTTTTTAAAAATATTATTTAAAGTATAATATAATTTTTATTTTATTTTATAATTAAAAATTAAAAATAATTAAAAAAATAAGATGCTTGAATGTAAATATTCAGTTACTTTCGAAAAACTTAAATATTAATTAAAAAAATTAAATATAATAAAGATAAACATTTTGTAAAAGGTATATATCCCTCTTTTTTGCATAAAAAAGCAGCTACGCATAAAAATAGCTAATTAAGATAAAAACTTTTTTTTTTGAGGATTTTGTGTCTCGAAGTTTTTAATATCGAAGTTATTTCGCAGCGCCCATAAAACACCGTCACTGAATATGCAAAAATAAAAACACTCCAAAATCTTTATAAGATAAAAATATAAATTCTGGAGTTGCTAGCGAAAAGATTTTAGCAAGCAATATAAAAAGCAGGTATTTTAAATTTGGGGACTACTGCCCCCAAGCCCTCGCTACTCATTTATCGAAACCCTTTCTTTGCCGACGGCAGGTATACGTAAATGATAAGAGTTTAGTAAATAATTTAAAATTATATGGCAGTGAAACATGGCTCACTTCGGTCAGAATCAAACAGAAGCTACAAGTATTAATCAACAAGTGCTTGAGAATTATATGCAGAATATTCTGGCCGGCAAGAATTAGCAACGAGGATTTATGGATGATAACTGGAGGAGAACCGATCAACAGACAGATAAATAGGAAAAAATGGAAATGGATAGGTCATACACTAAGGAAATCAGAAAGTGATATAACAAGAAGAGCTCTAGAGTGGAATCCACAAGGACAAAGGAGACCCGGCACCCCATACAACACATGGAGACGCACAATCGATCAAGAATTAACAATGAACAATTATAACGATATTAAGGAAGTAGTATCAATCAAAAAGCAACATTTTATCACTTCTTACAATTTCTGCAAAAGAATTTTTAAAAAAACAAAATTTTTTGAAAAAAACCAAGATTTTTAGTTAAAACAAGATTTTAAAAAAATAATATTTTAAAAAAACAAGATTAAAAAAAAAACTGGATTTTGAAAAACAAGATAACGTACCGCTCCCATAATTTAAGCCTTAGTTAGTGTGCTAATAAACACAGCTTATTGGCTTTATCTTAGAGGCTTATTCATTCGAATGGACACAATTGAATAAAATTGCTCTAATAATTACTTACAATAATAAGTACTAAGATCAAACATTTCACGATCAAGCAACAAAATATTGGTAAAATATTAATAAAAATTTTTTTGTTTTAATTGTATTGCAACTGGTTGTTGTAGTTTGGCTTTTAAAATTTTATTTTTGATACAATTTTTTTTACAAAAATTGTTTTAAAAAAAAATTAAAAAAGGCCTACATCTGTTTATCAAGAAATTTTCCATAATATATATATACGAGTAAAAAAATGAAAAAAAGAATGGAAATACAGAAATTGTATTTAGAATCTTTATATATGAAAAATGTTTTGTAACCTATATTTTCCAACTACATTAATGTGATTCGTGATTTGATTAATAAAGCTTTAAGTCACTGCTAAAGCAGTAAAGAATAATTCATAGTAATTTATTTTGTTACTTATTCTTATGTAATTAAATACTTTTGATAAAAATATTTAATTAAAACGTAAAAATCACAAAATCACATACAGTTATTGAAATAATAGGAATATAATAAATAGGAGGATTTTAGATTTCTTTCCTCAGTCGAGTACAAAACACTGAAGAAGTCTGCGAATAGTAGACGAAATACGCGTATCTGTATGATAAGCATATCAGTAAAATTAAAAGGAAAATATTCCACTATTTTCACTATTATACCAAAATTTTACTCTAACGCTAGAAAACAAGTTTTTATAAAAACTAACTATTTAAAGTTAAACATGAAAGGCGCAGGCCTATATTAGATTTGGGGAAATCTTTTTACTAACACTTTGGCTGTTGCCCAGCAATAATTTGACACCAATGTTTTTCCTATCAGTCAATAAATTCACTAAATATTGCAAAGTGTTAATTAATTTTAAAATTTAAAACAAAAAACTTTAATAAAATTGTTGCAGCATCAAAAACTGTGATTTTTAATTACCTAATATTGTATGTTTCACTCGTTTTCTATTTTAATACACAACTGAACTTCACGCAATTAACATTTTGTTGATTAAATTTCAATTTTACAAGACGCAAATGACGTGCAAATAACATTTTCAATTAGAAGATTTTTGTCTCACAAATAATCGATTACATTTACTTGACTTAAACCAAAGTGATTAATCGATAAGTTCACTATACTTACATAGTAAGGGCTATCACCGAAAATCTTCTTGTTGTATACTGCAAAAAATAGATTATAAAGTATTTGTCAACAAAATTAATATCTCATTTTTTTCTTTTTCTACACTGTCTAGGCTACGCAAATAAAGGAAATGGATAATATAAAAAAAATTTTAAATTTGTAACTGGGTTTGTAGAACTCCTTCGGAACTGTTAAATGTGAAAAAGAAAAGCACACAAATAAAACGATGATTTTACTAAAGTTTATTTTAAAAAATTTTAGTTTTCATTTGAGTTGGATAAAAGACTAAAATTTTGATCAATTTAGATACAAAAGAGATGTGGGTACCGGACTCAGATAGAAAATTTGAATATATTTTTAGAGAAATAAAAATCAGTTTATCTTATTTTTTACTTAAGTCGACTTAAATTGTTATGTATTTTAGGTTGGTATATCACCCGTACCTACTAACACAGAATATATAAAAATAAAATATAAAAAAAACTTCAAAAATTATGGTTAACGATAAAATTTCATCCTATTCTAAAAAAAAATTTCTTGTCTAAAGTCTTCAGTTACGTTCTACCATATCTCATCAAAAATTATGTACTTCATTTCTATATTTGCTTTATTTCATTTATTTTTTTTTTTTAAATTTAAATAAATAAATCATAAAAAAAATGTTTTAAGTAACTTCTTATTTAAGTATTTAAGCTAAAGATGGAGTAGGGAGGTGCTAACTTTTGAAAAGAATATTTAAATAAAAGATTTAAAAGTAACATGAAATTAAATTTTATTTTCATCCTTAAAGTCTTCAAAGTATACGCAAGTATAATAATTTTTCTTAACTTAATAGATATTTTCATAATATTTATATATATATATATATATATATATATATATATATTTATATAGATGTAATTGTGCGTTTACAACACAACAATAACAACAACACAATGTCAAACAACATTCTTCATTTTATTCATTTGTCTTTATTTCAACTAAGAGTAAGTAAAAAATAAAAAAATTTTTTTTTGTAATTAAACATTTTTTGTTCTCTTTAAATTGCCATCTTCCAGGCTTTTCTCAACCATGATTATCCTTTATCAAACCTCTTGTAAATGTCATTTTATGTTGTTAGCTGTTTTCTTATCACAAAAATTATGATTTAAAATACATAATTTCTAAGAGACATGCACGCACACAAACCCAATCATATCCACGTACTTAAAAATAAAAATAAAAAAAATAAAAAATAAAAATTATAAAACAAAATTATGAATAGCTGTCTGGGAATTCCAGTACATGGCATTTTTTAACGTTCATCTCTTAATAAAATTATGTTAAAAATCCTTTAAACAAAAGAATTTATTGTAATAAGAAAAGATTTTGTTATTATTGTTGTTTTTGTTGTTGTTGTTGTTGTTCTTATTGTTTTAAATATAAATATAAAAACGAGACAACTGAAAACTGTTTGGAATCACTAATACAAAAAAAAGAGAAAAATTTGTTTTCAATGGTATAACCGTAAAAAAATTTAACAAGAAAATCCTATTATTTTAGTTATTTAAAAAAACATAAAAGTTATAAGATAGAAAATTTAAATTATGAATAATATTAGTAGAGGAAATTAAAAATATCTAAGGTTAATATTAATGGAAGAGGTCGAACACTAAAAATGTTTTCTCTTTAAATATAAAAGAGAAAAGGAATTTTGAAAGCAAGTACTTAAATGCATAAAAAACAAAAAACTAATATTTTGAGTACAAATTGACTACCTAAACGTTACGAAACATTGTCAATATTCCTTGGTATATTTGTAATGCTGATATTCATAGAGATTAACGAGTTAACCGAATGAATCCATTGGAACTGTGTTACCTAGGTTAAAAATTTGTATCTATCAATAATTTTTAATAGAACTCCAAAATTGTATAAATAGATCAGAATGAAACAGAAACTTTTTAAAACTTCCATTACAGCTGCCCAGCATTAGCTAGAGTCAGACTCCGGACTTTAGGTGAGGCTTTCCCCAGCAATATAGGTTTTATCGCGGTAATCAAAATAGAAGATTCAAGATCAACCTTCTCAATCACACAGAGTGGCTCTAGTATTGAGTCTCTGGAGAGAGTGAAGATGAGACAACCACCACCTATAACAACCAACAACAAGAAATAGGTCACTAGAGTCGTGGTATCAAAAAGGCACAATTAAGTGCTAATTAGTTTTCCAGAAGTAACTGGAATGGTCACTTCTACATACCTACCTAATAATGGATAGTTTAAAAGCTTAAATTTTCAATCTAGCTAATCAACTCTGCGGTCTTAATAGTAACACTGCAAAAACCAATTGAACTATTGTGAGCCAAAAACCCACAATGAACGCATTCCCACATTGAAATATCTTTGCTGTTACTACTTACTTACTTGCTGGGCGCTACAGCTGATTCAACATTGTCCTCCTCTGACTTCGGTCACCAGCAGAATCTCTCCAGTTGGTGATTTGCAGTTTTTTCATTGTTGTTAGCGATGTACAAATGGATGAATGTGAGATCAGCACGTGAAATAGCTAAATATAGAAATCTCTTCTGAAGAAGTGTTCTAGGTAGTTTTGATATCAAAAAGAATTCCGGTTATGGTATTTAAACTTACTTTGTTCGATTTCCACTTTTGTATGGAGTTGAATGAAATCTATATATTAAAAGCTGCTTTTCTAAACTAACTAAAAAAATCTGAAATCTGGTGTATAGTTGAATGCCGAAATTTTCATATGTCCAGAGAGCCATATTGAAGTCGTCCGAATTCTGATAATAGAATAAGAACTTCTTCACCATAAAAAAATAAAGCAAATTAGCTACTTCGGCCGTTTTAAACGAAACGAAAAAGTCATTCTCTTGAAGTTACAATTGAAGAAAAATGTAAGAAATGTGGGATATCGCTAGAAACTACATGATGACTTAGCCACTATACAATAATTATTGATCTACCCTTTTGAACATTCATTTGAATGATATCAAAATTGATCTACCCAAGACTTTCCAACATCATTAGAAATATCTGATAATGTAGTCCGTAATATAAAAAAGTGAATCAGCAGACGAAGAAAATCACAATAATGAAAAATATAGCAATTTAAAAATGTTCCAAAAAAATTTAGAACCAATAAATAATAAGAAAAGTAGAAGACTTGAAATGAATTAAAATTTATGAAGGTTAATGAAGAGAATTTTTAAGTTTAAATAGAAGGAAAAAGAAATGGTTTTTTTTTTTATATTTTAGATGATATGTGAACCCTTAAAGATCTCAATTATATTTTAATATTGAAATGAGGCAATCGAACATTTTATTTTTGAACCTAATTTTTTAGACAAAAATTCCAAACGCCTAAAAATTTATTTTTACTTAACCAGATAATTTTTTTTTCGTAGACTAAATTTATTTACCAAAGACCTTGATTTTAAAATGAAAATTTTAATTTGCTAAATAATAATATACCTAGTAATTTACAAAATAAAAATCATGATAGACAGAAAAAAAATTAATAATATACAACAATTGAATAAATTAAGTCAAGGCTTGTGGTATAAGATCAAAAAACGAATCAGGTGCTTATATTAAATACATTTTTGTCATCACTGTGCTTCTAACTACCTTTAAAGATACATAAAAAATATTAATTTTCATTTATTTGTTATAAATTTATTCAACTGTTCTCATATAAAAGGATAGGTTCAAATTTAAGAACCTAGTTATTATTAAAAAAAATTTCTTCAATGAATGTCAATACTCACAACAAGAGCGAAAAAAACTATTACATATGTTGTAAAGCCTGATTCACTGCTTCAGAACACTTGTTCCGAACATATGCGCGAACAAATATTTTTTATATGAAAATTTGAATTCTCTCAATTTTAAAAAATTTTCTGAACAATTTTTTCTCAGCGGAACAAAAGTTGATTTAACTTTAACTTTTGTGTTCGGTACAATTTTTTTTTTGCTATAATTTTTAATTTTTTTGACATTTCTCACATTTAAAAAAACATACAGACATAATAATAATTTTTTTTGTTTTACACCAATAAACAATGAGAAACGCAAAGTTATCGCCGAAGTATCCTCTAGAAGAATGTATTTGTTCGTCGCAAATACATTTTTTATTCTTCTGTGATTCATTGGTATTATGAAAAGGTTGACGTCGTCGCGACAATCGTAAATTGAATTGCATTAGCTTCCCCGGGAAGAAAAAAATATAAATGTTTTGAAGAAATAATAACGAATTTTAAGAAGAAGATAATATGAGTTCATACATGAACGAAATGGGAGTGTTTAGTAGAATAAAAATAGAATTTTTAGAAGAAGATTATAACTGTTCCGGGGACTTAAAATAAATTCCAATAAAATTAAATAAAGTTTAATTATTAATATTTATTTATTATAAATATTTAAGGTTATTTAATTTTTTACGTTTTTTTATACATTAAAAATATTTTAAGTTTATACTTAACACGTGCGCTTTAAAAAAAAACCTGAAAATATTTTAATACACATATACGAAAAATAGATACAAAATGGAGAAAACAAAAATAAACATTCTTTTAATGAAACGTAATTAATTCACTTTTAATTCTTCCAGGCGAACATTTGTCTAAAGTTTACCCGTGGGATTTGTATAAATTTTAAATAATTGATTTTTAATAATATTTATATTGCTGAAAAAAAAAATTTGAAAATTAATTTACATATATGTCAATTGGAGCTTTTTAAATTTTTTTTGTTCGGAAGCAATGAATCGCAATCGTAAGAAATCTCTTTTAACAAAAATTTTCGGAACAAAATGTTCTGAAGCAGTGAATTAAGCATAAAGGTTAACACATTCTCGAAAGAACTAAAATAACTAATTCCATCTCTTAAGCAAACATCGACGAATTAAACAAAAATTTAAAAATAACATAAACAGCACTCCTTGCAACTTCCCGCTGAATCTCCTTCATCATTCTTTCTCTGATCTGTCAGGCAATCACTTCCCTTTTCCCTTTTTAATGGGGTATAAAATAAATTGTGTATATGAAACGTTAAGAAGATATAAAAATGAGATTTAAACTAACTCTTTATAAGAAGTTAACCAGAAACGAAGTTAAAAACAATTCAGCAGAACATAAAATAGATCTATTGAAATTTCGATAAATCCTACACCGTAAAAGTGCTTAAAATTCAAATGTATAACAACAGATACATTTTTGAGAGAGCCCACACTTTCGTTGGAGAGATTAAGTGTTACTGAATATAAAAAAAAGGTTAAGATTTTCAATTGGATAGAATTGGATAGATATTACGCCTATCATAAGACATTCAAGTGCCCACCAGAAACTAAATTATGAATCAGAAGCCTACATTCTTTTCATCCTTTCTGTTCTCAAGTCTTATTTCGTCCTCTCTCTTCCATTACTTCTGAATTCAAGTACAAGCTATAAAACAAAAAATCAAACTATTTTAAAAATTCGAATAAATAAATTTAAGCTAAAATATTTAGATCACTGATGAGATTAAAAAACTGCTATGATATAACTTAAAAAAAAAAACAGTAAAAGTTTTAAAACCATTATTGAGATAAAAATAAAACTCTTCTAGCACTAGACAGCTGTTACAAAGAGAAAAAAAAATATAAAATTCACATTTTGAACTGGTGTCCATAACTATGTTCAAACAACATCAAGCATATTTTTGCAAAATTGGAGTGCAAAATTGTAAAAATAATTGTTTAATTTTTTGATCTGGCAAGTTGACTCAGACATGCTCAAGATAAATTAATATAGCTCATAAGCCGTTTGCATATTAATTATCTTTTACGGCCGGAAATGACTTTGCTATGGATAGTAATCATAGATATGGTTGCTATTGCTGTTTAGTATTACTCTATATGCCTATTTGAACTGGAATTAATTGAAATAAAAGCGAGTTTAGCACCTAGAGAGCTAAGCATTTTTTACTACTACTTTTTTAGCTTTTGCTATTACATTGTCTAATGCTTTTATAGCTACTATGTCTTATTCCTTTATTTAAACGTATTACTGTTGCTATTTTTATTTCCATGATTAAACATTGCATATTAAAAGCAGTTCCTTCGATATGCCTCTATTCCACGTTTTGTAAATTATCACAAAATGTCACTATTCTCTAACGTAATTATTTGACAGTTTTAATTTTTTTTTTACACCATCTGTGTAAATCCTTATGTGGCCAATTTGTTCCTCATATGAGACCGATTTTGTACTATTATTGCCTTGAACTTTTATCCGGGTTTTGTTTTCGAACATTACAGTCGCAGTTTTCGTCTTCAGCGTAATGTTAAGCTCTGAATTTTTTCATGTGGTATTTTCCTATTGATAGATTTAAAAAACCAAAAAAAATCAAAACGCTAATCTAATCTAATTTAAACTTATACAAAATTTTTATTATTTTTTAGCTTTTCTATCTAAAGTCGAACTTAATGATTATTTGTATAGAAAAACAACTTCAAGCTCTATCGTGCTATTTGTACTAAAAATGTAATATTTTCATTAAAAAAATATACACTTCATAGGCTTGTATCATCATTGTTGTGCATTTCATTGTGTTAATTATTTTCAAGAATTGTCGCTCAAAAAATAAATTCCATCATAAAAATTCAAATACATGCACATCAACTTTTATTTCAATAAAAACAAAAAAATATTATTTTTACAATTTTTTACTTGAAAAATATTTTTTACCACTTACAATAGGTACGCCTAATAGGTTAACCATTACATTTATTAAATAAAACAATTTTTGGACTATGTAATATTCCCTCTTTAAATACTTTTTCCATTTCAAAATCATTTTCAGAATTTTTCATTCCCACAACATAAAAGACAGCTACAGCCCACTTATATTTTCTTCTTTTTAAAAACAATACACACACACACACACACACACACACACACACAAAATCACTTTCTAATGATTATGATTATTACCAGAACAGCTATTGAATAAAAAGAAACAATAACAAAAAAAATAAATAATAATACATAAAATTTTTATATTCTTATCATATCCTTAACAGAAAAATCTATCAAAACATGACCATTAAATGTAATGGACCCCTATTCATGTAACTTTTTACCAAAATGCTATCCAGTGGTACTGCTAGCCTGCAGATATTTTTTTGTAAAAATTTTTCCTAAAAATTCTTTTACAGTCTGAATACAACTGTGTTGTTGAACAAAATATAACGAGATTGAATATTCGTGCGAGGTAACATCTGGGAAATGCTTTCTTTTTAAATTCTCCTAAAATATAATATTGAAAGTTTTAAAAATAAAATTAAAAATAAAAAATAGAAAAATAAAAATTATAATATATAAATTTTTTTCTTTTTTAAAGAAATAGCTAATCTTTTTAGTGGTTTTATTTTGAGTGGGCGCTATAATAACCGCATTGTGCGCGATTTAATTGAGGTTTTATAAGAATATTACATGTATGGGTTAATATTACTACAATAAAAAAAAAACTTAAAAAAAACATTAATTTTTCTTATAAGGATTTTGCAAAATATTTTTTACAAAAGTAATTTCTTCCATTTATGAAACAATTAATTTTTATTGCTGTTTTTAGTTTTTTTTTTTGTTTTTAATATTATGACCTTTTATTACAAAATTTTGAAATTTTGAATTAGAATATTATGGCTAGAATTTAGTTTTATTTTAAAAACGTGCTTTCAATTAACGGTTATATTTTAATGTAGATACTATACGACAGATGTTGACTATTTGAATTTCAAATTAAATTTTGAGTTTAGATTCATTTTATATTATAATTATAGTTGTTGAATTTCGATTATCGCTGGAGATATTCAAATTTTTATAAAAGAATCTGGCATTCTTACACAAAGTTTTTAAACAAGATTTTTAATAAACAATTACGGTACAATACAGTTGTTATGAAACAGAAGTATTTATTAGCCTTCTCTATCACATCATTGGACAATACTACCATAATGAGGAGTATATAAAAATAACTTTAAAATCAAGGTTTATAGCATCCGAACATTTTATCTACCTAGATAAAGAAGGTTTCATCCAAAACTAAAGCCATGTCCCAATACTATTTCACTATATAGTAGACTGGCTACGCTCACTAAAATAGAGTATGAACCAAGTGATATTGACATTGGTAGCTTAAAATTCGATACTTATATTCCTATTAAGGATATGTTTGATCAGAAAAAATTAATCAAAATTTAGTAACTTTTACATTTTAGGTTTATTGTAGGTTAAGTTAGTTGTTAAGTTTTAATTTAAGTTTTTATCTCACAAACTAAAAGAAAATATATTAATTTTTTATAAATTTTTTTTTACTATAGTTAAAAATAGAAATTGAAACTTAAATGTTAAAATTATCAAGCTTCATGCTAAAACCAAAAGTGATTACAAAATTAATAAAAAAAAAATTAGAATTTTTAGAAATTTTAGTGTATTAGAATTTAATGTAGTTTTGTTAAGCAAAAAAAAAACAAGCACATCATTGGATCCTATGAGGGAACAAAATTCTTGCACCGCCCACTTTCTGCGGGTCTTCCCACTTTCTGCGAGTTATGACCAGATTTTTTTTTGGGAATTCACTTCGGTTAAGAAATTTTTCCTTCAAGTTTTTCTGGCACAACCGATGCGAAACATTATTTCATTGCTATCACATTTTTAAGTATATTTAACACAATGTTCTTGTTTATTTTTAACTCACAAATTTTCTTTTGATTCATTTTCTGCCAGAATGCTTTTTTACAAATTTTCTTTCGAAGGTCAATGACCCATTAATATGGGTCATAGTAATCTATTGGCATGCACATGAAGTGTCGCGATGATGTTTTCAAAAATTTTCAAAGTTTTTTAAACACTCTAGAGGATGAATTTCACATTGGATTCGGAGATTCTTATTTTAGTACACAGAGATATGCTGTTTGGCTGCCATAATTTAAATAGAATTGCGAAAAGAAAGCGGATTTTACTGATACGAGTTTCTATACTCGGTTCGGAATCTCCATCTGATTCGATTTATCCATAAAGGATGCGATATTCTGCAGTAATGCTAGTTTTGCATATGATTTTTTTAGTTTCAGCTGTATTAAACTTTAAGCAAACAATTATTCTGGTATCATACAGTATTTATCCCATATCACTAAAACCTCTATTTGTATGTTCCGGCGGGCACAACATCGGCATGGTATAATTTGTTGATATGTTTGAATGAATTCCATCGACTACTGTTGATCTCACTTACACCAATAGTATTAATCATTATATCATCTATAACTATAAAAAAATAATATGACTAATAAACTTCATGATATATTATTATAAAACTCCAATCAGCTATTTCCAATGTTCTCAATATTTTCTATTTTCAAACCTGGTATTTTGCATCTTTGTGTTTCTGTTAAATATGGGTAAAAAAAATTCTGAATCTCCTGCTAAGTCTGTCCCAAATATTATTTCGATTTCTATATTTAATAGCCATTGAGATTTTTGGCATAAGACAACCCCTTTTCAGAAGAAGGACTACATGAAAGCGTTCCATTTGTCTTTGAAGTCAGATTCAGGATTTATAGAAGTATATATGACATTTGTGAAATGCCAATATTCAAATTAATTATAAAGTCATAAAGTATTTCAATTCTAAATAATATATAAGAAAATATTGAAGCTTAACACATTGTAGAAAAAAATAAAATAAATTTTATTTTAAATAACAAGAAAACTCTCTTTTTATATGTTACATTCAGAGGAGAGGTGAAACAAAATTAAAAAATATCAGTTATTTTCTGAATTGAGAATAAAGTGTTCTACATAAGTTAACGGTTTGGTGCTGCATTATCAGTACTATATAAAATTTCGTCCTTCAGATCACCTACCTTGGTATAATGGTTAATGTAAATGTGGCAATAGTATTTAATTGGTGTTTTTTTAACCATTACACCAATTAAATACTATTTCCTATTAAATAATATTCTATAAAATACACGCTTTAATTTTAATTTATTAATTTTTTTTCATTCCCTAATATACTTTCTTTGATTTTAATTGAATTTTTACAAAAAATATCGTTCAATTTCTTTTAAAAAAATTTACTACTTTAACTCTACAAACTCTACATTCTACAACAGTTTTTTTCTATTCTTTATTGTTAACTAAATATAATTAAACACCATAAAAATACTAAATTCCAATCATTTGTTAGAGGGGTTTTATTTTTACACTTTTAAAAACTAAACCAGTTAACAATAGATTCTGACACATTTATCAGCAAATGGTATTTTATGTAAACTTAACAGGTAATATGTATTCCAGACAATTCCATCGTTATTCATGGTTAATAATTTGTGTTATTGGATAATAAAACAAGAAACTCCTTCTATTGCAAACCAAAATTACAAACTCATTTGAAAACTGGGCAAAGAATTTGGGGCAATTTAAAAATCAAATATTTACAAAATGTATTATGCAGTAGGTAGGAAGTGACATAATTCAATAAATTATTGTATTAAATATAATCAGCTGTCAAACTTAGATAAGTAAACTTTCAACTTTTGAGCTTTTTAGATTCCTGTGACATGAAAAAAATTCAAAAAATTGAAGTACTTTAGATTACTGCAGAAAACGTAGCAAGAAAATATTAGATGTGGAAATGCAGGAAAAACATGATATTGGATGAGATCTACTTTAAAAGCTAATAACATGGATACTTTTTCAAATATAATCCTCAAAATCCATGTCGCATCGGTTAAAAAGAAAAACTTGAGACGAAAATATTCTTCGCCGAAGCAAATACCAAATAAAAAACGTGGTCGTAACTAAAGAGGCGCAGATAGAAGTATATTCAGCCCTATCATCCAATGACGTGTTAGAGAACACTAATGAATACATTTATCTCATAACGACTGTCAAAAATCCTGTTAACTTGTCTACGAAACAATGAAATAATCTTTGATAAAAAAAATGCATATTCCCAGTGACACTCGAAACCCCATATTATTACTCCTAAATCATAACACCAACGCCATTTTAGTCAGTAGAGTTAAATATTCCTCAAATGAGTTCTTAATTCCACTATAAAATCACTATTATTACAATAAAAAACAAATATAAACTCAGAATTTAGGTATTGAGAAACATTATGGGCGCTATTTTGCTTGCAGATGATACAGCTTTTTCTTATATAGTAATAGTAGATTTATATTATAATTTAGATCGGATTAGAAAATGGTTTTATTGTCATAAGCTTGTTGTTAGTCAAAAAACTAAGTGCATGTTATTCTGCTTGACGGGTAATAATCCTTATGATTACAAAGTTTTTTATAATTCTCTTAGCATGCTGTCTCCTAATTTTATCTTAGCTATATATTTATACTAGTACTAGGGGCCTCTGTTGAGTAATTATAATTTAAGTTTAAAGTTTAAAAAAAAACAGTAATTTACGTACTGACATAGACTTATCACGATTTAGCAGAAAACACTCGTGTTTAATAAAAAGTTTTGTGGCTAGTAAGTTTATTTTGGACACATAAATACACCTGCTTCATATACTGATTCGTTTCCGATATATTCCTTATAGTAAGTGGCATTTAGTGGACAAAATTTACTAAAAATAAAAAATGTTGACATTAAAGAGAAGCGAAATAAAATGAAAATGTGTCTACTGCGCACGTCCTTAAATGCTTGTCAATACTCTAACTCTACTATCTAAAGATGAAATTGCCAGTCATATGAACAATTCACCTGATTTTTTTTGTTTTTGTTGTTTTTATATTTTTTATTTGAGATGAATTTGTTTTTTCTGTTTTTATTTGGCATATGTAGGTACATAGATTCATTTGCAAGTATGTAATTATAACAAGTGATTTGTTTGCTTTTGTTTATTATTTTAATAAGATCTCACATATGCATAATGTATTTGCTGAATAATAAAATCATATGAGTAAAAAATTTTCAACTGTGTGCGCATAATTGTATTTTATACAACTTATTTATATATTAGAAGTTCACTAAAGAGAAGTGAAATAAAATGAAAAGGTGTCTACTGCGTATCTACTTAAATGCTTATCAATTATAATTATAGATTTGCTCTTATAATGAATGATTCATTGTCTTTGGTTGAAAAAACTATGCTTTGACCTTGAATGAATTAAGCTATTTAAATATTTGGATACTATTCTCGATTATAGATTAATTTGAAAAAACTCGCATGATCTTATCAATCACACTATAATAATAGGTTTTCCCAGACATAAAAATACAAAACCCTTAAAAATAATTTTAATTTAAAAATAAAATAAAATAAAGACCTGTTAATGTGTATCTGTTCGATAAGCAGGTTTTCTATTCTAATATAAAAATTAGCTTTTGTACAAGTAAATTGATTAGACTGACTTAAACACTAAATTACGTATTTCATTGACACGATTATCACACAATTAATAGTTAACAAACATAAATTTAATTTCAAACCACACTATTAGATGATAAAACTTCCATTCTGTTTCACATATTGGTCTGTGTAGTTCAATTGTGTTTTCTATATATTGAAGAACTGCTTGTAGTTATGGCATACTCTTGATGAGAAGAGCCATAACTCTAATACTTGAAAATTATCTTGTATGTATCTGACCTATCCTATTGTATGTTATCTGAGACTCTGACCTATTAAACCCATCTCCCCGGGTAGATACAAACTAGTGTACATTTTCATATGCAAACTATAGAAATCTATAATTATTGTATACAGTTGTTGGTTGTATACTTGATTACAAAAAAAATGAACTTAATCGTAAATCTGAAGTACAGATTTACGGTTAAGTTCATACCGATGACAAATACCGAAGACAAACACCGACAAAAATCGATTCGTATGATTATCCTTTCAACCATATTCTATTATTATACACACAAATCTATTCAACTTTACAGTTATCGAATTAACAACCTTTTATCTTCAACTGTCTTAACAAGTTAACTATAAATGCATTCAACCGATTGTTAATAAAACAAGAAAAAAAAAAACAAAAACCAAACCAAAGAGAAATTGTAATACAAAATGACAATAAATTTATTTGGTCTGAAGAATTTTCTTATCCTTTTTACATTTCTACATACTATTTTGGTATGTATTTTTATTTTTTCTCATTATTTTCTTTGAAAATACCGCATTATATATGAAAAGTAGTATTTTACCTTCAAGAACAACAATAAAAAAAAAAAACAGAAAAAAAAACTAAATAAATTAAAGTCCTTTCTAGTTTATCAACAATAGACTTTCATTAACGAAGTGAAAAAAAGTGACATGACATTTGATTAAATAATATAAGAGTGAGAGTGAACATATTTCTTTTTTTTTTCTTTCTTTAAATGGTTTCTTATTATCACATTTTAAGATAATAAGTTTTGATAACACATTGAATTTTTTTGTTTATTTTTCGGAAATCAAAAATAAATTAAAAAGGACATGATTAAGGAATTTTACCACACACACATAAATATAATTAAAAAAAAAAAAAGGTGTTCAAATCTTATAAATATTTATGGACATTATATCCTTCAAGACGAAATTAAAAATATGAAAATAGATTTATTTTTTTTTAGATTTGTACGTACTCGTAAAATTTATTCGAAACTTAATTCTAATAAGTGTGAAATAAAGAATATATAGCAATATTCTGCCAAAAAGGACTACTTACTCAGTCTGTCTTATTATAATGTACAACTTAAACGAAAAATTGAGCATACTGGACAAGTTTTCATTATTCAAAAATAGATTAGGGTATAAAAAAATGTTCCGCTCACTGCTCCAATTATTTGAAAAGTACGCCAGATGACACAATTTAACCACCTGTGCAATTTTTAAAAAGTATCAATGACATTTCGACAGAAAATTATGGGCACATTTATTTTTTTGCAGCAGACTCTAAATTTGAATTTATACCTGATGATGGGATTGCGTTTACAACAATATATTAGAACCAATTTTTTGGTATCTTAAGATTACAGCGATAAGTGAAATTATCTAATCAATTTAAAAAACCTTTTTCAAAAAGCTTTGAAATAATACAAACTTTGACTTTTACAACATATGTTCAAAATAAATGATATTTTCTATTCAATATTTCAAAAATAGAATATTCACGCATTTTATAAAAGATTCACGTAAAGTTACAAATCTATTAAAATGTTACTAGTTCTACAAACGAGATTATTTCCGCAACAAAACTACTGATGTATCTGAAATAGGTATCATACAAAGATGTAATCAACCACTTGAACCGGGCTTAAAATATCCTACAAAAAAAATTAAAAAAACTGACAAGCTTTACTTACTTTCTATCAATACTATCAACACTACATAAATGATTTGGAAGTGCATATTATAAACAATACACATTTAATAGATTAATCTTTTTACAAGTACCAAATTTATATATATCTTTATTTAAATTTAAATTAAATTTATAAAAGCATATTTCATAGACTGTTTCATTAAAATGATTTTTATTTATTTTACTTTTAAAAAATTTATCGTCCTCGACAAACCGAACCGAAATCATAAAGAAAAAAAAAATGTTAAAAGCATATTAACCAATTGATAAAGCAGCTCCAAAAACACTGTTTTTATGCTATTAAAAAAAAAACAATTTTTAAAAGTTTAAAAATCATGTAGAATAATTTTTTTTTGTAAATTACAACATCATTAACAACACTACCATCATCAAGCAATTTCAATAAGCTCATAAAAATTTTAATTTGCAAAACAAAAGAATATAAACGGATTAAGACAAACAGAAAATCAAGTGATATTGATGAACGATAAACGAACCACAGAGTATCAACAATAATTTTTGATGTAGAAGTCATTTTCATTAAACGAAAAAAAAAAAAAGAAAAAAAAACACAATTTTTTTTTTAATGGATATGGGAAATGCATTGAAACTACTTGAATCTCATAAGACTTATGTCATTTTCAATTGACTCAGAAATGAAATTTTCTTTAAATACACTTCTGTTTCATATAGGGATAAACATTGAATCACATTAATTGCAATGGAAATTTTATATAAGTCAATTATATATGCACAAAAAATTAACACAGTAGATTTTTTTTGAAGAGTTGACATTTCTATATTTGGTTTTGGTTTTGATAGATTTATGTATACACAAATTTTTAATCTAGAATGGTGGAAATTCAGTATCTATCTAAGTGTAAATAAGAATTAGGCATTTGAGTCAGTTAGAGGAAGGGAATACACGTATAATGAATTAGAATTTAAAAAATTGGTTCGGAGCCAACTAAGTCTTCATCATTAAACATAAAAAAACATTTTACACTTTATATAAATCAATACTAGAGTATCATTGACTAGTGAACTGAAACCTAGTGGAATTGTAGTAGTGGAAAAGTTGTTTATATCCTATTCCGTTGTTAAAAGGATAATTTACTACTCTCGAAAGAAAATCACAATTGGGGTACGTTTGCAGGTGTGAAAGTAATAGTTGCAGTACTACATATTCCATCGGTGAAACTCGCTTTAATCAAAATTTAGCCTTAAATAAATCTTAGATCTATCATCCACGAAGCCCTACGTCTTACTCTTCGCTTAACTTAATTCGAATACAAGGTTCGCTTTTGGCAAGAATATAAGGGTAATTAAATAGTTTTTGATGGGATATCATATGAAAACCGATAATTATATCCTGTACACTGAATTCTACTTCCTACCCGTTGAGTTGCGCAGTAGGTAGAGTTGTCGTCTCATATTTGATTCCCGACGAACACAAAAAAATGCATAAGGATTTTTCCATCTGGTTAAGTACCCTTTGTCATTTGGATAAAATAAATGACAAAAAATAGTTTAGTTTAAAAATAGTTTAAAAATACTTTAGAAAATTTAAAAACTTAAATAAAATGGAAATACGAAAGATTTAAGAAAGATAGTTTAGTTTCAGACAATAGTTTTAGTGAGCAATTTAATGAGTTCATATGCCAAAATTTGATAAGTAAATGACTATCTTATTATATTTTACTTAATTTTTTTAATTTATAAGGAACAAGTTACCACATGAGTGTGGAAAAGTTGTTTATATCATTTTCTTTTCGAGATGTGGGACAATCTTCTTACATAATACCAACCCTGATATTTTATCAAAAACCTTAGGTCAAGTCATTATACAGTAACAACTAATCATTATATAACGAATGTTCTTCGAATTTATCTATAGACTTCTGAAATACAAATTGATGATTAAAAATTACATTGTTTACTTTCAAGATTGGTTTCAGTTCGAAAATAATATTTTTTTTCAATTTTTTTTAGTCCATCAAAAATATATTTCCAAATTAAAGATCATTATTTTTAAACGAAATTACAATGTTATAATTTGATATTGTAAAATTCATAAGTACAAATCTATTGAAATAATATATTATGTATACCTATATATGTATAACCACCAAATATACATAATTTAAAAAAAAAATTTTTATTAAAATTCAAAATTCAACAAATTTGTAATTATTGTTATAAAATTGTATTACAAATTTTTGTATAAAATTGTCAGTAATTTGGAGTAAAGCTTTTTATTTTTTTAATTTACATACAAATTGTCAGAAAAATAGTTTTTAAAATATTACATTTCACTCTAAAATGTTTTTAATTTGTTCCAAAATATACAGGAAAGTACCCTCAAATAAGTATACGACAATTAAGTACTTTATAACTGCAGTCCTAACACAAACAAATCCTAATAAAATAAATGTAGAACTATTCAGAAAATCATTCTTGGCAAACTTCTAGAATGCCGAATTTATTTTTTCATTTTATTCTAGTTATTGTTCTGGTACGCACGTTAAATTTACGAAATTATTTCTTTATCAGATGGATAAGTTTTCGTAAATAGTTTTTATTATTATTATTATCATATTCTAAAATTTCTTTCAATCATTTTGAATTTGAATCAAAATCTGGCATGCTCAAGTTTCTGCAATAAATTCGAATTTTTGTTTAAAATCAATTCAACTTTTCTGTATCTTGTCGGATTCATTCGATGACATTTGTGATTATTTACGTCATTACCTCCCCACTTTATATTACACTTTATTATTGTAAAAACATATTTTTATTGAGTGGACTAGTAGGAACAGCCCATGCTTACGCACGGTACATTTATTGAAATAAATTTTAACGCTTGTTAATATTTTAGAATGCATACGCAATTCTTTTTTCACAATTTGTATTTGCATACACATTATTTCTAATACAAACGAAACATAAGAATCCAATTTTTATATATATTATTTTTATGTTTTTCAGAAGAGTAGAAATATTGACAAAGCATTACAAAAAAAAAATATTGAATAATAAATATGAATCTACTATCTACTTATGGTATTAACAATTTTTTTTTTTTTTGTTTCCGTTTTTTTGTAATATAATTTGTAATATAATAATTTCTTTTTCTCGCATAAGACTCTACTTATTGAACCAATTCGAGATTTTGACAAAGCTGTGGAGCTCTTTGATTTTAGTGCCTTCAAGATCACCCAGCGAATTTAGAAAAAAGGCTTCTAGATTTGATTTTTGTTTTATGATAAAAACCAGCGCAGGTGTTACACAGTTTCATCTTCCTCCTTCTTTCTACACGTTCTGCAAAAGTCGTTTGAATCTTCGCCCAGAAAACTGCGACAGGTCAACACGATTTTTTGAGTTGATGGTTACCAATTCTAATGCTTTAATTGCAGCTTGACTGTCGATGAGTATACAGATATTTCTAACAGACAATGCGCTGGATCTTAGCCATTTTGAGGCTTCCTTTATTGACATCACCTCTGCCTGAAACACACTGCAATATCATTTAACGAACTAATTTTTAATCTAACAATCATATCATGAATTTGCAGAATGTATAATTCGCACTTGTAATTCGATATTTAATTTCATTAGATATTCCCCAGATGTTATAATATGTAACCAGCAGCCCAGATATCATCACTTTGGTTATTAGATAATGGACTTATTTTCAGCACTGTTTTCCAAAAATTTCCAAAATCCTACATACACTATATTTGAAGTAGCACAGAAAATAAAAAATTTCTAATCTGTTTTGCAGTTGCAAAAATAATTTTTTTTTTTTCAATTTTAGGCAGGCTTATTGTCATTATACTTCTGCTATCTTCTTCATAAAAATAATTTTAATAATATTTTAAAGTAATTTTAATATTATAAGAAAGGTCCCAGGTTCGATTCCCAATGAAGCAAAAAAATGCTTTATGGCTTTTTCGACCTGGTCTATGGCTTTTTCTACCTGGTATCCTTTGTCATTGGGATATAATAAAAGACAAAAAATAATTGAGAGTATATAAACTATTCTATTTAATAAGGCCTAGTTCCTGACAATAGCAGTAGTTTTCCACATTTAATGAGCAGGCCCCTAATTTGTTAAATAAATACCCGAAATATTGTAGATATTGTAGTGTAAAATTGCAGTGCCATACTAAATTAAGAACGTAAAGGTGATTCTACCTAAGTTACTGTCTTGAGTGTAAAACAAAAAAAAATAAAACAAAAGACTCACTTTTCTGTAGCTTCCCGAAATTATTACACATCACACCGAATAGAATCTTCCCAAAATTATTACACATCACACCGTATATATAGAAGGTTTATTTTTGATTTGTGTGAATTCACAAAAAATTAGAAAAACATTATTTTAGGAGTGATTAACTATGAAGGCATTTTCTTAATATTCAAATATCACAACAACAAATATCAAATAGGCAACAATTGATAAATATCATCTAAAACTAATATATCTTTTATTCCTATTTAAGTAAATTGTATTGTATTTATATAATTATAGAATTGTGTGCCTATATACAATTATCATTTACAACTGTATAAGTTCCATGTTCAACAGTCAATTAAACAAACCAAAAACACAACCACAATATCGTGTATATTTTCTATACATGAATTGGTTTTTGCTAACATTTCCATTTTAAATTTTTATTTTTATAAAATTTGCAATTTTATTACGTACATTCTTTATTTTATTATGTTATACACCATATGTATTGTAAAAATCTCAAAAATTAAGCTCTCACTCCATGTTATTACTGCAGAAATTCTATTTACATATTTTGATTTGAACATTGTTTTTGGATTACTTTGGTCGATTATCGTATATGAAAATGCCAAAGTACCCAAGAGTTTTAAAAACCACCCCATCATAGTCATATACAAACTTACAATAATGTGGAAAACATATGCTACTAATAGGTATGAGTAATATAATATATACCATACCGTTACATATAATATTATGTTATTACTCACCACTAAATTGCTGTCATTAAATTGTCATTTAAATGCAGTTTAACTGTATGCCTACAGATTTATTTATTTATTTTTGTCATTTTTTTTTTGTAATCGTTATTGTCATAAATTAGAAGTAAATAAAAATTAGGCAAAGAGGTTTTTCTAATAAATCCCATAATCATTTAAATTAAACAAAATTTTGCCGGAAATTGAGTTATTTGAAATATAATTTGAATATTATCGAAAAAATGTAAAATTCTACGAAAAAAGAATAAATATATTGTTTATAATAAATATATTGTAAATGAAGGGTATTTAAATAAAAAAAAAAAATTTATAATTAAACTAAACTATTTGCCACAAATATGGAAAATAGTCTTAATTACATGCATTCATAAGCAAGTGATTGATTGTTACAACTGATTGGAAGTTATCCTCCAATTAGCAATATAAGCTTACTTAATTCCTTTTGAAAAAATTATATAAACATGTTTAGGAAATTTCTTGCTAAACAAAAGTATTGAATGCAGTATGGTGTCAAGCTTTGATTCACAAATTGATTAATCACGATTTTCCAGTCAACATTATTAAACTAATCCAAAGTTTTCTTACGATTTTTCATAGGGAAAACCGGACTGATACAGTCAAATAAAATAAGTTTTGCAGAAGGTATGCCACAAGGTTCATCACTGTCTCCCATTTTATACAACATATATTTATAGCAGATTTACCGAGTCCTTCAAATTGATATAGAATTTTATATGCAGACAAATCTTATGTTCAAACTAAATAATAAATTTAGTCTCGACAATGTCTAACAGGAATTTATTATTAAATGATACTGAAATAATATCTTTGTATACATTTGGGCAAAAATTACACTTCAAAACACATATTATAACTAAGTCTGTCAATAAACTAATAAACACGAGTTATCACAATAAGCCCATTTGCTACTGCTGTGATATAGGCGACAGATTCCCGCCCGAAATTCACAATCTATATCTTTATCTCTCTACGTCCGTCAATAAAATAGGTCTATATATCCACGCTAACCGCAGAAAAAAAATTGATGTTGTGAGCTGCTAAATTTTGAGCTATAAACCTTATTTTGGTTTTCACAGTTTTAATATCTATAAAGTGTACCAAAAATGCCAATTTTTTTGGATATATAACTTTGTATGTCGGTAAAATTTTGCAATTTTGGCACAACAATAATTATCCACATAGTTAAAATATTCAGATATCTAATATAACAAATCCAATTGGGTATGTCCATAATTTTCACTACTATAGTGACGGAAATGGAATACAATACATATATAATTCAAGTGTAATCCACGATGACTAAAAACTACAATTAAATAACACAAAAAAGAGATAAGTATATATTTAATAGAAAACGAATTGTAAATTTAGTGTTGCCAGCTGATAAACTAATAATTAAATTATAAACACCTCTTTCCTTTCGCTTTTCCCTTTCGCAACGTTAAAGTTATAACTCCCAAAAAAATTATACATTATTTCGTTAAATTGGTTAAATTGATTAGCATTTAGTGATTTTGTTAAGACGTGTGTTGACAGTTGAATGGTTATTATTTTATTCTCTAGAACTTTAATTTTTTTTTACAAGATATTGGTTTATGAATTGAGCCAAGTTTATAGTTAGTTTTGACAAGAAGTAAATTATGATCGGATGGTACAACTGCTCTTTGATAAGTGTTCACTTTAATGACTGAGGTTGTTGAATCGTTTTTTTAAAAGTATATAATCAATTTTGTTTCTAACGATATAACAACTAGTATCTGTCGATTTGGTAAAAAGAGCCATGTGTTAATAATTTTATAATTCTGTTATTGATATTCTTGTATTAAACGATCGTCTGCATCATTTATCAATCCTAAACAACACGATTCTACAATTTCATCAACTTTACAACGACCAACTTAAGCGTTAAAATTACCCATTATGATGTTGATTTCGTACGGTTTGGTGGTTTCAAGTTGTTTTGATATTTTTTCATAAAATTCTTCAATTCAATACTTACATCTGTTGTTGGAGCGTAAGCTTTAATGACATTTAGAGACATTAGTTTGTCATTGAATTTCAAGAACTTTACTCTATTGGAATTAGGCACAAAGTCCAATACAGTGTTTGCTAGTTGTTATGAGGCAATAATTTCGAACATCTTCTCTGTCACTAAGTATTGTTACGAAAATAAAACATTTTTGCACCTTCAATTCAATTTTGAAATGGAGTTTGACCAAAATGGTTACGGTAGTGACAAGTAGATATACCTTATTTTAGTGTTTTCATTTCTTGGATTGTGTTGACAAGGTAGAGCATTCTTTAATTTCAACTTCTAATTTTTCCCTCTCCGGTGCTTCTTAACACCCTCATTTTGTCGAAGACTAAAAATCGTGTATTATTTATTATTTCCATTTTTTTAGGAACTAAGGTACTCCAGTAGTTTCTCGTTGCCTTTTTCAGTATTTTCTTTAAATATTATCAATACTATTTTTAATTGAGCCACCAAAATTATTTATTAATTTACTTTCAATATATTTAAGCTTTCGTTATATGTAATATTACTATTATTCGGCTTTATTTATCAGTTTAATAGTTCCCAAAATTTTCTGAGAATGTTTCATATACATATAATTTCAATAAAACAAATTTCTTATTGATTAATAATTAATTTCTCTCAATTGATTTCGACTCTCTACTAAACGTGCACATTCATAACGCCATAAATAGAGTCTATGAAGTTATGTGTCAGGGGTTTAACATGTTTGTTCCCAAAAAAACAGAAATATTAATTCGAGTCCTCCATGGTATGATATTGAACTTAAAAAGCTAAGAAATAAAAAGAATAAAGCCTGGAATGTACATTTACAAAATAAATATGGCATTTCTTATTTGAATTTCGTAAATTTGTATAACGCTTTTCAATCTTTATTAAATTTTAAATACAATGCCTACATAAGTAAAATAGCTTTCGAAATACGGACGAATTCTAAGTCTTTCTGGCGACTTCTTAATTCTAAAAGAAAAACATATCAATATTCCAATTATATGACCTTTACAAATCAAACATCTAATGATGCAATTGAAATATCTAACTATTTTAGAAAATTTTTTGTAAGTAATTATTCTTCTTCAGCTTTTCCAGTTAATGAAGCAAACTTCACTCATTTAGAAACCTTTCCAAACATACCACTTGAATCAATATCCTTTACACGAAGCAATGTTCAGATTTACTTAAGTAAACTTGCTTATAATACAGTTTCAGGCCCGGACGGTCTGCCCAAAATCATATTAAAAACTTTGCAGATTCTTTATTTTCCCCTATTTCTTTTCTATTCAATAAATCTTTAACTTCTGGGGTATTCCCAAGTTTTTGGAAAAAGTCCTTTATAAGACCAATTCACAAAAAGGATTTAAAGGTTAATGTTTCAAATTATAAACTTATTGCCAAACTATCGAGTTTACCAAAAGTGTTTGAACTTATGGTATTTGATATCATACGATCTATAATTACTGTTCTTCATTTATAGTAAATGAGCTTTATAGAACATAGCTTTGTAAAAAAAAGGTCAACTGTAACAAATCTTATAGAATCAGCCTCAACTTTTTTGAAAACCATGGAAGCCGGTAAGCAAACAGATGTGGTTTACACTGACCTTAGTAAGGCTTTTGATCTCTTACCACATATTGTGATTCTCTTCAAACTTAAAAAATATGGTTTTCCGTAACCTTAGTAATAGATGCTACAGTGTTCTTTTCAGAACAGAAACTTCGGCGTCTTTTTTTGCTAACTCTGGAGTGCCACAAGGGAGTCACCTCGGACCACTGTTATTTATTATTTCTATAAATGATGTCACTAAAATTATCCAGAGCAGTGGTATAAAAATTTACGCCGACGACATGAAAATTTTTAAAGATATTAGTTCAAATAACGACTTCTTTTCTCTTCAAAAAGACTTAAACAATTTTATGAAATGGTGTAATTATAATGATTTATTTTTAAACGTTGATAAATACGCCATCATATCGTTTACTGGCTCTACAAATCCTATGTGTAATAATTATACCTTTGATGGTTCTATAATTAGACGAGTCATCGACTTTAATGATCTCGGCGAGACTTTTGATTCCAAACTTACATCTAACATACATATTAATAAGATCATTAATAAAGTAAACTCAATACTTGGTTTAATAAAAAGATGGTCTAAGGAAATTGATGATCCTTATGTTACTAAATCGTTATTTACGACATTAGTCAGACCAATTCTTGAATATGCTAACCAAGTTTGGTCTCCTTTTTATCGTAAACACATTGATAGAATAGAAAGTATAGAATAGAAAGTATTCAAAAAATTAATTGAAATAATCGCTTAATATTGCCTCCCTACATTGAACGTCTTAAGCTGCTTAATATGTATACTTTAGAAGGTAGGAGAATTATGTTAGGTATGGTTTTTATAACCCAAGTACTGAATAAACACATTGATTTATGTTATATTGATAACATTTTAAGAAATTCAATTAACACAAGAGCACGGTTTAGGCATGAAAACATATTTTCTATTACATTTCATAGGACTAACTACGGAAAATATGAGCCTATTAACAGAATGCTGATAAACAAAAACCAATACAGCACAACAATAAATTTTGATATGAGTAAAGATGTTGTAAAGAAATCCTTATTTAAAGTAATTTCCTAATTTCATTAGGAATTTTGTGTAAACTAATTGTATAATTTTTACTATCTCTATTTTAAATTACTAATTGTATTCGTTTTATATTTTATTATTGTAAAATGGTTTTATTGTAAATTTTAATATTGTAATTTGTAAACACTTGAACTAAATAAGAATAAATAAATAAATTCGCCTACTCCTAGAAGTTCGAAGAAGTTTAATGAAAAATCGTACTCATATCAATTTCGTTATGAATTGTCTTCCATTATTTCAATTTATTGTGGAAACTACATTTTTAATTGATTTATCTTGAACAACAACCAGTCATAATTTATTCAAAATAAACAAATGTAATTTAAATTGGGGATGTTGTTGCGCTAATATGATAAATAATCGTATTTGTATGTTAATACATGGGGCATGGGGTAAAATTTTAAAATGGAATTAAAATTAAAAATTAAATATCCTATTAAATATCTATCACTTAAAAGAATAATAATGAAAATCGGCTTTGAAATGGTTCAGATATTTATACCGTTCTTTTTTTAAATTTAGATATTAAATATAATGATTTACTCTAATATATTCTAGAAGCTCCTCATTATACAGAAACCTAATTTCTATTTTCTAATATAAATTCACAATATTTTTTTCAGAAATCTCAATGTTCTTACAAAAGCAGACGTATGTGTCGTAATTTTTACTTAATTTTATTATTCCACAAAAAAACCAAAAATAAATAATCTCATTTCAATTGAAATAAACACACTTTTCAGAAAGAGCATTTAACATTTAACCTTCAAACGATAGCACCATTTATAAACACGTAAAATACATTTTAATACAACCTTAAAATATACATGGTAAACGATTGTGGTGCTTATTATTTTTAAAATTGTTTAAAAATATTGCAGCTTAGCTACGTTAAATTTTAAAAATTCACTGGCCATGTTAGCTCTTTAAATTTTATAAGGTCGTAAAAATATTAAAGAGTAAAAAATTTCAACTATTTAACCTGCAATGTTGGGTTTAGAAAATTAATAAGAAAAAAATAAATTTATACTGAAATAAAGTGCTGTTTTTTTATAAGTTTTATTCTTAAAAAAAAAAAAAATTCATAAATAAAACAAAGTTTCCCTCTTCATTAAATTTTTTTAATGTTTTTTATGATATTTGAATCAAAACTTCTTTTATATTTTCCAAAATTAAAAATTTTTACAAGAAAATTTCATGAATCTATAGAATGTTTTGTAAAATTTCATTAATTTTTTTCTTCTTCCTGGTGAATTATTTCTATTTATGTTACGGTTATTTTATTTAATTAAATCTAGTTTTCGGTTCTTTTGATTAAAATTTTTGTAAAAATAAAAAAATAATTTCTTTTTTATTAATTTTAGTTGAATGTAAAAGGGGTTAAAAGTTTTAGGTATGGTTACAAAAACAAATATTTCTAATTTTAAAAAATTGAAAACCCAACGCTGTAACGATGATCGTCTTTTTTTATATGGTCATGATTTTGAATTTCATTGAATCAATTAAACAAAAGATAAATGCAAACTATTCTAATTCGTAAGTCGTAATTAAATTAAAAGAAATTGAATCCAAGGATTCATTCTTATTTCTATCAATTGGGTACAGTTATGAATGGTGCCGTTGAGATAAGACGGGTTCATTCGTCAACCAGGAAATAACGGATAATAAAAAATAAAGAAATAACGGAACAACGGAACATTTGCAAACCTTTTATATGGCTATTTACAGTTTTCTTAAATAAGAAAAATGTTAAATGTTGAAACTCCTATTTTTTGTCCTCCTAATGTTTGCAGATGACACAGCACTCCTGACGGTTGATTAAACTATAAAAGAAATCACCATTAAATTTCTAACTGATGCCGAAAACTAAAAAATTAAATAAAATTGAACTTCACTTAGAAAATAAGTATAAACTCCGCTCTCGGTTAATATCAAGGGTAACCAAACGAAAATAATGACAAATGGCATGACCTTGGATTACATGCTAGGTACGGCAGTAGGTAGAGAGTCGGCCTTTCAATCGAAAGGTCCCAGATTCGTTGCCGACGAAAGAAAAATGCTTTATAGGTTTTTCGACCTGATTCAGTATCCTTTGTCATTAACATAAAATAAATAGGGCTTAATTCTTGATAATAGTAAAAGTTTTCCACGTTTAATTAGTGTTAATATACTAAAAAAACTTAACAAATAAATACTCGAATAACATGGTAGTCACCTTCACACATGTATTAAGAAATTGCATGGTCCCATATTTAATGTACGAAAAGGTATTTCTATATAATTTAAAATAGTCTTACATCAAAACAAAATTGTTTGGTTAAATTACTATTTGAATTGATTAACAGTTAAGTATATCATAAATTCTTTCTTATTTATTGAAAATTATCGCAAATCCGAATGAATTTTAATATTTTCCCTATCTAAGTCACTTGTAAATGTAGGGAGGTAAGGAGATACACCAGCTCTTTCTGAAATTGTGCATTTTTTATCCCACGACTCCAGTGAGCAACTTCTTGTTATTGTTTTTTTTTTTGTAGAAGGTTACTAGCTTAAGCTCAATACTAAAACCAAATTGCATAATTGAGAAGTCAATCAAATTTCTAATTCTGTTTCCGATACCAAGTCTTATAACGTAATGAAATTTATTTATTTACGTTGTACATTACCAGTTAGCTTGAACTATAATTTAAAAACACAATTTTTCATTATTTAGCCTTCATTGACAAAAAAAAACTGTCCATCGTAGGTTCTTTCCAGATAACCTATTTATTTTTGAGCATCTTATTTGTTACGTATCTGTTTTGGCTAAGACTGTTTTTCTAAGTTTTTTTAGTATCAGGTTTTTCCTCAGGGTATGTTTGCGATTTTCGTTAATGAACTTCATTTTTTATCTTTTTTTTAAGATTATTACGATGTACGCTTGAAGTTTCCGCCGGGTGATGTTGCAAAAAATTTTCCACGCCCTGAAAGCATACAAAATGACGTAAAGGAAGCCACGTTTCACTCAAACATTTTACATTTTTAGAAATTTTACGTTGATATTTTCACAAGATTTCTCTAGTTATTTATTCCTGCTTTCAAACAAACAAAAAACTTAACTTTAGAAATAGTCAAAGAGTAAAATTAAATATCAGTTCTCTTGACCTAGTTTTAGTTATCTAGAATATCCAGAACAGTTTCATGCTCTCATTAAAAGTTAGATCTTAAAATCCTTGACCAAATTTTTTGGCATTTATCTCAAATGAGCACATCATCATATTATATATATTTATCTCTATGTATGACGACGACAAACTTACAATTTATATTTGCGGTTAAATTTTTACTAAATTTTTGGTATTTGTGTTTGGTTAGATTTAACTGGTTTAACATATCAACTCATATACTTATTTTTTCTTATTCTATAACAAATCCAAAAAATTATGGTCAAAGTGAAACAAAAATGAAAATTTTAAACTCTTTCGTATTATACCCGTACATTTTGTAGTTGATAATTTTAAAGGAATGACAAATTTATTTTTACGTTTATAATGTTTAACAGAAACGTTTATAATTTATGGAATAAAAGTCGAGGTTTCTTTCACTAATTATTTATATTTTTATTTTGCAAAATATCGATATTTCAGAAGCAACTTATTTGCTTCATCAGTGCTCGCGACTAATTTCAAAAACCTTTATAATATTTAAATCTAAGAATGAAAAAAATAATAATTAAGGTAAATATTAAAAAAGTAAAAATAATTTTAGTTAATAGAATATTAATGAAATTGGCATAAGTACATCAAATTATTATAATCGCATATTTAAATGAGCGTTTTTTTCAGGTCAAAAAATCTAGAAAGCGTATATTGCTTTCGTCGGGAATCGAACCTGGGACCTTTCGGTTAAAAGGCAGGCGCTCTACCTACTGCGCCACCAAGTGTGTAATTTTGCATTTGCATCGTACTTAGGTACTGTTTACGCTTCTCCCCGCATTCTGTTAGTTTTTTTTAGCTTTTGTTTTATGGTCCTCCACCAGTTGTTCTTTGGACGAACGGGTTTTTTGGGTTTAACTTGTGGGTCCCATTTTAGGCTCGATGTTGTTTGACGGCTTTCTGGATGTATGACCTATAATTTCCTACTTCTAGTTTTTTTCGATATTAGTTCTTCGTCGGTTAGCATCCAGATGTCATTGTTGCATATTATGTTGTCAAGCATATTCGACATATTATAATTACACATTGAGAGAATTTTCTTATTACTGCTTTCTATATTCAAAATTTTCCTGTATTGTTTTAATTAAAATGAATTTTTTCAACATAGCTCTGCTTCGATTTATAGAAAACAGTAGATAAAATAATTTATTCTTTCTTCTTCTTTTATTGCCTATATCCATAATTGGATGTCAACTGTTATATGATATTGGCAACGATATCCTGATAGATGTTTTATTTGATCTATTGCTGAATGGATTAAATCGCCAATGTTTCTGATTCCAGTCTAGATTCTATGTTGTGCAACCATGTTAACTGTTTTCTTCCTATACATCGTTTTCCTTCAACTTTTCCTTGAAATATTAACTGAAGTATTTCGTATTTATTTAGATTTAGATTTAGATTTATTAATTTATTTAGTTTTATACATGTAAATATATAAACTATTACAATACTACTTACAATATCTTTTATATTCATTTTAATTTAATAAATAAGATGTTTTTATACTTTTAATAAGTTTTTTTTTATACATTTCAATATTAGTTTCAGTTTTTATTTCCGGAAGTAAATTATTAAATAGCTTTAACCCTTCATATATTAAATTCTTTTGAGCCATATCTGTTCTAAAAAACTGTAATCTAAAGTTGGAGATGATTGTTAAACTATATTGTTGAACATCACCTACATACGTTAGTTTTTCTAATAAATAGTTCGGCATCATGTTATGCCCATGTATAATATGCCCAAATTAGGAGGTTTTTTTGTTTCTTTAGCCTTGGAAATAGTTCCCTTTATGTGTTTGCCCTACGTAGAACTTCTTCGTTTGTAATATGATCTGTACACGATATTTTTTGCATTTTTCGGCAGATCCACATTTCAAAGGCTTCAAGTTTGTTGAATTCTCTTACTTTAAAGTTCATGTGCGTGTATATTGAAGTCACCATTCAGGTCTTGTAGTTTTTCAATTTTATAACATTCCTGTTTCAACCAATTTCCTTTTGCTTTATTCTTTGGTTCATGTTCTCAGTAACAAAAATTGTCTGTTCTAAAGCAAGTTGAAACTGTAACTAGTAGTCTATCAATCACAATAATCAATCTTGGCAGGATGCTATAAAAATTGTAATCTAAAACACTAGTTCAAGCGTCTTGGGGTTTTAATTTCTTCTACTAGACTAGATAGGTAGGTCAAGGAACACTGAGTAGAATTACAAGTAACAGTAAACTAATATACTACTTGTTGGAAAACAATTTTGCAAGCATAGCCGCAGAACCACAACAGATCTGAATTAAGTCGAAGTCCTATACTCCCAAAGAAAAATGAAATAATAAATGATGAAGATGAGTGGTTGGATAGCTCCAATTTATGAATAATGGCAGGTTATATACCATAATTTTTTTGGGCACATTACATTTTCAATAAAATTTCTATTTTGCCTTGATATAAAATCAAAATTATAAAACGCAAAATTTAATTATAAAAAACAGGATTTTACGATGTAAATAAGTAAGTTAATATTTCTTTCATGTTCATCCTATTGTGTATAGAGTACAAACACTATGAATTACTTACTAGCACTATCAGAGTAAGAGTTAATATTATTTATTTAAGTAGATGTTATCGTTTATGTTTCTGAAATCTCTTTTAGTTGGTTAGGTCAATTGTATTTTTCGTCACATCGTTTTACATTCACTTTATTTTTTCATTACGAATGCATTTTTTTAATAAGTGTTTTTTTTTGTTTTTGGGTTTCAACTGTTCTAAATATGCAACCAGAACATATAAAATACATACAAGAATACTTTTCTAGGGCGAATATTATTAAAAATTTTATACTCTGTAATAACAAAAAAGAGTCCGTCCTTTTTATGTGTTTTTCTTTATTTATTTTTTTTTATTTTTTTTTTTTGTTAATTTAAAATTCCTTGTTATTTGTTGAGATTAAATTATTTAAATACAGTTCGCAATATTATTTTAGAGCCATTTTTAATATTCTTGTTTGGTTTTTAAATTTTTGATGAAAATTTATTCCTTATAATTTTTTGATATGAACCTACGATAGGAATTGACCCAAGCCTTAAAGTCAGTTTAACTTTTTATTTAAAGAGTGGTTATGTGTACGTCATCAGTTAATTAAATATTTTCTACTTACGAACAAGTTTTCTACTTTTTCGGTCACTTATAAAGTGTAAAAAATTAAAGTATGTAATAATAATAGACTATGAATAAATAAAAAAAACTTAGCGAAAAGACTTTTTAAAATTTCAGTTGTATTTTGAAAAAGAACAATATGAGCATTATAAAATAAGTTGAAATCCATATAATAAAATAGCTCGGAATAATTGAAAAAAGACATAAAAATTAAGGTCATATTACAATAATCATTATTCAAAATTAATTGAAGAAATGACAAACCAATTTTTATGTTCATAAATAGTTTAAATTTGTAATCTTAAAATATTTCAAATATATGTATAATACCAAACTAAATTAAAAGTTTAATTAAACACTATTCGCCCGATTCTCGACATTCCAGGAATTTTGATAAAAAATCGTACTCCATATTTCATTAAGAATTGTTTTTCATCATTTCAATTTATCGTGGACATTATGTTTTTAATTAATTTATCTTAAACAACAACCACACACACGTAGTAAAAGTTTTGTATGTTAAAATGACTTATACATGGGTTGAAATTTTAAATTGAGATTTCTAATTGATTATCTATCAAAAGAATAATAACGCAAATCGATTTTGAAAAGATTCAGATATTTTTACCGTACTTTTTTTAATTTACAGATTAAATCTAATGGTTACTCTAATAATTTGATAAATTTTAATCGCTTTTTTCAGTTAATTTTTCATTGTCATCTAAAAAATTTATTTTTATTTTTAAAAAGTTTTTCGTTCATCTATGTGAAACTGATCAGTAGGTATTGTAGTATTGAACTAGCTAGACAACTCGTTTTTTTATTCTAATTAGTTTCACAACTCACATAATATAGACTTAAAATAAATCAATATGTGAGTTATAAAAACTAAACGAAACTCCTACTTGTTAAAAGGTTTTTGTTGAAAAGTTATATTATAATAATAACTATAAATTTTCAGAAATTAATAACTAATCTTTAATTAGCAAATGAAATCTTTAATTAGCAAATCAAATGTTAATATAAGAGTTGCTAGAAAAATAAAAATTAGGCATCATTTTGTAAAATTGTCAATTTGTTTCATGCAAATTCATAAATGTGTTCAAGCCAATATAAAAAATCGGTATATTGCATAAGTTGATTTTCTAATTTTTCTCAATGTTGATAAGAGTTGCTAAAAACATAAAAAATAGTCAACCATTTAAAAGATGTGCCTGTTTGAAGGTTAAGAACATTTTTTATAAGGATTTTGTAAATGTGTTCAAGCCAAAATCTTTCAATGATTTTCAAAAAAGCAAACATTGCAAATTTAAATGTTAAAATTTTTCAGTGTTTCCAGATACAAAAATTACAGCATTACAGTCGGTGCTTCAATTCACTAGTTTTTAAAAGTTGGCTTCGGCTGCTTACAAGAATCAATAGAACAGAAGAAAATATTATATTATATTATATATTATATAAATATTATATTATATTTTTTTTAATTTATTGATATTATGTATGTATGTATACGATCTTAGTTTTTATAAAAACTTGTTTTCCAGCGTTAGAGTAAAATTTTGGTATAACAGTGAAAATAGTCGAATATTTTCCTTTTAATTTTTATGATATGCTTATCATACAGATACGGGTATTTCGTCTACTACTTGCAGACTTCTTCAGTGTTTTGTACTCGACTGAGGAAAGAAATCTAAAATTGTCTTATTTATTTTATTCGTACAGGTAACAATTTGATGTTTCTCGCAGCTGCATGGTTGTTTATTATCCAATGAATTAGCACAGGTAGGGTTGAATAAAAATATTTTTATTTATTTTATTATTGGTATTTAAAATAATTTTTCCGACGTTAGGGTGACAGGTAGGGGTGGTGTTATTTGTTTTATTGTGTTTCACTAAAAATTTAAATAAAGCAGAATATCCATTGCCTTGGTCTTTATTTAGGAGTGAGTCATTTTTAGTTTTGTAAATTTCGATGCTTTCAGCTGAATCTAGTTTCCTAGAATCTCTAATGTAATTTATCATTACAATGTCTTCTTTCGAAATGCTTTGATTCTCCTGGATGATGTGTTCTGCTACTTTGGATCGGAACTCTGTTGAGTTCTTCTTTTTAGCCAGTTCTGCTTCGTTCAGGTGTTCATTGAGTCGTGTTTGCATGTTTCTCCTAGTTTGCCCAATATAAACTTTGTTGCAATGACTGCAAGTTACCTTATATACACCTGATTTTTCCATTTGTTCGATTGGGTCTTTAGTTGAACCTAGAACAGACTTGAGTTGGTTAGTTCTACTGCTATATACGATATCTAACCCGTGTTTTCTTAATTTCGTTCTGAGTGGGAGAGAAATCTTGCTAAGCTCCAATGCTACTACTAGTGGTTGAACGATGCCATCTTATGTTGATAGGAGTGGTTAGAGGTATTCGGGATGACCCTGTCAGTATCCGTAGGTTTCCTGTAAATCTCTAGTTCTAGAGATGTTCCTGTTTTACTTAACAGTAGATCTAAGAATGGTTGGCCTTTTTTTTCTACTTCGACAGTAAACTGTATATTCCTGTGGAGCCGGTTAAGAGTAGTTAAGGTTGATTCTAAGTCCCTTTCCTTTATTACAGCAAAAATATCATCTACGTATCTTTTCCAAAATCTTGGTAACCGTTCTTCTGCTGCTAAATCTGACTCCAATTTAGCCATGAAAATTTCACTGATGAATGGAGAAAGGGGATTTCCCATTGGAGCTTCCTTCAATTGCTTGTAGAAATTTCCTCTAAAGGTGAAATAATTTTCTTCCATGCAAAGCCGGATCAGCTTTATGTACTGTTTTACTTTTTTCCTCCACTGTGGTCCAGTTTCTTGTTGTAGTAACCATTCTTCTACCAGAATAATAGCCTCTTTGACTGGGATACTGGGAAAAAGGGATTTTACGTCAAAAGAGACCATGACCTCGTCTTCGTTAAGTCCTCGCATTGATTGTAATTCTTGAGCAAGTTCCTTAGAGTTTTCCACTGATTGGGTTTCGAACTGCTTATCCATATTACGAAACTCCTCCACTAACCATTTGGCTATTTTATATGTTGGAGACATATCTGCTGTCACAATTTCTCTCATCTCATTCCCTGGTTTGTGAATTTTAGGAAGTCCTTTGGGCAAACTAGGAGAAACATGCAAACACGACTCAATGAACACCTGAAAGAAGCAGAACTGGCTAAAAAGAAGAACTCAACCGAGTTCCGATTCAAAGTAGCAGAACACATCATCCAGGAGAATCATAGCATTTCGAAAGAAGACATTGTAATGATAAATTACATTAGAGATTCTAGGAAACTAGATTCAGCTGAAAACATCGAAATTTACAAAACTAAAAATGACTCACTCCTAAATAAAGACCAAGGCAATGGATATTCTTCTTTATTTAAATTTTTACTGAAATACAATAAAACAAATAACACCACCCCTACCTGTCACCATAACGTCGGAAAAATTATTTTAAATACCAATAATAAAATAAATAAAAATATTTTTATTCAACCCCCTACCAGTGCTAATTCATTGGATAATAAACAACCATGCAGCTGCGAGAAACATCAAATTGTTACCTGTACGAATAAAATAAATAAGACAATTTTAGATTTCTTTCCTCAGTCGAGTACAAAACACTGAAGAAGTCTGCAAGTAGTAGACGAAATACGCGTATCTGTATGATAAGCATATCAGTAAAATTAAAAGGAAAATATTCGACTATTTTCACTGTTATACGATCTTGTTTATGATTAGAACTGATTAACTGAACGATAATAAAAAAAAATAATTATAAAATTAAAAGTAAAAAGTATAGAAAAAAATGTTAATGAGCAAATTTAATTTATCTTATAACTTGTAAAATCTCAAGATTGACCACCATTCCTTTTATTTTCTACTTTTTAGGGTGCTAATTTTGTTTCGATAAAAGTATATGATATATAACATAATTTATGTTTACGTATAATTTTTTAATTTTAAACATGCCGACCGATATGATACACTATTCATTCCATAGTCTCAGGCCATTGCTTTGTATACTGTATCAGGCTTCCATATTAAATTTTTTTTTCGAACATTAGATTTCGTATTATTTTCGTCTAAAATTACAATAACAATTGAACGTTAATTTTTTACGATTTATTTTTTTTTCTTATATTTTCTCATATTATCTTTTGCTTGCTAACATTAACATTTTTTAATGCGGCACTAGATATAAATAGTTTAAGCACTCTCCTTCCATATTGATAAATTAAATTTAGTCCAAACCTTGCCAGAAGTAATATCTTTTGAAAAGAAAAATGTCCATTTGATTTTATAAAAATAAAATTATTACAATGTAGTTAAAAATTAAATAAGAAAAAGTGACTCTAATAAACTATCTTAGAGTGTAGTTATGTATATTTTGGCACATATTAGCAATGAAATAATAAAGAAAAAAAAATTTTTGCTAAGCTTAGCGAATTCTAAAAGAATTATGAACTGTGAAAATTTAAATATTAGTGGATCTTTTGTTTGGAACTGATAAAATTGAAAAAAAAAAAAAATGTATTTTTTGGCCAAACTACAAAATTTGAGTTAGAAATTTTTAGTTTTTTAATATGAATTTTTAAAATTACAAAGGACTGCTATAACTTACCATAATGGATGTTAAAATGTAAAAAATATAATATATAAATTGTTGTGATTAAGAGGCAAATCACAGCAAAATATTTTGAGAGCAATTTTATTGTATTGGTAAAAGCATTTTAAAATTTAACTTAGATTAGAATATTTCATAAATATTCTTCCTTAATGAGGAAAAAAAATTTTTGTTTTCCTTGAAATAATATTTTTTAATAGATTTACTATGTGATCATGTATATGTTACACTGTTATAATATCAATAATAATAATATTAATTATCCCGGATTGTTCAGAGCATGTGTATCAGTTTTTTAAGGGTGAAAGAAGTTGTTATTTTAAAATTTTAAAAAAATTATTAATTTATTTATTTATTTATTTTATCTCAAAAAGAGCAATTTGCTCATATAGAGTATATATATATTATATATATATATTCTTAGTTGTAATTTACAATTCAGTGTTTTAATGTTAATAAGAAAGTTTAAGAATTTAAAATAAAAAGAATAAAGAGCTAAGTAAATTTACAGAAAAAAAAGTAGAGAAAAGAGAGAAAATAATATAGTTACAATATAATATTTTTTTTTTTGTTTTTTGTGTTTTTTTATTAGTTTAATAAAATATTTGTTTAATTCCGTTTTAAATTGAGTGTTGTTCATGTTTTTCAAATTCATCGGCAGCTTGTTGTATTCTTTGACATAATTAAGTTGGGATGGGGTGCTCTATCGAATCGTAATATTTTTAACTTGTGGACAAGACCGAAAATGGGTTTTTTAAAACAAAAACTCATAAAAATCGAGATTTTTAAATGGGAAGATTAGGAATTAAAATTGGTTTTAGTTTTTTTAAAATTTGAATTTTAAATCAAAAATGAGAAACTTTTTTTAGAAATAAAACAAAAATGTTCATATTTTGCCTTAACTAAAAAGTTAACTAAATAAAACTAATAATAATAATAAGCGAATTATAAATAATTAAATTTGTTTTTCATATTTTGCTATCACATTTTTGGATACCTACAAAGTAGTTTAAACTAAATACGAGTTTGAATTGAAATATAACTCTTTCCATTTGAAATCTCGTTTCGGTTAATTTCAGTTCGTTCCGGAAGCTAAAAATTTCACCAATCGCTAGAGCAAGACCACCTCTAATTTAGTTAATATATTTCTTTTTAATTTTAAAAGAAAATTTTTTTTCTCTCTTAAAAAACTGATATACATGCTCTGGAACAACAGATATATTTTCCAAAATATAGTCTACCTTTCTGCTTTATTTCACTTGCAATAGATACATATCAAATCTTCTAAAAAAAATATTTTTTTTTAAACACACATTAAAATTTATAAAACTAAAAAAACCACAAAAAATCATAAAACAAAAAAATTAGCTAACCAAACACATTGCAACGTCAGCAATTTTTCATTCCACAAGCTGGTATTTTGTAATAAAAAAAAAACCTTAACTTATCAATACTATTTAATGTGTACGAAATCTTTGTTCTAATATTATATATCTCGAGACCCTATCATAAAAGACGAAATAAAAGAATTGTCTGTAAGTCTTGTTTTATCAAATATATATGAAGTTATAGAGCGAAATGGTCTTCATTCCGTTCTTCACTCTTTGGACCATTTTCTTCTATCTTAAATAAAAGTAGGGTTTCAACTAACTTTAGAAAATAACTTCATGAGTTATGAATGTCACGTTTTTTAATGAAATTAAGTTAACACTAAAACTTTCTTACATACATAAAGCGCAAAAAAAGTAAACATATTAAAAAATAAACACATTTTCCAATACAAGTAAGTTCAGAAGAAGACTTACAACACTTTACTCTCATATTAAGTGTCAGGTGTATATGACATAATGTTACCGACCTTTTTTTGTTTTTGTTCAAACAAAAAATATATTATCATAACACATAGCTTAAACACACTTACATCATACATGTTACGATATAATTTTACAATTTCGAAGGTTATTTATCTCATTTTCTCAAACTTAAATTAAAATTGGTTTTAGTTTTTTTAAAAACCCAAAAAAGACGAAAAAATATACGGCAAAAAAAAATCCCGCAAAATTAATTTATCTTTACGCCTTTTCACCTTTAAGATAAATTACCTCAGTTTTTTTCTTTCTTTTTGTTTTGAATCTTTTTTTTTTTTCATTTTTAATGAAATTTTGTTATAACATGCACCTTCCATATATCTTTCTAACCCAATGGGTAAAAAAACTTACAAATATGTCAAAAAAACAAAACAACAACAAAGCAAAAATAACTGAACAATTTTGCAAAAAGGATGTGAAAGAAGCTCGTAAAAATTCACACAGCACTCAGCCAAAAAAAAAAAAAAACAATTCTTAAATAAGAAAAACAAATACAAACAAAAAAAAAACTCTAAATTAATTCAAACCAGAATCCTTTTTATATGTTATTATATTATATTTATTTATATTATATCCTTTTTTTTCAATATTATTTTACACGTACACGAGCAGTACAAAATAAAAAAAAAAGTAACAAAAATTCCTTTTTCTGTGCTGAAAACTATCGCATATATACAAATTATTATAAAATCCAACAACAATTTAACGAACCACAAAAAAAAAACAAAGAAAAAAGAAAAACCCAAAACAAAAATTTAATTAGCAGGTTTACCTTGGGCCTGTCATTGTGGGTGCATTTTCAGGGCAAATAATGGATTTTTTTTTGATTTTTTTGTTTTGTTTTTTACTTTCTGTGGAAAGCACGTTTTTTCATCAGTTTAACTACTCCTTTAACTTATTTTGATAAAATAAAAATTAGCATCACACGCAGATTGTTGTAGCCAACTTTGAAACAACAACAAATACTGTAAGTACTTGGATTCGAACAATATGTACAAGTACACAACCTCAACAAAATAAATTGCTGATAATCTTGTTTATTGAAAATTTTTTTTAAGAGCTAGCTAGCATTACTTCCTTTCCCACAACAATTAACCCACTCTTGTTTTGGTTAGTAACTCTTGTAATTCTGAGGTAAATCCAATTGAAGAGTATAGTTTAGTAAGATTTGATTTAAATTTAAATTGAGATTTAATTGAAAAAGGTATAAAATTAGACCTTTATATAAAAAAATATTTTGTTTTTATTTTTTTATATGAAGTGTTTTTTATTTTGCAGCTAATTTAAGTATGCTTACATCAATTCCCTATGTGAATTCCCATCCCATATGTGTTAATAGAAACCAAAAAAAAAAATGTTTTTTTAATTATAAAAATTATAAATAATTTTTTTTTTATTGAAATTGCAGAAGTTCTAAAAAAAATAAATCATTATTACAACAACAATGTGAAGGTGACAGAAATTTTTTAATTTTTTATTTTTACTACCCACTTACGAAATACAAACAAAAATTTTCAAAGGTATATCAAATTTAATTTAACGTTATTTATCATCAAATATAATATAATTATCAAATTATTGTTTTAATTCTCATTTTTTATTTCATAGATGACATAGACATAGATTTTGTTTTTTTTTTGAGGTTTTTTTTTTTATTTTAAATATTTGTAATATATAATTTTTTTTTCCTTATTTTTTGTTTTTTGTTTTTTTTTCGCTATAACTTTTTGTGTTGATGTGTTGATTTGCACAACTTAAACTGAATTGAATATTGTAATTATACAATAAAAAAACTAATCGTCCTATGTACAATTTATTTAAATAAGTAAATACTGATTACAGCAAACGTTACCGAAATAAAAATTAGCACTCCAATTGTACTACTCATGTTTATGAAGAATGATTAGAAAAAAATCGAAGAACTTAAACAAAAATGATCTGAAAAAATGTTAAAATATTTATAAATAAATAACTAACAAATTAATGCAAATTTCTGTATGTTTATTTTTTTTATATATATTTAAGAGAATTTACAGCTTAAAACGTGACGTCAATGGGACGGCTACCTCATAAATAAATTTTTGCCAATGACGTTTCTTTTTGTAAAAAATTGTAAAAAATTTTTGTAAAATTTTGTTGTTGTTTTAAATATTTTTCATATAAAATGTAGTCTACCTAACCTGTAAAGTTTATTTTTAATGTTTTTACTGACAAAAAGACGAAAGCCAAGAAAAATTATTTAATTTAATTGTGTTGTAATTTAAAAGTGTTTATTTTTATTTTGCAAATGGAATTAAATTCACGGTTCCCACAGAATTTTATGACCAAGTGATTTCTCTTCTAATTTGCAAATTTTTGTAAATAAAAGTAAACATACGTAAACATATTTTATTTGCTAACATAAACGAAAAATGACATTCAGATGACTATCAAAATATGAACCAATTTGAAAGAGCAGATATCTTTCGATTTTTTATTATTAGAATAAGGTATCAAACTAGTTTTAATAACGGTATTTTTTTTTATCATTATATCAATATTATTTAATAGGGCATTAACACTAAACTCAAATCTCACAAGAAAACCTACGATAGAATTAAAAAACGGTAGAATTTGGAAACACAAACGATACAAAAAATAAACCAAAAATAAACACAATAATAAAAAACTAATTAAAAGCAAATACAGTTAAAAATGAGCTCTGAAATGAAAAAAAATTGGAAATCTTTTTTCTTTTTTAAATTTCTCCTATAAATATACATAAACATAAGCACACATAAGTGATAGGGTCTAAATCTGAATTTAAATAAAAAAAATTAATATAGGGTAAAATAGAATTTAAATAAATTTTTCACAAATATTTTTTGTTTCATTTTTTGTATATTCAATTAAAAATCAATTATTACTCCTTAAATTTTTCTAGGCTTCACCCCAGCCATAATATCAATTTTCATTGATATTTTTAATAAGTTATATGTTTATTTGAAAAAATTCATAAACATACCAGAATTTTTCAAATACTAGTACAAACATGTTATATTGTAACAGATACTTCAAGATTTTAATATTTTAGATTTAAGGAGATTTAAGGAGTCATCATTTTTATATACTAAATTTTATATTTGCTAAATTGGATATACTCTGATATGATATACAAAAATAATAATATAAATGGATAGATGAATGGATAGATAGACAATTATAAAACTCCAGAAAAGATGATGCACTTGAATTAAAGAACAAGTGGAAATCGACGTTACCATGCAAAATATCAATAAAATATTTGCCAATCAGACCTTAAGAAAAAATTAAAATATTTTTTAGCTGTATCGCCTCTAAAGGTGTTTCTCAAAACCGCCTGTAATTTTCCTTTGTATCCTTCAATAATATCCTAGAAAATTACAATTATATTTTTTTTTATTTTTCTTATTTTATTTCAGAAAATTTTTACTACATAAAAGTAGAATGCACTTTTTTTACGTTGTTTCAGATATTATTTTTACTATTTTTATTTTTTTTTTATTTTATACATAATACTTTTCTTTTATATGATTCTAACACTGCAATGTTTATGTCCTTGATCCTAATTAATTTGAATTAAAAAAGAGGAATTTACCAAACCTCATATTAAAAAGATTTTTTGTTTCTTTTTGTTTTTATTTTTTATATTTGTTTTCTTTTTTGTTATTTTATTCATAAAAGGATTCAGTTATTAAGTTGAGTCTTGTAAAATAAAACAAATAAAATGAAACAACAGAGTGATTTTACGTTCATTATTCAAAATTTTTTTTTTTTTTTTTAATTATTTCAAAACAAATTTAGTAAAATTAAATTTAATTAATTAAAAAATAGAAAAATCTATATAATTTGTCTGTTCCATGTCGTCAAATCTCAGTGGTTTTGCATTCAGATAAGACATTCTATGAAAGCACAGCTGCATGTTTAGAAAAATTAGAAGAATGGCGAAATACTCTGAAAAAGCAATTCATATTGTTGTACTATAAAGTCTTTAAGAAAATGAAAAGACTTACAACTATTTCAGGAATAATATAACTAAAAAAATAATATTTTTAATTTAATTTAATAATACTGTATACGTTTTTTTTTTCAACTGTAAACTTTCGAAATTCATCAAAGTTAAAAGCTCAAAGCAATCCAACATAAAATCTCAAATTAACATATTCAAACACAATTTTAAAATTATCTTGGGAATAACTATTTTCTTCAATGACTCTTCAACCTAATTTGAATTTTGGTAGCCTTCACATTTACTAATTCGCACAATTCAACTTATCTTATAACCCATTTCTAATAGTTGTAATTAAATAAAATTTACAAAGTTAAAACTTTTAATCCTTTGATTCCAATGCATAAAGAATTTAACCATTCAATGGGGGATTAACGAACTATGAAGAACATTACATCAATGTTGACATAAACATAAACACAAATTTATCTCTAGAAAAGTACATTACCTCTACGTGCATTTTTTTTCTACAACATATATAACAGTGCTGCTCAACATTTTTCAATTTTCCAAAGTTCATTTTCATAATATCGGGCGCGTTTAGCTTTAATTTAAATAAATAAAAAGTTGTTATTACGATATTGTAAAATAATTTTTTATTGTATACCCTTTGGATTTGGCTATTATTAGGTTAGGTTAGGTTTATATATTATAGATGTAGATTGTAGAAGTAAGGTTGTAGAAGGATTGTAGAAGGATGTAGGAAGCAAGGACTAAATATAAAAGCGACTGTTATAGCATAGAGATTTTGGGAACTTTATATACGCATAATAAAAAAAAAATTATATTATATTACAAAAAAAAAACAAAGCAATTAGTTTTATTAGCCTTAAATTATTAATTATAATTTTAAAATAAATTAAATTGACTTACAAAATAAGCAAGAACCGTTTTTATCTCAATTTATTATTTTATTTTGTTTTTCTTATTTGCTTATTATATATTATTTTATGATAATAATAGTAATAATACTAATTATAATAAAAATTATAATGGTAGTAATAACAATAACAATGTCAATAAGAATAACAACTATAGTAATAATAATAATGAAAATACTAAATAACGTATAATAAAAACAAAAAAAAAAAGCTTGCATTTAATTTAACTACTAAGAATTATATAGAATTTTCATTTAATTTACACACCAATAATAATAAATTAACCATTTTTATTTTTTAATAACACTAGATAATAAGCTGTTAGAAGAAATTTAATTTTTCTCAAATATTTTTCATTCTAACAAATTTTTTTAACTATACAGTAATATGCTAAAACATAATATATAACTAACAGCTACAATTTTTTTGAATAATTTCACAGATTTATATCAATAAAATTACCCATATTGTTGTTTACTTATCATAAGATTGTATCTATCTTAGAAGCATAAATAGTTTTTGTTTAATAATATTGTTATTTTCGATATTTACGTTGTATTCCACTACATAGCAAATTCTCTCACTGACCAAATTTTCTTTAATTTTTCGTAAATAAATAAAACAATATATTTCAAAAACTATCAGTTAAACTTGTTTTTTGTAAAATTATTTTACTTGAATTGATAAAATCTTTCACTTGAATTACGAAGTGAAATTTAAGTCATTTAATAAACAACATATTAAATTTTCGCATTCAAATGATAGTAAAATAACTAAATGAGGTCCCTAATATTTGAACAATTATTTTAATAAAATGTTGTAAGAACTTACATTGAACTATTCACGCCGTTTTCATCTCAATTTATTATTTGATTCTATTTTAATATAGACCAATTCGATTTTCGAATAAGCTTACCTAAAAAGAAAACGAAAAAATTCAATTATATTATTTTATTTGAACAAATTATTAACTCTAATATTGGTTATTTAACTTTTATTTCGATTAAATTTAATACTAAAAAATTTATAACTCGAAATAAAACATTAATTTCAACCAATCAATTCTAAAAAGAAGAACATCAATTCAACAAATTTTGTATACAGCACAAAAACAAGATGGAAAGGAGACCAATAAAAATATCTATGGAGTCAAACGAATTTTATAACAGACAATATTTCACTAGGCATAAACTAGAAACAACATTGAGAACTTGCAAGGGTATGTGTCTGTATACCCGCTGTCGTTAGTTAGTTAGGGTCATCAATTATAAAAAGAAATCCGTAAGATCACATAGTTGCAGATTGCATACCTTTAGAGCTGTTATGGAAATTCATTAACCATTACCCATTTTTTAACCCTCCCCCATCTAAAACAATTTTTGTTTCAAAAATACTCTAAGCAATCATCCCTCCATCCCACCTAGTATAAATATATATAATAAAATATATAAACTGAAAAACAATCTTCAATGCCCTGATAAATCTTTTCATCATATAATTTTTTTTAAACACATGACGAAAATAGTAAGTAACTAACACATTTTACCATTATATGACATCTGTTGTCTGGGGATCTTTTAAAAAGATAAGAGTATTAATTAAAATCTTATTAAAAAAATTAATAATAATAAAATTTTATCAAACATAACCTTCATTGGATATATTTCTTATCATCATCAACATCATTTATATAACTTCTTAACATCCGTCCTACACAATCAAGAATCAACAATTATTATTGTATGTATATAACTTTTATTTTATAAGAAATTTTTAACCACTCTAAAAACCACAATTTTCTTTGAATTGAATTACACCAAACGTATATAACATACCCATAGTGAAGAATATATGCACTCGTACACTTGACTTGCTTCAAAAGAAATCCTTCTTCATTGCATAAATACTTTAGCGTAAATGCATGCATACTGCACACACACAGATGTAAGACTAAATAAAATCTATATAGTATGAGTATATTATATATTAAATATATTAACTTAATCCCCACCTTTTTATCCTTAGAAAATAAAACATTGAAAATTATTTTATTTTCTGCTTTTACTACAATTCATAGGTTTATCTATAGATACTTATCAACAGTGCAAATACCTGTCAGGTGATTGCAAAAATAAAAAAATATTTTTTTTAAATATTTTCTTATTTTTTTAAATAGAGTACGTATATAATGCTTTTATACTCATGTATGTATGTATGTGTATGTACATACAATTTTTGTGTTATTTTTTTTATTTATTTTCATTAATCTGATAATAGAATTCATGAGGTGCACCACCTTAACATTTAATGATAGTTCAAGTATTTTGTCAATTGAGCCAACTTAATACGAAAGGTTGATGCTATCATCATCAGGGCATCATCATTAGGATCAAAATGCATAAGTCATACAAATACATGCACCTACAGTGAAAGAAATTGAAATAATTTTGAACCTATATTTTTCAAATTCAGAAATTAAATATAAACGATGTGTAAAGGTGTGGATAAAAGCTCAAATCAAGACCACAATAATATAAAAAAAAAACAAAATATATACTTTTTGAAACATGGCAAACACTGTCTCCCTTACTAGTTAAAACTAACATGTGTACTTTAATGAGTATTTAAATACTAATATTTTTTTTTCAATTCAATTTTATTAATTTAATAAAAATTATAATTAAATTGAAAGTGACAAATTCTTTATAAAAGTATACAGTAATGGGCAACACTAATGTTGTATAATTTATTACTTACTTATTTACAAAAGATTGTGGCGTTAATCTAAAAATATCTAAAAAAAAGGAAAACGGAACAAAGAAAATAGTGTCAGAAAATATTATCAAATCATAAGAAGATGATCTTAATTTTAGAAGAGAACAATAGCAAATTACCCTAATGAAAATTTTACAAGATAACAAGATTTATTAGAATTAATTTCAGAAAGCACTTATTATATGTGAAGAGAAAAACTACTTCAAAAAGCGTAAGATGAAAGACTGTAACCTAATTTGTTGGAGTTCTTAAGCAAAAGAAAGATATCATCAATAGCAAATTTTTCTACTTGCATCAAAGAAAATTTCTACAGAGTAAATTCAAATAGAAATTTCTGAAGTTTAATTCAGAGAGAACTTTTCTAGAAGTCACTGTCAAGTAAATTAACAACTACACAGGCTGGGCCAATTATTATTACATACACACTGTGTGCTGAAATAGAAGAAACGGCGAAACATATTTTGTGGGAATGTAAGGCGTTAGCAAGAACACCTTAGTTCACTTCGAACAGGAATTCAATCAACCAGTATATTTCCTATATATACGTCAACAAAAATTGTCTCATTGGAAGATCAGGAATAGATCAAGATTCACTGAAATATCAGAAATAGCATAGATCACTCAATGTGTAATCTCTCAGGATTATTAATATTCCACCCCCGTACCCTATGCGACACTCAATTCGATATTTTTTTTTCTTTACTCCTCTTGCCAGCATCGGATACTTGACATTTTCATTGTACTCGATTGCTAGCTACTGTTTTTAAGGTAATGTCTAATTTAATATTTTTAATGTGTTTTATCTGTCTAAGTAGAGAATTGGCCTTCTGTAGAATACCACTTTGATAGCTCTATCTTCATTTTTGTGGTGAGACGACGTCATATTTCTACAAGATGTCATTGCGATTATGTGTCATTGCGACGTTAAGATGCCTGAGGACTTGGTATATAGCATGGCAATTTTTTTGTCAGATATTATTGACAATTGTGTATTTATTATTAAAGATTTATCAATATTTATTAATTGTATTATTGGTTTTAAATTTTATAACGATAATTAATTTTATTTTATTTTATTGATCACAAATTTTTTACATATTATTTTGACATTTGTTTTTAGTTATATTTTAGTTATATGGGCAGTATGGAAAACAAACTCGTGACTACCACAATATCATTGAAACACATTTCTGTACTCAAACCTGTACCCGGAAGAGATAAAGTTCAATATAAAACAATTGAAACGCAGAAACAACTTCAATTATTTACTTAATTTATAGTTTTATCTGAATATCTATAAGTACTAGCCAAAGAGTATGCATCTATGATAAATGAAATGTGAATGAGACATAAAAAAGAAGTCAAAAAACCTTTTAACACAAAGTCATAACAAAAAACAACTAAATATCACTTTGTAGTTGCACCATGATTCATTATTATTATGTTTTATAACGTATGGTATGTCTAGCTTTGGCAAATAGTGCTAGTAATAAATTATATCATTTTCTAATTTGAATTATCACAATAAAAAAAGTAGGTATAACTAATCCAATTTTAAAATATTTGTCGTAACAAACCATTCAAAAATTATAATTCCGTTTTGAGAAATTAAAAAAAAAAATGTACTCAGTTAAATTTCTTTCACTGTACAAATAGTGGCAACAAGGAAAAATAGAAAATAAAGATACCAAACTGCCTCCTATAAATTTGAGCACATTCAAAAGGATAAAAACGGTACAGAAAGCAGCAAAATATAAATTTTTTTTTTTTTTTAGAAATCCTTGGATAAGCCTCGATTTAACTTAAAGTCCTTTATGCAAAAAGCATTTTAAGCCAAATTGATTTTACATAATAAAATTAAAAAATACTCGTATGCCACCTATTTTTCAGAGTATTTCAATATGTTCACATTATTTTTATCATTTCTTTATTAATTTTGACAGGTTTAACTATAATGGTGACAGTTATTTATAAATTGAATATATTACGAATCGTTCTACAGAATTTATGCACGATTATATAAGGAGTATATATAAAATGCGATTACTCGTATATGATTTGTCTGTTATTCAAAAATTTTTATTACAATGATGTATGCTCATATAAAATTCGAAATCATAAATGACAAATTTAATATTTTTTACTTACTTTTCATTCCAAATGTTAAATTTCACTAAATTCAAATTAATTCAATAAATATTTTGGCACTGCAGTAGAAAAAATTAAATAAATTATGAATTTGTGATCTAGAACTGAAATAAAAAAACAAAGCTAGTTAATTTTTACTTACTTTTCATTCCAAATGTTAAATTTCACTAAATTCAAATTAATTCAATAAATATTTTGGCACTGCAGTAGAAAAAATTAAATAAATTATGAATTTGTGATCTAGAACTGAAATAAAAAAACAAAGCTAGTTAATTTTTATGATAAAAATTTGATTTATAAATCAAGCTTTCAGAAATTTTTCTAAATTAGGAAATTTTTAATGTAAAACAAAATTACAATATTAATACATTTTTTATTGTATGTTATATTTTTAATTAAAATAATTTAATTCACACAGGGTGTTTTATTTAACAATAATTAAAACAACTCCTTAATTTTATATCTTTTTCTGTGCTTATGTCGAAGCCTTTTGAAATGGTGGGATGATACTATAAGTAATGTTTTAATTTAAATAGTTTAGGGAAAAAAATTGGAAGAAGCTTTTTTTAATATTATCTTAGAAAAGCTGAAATTATTTAACTTGTTTATGTTTGTCTTGACTTATTAACAAATAAATGTTAACTAAATTTGTAATTCTTATAGAGAAATCATAGGTGCTCCATTCGAGAAAATCGTCGAATTACGAAATGAAACGAAGTATCGCCTGATGATATATTCCAAATATCCAATTTAATAGAAACTGAGATGGTTTTCCACAGAAATGGAAGATAACATTCATTCAGGCCCAGATATATATACCTATATTTGTATATATAATTACAATTCTAAGAGATTAGCCTCCTAACTTCTTTTATACAAAGATTTGGAATACTGAATTATATACAATAGCTTTTTCTCATAGGAAGACAGATGAAGTTAAGCAATAGTATAATATATATAACAATAAATAAATAATTAGTAGACTGAAGCTTGTTACAAGATGAAAATTGATAGGATGGTAGGCTTTTTCAATTCAGTTTCAGTTTTATATAAAAAAATTTAGGAATTCAGCATCAAAGGAATTTTTTTACATAATAATATGAGAAGTTATAAATTTCAAATTTTTAGATGCAAAACATAAAAGCTCTTTCTGTTCAAATTATTATTCAATTCAAAAAACTTATACACTTTCTTTTTAATATGTAATCAAATAACTTATAACCGAAAAAACGCCGCTTAATTTTTGCATCGAAAAATAATTCGATCAATAATTTATGGTTTTAATTAAAATTCCTACAATTGATTTTTAATCCTCGTTCTATATAAAATTACATGGTGGATTTCGCCAAAATAGCTTAACCTAATTTATGCAAAATTGAACAAATTATTTAGAGCAAAAATATTTACTAATTATTATATCAATTCTTATCATTTATTAATTAAGGTAACTTATAAATTCAATTATATATGATGTTCAATTTGTGGGACTGAAGATATTCAAGAGGATCTCAAATCGGTAGTAAGACTAAGACAGTTTGCAAGATGAGTTTTTATATTTATCAAGATATTTTAACGCAGTTCTAAGAGTACCTGTTTCGTTCCTATGTTCAAATTCTATTACATCTTGACATGAATAATAGATATTGTAGATCACTAAAAGTTTAAAATACATCTTATTTTGACAAAAAATCTAAAAATTTATTCTTAATCTTTTATGATTAGTTGTGTATCCTTTAAATCAATTTTATGAATGTACCCTCTAAATCAATATTATCTCTAAATCAATTTTATGATTAGTTGTATACCCAAATGTACGCAAATTGAATGTGAATTTTTTTTTAAAATATTTACTAAAATGAAGTTTAATACTCTACAACCCCTGTACATTCACTACCGACAAAGAACGATAGCATTAATAAAACTTAAATATAAAATAAAAATAATTAGAACGTAGTTAGTAATCTGAAAAAATTGAATAAAAAATAAAAATAACATTTAGAACAAAATAAACCAAGCCTACCTATCATTCAATTTAACCTAATTTTTTTTTTCTTTTTTTGAACAACATGCTTTTATACTTTTATACACACCGAATAAAAAACATCTGGAGTTAATTTAAATTTTTATATGAATTCATGCAGGTATATATATTATACATATTATACACATATGCATACATCTACTATAAGTTTGGTTGGGTATGACTCATTACTCGTATTGATTGATAAAAAAAAAAAAAAAGTGCTACACAATAGAATAAAAATCATTTTTGAGTTCCCTATCCATATCCTGGAATCATTTTTAATTAAAACAATTCTATTCAAATGAAAATAAAAGATTTTCATTATCCTTATTTTTTTCTCTTTTATTTTATTGTTTTAGATTTATATCATCACTTTTAGTTCAGTTGTATTTCACAGATTTTTCATTCAATTTCTTGATACGAAGTGTTTTATTTTGTTTTTTATTTTATAATAAAATAAATTGAAACTATGTTGTACAGTGAATTTTACGAAATAAAAAAAGGTAGTATTTATGTGTTATTTATTAGAACATGACTGTATATTTTAAATTAGTGCAAGAGTTCAAAATAATTGTTGAATTTCACAATAAACTGCCAATTCAAATAATTTAATTCATTAAGATAATGCCATAAATTTAATCATTGTATTAATATATCATATTACAATGATAGTATTAGTGCCCAGTTTTTGTGACTGCACTACAAGAAGCAGTTATTTTATACCTCCTAAATTGTCCTAAATTTTGTAATATTGTAATAATTCTAGTTTAGCGTTAGCCACTGGAGACTAGTAATCTATATGCATGAATAGAACGTATCCCGGCTGTATTAAGCTAAAAAAATATCTTCACCTTAGGAAACCAATCTTACCAAATTTTCTGCTACATTTGCCTTGCTTATTTTCTTGGTTTTATTCTCTATGTTTGATTAACAGCTTTCTTTAATATCAAATAGAATTAATGGTTAGTGTGAGTATACTTTACTAAGAAGGATTTTGGGATGTCAAAGCTTGGTATATTAGTTTTTTTATTTTAGAGAATTATCTCCGCCTTGGTGTGATTTACACTTACGCCACAGCACGTAGCTCAACACTGATTATGCCAAGAATACGCTTCATGGTAACACTAATTACGAAAAGAGAGATTTTCTATACCAGAACAACTATTTCTACCACCTTAATACTATCCTTTCTAAGCCTCCGAAAAATAAAATTTTATCTATGCAATTTTCAGAGTAGAACAGATAAGACAACATCCTGTTTCGTACCTATCCTTACAAATCTGGTTAAACTTAAGTGTCACATACTGCTCAGATAATTCTTGATCGAAGTATTAAGATAATCAATTGGAATCTGAAAAAGGACAACACTAACGAGAAACTGGTTGGGTCATATCCCTTAGCATATTCGTTACTTCTCTTGCCGACTTTTAGAATTAATATAACACTAACTTTTTTCCATATTTAGATTTTATATTTTGCTGCGGTACAACTTTTGACAATTATTTACCAGGCATTGATTTATCTTTTCTTGCAACTTCTGGTATTCATAATAACATAATAAGTATTATACTTATACTGGAAAAGCTTTTTATAGATCAAATACCTTTCTCTTTTTGCGATAATATCTTGTTATATCCAATGATGAATAGATAAATGAGAATTTGAAACTCGTTATCGTAATATCTGCATTTTGAAAAGTGTGGATTCAAGAAGAAATACAGAACTCTTCTCTAATCAAACAGTTCTTCAAACTGCTATTCCGCGTAAAAAGCTGTCACTGAAGTAGCTTCTTTCAATAATGTCATTAGTAAAAAAAAAGGGTCGTGGCCCTGGTTGATCTCGCTTAAAAAGTAAAATTACATGCAAATTTGCTTAATAATTCTTCTTCCCAACTTCCCAACTTTAAACAGTTGCGTAATGAAATCCG